>CM076673.1:97248036-98630536 GCA_038501925.1 Xenopus petersii | reverse complement strand
GCAGGCTGATGGGGAATTGACTTTCTTTGACCTTTGGCACAGGGCCTAGGCTGCCTAAATAGAAAATACAGCCCTGTAATTAGCATTGGAAAGTCATATCCATTAGTTATCATTCCCTTTTCTGTTCTCTATTGGTAGAAATTTTTAAACATACTACTACCCACCCCTCAAGACTAGTGGTGCACTATTTATTTTCTCTACCAGCAGAGAAAGTGCTCTACATGGAGCAGATTAGGCCAAGAAATGCCATGTGTGAATGCAGGAATTACTGAAGAGGCATTAGCAATGTCCTGCAGTCTAAATGCAGTGTTTAATTGCTGGTGCAAGGCAATAGATGCTGTAGTTATAGGGAAAATGTAGTGCATTCGACACTGGCACCTCAGTGGCACCTCCTTCCTTCCTCAGTGACAAGCAAGTGTCAGTTGGGTACAGTATGCAATACAAAATATGTACTATAATACACAAAAAACCTGATGAAATATGTATGTTTTTTTAAAGCTTGCATTCCTACATATTAGTTAACTAATAAATGCTATCTTTAGATATAAGGAATTATGTATCCCGTTGTACAAAGGGGATATTAAACGTCACCAACATGTTCCATAGCAATATAAAGGCACCAAGCCTCAGATCAAATGCTCTTATAAAGGTCGTGGAACTCAGAAGTGACTTTCAATAGCCTTATCTTTGACAGTACGGCATATACTGTAATATTTTTTAAAATACACAAGTTTTAATAAATCGTGTGACACAAGTGGCATCACTAAGCACCGTTATTCTATCTACTGGCATCACTTTTACAGTTACAAGGATGTATTTAAAGGCTATTCATGACTGTATTATAGTACATAGTCTGCATTGTGTACTGTACCCAAGAATACAAAATTGTGCCTGTCAATAGCATTTGATAGAATTTGGTAGTGTTAACTCAAAGAAAGCAAGTTGCAGTCAAACTCTTTTACCCTTGTATTGAATGATAGCATAACATATGAATTATGATTGATATGGATATACCATCTACTCTATGATTTCGACATATTTTATTTTTGATAACACATTTATGTTGATAAATGGCAACATAACAAAGATGAACCAGGTATACAAATGGGGCCAACAAAAATATAATCAATTCCTCCCAACCCCACCACTCAGCTTGGCTTAGATGAAGATGACCTACTGGAAATTCTATAGATTTTTGTAGCCAAAGTCGCACTTTTAAAAAATGAAGTTGGTGTGCTGTGCCACCTTGATAAACGAGCCCCACTACATCCTTTTTCTCGTTACATGCTAGTATATTGTCATAGATACAGCACACACTATACCCAATTTATACTGTTACACATGCAAACGCTTGGTGTACCCATGGTGTATACTATGCTATACATATTCTCAAACATAGTAAAAAACAAGTACTTATTGGTATCTGATGCAACTATACAGAGAAGGAAACATCCCCAAGCTTTCAGCAACTTAATATACATATTACTTTGCTGATGTAACCCTTTTGACACCCCTTTGTCGGTGTTACACTCCACGTGTGCCACTTACCTGATGGCACGGGACAAACCTGAGCCACTCCACGGTGGTATGGGAAGAGACTGGGTACCTGGTACTTACTAGCGCAGTGCCTCCACCTAGTGGGATCCGGGAATGCACCTACTGGTGGCCCCACTAAGAATACAGTAATAACATACACACACAGTACTGGTTAAAGGAATAATGGTTTATCATAAAATAAATGGACAACTAGTACATGCAGCACTCATAACCGGTGGCAATAGGGCCTCACTAACTAACTGGCTAGCATAAAGCTGTCTAATTACCTAAAAAGGGCGAAGTCCTTTAATGTCCTTTCAATAACAGTGTCTTTGTATCTTCAGCGCTCTTTAGGGTATTGTCCCTTTAAACAGCATACTCACACAAATCCTCTTCAAATACTATAGAGCTCTCTTCAAGTGAGTCCAGCACATTCAGTTATACAGTGCGATTACCAGCCCCTTTGGATGCTCAGATAGGAATCTCCTGCTGGTTGTAAATCCAGTCTGTATTCCTTTCACACTCTCACACTGGCTTCCCTGTGCCAGCCCGATCCAAATGAATGCTTTTGGTGCAGCCTCTCATCTCTCTGGGCCCACCAGCAGCTCTGTGGCCTCTTTCTCTGTTCACCATGCAGCTCTCTATGCCAGGCTTTCTTCTTTTGCCAGTCTCTGTGACTTCCTTTTCCTGCTAGTCACTAACTAGCTGCTGTGTCACTTCCTACTGCACTGAACAGCTGGTTTCTAGGTAACAGCTTACAGCACACAGACACGGGCTCTGTGCTTCTACCCTTACAGGGAAAAGAGCAAAGGGTTTGCACAAATTCCCTACACTGATATCTCACCTGTTTGGGGCATCATACAGTTCCTGCAGCAAAATACTGGAAAACCTCTTACTGGGAAGTAGAAGCCACAGTGACCAAGTGAAGTGTAGGGACCTATAGGATATCCTATCCCTATAGAGTTAATCCCCTACCTTTTTGTATGTAGTTCTCTTTTCCCTTGTTATTGGGCCAAGCCCTTGTAACTGGTAAAGTGTATCACCCACACCTATTGGACAAAGAGTGTAATGACACTCCCCTGCCACACTGCTATATAGTGTTGTGCAGGGAGTGTCCTCTTCCTCTTTGGCTCCTGGTGCTGCTGCTAGGTGAATCCCCATTGAGCCTGGGATCACCATAGGCCCCAGTAAGCATTTACCCCAGAGGGACCTGACACCTTTGGTGCTAAGTTGGGGACCAGGTAACCCCGTGAACGAGGACCAGGCCTGGACTGGGAGTCAAAATAGGCCCTGCCATTCCAAGTACACAGAGGCCCAAACAGCCCCCTACCAGCCCACACAGCCTCCTACCAGCCCACTATATGGTAACTTTCTATGGAACCATACAGCAGCCCCTCTGGCATTTGCCAGAACCCACAGATTGCCAGTCCGGGCCTGACGAGGACCAGCTAATATAGTAAGATCTTGTTATAGACTCTCTAGGAGAGTGAGACAGAGAGGTGTAGCAGAAAGAGCAGTTGTCGCTCCAACGAGGATTGTAGGAGGAAGTAGCTTCCCACAAGCCCTGTTTGCCTTTAGAGCAGGGAACTCAGTTGTTAGGCATCTAGGTTAGCAAAGGACTACCTGTACCCTACCTGATCGATCCCGATCCCCTCACTGTGCAACGTTGGTTAAACTGGGAATTTATGTACACCTATCTGCAATATCCTTTGGGAGTCGCACCTGTTTGACTGTGAACCTTGTACTGTCCAAAGTGATTCCACCTGCTGTGTCCTTCGTATATTTGTAAGTAAACCTGTGGTCATTTGCCTCTGGCATAATAAATCTGTGCTCCTGTTTTACCTTTTAAGAACCTCCAGGCGTCCATTATTCTATATTTGCACTTATATGCCTGTGAGTTGTAGTTCAACTACAGTTTAAAGGGGAAGCTTCCATTTGGCGAAGGCTCTGTCCTGGGTGAGGATACGCAATGTAACCCATGCTCACTACCTAGCTGGTCACCCTTAACTCCTAATTGGCAGAATAGGCCAAGAAAGCGTTACAGAAGGATGAATAGATGGACCTGACATGCGACATTCCTCCTACAAAAAATGTTAATTATATCACAGCCCAAGTCAGCAGGCACTAGTGCTGGGCAATACAGGCTGGGCGCCCCAGGCAACCCTGCCAGCCACGTCGTGCCCCCAGTGCAAAGCAAAGCTGTGATCATGTTCATCAGCAGTAAGCCATTGCAGCAACTGTATTTTCCAGTGCCTTCAGAGAAGAAGCTGCAGTGACTCAAACTGAGGCGTATGATGCCTATTGTTCTCTGGCCTGGCGCTAGGGTTGCCAGCAAGCACTGTCTGGAAAGGTGGGCTAAGCATATGGCTAAGCAGGCCCCTTCCTCCCCCAGCCGGGGGGCTAGGTGTGAAGGGGTGGGGTTAGAGGGGGTTAAAAGGTGCAGTCAGGGCAGGGGTGAGCAGATAAAATTTTGTTCCAACCCTTCCAACAACCACTCCTTCCAACCCCCTTGTTAAGCTGTTTTTCAGATAATGGATACTTGCATAAGAGAAGGAACTTGGTGGCGGAAAGGAATACCAAAACAATGATGATCAGAACTGATGGGCAGAATGCGGCATACCATAGAAAGCGCCAGAGGGTGGGGCTATGCTCAGGCTAGTAGACTGTGATCATACGGTCAGGCTTGCAGGGAAACCTGTTCTATAGACCACCATGGGGCGCACAGAGAAGAGAGAAACCAGGGAAAGCAGTGCAGGGGATACCTTACTACCTAGTAGCTGAATCTACAATAATAATATTAACATTTTTACATTATGGTTTTGGCTAAAAATGTTTATAAAAAGTACAACTATCAAAATTCAAGCTACATTTGTAATGTTGCCTAGATCCCATCATGACTTCTGAGGGGCTTAGTATGGCACTTTTTTAAGGGGGGGTTGCAAATGATTAAACACTGGGGCCAGTTACAACTAAATCTAATAAGCATTGTGAATATTCTAGTGTGTAGGAAGAAGGCTCTTACAAAGTTACCTGCATTTAACGAACCAGTAACGATAGCAAGTTAAAATATTTTATTTACATAAATAGTTTGTGTTGATCGAATACCTGCATATAATCTATTTCGTCACAACAAATGTTTTATACGAGAGATTTCCAGTCTATACTTCTGTAGAGTCATTGACCTTTTTAAGTCCTGTATTAGAACTAAATTAGTTGTTTTCTACAAATCTTCTGCCTGCCATAAGAAGCACTTCAGACATGAGGCAAGTAAGAGTATTTAAAATCTATTTTTTTATGGAAATTTGTCTCTTCTACTGCAGAGAGCACTTTTTTTCCTAACCAGAGCAGGCCAACAGCACATCATGTTTAAATGCATAATAAATACTTCCATTTTTTGGTGTTACTGGTACTTTAAAAATAAAATTTCCAGGTCTAATTTGTTGCTACAACATATGTAAAGTCAAAACCAGGTACATTTAGAGGGTGAAGATAGCAGTAATCTTGCTGTGATTACAAGTTCTTCTATTAACGAGCGCTGAGGGAATATGTCAACAAGTGTGCATTGCCAGTAGTTTTCCCTACTACTTCACTGTTTGATTGCTTGTGAATCGTAGTTCATCCACTGTCATATGTCATTCACTTGTCAAACAATTGAACTCCATTTCCCAAAATGATTTGCCCGGAAAAACAAATGCGATTCCAGCGAGGTTGCAATGGCGGCACGCTAGGCTGGACACGGAGCGACCCAACTGTCCCATTTTTAGAGGGACAGTGCCTCTTTTGACAGCTCAACCCACAGTCCCTCGTTTCTACTGGAAAGACCTGTTTTTCCTTTGCACTGAACAGCCAGAAAAAGAAACAACATTTCTAACTTAATTGGCTATTAGCAATAGCCAATTAACTTTTCTATTAGGTTTCACTTTTTTATATAGTTTATGAATTGTTTCCTTCCTCTTCTGCCTCTTCCCAGCTTCCCAGTGGTGGGCACTGACCTTAGCAGACAAAACCTATTGCACTGTGAGTCAACAATTGTATTGTTATTGTTACTTTTTCTGTTCCTCTCTAATTCATATTCTAATCTCTCATTGAAACCACTGCCTGCTTGCTTGGATAAATTGAACCCTAGCAACTACACAGCTACAAATTATCTAATAATAGTTAATTAAAAGGTAAATTACCTTTGTAAAGCTGGCCAAAGATGCAAAGATCCGATCATACGAATCATCGTACGATCGGACTTTCCCATCTCCCGACCCGCCACTAACCATTCAGATCAAAGTCTTACCAGTCAGATTAGTTAAAGAACAGATCAGCAATGTTCTGCCCCTGACAGCAATCGTACGATATCTATATCCAACCAAAGCTAGTGACAGTCTCCCACTAAAAATCGTACGAACGGCAATACACGCAGAGTTATTATCGGCAGCCGACAGAAATTTTCTAACCTGTCCGATCGACCAAACGACCAATCTCTGCCAGATGAAAAATGTCGGGACTCTCCACACACGGTCCGAAAATCGTACGAATCCTCGATTCGTACGATCAGATCTTTGCGTCTATGGCCATCTTAAGGGCAGTCAGTGTATTCTTAATAGGCTTTTCTTATTTGCTTTGACTTAATTTATTTTGCTACAAACTTCAGGCTAGATTACGGTACAGTGCAACTTGATTCCTGTCAGGAAAGAATGTTGGCATCACTTCTTGCTGCTGCTCCTGACCTATGCTTCATTCATAATTATAGTGGATGAGGATGGGATGTCACCATCACAGCAAATAACAAACTTAAGTACTTCAACTACTTCAAGTACTCTCTCCTCTTCTAAGTGTTACAAAGTCCCATTGACCTGACCATGTTCCAGTGGGGTAGCATATATACAACTCTACCCATCTTATGAAATGTATTATTTATTAATTAAGGCCAGAGTCAAACTTTTTGAGAATGTCCTCATGTAGCTCCATTTCACTTAATTAAATGCTTTAACTCAATCCAGGAAGAATATCACCCTGAATCTTTTGTTCAAATTGTTGAAAAAAGACACACATTCAATAAATTCAATCTTTTAAATAAATATAATTATATATATATATATATATATATATATATATATATATATATATATAAACATAGGAATATTGGCACTCACGAAAAACAAGGTCCATTGGCACCTGGGTGCTCGTTTCAAAAAAATCCAAATAGTATAACCAAAGAAAACCGCACTGCTCAGGACTTATATCAATTGAATAAAAAAAATTTATTGGCACATACTGACGTTTCGGCTGCTACTGCAGCCTTTTTCAAAGCACAAAAAATGAATACATCCACCAAGATAAATACACAATGATGGCGCAAACCTCCAGTGACATCACCAACGTGAGCTGACGTGTAAAAGGTGTTAACCCCCAACCAATAATTAAAACACCCGGTGATAAAACTAATCGTGTACCCATTATGGAGCTCATCAAACGTCCATCCATTAGTACCCGTGACTCATGTGTATGTGACCTCCTGTGTCATGCAATGGATTATAGATCATATCCAGTATCTTAAATTAACATCGTCTCAAAGATTTTTAATTAATTAAATTCAATCTCCCAGTGCTGTGAGCTCCGTGTTTCAGTGTATAGTGCTGTGACACGTCCTTCCCAATAGCGCAACAAAATAACACTTCTATATCCAACAATGTAACTAAATATCCACCTGTGTCAATATATACAACAAATCAGCAGCAGCCGAAACGTCAGTATGTGCCAATAAAAATGTTTTTATTTAATTGATATAAGTCCTGATCAGTGAGGTTTTCTTTGGTTATATATATATGTGTGTATATAGAAGAATAACCCCCCTCCTCCCATGCTGTGACTCTATGCCCCTTTTAATACAGCTCAAGACCTTATTTGCCCTTGATGCTGCTGACTGGCATTGCTTGCTACAGCCAAGTTTATCATCTACAAGGACTTCAAGGTCCTTTCCCATAATGGATTTGCCTAGTGCAGTCCCATTATTAAGGGTATAATTGACTTGCATATTCTTTACATTTATTGATATTGAATCCCATCTGCCACTTAGCTGCCCAGATTGCCAGTTTTTTATGATCCCATTGCAAGGATGCCGCAAACTGGATGGAATTAATTGGGCTGGATAGTTTTGAGTCATCTGCAAACACTGAAACATTGCTTACAGTACCCTTCACTAAGTCATTAATGAACAAGTTAAATAAAACCACCCTCTGTACTCAATCCTGTAGTCAATTTACCATGTGCAAACTTCTTCAATTTGCCCAACAGTCCTAAGTATTTGTTACAATTTCTGATAATGAGAGAAATGGGGTTGTATGAGTTACACAGGCTTGGGTCTAGCTACCTCTACTAGAAGTGGTGGGGGACATTTCCTGGTCAATTACAGATACCACTCAGGGGAAGACCATTTGGTTTGGACAGGATTTTTTTTTTCAACAGAACTAGGTAATTGCCTAGCCCAAAAAAGTAAAGTTGCAACTGTGGTATGATGGAGACTATGGAGTAGATGTTTGCATAGTTTGACCCACATTCTTTTGTCATTCTTGAAATTGAGTGGGGAGAAAAGGAAGGAAAATGGTTAGCATATCTGCCCAAAGCAGATAGCCCAAATTCTATAGTCTAGTTTAGAGGTATGCAACAGTGTATTCTCTTGTAATCCATACCAGTTTGCCCCCTACCAAGTTGTGGTGTGTATCAGTATACCATAGCAAAAGCGAGAGTTGTGATCACCTAACATAAGTTGGGATGCTGGAAAATGGATTTGGCCACTGCTCCTGTATAAACTATAGCTAAATGGAAAGTTGTGCTCCTTACTAAATAAATTATTAAAGTGGACCTGACACCTACACATAAACAGTTGCATAATGAAAGACCTTTGCAAATTAAACATGGAACACAAATAATCTTTTGCATTAAAACATGCATACCTGTTATAAAGGTGTTTAAATAGCTGAGCTGTCAATCAAATATTGTCTGCCCCGCCTCTATGCCTGAGGTATAGAGGTGGGGCAGTCAATTACTTTCACTTTCCATTCAGCAATTCACTGCACTCCTCACATTTCCCCTTCTCTACGTAGGCTCTATAATTGTGTAGGGCACTGTGCATGGGAATTAGGTCCCTCGTTTTGGTGCATACACAAGATTTTAAGGTGATACACAATTTGTCTTAATAACAGTGTCCACAAAATGGCTGCTTTCTGCTTTCTGTGATTGTATACTTTCAAAACTGAAGGAAACAAAATTTAAATAAGAAATATATTGTAAGTAAGGTTCATTTTGCTCACCTAACATGACAGTAAAGTATTTGGAATGATTTCTTAGGGTGACAGGTCCCCTTTAAATGGGGGTCCAATGAGGCTGTGACCTCATACACACAAAAACAAGATATCCCCTGCACTTTTACATCTCAATATATTTAGGACATTAAGGCATTTTGTGCATATAGCTTCTGTCAGGTGATCACTGGGATATTTAATAAAAGCCAATCAGGGCCGCTCCGGCCATGAGGCAAGGTGAGAATCTTGCCTCAGGCGGCACGGAGCGGCCAGTTACCAGGGGCGGCAAAAAGCCGCCTCTGGTAACTTTAAGAGCCGAATTTCCGTTTTTTAAAACGGAAATTCGGCTCTTCTAGCGCAGCGAGCGCAATAGCGCTCACTGCACTAGCGATGCGGCCCCTCCTCCACCCGCTCCGACGCTGGTAGTTAGAAGAGCGGAGCAGGAGGAGAGGCGGCATTGGGGCTGCTGCCTCAGGCGGCAGCAGCCCCTGAAACGTGCCTGAAGCCAATCATTTGGGATTCACCTTGGAAAGCGAATTGCAACTAAAATTTAGTCACTACTGACATTGCCTAAAGAAATACTAAAATGCTCAATGAATCAGATACAACTAACTGGTAGGACTGGCCAGACAAGGCATGACTAGCCCAGTTGTCCAGCTTTAATATTTTGCAGCATATATGTTCTCCCCTGTATTATGCTTCTTCACCAACTGGATCTGGTACTGACTGTCATTTCTAGCTTCTATCTTGTCTATGATTTTTTTATTTTGTAATTACTCTAGAATCCTTTCAAGTAACATTTTTGAAATATTTCATAGTCATTGAAATTTTGTTGTTCCACTAGTACAGTCATATGAAAAGGTTTGGGAACTCCTCTTAATTCTTTGGAGTTTTGTTTATCATTGCTGAGCTTTCAAAGTATCAACTTCCTTTTAATATATAACATGCCTTATGGAAACAGTAGTATTTCAACAGTGACATAAAGTTTATTGGATTTACAGAAAATATGCATCATAACAAAATTATCCCAACAGAGATATTGCATCAATACTTAGTTGAGCCTCCTTTTGCAAATGTAACAGCCTCTAGACACCTCCTATAGCCTTTCATGTGTGTCTGGATTCTTAATGGCGGTATTTTTGACCATTCGTCAATACAAAATCTCTCCAGTTCAGTTAAATTTGATGGTTGCTGAGCATGGACAGCCTACTTCAAATCATCTCATAGATTTTCAATGATATTCAAGTCGGAGGACTGTGACAGCTATTCCAGAACATTGTACTTCTCCCTCTGCATAAATGCCTTTGTAGTTTTCAAAGTGTGCTTAGGGTCACTGTCTTGTTGGAATATCCAACCCCTGCGTAACTTCAACTTTGTGACTGATGCTTGAACATTATCCTGAAGAATTTGTGGATATTGGGTTGAATTCATCCGACTCTCGACTTTAACAAGGGCCCCATTCCCTGAACTAGCCACACAGCCCCACAGCATGATGGAACCTCCACCAAATTTGACATTAGGTAGCAGGTGTTTTTCTCGGAATGCAGTGTTCTTCTTCCGTCATGCTAAGGGCTTTTTGGTCAATTTTTGTCTCATCAGTCCAAAGCACTTTGTTCCAAAATGACTGTGGCTTGTCTAAATGAGCTTTTGCATACAACAAGTGACTCTGTTTGTGGTGTGAGTGCAGAAAGGGCTTCTTTCTCATCACCCTGCCATACAGATGTTCTTTGTGAAAATTGAGCTGAATTGTATAACGTTGTACAGATACACCATCTGCAGCAAGATGTTCTTGTAGGTCTTTGGAGGTGATCTTTGGGTTGTCTGTAACCATTCTCACAATCCTCTGCATATGCCGCTCCTGTATTTTTCTTGGTCTGCCAGACCTAGGTTTTACAGCAACTGTGCCTGTGGCCTTCCATTTCCTGATTACATTCCTTACAGTTGAAACTGACAGTTTAAACCTCTGACATAGCTTTTTGTAGCCTTCCCCTAAATTATGATACTGAACAATCTTTGTTTTCAGATCTTTTGAGAGTTGCTTTGAGGATCCCATACTGTCACTCTTCAGAGGAGAGTCAAACAGAAGCACATGATTGGACACTCCTGCCTATGAAGTTCAAGGCTTTACGAGCTAATCCAACCAATTTGTTGTTGCCAGTAATCAGTATTGAGTAGTTACATGCATTCAAATGAGCAAAATTACAAGGGTACCCAAATTTTTGCACAGCCAGTTTTTCATATTTGACTTAATTTCATACAACTGAATAATGCTTCAGTAAAAATCTTTGTTTAGAAAACACCCCAATATTCAGATGTTCCTTGGAAATGAAAGACATACCTCTGTTATATTTTTTGTTGAAAGTAAAGTAAATTATTATGCGGGCTGAGAGGGGTTCCCACACTTTTTCATATGACTGTATATTTGTTCACTATATAGGCCAAAAACTTCAGGCTTTGACATATTAAAGAAGTCCCATATTTCCAAGAAAAGAACTGTTTGTGATAATGATTGATGTGTAGCTTAATGGCAGAAGAGTACTCTTTACTCAGCAGTAACTTCCACCACCCAATCTTAAACCTGTTTTATTGGTCCATTTGGCCTTGTTGGGGTTTGCCTATTCAGTTAAGTCCCCAAAAAAGGAGTGACAGTTTTCTGAAGTGTTATATCTAATTCTTTAGGAGTAAATGTGATGTTGCGATCATATTAAACTTATAATTTCGATTTTTGGTGAAATAAAGTGTCTTTCCCCTTTTTGTTCAGTTCTAGAGACAACAGTACAACAGCTGGAGGTCCAGAACCTTCCAGTTCTGGACCACAAGAAAAAAAAAGACATCTACTCTGTGTGAGGAGAAAAAAAGATTACCTCAAGCACCCAAGCGCTGGATGGAAAAGTTACAAAATGAGAAGTTGATATAGCATCAGAGACAAGGCCGTCTGGAAAAGAATGGGATCATACTCAAATCCACATCTGATATATCTCTGGAAAAGATAAAGACAGTCAAACAAAAGGAAACCCCTGAACTTAAAATGAACTCCATCAATCCCAAAGAAATGTCTTATGTACCTGCAGTTTAAAAGCTGACAAAGCTAAATCCAAAAGCCCAAAGAAAGAACAGTCAAGGAAAAATGTTAGAAGGACAGTGAATGAGGCTGACCTCTGGAAAGGACAAAGAGAACAGTTGTTAGAGGATAAGGAGTGAAACCGCTATGGTGGACACCAACTAAGCATTTTATGTTACTTGGAGATCTGTGTGTTTCTGAAAGACTTAGAAAAGAGCACAGATGTGTCTGAACTTCTATCACCACAGGAGTTCACGGAGGAGCTTGCTTAACATTGCTATGTATAACCTGCTGATGAAAGCTTGGGCTAAAAGGTAAAGTGGTTTATTCTCTCAAGAATTGTTGACATTCCACAGAAAAATATGTAGCAGGTTAGCTGGTAGTGTACATATATTTAAGCCATTGCGGGGATGTGGATAAATGTAAGTATGTATTTTGGCAGACTGCTCAAGTATGTTATTAAGTATTTTTTAAGTTGCCATTTAATTCAAAAAACAGTAATTAGAAATTAATGTTTCTAAAACAGCAGTTGACTGCAAATATGTTCTTTCATAATGCTAATCAAATACAGACAAGGTAACAACAGTGAAAACGTAAAGGAACAGTAACACAAAAGTGTTTTAAAGGAATGACAATATAATGTACTGTTGCCCTGCACTGGTAAACTGGTGTGTTTACCAGGTCAACCATATTTTATAGTTTCATTATTTTAAAAGACTAATTTTTTTAGTGATACTGTTCCTTTCATTTATAGAAAGTATATATCCCAAGTCTAGAGTTGTATATAAGGTAAAACAACAGGTGTGTGCTTGTTAACATTTATAGAACAAAAGTGAAATGTTGTTTTCCCATAAATAATATGGCGCACTGTGTGTGTGTGAGAGCATTATCTACATGCACCACTGCTGTCCACAGGATTCCACTAAATACGTTTTGCAAATATTTTCAACCAATCTTTTTCGAGAGGGGAACCTTTAATTACATTTTTATTTTTTAACTTGAGTTGCACATGTTTCTCAGGGTAATTTTCATTATAAAAAGGTTTCTTTGTGCCTAACCATGATGGTATTTAGATGTGAATAATGTATGTATATATGTATGTATAACTTCATTTGTAAAGCGCTGTTAAGGAGCCACAGCACTGTACAGTGCATAAAAGTGTATATATATATATATATATATATATATATATATATATTTATATATATACATATATATAAGTTTATACAAATATATAAGTATACACAGGGAAGACAAATCACATAAAAAATATATACAGAATCATATCAGGACAAAGAGCTTAAGTGCTATGTGGTAAGAGACGAGATATAGTGGGAAGGAGGTTCCTGCCCTGTAGAGCTTACAGTCTAAGTGAACGGGAGTCTAACATACAGGCACAAATTGGAGATGAAAAAGTGCACAAGGTATGGCATAGTCAGTAGGCACAGGATTAGGCTAATGTTCTAGTGATCCAAAAGGTAGGCCCATAGTTTTTTCTTGAAGAGATTAAAAGAGGATTCCTTAAGGAGGAATTCAGAGATGGAATTCCAGAGGTAAGGAACAGCAAGATAGAAGGGTTTGAGACGTGAGCTGGCAGTGGATATGGATGGTGTAAAGAGAAGGTGGCTCTGAGAAGAGCGGAGAAGATGACCAGGAACGTATAGTGAGACAAGAGAAGAAATCGTGTGATTCTCTTATTGTAGGGCTCTGTGACTAACATTGGGCATTTGTTTGTGATGCTGGAGGAAGCAGGGCTCAAGCCAAATCTTGGGTCTTACGCAGCAGCACTGTAGTGCATGGGTCGGCATAATACAGCCATCAAATCCATTGAAATGTAAGAATCAATCTATTCTTAAACCCTCAGTTCTGCTCAAGGCTTTTTTTTTTCATTATTTTGCGGTAGGAAAAGTTTCTGATGGTCTATTGATGCACATGGTCTTTATATGATTTGTCTGGTATACAGTTACCCCAATTCAAATGCTAGGAATGCAAATTGCAGCACCTTAGTGCTCATCAACATACACGTATCTGAGATCTTCAGTGCGCTTGACTTGGTGCATTCAATAGTCTTCAACTATAACATCCCTCCATATCAGAAATAAATGCAGATACTATAGTGGCAAAACACCCACCATATTCCATTAAGAAATTATTGCTGTTAGAAGTATGTTCTACTCCCCTTTATGTAATAAATGGAATTCTAAAGTGCAGTAACCTTTAGGACTGGTTAATATTACATCACTTCAGTAATTAGCAGTTATTTATTATGTTGTTTGTATTTGTGCCACAGGGCATTTTTTTAACTGCAGGTGGCGATCAAGTTCCATCTCTTTTAACTGGAATACTTTATATCAGGCATGTAAAATATATCAGTTCTTCATTTGAAAGTGTACTCAGATGCTATGGGGCCTATTTACTGACATTCACATTTTTTTTCACAAATCTCTAAAGTGATGTTCTTAAAAACTCAAAAAATTTGAGATTTATTAAGTGTAAAAACCACGAAAAACTCTAATACAAAAATTCACTGAGTGAAAGTTGTAGAGGTCCTATAGAAGTCAGGGGGAGCTGCGCTTATCCTATTGGACCTTTTCTAACCAATTCAGGCTTTTAGACGTTTTCTCATTTTACCCTGGTAATTGCCAGAAAAACTTGAATTTATAGAGGTGTTCATATTTTATTTTCAGATAGTTCAGAGTTTATTTTTTTCATTTGTGCGTTTTAAATTAAAATCTTTTAATTATTATCACAACATTCGTGGTTTTAGAGAATGTGAGTTTAGTCATGATTTCAAAAAACCACTGAAATGAGAATGTTGATAAATAGGCCTCCACATTTATCTTTTTGAGATATCAATAGTCTTAAAAATACACAGGTTCTTTATGTTTAATTACAAACTAAGCTTACTTGATGGAGAGCTGTATAAATTCTTCCATTACAGCATTTCCACTTTGCAGTTGTCTTTAAAAAAAAAATTCTGGTCTTTAATATGGCAGGCAATTCAGAACCTCGATGAACACTGTTTAGCAGAAAGCTTGTATTTTCTCAGTTGCTGTAAAAGCCTTTTGTATGTTTGCATATGTTTATTTTGCAACTTATTTCCTTTAAAACAAGGACTCTTTCTTCTAATATCAAGGGTTGATTTTGTATCTTGAGTGAGTGAAGAAAAAACATTTTTGTTTTTCTTTCTGTATGAAGTCATTATTAACGTATCTATTGTAATTCTCACCTAAGTAGAAGAGAAACCCTTCATTGACTATTAAATAAGTCTTCTTTTACTAGATTCAGGCCTGGACTGGAATTCTGTGGATTACCAGAAGGACTGCTTTAAGATGCTATAGACAACTCCTATTTAAAGGAATTGTTCAGTATAAAAATAAAACTGGGTAAATAGATAGGCTGTGCAAAATAAAAAATGTTTCTAATATAGTTAATTAGCCAAAAAATGTAATGTATAAAGGCTGGAGTGACAGGATGTCTAACATAATAGACAGAACAGCTAAATGCAAAGTCATCTCAATGGATCATAAGGTTTGATTTCCTCAAACTTGGCTATACACAAGAGTATACAACAGCAGTGATTCCTTTGTTTGGGCTAAGTTCCAAAAGATCCCAAAGTGGATGGAATTGTTGTTGGAGCAAACATTCATGCATTGGTGGAGAAGATCCTGCTAATAAAATTTTCCATCTAGACTGATGGGATTAAAAGGTGGCCAGATAAACTGGACTTCAGGGTGGTTTGTCAAAACTGCCACCCTCTCTATAGGTCCAGAAAAGAAAGTTTTGCCAATACCTGTGTTTGCTTTCAACGGGGTGCTCCCACTTTTATTCAAGGTGCTTGCAGACACTTTACAAATGATCAAACGTTTCGGGACCGCATGGCCCTTCCTCAGTGATCACTGAGGAAGGGCCATGCGGTCCCGAAACGTTTGATCATTTGTAAAGTGTCTGCAAGCACCTTGAATAAAAGTGGGAGCACCCCGTTGAAAGCAAACACAGGTATTGGCAAAACTTTCTTTTCTGGATTTACTACTGGCGAGTGGCTAGGCCAGGGCCATTTATACCTGTATCCCCTGCTACATTGTACCCTCTCTATAGGTGACATTTAAGACAATACTGTTGGGCTGAAATCAGCCAGAATTTCTGAGCGTCTGGTATTTTTGTATTTTTTAGACCCGTGTGCCAGAAGGGAAGCAAGAAACAATTACTTTAATTCCAGGAAATGTATGTATGAGGCTTACATATGTATGAGTAGAGACTTCACCTGCATGGTAACATATTTGTAGTGTTGGATACATACCATAGTCGATTATTATGAACAAAAACCTAGCTAGAAAAATGAGGGAAAGAATACACATTCTTTTATGGTGAGATACAGTTGTGTTCAGACTTGGCCAATGATGATCAGCTCCAGGAAGATCAAAAAAGGTGTAAAGTTACCTGTGAGTACAGTTACAATTAGTAGACGCCTATGTGAAGCCAAGTTATCGACAAGAAGCTCCCGCAAAGTCCTATTGTTGAAAAAAAGACGTGCTGAAGAGGTTACAATTTGCCAAAGAACACACTGACTGACCTAAAGAGGAATGGCGCAACATTTTGTGGACTGATGAAAGCAAGACTGTTATTTTTGGGTCTAGGGGCCGCAGTCAGTTTTTCAGACAGCCCCAAACACTGAATTTAAGTCACAGTACACAGTGAAGACAATGAAACATGGTGGCACAAGCATCATGATATGGGGATGTTTCTATTATGGTGTTAGGCCTATTTATCACATACCAGGGATCATGGATCAGTTTTAAAACAACAAAATACTTGAAGAGGTCATGTTGCCTTATGCTGAAGAGGAAATACCATTGAAATGGGAGTTTCAACAAGACAACAACCCCAAATACACCAGTAAATGAGCAGCATCTTGGTTCCAGACCAACAAGATTGACTTTATGGATTGGCCAGCCCAATCCCTTGAGCTTAATCCGATTGAAAATTTGTGGGATTACATCAAAATTGCTGTTTCTGAGGCATACTCAAGAAATGCAGAAGAATTGGGGAATGTAACAGGTGCCAGAAGTTGGTGGACTCCATGTAACACAGATGAGCAGCAGTTCTTATACAACTAAATATTAGTTCATTGATTCAAAGGAAAGCAACCATTCTTTTCAGTTTATACAGTGAATGAGTTTGTAAAGAAGAATGCAGACTGCTATTTTTTGGAACAGCATAATATTCCCTTTTCTTCACTTTCTGTAAAGGAATAACACAAATGTGATACTTTTTTTTCATGTTTTGATTTGGAATAGATTGTGTAATGTTCCCAGTGCATTTGAGTGAATGGAAATAAAATCAGTTATAAGGATTTTGAGATTTCTTCACTTTTTAAAACACAACTGTGGGCCTATACATTACCATTTTTTTACCCCATCCCCTTCATCCATCATCCCTCAGTGAGCGCATATATAACTCAATTTAGCCTTCAGCAAGGGAATCACTACACTGGGTACATTGAAATATAAAATATAAAGTTCTGTGTCTTTAGGTGCATGAGTCAGATGGAAGAGAATGGGCTGTTTATTGATCAGTTGTTCCAGGAATTTCCTTATCAGGAGGATAAAAGAGATATTATTTTGAAGGCTGTGCATAAAGTCCACCAAACTACCAGCTTCCCTTCCACCAAAAATTGTGTGCACTTCTCCACTGGTCAAAGACTTTTATAGCAAAGTGAGTATAAATAAGCTTTGACTTTCTATTCTCCAACACTGATCTGTTACACAGAGCTTTACATAAAATCCTCGGTCATTGACATCAATCCCTAATCCAGTTTATCTTACAGTCTAATTTCCCTACCACATACATGTAGGTCAATTTTTGGGCTGTTAGAGGAAAAAGACAAAAACTGGGAGAGAATTTCATGGACAGCTTGCCAATAAATTATTAAAAACTTTTCTTAGGTTTCTTTAGATTATTATTTACATTTGAGCTGTACCTTATAGGAAATGTATATATGTTTTAGGCTGATGGCACAAACCACCCCTGCTGCCTCCGATTCACTCTCAAAGGTATTCCATGAACTAAATATTTAGTGACAGTTTTGGGGCTGAAAAGCTTCAATACTGTTGATGTTGTTTGTCAAGTGGATGGTAGGCAGCAGGAGTGGTTATGAGGTGCAATCTCTACTAGGGATGCACCGAATCCAGGATTCGGTTCGGGATTCGGCCAGGATTCGGCCTTTTTCAGCAGGATTCGGATTCGGCCGAATCCTTCTGCCAAGCCGAACCGAATCCGAATCCTAATTTGCATATGCAAATTAGGAGCGGGAGGGAAATTGCATGACTTTTTGTCAGAAAACAAGGAAGTAAAAAATGTTTTCCCCTTCCCACCCCTAATTTGCATATGCAAATTAGGGTTCAGATTCGGTTCGGTATTCGGGCGAATCTTTCACGAAGGATTCGGGGGTTCGGCCGAATCCAAAAAAGTGGATTCGGTGCATCCCTAATCTCTACTGCCAGAACTGACCTTAAAATTGCATCCCAACAGGAAACTTTTATGGCCAATAGCTTAACATGCATTTTTATGGGCAGCAGGGGAGGTGATCAAAATGCAGTGGACTTCCTAATAAAAATGCAATGCTCCTGAATTACCATGCATTTACTAACTTATTAAATAATTAAAACCTGTATGTTTTTTGGATTCCTAGAACCCACCACCATACTACTCCAAACTGGACTTCACTCTGTCTGAGCTTTACAACAGGTTTAAAGAACAGTTGGCAGTGACACCATCACCATTGATTCAGTGGAGGCCAACAAACCTATAGATGAAGGGCAGAAGCAAGGGGTGAGACTAGTCAGAATAGTTACTAAAGAGGTGTTGACCTGTACAGCATGCACTCAAAGGCTTTTCAACATACTTTTTAAAATGTATTTAATTGTATATTTTGTGAACGGCTGATCTATTATATATTATATTTATATTCATAGATTTCCATTCATGGTTAACTACAGTATCTCTTAATGATAAACAGACTAGTACTGAACCTACATATAACATCCCTTGAAGGCAATGACAATCCATTTCTCTGGGATAGCCAGATAACCAGATTTGCGCGGTGAAGTCACTTCATTGTGTCTATGGTAACAGGGTGCAGTAATTAATAACATCCAATCACCCAGCTTTCATCAGTGTAGTGCAGTTAGAATAATGAAAATAAATTGGTAATTGGTTCTTCTAGGTGCTTCACCCCTTGGTTTGCAGTTTGCACCATTTAATATTTTTGCAAAGTTGTATGTGTCTGATGACTGTTCTGGAGCAAAGTGTTTGTAGAACCCTCTGGTGTGTGATATCTGAGCCCTGTACTGTGCACTATAGAGAGATTTGTTGGATGCATTGTGTGCTTGCTGGAAGAAGGCTTTGCTGCAGGCTTTCCGTGACTCCAAGAAACATCTGGAGATGAAGAGCAGGATGTCTCCCAGAATTGTTCTCTACCCTTACTTGTGTCTGCTAGAGGAGGATCAGTATGTGGACATTATGCATCAGGTAAGTATACATAACATGATAATGTATTTTTATTCTACACACAGTAAAACTCATGTGTAGCCTTTTTTTAAGCAGATAGTTATCCAATGCTTAGCATTGTTGTATGTATAAGATTAGCTTAGTCAAGAACCGTGTTCCTAGCTTATTTTTCTCATTGAATGGAGAATACTAGCAGTAAGCCCAACCAGCTGTAGACATTTAGGGCATAGATTATCTCCATAACAAACAAGGGAAAGTTGTGCTCACCACTATTTTTTAAAACCATTAGGCAGGGTGCAATGAGGGTGTGACCACAAAATACATATAGTCAAATACAAGAGTCCTCTGCACTCAACCCATTATCAATATATTTAAGACAGAGACATTTTGTGCATACTGCTACTGAAAAATGCCTTACCCTTTAAACAAAACAGGGATTGTTTGTCCATATATTGCAATATATTTAAGCTGGCCAACTACGTCAAAATGTCTAATAAAAGGGCAGCCAAGTATGGGGGTTTACTTTGAAAGCAGCAATTAAGTTGCAGGTAAAACCTAGTCCCTTTGTAAAATGTATAATGAAGCAATAGAATTCTTAATGAATCAGATAAAATTGAGCATAGGACTGGCCAGATATGGGATGACTTTGACTTCAATTGCTATTGGAGAAAAGCCCCCCAGGACAACTTTACCCAGTGTTGTACTCTCTTAACCAGCTTGGTATGTGTGCCTGGCGCATCAACCAGCCAATTCTGGATATTATTGTCTCTATTTTTAATGACAAGGGCAATGAGAAGTTGGATATTTCACCACCTTTATCAGAAGCCCCTAAGCTGCCAGAACATGTGAACTCAAAGGACAAGCTGATGCAGCAACGACAGCTGGCCCGGTGCTGAAAGAAATCAGCAGAGATGCATAGCCTTAGGATGAATGTTCTTTATAAACTCTCTATTGCCAGTCATCTCTGTGACAAAATATTTTGGTTTCAACATAACATGGATTTCCGCGGGTGCTCTTATCCATGCCCTCCTTATTTCAACCATCTAGGGAGTGATGTGACATGGGCACTGTTGCTGTTTGCAGAAGGTAGACCCCTGGGTCCCAAAGGCCTAGAGTGACTAAAGATACATCTCATCAATATTATGGGGCTCAAAAAGAGAAACTCCTTAAAGGAAAGTAAGGCGTATGCAGATGCAATTATGGATGATATACTCAACTCTGCTGACAATCCACTCACAATAAGTGTGGATTTCCATGCCTCTATGAATATGAATCAGAACTCACCAAGCAGAAGCTAACCTTTCACTTTGTTTCTTTAAATAATTAACAAATCACAATGTCGCCAGGTTACAATGCCAGAATGTTAGACGCAAAGATCCGCTCATTTGGCTACATCAACAAACGAGGGGATCTTTCCCCAATATGCCATTAACGAGCATGGCTATATCGGGGGTAATCTGATTGTTCGGCCGTATGGCCAAACAATCCGATTACGATGTGCAATTGGCTCCGGCGGGATCGGTCAGGTCAAAATCAAACCTGACCGACCGACCAAACGACCGATCTCCGTCGGACGAAAGCTGTCAGCACTCTCCACACATGATTCGAAAATCATACGAATTCACCAGGATCTAATAAGTCATTTTTATGAGCTTTCAATAAAGGAACAATACTGTATTACTGTCCTGCATAATGGATTTTAAGTATTTTTCCCACTTATTAACTGCGAACCAATTGTTCTTCTTCCAAACACTTTTTTCAGTTCAGTTGTTCGGATTGTTCACCAGAAACAGACATTTCAATTACTTGACATTTTAATTTTTTTTACCGGTTTCCCAAACTTTGAAGTTTAAAGTTTAATGTTCGTGTCTCTAGTGTTTCAGTCTGGCAGCTCAGTGATCCAGAAGCATCTGGATTTTTACAATTTGCTACAATTAGTTGATACATTTCTCAACAGTATCTGTGGAGTATTAGCAACTATTGTATCAATTCTAACAGCTGCCTTTAATGAAACTCAGGGATTCTGCTCAGCAGGGACAAATATAAGAAATGTATCAACTAAATGTATCAATTTAGAAGTTAAAGGGGGGAATTCACAAAAGTGTCGGGAACGAAAAAATGTCGTAGAAAGTGTCGTAGCAACAGCCGACAAATTCACAGAGCATTTCTCCGCCAGTTTTCCGACATGTGCGACACTTTTGAATTAGTGTCGTTAAAAGTGGGCCTGGTTTTTTAGGCGCCACTTTTCCCGTCATCTTTATGAATTACTCGTAAACTCATTTTTTTTACCGACAATTTTTCAGACACTTTAGGCTCTCCAAAATGAAAATGTCAGACAAATTGTCGTTTAAAAAGTCTCGGTAAATGTTGTTTGTACGATGAAAAGATATACGACATTTTAGAAAATTATCAGACTTACGAGACATTCAGAGATGGTAACATCTGCCTTTGTGAATTTGCCGTTCGTACGACATTTTACAAATTTGTCGACCGCCACATCTGGGTTACTTATTTTACCGACACTTTTGTGAATTCCCCCCATAGAGTCGGCGACCCCCCTTCAATATTAGAAGAACGGTTACACATAGAAAATAGAAAGTAGCTGGAAAAAGTCTTTATTTCTGTTGAGCCTGAAATATTATTTCTGAAACCAACTAAATTGTAAAAAATGTTGGTGAACAAGCCGTTTAATGTAGTTGCTTTTTTTTATTGTTTCACCATGTAATCCTTAGCCTTGTTTCTATTCCATACTGATTTTACCATTATTGCTGTGCAGGGCAAGAGGTGGTGCATGGACGTAGATGAACCCTGGCAAGCCCTTGTCTGCTGCATGGAATTTGCAAAGGCTTCAGACCCTACAAAATATATCTCTCATTTTCCAGTTTATCAGGTATGGCTACTAAGAGGGGCAAACGGTGCTGGGTCTCATTCAGCTGGCTCAGCATTGGCTTATTCTTCTTTAGATCTGCTGTACTATAGGGACATATGCCAAGTATACTGAAAGCTACACATTGTTAGTGTTCCTTAAAACTATGCAAAGTAATATTGGCAGAGCTGAGAACTTAAGACTGAGGCCTCCAGCAGGGTACAGATATTTATGTTTCTTTTTTTAGTGCTATGCTATGCATTTTTATAAGAGCCTTGACTGAAATGCTCTTGGCATGTGTATATTGGTAGCTTAGGTAACAGGTGGAATGACGCAGGGAGCTCATGGTGTTATGGAGTTAGATTTTTTATAGTCTAAAATAGAAGGGGAAACTAGTGACAAAGGGTATGTGTCCATATACACAAAACCATTGCCCCGTTATTATCATCTGTCTACATAAAAGAACTTCCTGGATCATTTGAGAAGGAACTCTATTCAAGGAAGAATGTTTCCCCAAAGTGTAGATTATTTTTTCTGAGAATTCTAATAATTTGCTTAATATTACATGTACTTCTCCCCAAGAAGCAATTTTGTTGCTTTCAACATACATATAATAGTAAAAATATTGATTTGTTGTGGCATTAGGGTCACATCTGCCACTTAACCTACCTTTTTAACATAGGATGGTTCCTGCAATGGACTGTAACATTATGCTGCCTTGGGTCCAGATGAAATAGGAGCTAAGTCGGTGAACTTGATGCCCTGTGATATCCCCCAAGATGTGTACAGTGGTGTTGCTCAGCTATTAAACTTTAAATCTACAACTACAATGATATTTAGCTTATTTTCCAAAGGACTGTTTGATGGTGGGTGATTAAGACAGAATATAAAATATACTTAATGAATTTACTTCTGCCGAGGAAGAGAAACATGCATTTTTTTTCATGGAGGGACTAAGTTTTACCTGCAACTTACTAGCTGCTTTCAAACTAAAATTCCCAAACTTGGCTGTTTGGGAGTTTTACTTTGAAAGCAGCTAGTAAATTGAAGGCAGGGCAACCATCAGGGGGTACAGGGGGGAGAGTTGTAGGGGGCCCTGAGGGTAAGGGGGGCCCGGCCACGCTGTACTTACTTGATTAGCCAGGCCCCCCATCTTTCTGAGAGCTGCTGACTTCGGGAAGGCATGGACGTTTAAGGGGCCCTGGCCACCAATTTTCTCATAATATGGGGGGGGGGTATGCACAAAATCTCTCTGTCTTATTGATAATGGGTTGAGTGCAGAGGACTCTTGTATTTGTCTACCCCCTCCTAATGGTTTTAAAAATTAGTGGTGAGCACAACTTTTCCTTGTTTGTTATAATGACACAGTGAAGCCACACCTGTCCATTGGCATTGAGTTAAATGTTCAAGCTGTTTCAAGGACTTTTACCTTTTGCACACTGTCAGTTTGTTTTGGATATAAACTGATCCCTATATCTCACCTCACCCTGAGTCTGATCTGGTTATGTTGTCACATAGAATGGCTTGGCTTCTAGCTTCTTTCTCTGTATTCAGCATTCTGGACAGCTCAATAATGGAAACTTAAAGCAGTTGTAAAATGTGTGGGAAATATTGGGCTTTAATGCCCAAAAGTGCACCCTAATGAAAATAAACAGGCAGATTACAATACAGTGGCTGGTAGTATGGCATAGGAGTGATGTTGGGCTTAGTGGTTTTTAAAGGAACAGTAACATCAAAAAATAAAAGTGTTTTAAAGTAATGAAAATATCATGTAGTGTTGCCCTGCACTGGTAAAACTGCTGTGTTTGCTTAAGAAACACTACTATTGTTTACATTAACAAGCTGCTGTGTAGCAATGGGGGCAGCCATTCAAAGGATGAAAAGGCTCAAGTTACACAGCAGATAACAGATAAGCTCTGTCTGTCTTATGGTGTTATCTGTTATCCATAAGTTAACCTGTGTTATATAGCCGTTTTTCAATTTTCGCCATTGCTACACAGCAGCTTGTTTATATGAACTATAGTAGTGTTTCTGAAGCAAACACACCAGTTTTACCAGTGCAGGGCAACACTACATGATAATATTTTTATTACTTTAAAACGCTTACATTTTTTGGTGTTACTGTTCCTTTAAGGAGGAATTTACCTCCTTTCCATTTCATTGAAAGGCAATGGATGCCTCTAGTGAGCTCCTTCTGTCACAGTGTTCCTTTTCCCTCTAACAGGAGTATGTGTGGGAGGCCTCACATAACCTGGTTCAGCAGTGTCGGACTGGGACACCAGGGGCCCACCAAAAGTTTTTAGACCAGGGGCCCATCCTCAGTACTATTTTCTTCCTCTCCTCACTCAACCTCTATTCTCCTGGTCTCTTTTCTTTATATACTATAATCTATTATTCCACCTATTTAGCCACTTTGTTCTCATATAAATAGGGAATAACCATGAAATAAGCCAAAAGTTTAGCAACATGAGGGCCCACTGACACCTGGGACCACCAGGAGTTTTCCTGGTATCCCGGTGGGCCAGTCCGACACTGTGGTTCAGCAAGTGTTCAGCAGTCTGAAGGAAATGTTCTCAGGAACTAGAGAAATACAGGTGAGTTTGTAACTTCAGGATCCTCACTTTAACCTGCCTTTTCCTTACTGTCCCCTATTTAATATAACTCTACTTTCTTCTCTCCTCAGCTTTGGCTGACAGAGAGCACTCGCATGATCTCCAAGTCTGGGAACACTGTGGAGTGGCAGACACCCTTAGGTGAACTTTGAATTTCGATTTTTTTTTTGGCTACTTTGACCATCGAATGGGCTACCTTGAACTTCGACCCCCTAGTTCACCACCTCGGTGGTGAACTATGCCCTGCCTGCTTGTTAGCTGATTATTGGCGTCATTAGCCTATTAATTACTGAACTAGTGACGGCAAGCTACATCTACATATTAGGAACACAGAATGCAGAATGTTTGCGTAAACTATATGTATGATAATAGTTCCAGAAAGAGGGTGATTGGGAAGGATAAACCATTAAAAATCACTTTGTCACTTCCTTTACGTTTCACATCTGTTTGCTAACAGCCAAACACTGCCACTAGTTCTGGTTTGTACTGTACACAAAAAAGCAGTTGGGTGAAATGGAATGAAATCATTCCTGCGTTCATTGTTCAAGCTGTGGTGCAAGTTGTTGAGGCCCAAGTTTTCACTTTTATTCCAGGAGAAATGGGTTATTATACTCATCTATATAGCAAGGCCTAAAATATATCCCTTGCAAAGGTAATTGAAACACCGTTCCACAGATTTCTTGGCTAGGTATTAAACTAAAATTCCAAAAAACTCCTGCTAAATATATCAGTCGGAATTTTATGTAAAAGCTGTTGTTTTTCTGTATTGTGGAATGTTGCTTTAATGTATCCAGGTTTATACCCAGTGCTTGTGATAAAAGCGGCTTTTGTTTTTTGTTAGTGGGTCACTTTCTATAGCTACATGCTGATCACTGCAACTAATTATTAAACCGACCATTTTTTTTTTTAAATAAATGTTGAATTTGGCCCTCACTTTTGTAAGTGACCTAGCGCTGTACATACTGACAAATCCTGTTTAAGGCAATGCTTTGCATCTGTTTCAGCCTGCTTTCAAAATATTGACAAATGTATCCAAATACACTTATGAAAAATAAAAGTTGTATGTGAATGTTTTTTTCCCTTTTTTGAAATATACAAGTTAAATGTGAATGTTTCTCAAGATTTCACTTGTTGTGACTGTTCCTTAGGTTTGTCGGGAGCAGTTTGCCCTGCACAGTCAGCCAGTCTTACAACACCTCTATCACAGTTCTTACTGCAGACATACTGCCATACCATCAGGTAAAGGATTCATTGGGTGATGTTACTACTGATTTTAATTGCCTCTTTCCCACTGGATTTCTTCCAGCTCCGACATCAAGGCTAAATGGTCTCCAGAAAACCTCCAAATGGCACAACACTTCAGCAATGTGTCAGAGACTGATAAAGCTGGCCATAGACGCAAAGATCCGATCATACGAATCGAGGATTTGTATGATTTTCGGACTGTGTGTGGAGAGTCCTGTCATTTTTTCGTCATGTGGAGATTCGATAGAACAGGTTAAAAGATTTCTGACAGCTGCCGATAATATCTCTGCATGTATTGCCGATCGTACTATTTTCAGTGGGAGACTGTCACCAGCTTTGTCGGAAATAACATTCGTACGATTGCTGTCAGGGGCAGAACATTGGCTGATCTGTTCTTTTACTACTTTATTTGATCTGAATGGTTAGTGCAGGAGTACGCAACCTGAGGCTCCGGAGCATCATGCGGCTCTTCATCCTGCTTGCTGCGGCTCAGTCTTGTCAGGTCGGCCATACAGCCCTCGCACCTGTTGGCAGCTGCTTGAGTGTGTGACCGGGGTAAGTTAACGGTTAGCTTACCGCAGTCGCACTCTCAGGAAGCCGCCATCAGGTGCGAGGGCTGTATAGATGTCCCAGGAGTGACAGGGAAGATCGAGCCGCAGCAAGATGATTCATCATGGTCCTTACCGCGGTCACAAACTCAAGACAATAGAGGGAAGATCAGTATTGAACTTCAGAAACAGAATTTACATTTAATAGGGCTATTCAGTGTTTCATTTATTTCAAAGTAGGCCTACACATACACCCTGCACTTCTGTTGTTGTAACTGTTTTATTTTTTGTGGCGCCAGACTATTTTTCTTTAGGGGAAGAGGGGGCAAAATAACTCTTTTGATAGTAAAGGTTGCTGACCCCTGGGTTAGAGGCTGGTCGGGAGTTGGGTAAGTCCAATCGTTCGAGGATTTCAACGATCGGATCTTTGCATCTATGGCCAGCTTAAGTAGAGGGTAGAGTTGGGCAACTGAAAAATAATATTCTCCAGTGTATGTGGCACCCCATGGTAAACTTATTTCTCTTTGTAGGAAACTTTGACTTACAGCAAGTGATAAAGTCTACCTATTTCTTCAGCTGATTAGACTTTGATGTGCTTTTGGTTCCTGCTCCAGTTAATGGTAATCTATTCTTCCTGTGAAAGCTTTTGTATTGAATGGGCCGACCTGACTTTAGCAGGCTCTGCTGTACCTTCTATGAGGTGTATAAGGGTTTGAGATTTAAATTAAAAATGGTTGTAAATAAACCACATGACTAAAGGTGGCCATACACGGGCCGATAAAAGCTGCCGAAAGACCGTGTCGGCAGCTTATTGGCCCGTGTATGGGGGCCCCCGACGGGCTTCCCCGATCGAGATCTGGCCGACTCGATCGGATGGGGTTAAAAATCCCGTCGGATCGCGGCCGCATCTGTTCATTGATGCGGTCCAGCGATCCGACCGCCCGTTTGTGAAAGCTAGGATCCGATCGTTGGGCCCTAGGGCCCACGATCGGATCTGACCGATATTGCCCACCCCAAGGTGGGCATATCGGAGGGAGATCCGCTCGTTTGGCGACATCGCCATTCCATGTATGGCCACCTTAATTTTATCTGCTTTGTACACTGGGGTGCTTTTTCTGCTTGAAGGTCAGGAAGAAAATGGCGTAATTGACATATAATAAACTATATAAGCAACACTCTCCCTTGGGTTTGATTGGTAATATGCTTTTACACTTCTTGAGCTTTGTCTTTCACCTGTCCTTTAGCTAAGATATTTTTTATCTGCTTGTGCCACATTCTTTCCAGGGATGTCCTTGGAATAACCTTGATCCATCAACAGCTCATTAGCAATGCACCAAGGCTGCTCAGTGCAGGGCTGAAAGCACAACGTTCTGTACACACCCTATGCACAAAGGGCTGCAGAAGAAAAGACAAGCATGAAAGAACAGAGACAATTCCTGTGTCAGTCAGCCACACGCAGTCCAGAAATAATCTGTTTATTGCACACACAGAGAAGCTGGAATCATTTGCGTGGTAAAAGTGCAGCTTCTGAAAAGAAAAGCCCCTCCAGACAAGCCCAGAACCTCCATATCCCCAAAATACATTCAGTAGTGGCACTACCATTTCTGAGGCAGTGGCACTGGCATCAGGGCGGAGGAGAATGGGCAGCAATTATCATGTAGGAGAATGGGGCGGGTCTCCAACACCTAATTACTAGCAATTGCTTTATATTTTACTAATCCTAGTAGTCCCATTTACAGATAATAAATGGGAGATGTATATACTTCTAAACCAAAACTTTCATGACATAAATGTAAATGGGGGGGGGGGGGCATTGGGAATGGTTTTCCTGCCTTTGTAACTGAACCAAAAGCTTCTGATTAGTAAATGGCAAATGTTGGCACTATTATTGCAACAAGCTAAATGGCAGCATAGTGTTGAAACCTCCCAACAACATATCCTTGCTACTGAAAAAAAAATAGGTAACTTCTCAGATGAGACTACCCTCTATATGAAATTAATTAAAGCTGCACCCTACAACAAAGCATAGACAAAAATGTGCTTTGCATTAGTGTGCAAGTTCCATTTCGGTGTAGTCCAGGCAGAAATCCATCTATTGGACAGCTGTTCACACACCCACCCCCTTACCTGCATTATAGCAAGATGTATTGTACAGATTATACAGATATACATATATAATATACAGCTGTGTGATATACACAATATGGCTTTCTAAAATACAATCCATGGGATGGTAAATAAATGTAAAAAAAAAGCAAAACTGATGGCAGCTGAAGTTCTGCTAACGGAAAATACTTGTTTGCTTTCCTAGGAATGCAGCATCTAGGTCACCTCCAGTCTTGTTTTATGCAGGTGTTGTGATCCATCCAATCCTTGCCTTTTCACAATCCAATTGGAGCCACATGTTGGTACATTCGCATAAATACGAGAAAAGATTTATAGTGACTGTTAAAGGATTCCTGGGAAGCTGCTGTAAAACCAGGGAATCTAAGCGGCTATTTCTTGCAGACACTGAATACCACTACACTCTTAAAGCAACAGAATTATAAATTAACCTTAAATAATTGATTTAAAAATAGATGTGGCTGATAGGAGACATAGAGTTTACTGAGTTACAACATCTAAATTACTGATACTGGTTCATCCTAGTCCAGGAGAACTAAACTCTAGCAAACCGCCAGCAGTTTGCATATGCAGACACTAGCTATAACACGGTTTGGGCAAGGCAGCACTTTTTTAGCCAAAAAAAAAAAAAAAATTTGCACATCTTTTAACTGCCCCTTTAGATTGGGGGGAGGGGCTATAAAGCCACAAAACAAGCTTATTAATAGGTACCAGCCATCATGGTCTGCACAATGATTTGGCCCCTGTAGTGACCAGCTTATATCAGTGGCAGGGAGTCCTAGGTATGGGCCTGTGTTTGCAGCACTGTTTCTGAATGTTTTTTAATACACACAACTGTCTGCTGATAATCTTTGGAGAAGCATGCGTTGTGGATTTATTCAAAACAAAATTGTTAATTGCACATGTAAGCCCCTTCCCTGCCACTAAACACTACTTCGCATTACCCTGATCCAGCAGTGGAAAGGTTAATGAGGCACAGGTATGGAGGTGGGTGGGTACATCTTAGTTGCACTACTGCCTCCTCTTCTAAAAACCCACCACCAGCTGACTGCACCCGCAGTTTAGGGATCGGTTACTCTTTAGCATTGTGTCACAAGTTAGCAGACAGCCGCCCCCTAATAGGATCAGTATCCGGGGCACTCACCACTGAATCCTTCCTGCCTCCTAGTGAAGCTCCACCTACAGAGTCCGAAACGCCACCAACTGAACTAGAAGAGGACAACTGATGAGAAAGGGCCAGTCGTGCTGGGACAGAGACCCTTGGCCCAGATTGAGAACCAGGCACTGCCTTGCCCATTTGGCCGGTTAAGCCCCCAGCAACTAATGGAGGTGCTGGTGGACTACGCAGCTGTGATGCACCCTGCGGTAGCGACGGCTGTGAGGCAGAGAGTGGACGAGACTCACGGGTAAGAGTAGCAGAGTGCAGAGAATGTGTACTCTTATGGACAGAAAGCCTATGTGGGGAAGGGGAAGCAGAGGCCCCAGAATGGGTGAGGGACAGCTGGGAGCCTGTTTGACCTTTTGCTGGGTAGGCAAAGTTCTGGGACACCCGTGGGGACTGTGATGGTGGACTGGGCACAACAGAGGAAGGTTGTCTGGAAACCTGTTGTGGGGGAGGGTGATGTTGCATCTGCTGCAGTGGCGGTTGGAAAAGGGCTGGAGACAAAGAGAAAGCACTGGGTCCTCCTTGGGCATACTGAAAGCGTCTCATGATGCGGGGTGATCCCACTAATGGGCTGGCCATTGGGGGACAGAAGCTCATAGCCACAGCCTGTTGTAGAGTGGCTATGGCAGAGGTGACCTGTGGCTGGGGAGAGGGTGGATTGCATGTGGCATACATTCCTCCGGCAAGTGGGTTCAGTTCCGCTTGATGCACCATCTCCCGATCATACTTCACGATTTCCTGGATAATTTCATTCTCCTTATTGTTAAAGACACCGGAGTTCAAGTCGTGCTGAACCTTGTGCATTAGGATAGAATTTTTCTTTCCTGCAAAACAAAACAGAAGTTCAATATAAATACATCTGTATAATACTTGACACAGAAACCCCTAATCGACATATATCCTACATTCATGGCTTTGAACAGGGTGCAAATATGGGCCACTGGCCAGTACAGTAAGGAGATTAGGTGAAGATGGTGGCAGTAACACTTCATATACAGTAAAAGTAACCTAACCTTTCACTGTTGAAGTACTCTGAGATGACAGAAATTTTAGGTTACAGAGCCAGGATTAAGGATCAATTGGCACGATTTTTTTAACAAAGTCCAGAGAAAGGGGGTATAAACACATTATGGTTTATGTGGGTAATACACTTTTCATATGCTCGGTGCCATTCATGTTAGATTTCTGTCTCGTAAAGCCCCAGTGAAAAGCCACTGAGAAATCTCCTTGAACTACCTAACCTTGTTGATGACCTGGAGCATGTGCATTGAAAGAATTGCTACACATCTCCATGCTAATGGATCCTATATATGCAATAAAATCCAAAAGATTTAACAACTCTAAATGAAAGTGCCCAAAGCTGAAATGAGAGGGACAGTGTGCATAAGTGATGTGTGGGCTGGCCAAAAACCTGCGGGACCCACGTGTCGGACAGGTTCGGGCCAGCTCCTGCACAAAATCTTCAGGTTCTGGGTCCAGGTTGAGCTCTTCTCCTGCCCTCCCCGCCAGAGACCTAGCACTACCAGTCTTTAAATAGAGGGGGGATAGGGCTGATTAGGCTCGGGTGCATATCAAGAATTTCTCGACCCACACCACACGCCACTAATGTGCATGCTTGTACAGCCGCACAAACAAAAGAAACATTCCCCCCTAACCAATTACTTTTGTATCAACAATCAGACTTTTCCAGGCCTGGAGGATGAGATGTGGACTGATGAGCTGAAGCAGGTCCCAGATATCACCATATCGGTTAGAGATAGGTATATCCAAACCAAATTTCTAAACAGAGTATACCTTACCCCGTACAGACTGGCGAAAATATATCCCATGGTCTCGGACCAATACATTAAATGCAGCCAGGAGGTAGGCACTGTTATGCATGTTTTCTGGGATTGCCCGAGGATTCAGGGATTCTGGGAAGGGGTTCTGCAGCACATCTCTCTAGTCCTGGATGTCCCGAGTTTTAGGACCCCCTTAGTCTGTCTTCTAGGCGTTATGGATGATCTGGGTTTGAGGGCTGTAGTCAAGTTGTGTTACCTACAGCTCTTATTTTATGCTAAAAAATCTATTCTCCTACACTGGAAATCAGTGGACCCCCCGACCGTTAACTTCTGGAGGAGACAGGTTAACAATATCCTCCCTTACCAGAAATTGGTTTATGTTGCAAGGGGTTGCCCTAAGAAGTTCGTGGGCATTTGGGGAGCTTGGTTGGAGTATGAGGAGACGCATTAGGATTGTATTGCATATGTGATGATATTCTGACTGCTGGTTCTACTTCCATTATATATGTCTTCTTATTATTTTCGTGTCTGTGTATGTATGTTTGTTTCAAAAATTGCAAAAATAAAAACTTTAAAAAAAAAAAAAACCAAATCAGACTTTTCAGCAGAATGCAGCATTTCCATTAAGATACGGAGGTGCAGTGTCTTGTATACAGGGGCTTTTCTGCCATGAGGCAAGATGAGCACCTTGACTCATGCGGCAGTTCCCCAGCATTTTCCAGGGGTGGTAAACTTTATTAAACCGGAAATTTGGCTTTTCTAGAGTGCTATTTCCTTCCCTACGTTCGCAATGCAACCCTGCTGCCGGTGATGTTATTCCCATTCCCTTCCCATTGTTCTGTTGTTAGGCTGCTGGGGGGGGGGGGGGAAGGGAGGGGAGTGATATCACTCCAACTTGCAGTACAGCAGTAAAGAGTGACTGAAGTTTTCAAAGCACAAGTCACATGACTGGGGGCAGCTGGGAAACTGGCAATATGACTAGCCCCATGTCAGATTTCAAAATTAAATATAAAAACATATGTTTGCTTTTTTAAGAAATAGATTGCTGAATTCTGCTAGAGCAGCACTATTAACTGATGTGGTTTTTAAAACTGATGTGGTTTTTAAAAAATAAATAAATATTTCCCATGACAGTATCCCTTTTAGGTAAGTGTAAGGGGCTATAATTTTAAACGCTGCCTCATACAGCTTTGATGCCTGAAACGCCCCTGCTCGTACACCTTGACTGAATACTGGAAATTTAGGAATAAGTTATAGGGATCAGCTGATACCATCCTTACCAATCCTATCTAGTCGGTCTATGGCCACTGTCTCGAATGCACGTCTCATCATGGGATATTCCTCCAGCACCTCATTAAAGTGATCCACAGAAAGCGAATAAAGGCGACAATACGTGTCAGCGCGCACGCTTGCTGTCCTTCGGCCTCGTGTCAGCAGACAGATCTCTGGCAGAATAAAAATGAGGTGATTTAACAAAAAAATCTAAAAAAAAACAATAAGAGTCAGAAGATGGCAAATAATTTAAAAACTAGAAGAAAAAATTAAGGAAAAGTTGATACTAAAAGTATCATGAAGGAAGCTCCCTTTTAGGAAGATGCCTTTTTAATATTCATGGAGTATTTTAAATTATTTGCAGTCTGATTTTCTATGTTGTCATTTTAACCAAGTGACAGCAAGAGAAAAAAAATGTGTACAAAATTGTGATTAAGGAATAGCTGGTATATCACTGCACCAATACAAATATTCTTTTAATCATATTTTCTACCCATATATAGCCTCAAACTCATTTTCGCCCTAGTAAATTACAGAGAGCAGTAAAACACTATCAATACTGTTCCTGTAGAACTAGTATAATGTAGGCTTTTTGAGGAGCTCAAGCTAATTGCCAACATGGCCACCGAGCCGCTCACTCATGCTGTGACTCCCATACCCATTAATGTGGCATGAACTGCCAATTTGCAATTTCTGAATGCCAAACAGCATGACTGAGTCATTCACAGCTGGAAATGGAAACAGGAAGTACATTAACCTGTGAATAAGAATAAAAACAATATTATTGACATATTTTAAAATCCACTACAATTTGTGCCATGTTTATGGTTGCTACAGTTCCCTAATAGCAAACAATGCTCAGAAGTTATCCCTGATAGAGATATGGCATAAATATAAAAAGACATACAAACTAATAAATTCTTTCCCAACCTTACAACCACTTGAGACACTGGATTATCAGATTTCTATAAAAAGGGTAGGATCCTTAGCATGGCTGCAATCCAAAAAAAATGGGGAAGTCATCCATGCGATCTATGGTGTTATAACCAATTACATCATTTCCTGTCCAAGGTTTATAATAAGCAGGTTCCAACACAACCTACTATATGGGAAAGCTTCCTAGACTTACAATTACCAACACCTCTCTCCCAAACTTAGAAATTACTACAAAAAAATAGAACCTCGACTAGTCTCAAATTTCTTGATCTATGGGAGGAAGAACCGGACATCACACTACCTGGTAGTATCAGAAATAGAATATTGGGAAACATTCATAAAACTTCCAGAACCTCTAGAATTAGGGAGATGAGATATAAAATCATTACTAGATGGTACTACGTACCCGAAAAGTTGCACCGTATTTTCCCATCTACATCGGATAAATGTTGGCGCTGTGGCAAAGATACAGGGTCATTCAAACACATTTGGTTCTCTTGTTCAGCAATTACTAAATATTGGGAGCAAGTATGTCAAACTATAAACCATATAACTGGTAGCAAGTATATCCATACAGATTTTATTTCATTTTGCTATAGCTATAATTCCAAAAAAGTGGAAATTAAAAGAAAGTCCCCAAATGCCGTAATGAATTAACCTAGTAGAAGAGGTTAGGAAACTTGAGGAAATCGCACGTTTGATTCACAATACATTAGACCAATACAACTTAATATGGAAACCATGGTTAAGGAAATTTGGATTGTTATGAAATAGGTCTGCTGAGAAGTAAAGAAATGATCGAAATGAGAGTGAACCTAACTATACCATTTCACTAGTGATGTTACTGATGTATAAATGTATATAGAAATGTCTTGTTGTAATGTCTTGTTGTAAACCCAGAAGCTGTTTTTTCTGATATGGTATAATGGTAATTACCTTGTTTTCGCTACCCCCTCCCTCTTTTCCTTCTGTATCCCTCCCTCCCCTGTTTAATAAAAAGCTATCTCAGAGGTTTAAATTGTCATGAATGTAATCAGGAAATGGAAGGCCACAGGCACAGTTGCTGTAAAACCCAGGTCTGGCAGGCCAAGAAAAATACAGGAGCAGCATATGCGGAGGATTGTGAGAATGGTTACAGACAACCCAAAGATCACCTCCAAAGACCTGCAAGAACATCTTGTTGCAGATGGTGTATCTGTACATTGTTCTACAATTCAGCACAATTTGCACAAAGAATAAGAAGAACACCGCACTCCAAGAAAAACACCTGCTACCTACTGTCAAATTTGGTGGAGGTTCCATCATGCTGTGGGGCTGTGTGGCTAGTTCAGGGACTGGGACCCTTGTTAAATTTGAGGGTTGGATGAATTCAACCCAATATCAACAAATTCTTCAGGATAATGTTCAAGCATCCGTCACAAATTTGCAGTTATGCAGGGGTTGGACCCTAAACACACTACGAAATCTAAAAAGGCATTTATGCAGAGGGAGAAGTACAATATTCTGGAATGGCCGTCACAGTCCCCTGACTTGAATATCATTGAAAATATATGGGATGACAAATAAACTGGAGAGATTTTGTATGGACGAATGGTCAAAAATACTGCCATCCAGAACCAGACACTCATCAAAGGCTATACGTGGCATCTAGAGGCTGTTACATTTGCAAAAGGAGGCTCAACTAAGTATTGATGTAATATCTCTGTTGGGGTGCCCAAATTTATGCACCGGTCTAATTTTGTTATGATGCATATTGCATATTTTCTGTAAATCCAATAAACTTTATGTCACTACTGAAATACTACTGTTTGCATAAGGCATGTTATATATTAAAAGGAAGTTGCTACTTTGAAAGCTCAGCCAATGATAAAGAAAACTCCAATGTATTAAGAGGAGTTCCCACTTTTTCATATAACTGTATGTGTACAGTAAAACACAGCAGTATTGCTTATCAACAGAATGAAAAGTGTATATAAGGCAATTAGCCCTAAGGGCAATAGACTTTCATAATAAAAACAATAATACAGATTTTGTATAAGAAGAAACTTGCTCAGAGCCCAATTTGGAGCAATAATCTGCATAGCAATTAAATCACTTAAAATAACACATTAAAACTGGTAGATGATAACTAATTTTTAATTGATTGTGTTTAGAAAGTTTCTGTGAAATGAGGCTTATATTGATTGTTTTCCTTGTTATCACCATAGTTTCTCTTTAATGATCTATGACAGATACAGGAGGCTGCACAAAGTAAGCTTGGCCAAACCCTACAGCAGAAACAGATCTGCCGTTTTTAATCTTTACAGTTAACCAGATCATTGAAGTCCAATGTTTGTTTTGCTGTAGGTTTTAATGACAACTCCTTAGCTGACAAGCAATTTGGCAGCTCCAACAGATTTACTGTGGATTTTTGAACATTCTAGCAACTCTCATTTTATTCAATTTTAAGAGAGATGAAAGGAAACTTTAAATGAACATATTTTGATTTAACTATGGTTAATGGGACATGCATTTATTTTTACTGGAGATGTGTTACTGTTACTCATTGATGAATTGGGAATCAGCTATTGAGACTAATCTACATATAAAAAAGAATAATAATAATAGGGTAGGAGCTGCATAAATGGTTTGCTAATCAGCCGGCTAAGAAGATCCTCTTCTGCTCTTAATTCACCTTACATGGGTAGGAATAATGCAATACAAATAAGCTGCACACAAGGCAACTAGTAGTAATGTAGTAATTTTTTTTTAGTGTTACACAACAAAGCAAGCCTGAGCATCTGTAGTGTAGCTGCAGGAGGGTATTGTTTCTATTTTCACGTCTCACTTCCTCCTATATATGTACATATGTATCTATAACTATTTCTATAGCACTACTATGTTGCTAATAATGACTAGACTATTTGCCAGTTACCGTTGGTCTTGCCCAGATTAGCACTAAAGAGGCATTTTAAGTGAGAAAAATGAGCCCTAGCAAATGTGGTGGCAGGATTGTAGTAAGCTGGGTACAGCAGGAGGTAGTGTCAGGAGTGCATAATAGCAAAATTCTGCAACAAACACATATGGAAGCAGCAACCCAAATCCATGTCAGTTTGGTGCAGGGTAATTTGTAAGTGTAATTGCTATTACATTGCCTGGATGTTTACATTCCATGCACTCCTGTTTCTGACTCCTGAAACAATGTATCAAACTAAGATAACAGAACTAGAGGAGAACAGATGGCTTGTGCATGACCCTCATTCCTCCCTAATATAACTTCCTCCCTCTCTCTTTACTCCTTCTAACATGGTTTATATCATGTACAGCTCTTCTGGGGCCCACCATGTTGCTCTACCATGGCTGCAACTGCCACAATCAATATGTCACCCGTCACTCTCTTCCCTAATTCCTTTAGACAGGCATAGCTGAACCTCAGCTCTCTTGCTCCCTGTTCTCCCGCAGAACTGAAAACAATGTTGGGGTTTTATAAATAAACTATTGTAATAATAATTAACAGCCCTTGGCAAAAAGCATGGTTTGCAGCTGAGCAGCATCTGGAGAACAGCAGGTATGCAGAGCCCTTTAATTGTTGCTTTCACGTCCCACCCAGCACAAATACATTCTGTTTTAATCTGTGCTGTCCCATTAAGCACAGGGATTTATGGAGATTGCATGTGTTCTATATCAGGTGATAGCATCTGCACTAAAACTGCCCTACAGTATTGTGTTTTATGCATGATAAGCTGGCAGCTATGAGGGTTACCATCTGGCAAAAGGGCAGCAGTTGCCTACATGCTTCGCTAAACAACAGGTTAAGAAAGGCATTTCTATATAGATTCTCTGTATTGTAGCAGCTGCTGGGTAACCGTTTTGCTTATCTTCATTCCTTCTATGTATGTACAACTTTAGTTCTATAGTGCTACTATGTTAATAGTATTTATTCATTGAATTCGGATAGTATAAGGAAATTTTGCTGAGCTGCTACAAGTGCTGACAATGTGCTGTCCCTGGTAGCACTAAAGAGCCATCCAAGAGAAAATGAGCCCTAGCATATACTTTGTTAATTCTGCATAGCGGTGCGGTCATTGTCACTCCAGTACTGGGAGACATTTCCTATTCCAGTCAGACAGCAGGAGTTGATTTAATGGGCAAAATACTGCAACATGGAAGCAACATCCATATGCATTAGGCACAGATGCAGAAGTCTGCTTGGATTGCCCATCTGATCAGTTCTTATACTCTTGTCAAGAGTGATTGCTAGTCACAAGCTTTACTAAAGGATAAGGATGGTTGCACAGACTTAGTATAGGTGCCTAATGCAAGGCTCCTGAGAAAAAGAACGGGGTTCATCTGGAAGACGCTGTGGTTGTTGCTTAGTTCAACTGAACAAGCATATTGGTCACATTACACTTGGCATGTGTGGCTTCCAGGAGTATCCCTCCCATCGGACCCATGCGCGGAGATAAAACTATATTAGATTTGTACTGTTACATCTAAGGGTTCAGCAAACTCCAGATATTTTATCAATATTTAGCAAATTTGCATTTTAATCCAAAAATGTTTTCTGTAGGCAAATTAGGATTCAGTATAAGTTTAGCATGTGTATATATATATATGCTAAACTTATACAGTACATAAGTAGCACTGCAGATTAATGCAAAAAAGGGTTTACTGACATTTTATTGTTACCCTTTTCTTGAGCCCAGTGATTACATAGTAAGTGCTTCTATTATTTTCTAATAAAGCCCATCTAGCTCACATCTAGCTCACAATTCTCCTATTACTATGGCTTTTCACTGTATGTATGTATGTATGTATGTATGTATATATGTATGGATAGCTCAGGAGAATACTCTATATAAACATTTGCTTTCTCTGACTGTAAACAGGTATATGTTATTATATGCATCGGACATTCCATCTCTGCATATTTGCAATACAGAGTGGGAGCTGTCATATTCCCTCCCTCACTGGAAACATTCTCCACATACCAAAATAGAACTGATCATTAATGCATAGTGCTCTTCTGTTTCCTTGAGAATACCTCAGCAGTAGCAAAAATGATACTGTAGTTCCCTCTTGTGTAGATATGCAATACCTTGAGACAGCAACACATTATTTTAAAGGTTTATTGTCAACTTTTTTGCAAAACTTCTGCCTTGAACAAATGATCCCCGCAAAGTATGTGTTGGCATGTTTACACAGTTATTTACAGAGCCCAAGATCAGCAGGCCTGCACAGGTAATCTGTGAGTTCTGGCAAATACCAGAGGGGCTACTGTCCTCCGTGTACTTAAAATGCCACCAGGGCCTATTTTGAATCCCAGTGCACACCTGCATGAAAGTATCTTTGTATTATATGACATTTATTAAAAAGTGTTCTCAATAATGTGGTGCAAGCCAGTTAAATTAGAAGGAAAGTTGTCAAGTTGGGTTGACTTTAAAGGAGAAGGAAAGTTTCTTTTTATACTTGGGGCATACCAAAAGTTAGGCTCCCCCGAATGTGATCGCATTTACTTACCTGACACCCTGGCACAGTTTTCTGTTGATAGGAGCACCGGCCCAGGGTTCTGCCAGCGAGCACCACAGAACAATCTTCACTTCTTCAATTCTCAAATGACCCGAGGCAGATGTATGCTCAGTAGAACGAAATAGCCGTTTTTTTTGTTAAAGTTCGGCTTTTCACCCTACTGTGCATACGCAACTACGCGAAGAAAGAAGAAGCAGGAATGGATCGATCCATCGATTCACTGGAAGGACCCCGGGCTGGTGCAGTTTTCTGCACCTGACACGGGGTGTCAGATAAGTAAATACCATCACTTGGGGGTGCCTAAGTATTAAAAAAACAACTCTTTCCTTCTCCTTTAGTCAAGCCATAGAGGTCTGGCTGTTTTTGGTGTATCATAGCCATATACTAAAGTTGTACATTAGTAATGAACCCCAATTTAAAACAAAAACTTCAGTTTTTCTTATATTAAACAAACCCCCCCCCCCCCCAATTCAAATATATTTGCTTATTATTCTCCACAGGCATACATGATTCCTCAGCTTTAAAAGGAAACCATGATAGTCTGCCTCTAACTCGTAGGGAGCATTTCTCATCCACGCTGCCTTGAGCTGACAGAGTAATTAAACCCCTACATCAATTTATTTCATACTGAAGTGAATTATTCTGGCACTTGAAATCTCACTTCTTTCCAGAATCTGTACACCGCTCACCATGTAAAGAATATAGACTTTAAGCCCCAGAATCCATCCATCAACATGGTGCACTAATTTTTACATAAACAAAACAATGACCTTAGATCAGTGTTTTCCCTTTAAAGTCTCTTCTTTAAAGACTGAAGGAGCCTTTAGAGTGAATTCACTTACTCTGCCGCAGTGTGCAAAGTGCAATCACAATGTTTTTTCCCCACAAAGCGGCTTCTAGTTATATTGCAGGCACTTCTGTCTACTGCAATTACACCTGATTCACCAAAACAGATGCAACTGAACGTATGCCTAGTCATAAATTGAGTGCAGTTGCGCCAGTGTTCCAGTGTTCAGTGTGCAAATGAGTCTCTGCCATATTCTTTAGACACAACTCTGCTGCAGCACGCACAGCTCCCTGAGAACCCTGTGTAAATAGGCACAGTAGCACTTGATTTGGAACAGGAAGGTACAGCACAACTACACAGAAGTACAACGAGCACATTGGGATCACAGAAAGTGGTTTTAATCATAACTCAAGGAAAAATGCAATGAACTATACTTGGGAACGAAGTGACCCTACTGTGTTTGCTGTATATTTTGTTATGATTTTAAGCTCTAATGAGCAGGGCCATAGTTACGTCAGTTGGTATTTTCTATTTAATCTGCATGCTTGATATATACACCCTTCTACTGTACAACGTTGTCAAATATGTTGGTGGTTGATGAATACATGAAGATAACAATAATAATAATATTCTTGCTATAAAGGCAGAGTTGTCTTTCTCTCTCTCTGCTAACGCAGAAAGCAGATTTTTCCGTAACGACATGGCGGCAGCACTAACTATGCACTGTCAGGTTTTACCTGGTCAACCACAATTTCACTGCGTAAGAAGAGAAACAGGCACAAAGCAGCGTGACCCCGTATCAAAGAACATTATATTCCAGGTCATACTTGCTTTCTTTTCTTTTTTTCTTTTTGCAGAGAAAGAAAACTATAGTTCACTCGATTATAGCTTATAAAAGGCAAATAATCCACATTGTTTATAACAGTGCCTGCCAAAGGTATAATACATTTGCAGTGGGGGAAATAAGACTTAGAAGACTAGATCTATTTCTTTTGGTTCACCTACTGTTGTGATGACAAATACAAGACTCTAAACTACATCTTCCAGCATCCAAAAACACACTTCATAAATTGCCGTTCTCATAAGCTGCGGTGTGTGTAACATATCTGCCTTAAAGCACCGGCTCCTCATATTATTCCCAAAAGGACCACACTCCCTTATTCTGACCATCTGAAGCATTCTTAAAGGGATTGTCTAAACCACAATGACAATTATATAAACTGTTAAAGGAGACCATTTATGACTGCCCAAGCTTTTGTGCTCAGACATATAGGAAACCCCGAGTGAGTTTATTAATAACGCAGCGCTTCATACCCAGAAAAGCTTATCAATCTTTTTAAATTTGGAACAAAGAAAAACGTTGGCACCTAGAAGCTGAATCTAAATCAGAACTATGCAGAGTAGAACGTTGACTGGACACACAGCATAAAAAAGGGTTAAGTATACACAAAGGAAACACTGCCTGCAAAGAGTGATGCACAAATGTGTCTATGACTGATTTTCATTACACAGTTATCAAATGCATAATGTTGGAAGATGAAGATCAACAGCAGGATGATCTGCTGAAAAGTGCCCCCCGTTCCCCAGCCAGAAGTGATACATGCACAAACCGCCTTCTGCAAAATACTTGTTTCCATTTCGTGGTTAATAAAAAAAAAAAAATACAGATGTCATGTTGAGTCGCCCCTTTCTTTGTAAAAGCTACTGCATCTCCATATAGGACTCCATAAGGCCATCGCTGATGAGAGGCAGCTTCCCAGTTTAGCAAAGGTTATGCGGTTTATTTACTTTTTAACTTATCCGCTCATTTTTCCCACTCCATATAAATGTAAGAGGGACGTAGCAGGCTTACAATAAACTCTACTCGTGTGCGGCTGTTATTGTACAACATATTTTATCACAGACGAGATCTTAAAATCTGCTCTGGATATCGTCACACATTTGCACCAAGCTGAGGGAAATTATGTGCGTAGAAATGATAGCCAGGCCTTCCTATATGTTTCATTTAGAAGAAATAGGACCTTGAACGTCTTCACTGTGTAGGTGATTTGCAGCTGCTGGGGTAATAGTGTCTCTGAAGCAAAGCATATATGCACCAATAAAATCAAAATGGATACTAAGCACTATGCAGTTACAACCAAAATGGAGGCATACTGTCAAGCTTTGTGGACCAAATTTTTTTTTTTTTTTTAAAAAAGGGAAACTGCTGGATCAGCAGGGTCCTAAATTGCACTTAGTTTAAAGGTTCTGTCACTAATGTGCTTCATAAATGTTTGGGAAAAAATGGGTATTAGCAATTTGCTTGATGTGCACTTTCTAAAAAACCTTAGCTACTATAGCAAGGGCATATTCTAAAATGTGTACTTTCGCTCCTCCTTAAACAACACTGGGAAACCTCACCTATATCTACTAATGTAAAAAAAGATGCTTACCAGGAAATTTTCTGCTACTCAGACATTTTGCCCCAGATTTAACTTAGTTAATTGTTAGTCGAACATGCAGTCTCTTGGACTTCCCATCTGCACCTTTTTAATACTATATGAAAAAAAATAAAATTGGAAAGCCAGGCTGGGTGCTCAGTCAGTAAATAATGCAGACAACCAGTTAATTAACTGTAGGTGAAGGAATCTCAGGTATAGGTTATAACATTATGCTCCCAATAGTTTGTAACTTGACATAAGTAAAACAATCAGTCCAGGCATTACATACTATTGGTTAGTTAAGGAGAGTCTGAAAAGCTGAGCACAGTAACATTGCTTACATACACTAAGTGCAGGGATATCAGCTTTGCTCCCTTGCTGATAATCGAGAACGCCATCGTAGACGCCGTTGTAAAAGTTATATACGCCTGCTATTATATGATATAATGGCATGACATCCATTCATGAATGACTCCAATTATAGCCATTGCTTAAGCTTGGCTAGTTTGAATTGGGAAATAGCTTGCATTCTGGTATAAGCTGGAAATCAATAACCATTAACAGTTCGTTATTCCCTAGCTAAGGAATTAATAGTGTTCCAGTGGATGAACGTGCCACTCTCACATGAGCCAAAAATTTATCAATATTGATAATGACCTGTCAATGCTTCTGAAAAGTAAATCAGAAGCCATATATTATTTAATTATAGGTACTGGTTCTGCAGCAATGTGTTAGAATTTAGTGCAGAGCCAGTATATCAAGCAGCTTAAGTCAGTGTTAGCCTGCTTATACCCCCTCCAGCCACTCATCACCATAGAAGCATATTCCTCCAACTCATTTACATCTTCCAACTAGAAAAGAGAATTCTTAAGGTGGCCATAGACGTTAAGATTTTTTATAGATCTTTTTGGTTATCATAACAACAAGCTTATCTTTAAATGATAGTTTAAATGTGAAAAGTGATATTGTCTAATTGAAGCTGTGAAAACTGTGGGTAGCTGCCTACTTGGTCCTGCAAACCATTGGACAATGGATAAATTTCACTTTGAACAATGAAAATTTTCTAACCCAACTGATCGATTTTCTGACCACTAACCTCACTATAATCTGATGAATTTGTCGGATCGCACTAAAATTGGTAGTTATGGAGAGAACAATCTTAACGTCTATGGCCAACCTTTAAATACTCAATACATAGTTGGTTTTATGTAGTATCTCATAGCAATCAATATTATTGTAGTTAAAGCAGACGATCCTATAAGAATATGCAGTGATGGAACACAGCAGGCAAAAAGTGGAGAAAAACATGTGCCAATGCTTTGCTTTTACAATCATGTCTGATTTAGGTAGATGGAAAACAACAGCAGCATTCATATCTAACATGGAATGATGTGTTACCAAGAGGGATGCTTGCACTAGAAAATTGGGTCTCACTTCCATGTTTGAGTCCTAAAAGTTTTTGTAGGCAAACAGTGATGCAAGCTGGCTATACACATTAGGCCAAGATACAGACAATCCAGAATGCTGACTTTGAGGTAAGCAGTCACATCACTAGGGAACTGTGATGATACTGGTTAGATGTAAATGCATTTCTACCTCAATCAATCACTGCTTGCTGGACAATATAAGAAGTCACAAGGCTACATCAGAAATCAGTTGATAAATTTGTAATTAAGCAACTAAACACAACAACATGTGTCATGTATTGTGATATACACAACACCCCTGTGAACATTTTTGGCCATTATTACTTCATAATGGATGAAATGCCGACATAAAAAAATAAACCAGACACCTTGGCACAATAGATACATGGGTGCAGAACATGCCAGTATTCTTCCAAATTATTGCTTGCCTTCAACCAGTTCTCAGCAGGAGAGTTAAATGAAAGAGAAGAATTCCTTTCAGTAGATGGACTAACATTTTCTTCAGAAACACAAGGCCTAATTTAAGACACATTTCTCACCAGTGCCTGCTCACAGTGGTGTTACTCTTTGTCCCAGGGGGTGCTTATTGAAGGCCTATGCTCCATTAGCCATAAATAGCTGGGACCTTGAAAGTAGTACTTGGCCCATTTTTTAAAAGTCCCTTAGCAAGGTCCATAATCATTGATTTTAAGAAACACTAACTAGGAGCAGTATTTCTAAACCAAGAGTTGAAAATAATATGCACTGAAAGAAATCAGACTGGATTATATTAGTAATATGTCGAAAAATGAAAGCATTGTACCAGTTGAAACCCAGGTTGTACATTTACATATGGCGTGAAATATGGAGCCAGAGCAAAGACTAATTTGTAATTACATCTTTAATTAAAAAATCGACCTATATACAGAATTGTGGCACCATTTCAAGGACAGAAGATTTTGAAACAGCACCACCATACTTTTCTTATCTCTTAAAAGACTTTAATTGTGCATAGGGGCATCACAGCAACGTTTCAGGCCTCGCGGACTTTTATCAAGCTTGAAACGTTTCTGTGATGCCCCTATGCACAAATAAAGGCTTTTAAGAAATAAGAAAAGAATGGTGGTGCTGTTTCAAAATCTTCTACTCATGATGATTCCAATGGAAAGTGGCCATTGAAGTTATGTGCACTGCCTTCACAGAGGTTGATAATCGCTGTGCTGACTACTTGCTACTGCACCATTTTAAGGACAGACAGAAAATGTTTATAATATAGAAGATTTCATAGAACAAAACTCCTGAACAGGTATTTTGTGGTGTTGTGGTTATTAGTCTGGATCCTCTAACAGTTTGATAATGTTTAAGAAATTGTTTTACTATAACAAGATTGTGTGTTCTGCGTCCCGAGTACACAACACAATGATTGCCATTTTACCCCTAATATGGACTGGAAAAGACATCCCTAATTTCTAGGGATGCACCAAATCCAGGATTCAGTTCGGAATTCAGCCTTTTTCAGCAAGATTCGGCCGAACCGAATCCAAATCCTAATTTGCATATGGAAATTATAGGCTGGAAGGAAACCGCATGACTTTTTGTCACAAAACAAGGAAGTAAAAAATGTTTTCCCCCTTCCCACTGGATTCGGATTAGGTTCGGTATTCGGCCGAAACTTTCGTGAAGGATTCGGGGGTTCGGCCGAATCCAAAATAGTGGATTTGGTGTATCCCTACTAATTTCTGCATAAGCATGGAGTAATACGATTAGGTTCAACATAAAAGAAAGCTACACAAACACAGATTGATTAGTTCATGACTGGACTAGCTGCTTACTGACCGTTGTACATGGTCAGAAAGATGGGCTTCCAACTCAGATATTTGATTGGGCTCAGTCAAAAGCTGAGAAGGTTGAAAAACCAAAGAGCCCACCTTTCAAGGTATGTTTGTAGTAGATGTAGTCAGAGTACCCAAAATTTCCACAGACATCTTTCTTTGGCATCATTGTTTTATAAACTGTATCTGTCCCATGACAAAGTGCGTTAGTTTGGCTGTACCTTGTACACCTTTAACAGAAGTACAGAGCAACTGTGGACAGTTTATTCATAGAGATGATAATGTCAGATAAATCATGCTGCTACTACTTTATACTTGTTTATAAAAGTCCACCTGTTAATCGTATTTAGTATGTCCTCACTCCCTCACCCTGCTAATCATTCCTTTTAAAACTTAAATAATGATCACGTACTTTAAATGTAATAATAATTGCAATATCTCACCTCCAAAGTAGGAGCCATCTGAGAGCTTCACCTCCTTGTTGCCCTTGGTGAGGACGCTGACCACCCCATGTTGGATGAAATACATCTTTTTGCCAATGGTCCCCTCACGAACAATGTAATCTGTGGGCTGAAAGACCTCAAACTTCAACTTGGTCAGCATGGCAGTCACGAAAGAAGGGTCAGCATTGGCAAACAGTGGCATGGATGCAACCAGTTTCCGGCAGTTAAAGTTGACTATCTCCTAATCACAGGAATGATGGGACAGAGATGAGCAATGTAGGAATGTGAAAAAAGAAATATGGGGCATTTGAAAATAAGAGTGAGGAAATGTGAAACAATAGGGAAAATGAGGAAGGAAAGAGGTAAAAAAACATGGAGATAAAAGAGAGAGAGAGAGAGAGAGAGAGAGAGAGAGAGAGAGAGAGAGAGAGAGAGAGAGAGAGAGAGAGAGAGAGAGAGAGAGAGAGAGAGAGAGAGAGAGAGAGAGAATTAGTTTTGTACACTCCTCAAAAAAAATATGTTTTTTTTATCATCCACCCCACCATATACACCTTTTGTCAGTCATTTCAAGGAATCTTCCTGCCCACCAAAAAATGCTAGCTAAAAAAAAAAACCCAAAACACGCAAGTATGTTATGGTCTTCTGCACACTGACCCTCATGTTCCCCTTACCTCGAGTAGGGGCTCATTCAGCTCTCCCAGGATACTGTCCTCATCAAACATCTTGCCTTGGTAACGATGCTCATAATAATCATGAATCCTTTGGCGAAAGTCAGCAGGAAGCTTGTGAAAGGACATGTACTGCTCCACCTGCTTGTACTGCAAAGAGAAATAAGAACTCCTTTCCAGTAGCAATCCTTACTTAAATAAGTGGTACCAATCTAACTATAAAGAAAATGGGCATAGAAGCATTGCTAATAAACAAAGCAGTTACTATACAATGATAATAACAGCCCCTTTGTGTATGAGTGCACCAAAGTGCATTGTGTTAAAGTGGACCCGTCACCCAGACATAAAAATCTGTATAATAAAAGTCCTTTTTAAATTAAATATGAAATCCAATTTCTTTTTTTTAATAAAGCATTCATAGCTGTTGTAAACTCATTTAAAAATATCAGCTGTCAATCAAATATTGCCTACCTCACCTCCTAGATGTCACCGCTCTCCCTGCATTCCCCCAGCTCTCTTAACGATTTAATTGTGTAACCAGTGCATGGGGATGGACATTGGGTCCCTGCCCCCTGGTGCACAAACAAGATTCTGAGATGATACAAGGCTTGTCTTAATAACAGTGTCCACAAAATGGCTCCTTCCTGGTTGCTATAATTATGAGTTCCCAGACTGATGGAAACAATATTCAAATAATTTATACAGTGTAATTAAAGTTCATTTTGCTTGACTAACATGATAAAATAGGATTTGGAATAATTTTGTTTGGGTGACGGGTCCCCTTTAACAAATTCAATTCCATTCTGGTTGTACTCACAAGCATTCAGATGTATCTTTACAAAGCTGTGTTTTACTGTATTTCTTAAAATAACATGCTGCATTTTAATGTGTTTCTAGCAAGTTCAAACCACAATGATAAAAATAAATGCACACTGAATAAGCAGTGAATAAATGCATACTTGCATTTAAAAATGCGTAAAAGCATTGTATGCATTTTTATACATTCAATGTGCATTCAAATAGAAGCACATTTGAAATACCTGTTTACAAAAGCCCAAATGCTACACACAAATAGAAAACGTCTGGCAATATACAAGGCTAAAATACTTTGTGTCATGGAATATAGCACTGAAATGAAAATTTCCTCTTCCCCATTAAATTTGTGCATGGAATGAACAAGAATATCAGTGACAAAGAAGGAATTATACACATGTCAAGTTTTGTCAATTACTATGTTATTCTAAGCAGCCTCTGCTTCAAACTTGTGGTATCAACAGAACTTACATACAAAGCATAAAAGCTTCTGTACATTTACTGCCATGGCGTATGTAGTCAGAAATTGTTAGAACTGGTCCTGTTATACAAAACCTCTTATGTATATACATGTGAGTAACTGGCATAATCCATGGGTATCTTTCATCCTCTGCAATATCTGTCAGTTCCTGAACTTCAATACTCAGCATCACCACTTCTTTTAGCTTTGCATTCACAAAAAAAACATTTTTTAATGAAATCAGCTCTTCCAGGTGATCTATGTCATCATAAAAGCTTTTAATTAATATGCTGGTTGGCGAAAATGTGTAATATTTCCAAAGAGAACGGTTATATAAGCAGAGTACCTGGAGAGAGAAGTGCAACCACATTGCACAGTCATAGAGAGAACAGAATGTACCATAGAGGATAAATTGTACTGTTAAGAGTGAACATAGAAAAAGAAAATAAAGACAGGAAGACAAAAAAGTCAATGCTATTACTGAGGAAATATCATAAACGAAAAAAAGCAGGCATACCAGATTCACAGATTTTAGTAAATCTGAAAGTTCTTACCTTTTCCTGATATTGCCTTCGTGAGGAGTCCAGAGATTGGATGAGAGCTGTAGCATGCCCTATAAACACAGCATAGCATGTTGCTCCTACAATCATACTTAGCATGGTAAGCCAAATATCTGACATGCTTTCGGGAGCTTGGCGCCCATAGCCAATACATAGCATATGGCTCATGGCTTTGAAGACTGCAAAGGAGTAAAGTTCACTCCATGAATCATTCTGAGGAAGAGAAAAGGAAAGGCTCACCACCCATAGCAGTGACTAACTGTCCAGTCTCCTGGAGAAACAGCTTCTTCTGATAGCAAGTACCCAGGGCACATACATTCCCATGGCTCTGCAAACATGTAACTAGGAGGAAACTGCAGTAAAATATGCCGTCTTCTATGTTGTGCACATCAACACTGGCTCACATTTTTATTGCAGCAACGGTTTACGTAAAGATAAACTTAAGTGTAAACCAAGCAAAAGAAAGAAGAAGTGCTGCTCCACCATGGTGTAAACCACTGTGTATATCTATTAGGCCAGGTGTATATACCCTGGACTATTTCACATAAGGGACTTTGTCTAAAGTAAAAGAACAGTCAAATTAGTAAACTCGCCAGATTTGACCAGTGACCTGGGTAAACACTTTTGTGATATTCTGCATACAACATGGAACACACTAACCAATTTTCATTGGTGGCCCAGATGCATTGCCCCAAATCAGTAGCAAGGGAGGAAAACCAAAATAACATGCAAGCAGCAGCCAGTCATGATCAAAGATAAAACTAGCATTTATTTCCTGCAATTAAACAATGAAAGTTTGATGCATTTGTCTAGAGATGCATAATCATAGGCTTAAGCTTGCTGGAGGGCTTGTTCATCTTGCATGTTGTTAAGGTTTGAAAGACTGACAACATGGAGATAAGCTTGAGAAATGAAAGGAAAATGTGGACAAACTGGGACAAGGAAACTGAAAGGGGAAGGAGGGGGTACGGAAAGAAACAAAAAAGCAGCAAATGAAAACAAGAAAATAAACTGGAGACAAAAGAGGCAAAGAGAAGAGAGAAAATAAAACAAAGATGGAGAATAAAATAAATGGGACAGGACAAAAGTGCACCACATACAAAGAGGGAAACAGGCAGAGAACATATTGGAAAGGTGGATATTGCCTATGATCGGAATGTAAAAAAAAAAAAAAAGCATGGGGGGGGAGAAGGGAAGAACAATATAATATGGATTGCATTAAAATAAGAAAATATTTTGATCATGAAGAGGTTGTATGGAAATAAAGAGAAGGTGAAAGCAACAAAATGCAGACAAAAATATGCTGAAAAAAAATAGAAGATGGTGAAAATGGACATAACCAAGAGATGAAGAGAAGAATCGCTGAGAGGAGGAGGCAGAAAATCTATAATTACACCTGTGCTGAGATACACAATTCTGCTGACACACACACCAGGACACTGATCCCTCTCTCCTGGGCACTACCAGACCCCTCTGTGGCTTCTCATGTGCCAATGTACAGCTTCCAGGCACCAGCTATTCTTTCCAGCCAAGTCGCTATAACCCTTCAAGGACTTAACCCTAGCAGCACTTGAATAATTTTAAAGGCTTCTTCGACCCATAAAGTGTGAGAAGTGTGTGGCTATTGACAGTGCAATGCTTGTTAGCAGCATATAATTTTAAGCAACCAGCTTTAGCAATTTATTTCCTAAAAACTTTCAAAAACATACTACCCAACCCTGTTGTCAGCAGAAAACAGATAATAATAAATAAGGTTGAAATAAAACAAGCGTTATACCATGTACTTACCACCATCTTGTTAATAGACACCCAACAGTTAGTTGGGAAATCTTGGAGCATGGGAACAAGGAACTGTAGGCAGCCATCCCAATGGCAAAGCAACAACATCATGGCAATCAAGTTAAAGATCCGCATAACTGCACTGGCAAGGTCATAGGTCATGTGGAAAATCTGGATGGAGACAAAAAGTGGGGTGTTATTACATGAGGTGGTGTCAAAATGAATAGTGGCATAGACAAATGTAAGTTCAAAAGAAAAATAAATGAAAGGCCAACCCCACCGCCCAAAAAGTCTAAGGGGATCCGAATTAAAGAAATACTATGAATCCAGTAAAATATGAGATAGAACCAAGAAAAGGATTAAAAAAAAACCCAAAAAAAAAGTACATGAATTCACAACAAACTGAACCGATATAATAAACTGCACAACAAATTCAATGTCCAAAACTGTAGAAATAAGCACAATACCAGAAAATATATAAATGCTTCACACATAAGGAAAAAGAAATCATAACCTGTAATCCAGGAATGTAAGGATGTTCACACTAGAAAAGGAGTAGAAAGTAGAAGTAGGTATCAAAAATGTATGATACTTATCAGCTACACATTCCTTGTTCCTTACTTCCGTTCATGAATCTCTTTATTTCCGTTACAGTGGATAACAGGTAAAAATGTTGCTGCTTTTCATTAGCAAATATTTGTGCAGTATTTTGTTTTATGTGAATGGGCACCAATACACAGAGCTACATTCTACAATTTAAATAAACTGAACCGATCATTCCTAGATCAAAAGCACCAATCACAATTCACTCTGCCACAGAAAAAGGCAGCTAGTGTTAAAACTCCTATTCCCATTTGTAAGAATACCTGTATATAGCCAGTCAAGCAAGCATACTTGTTCAGGGCTTACAATGAGATTTATAAAAGGCCAAATTTGTATGCAAATTAAAAAATGATATGGTGATTCGACTTGTTCTCACCAGAATCAATGAATATAAATCCTTAGATGTGTGCATAGTAAATCAGGAACAAGTGGGCAATCTATAGGCATATCATAGTCACCTGGCCCTTTCCTATTTATTAAAGGCAGATATAAAGACATATGTAATTTCGAGCATTCACTTGCCAGGGTAATTGAAAACAGCAACCTGAAATTTATATTTTCTAGCTTTATCAAAGATAGGCACAGATGTGGAATTCATATCACAGATTAATTTGGTACCTAAACGTAAAAAGCTCTACCATTTCAACTCAATATATGAAACAAATGTAATCTACAGAAATGCATAGGAAATTGCATTGTTAGTAATTGTGCACAATATCAAAAAATTACTTGTTAGTAAAAAAACACCGTTAATTAGTTGTAATCAGCCAATCAGCATTTATTCCAATCAAAATGGTCAGGCAGAGGACACCCATGATGATTAGACAGTCATGCAAATCAATTTGAATTGAAGTAATTATCATTATTGTCAACTGAATACAGACAGGTCAAAGCAGAACTTCCATCTAAACAGACCAATGGTGCAGCATGCTCCATATTCTCCAGTCCAATAGAAACCTCTTCTCTGAACAACCCCTGATAACTACATTATAGAATACTGGTTACTATTAGTATTAGTAGTTTCTGGAGCAAACATACATTTTTTACTGGCCCCTTACAGAGAACCTTGGCTATAAAAGAGTTTTGTGCACAGACATTCACTTATCTAAAGAACAACTGTAATCTATTGCAGACTCTTCTGTTGCTTAGCAAGGTTCATTTGGCAATGCTGGAATCAGTCTTCCCAAGCACATCTGCCCATCATCAGAAGCACCTGACAAAAATGCCTGCTAGATATGTCAAAGTCAAGACTGAGATGTTTAAGTATACAATAGAGGTCAATAAATAGTGACTATGACATCTTATAACATGTCATTTTACAGCACAGGTCACCTTCTTACTGTGAACATGTAAATGTTTTAAACTTTGCAAACTTAGACAGAAGACATGTTCAGGTGTGTGCAAAAAAATCGTAAAGTATTAAACTGAAGAATGTATGTTGATAAATATTACATATTAGTTATTTACGGTGAAATGTTGATACAAACATTTTAGCATAGTCCCATTAATAAATCAACCACCTTCATTATAAAGTTTCCCTCTAAGCTGGCAGCCCTGGAGCATTTTAATAAGCTGGAGCATGCCTATAGAATAATATAATAATATAATGTTTATTACGGCAGAGACACACGCTGCTATTTCGGGGGATTAGTCGCCCAGCGACAAATTGCTTCTTCTTCGGGCGACTAGTCTCCCCAAACTGCTACATTCTAGCCAGCAGGATGACACTCGAATGCTTCATTTTCCGAAGTCGCAGTTGCCTCACAAGGAGAAGTGTAAAAACCATGAAATACAAAATTTCAGGTAAAAGCTGTCAAGGTCCTATTAGTCAATGGGCACTGAACTGATCCTACTGGACCATTTTTAATCAATCCAGACTTTAAAAAGTTCTCTTCTTTTTTCGCTAGGAATTGTTTGTGAAACTACATTTTTAGAGGTTTTAGAAGTATTTGCATTTTTCCCCCGACCATTCAGCATTTATAAATTCGGGCCTTTTAATAAATTTTATGACAATTGTGGTTTTAGAGAAAGTGAGCTTAGTCGAGGTTTCCAAAACCTCTAAATGAGACTGTTAATAAATAGGCCTCTGTGTGTTTAGAATTCAGTTTAGTGCAATGCATTAACATAGCATGCGTATGAGAATTCAAGTTTTACTTGCTTTCTTTGGTAGCAAAACTAAATGAAATCATTCAATGCCATTGCGAACTGTGCAATTATATCTTGTTTACAGGTACAAATAAAAACTATTTCTTTTATTACAGTATTCCTTTAATAAACATACATTGTATCAGCTATTTGTTATTCACTAGCAAAAACTGAAATCCCACACAAGTCCACCAAACCAGAACATAAAATGATAAATGGACCTTTTCAGTCAACTGCATCTTTTCAGATCTAGGCCACCCTTTGAGATTTCAAAGCTTGAGCAAGAAAGGAGAAGAAATAAGCAATAATTTATAACTGCTACAGACTAAATGCTGCATTGAGGCAGAAATTAATATAGTCACTGCCTGGACTTGCTTTTTCATGTGATCCTTATAAATGGCCTCTCAAGTTATGACTTGTTGCAGCTCAGCTATAAAACTAAAATAATACTGACAGCTTAAGCATTCGTCCCCAACGACATTTTTATTTCCATGTGGTACTACATTTGTATATGATGCTACCACACCTTTAAAGGGGACCCCTCACCCAAAAAAATTATTAAAATCCTATTTTATACTGTTAGTCAAGCAAGATGAACTTTAATTACACTGAAAAATTATTCAAATCTTGTTTCCTTCCATCTGGGAATTCATAATTACAGCAAGCAGGCAGAAGCCATTTTGTGGACACTTATTAATTCAAGCCTTGCATCATCTCAGAATCTTGTTTATGCACCAGAATGGGGGACCTGACGTCCATCCCCATGCCCTGGCTACACAATTAAATGGTGAAGAGAACTGGGGGAATGTGGGGAGAGCAGTGACACTAGGAAGTGCTGAATGGAAAGTGAAAGTAATTGCCTGCCCTGCCTCTATGCCTAAAGGTGGCCATAGACACACAAATCCGATCGTACGAATCGAGGATTCGTATGATTTTCGGATCGTGTTTGGCGTGTGCAGACATCTTTCGTCTGGCGGAGATCGGTCAGGTTTGATTTTGACCCGACCGATCCCGCCGGGGCCCACGGCACATCGTAATCTGATCGTTCAGCCATACGGCCGAACAATCAGATTACCCCCGATATAGCCATGCCTGTTAATGGCATATCAGGGGCAACATTGCCAAACGAGCGGATCTTTGCATCTATGGCCACCTTAAGGCATAGAGAAGGGGCAGCCAATATTTGATTGACAGCTGAATTTTTTTTTATAGTTTTAAAGTTTACAACAGCTATAAATGCTTAAATAAAAAAAGAATTTGGATTTCATGTTTAATTTGAAAAGGACTTTTATTATGCATCTTTTTTATGTCTGGGTGACAGGTCCACTTGGAAAATATAAGACCTATTTTCAGAACAAGAAAATAATATTGGCCAGACTGGAGTCTATTCTCAGATACCGAAGCAGCCCATGACAAGAGAGAGTCAATGTGAATCAGCTTCTTAGAGGCAGATTCAGCCTTAAAGGAAAACTATACCCCCAAAATGAATACTTAAGCAACAGATACTTTATATCAAATTGAATGACATATTAAAGAATCTTACCAAACTGGAATATATATTTACATAAATATTGCCCTTTTACTTCTCTTGCCTTGAACCACCATTTCGTGACTCTATCTGTGCTGCCTCAGAGATCACCTGACCAGAAATACTATAACACTAACTGTAACAGGAAGAAGTGAGGAAGCAAAAGGCAGAACTCTGTCTGTTAATTGGCTCATGTGACCTTACATGTGGTTTGTATGTGTGCACAGTGAATCTTACGATCTCAGGGGGCGGCCCTTATTTTTTAAAATGGCAATTTTCTATTTATGATTACCCAATGGCACATACTACTAAAAAAGTATATTATTATGATAATGGTTCATTTACATGAAGCAGGGTTTTACACATGAGCTGTTTTACTCAGTATCTTTTAATAGAGACCTACAAGTTTTCCGTTAATTCAACCTGCTTAGCTTATTTTAGGATTGTACATATCCACAATGTGTCTGTCTCCCTACACTTGTGCTAAATTTAGGGCATGTACATCTGTAGACACAATTTGAGAATAATGTGTCACATTTGAGAAAACACAAAATAATGTGTGAAAAACAATGCACTTGTGAGCACAACCTCAAAGATTAAGTATACTAATGTCATACTTAAGATCACATACGTACAATACTAAATATGGGGGGGGGGAACAAAGCCTCTACCGACCTCTGTGCACCCCATGTCAGAAAAAGCCACACCACATGAGCTAGTAAATAAAGGGAAATTACATCCCTGGATATTTAAAGGTCTCTATAAAAATATCTTAGATAAAACAGCCCATATGTAAAAACCACATAAAAAAAACATATACAGTAAAATATACTTCTCTAATAGTATGTACCACTGGATAATTGTAAATAGAAAAAGTGCTAGTCACCCGCAGATCATCTCTGAAGGACCACACAGACCATCAAAAAACATTGTGGTTCAATCTAAAACATGTGAAAGAGCAATATTTGTTTTTAAAGGTTTGTTATAATTCTTTAACGGTTGCTTATTGTGACATAAATTGTCAGTTAGGCATTAATTTTAAAGGTATAGATTTATCTTTAAAGGAACAGTAACACCAACATTTCCAGTAAAACCTGTACTTAAAGGGCTCTTACAGACGAGCCCTGCTGCGCTCCCCTGAGTTCTGTTTTTATGCGTTCAGCCGCAGGGGAGCGCAGGTTGAGACGAATGCTGCATTTTTCCTGCGTTCGTCGCCTACACGCGCCTGAGTACAGCCCCATTGAAAAAATTAATGCGTCTACTCCTGCGCTCCCCTGCAGCTGATGCATAAAAACGGAACGCAGGGAAGTGCAGCTTCAAACGTTAGTCTGTAAGAGCCCTAAAGGTTAATTTCCTGATAACTGAATGTAGGATTGAATTAGTCTTGATGTTGCTAGTAAAACTGTTGCCAATGGTAAGAGCATCAATTACTTAACACAACAAATACTGACCAGGAAAAGCTCATGGGTCCACCCTGTAATATCATCCCAGTTAAGTGTACCTTTTAATCATTTTTACATTTCCCCACACCAAAGATTTTTCTAAATAAAGGCCTTCTAGAGCGATCTAATGCTATATGGCAGTATGTTGTTTGCATTTCCCTTCATTATGCTAAAAAGCAATACTCTTATTTTAAAAAGTTTTATTAGATTGTGGAATGGGATACAAGTAGTAAATAAGTCCTAGTACTCCCAAATCCACACGACAAAACTGTGGCACAACAGATATGAGGTATTTACTGGCGCCTGGCCTGTGTTACAAACACTTCACTCTCCACAACGAGAGGACAAAAGAACCCTGCTCTCAATAATTGCTGCCAAAAAAGAAAAAAATACAATGCAGTCTTAAAATTATGAAACAGAAGACAAGTATCTACCAGAATGTCTGGGACCTGTGGTTTTCTGCATATGTGGTCTTTCAATTATTTGGATCACAATTCTCTGAAATGTTTAATCATAAGGTTGTTTTGCCACCAGCATGGATTTACACTATCTTAGCAACTATCAAATACAAGGTACTGTTTAATTATTGCAGACGAAAAAGCAAATCAGTCCAAATTCCTGTATTTTGGAGATTTCTGAATAATGGGGTTCTATCTATCCCATATCTGTATTGTAAAAAAATGTTTTTCTATCAGATATATATAATTTCATAGATACAAAGGGGGAAGGTATCGATTTCGAGCCATTTAAATCAGTTCACATTCAAAACACTTTTTTCAGTTCAGTTTTAAGATAATTTACCACAAATAAAGAATTTCAGTTACTTTCCAATTTTTTATTTTTTTTTTACAGTTTTTCCAAAATTGAAATTTAAAATGAATGTTCCTGATTGGTGTTTCAGTCTGGCAGTAATCCAGGTGCAGATTCTGTTACAATATAATACATTTAGGGGCCTATTTATCAAGTCTCGAATTTTTCTGGTTGAGTTTTAAAGGGCAAAATAAAATCCAAATTTTTAGACTTTAACAGGGGAATGTAATAAAAGTCGCAAAGAGCAAAACAATTCGCACCAATAAAACTAAAAATCCACATCTCGCAATGTAATATTGTTCCTTAAACTGTTATTGCATTGCGAATTTTAATTGCGCATTGCAAATTTTAATTGCGCACTAATAAGAAGTGCTTGAAGGTGTCGTAATCTTTTGGAGCAAACAGAACGACTTTTTCAGTAAGAAGTTTTATTACATTGACTACGCATTGGCGCAAACTATAAAATTCGCAAACGGTCTTTCACTGTCGGAAGTGGTCGCTAAACAGTTTCCGGGCTCACAAAAGCTATATTAAATTCGCACAAAGCAAAATTTGTTCGCGCAAAGGCATAACTTTTCGCATTGCGAATAGTTTTTCCGTTACCGATTTTTATTACATTCCCCCGTAAGAGTTATTATGCTCCTGAGCTGCTAAAAATCCAAATCTGAAAATACTCCAGCTAAAACCTGTAGAATCATGTAGAAGTCAATGGCAGATGGTCCCTTAAATAATTGTAACATGTTTACATTCAGGATTCTCGATAGTTTTGGGCTGTGTGCGTCGGTTTTCGTTTGCTAATCTGATAAATTCGAGTTTTGACACAATTTGAATTGATGCTCAATTTTGTCATGACTTTTTGTTGCACAAATCTTATCAAGAATAAATTATTGGTAAATTAAGGACATTCGAGTTTTTTTTTTTTCTAAATAAAGTGAGAAAAAGAAAAGTTTTAGTAAATATATTTACTAAAGTGTTATATTTAGCATTTAGTTGATACATTTCTCAGCAGAATCTTTGGAATATTGGTAAATATTGTATTTCTTATTCTAATACAGTGGAACCTCAATTTTACACTCACCGATTTTCCCTCATTTTACATTGTTGTTTTGTGGTCCCACCCATACTAATACATTTTCTTGATTTAAAATTTTCCGGGATTTTGAACCATTTTTTCCTGAAAATGTAAAATGGGGGTTCTACTGTACTTGCCTTTAATAAAACTGATGAACCATAATAGAAATGATTCCGCTCAGTAGGGGCAAAGATAATAAATGCATCAACTAAATCAAGAAAAAGAAAGACAGAAGAAGGTGAAAAATTAAACTTTAAGCTTCAATTTTAGAAAAATGGTCACAAATAGAAAATATATAAAGTCACTGAAATCAGTCGTGAACTATCTGAAACCAAATGAACTGAAAAAAGTGTTGGAATGTGAACTTCTTTAAAATCATTAATGCAACATAAAGATGTCAATACGTTTTAGTTATAATTAGGTATTTCAAAGGCAAATTAGGGCTAAAAAATGTATTTTTCATCTGAAATGCAATGTTAGATGCTCCATTCACTTTAAAAAAAAACATTTATAATTAGATAAACAGAGCTGATACCTTCCCCATACTCAGGAAGTTGCCTTTAAGTTTCCATGTTTAGTGGCAGCAAACTGTATATACACAGCATGCCGTGAGCTTTCATTAATTTCAGTGTATTTAAGGTGTGAAGTTGGGGGATGACAGAGTAATGTTACATGGCTGATCTCTCCTCCCGCACTGAATTATGACTTCAGATTGTATTACAATAAACAAAATAAATCTTGCCCGAAACCCCCCCCTTGCACTTCAAAGACACTTCTTATGAGCAGTGAATAACCCTACAGTAAAACAAATGCTACTACATGAGAAAGGAAAATATACCAATGATTACTAAATAAGAAAAAACATAATCAAGACATCTTTTAACCAAAAAGACACCAAGCACTCAAAACATTTTCACTAAGGGTAATGGTACATAGGGCGATTTTCGAGGTTTTGTCACCAGGGTGATATCTATGTTAAAGGTCAGGAAACAAAACACTCTAAATCAATTTGCAATCAGTCTTTTCAAGGTCAACAGATAAACTACCATCCAGGACTAAGCCAGCCATGGATCATATTACTGTTGTCATGGGACAAGTGATCTATTGCTTGATCTATTAAGAATGACCGAAAAAGAAAAAAATATATAAATATTTCAGAAGGAAAAAGGAAAGGGAGAAGCGAATACAAAATATAGAGATGAATCGGAGAATGGGGTTTGGAGCGTGAAGGAGGAGGAAAAAGTAACTATCCTTACAATAATAAGTGCTGCACAACCACACTTGGAGATGGATTATCAAACCCTGAACATAGCCCTTTAGAAGTGTTTGGTCACCTGCAGTGACAGAATCCAGGAAACAATCCATTAGTAGCATCATCTTCTAAAGCTATTTTATTATACAGCTGCTTGTTACTTTATTTCTACAATTATAATAATATATTTAATAACTATAAATATGCTCCCATAAACGCCAAGCATGATACCACACACTGCTAAATAATTCTACCCACATTTTCTACAGGCTTGAGCTTCCCTAAATAGAAAACACAACTATTCTTCCTCTGATGCTTAACATGCATGTCCCTTACTACAAGATTTTAAAGTGCATACAACTAATTTGTGATATATCACTTCCTTCTCTGTCCCTGGAATTTTCAGGCCTCTAATTCTCTAATATCCTTCTCTTCCTGCTGATGGATCTTTACAATGTCTTCCTGCTTTTTGTAGTAGTATATCTAATGGCGAACCAATACTCACCTCTTCCCACTGATGTATATATCGAATGAGTCTCGAGAGACGAAGCAACCTCAACAGACTAAGTATTTTGGTGAATCTCACAATTCTTAATGCTCTTGCTGTCTTATATACTTCTGAGTCAATACCCTTCTCTACAATGAGAAAGATGTAATCCACAGGAATTGAAGATACAAAGTCCACCACAAACCATGTCCGCAGATACTTGCGCTTAATCTTCTGTGGGTCTAGTACGATCTCGGTGTTGTCCTCAATCACAATCCCTGTTCGGAAATTTAGAACCAGGTCCATAAGGAAGAAGGTGTCCGACACCACATTAAACACGATCCATGGAGTTGTAGTCTCTTCTTTAAAGAAGGTGATGCCCACAGGAATGATGATAAGATTGCCCACCATGAAAAGCAGCATTGTGAAGTCCCAATAGAATCTGGAGAGTAGAACATACAATCAGCACAAGAAAAAATACCTATAAACAGCAGCAATGTCATTTAATGATTCCCTTCCAATAAGCAAACAGGGTATCCTACTATTCAAGCAATAAAAATTTGAATTCATTTAAAAACAATACTCTTCCAGTAAGAAAGAATGCTATAGAGCTGAGCTGTGACGAGTAACAAATCTTTCTGGCTGCTGAGTTTCACACATATAAAATATTCATTATCAGCTCAAATGGGACACATCCCAAAGGTGCAAGTCTTTAAAACCACACGAAGAGAGAGACACTGAGCCAAGTGTTATATCCCTCCTCTATTAAAAAGGGCTGACTTGCATTATTATTAGGTACAGCTTCCTCCAATTAACAAAAAGATAGGCTAAAGTGGAGTATTGCATACAAAAACAGATATATAAATGCAAAAATGTGTGTTTGGATATGTTTGTATGGAATCCCAAAAACCTTAAGGAGGAATTATTATCTAGAAGTGGCAATTGTTTCTGTTACAAAGTAACTTATATCTGACAGAGAACAAAATCACGGGGGAAATGCCATTAAAAAAATCATAAAGGAGAAAAAAAAAACAAACATAATGTCAAAGTTTTGCATCGCATTCTTCATTAAATTTTTCTTACACTATGAATTTTAACTAACCATAGGATATTATCGGATTTGTTTAAAGGCAGCATTGGTTTGGAAAACTTGCTTTCAGAAAGGAAAATTATTCTAAAATATGCTAAACTTTAAAGAAAACCCAGAAGAAGTTTACCATAATAACAAAAGCAAGATTAAATAAACGCTGCAAAAAGATTTACAGAGTAATTTAAAAAAGTACCATTGTTTATCAGTGAATACCAAAAATACTGAAACTTTCAAAGCAAAGTAATTTCACCCAAAGTGTGATACTTTTGGAGTGGATTCCCCTAGTATTGGATGTCATTCCATCTTTCCCACAATAACTGATCATCTCTGCTTTCCTTCTTTAACCAGGTTTTAATGTCTATTTAGGAGGGGACTCTAGGGGCAAGCTTTTTAATTGAGCATAATCTCATCGCTTCAGTATCATTAAAAGTTTCTTTATGCATTTCCTCTACCCATTATCTGACATCATGGCATATTAGGCTCTATAGACAGATAAACTAGGAACCAATAACAAATAATAACACTTAAATGTTCAATCATTTTACAGTGCTCAAGTAACAACTCTGTTTGCTTCTTAAAGGAGAAGGAAAGGTTAAAACTAAGTAAGCCTTATCAGAAAGGTCCATCTAAATATACCAGTAAACCCCCAAAGTAATGCTGCTCTGAGTCCCCTGTCAAAAGAAACATTGCATTTCTTTCCTTCTATTGTGTACACATGGGCTTCTGTATCAGACTTCCTGCCTTCATCTTAAACTTCATTGCCCTGGGCATGAGCATGCTCAGTTTGCTCCTCTTCCCCTCCCCCTTCCTTCTCTGCTGTAATCTGAGCCCAGAGCAAGGAGAGACTCGGGCAGGAAGTCACACCATGTTAATACTGCAGCTCCTATCCTAAACAAACAGACTTTCTAGAGCTTTTTACTCAGGTATGGTAAAATATTCTACAGAATAAATATAGCATTCTAGCTTGCACTATTGCAGCTAATCTATTCGCAATAAAATGCCTCCGTAGCTTTCCTTCTCCTTTAAGCTCTTTCACAGTTTATAAAAAAATTACTACATAGCCATAGTACATATGCCCCCTGTATGTACAGTGAAAAATAATTTTCAAATGAAATTGTAATTCTAACAACTATTCTAAATGAATGTATTGCAAACTTTTCAGTGGTTTAAAGTAATTGTAAATATGAGAGGAATTGACCAATGTAAATTCTCTGGTTTTAGTTACAAAGTTATGACTATAAAATGTATAAGGTACCAAACCAAGTTTAGGTAAACCTAATATGGTAATGCTAATTATTTACTTCTGATCAGAATTTTGATAGGCTAGCACCTCTCTGTGTAGTAGCATTTCTCGGGATAAGCGTTTCATAACAAAGAGGCATTGGACTCACAGGGCTTGATTATCTCCCATGCATTTAGCTTTTATAGAGTAGTGGTTGCCAAGACCAAAACATTTGTTTCACAGCTTACTACTTCCTCACCCACTTCTTCCATTGTATTTGTATTATTTACTTAGTCTTGGAGTGCTCACACAACGCTAGGGATTCCACGTTTTCAATTCACTGAAAAGGTGCAGGAGCAGTGTGGATGATGTTGGGGGCAGGCGGATGAAGTCAGGGGTGGGTCGGTGCTGTGGGGGGTGGATGACGTCAGCGGCAGGCCCGATGATGTGACGATCCGCTGATCCCCATGTCATTATTTTCAATGTCCTGTCCGGATTTCCTAATTTTGAAATCCCAAAAGGCACTTTTTACCCGGGCAGCTCTTCTGAATACCAGAATGTCTGGGTGAAATCCCAACAGGTGGCTCCTTTTTATGTATGTCTGTATTTAAAGGAACAGTAACGTCAAAAAATAAAAGTGGTTTAAAGTAATGAAAATATAATGCATTGTTGCCCTGCACTAGTAAAACTGATGTGTTTGCTTAAGAAACACTACTATTGTTTATATAAATAAGCTGCTGTGTAGCAATGGGGGCAGCCATTCAAAGGAGAAAAAGCTCAAGTTACACAGCAGATAGCAGATAAGCTCTGTCTGTCTAATGGTGTTATCTGTTATCCATTTGTTAACCTGTGCCATATAGCCGTTTTTCAATTTCCGCCATTGCTCCACAGCAGCTTGTTTATATGAACTATAGTAGAATTTCTGAAGCAAACATATCAGATTTACCAGTGCAGGGCAACAGTACATTATATTTTCATTACTTTAAAACACTTAAATTTTTTGGTGTTACTGTTCCTTTAAGCAGTGTTTATAGGTGCCAACCTATGAAAAATTTGACCAGAGGTAAATAGTTAGGACCACCATATGGGGTTTACCTTGATGTGGTACGGACAACTTAAATAGGGTGGTTCACTTGTAGACAAGTATATCTACAAGATATACCCATCTCAAATATACTGAGACAATTTGCAATTGATCTTTATTTAAATTTTTTAGTGGTATTTGGAATTATGGAGAGCTCTGCGGTATGGAATTTCAGTAGGTTCAATTTACCCTAGCAATCAGGGAGTGGCTTGAATGAGAGACTGACAGATGAATAGGAGAGGATCTGAATAGAAGGATAAGTAATACAAAGTAAAAATAACAATAAAAGTGCAGCTTAACATAGCAATAGCATTTTGGCTGCCAGGGTCATTGACCCCCATTTGAAAGCTGAGAAAGGCAGAGGTGGAAGGAAAATAATTGAAGTGTAACAAATAAAAAAGACCAATTGAAAAGTTGCTAGGAATAGGCCATAAGAGTAAAGGTGAACTAACTCTTTAAATTGGAACAATAGCCCCCCCCAAAAAATACAACCGAGTTAATAAGGCATTGTTGTGGTGTAGCCATGATAAAATACGGCTTTCTTAGCAGCAATGCGTATGGGTTCCATTAGCAGCAGGTCAGGTGCAGAACTCCGTCTCTGAACTCTTTCAAATACCTTTTTTTAATTTCTATATTGCAGCTAGGATCCAACAAAACCATGGCATAGAAATTGTAGTAACTCAATGAGTTCTAAAATTAGAAATACTAAACTATTTGCAAGTAATTTTAAATTCAGTAAGTACCTAAAAATATTCCTTCAATGTCTATCTGCATAATGCTGCTGGCCATGAGCTTCACTCAGCAACCCCATGCCCTCTAGAGTAAGAAGACGTGTAAGAGCTTCAATTGTTCTTGATATGCCACTCTCCAACCCTGATGCTACCGCCTATTTTTTGTAAGATGTATACAAAACATGCTTTGCCCGACATTGACATCTCAATTTTTTAACCAAAATGTAGCAACTTGGTGCTATGCCAGTTTGGGAACAAATTAGCATCGATTTTGGGAATGGGTTGGGGCGGCAGTTGGTACACGCCAATGATGGCAGGCTCTAGGACCTGACGGCCTAGGGGCGCCATATAAGGAAATCCTGGCCTGCCTGGGGGTATTTGTGTATAATAAATTTGGCTGTAGCAAGCAATGGTGGGCAGCATCTACAAGAGAATACAAGATTTTGAGCTATATAAACAGGATATAGATTTACAGGAAAAGAGGGTCATCCTTCCCCTTTACAGAGCACTGGTAAGGCCTACAATATGCAGTGGTGTTTTGTCTCCAATGCTTAAACAGGATATTACTGAATTAGAGATTCTATATAACATAGTAAGCGCCTTGCAAAAGTCTTCCCCCCCCCTTAGCATTTTTCATGTTTTGTTGCCTCAACAACCTGGAATTAAAATGGATGGATTGCGAGTTTGCACCATTTAATTTACAGAACATGCCTACAACTTTGAAGATGTTTTTTTTGTGAAGCAAGTCAGTACTTTGTAGAGACACCTTTTGCAGCAATTACAGCTGCAAGTCGCTTTGGATAAGTCTCTATGAGCTTGCCATTGGGATTTTTGCCCATTCCTCAAGGCAAAACTGCTCCAGCTCCTTCATGTTGGATGGTTTTCGCTTGTGAACAGCAATCAACAAGTCTGACCACAGATTCTAAATTGGATTGAGGTCTGGACTTTGACTAGGCATTCCAACAGATTTAAATGTTTCCTCTTAAACCACTCGAGTATGCTGTATGCTTTGGGGAAGGTGAACCTCCCTCTCAGTCTCAAATCACAGGCAGACTGACACAGATTTTGCTCAAGAATATCCCTGTATTTAGCACCATCCATCTTTCCCTCGACTCAGACCAGTTCCCCAGTCCCTGCTGCTGAAAAACATCCCCACAGCATGATGCTGCCACCACCATGTTTCACTGTGGCGATGTGGTTCTTGGGGTGATGGGTTATGTTGGGTTTGCGCCATTTTAGTTTAATCTCACCTGAGCACCTTCCTCCATACATTTGGGGAGTCTCCACATGCCTCTTGGCAATTTAAAATGTGCCTTCTTATTTTTAACTTTAAGTAATGGCTCAGCTCTATGGAGTATACAGCTTATTGTGGTCCTATGGATAGATACTCCAGTCTCTGCTGTGGAACTCTGCAACTCCTTCAGGGTTACCTTTGGTCTCTGTGCTGCCTCTCTGATTAATGCCCTCCTTGCCCGGTCTGTGAGTTTTGGTGGTGGCCCTCTCTTGGCAGGTTTGTTGTGGGTACCATTTTTGTGTAGTGGTACCATTGTCGTGATACCATTTCAGAAAAGGTGTGTTTATACTGACAGATCATGTGACACTTAGATTGCACACAGGTGGACTTAATTTCACTAATTATGTGATTCTTGAAGGTAATTGGTTGCACCAAGATTTTTTAGGGGCTTCATGGCAAAGGGGGTGAATACATATGCACATGGCAATTTTCAGTTTTTTATATATAATTTTTCCCATTTCCCTTCACCAAATTAGCCTATTTTGTGCAGGTCCATCACATAAAATAAGCAACATTTAAATAACAGGTTGGAATGTAACAAAATAGGTAAAAAGTCAAGGGGGTTAATACTTTTTCAAGGCAGTGTAGGTTGAAAAAAAGATACACGTCCATCAAGTTCATGTAGTCTTAGTTATAAACCCAAGTTGGGGTTGCTTAGGCTGAAGAAGAGGCACTCTAGAGGCGATGTGATAAATATGAACTCATACACTCTCTCATTTTGCAAGTATTTAGCTGCACCAACAAAGTACTTTTAAAAAAATTGTTTCCAGAATCCGTCGCTCTTCATGCTGCTCATGAAGCAGTGACAGATTTTGCCATGGGAAACACTGACAAAATAAACAGCGTTTTTACCTACAAAACAAGGAAAAGTAAGGAAGGGCTTCTCCGTCACATAATAAAGTTTGGGGAAAAGAGTTTCCTTGTCCTTCATGTCATATTCAAAAAGGTGTTTTTTTCACAGGTAGCTGTAAAGTTTTCTTACTGAAATAGTTGTACTGTCAGATAATATTAGATATTTAAGGGGTTAGATGGCTAATTAGAAAGTGATAAAAGGTTACTAAGTATAGCTCTTAATACAAAGTCTATCAATGGACTGGTAAGTTTGCCCTTTGAGTCAAGAAGGAATTTCTTCCCTGAGACAAACTGGTTCATGTAGGCTTCCTCTAGATCAGCATGCAGTTATGTACGTTTCATTTATGAACCTAATGGACATCTGTCTTTTTCCAGCCTAAGGTGCTATGTTACCACTAGGTTCAAATTGCAGAGTTACCTTGCATCAATATGCACAACTCTGTGCCATTCATCAGGGAAGGCTATAAGGAAGCTTCAAATACCAGACCGGACCACATTATTACACTGTGTTCTTTCTTATTGGCTGTCATGTCACATAAGCCTACTGCGCTCTAATCAGTAATTGTGCACTGTTTATAAACTGAACAACACTGAATTATATCCTTCAGTCAGCACCGATAAACTAACATTGTGGTGTGTGCACTTTATGTCAAAGAGTGCCTTGGGAATAAGGGGAACCATGGGCAGGGTTTCTCACCTCATTGCTCTGACACTTGCTATTAATCACATGACCCATCAAAATGCTATCCCCAGTAGAGATATGTGGACTGGCCTGAAACCTGCAGGATGGGTAGGTTCAAGAAAAACACATTTTTCTTATTTTATTTATTTTCAAGCAGTAATGCAAATATACAGCATCCAGTGTTATCAGTTTCCAAAAAGATTTAACCTTCAAGGGGATGTTAGTATGTGTGGTCAAAAAATTACAAGATTGTAAATTTCATGCCAGTACAGCAGTCTATTATACCAGATATTGCAATAGTTGTTCCTACTAATCTCATATAGTTTTATTATACCAATTCCAGGGTGTCCAAATTTCTATATGTTTGTCTACTTTATCTGCCAATAAAGCTGTCAAATATAAAATATTTTGTGTCAGACTGATTCTTTCAGTTATTCCATGAATAACAATAGATGTTTGTAACCATCACTTTGCTAGATTTTTTCTCACCACAGCTAAAATTTGTTCCAAAAGTTTATTTTGGATCCTAATGAGCTCTGTAGAAGGAATGGCTAATAATGCTACACGAGCATCGAATGTAATGTGTCATCCGAAAAATGTCCTTCCAATATGCAACCACTATAGGTCATGTCCACCAGATATGTTTATAATCTCCGATATCTGTAAACCCCTGAAAACAAGTCCTGAAAGCAGACTGGTCATATCTATTTTTCCTTGCTGGGGTGATGTGCCAATGCATCGTAACCTTATATGCGGATTCTTTTATAGCAGTATTTGGGGACATTTTTGAAACAGCATCCCAGAATAAATTCCATTCTTGTTGGGAAATTGATTGTTCTATGTCGGCTTCCCAGCCTGTCATGTATTTCAAGGGGTCAACAGTATCTAAAGACATAATTTGCTTATATAAGATGGAAATAATTCCCTTTCATTTTCCTGCTTGTTGACAAAAAAGAAACGTGAATTGACTTGATAAAAGGTGAATGAGTTGGGAATATCTATGTCTCCTTCACAGGCAAATTTTGTGTGAATTGCATATACAATTTGATTTAATTCCAGTGGATAAAAGCATGTCTTGCACCCTGTTAATCGAGTTGCTTAATCAGGAAGAAAAAGTGGGTTATTATGTATTGGTATAAGGGTACTCTATCTCAGCCAGGTGGAATTTCTGTAAAATATCATGCCATGTATATGTGGTGTGTTTTAAAACCGAACCAGAGTTCAGGAAGGATTTTACCAGATTTTTATCCACTCATAAATAAGACGACTAATCAGTGGGGTGCGCCAGCAGAGATTCGAGTTGTAGCCATCGATTCTCGAGATGTGGTAAATGCCATTGCGTGTTGCACGGCTTTGTTAGACCAGATAAATTTATTTATTCTGTATTGAAAAAAAGAAAAGCAATATTTTTAGTGCTGACCTTCCCTGGTAGCGTAAGAACTCTATACAACATTTTGACTGCATGAATTTTCCCATACCATGAGATAGCATAGCGTGACCATTCTTCCAAATCCTTAACCAGCTTCCTTATAAGCTTAGGGTAGCTGGCTCTATAAAGTGTAGGGTGGTGTGATGTTAACCCCAAGATATTATACAGGAATGCTTACGGATAAAAGGATAATTGAGCTTCAGAATTTTAACAACATGCTTAGAGGGATTTAACGGCATCACCTGAGACTAAAGCTGGCCATAGACGCAAAGATCCGATCGTACGAATCGAGGATTCGTATGATTTTTGGACCGTGTGTGGAGAGTCCCAACATTTTTCGTCCCACGGAGATCGTCGTTTGGACAATCAGCCAGGTTAAAAGATTTCTGTCAGCTGCCGATAATTTCTCTGTATGTATTGCTGATCATACAATTTTCAGTGGGAGACTGTCACCAGGTTTGTCGGACATAACTTTAGTACAATTGCTGTCAGGGGCAGAACATCGTCTGATCTGTTCTTTTACTACTTTATTTGATCTGAATTGTTAGTGGCAGGTCGGGAGAACGATCTAATCTTTGCATCTTTGGCCCGCTTTAGAGATATTTACTGATAGGTCAGATATGTGAGAAGCCTGCCTGCCCCTTTTGGTGATGTCTTAGATGGGCAGGGTAGGCACAAGTGTATAAATAACAATGGCTTGCTGGTTTGAAAAAGGACAGGTTAGGGTGAGGTGCAGGTTGGCTTTTTGTCAACCATGGAATCACTAAACCCCAATCTGCCAAAACACTACCCCTAAAAAACCAAAACTCTTCCAACGCACCAAATTTCTTCACAGTTTAAAGCAGTCAGAGACCCTCCATATTGATGGGGCCCTTGACAGCAGCCATGCTACTTGGCAAAAAGGGAGAGAGTAGTGGACAGAAATATAAACAGTCAGTTAAGATATAGTCAAGTTATAGCAGCAAGGAGGAAAAAAAAAATCGAAAAGGATTTTTTGGATTCGGTCGAACCTCCGAATCCTTCACAAAAGATTCAGTTGAATACCAAACGGAATCCTAATTTGCATATGCAAATTAGGGGTGGGAAGGGATTTTACTTCCTTGTTTTCTGACGGAAAGTCACGCAATTTCCCTCCCCATCCCTAATTTGCATAAGCAAATTCAGATTCCGTTCGGCCAGAAGGATTCGGTCAAATCCGAATCCTGCTGAAAAAGGCAGAATCCTGGCCGAATCCCGAACCGAATCCTGGATTCGGTGCACACTTACACACAAGGCCAGTACTGCCAACAGTTCTGCTATGACGTAGCAGCACATTACAGCACAAGATACAGGAATGAAGGGGGTTGGCAACCCTCTCTCTCTGTGTGGAGAGCTGGTACTTGTAGTACCTAATGATCTGCAACTGGAAATGTATATATGTGAAAAAGGTTTCATAGGAGGAGATTGTTATTTTGATCATGATTTAGCCTGTGCCAAATTAAGAACAGAACAAATGCATGTAGGCATTAAACACACAATGATATTTAGAGACTCTATACTAAAATATTTCCTGTAAAATATTGCAGGAGAATCTAATAGCTGCTCTAGTTCCAATCTCATGCAGTTGCCATAAAACAAACATATGGGCTAAGTAGGGCTTATCTCGTATTGACTGGGAGGGAATAGCTTATAGCTAGCAAAATATTTACCATATTGTTTGTCTGGGCTGCAGTATTCTCAGCAGAAAAAACAGCAATCGTGTAGCTATGTTCTTTTTTTTGTTTAAGGAGAAATTCATGGAAAATAAATCCTTCATTTTGCCTGATAATAAATGCATGTGGTAAATCAGTTATTTAGGGGTTATATACTAAAGTTTGTTTTTTCTGGTCGGAGTTTTGAAGGGGAAAACACCATTTTTTTGTGGGAGAAAAAATCTGAATTTTTCAAGATTTGTTAAACTCAGAGGCTACTAAAAGTCAGAATAAAAAAGTACTCCCATCTCAAACCTGCCGCGGTCATGTAGAAGTCAATGGTCCCTATTACAATTGGAAGATATTATGATCTGTGCTGGGTTTCGTACGAGAATCTGAAAAAAGTTGTGGCGTTTGGGCAATAATCTGAAAATGTTGGTGTTTTTGGTCATTAAATCAGAAAAAATTGTATGATTCGGACACAATTTTGAGTCTTGCGATGCACCAAATTTTTTCGAGTTAAAATTGTGGATAAGAGTATGGTCGAACTGGTTTTACTAAAATAATGAGAATTTTTTGGATTCTATTAAATAATCCCCTTTCTATTTTACAGGTACAGGTATGGGACCCATTATCCAGAAACCCGTTATCCAGAATGCTCTAAATTACGGAAAGGTCATCTCCCATAGACTCCATTTTATTCAAAATTTAAAAAAGTATTTTTTTTTCTCTGTAATAATAAAACAGTATATTATACTTGATTCCAACTAAAATATAATTTATCTTTATTGGGGGCAAAATCAGCTTATTTGATTTATTAAATCTTTAAATTTTTTCTAATATGAAGATCCAAATTACAGAAAGATCCGTTACCTGGAAAGCCCCAGGTCCCAAGCCATACCTGTTTGTGTTGCCAATCACCTAATTGTAGCTTTGCTTTTCTCAGAGCAAAAGTCCTTTTCCGTCTGATTCAAGTCAAGGGCTTACCCCTTCTGGGAGATTTTTTTTTTTTTTTTTTTTTTTTCCAAACATCAAACCATTTTATTTCTTGTGTTGTCTGGCATGTAATGATGTGCAGCTCGCTGGCTCTTGCACTGTTTTGTTGCAGTCTATGGAAAAGAGCAACTTCAAAGCAGACTGGTGTAAAGGGGTAGTGCAAGTTACTGTAAGAAACATGACTATCAAATCTGCTTTATATGTGCAGTGCTTTTTGGATACGGTAAATAATTTCCCAAAGGTGTCAGTCAGACCCTTTGTTCTACTTTAAAACATGTATGCTTGGTATGATAGACGTGTATTCTGTTCATAATAGACCCATTGAAATCCTTCACAACTGTACTTCTAATGTTAAACAATTATCAAGGCAACAGTGTCTAATTAAAATGATATATGGTACTAAGAGCAATGGGAACATTCATCTAAATTAAACTTTTTTTGAGATTTCTAACTTTTTATGTCTTTCATCTGCTTGGTAGCCTTTGTGTGTACATGCTAACAACACAGGAAGACACTGAAAATGGTGCAGTCCTACACTTAAAGCAGGTTCCTTTTTCCCCTAATTATATTTTGGAGCAATTCTTAATTAGTCTTGTATTACTTAGATATGTAAGTTAATTGGGAAGATTTCCTGTAAAGGCTCAGTAGAAATACAGCAGAGGCACAATTATCTTGTTCATGAAAATACCTACATGTACCTTTAGCTAAAGAACAAACATGCAGGCATTTTACTGAACACAGTACATACTGATCTATTCATCTACTGTCTATTTGCACAGTTTACAGAAGGAATACTGCACACACATACCAAGCATGCAAATTATCTCCATTAATCTAGTGTTGCTAGAAAGATCAACCAATTCAGAAGATGTGCTGAGATGTTCATAAGCCTAATTGTGCAGGTCTTGGTCACAGACTACTCAGGCCGTCATTGCAAAGCTAATGATTATCACTGATCCATTATTTGCACTGTAAACATGACAAAGGAGGGAACATATCCTGACTGTACAACCATTATCCTCACAGGTCTGTACTGGAAATGTGAACTCTTACATGGAGTTGTATTAGATAAACAATTATATATTATAATATATATATATATATATATATATATATATATATATATATATATATATATATATACACACACACACACACACACACAGCTAGGCCCATATGTTCTGTACATCACCACAATGAATTTTAAATGAAACAACTCAGATGCAGTTGAACTGTAGACTTTCAGCTTTAATTCAGTGAGTTGAACAAAAAGATTGAATAAAAATGTGAGCAACTTAAGCCTTTTTTTAACACAATCACTTCATTTCAGGGCCTAAAAAGTAATTGGACCATTGACTCAAATGCTATTTCATGGACAGGTGTGGGCAATTCCTTCTTTATGTCAATTAAGCAGACAAGAGCCCTGGAGTTGATTTGAGGGGGGGGGGGGGCTTGTATGTGGATGACTTTGCTGTGAACAAACAACATGTGGTCAAATGAGCTGTCTATGCAGGAGAAACGAGCCATCCTTAAGCTTCAAAAACAGAAAAAAACATCTGAGAAATTGCTACAATATTAGGAGTGGCAAAATCTACAGTTTGGTAAAACCTGAGAAAGAAAAAAAGCACTGGTGAACTCAGCAACGCACAAAGACCTGGACGTCCACTGAAGACAACAGTGTTAGATGATGGCAGAATCATTTCCATGGTGAAGAGAAACCCCTTCACAACATTCAAACAAGTGTACAACACTCTCCAGGAGGTAGGCATATCGATGGCAAGATATAAAACCTTTCAATTGCTTGGAGTGTTGTCACCCTGCTACAATGAAAAACGTTCAGCACAAAGGCTGCAGAGAGATCCATGCTTCACCCAAGCCCTGCAGCTCTAAGCAGTAAGTAGAGATATTTACAAACATGCACAGGGGCTGTTAATAATATGTTTAGAGGACAAGAAAGGACTAATAACAGAGAAACAGACAAATGTATAGAAACTAGACAGTTTAATAGCAATTAAGATAACCCATTACTACACAATTATGAAAAAAGGTAAAAATATAATTGTTCTTTCAGCAGTCTATTTTTAAACCAATGAACAAGCACACATTTTGTCACACTATGATGCCTTCTGACACATGTAAATGACAAAATGACAATTGTAATATTCTTCTTTCTGCTAGTTTGAAATGTCCTTTGGGAATCCACATGAAAAATTAATTATTTTCATGCACTGCTTCAATAAACAGATTCTTGCCATGCTGACCCTCAAAATTCATTACTACATAAGCTTCTCTGTGTACAAGAAACTGTATCATTGCCTGATAAAAGGGAGTGAGGAAATAATAACATATGATGACGATTATGAGATCATCAGCCATTCTGTATTAAGCATCCCCCGCAGGGAGACCAAACAAACTTTCCGCAGCTACCTGTTTGCATGGCACAAGGTGATAGGAACTGACCCCAGTGGTAGTGAAAAGGTGTTCTCCAGGGTTAATACTCCTGATGAGCTCTGAACAGCAACCTCTTTTAATACACCATGCTGTGTGAGCATGTCATAACTTGCAATGTTTCCTCTAATAGAGGAAAACTAGCAGTGGCAGAAAAAAATATTATAAGAACAATACTCACACTACATTGTCACAATACTAGTATTACTGCTACACGACATTGCATATGGACTTAAAATTGGTCAATTCATTTAACGCATATCAATGCTAGTTCCACTGCCTTGAATGGATCAATAGACATGCACTCCAATGGCTACTACACAAGGTGACCTCGGGAAATACAACACCAATTTCAGTCATTTAAATGAAAAATGCATTTATAATAAGGATTTTCAAACCAAAAAGGGTATACAGACAAAGCAACACAAAGAAATGGTTTGACATTGAAAATAATTAAATTACAGGCACAGAGTGTGTTCAGAATCTACAAGTGAATAAGCAAAAGGGTAATCATTATGCTACAGAGTTCCCATGTGATCAGTAGCCTTGCTTGAATATGTCTTACAATGACAGCATCCGCTGCCCTGTCCACCCCCACTGCTAGCTTCTGTTTTAATAACAAAAGACAGGACACAGTAAGGATGGGGCTGTCAGATGGCCAGCCTCTCATAAACCAAAGTGGGAGGGGAGTAATTCGGAAGTGAAGGAGGGACGAGACAGAGCGGTCCCCTTCAGCACCAAGGACAGAGAATTCCAATATTGTGACACCATTGGCAACTGTTACCCATGGTCTAAGGTCAGAATCACTTGGCCAGCTAATAACATGTTTACAAGTCACCTTATATGTGCAAATAAAAGGCATTCACACACATTCTGTATACCACAGACCTACAAACGGTTACAGTCTTTTGTTAAAATGCAGCTTTTTTTGTACTGCCTTTGTATGGGAGTGTGCAAAAGTATTAGATACAACATAAAGCACAGATGATTGCAAATAGAAGGTCACGTCTCCTCATTACCCTAGGATATGCCAAAAGACAAAGATATCATTGCAGGGCATTTAAATAATATGCAACCCCTATTATGCCCTATTAAATCAAGGTCAGGAACTCACCAAAAACAAAATATAAAAATATTTATATTTTTAACCTCATAGGTGCCACAATGGAAATGTACCAAAGAGGATTCCAAAATGACATCAGTTGCATAAGCCTGTTGATATAGAATTTGCAGCAGTATTACTGGCTGGGCCAAAATGTGCTAAACATGCTCCAAGAATTCTTAATCAACAGCAGCCATGGCAACGTTTAAATATTTTAAAGGCTCCAATACTGTTTTTAAGAGTAGCATATCTTAGAAAACTATGCATGGAAATAGAAGCTGACAAGCTCAGCAGTAATGGCAGAAGATGCATACACTGTAAATAAATGGAACAGGTAACCATTTGAGGAAAAGAAAATGTATAATTGCATGAAATCTTATGAAGTTATACATTCCCTTTACAATTAAATACGCCTGTAGATAGGAGCTGGCTGACAGGGGGAAAACTGCCTATGCCTGGCATTAACTTGGATATATACCCAAAAAGAATTCCAAGTAAAGTAAATACACTAACATGATTTTAATGAAAAGGGCTCATAGAAAAAGGTTCTACACATAGAAATAATAGGAAATACATTTGCAGATAGTCACTGTATGTCTCATAGGGGTTCTGTATGAGCATCTTGGATATATTCCCTACAATAAGAGCATATTACCCTGCAATTTTTAGCAGTATTCTCCAGGGAAAGATCTAGCAGATAAATGAAAAAGGGTGTCATCCATCCTGCCTGTTAGGCTGCAAGATGGTACTCCAGGTGATGCATGGCTGGAGCCCACATACATATCAAGAGCATTGCAACCTTGAAATAAATCGGTTATGGGCGGAGAGAGAAAGGCTAACCCATTCAGTGCCAAGACGACCTGTGGAGAAGGCCTCATCTGATGCAGAGGATTGCCATACACAACATGGGAAATTCAGCCTTCCCCGAGATGAGCCGATTACAAATAGCTGTTGCATGCATTCTCATTAAAGGACACGCAGCATCACCTGTTTCGGGACTACGTTTCCCAGCATCCACTGGCAGCTGGGTTAACACAGTCATTTTGTGTACTTGTGTGAGCTACAGTCCTGAGCCTTAGCAGGTCAACTTCTGTAGCTGCTCAATAAAGATAGAAATCTGTCATGATCTGTGACCTTCGATTGACCCTCCTGTTGATGCCATCTCCAAATGAAACCCAATCTGGGCGAGCTGTTCCTTCCCTCAATAATAACCCACGGACTATGGCCACTGGGGCATTAACTGAACGATTGTACTTTAAGGATGTATTGGCCATTTTCTGAGACCCCTAAAACTTGCCCTTTAAAAATGGTCCGCGCCCCTTTTGTTACTGCTTCTCTCCATCCTTGCCCCCAATCTGCCTACAACCCTAATACTACGGACTGCCGTCCTGCTCAAAGAAGGGGTGGGGTACCTGAAGTCGCTGTAGGGGTGTATGATCCAAGCCCCCGCGGATTTCACCCTCTCCTGCTCCCTTTCCACTGCTTTTTGGCTGCCGAACATCCGCAGGGAGAACTTGTTGACCCCGGGCTGGAGCATAGCGGAAAGCTGGCGCTGCATAAACCCAGAACGGGCTTCATCCTCCCCGATATCCCCATCTTCAGGCTCCTTGCCGGGTGAGGACCCCCGTGGGGGCTCGATAGAAAAGGACACCTTGTGCTCCCGGGGCGGCGTCTCGGAAAGCTCCCTCCTGCACTCCCCATTGGGACTGCCCTTGCCAGTGCCCGGCGTCCCTGCTGAGCTACACGGGCTCCGGGTCCCACGTCTCCCCACACCCCGGGGCTGTTGTTCTTCCGCAGCCGCCGCCGCTGCCTCCACTCCCCGCATCCCCGCAGCGCTGCAGCCGCCGCCTCCCCGCCCGTCCATGGCAGCGGGGACCTGCGGAGTAAAGAGAGGGAGGGACCGCAGGGCGGGGACACACGGGCAGGCGTGAACCGTCACCAGCAAACTCCAATACTCACTGAGGGGAGGAAATGGCAAAGTAAACCCAATAAGAAGGGATGGGTCGGCCCTTATTATAGTTACACCAATTCTGAACAAGTAAGGGAAAAGCGGGATATTTACATTGGCCGAACGTAGTTTTGTAGGAGCCAATGAAAAACGGCGTCGCTCTGTTTATAGGGCAAGGCGCAGCGCTGGGTATAAAGGGGCGTGGCTAAAGTAAAGCAACCAGCCAGCGTGACACTGAGAATTTTGAGCTTTTATTTAGTGACATCGAGCAAGAAGGCGCGGCTCAAAGGGAGTAGGCGGGGTTGACGGCTAGTAGGCGTTTTCACTGTCATTAAGACAGGTAGAGGGTGGAACGAAGCTTGTACGCATTTGGGGGTCAGACAAGACTTGCGGTAACTGGGAAACAAAGAGCGACGTGAGGTACTGTGCGACAGACAGTTTTGTATGGAAACGCAATAAGAATGTGTTTAAAAAAACAGTAAAGTAAAATAAGCTACAGAGCATGTTATTGGGCCCCACAGCAAAATAATTTTAGGGCCCCCACAATATCCAGAGGTTGTCCTTTTTTTTACCGATATTTATTAAAATTACTCATTATTTTGGGCCTTGTGGACACCCATACCACCTGGGCCCCTCTGCAGCCACAGGGTCTCTTCCTCTGTAGTTACACCCCTGCTACAGAGCCCAATTACAATAACTTATTCTATCAAAATAACCTGCTCTGCAACCGTACTAAAAACAAGTAAGAGCTGCCTTCTTCGGCATATTGGGTTTGGTTCAGCTTGTGGTTACATTCCTTGGTACCCCCTCTTCTGCTTAAAATGATAAGCACAGTAGGGGAGCTGGGGTTTTCCAGATAACAGATCTTTCCATAATTTGGATCTTCATACCCTAAGGGCAAGATCACACGGGGCTTTTTACAGTCGATATTAAATACACAAATGAAACCGCATGAACACGATAATGTGCGTTTTTCAACCAGTAGTTTTATTTTTCCAACATGTATTTCTGTTTTTTTCTCATTCCCCACAATTCAGCTCGGAAGGGTTTTGTTAAACGTTTGTGAAAAAAAGTTAAGCGGACAATTTACGGGCAAAATGTAGCCGGACTGATGGTCAATACGCAGTGTAATTACATCACCAGCAGACAACGCCACAAATACATATATACTCAATCAATTTCATAAGTGTTTGGCCGCCATATTGAAAATATGCTGCGTATTTCAGAGAAATGTATTTTCAAACCTGCGGATCCCATAGAGCTCAATAATATGCGGTTTCCTTGGCATATTGGCGTTTCTCCTAATAAACATAAATGCTGGCGTGTCATGGCGGATGTTGGTTCGCAAACGTCCAGTGGGAATTACTATAGTGCGTATTCCATTATTTTCAGTAGGGCTTCATTTCATGTGTATTTGTGCAAGTTAATAAAAACGCAATGTAAAAATGCCCCATGTGACCTGCCCTAAGTCTGCCAGAAATCATGAAGCATTAAATAAAAGCCATAGGCAGATTTTGCTTCCAATAAGGATTAATTGTATCTTAGTTTGGCTCAAGTATAAGGTACTGTTTTATTACAGAAAAAAAGGAAATCAATTAAAAAAAATTTAATTAATTAGATAAAATGCAGTCTATGGGAGACGGCATTTCCATAATTTGGAGCTTTTCAGCTAATGGGTTTCCAGTAACGGATCCCATTACACTGAAATGCCATATGGCCTGTGTTCAAATGTAGAACATAAAGTTTGTTTTCATTTTCCTAATCTACTCTGTACATAAACCCAAACTGCCTTTGTTACTAAATTAAAAGTAGAAATAGAAGTTTAACTTGTCCCTAACAATTCCAAGATGTTGGCAACTGTGACTTTTGAGGCCCAGTCTGGGTCAGTCAGAACATAATAAAATTTATACTTAACTAAAGCCTTTTGGGTCTTGTAAGGAGTGGCGTATGCCTATATACACCTTTACACTATTTAAGATAAGCAAAGATACAATTGTAACTAAGCAAGTCTCTTGGAGAAACTGAGGCTCACAGCTTAAAGGGCAATTTCAGCCTCATTAGCAAAACTGTTATAACACGTAAAACCTTGCCCTAAAACTCCCAGAAATGTGTTCATACTTTCATAACCTGCCAAATTTTGTAAATTGGACATGGCAATTAGGGAGTGTGGCCATAAAACGGGCAGGGTCAGAAAAATGTCAAATGTTGGGAGAAATTAAATGTGCTTAAACTTTGAACTATTTTAATGCAGTGAAGAATCAGTAAGTTGCTGCATCTGTCACACACAGAACAGTGTCACACAGAAAGCTCTGAGGGACAATTAACCAACACATTTGAATATCCGTCTTTTGTGGTGGTAGGAACACTAGACAGTTGCATGTCATGAGCACGATTCACTTGTAAGCCTCATTTGATGCATATCTTCAGTGACACTTCCCATGTAGACTACACAGTTCCAGGTAGATGATTAGCTACTTGTAATTAATTTGCCAGCAGTGAGTCAATATAATCCTTTTCACAATGACAGGGGCGATTCTTCACCCTGGTCAGTCACAAAGCCTGTACCTTGCAGCAACTGTATAGCAGCAAATTAATTCTTACAATACTCAGCAGGTAAAAACATTAGTATTACTAACTTTGTTATGAACCAGGATTTATAAAGCATCAACATATCCTCCAGTGCTGCACAACAGAAAAGTGCATACAGCTTACATACTGTGCATATATGGAATTATACAGGCGGTGAAGAGAAAGTAAAGAGAGTCTTATAGCTTACAATTCCTACACTGCTAATAAAAACACATTGCAGTTTGTTAAAGGAGACGGAAAAGTCTTTCTCTAGTCGGCCCTCCTGTCAGTGTAAATGTGTGGGTTATGTCTATCTTCACCTCTGGAGGCAGGACAGAACACTAAAAAAAACTCTTGACCCCTCCTCTAGTCTGGAACCAGGGCCGGCCTTAGGCCAATTGGACCAATTGGGCCCCGCACCTCTGGGGGCCCCGCACGACAGGGCAGCACAGATAATATTTTCCTCAGCACATGATGCTGCCTGGCCTGCCCCCAACTTTGAGAGTCCAGCCCATCCCCAAATCCATAGGTCCAGCCCACCCTCAACTCTGATAAGCCAGCCTATCCCCCAACTCCATAGGTCTAGCCTGTCCCCATAGGCCCAGCTTTTCTCCAACCTTGATAGGCCCTGCCTGCCTCCAATCCAACCAAGCCTGCTCCCAAGCTGAATCGGCCCAGCCTGCCCCAAACTAATTGGCCCAGTCCACTCTCCTATTTCCTCCCTCTCTCGCTTACCCTGTGTGCCCCTATTATGTGCCCCTATTTCATCCCTCTCACTCTCTTACCTTGTCTGCCCCTTTCCTTTCTATTTTGTGCCTGTATGCCCTTATTTTCCTAAATACTTGGTGTGTCAGTAGCCAGCAACACTTTGTCTAGGGGCCCCGCCAACATGGTCCCAATTGGGCCCCACATTTGATAGGATCAGCCCTGTCTGGAACTACCTCCTATCCCCAGTTCTTTGTCCTGCCTCTGAGGTTTAGGACAGAAAAGAGTTGTTTCATAATTTTTCCTTTTGTTTTTTTCTCACCCTTAACTATTTTCTCCCTGTAGGGAACATAGGATTGGAGGCATGTAGAGCTGTCTCCCAACAAGATGTGTCTTTCCCTCTTTGCTGGCAGATTGCAGCAAATGGAAGCACCAGAACTGAATCAACAGAGAGATCGACTTCGTGGGGTAAGCACTTAGTACCTTGGTAGGTGCTGGAGACTATGGGAGAGTAGACAGAACCCTCCCCCCTCCTTCTCTGGCGAGTGCGGTCATTGGCACCAAAGTACAGGCACACAACAGTCAAGAGTACCTTCCTTCCCATGGGGAAAAAAGGGCGACCGGATCATGCACACAGGTTCTCCAATAATAGAATGTGGTAATCCCAGAACAAGCATTTTCTCTCCTTTCGGTCTTCTTCATTCAGAAGCCCCATCAGTGGTCCCCCCAAAAAAACAGCTGGCACTGGACAAAGCGGTATCCACCCTCCTATGGGATGGGGTAATTACACCAGTCCCAGATTCGCAAACATTCAGAGGCTTCTATTCCAACCTCTTTCTAGTACCAAAGAAGGAGGGCTCCTTCAGACCAGTCCTCAATTTAAAACAGTTTAAGATTCAGACATTGATTACCAGCACTCAGTGTCCGCATGGGATTGCCTTCAGCTACTAGGCTATATGGTGGCAGCATTGGAGGCCATAACGTATGACAGATTCCACATGAGGACCCTGCAACGCAATTTTCTCCAATACTGGAACAAGAACCATCAGGAACTGCAACAGATAATTCCTATATCCGAAATAACCAGAACAAGTCTACTTTGGTCCGTACACATCTGACTGCAGGCAGAAGCAACAGGAATCGCAACTCCCAATCAACATTTTGAAACTGAGACCAGCTCCGATCGCATCCAGTCCGGGTGCAATCGGACAATGCTACAGCAGTAGCGTATGTTAACAAGCAAGGAGGGACACGGAGCAACCTGGCGATGCAGGAAGTAGCAAAGGTGTTGACATGGGCAGAAAAGACAGTCCCAGTCATATCTGCAATATTCATTCCTGGAGTTCTGAACTGGGAAGCGGACTTCCTCAGCAGACAGAAGATAGCCCAGGGAGAGTAAGCCTTGCACGACAAAGTATTCTCACAGTTGATGGAAAGGTATGGAGTAGCAGACATAGACATTTTAGCATCCAGACAAAATTTCAAACTTCCATGTTATTGCTCCAGGACCAGGGACCCCGGAGCGGCATTTATGGATGCACTAATGATTCCATGGAACTTCAACAAAGTGTATGCCTTCCCTCCACTAGCAATTCTGCTCAGAATAATTGCCAAAATAAAGCAGGAACAGACCACAACCATTCTCATTGCACCAGATTGGCCAAACAGACTGTGGTACTCGGACCTAATCAATATGTCAGTAGCTAGACCATGGCGGCTACCTCTATGGTCGGATCTTCTAATACAAGGTCCAGCCAGACACCACAACTTAAACATGCTCAGTTTAACAGGCTGGCTCTTGAGACCCAGCTATGGGCACAGGGTTCACTCCAGCGACTATAAAGATACTACTTCAGGCCAGAAAACCTTCTACAGCAAAAGCTAACCACAAGGTATGGAGTACTTTTCTTAAATGGTGTTCAGCCAGTTAATCTGGACTGACAGTACCACACAAGTGATCACTGAATTTCTCACGGATGGCTTTACAAAAGGTCTTGCACTCAACACACTAAAATCACAGATTTCGACCCTCTCAGCACGATCTAATGTTAGGTGGGCAGAGGATCCTACCATTCAGAGATTCCTTCAGGGAGTTCTACATGCTAGACCCCCATTCAAAGACCCTACTCCCTCTTGGGACCTACCTTTAGTACTTTCAGTACTACAAAAAAACCCTTTTGAGCCCATCGCTTCATGTGAGCTAACCCCAACAGCAACCAAAACCGTTCAGGGTCAAAGCACATTCTACTAGGTCACAGAGTACTTCTTGGGCTCTTCAGAATTTGGCTACATCTGAACAGATATGCAAGGCAGCCACTTGGGCGTCACCAAATACTTTCATTAAGTTTTATAAACTGCATGTTTTTGCTTCAAATTCGGCTGTGTTTGGCCACAAAGTTTTACAAGCAGCAGTGCAACAGTAAAGACATGATATTCATAGACATACTTCCTGAATTTTATAGTTAATAATGACACAGTAAAGGTTTTTCATCGTATTATTGATAAAAAGTTAATGATAACACAATAGATGTTTTCATGGTTTATTCATACAAGATGAATGATGATTCAGTAGTGCCGACTAGAGAAAGGAAGATTTTGTACTTACCGTAAAATCCTTTTTTTAGTAGGCCCGAACTGTCAATAAGTCCCGGCCAGGCTGATTTTAGTATGGGTATGTGGACAATACATTCTTCTATCTTTATTTCATAACTACCTCTTGATCTGGGTTTCCTACTCTTCGTTCTGAGATATTCCACCTCATTGAGCTTTATAAACGAACTGGGGATGAGAGGTGGTTCCAGACTAGATATACTAGAGGAGGGGTCAAAAGTTTTTTTATTCTTCTGTCCTGCCTCAGGAGGTGGATAGACATAACCCACACGTTTGCACTGACAGTTCGGATTTTACAGTAAGTACAAATTCTTCCTTTCTATTTGGGGCTGCCAAAAGTTAGGCAATCCCCAGTGATTGCATGTACGTACCAGAAACCCCAGGCTGGTGCTCCTATTAGGAGAAAACTGCACCGATCACTTGGTGGTGCCTAACTTTTGGAACCCCAAGTAGAAAGACCTTTCCATTTCCATCAACACAGGTATGGGATCTCTTATCCAGAAACCCAATATCCAGAAAGCTCCAAATTATGGAAATGCCATCTCCCATAAACTCCAAATTACCCAAAGTTTTAAAATGTATTTCCTTTTTCTCTGTAATAATAAAACAGTACATTGTACTTGATCCAAACTAAGATATTATGAATCATTATTGGAAGCAAAACCAGGCTATTGGGTTTATTTAATGTTTGCACGACTTTCTAGTAGACTTAAGTTATGAAGATCCAAAGATCCGTTATCTGGAAAACCTCAGGTCCCAAGCATTTTGGATAGAAGGTCCCATACCTGTACTACCTGGAGCTGTCCCTCAATTTTGAAAGTGGTTAATAATAAAACAGTATCGTATATTTTAACCTTAATAAGCTGCATAAATCCATATAGTGCCAAAACAATCCTATTGGGTTTATGTAATGCTTAAATGATTTTTAGCAGACCTGAAGGAATGGTTATCCATAAAGATCACTTATACAGAAAGCGTTCAATGTCCCAAGCATTCCAGATAATGGATCTTATACCTGAGTGTTGCTCTCTAGTCTAATTCAGAAATGGCTAGAGGGCTACACCCTGGATATTCCTGCTTTATAGAAATCATTTTGGGCATATTATAAGTAGAGTCTGTAATATACATACTGTATTATCCACTGTTTTAATAGTAGATGCTTTTTGTCTTTGTATATTTTCTGGAAAACACTTAACATAACATTTGTTATACATTGCGCTGAAGCAGAAATGTATTCTTGCCTTAGAGAACTACAGTTAACATAATGCAATCACTTTGAAGGATGAAATTCTGATACTGTTATAGCTGAAGGTGCTTCCTCTGAATCCCTGGCAGACATGCTAATTTTTGTCTTGTAATCTCGTTATTCAGTTACCACACACAGAGCATGCCATCCGAATCCTCTTATAATTGGATTTCTTGGGAGACTAAAAGGATACAGCAATGGTATATCTTGCAGGAATACTTAAGATCCTGTAGGAGGCGTTAATCCCATAAATTTATTTACTATGGCCTGTTTCAAGAACTATTTATATTCCTGATCACATAACTAAGCAAATCCACCACATCTACAGAAGGATTTCAATCCTGACAGCTAAAAACCACTAATGAGCTCATTAGCCTGATGCTTGTTTACTATCCATTCTATTAATTGTTCTGCTGAAGACAGCACAAGGGGCAATACCACACATTCCTGTGTGTCCCTGGCAGTTTGCTACTTGCTTGATTAATTTCCAGATGTAGTGTAAACCTTTGTGATTTACCCCTCCCAGCATACTTAGCAAGGCAGTGGTTGACACACAAGTCTGCATGGCTGTTGCTATTAAACCAAAGACGTGTCCCCTAAATCAGCATTTATACTGTTAGTGTTATTTTGTTATTCTTTCGACACACATAGGATATGCTGTGTGAGTCATAAGGTGGCTGGCTGAAGGCGACATGACTAGTTCACAACATTTCTGGTGTTTTAAAAAAGAGACAGTGCTGCATTCAACAGTCAAATGACATCAATAAAACAGCAAAATCCCATTTCAAATGAAAAGTTTAAATTCACAATATGAGACAGGGGTATCATTTTTTTAATCTTCTTTAACCTCTGTGAAAGCTTTAAATGGGTAGTTCACCCTAAAAAAAATACTTTTAGTATTTAGTTGTATTTAGTAATTAGTTAAGTGGTATTGTAACAAATTGTTCCCAGTATCTTTTTTTGTGCTTTGTAGTACATGCCAGTGTGTTCCAACACATGGCATTGAGTGGAATCCATCATATAGCAAAACTGTTTCTTTCATCCTAGGTGCAGACTAATACTTCAGTTGGGGAAAATAATATTTTTGCCAGAAAATGCATCTCTCAAACAACATGCCGGCCACAGTGGGAGGGAGCTTGGCCGGCTCATTATTTATACTCGTGACATACAAGCTGGGAAACTGTGGTGAAGATGATCAGTCCTAAATTACTGAGTTGGGTAATTTTCTGACAAAAATTGTATTGTTTCCCACAACTAGACTGTAGTCTCTATTAGCCCACACCCTTAGTGGGTATAGCATTTGTGCCCTTGTTAGATGCCTTTTAAAGAATACTGGCACAGGGAAATTTGCATAAAATTGCATCATGGCAGAAAATTAGCAGTGATTTATTTTTATGCTACTGTTTACGATGACCTAACAACCTTGCCACTTAAAAGAGAGAAAGAAACAAAGAACAATAAAGGCTGATGCATCCATTGACCAATAGGATTTTATTTAAGAAGCAAAAGCTATCTGGCACAAATAGAACTGCCAAAACAAATGCATCCATGAATTAAAAGTGATTGCAGGTATGGGATCTGTTATTCAAAATGATTGGAACCTGGGATTTTCTGGATAACTGATCTTTCTGTAATTTGAATCTCCATTCCCTAAATCTACTAGAAAATAATGTAAACATTAAATAAACCCAATAGGGTGGTTTTGCTTCCAATAAGGATAAATTGTTTCTTATTTTGGATTAAGTAGAAGGTACTGTTTTGATATTACAGAGAAAAGGAATTATATGGATAAAAAGGAGTCTATGGTAGATGGTCTTCCCGTAATTTGGAGCTTTCTGGATAACAGGTTTCCGGATAATGGACCCCACACCTGTATTTTTTGTTCTCACAAAAACAAAATAAATTTACATATTTTATGTCCCATCTGGCCCTATAGGTAATGGGATATCCTGCCCAGCCCAATAAATATCTAAATATGCCCTGAGCAGTATTACAGTGAGCCTATACCTAGGTCAAAATGCAGCTGTCTCTTTCAAGAGTGGCCCCATTGATAGCTAATGACTTGCCCATGTTTGGACACTTTAAAGTGGATGTAAAGGCAAAAAAAAATAAAATCCAATTTTAATGAAAAATAAATGTATCTCCAATATACTTTATTTAAAAAATGTGTACCTTTTTTATAATAAACCTGACTGTATGCAGTGAAATTCCCCCTTCATTTACTTGCTCTGACTGCTGAGGATAGAAAACTTCAGGTCCCTAGCTGCTCTGCAGGGAAACAATCATACTTTCAAACGGCAGGGGGGATCTCCCCACCTTACTTCCCAGAACTTGAGCAGCTTTGTCTGTTTCCCTGTAGAACAGCCTGCAACTCTGTAGAGATTTGTATCCGCAGATCCAGTGCAGTCTGTATATTCTGATTATTAATTAGTTTTGCTGTATCGGCTAGTATGGCAGAAAATATTTGACTTGTGCTGTCTTGATACTTTATGACGACCCCTAAGCTTAACCGCCCAACTGAAGCCCAGACCACACTGAGCATGTGCAGGGTCTTCATCTTGCAAATATGTTTAACAAAGTAACAAGATGATGACCCCCTGCGGCCAACTTTGAAAATATAAATCATTTGTTTAATTAGGCTTCTGGTGCAGTAAGTTCATGTTTATGTTTATTATACAAAATACAGCTTTTCTAGCATTATTCTATTTTCCCCTTTAACTACACTAGATCAAAAATTATAGCTGATTGTTTTGGACCTTCACCACCATATTTTTCCAAGTACCGTATGTAATGTTGCACAGATGTTTAGCACATGGTAATTGGTAAGCTTATTGTACAGTAATACTTCTGACATGCACCTAATGCAGTTTTTCCACTTTCCCATTCCCATTAGAATCAAGGTTATGGATAACTTACATGATGCAATAAAGGACCCTTATCATAAATAACTCTTTCTAGTTTTAGAGCAATGGCACACAAGGAGATTAGTCACCCGAGAAGCAATTTAGGGTGACTTTGGTGCCGCATATGTTTTACCACTTTGTAGGAGATTAATCGCCCCCAAAGAAGAGGAGAATTATCACACTCGTGCCATTGCCCTTAGCAACAGGTTTGCTGTTTAAATGGAAATAGTAATGTTGGCTTCACCACAGTATTTTGGTTGACCATGGCTTAAAATGAGTTACGTTAAGTATCAGTAGAAAATATTTTACCTCTTGTAAGTTGTAGCCTGATGCAGGATCAACCATATTAATATCTGTGACATACCAAACTCTTTAAATTCTGGTCTTAAAAGCATTACAGATTATATTTTTAATAACATATTTTATTTTTTTACAACTTTTAAGTGGTACTAGGCAGATGAAAGCAATGTATACTGTTAGAAGGCTTCGGCATATTATTAAAATTCAAATTTTACATAAAATACTAAACTAAATCAAAATATATAGAAAACTATTTCACTTTAAGGAAGAGGATAATGTTAGGGGGCAGTGCCAGTAAATATCAAACACAATATAAAGGCTTCATGATAGAATAAAAGTGGCCATTTCTGTGCAGTATCTAAATAATTGACTTGTGAACTGAATGGACCAATAATGTATGAGGGGGTATACATAGTATAGACAACTTTTAAGTGTTCCAACTGTTTAGGTGATCAAATTTTTATTTGCGGAAATAGCTATTTCCACAAATAAAAATAAAATTTGTTTTTGCATATCTAAGACCTGTGAGTGTGGTCTCTACAATCCCTGTACATTCCCAACGTAAAGGACTGCACCCAGGCGATTTTGAACACTTTTTCGTGAGTGCTGGTTTCCTCCATTTTCTATATAGATATATATATATATATATAGAGATATATATATATGTAGTACAAATGCTAGTAACAGCACTCACGCTTTGCAGTATCTTTGCGGTGCACGTCTCATGAGGTCTCCGGTCAGTCCTCCATAATATATGTAGTTCGATAAAGAAACAGCACTCGCCATAAATGCTCAATATTTTGTATTAAATGATAAAATAGTTACATCACCATATATGTGCACATACATAGAAGCGACGTTTCGAGCCGAAAAGGCTCTTTCTCAAGCCATGTGAAACAATGGTGTAAAAATGCATACAAACTCCATAGCGTCCTTTATAGTCCAGTAGGGGAAGTGACATAGTGCATTCTTGTTCATACTCTCTATAGGGATTCCACCCTGTAACCTGTGTAAAATATACATAGCCTTACAAATATAGATATACATAGGCAATTACTGAACACATATTTTCTGGTATCCTTCAATTATCAAAGAAACAGATATAGATCATAGTCTCGATTTAAACCATGTGGGTGGAGTGTATTTAATTTATTGATCCACCAAACTTCCCTTTGTTTTAATCTCAGTTCCCGATCCCCTCCTCTCTTGAGTGGAGGTACAGTTTCCAACACCATGAATCGTAACTGATCGACCGTATGGCCAAATTCCTTAAAGTGTCTAGATAGTGGCAACGCCAAATTGCCTGATTTAATGGTAGATTTATGCTGCGAAATCCGTGACTTAACTTTCTGCACAGTTTCCCCAACATAAATCTTGCCACATGGGCACACAATAGCATATACCACATATTGGGACAAACAGGTGTGGTATCCCCTAATCTGTATAGTCTCGCCAGTACTTGGATGTACAAAAGTTTTTCCCTTAATCACATATTTACATTGTATACAATTTAAACATTGGTACATACCCGTATTTCTGGCACCAAGAAATGCATTACTTTTGGTATCACCCTTTTGAACTAGGGATCTAGATACCTTAGATCCAATAGTGGTACCCTTTTTGTATGATATTAGTGGAGGGGAAGCAAATTCCCCCACCATAGGGTATGCCCTACGTAGTATGTACCAATGTTTACGTAGAATGGTATTGACCTGCTTGCTCAATGGCCCATATTGGGTCACAAAAGTGATCCTAGACCCCTTTGTTTTCTTAACCTTTCTGTGATCAATAATTTTTTCTGCCCTGTCCAATACCCTAGATGGATATCCCCTCTGTTTAAATTTAGTTCTCATTTGTTTAGTTTGCAATTCTCTCGTCGTAGGATCACTTACTAGTCTACGCACACGAGTAAATTGACTAATAGGGATTGACTGTTTGGTGTGTAAAGGGTGATTACTTGCAAAATGGAGTATCTGGTTTCGGTCAGTGGGCTTAGAGTATAATTTGGTTTGTAAACCTCTCTCCCTGTAAATTAGAATATCCAAAAAAGAAACTTCTTTGTGATCACAAATATTGGAAAATTTGATGGAGGGATGAAAACCATTGAGTCGTTCGTGGAACCGCGATAGGGAGCCCATGTCACCCCGCCATATAACGAAAATATCGTCGATATATCTCCACCAAGCTACACAATGAGCCTGGTACAGAGCATCACGATATACGTATTTTAAACAAGTGCTCCTACGATATTATGACTTTGACTGTTGAATTTATTACAAAGGAGTTGAAGGTTGTTCATAATGAGATACAAAAAGTTAGCGATCAATTGTCGGCAGGAATTAACACACAGGAGTTTTCTGAATTAAAGGAACAGATACAGATTAAACTTGATAAGTATAAACAGGATAATGAAAAGCAAAAAAGACAAAAATATGATCGCGATACAGTTGATTATGAGAGAGGACGAGTATATTTTTGGAACCGGCTAGATGGCAATGGGAGAGATGGGGCACGAAGCTTAAGTGTACCACGGAATATGGAAAGATCGTCTAGGATGGAAGAACGACAGGAGAATTCCAACACACATACACGCCATTTTTTAGACGTCCAAGGAGACGTAGAGGCGGTAGGAAACACGGGCACAATCAAAAAGAAATCGATAGCCACAAGGAGTCGACAGGGCAAGAAAGAGACCATCAAGTAGTATTTAATATTTCTTCTTTCCAGCTAACAGATTCACAGGTGAAGGTCTTGGGCAAAGGCCTGAATTTCTGTTTGACGTCTCCAGTGGACCGTTTTCAGATGGATATTGATCTGTATAGGCTCTATCGGACATTGCGATTAAAGGTACATTTTTCTACTATGGATAACAGGGACACATACGCACTCGAGGATGGTGAGGCTGCTTTACTTACTTCGAAACAATTTGGTCTCCGCAGCAAAAGTAGATTTGTTCCCCCAACTACCTACCCTGCTGTGGAGACATATATTAACAACATCCAACAGGATCTTGAACAGGTGTATCAACAGGGGCTAGATTCTCCTAGTGTGATACCCAATTTAACAAAAATGGAAAGGGATGCAATACACAGTTTGAAAGAAAACAACATGATTACTATCAAACCCTCTGATAAGGGGGGTGCGATCGTAATCATGGATACTGATTACTATATTGGTGAGATTCTGAGTCAATTGTCAGATGGGGCAGTCTATAGGCGGTTAGATGGAGATCCCATCGTAGCAATCGCCAATAAAATAGATCATATGTTAACCAATATGGTAAATAACAATGTGATTTCTGATGAATTAAAGACATACCTTACTGTTACATTTCCACGTACACCAACTCTGTATACACTGCCCAAGGTCCATAAGGATCCTGTCCATCCTCCTGGCCGCCCGATTGTATCGGGCATTAATTCAATTTTTTGTCCGTTGGCCATTTTTTTGGACAAGATTCTTGGACCTTTGGTAACAACCACTCTCTCGTTTGTAAGAGATAGTGGTCACTTTTTGGAAAGACTGGATAGTCTAAAAATACAAGATGAAGAAGATGTCATACTGGCCACATTCGATGTGTCCAGTTTGTACACATCGATACTGCACAATGACGGGTTAAAAGCCTGTGAATGGTTGTTACGTGGGAGTGAACAATATCAGGATATGCAAATTAATTTTTTTCTGGAGGCACTAGAAATCATATTGAGGATGAATTACTTCGTTTTTCAGGAGGTATTTTATCTACAGTTACGTGGGACCGCGATGGGATCCAATGTCGCCCCCTCATACGCCAATACCTTCATGGTTTGGCTTGAAGAACTATACGTATATCGTGATGATCTGTACCAGGCTCATTGTGTAGCTTGGTGGAGATATATCGACGATATTTTCGTTATATGGCGGGGTGACATGGGCTCCCTATCGCGGTTCCACGAACGACTCAATGGTTTTCATCCCTCCATCAAATTTTCCAATATTTGTGATCACAAAGAAGTTTCTTTTTTGGATATTCTAATTTACAGGGAGAGAGGTTTACAAACCAAATTATACTCTAAGCCCACTGACCGAAACCAGATACTCCATTTTGCAAGTAATCACCCTTTACACACCAAACAGTCAATCCCTATTAGTCAATTTACTCGTGTGCGTAGACTAGTAAGTGATCCTACGACGAGAGAATTGCAAACTAAACAAATGAGAACTAAATTTAAACAGAGGGGATATCCATCTAGGGTATTGGACAGGGCAGAAAAAATTATTGATCACAGAAAGGTTAAGAAAACAAAGGGGTCTAGGATCACTTTTGTGACCCAATATGGGCCATTGAGCAAGCAGGTCAATACCATTCTACGTAAACATTGGTACATACTACGTAGGGCATACCCTATGGTGGGGGAATTTGCTTCCCCTCCACAAATATCATACAAAAAGGGTACCACTATTGGATCTAAGGTATCTAGATCCCTAGTTCAAAAGGGTGATACCAAAAGTAATGCATTTCTTGGTGCCAGAAATACGGGTATGTACCAATGTTTAAATTGTATACAATGTAAATATGTGATTAAGGGAAAAACTTTTGTACATCCAAGTACTGGCGAGACTATACAGATTAGGGGATACCACACCTGTTTGTCCCAATATGTGGTATATGCTATTGTGTGCCCATGTGGCAAGATTTATGTTGGGGAAACTGTGCAGAAAGTTAAGTCACGGATTTCGCAGCATAAATCTACCATTAAATCAGGCAATTTGGCGTTGCCACTATCTAGACACTTTAAGGAATTTGGCCATACGGTCGATCAGTTACGATTCATGGTGTTGGAAACTGTACCTCCACTCAAGAGAGGAGGGGATCGGGAACTGAGATTAAAACAAAGGGAAGTTTGGTGGATCAATAAATTAAATACACTCCACCCACATGGTTTAAATCGAGACTATGATCTATATCTGTTTCTTTGATAATTGAAGGATACCAGAAAATATGTGTTCAGTAATTGCCTATGTATATCTATATTTGTAAGGCTATGTATATTTTACACAGGTTACAGGGTGGAATCCCTATAGAGAGTATGAACAAGAATGCACTATGTCACTTCCCCTACTGGACTATAAAGGACGCCATGGAGTTTGTATGCATTTTTACACCATTGTTTCACATGGCTTGAGAAAGAGCCTTTTCGGCTCGAAACGTCGCTTCTATGTATGTGCACATATATGGTGATGTAACTATTTTATCATTTAATACAAAATATTGAGCATTTATGGCGAGTGCTGTTTCTTTATCGAACTACATATATATATATATATATATATATATATATATATATAGTGCAGAAATGACTGGCAACACCAGGGTTTCAGTGAAAAAACAATATATTCCCATGTGCATATGTAGTCAACGTGACGTTTCGGTCCTCTCAGGTACTTTTCTCAAGGCAACCACACCTCTCATTACAACAAGTTTAAATAGCCAATGGTGAATAACCAATTAGGGAAGTGACATCACCTGATCAAAGTGGTCAGTGCAATATAAATATTTTAAAAGCTATGCAAAGTCATATAAAATCCACACTTATTATTACAAATTGTCAAAGGTGATTAAGATAAAGTTATAATATCATGTAAAATTTTAAAAACCGAATACTAGTATTGTGAATCCTGTGTATAAAAAGTGCAATGTGCAATAAAAATATAGAATAATATATACATCTGTATCTAGTCTTAACATGGCTCAAGACCCCTCCTTAAGTTATGCTCATGATAATTATCCAGTATCCAACTACACGATTTCCATCAGACAAATCTATAGTAAATGCATTTATCATACAAGAACGATATACTTGCCTTTATCTAAGCGGCTACGCATGCAACAGGATTACAAGGATGGCTGGGTGTATCATTGCGCCATGGAGGTTGAGCTGGGGGAATGCGACGCAGACTGATAACGCGGAAAGTGCAGCGACCATTAGGATACGTGTCCAGCAGTGCTGATTCAGAAGAGGAACGAAGTAACATCACACAGACGGCACGGCAGGATTTTTTTAATGCAAGGAATGTACCAGATGGAGGGGGCACACTAAACTCAGACGCGGTGGCCGCAAACACCCCAGGAGAAAAAGCACGGGGGAGACCCCCGCGCTGGTTAGCGAAACGGGACAAGTAGTGTACATATCGAGCCACCAACTTTCAGCAGGTGAAATAAATGTTTTAACACGAGTGTTGTCCTTTTTACCCTCAGCCACAAGGCATAGGTTTTGCAATGTGGTGGACAACTATAAATTAACCCGCACTCTAAGATTGAGGGAGCATTTTAAAGCTAAGCCTGAACCTACGATAACTGAGGAATTATGCCATGCCCTTAATATAAAAAGTGACTTTGACCCTGGCACAGTTAATACAGCCTTACGTACGTTTTCTAGGATGTTGAACGAAATGGTCTGTCAATTTCCTAAACTCGCTGACAAAGGATGAACGGGCAATTTTGAAAGGAGTGACATTATAATAAAACCTGCTGATAAGGGTGTTGCCGTAGTGGTTCTAGATTACTCATATTATAGGAGTGAATTATTGTCGCAATTGTCTGACTCAAAACGCTACCAACGCTTAAAGGAAAACTATACCCCCCAAACAATGTAGGTCTCTATTAAAAGATACTGAGTAAAACAGCTCATGTGTAAAACCCTGCTTCATGTAAATGAACCATTATCATAATAATATACTTTTTTAGTAGTATGTGCCATTAGGTAATCATAAATAGAAAATTTCCATTTTAAAAAATAAGGGCCGCCCCCTGAGATCGTAGGATTCACTGTGCACACATACAAACCACATGTAAGGTCACATGAGCCAATTAACAGACAGAGTTCTGCCTTTTGCTTCCTCACTTCTTCCTGTTACAGTTAGTGTTGTAGTATTTCTGGTCAGGTGATCTCTGAGGCAGCACAGATAGAGTCACGAAATGGTGGTTCAAGGCAAGAGATGTAAAAGGGCAATATTTATGTAAATATATATTCCAGTTTGGTAAGATTCTTTAATATGTCATTCAATTTGATATAAACTATCTGTTGCTTAAGTATTCATTTTGGGGGTATAGTTTTCCTTTAACTTTTGATCCTACTCTTAAATTTCAATCACAGCTGAATAAAATCCTGGAGGAAGGCTGCATTAGTGGCTGGATATCGGAAAAAATGAGGGATGCAATGTACAGGTATGTGGAATATCTGGTAAGACCCGTTATGTACTCTGTACCAAAAATCCACAAAAACCTTACAAATCCGCCAGGGAGACCCATAATTTCAGCGGTGGGTTCACTAACTGAAAAAGTAGCCAGATATGTGGACTCTTTATTGCAGGCATTGTGACAGGATATTGGTTCCTATATACAAGATACTACTGATTTTCTCCATGTGATAGAGAGCATTGACCAGAATGATTTATCTTTTATCCTGGTGACTATGGATGTCAATAGCCTCTACACATGTATACCACACAATGCAGGTATATAAGCCACCAGGGAATTAATGTGCGAGAACGCACTTTATAAGGGATCACCAGTGGAATTTATTTTGGAATTATTGGGGTTTATACTCAAGAATAACTACTTTAAGTTTGGCACCCAATTTTATCTTCAACTTCTGGGGACCGCTATGGGCTCTAATGTGGCCCCCTCTTATGCTAATGCTTTCATGAATCAATATGAGACACAGTATATATTGAATCATGTTTTTTTTCGCAAGTATGGAGGCTACTATAGACGTTAAATAGAGGATTTTTTCTTCCTGTGGTTTGGGCCAGAGGAAGATCTGAATGGCTTTGTGGAGTATGTTAATAAGTTACCCACAACTATACGCTTCACTTTACATTATGATGTGGAGTCTATTCAATTCCTCGATAAGGATCGGGAATTAAACTGTCTGCAGACTAAGGTTTACCAGAAGCCCACCGATAGGAACACGCTACTTCATTATAAAAGTAGCCATCCAAAACATTTACTGCATTCACTCCCAAGGTCGAAAATGCTTTGGGTCATACGAATTACCAGTAAAGAACAAGATAAACTAGCAGCTTTGAATACAATGGCCGCACAATTTTTGGAGAGGGGTTACCCTGAGATAGTGATTAATGAGGCCAAATTGTGGGCTATATCCCTTGACAGAAAGGAGGTTTTGAAGGGTGAAATGAATCAGAAAAAGAGGGAGAATAAGGATGATGTGCTATATTACGCCACAACTTATGATGCCTGTACCCCAATGATAAAAAAATCTGTATTGCAGCTTTGGCCAATTGTGAAAACGGATAGGAAATTAACTGCAGTGAATACAAGTAAGATCCGGTTTGGCTATAGGAGAAATAAGAACCTTAAGAAACTACTATCATCTGCTGTAGTAAGCAGAAGGGAGTACAAAAGGCTTATTTCAATGCGGAAATTGTGTAATGTGTAATAACGCTTGGGAAAAACATTTTTTCATCCATACACTGGGAAACCGTATGACATAAAGCATAGACTTACATGTACATCCCGGAATATGGTCGATATAATCAAATGCCCCTGCAGTATTATATACTGCGGGAAAACAAATAGACAACTATGTGAAAGGATTAGTATGCATCGTTCGGGCAGCATTAGACCCTAAACCAAAGAAAAATGTAAAGCAGGATATATCCAAACAACCAGTAGCTTAGCACTGGTTGCAAGCTAAACACCCTGCCTCCTCTTTCAAATGTATGCCTATCGACTGTATCCCGGATACATAAGGCTTAAGGGCGGACTATGGACCGTATGTTCCTCCAGAGGGAGGCTTTTTGGACATATGAATTAGACTGTGTGGCCCCAAGGGGCCTAAATGCGGCATTGCAGTTAAACTGGTTTTTATCCACAGGATAAGTAGATAGGCTACAGAAACTGACCAATATGGCCTATATACTCCCTTGATATGTTCGTATAGGATTTATGATAAATGCATTTACTATAGATTTGTCTGATGGAAATCGTGTAGTTGGATACTGGATAATATGGTTAATTATCATGAGCATAACTTAAGGAGGGGTCTTGAGCCATGTTAGACTAGATACAGATGTATATATTATTCTATATTTTTATTGCACATTGCACTTTTTATACACAGGATTCACAATACTTTACTAGTATTGGGTTTTTAAAATTGTACATGATATTACAACTGTATCTTAATCACCTTTGACAATTAGTAATAATAAGTGTGGATTTTATATGACTTTGCATAGCTTTTAAAATATTTATATTGCACTGACCACTTTGATCAGGTGATGTCACTTCCCTAATTGGGTATTCACCATTAGCTATTTAAACTTGTTGTAATGAGAGGTGTGGTTGCCTTGAGAAAGGTCCCTGAGAGGACTGAAATGTCATGTTGGCTACATATGCACATGTGAATATATTGTTTTTTCACTGAAACCCTGGTGTTGCTGGTCATTTCTGCACTACATATTACTTTAACGGGCACCCAGGTATAGAACTAGTAAGCGGTGTGCCACCCCACTAACTGTGTGTATATACAGTATATATATATATATATATATATATATATAGTTATAGTTACATACGAGAATACGAGATAGGGTATGTAGGTTTGTTCTTAAGTTTAATTTGTATGTAACTTATAAACATATACATTTACTTATTAAATGCAACTTAGACAGATGTTTGTCTTAACATAGTATTTATTTTTACGTTTCTGTGCTCTGCAGTAGACAACACATACCAGAGAGGATTGGGGAAGGTGGTATATTAAAGCTAAATGCTAAACAAAATGAAAGCAAACCACAGTATGTTACTGTAATAACCTCTCATTGTAAGTGTAAGAGTTGTATGTTAGTCAGGTGTATGTAACTCAAGGACTGCCTGTATATGTTGCTCACAGACTCTACACTCTCTATATATCAAGAGATAGAGCGTTGGGGGGGGGGGGTGTATAGGGGGCAAAAAGTCTAGAAACAAAGTTGAGAATAAAAATTGTATTTTACATCAAAAATTAGGTTTGTGAGTTCCTTACACTGTTCTCCAAACTACCAAGCTCATACATCAAACACTAGGGGGGGAATTCACAAAAGTGTCGGGAACGAAAAAACTCGTAAACTCATTTTTTTTTTACCAACAATTTTTCAGACACTTTAGGCTCTCCAAAATGAAAATGTCAGACAAATTGTCGTTTAAAAAGTCTTGGTAAATGTCGTTTGTACGATGAAAAGATATACGACATTTTAGAAAATTGTCAGACTTACGAGACATTCAGAGATGGAAACATCTGCCTTTGTGAATTTGCCATTCATACGACATTTTACAAATTTGTCGACCGCCACTTCTGGGTTACTTATTTTACCGACACTTTTGTGAATTCCCCCCTAGGTGGTGCTCTCCTGCTGACTTGGCAGCCCTTGAGGAATCTGGCAATGGTATGGAGAGAAACAAATTATTTTGAGGAATCCATTCCAGGCAGGCCTTTCTGGCTGAAGTGGCTTCATCTGGAGAATACCAGTTATCCCCACATATCACAGTGGGCTGACTAGGCTGTCAAAATACTCCTACTCCTAAATAATTCATATCTCAAGACTTTAGCTGTTTGGAGTTTTGTATCTTGGATACTGTACAAATGGAATAATATTTTACCTTTGGACTAAAGTGTTATATTTAGTAGGATACATAAACATGTTTTTATAAATGATTTCAATTAATGATTTGCATTTTTTGGATCTATACCTGCTTAAATGCTGTTGATTGAAAACTGTTAAGTGTAGGCAATACTCCCCATACTTTCAAATGCATGGATTTTACATTGAAAAAAGTCCCAAAGAGGTATGTTCCGGTATGTTATGTTATGTATGGTATTTTCTGGCTGAGCCTCCCATAAGCACATATCCTCTGTGTTTACTGCAACAATAATTTTTCCAACTGGGGCAAATAATACAGATATCCATACCCTAAAGGTGTCCATAGACATGCAGATTTTAGCCTTGTATCCAACAAATGGGCATATGTTGCAATCTTATGTCCTGCCACTAACCATTCTGACCGTAACAGCAATCGTTCGAAATTTGTGTCCAACAAATAGTAGTGACAGTCACCCATTGATATTGTCAGATAGGCAATACATGCAGAGATATAATTAGAAGACGGAAATCTTCTAATCTGTACGATCGACTAAACTATCAATCACCATGATAACAAATATGTCAGGAAGATCGACACCAGTCCGAAAATGGTGGTGGGGGGGGTGCTGTGTTATACACAGAAGAGGAGGCGGCGACATATGGATTTAAGTATATGTTTATGATATGTTTAAGGGTATGACTTACTTTTCTCACATATGTATGTGTATTTTTATTTGTATAGTGCTCCTTAAGGGCAAAGCACTGTACAGCAAAACAATAAATTATAGTAACAAACAAGGGGTCATTGAAATAAAAAGTAACAATAAGTGCATTATTAGAAATACAATTCACATAAATATAAAATATAAGTGATATCCCTGCAGTGAACACAAACCATTTGGTTTTTTGGCGTGTTACCACCATTAATGTGGACATGGCCTTAAAAGTTCTTGAGATAACATGGGTGTGGTTTAAATGGGTGTACTGCCAATAGGTAATTATAATTATAAAATCCATACTTGTGAGAGCTGGGGGCATTTGTTCAAAGTAAAATACTAACTAGCAAATGCAGATGGGCAATTCAAGCCATTTTCTGATTTCCAGCTCTGCAAGGGGGTAGCAAAATGATCCACACAGCCCCTCCTTTTACTCTAACGATAATCACCTATACCTGCATGGTGCAACTGCAAATCATGTGATTATCACTTGGAAATGTTTCATGATAACTTTCCAAATGATAATCAAGTGCAGTTTTAGCCAAATTCTGTGTAAATGTAAGGGTAATTCAAAGTGTTTTGATGAGTCGAGCTGAAAAAACACAGACTTTTAAATGCTCTGTACTGTACTGCGTGCCAGTGCCCTTAATTTGTTCTCCCTACCTTCTGTGAAAGCTCATACTGACACAGTTTGCAATTGCTATCTAGCAACAACACTCTCCTTGTAGTGCCAACAGGATGCATGATCTAGCAGGCCTGGGTCATGATCTGACTTAATTCAAATTAAGGTCAGCCAAGCATGGTTTTGCTCAGGCGTAACTTCAGCATGAAAACTCCGTAACGCTCATGGCACATGGGGTGCTTTTTAGCCAGTGTATTTCAGTGAGACTGCCTCCCATCACTTAAGCAGGGTAAATGGGAAAAAAACTAGCACATGCTCTCACCTTTGTTTCTGTATATTCCAAATGGATTAGTAGTCATGGGCACTAGCATTGTGTAGATCAGGAAAAACCTCAACCCACACCTAACCCCAAACCAGCCACCAAAATTTCAGCCAAAACCCACCCAACCCATGGGTAAACCAGCGGGCTTCACCTCAGCCCATACATAACTAATGAGCACAATTCAGCTGACATATTCTGCCCTCGTTATATATATTCCTATGTTTGCTTATAGCCTCTCAGGTTAGGAAAGGCTGTTTAAAGGGATACTGTCATGGGGGAAAAAAACATTTTTTCAAAATGAATCAGTTAGTAGTGCTGCTCCAGCAGAATTCTGTACTGAAATCCATTTCTCAAAAGAGCAAACAGATTTTTTTATATTCAATTTTGAAATCTGACATGGGGCTAGATATATTGTCAATTTCCCAGCTGCCCCAAGTCATGTGACTTGTGCTCTGATAAACTTCAATCACTCTTTACTGCTGTACTGCAAGTTGGAGTGATATCACCCCCTCCCTCCCCCCCCAGCAGCCAAACAAAAGAACAATGGGAAGGTAACCAGATAGCAGCTTCCTAACACAAGATAACAGCTGCCTGTTAGATCTAAGAACTACACTCAATAGTAAAAACCCATGTCCCACTTAGACTCCTTCCAAAGCATTTCTCTCCTAAAGTGCAGGCACAAGTCACATGACCAGGGGCAGCTGGGAAATTGACAAAATGTCTAGCCCCATGTCAGATTTCAAAACTGAATATAAAAAAATCAGTTTGCTCTTTTGAGAAATGGATTTCAGTGCATGATTCTGCTGGAGCAGCATTTTTATCTGATGCAATTAAAAAAAAAAAAAAAAAAAAAACATGTTTTCCGATGACAGGATCCCTATAACCTTTCCCCATACTTTCCTTTGCCAGTTCAAAGTCATTAATCTTGCGAAAGCTAGCATTAGCCATCTGCTAAATACTGTATTTAGGTTCTTTATTTCAGCCTGATTTTTTACTACTCTGTTCAATTAATGGTGCACTGGATTTTCACTCAGCCCATTAGACTCATTAAAGGGATACTGTCATGGGGAAAAAAAAATTCAAAATGAATCAGTTAATAGTGCTGCTCCAGCAGAATTCTGCACTGAAATCCATTTCTCAAAAGAGCAAACAGATTTTTTTATATTCAATTTTGAAATCTGACTTGGGGCTAGAAATGTTGTCAATTTCCCAGCTGCCCCAAGTCATGTGACTTGTGCCTGCATTTTAGGAGAGAAATGCTTTCTGGCAGGCTGCTGCTTTTCCTTTTCAATGTAACTGAAGGAGTCTAACAATTCTAACACAACTGAAACTGGGATTGCTATTGCTAAGTACTATTGTCTAAGTATTAACGTTAGGTTGATTGCTAATTGTGTTGCTAAAAATCTTTTATTTTTATTTGGGCCACAATATAAAGTACAGATGCCTTACATTCAGTGCCCATGCCAGGGGCAGCAGTCACAGTAAACTCAGTTCCTGATAACATTATTATATCAGCACAGGCTAAATGTCAGATCGGAAGCAGGAGCCTCATTTGGAGCATGAACTACTCAGCCTGCCAGCACATTGTAAATGAAATACTTTACAGTAATTTTAGCCTTGTATTGTATTGATCTTTCTATTCCCATTTCATATATTGATAGGTAGGTCCCATCTGTTTTACTGAAAAATGGCCTGGAAACTCATGGAAAATGTTCATTATTAACATAGTAATCTTATATCAACTGCAGACTGCGGCTGTGTTAGTCCGTCTTCCCATTCTGTATCATTTTCTTAACTATTCATTCCACATGGACTGCTGCCAGTAGACACATGTTATTCATATTCCATATTTTATATATATATATATATATATATATATATATATATGTGTGTGTGTGTATATATATATATATATATATATGTGTGTGTGTGTATATATATATATATATATATATATATTCCATATGGTTTGAATCTGTAAAAAGTAAATTACTATCAGGAATATAATGTCCTGTTTTTCAATGCAGATCTGAATTGACATCATTGATGGGCTTCCTATTTTGTCAGACATCTCAACTGGGCAGACACAGAGGAGCTTACCCAGCTGAAGTCCCACAGTAATCTGCAACTCTGTACTTTTACAGTGGGACCCAATTTGGCTCCTAAGGTTTTTGTGGGAAAAATAGTCATATGACATTATGCTAATTGTGAGTTCAGTGGTATATGTGGCCACATGTATATATGTATACCCATGAATATATGGTTCCAACATCTTGTTGAGCAACATGGTGGTGAACCGAACATTTCTTTCAGGTGAGTTTTTAAAAAATGTAAGGAGAGGGGATGCTAACTTACTTCTTAGAAGAGATGCTGTTTTTGGATCTTTATGCCAAACATGGTGGCTCCTTGGGGTCTCAATGGGGAATGGGGACTTAATTCTTGACTGAATTTATATTTATAGGACTCTCTTGTGGTCCTACATATTTGTAGGCATTTTTATTCTACATAACCTCCACATTTTAACTGTGCTTAGTTTTACAGAGTTTTGCTCCTGTGCTGCACAGGCCTCTTAGGAATTTTATTAATCTGCTGCCTGTCTGACTCACTCTCTACCTACTCACTGTTAACTCTGTGTTACTTAGCTGGCAGCTCTGCTTCTAGTTCTATCCAGTAAACAGCCTAAGGTCAGAATGGCCATCTCCCATAGACTCCATTTTTTTATATGATTTCCTTTTTCTTTGTAATAATAAAACAGTACCTTGTACTTGATCCAAACGAAGATATAATCAATCCTTATTGGAAGCTAAAGCAGCCTATTGGATCTGTTATCCGGAAAAACACAGGTCCCGAGCATCCTGGATAACAGGTCCCATACCTGTATAACCGATGGAACCAATGCATGTGGCTAAAAACATTGATGACTAAAGTCAATACGTCAGGTGTAACTTGGGTGGGTTAGAAACTTGCCTACCAATTGAGGATATTACCATTAAGTCAATTTTAATGAGAACTGAACCAGAAGAATACAGTGGCATACAACAAGGTTAATAGGGAGGAAAGATTAGAGGAAAAATTAGAAAATAAGAGAGAGCATGTTTATCACAAGAGGAGTAAGGCTAGTGGCACACATACTCCAGCAGAGAGAAGGCCGATCTGCTCCTATCATCAACCTGCTAGTGATAATAAACTATGATAAATCCACCCCATGAACACACACAGTGAGGTGTGGTTGGTAGAAGATCAGCCTTTTCTCCCCTGGTGTAGATATGCCAGCAGAGAAAGCTTTACAGTATTTAAGAACCAGGAATGATACTGAGTAGGAATGTTCAGAAGATCTGGGGAAGGGTATATGACAGGTAGGAGAGGATGAGACATACGGATTAAATGTAAAACACAAAAGAAGACAAGATCAAATGAGACAGAATCTGTAACGTGAGTTGTAGCAAAATGTTGGAAAAAAAAAACCTTTTAGCCGATGAAGTACCAGTACAGGAGAGAACAAAAATAAAAAACTGTAGAAATGTATTAGTGATACTAGGCCTGAAACAAAAGAGAGAGTATTATAAAATTGCATTTAGCATCTACTGTGCACTAATTAGGAGAAATATGTACTTATGTTCAGCATTATCCCCCGAAAAATAATATTTTATTTAGGGAAAAATGTGTTCCTTTATGAGAAAGTCCAATGTATTATGCAGTGGGGTTACTTTAGTGCAGCAGACCCCGTGACTGCAGAGAGTCAGGAGGAGAGGGTAGATACCAATTTAGGAAGCCTACAGTTGTTCGATGCAGGGTATATGACAAAGCAAATTGTTATATTAGTTGTTGTAATCTGAATATTTGTAGGTCATGGTTGTTAAATGAATGGCTTCCACATTATCATCTGAAACCTGTAGTGCCTGGGAAAAAAGATATATTGTATGAGGTTAGAGACATCTGCTGGCTATCTTGGAGAGGTTACCCTCTGGACTGTGGCATATACATTAAAAAGTAGAAGGAATGCTACACTTTCTACCTATGGTATTAGGGTTTTGTTTTTTTTTTTTAAAAAAAAGCAATTTTTCCATGACTATATAATTGCACGTGGCCAAAGGCAAAGCCCATGTAAGAGTCTTACCGATGCGGCGGGGACGGCCGCCGCATGGTCCTCGAGCTGGCGCTGGCGACATCTTGGAATCTAGGGCGCGCCTCTTAAAGGCGCAGGCATGCTGGCCGTGATAGAACTTGTTTCTAGTGGTTCCTGAGCCTTGTGCGTCTGATCTGTTCTGTATCTAGTCCGTTTGATTACCTGTGTTTGACCCAGCCTGTTCCTGACTATTCTACATTCTGTATCCTGACCCTCGCCTGCCTACGAAAACTCTTCCTGCTTAACCCCTTGATTGACAACCCGGTTTGACCCTTGCCTGCCTGACGATTCTTGATATCTGCCTGCCTTGACCTTGCCTGTCTGACGATTCTCTTGCCTGCTCCATTTGTACCGTGACCTTCGGCCCAAAAGACTCTGCTAACAGCCGTGCCCCTTCGCCAGCCAGAACATCTCGCCTTGCACCCCTCATTAAGTCCAGGTGGCACCCAAGTAAGCTGAGGGCTCCTCCTGAAGCCCAACGGTGGTCACACTACTGGTGAAGCTGAGCTGAGACCAGGGTGCTTGGCATTTGTTCTGGTATCGGGTGCCGGCCGTGACATTATCACGGGCCATGGAGTTCGAAAGTCATGACGATGTTGCTGCTGCTTCTCCTACCGCTTCAGTTCCTCCAACTACCACCGAAGCGCTTCTTTCCACCCTGTTGCAGCGCTTGGAGGACCATGAGCAGAAGCAGAACTACCTTCTGCAGGGTTGTCATGATCTAATCCATCAGCTGGAGACTCCGCAAACTCCGCAGGAGCTGCCAGTCCTAGTTCCTGCTCCTCCTGTGGGTTCTTCTGCCATGTGGGGCAACTCTACCAGGTCCCATGAACCCAAAATTGTATTCCCCGAGAGATTTAGCGGGGACAGAACAAAATTTTTTGTCTTTAAAGAGGCATGCAATTTGTACCTTAGTTTCCATCCTCACTCATTCTCATCTGGTGAGGAGGAAGTAAGGTTTGTAATGACCCTGTTATTGGGTGACCCCCAAATTTGGGCCCTCAGGCTGCCCTCTTCCGACCCTGCTCGTTATTCCCTAGACACATTTTTTGACAGTATGGCTATTCTTTACGATGATCCGGATCGTGCCTCTTCTGCCGATTCCGCGATTCGTAAGTTGCGCCAAGGGAAAAGGGATGCGGAGGTGTACTGCACCGAGTTCCGCCGGTGGGCAGTGGAAACTGGGTGGAACGATTTGGCTCTACGGAGTCAGTTCCGTTTGGGGTTATCTGACTCAGTAAAGGATAGTCTATCTTCCAACCTGGACGATCTTATGTCTCTGGCCATCCAGGTAGATAGGAGACAAAGGGAGAGAAGGGGTGTTTCTAATTATTCTGGGGTTACTAATGTTAAGTCTAATATAGTGACCAATGTTAAGTTTTCAAACCTCTCTGTGCCTCTGCCTCAGGAGGAACCTATGCAGTTAGGCATTTCTCATCTAACTCCTGAGGAAAAGGCACGCAGGCGCTCCCAAGGTTTATGTATTTATTGTGGGGAGAAGGGTAATTTCCTGAACCTATGTCCTAGGAGGAAAGGGAGGCTCCCTAACCTAAATGGAGAAGGGGAGCTCCATTTGGGCGCAGGAATTTCCTCTGCCTAATCTTCCTCTAAGGTTCTGTTACCAGTTAAACTAACTTGGCCTACGGGCTCTGTCAAACTGTCCGCACTTGGGGATTCGGGGGCGGAGGGTAACGTTTTGGATGCGGCTTTTGCAGCTAAATACAAAATTCTGTTAGTTGCTCTAAATCCCCCCATGAGAATTTTGGCTGTAGACAAGAGGCCCTTAGGGTCAGGTGTGGTATCTCAAAAGACCATTGCCCTTTCTCTGTGTGTCACAATCTGCACTGTGAGGAGATAGCTTTATAACTGTCAGGGAGCCGGGAGCCCCCTCTGGGGAGTAGTCCGGATCTAGGAGGAAGCCCCTCAGGAGGGATCAGGGTCGTGGTATCCAGGGGTACGGCAGAGAATAAACAAGGTCCAGGCACAGGTCAAAAGGCAGGCGGAATACAAACAAAGTCCAAGTTCAGGCAGGGGTCTATAGCAGGCAGAGTATCAGCGAAGTCCAGGTCCAGGCAAGGGGTCACAACAAGGAATCAGGCAGATATAAGCAGGGAAAACAGCAAGGGAACCCAGGAAACTTTTAGGGAACGGAATCCTATTTTCGGGTGCCATCTTGGCGCCTCAGGCGTCCTTTTATGTTTGAATTTGGCGCCCTTGCGCCAGCGTCAGCGCGCCTGCGACCGGGGCGCTGTGCTGGCGTCACTGCGCTGGCGTCGGAACCCACGTGGGTTGCCTGGGCGCCGCCATCTTGGATTCTTCGCCGCCGGGAGCGGACGCGACTCCTCGCGCTCCCGGCGGTCTTGACAGTACCCCCCCCTCACGGGGGGCCTCAGGACCACCGGGACTTGGTTTCTGGGGAAACTTGGAGTGGAAGTCTCTTACCAAACGAGGAGCATGCACATCACGGTGTCCCTCCCAAGAGCATTCTTCGGGGCCAAAGCCCTTCCAATGGATGAGGTATTGAAGGGACCCTCTGGAGATTCTGGAATCAAGGATTCTCTCCACCTCGAATTCTTGTTGACCCTCCACAGAGATGGCAGGAGGAGGAGATTGGACACCAGAGAAACGGTTGGAGACGGTGGGCTTCACCAGGGAGACGTGGAACACGTTGGGGATTCTCATCTCTGGTGGGAGTTGAAGTCTGATGGCTACAGGGTTAATTATCTCCAAGATGGGGAACGGACCCAGGAACTTCGGACCCAACTTGGGAGATGGCACCTTCAAGTGAATATTCCTGGAAGAGAGCCAGACACAATCACCCACCTTGTAGGGAGGAGAGGGCCTTCTACGGCGATCCGCGAAAGTCTTGTGGACTAGAGCACTCTTCTCCAGGTTAGACTTGGTTGCAGCCCAAATAGCAGACATATGGGCTGCCAGATCATCTGCAGCCGGGACATCCGACAACACGAAGTCCTGAGGAAAGGCTTGAGGGTGCTGTCCATACACCGCCATAAATGGAGATTTTCCTGTGGAGGAATGACATGCATTATTATGAGCAAACTCCGCCCACGGGAGGAGGTCAGACCAATCGTCCTGGCAAAGAGACACGTGGTTCCTCAGGAACTGTTCTAAGGCTTGGTTCACACGTTCAGCTGCCCCATTTGTCTGCGGGTGGTAGGCGGACGAAAATTGAAGGGTTATTCCCAAGTCTTTACATAGGGAACGCCAGAACTTGGCGGTGAACTGGGTGCCTCTGTCGGAGACGATCTCCACCGGGAAACCATGCAGGCGGAAGATGTACTTAATAAAGAGTTGGGATAATTCCACCGCAGAGGGTAACTTCCTCAAAGGGATGAAATGGGCCATTTTGCTGAAGCGGTCTATGACAACCCAGATCACAGTTTTCCCACTGGAGGGAGGAAGTTCGACAATAAAGTCCATAGAGAGGTGCGTCCACGGACGAGAGGGAACCGGCAAAGGCTGTAACAACCCGCTGGGGCGGGAATGGCTAGGCTTAGAAGTGGCACAGACATTACAAGCCGCCACAAAGTCCTTTACATCCTTGCGGATATCAGGCCACCAGACTAGGCGCCTCAAGAGTTCAAGGGTCTTGGCTGGACCAGGATGTCCTGCTTGCCTGGAGCAGTGGGTTTGTTGCAGGATGGCCAGGCGAAGTTCCGGAGGGACGAAGGCCATGCCAATCGGAGTATTTTGAGGAGCCGAGGACTGCCCAGCCAGGATCTGGTCGGCAAATTGGGGATACAGAGAGGCAATGATCTTGACTGGTGGAATGATTGGTTCCTGCCTCTCAGGGTCACGGTCCACCGGAGTGAAGCTACGAGACAAGGCGTCGGCCTTCCGATTCTTGGAACCTGGGCGATAAGTCAAAACAAAGTTAAATCGGGAAAAGAAAAGGGCCCACCTGGCTTGTCTGGGATTTAGCCTCTTGAGAGACTGTATAAACTCCAGATTCTTGTGATCTGTGTAAATCTGGACAGGAATTTCAGAGCCCTCCAGGAGGTGACGCCATTCTTCAAGGGCAAGCTTGACTGCCAAGAGTTCTCGATTTCCGACATCATAGTTCTGCTCTGCGGATGAGAACTTCTTGGAGAAATACGCACAGGGGTGCAATTTTCCATCAGTGGAGTGTCTCTGAGACAGGATAGCTCCGGCTCCGACTTCAGAAGCATCAACCTCGATGCAGAAGGGTAGTGCAGGATTGGGATGTCGGAGAACAGAAGCGGACGTGAAGGCCTCTTTCAAGGACTGAAAGGCTTCTATGGCAGATGGAGGCCACAAGCTGGGTTTACCCCCTTTCCGGATGAGGGCCAGGATAGGAGCGATGCGGGAAGAGAACCCCGGATGAACTGTCGATAATAATTAGCAAATCCGATGAATCTCTGGATTGCCTTCGTACTCAGTGGGAGAGGCCACTCCTGGATGGCCGACACTTTCACAGGGTCCATCTCAAATCCCTCTGGAGAGATAATGTACCCTAGGAAGGGGATCTTGGATACCTCGAAGACACACTTCTCCAACTTGGCGAAGAGAGAGTTCTTCCTCAGACGAGAGAGTACCTCCTTCACCTGGGAGCGATGACTTTCAAGGTCCTTGGAGAAGATCAGGATGTCGTCCAAATATACGACTACGAACTTTCCTAGGAGATCTCGGAAGACATCATTAACAAACTCCTGGAAGACGGCAGGGGCATTGCATAGGCCGAAGGGCATAACAAGATATTCATAGTGCCCATCCCGAGTGTTGAATGCCGTCTTCCATTCGTCACCCTCCCGGATGCGGATGAGGTTGTAGGCCCCCCGGAGATCCAACTTGGAGAAAATCTTTGCCCCTTTCAGCTGGTCAAAGAGCTCGGCAATCAGGGGCAGGGGGTACCTGTTTTTCACGGTGATCTTATTCAGGCCCCGATAGTCTATACAAGGCCGAAGGCCTCCGTCCTTCTTCTCCACAAAGAAGAACCCAGCCCCTGCAGGAGAGGTAGAAGGGCGGATAAACCCCTGCTGGAGATTTTCTTGGATGTACTCCTTCATAGCGGTAGTCTCTGCAGGAGAGAGAGGGTAAGTGCGCCCTCTGGGGGGCATGGCTCCTGGCAGGAGTTCAACCGGACAGTCGTAGGATCGATGTGGGGGAAGGAACTCTGCAGACTTTTTACAAAACACATCGGAAAATCCCTTGTAAGTGGAGGGCAAAGTATTTAGTTCCGCAGTGGAGACATTCACCTTCTCGAGGGGTTTAGGCGGAAGGCAATGTTGCAGGCAAAAAGAACTCCAACGAGAGATCTGCCCAGTGGACCAGTCTATGGTGGGGTTATGCAGACGTAACCACGGAAGACCCAATATTACTGGAGTAGAAGGACAGGGGATGATGAAGAATGAAAGTTTCTCTTGATGCAGCACCCCAACTTGTACAGATAGTTCTGCCGTGAACATTGTGACGAATTCAAACTCCAGGGGTTTGTCATCTATGGCGGTAATTCGCAGGGGTGAAGACAATGGGAGCAGGGGAATCTTCATGCGTTCGGCAAAGAACGCGTCCATGAAATTGCCATCCGCTCCGGAGTCGAGGAAGGCCCTTTCGAAGATAGTTTTACTTGCCAGGTGAATCTGCAAGGGAAGGAGAAGTCTGCGTGAATTTTCTTGATACTTCTCCTGAGGCCCCCGAGTGATGCCCCCTACATGAGAAACCTGAGACATACCTCGGGGTACAAAACTCTTGGCCTTGGCAGGACAGGCGTTGGCAAAATGGGAATGCCCACCACAGTACAAACAGAGACCTGCCATGCGTCTTCGGAGTCTTTCCTGCTCGGAGAGGCGAGCTTTTCCTACTTGCATAGGTTCCTCCCGGGGAGACGTGGACACATGAGTCACAGGGACAGCGGGAGCTTACAGAATAGGCCTTTGAAAGTGAGGGGCCAACGTAGGAGAAAATCGTCTGCTGCGCTCTCTCTCCACCTGGTGTTCTCTGAGGCGGGTGTCCACCTTAATAGATAGAGTGATCAGTCCTTCCAGGGTGTCAGGAGTCTCTCTGGAGACGAGATCGTCTTTGATGCGGATGGATAGGCCTTGGTAGTATACGGCCTTGTAAGCGTCATCACACCAGGAAGTCTCCGCCATCAATGTTCGGAAGTCTATAGCGTACTCATTGACACTGCGGCTTCGCTGCCGGAGCTGCAAGAGACGGGCAGGGGCGTTCGTGACCCGACCTGGAGCATGAAAGACTATGCAAAAAGCTTGGAGAAAATCTTTAACAGCATAAGTCACCAGGGAATTCTTCTCCCAAAGAGACGTTGCCCACTCCAGTGGCTTGCCTTCCAATCGAGACATCACATACCCCACCTTGGAACGCTCACTTGGAAACTGCGTGGGCTGGAATTCAAATTGAATTTGGCACTGTGTGGCAAATCCCCTGCAGGCTTGTGGGTCCCCACTGAAGCGAAGGGGAGGTGGAATGCGAGGCTCACCTGTCGGGTAGCTTGCGTTCGTAGAGGTTGCCGCCATGGGGGGATTTCCAGTAGGTGAAGCAGCGGAGGGCGCAGAGGGCACTCGAGCAAGCAGGATATCGAGTGCTTGCCCAATGCGAACCTGCTGGTTTTCGTAGTCCTCCATGCGGGATGCCAGTCCGCGGAGCGCTCATCCGACATCAGGTGTGGCTTCCTCAGAAGGATCCATGGCCCGAAAATAATGTCAGGGAGCCGGGAGCCCCCTCTGGGGAGTAGTCCGGATCTAGGAGGAAGCCCCTCAGGAGGGATCAGGGTCGTGGTATCCAGGGGTACGGCAGAGAATAAACAAGGTCCAGGCACAGGTCAAAAGGCAGGCGGAATACAAACAAAGTCCAAGTTCAGGCAGGGGTCTATAGCAGGCAGAGTATCAGCGAAGTCCAGGTCCAGGCAAGGGGTCACAACAAGGAATCAGGCAGATATAAGCAGGGAAAACAGCAAGGGAACCCAGGAAACTTTTAGGGAACGGAATCCTATTTTCGGGCGCCATCTTGGCGCCTCAGGCGTCCTTTTATGTTTGAATTTGGCGCCCTTGCGCCAGCGTCAGCGCGCCTGCGACCGGCGCGCCGTGCTGGCGTCACTGCGCCGGCGTCGGAACCCACGTGGGTTGCCTGGGCGCCGCCATCTTGGATTCTTCGCCGCCGGGAGCGGACGCGACTCCTCGCGCTCCCGGCGGTCTTGACAATAACTCATTGAGGGGGCTTCCTCTCCTCTTATTTTAGGGCTGCCATGGCTCCAGAGGCATAAGCCTCTGATTGATTGGGTCACAAGGGAAATTACTCAATGGGGTTCCAAGTGTGGTGGGGTCTGCTTTCCCTCCTTCGTAGCTACTACTTCCCTTGAAGGGTTACCTGCTGCTTACACAGTATACGCTGATGTTTTCTACAAAAAAGCGGCTGAGACCTTACCCCCACACCGGCAGTATGACTGCCCCATTGATCTAATTCCTGGGTTTACTCCTCCTCGGGGTAGAACTTACCCTCTTTCCTTGCCCGAAGCCCAGGCAATGGAGTATATTAAGGAAAACCTAGAGAGGGGTTTCATCAAGCCTTCTTGTTCCCCTGCGGGGGCAGGTTTCTTTTTTGTGGGTAAAAAAGATGGTGGTCTTCGTCCCTGTATCGATTACAGGGGTCTCAACAAGATCACCATAATAAATCGATACCCTCTTCCCTTAATTTCTGAGCTGTTTGACCAGGTTAAGGATGCTAAGATCTATACCAAGCTAGATCTTAGGGGGCTTATAATCTGATACGTATCAAGGAGGGGGATGAGTGGAAGACAGCGTTTAACACCAGGGACGGCCACTATGAGTACCTTTTTATGCCATTTGGTCTCTGTAACGCCCCCGCAGTGCAGGAGTTTGTCAATGACATCTTCCGGGACCTGCTGGGGATATTCGTGGTGGTCTACCTAGACGATATTCTAATTTTCGCTTCCAACATGTGTGAACATCGAAAACATGTGTGTGAGATCTTGCGTAGACTAAGGGAGAATAACCTTTATGCAAAATTAGAGAAATGCACTTTTGAGGTTTCTTCTGTTCAATTTTTGGGGTTTAATATTTCCAGCAAAGGTCTAGAAATGGATCCAGGCAAGGTGAGAGCAGTCCTGGATTGGACCCAGCCCCTTTCGTTACGTGCAATCCAAAGGTTTCTTGGTTTTGCTAATTATTATCGCCAATTTATTAAGAATTTTTCACTCATTGTCGCCCCCATTACCAATCTGACTAAAAAGGGTGCCGACCCCAGCATGTGGCCCCCTGAGGCCGTTCAAGCATTTGAATTCCTCAAAAAGGAATTCAGTTCAGCCCCCATTCTCAGACACCCCGATACTGCACTACCTTTTATTGTTGAGGTTGACGCCTCTGAGGTAGGAGCTGGGGCGGTTCTTTCTCAAAGGCACCCGACTACCAACAAATTGCATCCCTGTGCCTTTTTCTCCAGGAAGTTTTCACCTGCTGAGGTGAATTATGATATAGGTAACAGGGAGTTGTTGGCAGTTAAGTGGGCCTTTGATGAATGGCGGCACCTCCTTGAAGGTGCTAAACATCTGGTGACGGTCTATATTGACCACAAAAATCTACTATATATAGAGTCTGCTAAACGCCTTAATCCGAAGCAGGCTAGGTGGGCTCTATTTTTCACAAGGTTTAATTTTTCTTTGACTTTCAGGCCTGGGACTAAAAACACCAAGGCGGATGCACTCTCTAGGAGTTTTGAATCCATTTCTTCTGACTCTAGTGAGTGTACTCCCATTATTCCCATATAATCATAGCAACCCTTGAATCTGACCTTTCCTCTTTATTGCTCCCTCTTCAATCTTCTGCTCCTACAGATACCCCTTCGGGGAGATGGTTTGTACCACAGGAGTTAAGGGAGCAAGTATTGAGGGAGGTTCATGATTCTAAAATGGCAGGACATCCAGGTATTGCTAAAACGGTGTCTCTGTTATCCCGTCATGTTTGGTGGCCTTCATTCAAACAAGATACTAAGGCCTTTGTAAATTCTTGTCCAGTCTGCCAAAGGTCTAAATCCTCTCGGAAGTCTTCCCAGGGTTTGCTACTTCCCTTACCAATTCCTGAAAGGCCTTGGACCCATCTTTCGATAGACTTTATTGTTGATTTGCCTCCTTCACAGGGGAAAACTGTGATCTGGGTGGTGGTGGATAGGTTTAGCCATTTTGTACCCCTTCCACACCTACCTTCTGCTAAATCCTTGGCTGATCTGTTTGTTACTCACATCTTTAAGTTTCATGGTTTTCCTGAAAATATTGTTTCTGATAGGGGGGTTCAGTTTGTCTCTAAGTTTTGGCGTGCTTTCTGTTCTTTGGTTGGGGTTGAATTATCATTTTCCTCTGCCTATCACCCCCAAACTCCCTCTGCCTATCACCCCCAAACCAATGGTCAAACTGAAAGGGTAAACCAGTCCCTTGAGCAATACCTCAGGTGTTATGTGTCAGACAACCAGTCCACATGGGCTGAACTGTTACCCTGGGCTGAATTTGCATACAATAATGCTGCCCATTCCTCCTCGGGAGAGTCCCCTTTCTTCGTGGTTAACGGGTTGCACCCAAGGCATTCTCATTTCCCGGTTCTGGCTCCCTGGTTCCCTCTGCTAATTCTTGTGTTGAACGTTTTTCTAGGGTTTGGTCGCAGGTTCACAACTCTCTGTCCGCAGCTGCCTCTGCTCAGAAAAAAGCTGCTGACAGATCACGTAGAGAGGCACCCCAGTATAAGGTGGGAGACTCAGTGTGGCTTTCTACCAAAAATATTAAACTAAAGGTTCCCTCTCTCAAACTGGGGCCTAGGTTCATTGGTCCATACCCCATTTCTGAAATTATCAACCCTTCTTGTGTTCGTCTTAAGTTGCCTGTTAATTTTAAGATTTCTGACTCATTTCACGTTTCTTTGTTAAAACCTGCTAACAATGTCCGTTTTGTTTCTGTTCCTCCCCCAGTGTTAGTTGAAGGTCAGCCTGAATTTGAGACCCAGGAGTTTCTAGATTCCCGCCTTGTGCGTGGTAAGTTACAGTATCTTACCAGGTGGAAGGGCTTTGGCCCTGAGGAGAACTCCTGGGTCTCAGTTCTCAGATGTCTCAGTGAAGCAATTTCACCAAAAGTTTCCTGGGAAGCCTGGGGGTCCAGTGGGTAATGTAAGAGTCTTACCGATGCGGCGGGGACAGCCGCCGCATGGTCCTCAAGCCGGCGCCATCTTGGAATCTAGGGCGCGCCCCTTAAAGGCGCAGGCACGCTGGCGCATTTGCGCCAGCACGTTTCTGACGCCTGTTTGGCGCAAAATTTGAACCTATTTAAGGCCCATTCAGTTTCCCAGCCAGGGCCCGTGATAGAACTTGTTTCTAGTGGTTCCTGAGCCTTGTGCGTCTGATCTGTTCTGTATCTAGTCCGTTTGATTACCCGTGTTTGACCCAGCCTGTTCCTGACTATTCTACATTCTGTATCCTGACCCTCGCCTGCCTACGACAACTCTTCCTGCTTAACCCCTTGATTGACAACCCGGTTTGACCCTTGCCTGCCTGATGATTCTTGATATCTGCCTGCCTCGACCTTGCCTGTCTGACGATTCTCTTGCCTGCTCCATTTGTACCGTGACCTTCGGCCCAAAAGACTCTGCTAACAGCCATGCCCCTTTGCCAGCCAGAACATCTCGCCTTGTACCCCTCGTTAAGTCCAGGTGGCACCCAAGTAAGCTGAGGGCTCCTCCCAAAGCCCAACGGTGGTCACACTACTGGTGAAGCTGAGCCGAGACCAGGGTGATTGGCATTTGTTCTGGTATCGGGTGCCGGCCGTGACAGCCCATACAGGTCATGCAACTCTGACATGACTAATGTTAATACAGAGAAGTAGCTTTGTTATATGTAGCTATAAGTACATACAGTAGAACATAGCTATAAGGGTTTACAAACTTTCACGCACCACTGCTTGTTTTGGCAGTTGGCATGATGACATATTGTATTGATATACGCTATATCAGTTTTTACTTTTCAGTCAGGAGAAGAAACATATTACAATGTAAATCTGTTCATTAAATAATGGCATTCGACAATCACTGAAAAACTGGAAAAAAATATACGCGGATGATATGTTAATATGTTTGGCAAATCCCAACAATGCGTTATCAGCCCTCTTGCAAACAGTTGCCAGATTTGGTGACTACTCAGGCCTCAAAGTTAATGAAAGTAAATCAGTCATCTTTCCCATTGACCCCTTCCCAGAGAACAAGTAAACCATGACAAAAGGCCATGTGGCCTGAAACGTTGCCGTGATGCCCCTGTGAAGCACGAATAAAGGCGTTTTAATTTAAAAGAATTTGTTGGTGCTGTCCTGAAGTCTTTTGTAACTTGCAGGTAGTAGACAGTTTTAAGTATCTGGGAGTAGTGATACAGCGAGATCTACAACCAGGCCTGAACTGGCAATCTGTGGGTTCTGGCATATGCCAGAGGGGCTGCTATAAGGTGCCATAGAAAGTCAGTATTTAGTGGGCTGATGGGGGCTGTTTGGGCCCCTGTGTACATGAAATGCCTGGGCCTATTTTGATCCTCAGTTCAGACCTGCCTACAACAATACACCATTCTCAACCTAGACCCCATAGTTAGGTCACTAAATGAAAAGCTGCAGACCTGGCAAGCTTTACCACTTTCATTACCTGGTAGGGTGAATATCTTAAAGATGGACTTTCTACCCAAATTTCTATATGCCTTTCACAACTCCCCCATCACTCCACACACTATCTGGTTCAAACGGGTCGAAAGTCTGTTAAGGAAACTACTGTGGGCAGAGGGACACCCCAGAATAACACTCAAAACACTGTGTGCCCCATATTTTCTGGCTAGCCAGTTGGTATTTGCACATGGTGGATTAACTTATCACTGGGTAACCAAGCTGTGACCCTCGAGGCAGCAATAGTTGGCCAGGTCACTGTATAGAGGTCCATCCCAATACTACAATAATATGATACCTATGCTCACAGTAAAGCGGGCCTTCCAGAAAGCCCAGAGTATGGTAATGGGCACCTCCCAGACATGGACAATCTGGACCCCCTTATGGGGCAATACCCACCTAACCCACTTTCAACTCATGCCGGAAGTCAGCTGTTGGGCCAATTATGACATTAAAGTTTTAAAAGATATTATTGTAGTAGGGGAAATTACACAAATCCCAATATTACAACAAGAGTTTAACCTCCCCCCTAGGATGGTGTTTCGCTATCTCCAGCTTAAACAAGCATTCTTATCACAATTTCCTATTAGACCAGCATTGACCAAAGAAAGGACCTTAGAAAAATACCTACTCAAACCAGGTCTGCGAAAACCACTTTCACAATGCTACACAATACTTCTGCAGGCAGGCCCTGATCCATTGGAAAACCCCAAGCAAAAATGGGTGAGAGACATCCCTGAATCGGAGGATGATATGTGGAGAGATGCTCTAAAACAAGTTCCTGAACCATGTTTATGAAGGACAGATTTACACAAATCAAATGTATTAACAGAGTCTACTATACCCCATACATGCTAGCTAATCTATATCCCAGAGCATCTGACAACTGCCCAAAGTGCAGAAATGCAGTAGGAACCTTTTATCATGTATTCTGGGAGTGTACAGTAAGTCAACAGTTTTGGGCTGAAGTTATACAATATATTGCCACAGAACTCAACCTGCCTGACACACATTCTCCTCTAACTCCGTCTCCTTGGAATCACAAATGACATCACTATGGATTCTCATATGAGATTGTGTGTATTATGCTAAAAAAACAATTCTACTCCATTGGAAGTCTATGACAGCTCCTTCTGTCAAATTCTGAAAAAAGTTAATTAATGATTCTCTTTCTAAGCAGAAGCTAACTATTGTAGCCAGAGGCTGTCAAAAAATGTAATGCAGTATGAGGCTCTTGGATAGCTGCACAAGGATGAGACTATAATACCCTTGGATGTGGATGTGTAAATCACTTGACTTTACAGTAAATAGCCCTTGAGACTCTCTCCTCTTATCTCTCTTTTTATATCTTTCCTACTTTCCTTCAATTTTTTTCCGTATTTGTTGTTATTTTATGTTCTTATTAAATTAGAAAAACAAAAATAAAATCTTTAAAAAAAATAATGCCATCCTTTGGACATAGGTTAATGTCATGTGGTGTTTTGTAGCGGTTTTTGTAGCAGTAACTAAGGCATACCTCGCAACTATTCCATTTTCTGCGGGACAATACTGATTTTGACAGCTCAGCCACCAGTCCTGGGTTTCTTACTGATATGTCCTGAATTTCTCTTTGATCTTCAGCACTGATACCAGTAAAAAATATACAAAGTTTCGGAAACGTAATTAAAATAGGAGACTTTTTTCAAAAGGTCAGACCACTGAGCAGCTGCACTTCGATACATTTGTAACAATTACAAAGCAAAGAAACAATTGTAACAATTTAAGATAAGCAAAGATACAACTGTAACTATTTAAGATAAGCAAGTTTGTTGGGAGAGCCGAGACTCATAGATTAAAGGGCAATTTCAGCTTCATTAGCAAAACTGTTATAGCACATTAAACATGTCCCCAAAACTCCCACAAATGTGTACAAACTTTCATAACCTGCTAAATTTTTAAAATGGACATGGTAATTATAAAACTAGAAAATGAGTGTGGTGAAGAAATTTCACCGCATGTGGTTTTTGTCCATCTTTACGTTTTTTCAAATGTTGGGAGGTATGACTAATGGCGTAGGAAACTTGTGCAGAAAGTAGAAACATACTATCATCTGAAAAACATCTTTAGCCTGTAGCCCTGTACCTCTGCAGGGTGATTTGCAGAACTTCCCATTTTAGTGACTGGAAAGGAGGGTAAAAACTCTTTTATTACAGCCACAAGTTATGGAAATCAAAACAGCACATGTACCACAGTGCTACAGCTACAATGTACAATATTAAACAGTCATAAGTATATTGATCAAATTTTAATATGCAATTTAAGGTTCATATTCAGCTCATATTTAGTAAAATAGTTTGTGAAGAAACTGTTTTTTATTGTCAAAATACCGATTTCCTAATATCGCATTCCTAATATTAGGGTTCAGTCACCCCTGTAAAATCAGCCAGTAGGCCTTTTCAAAAATGTATCTGTCTTCACACTTAGGAGCATAATTGTAAGGGTCGAATTTCGAATTTGAAAAACTTCAAAATTCAAATTGAAAAAGACCAACTGAAATGAAGTTGAAATTTATTTTTGCCTGAATAGGTCTGTTTTCGATCGAATTCAAATCGTACGAATCGAAGTAATAGCGAATTCGATTGAATTCCAATCAAAGTTTTTCCAAAAAAAAATTTTGATTTTTCAAAGTCCACCAATTGACTCTAAATAAATTCTAGGAGGTCCCCCATGGGCTAAGACAGCAATTTGGCAGGTTTTAGATGGCAAATGGTCAAAGTTGGATTTTTAAAGAGACAGTACATGATAAATTTTGATATTCGAATTTTCAATTTTTTTTCAAATTCGAATTCAAGGGATACTTTCATGGGAAAACATCAGGTAATAGTGCTGCTCCAGCAGAATTCTGCACTGAAATCCATTTTTCAAAAGAGATAGCAGCTCCCTAACACACAATAACAGGTCCCTGGTAGATCTAAGAACAGCACTCAATAGTAAAAGCCAAGTCCCACTGAGACTGATTCAGTTACATTAAGTAGGAGAAATAACAGCCTGCCAGAAAGTATTTCCATCCTAAAGTGCAGGCTAGGGATGCACCGAATCCACTTTTTTGGATTCGGCCGAACCCCCGAATCCTTCACAAAGGATTCGGCCGAATACCGAATCCGAACCCGAACCCTAATTTGCATATGCAAATTAGGTGTGAGAAGAGGAAAACATTTTTTACTTCCTTGTTTTCTGACAAAAAGTCATGCAATTCCCCTCCCTGCCCCTAATTTGCATATGCAAATTAGGATTCAGATTCGGTTCGGCCAGGCAGAATGATTTGGCCGAATCCGAATCCTGCTGGAAAAGGCCGAACCCTGGCCGAATCCCGAACCGAATCCTGGATTCGGTACATCCCTAGTGCAGGCACAAGTCACATGACCGCTTGGAAACGGACAATTTGACAATATGTCTAGCCCAAAATTGAATACAAAAAAAATCTGTTTGCTCTTTTGAGAAATTGGATTTCAGGGCAGAATTCTGCTGGAGTAGCACTTTTAACTGATTCATTTTGAAAAAAACATGTATCCCTTGAAATTTAGACTATTCCTTTGTCGATGTACAAAAAAATAGCTTGAATTTTTTTAATTTGAAAATTCACCTCGACCTTTGATAAAGCTGCCCCTAAGTGATATAAATTTTGGATTATTCTCTCTTTTTTTTTTTTTATATAACATCATATTACACAGCACTAAGGGAATTTTTGTTTCAAAAACGTTGAACTTCGAAGTAATGTTTGGGTACTTCGACCATCGAATAGGCCAAAATTCTGTTTGAATTGAAAATACTTAACAAATTCGACCATTCGAAAATCGAAGTACTGTCTCTTTACAAAACTTGTAGCCTTGTAGCCTGTGGGGACCTCCTAGAACCTATAGCCAATATTTGGATAAGTTTTTAGAAGTCGAAATATTTTTTTCTGAAAATCGATTGATCGATTAAATCGTTCGAATCGTTCGATTTGATTAAAAACAGCTAAATTCAAACCAAAAAAACTTGATTATTGAATTTTTTCAATTCGATGGTCGAATTTCGAAGTTTTAGCACTTCGAAATTTGACCCTTAGTAAATGTGCCCCTAAATATCATTCACATTAGTCCCAATGGTAAGTGTTTATTTGGAGTGGTACCACAGTCACAATAAATTGTGGTTCTTACATCCAAAAATGTTGCTGTACGGTTTTATTGTTTTATTATTATCATCCAAACAGGTACAATATTTTAGCTACCATAGTGTTTGATAGAATAAGAATACATTAATATCTTTTTCAAGATTGATCTACTTGTAACTTAAAAAGGCCATACACGGGCAGATTTAAGCTGCTGATATCGGTCCTTTATATGGATTTGGCAGCTTATCTACCCCTGTATGGGGCGTTCCGTTGGGTCTACCCAATCGATAACTGCCCAAAAAGTGGGCAGATATCGATCAGACAGGTTTCATTTTTTCTTGCGATCAAGGACCACATTGGTTAGTTGATGTGGTCCTCTTCGCTTCTGCTCCCATTGATATTGTTTTAATACAATCGTTTGGCCCTAGGGCTGAAAAATTGGATTAGCCCTATATCAGCCTGTCTTTGGTGGGCATTGGCCCACAGTATATTGTCTGGTAAAGCCAGTCAGTCTGAACCTGCAAATAGAAGAGAGGGCAATCTGTGTCAATAAGATGTGGAGTTTAACAGGCAAGTCTCTGGGGTGACCAAATTTAGCTATATGGAAGTCTACTTCTAGTGAATTATTACTTCACAATCTACCACCTCAACTATCATGACAGGTGAAACCGCATTACATTACAGAGAGAAACAGGTAGTGTGGCACTTAAATTAAGAAAACCCATTTCTGAAATTGTATCATTCTAAAAAAAAAAAAGGAAAGTATCAGAGAGCTAGCAGTTCTTTATGAATAATGCTGGACTGTTGTGATCTAAGGTCCACAAGCTCTAGATTTGTTTGTAGATCACAATCTACCTTTTGAGCACCTGTAATTCAAAGGAACTGCAGCAGGCTATTAGCATTCATGACTTGATATAACATTCAGTCAAGGACAATAATTGTCAGTACAAAATCCACAGACAAACAAGAGAAAAATCTAATTCATTCCAAATCAATATTTTTTAATATGACACTATAATTAATTATTTAGCTGGGGATTTTATACTTATCTCTTATTGGTTTTGCATATGTGACTCTAGCAAGTTGAGAGAAGTAACAATTATAATAAAAATCCTAAGTAGAGCAAAAAATAAATAAACGATGGATAAAATAATGGTACTGTATGGGTCCATGAACATACTGCTATGCTCATGGACAGATTAAATAAATCTAGGTCAGGGATAGTAAACTTCAATTTCTTTATGTCAGGTCAGGCCAGGGTTCAATAATAGACCTTGGCCACATATAACCCATTAATAATAAAGCACTTATTTATCTTCTGTATTGATCCAATGAGCTGTCCCATTTAGCCTTGTAGCCTGGCTTCAGGGATGGACACTGTGCACTATATATGTGTGTCTTTTTTCTGCATTTATATTTATAGAGTCTGGAAAAAATCCTGATGAGAAACAGATACTGTGGTTAGTGCACTTTGTCCACAGAGTACATTACATTTCTCTCTGTACAAAATGTAATCTGATGAATTGAAAAACAAATGAAATGTAAGTTGTTTTTTTTTTAATAATAATAATACAGTGTAAAATGGGATTAGGTCATAAAATGACAGCAATTAATAAAATGTATCACATGGGAATACCAAGGAGAAGAGGTTGCATAGCATTGCCCTAAATAAGTGAGACAGCTTGGGAATGTATTATGTGATAAATATAACATATAGGACATGCTCTTCCCTTAACCATTTATCTACCTGGCATTCCTTTTTTCACATTTCTTAACCTTGCTTTAACTACAGATGCACTAATCAGCCTGTAAATGAACCTTTATAAATTGATTACTTTTACAAATGAATGACCCAAGATGTCTCTCAATATATTTTTTGTCGTTTAGAGCATTGTATGAACTGTATTCCATTTCATGGCTTAGTTGGCAATGATAAACAGTATCTCACACATACACGGCAATCTATTTTTTTCATGCATTCATAAAATGGTATGTGTTTAAGTTAAGCACTAGCGTTACTGCGCCAAGCAAAGCAAAGTTGCTCTAGCATTGCCTAATTTGCATAAGGCGGGAAGTTAAAGGGATACGGTCATGGGAAAAAAATTTTTTTTCAAAATGAATCAGTTAAATAGTGCTGCTCCAGCAGAATTCTGCACTGAAATCCATTTCTCAAAAGAGCAAACAGATTTTTTTTATATTCAATTTTGAAATCTGACATGGGACTAGACATTTGGTCAATTTCCCAGCTGCCCCCAAGTCATGTGACTTGTGCGCTGATAAACTTCAATCACTCTTTACTGCTGTACTGCAAGTTGGAGCGATATCGCCCCCCCCAGCAGCCTAACAAAAGAACAATGGGAAGGTAACCAGATAGCAGCTCCCTAACACAAGATAACAGCTGCCTGGTAGATCTAAGAACAACACTCAATAGTAAAAACCCATGTCCCACTGAGACACATTCAGTTACATTGAGAAGGAAAAACAGAAGCCTGCCAGAAAGCATTTCTCTTGCAGGCACAAGTCACATGACCAGGGGCAGCTGGGAAATTACAAAATGTCTAGCCCCATGTCAAAAATGAATATAAAAAAATCTGTTTGCTCTTTTGAGAAATTGATTTCAGTGCAGAATTCTGCTGGAGCAGCACTATTAACGGATTCATTTTGGAAAACATTTTTTTCCCATGACAGTATCCCTTTAAAGTTGAATGGACATATATGTTGAGGCAAATACATTACATTACACAAGCCCGGGAAACCTTAATAAAATAAAATAGAGTTGTTATAATGCCCTACACATGAGCCCAGTGTATAGTTTATGTGCGATATGTTAGGAAATATAGGAGGGAAGCCGGTTACCCCCAAAAAAATTGACGATATTTTGATTCTATCACCCTGAAAAAAGGAAAAGACGGCAGCTTTTTTTGGGACGATTCTTTCAACTAAATTTTGAGGAAGTCTGATCTACTCTATTGCACTTTGCTTGGTCTGAGGTGGTGAAGGCAAGTCTGGCGCATGAGGTAACGGTCAGTAAAATCTACATCTTAGTGAATTTGCATAGTTATGTCCAGTTACCAGAGCGCAAATTCACTAGGTGTTAGGGAGCAAAGTACCACTAGAGTCGGTCTAGCGAAGTTATGCCAGTGACCATTAGTAAATCGGCGAAGTACCGAAATGCATTCACACTGGTGAATTTTTGCCAGCGTTAGTCACTTCACCCTTTAGTAAGCCCCTATGTCACTAGCAAGCAAATTGTGCCAGTATCAGTCAAAAATGATAACCAGAGGGAAGGCACTGATACTGTTGGATAGCCAGAATCATTTCTGACCCACACCGTCATAGGGCAAATGTTGATTTTAATTTAAAGGAAAACTATACCCCTAAACACAGATTTCTATAAAAGTAAATCACATAAAACAAACCATATGAAAAACACCTTTCATATAAATTACGTTTTTTTCTGAAAAATATACTTTTCTAGTAGTATGTGCCATTGGATAATCCCTAGCAGAAAAACTGCCATTTTAGGTTCTACACAGGGGTGTAACAACAGCGCGCCGGGCTTCCCCACTGAGGAGCGAGCGTGTCAATTTAAAGAAAAAGCAGTGGGGAGGGGGATTTCAACTCTATAAAGGAAACCAACCCTGTACTCCGGCCCCCCTTTTCAGCTGGCATGTTTTCTCTATAGTTACACTAGTAGTTCTAAGCTTTACTGCTTGGTTGCTGTCTTTTACTCAAACACTTCTTCCTGTTACAGTTAGTGCTGCATGATTTCCTGTCAGATGATCTCTGAGGGAGTGTGCATAATTCAAAAATTCAGCATCTAAAAGCTGCCGAGTTCATGTAGAAGTAAATTGAAGATGTGCTCCTTCAATTTACTTTGATGTCCTTGGCAAAATGTAAGCATTTTTTTTTCAATTTGAGTTTTTAAAATATCTTTTGAGCTTGTAAACACACAAATCAGTATTACATTTTTTCCTCAATTTTATTCAATAGAGTTGTCTGTATTTGAAGTAGGAAAAACCTCAAAAAAATACAAAAGTCTAATTTTAATAGAAGGGTCTTCCGGAGTTCAGATTTGGTTTAGCTGAATCCACAACCTGGATTTGGTACTTCCAACCATTGGATATTTTAGAATTATTGTTTAGTTGCTTAGAATTTTCTTTCATTGTGTAAAAAACATAGTTTTTGGGTGGATACATGATTGTACGTGATTGTAATTAAGTTTTGCAATATATATATATATATATATATATATATATATATATATATATATATATATATATATACATACATACAGTGGTGTGCAAAACTATTTCCCCCCTTCCTGATTTCTTATTCTTTTGCATGCCACAAAATCTCAATAGGATTCAGGTCAGGACTTTGACTAGGCCACTCCAAAGTCTTCATTTTGTTTTTCTTCAGCCATTCAGAGGTGGATTTGCTGGTGTGTTTTGGGTCATTGTCCTGCTGCAGCACCCAAGATCGCTTCAGCTTGAGTTGACGAACAGATGGCCGGACATTCTCCTTCAGGATTTTTTGGTAGACAGTAGAATTCATGGTTCCATCTATCACAGCAAGTCTTCCAGGTCCTGAAGCAGCAAAACAACCCCAGACCATCACACTACCACCACCATATTTTACTGTTGGTATGATGTTCTTTTTCTGAAATGCTGTGTTACTTTTACGCCAGATGTAACGGGACGCGCACCTTCCAAAAAGTTAAACTTTTGTCTTGTCGGTCCACAAGGTATTTTCCCAAAAGTCTTGGCAATCATTGAGATGTTTTTTAGCAAAATTGAGACGAGCCTTAATGTTCTTTTTGCTTAAAAGTGGTTTGCGCCTTGGAAATCTGCCATGCAGGCCGTTTTTGCCCAGTCTCTTTCTTATGGTGGAGTCGTGAACACTGACCTTAATTGAGGCAAGTGAGGCCTGCAGTTCTTTAGATGTTGTCCTGGGGTCTTTTGTGGCCTCTCGGATGAGTTGTCTCTGCGCTCTTGGGGTAAATTTGGTCGGCCGGCCACTCCTGGGAAGGTTCACCACTGTTCCATGTTTTTGCCATTTGTGGATAATGGCTCTCACTGTGGTTCGCTGGAGTCCCAAAGCTTTAGAAATGGCTTTATAACCTTTGAAATTGAACTCAGGTGTGATAAACCACAGTTAAGTTATTTTTTAACAAGGGGGGCAATCACTTTTTCACACAGATTTGTAGTTTTTTTTCTCCCTTAATAATGTAAACCTTCATTTAAAAACTGCATTTTGTGTTCAATTATGTTATCTTTGACTAATAATTAACGGTTTTTGATGAGCAGAAACATTTAAGTGTGACAAACATGCAAAAGAATAAGAAATCAGGAAGGGGGCAAATAGTTTTGCACACCACTGTATATATATATATATATATATATATATATATATATATATATATATATATATATATATATAGTATTTTAAGGAGCAAAACAGGATGTGGGGCATTCTAGGTATCAATTTCACACTTTAGTCCAGTGTTATGTAAGCAAAACATTTCAGTAGGAAAAAAAATTACAATACAACATTAATAGATATGGTACAGAACAGTATCAGTCAATCTTGTCAGTACAAACACAATGACACATGCTCAGCTCATTTGGATTTGAAAACCTTGATCAGTTAAAGGGTTAAGAATGTAATCAAGAACAAAGGTTTATGTCATTCTGACAGATCATCCTGTGGATATAACGGAGAAAATGATTGGCCTGCTAGAGGGTATTTAGAATCCTTGTGCCCACATGATGATATTCTTATAACCCACAAAAAGACTTTGTTTTAAGATGGCAACCTTATTATTATTGTGAGGTATTTTGGTTACGGGTTTCTCTGCAGCAAGGAAAGGGTTAATTGTTTTGCTAATTAAGAAGATCTCCCTCTGAGCTCATTACAACATTCAGCCCAGGCAATCTGTATTGTACTGACATTTTGAAGCCACCCCTCCCTAAATGTAACTGTGACCGGCATGGTTCCCCCCCGCACTCCCCACTCCCCTATCATCTTTGCACCGCCAGCATAGTTCCTCAAAATAGAAGCCAGTGACACCTAGTGATAAATACCGTTTCATTCCACTCAGGGGAGGTGGCACAAATGACATTGTACAGAGCCACAGAGGTGACAGGTGGTCTGTTAAAGGATAGGGATAAAACAAACAACATCCAACAAATTCACAAGCACTGCCTTGCAGTCAGTGTTAGAACTGTCTAGTCTTGTACCAAATTTTGTGGAGACGACAAATAATTTTTCAGGGACATGAAAGTTAATAAGTGCTAAATATATTATTCAGTGCTGTTGGTAGTAATTAAGTCCTCAGTCGGAGGTACAGTGGTGAAATTCAGCATGTGTTAAATGCAGTATGTGCTCAAAATGGGATTATAATTTTCACCCACAGGACATCCAAACACACCTAAAAAGAAGTAGTCACTGTTGAGGAAGGCTGTGAAAATAGAGGAAGGGAGGTAAACCGTTCTTCAGAGGTTAATTTTATTTGCATTGTTATCCACTCTTTAGGTGTCTTCCTTGACTCCCGGAAAACAAGTGCTTACCCCCTTGGACGCTAAGCTCTGTACGAAGCACCAGATACAAAATCTGGGCAGGAGGGGAAAAGTTCCATTCAAGGGCATTCCGTGGGTCTCTGTACAAATATTTGTACAATGACCCACCCACTGGGCAGCGTGCCTATAATGCATAATTGCTGCCCTTTTTTTGTATTTCTGCAGTGGTCTTACTGGCAAGTTTGGTGTTAATATGCTAATTATCCATTTTCTGTAGTAATTATACTGACATATCTGGGGTTAATATGCCTATTATCTATTTTATTTAGTGATGATACTAGTATCACTGGGGTTAAAGGGATTGTTCACCTTCAAACAACTAGTTGCTTTCAGATAGATCACCAGAAGTAGCAACTTTCTCCAATTACTTTGTATTTTCTATTTGTCACAGTTTTTCTAATATTGAAGTGTAAAGTGTCATTTTTCACATTTTAAATAAGCTCTGGGAGGGGGTCACGACCCTGTAAACTGTTCTAAATTGATACATTTAGTTGATACTTGTGTTTGTCCTTACTGTGCAGAATCCCTGAGTCTTATTACAGGCAGCTGTTAGAATTGATACAATAGTTGCTAATACTCCAGAGAAGCTCCTGAGAAATGTATCAACTCAATGTTGCAAAATTGAAACCGTTTAGAGTCTGCGCCTGAATTACTGAGCTGCCAGACTCAAACACCAGAGACACGAACATTCAACTTTAAACTTAGATTTTGGAAAAACAGTAAAAAAATTAATAATGGAAAGTTATTGAAAAAAGTATTTCTGGGGAATAATCTGAAAACAACTGAACTGAAAAAAGGTGAACAACCCCTTTAATATGCTGCTTATCCATTTTCTGTAGTGATTATACGGGCACATCTGAGGTTGATATTTCTAGTATCCATCTTGTTTAGTTATTATATACTGGCATGTCTGGTGTTAATATGCTTGTTATCCATTTTTTGTATTAATTATACTGGCATATCTGGGGGGGGGTATTTTGGTAAACTGGTTGTTGTTTTTAGGGGCATAACCACAAAGTGGAGACGGTTAGAAAATTTACTGTGCTATGTAAAACAGTTCTTGTTGTCTCTCTTTTTTTAAAATGTATGAACATTGGGAATAGTAAATAGGCCCTTTTGGGAATTCTCCACCATTTTGCAACTGAAATGTGTCTGAATGCAAATAAGGGCTACAAAATCCCCAGTGAAGCTTATGGCACGTATAGTGGTTTTCAGCATTCTGACCACCAATCTAGATGCACCTTTTAAACCCCACTTCCCATTGTGGTCACCACATGCAATTTGCATGCAATCCTTTTATCAATCAATCAATCAATCATTTACAAGAAAGTTTCCAGACCAGATCTGCATCAAAATCAGCTTTTTGACCTGACTTCATTGGGTGAGGAGGTGGAAGGCAGCAGCATGTGGTGCTTTGTGTGTGGGAAAAAACAGTGTTCAAAATGCTATAAAAGCAAACCAAATGATCTCAGTCTAAAGCCTTGAAGTTTTGTGCAAGTATCATGCGCTAGATATTAAATAGCATGTACCCTCTCGCAGGTTTTGTGCATCATTATATTTATACAAATAAACCACTTATTTTCCTGTTTACACATCCTTCTAATGCATAATGATAACAAGTTCCGTCTGCTTTCTAAACATTTTACTGAGCCTGATACCAAGACTTAGTAAATGGCTAATGGAATAGGCTAAACCATTAATATTGATTTGCTATATGCTAACAAGAGGATTTAAGTTGATAAAATAATGTTAATTTAATTAAGGGAACCACATCCAGGCTGAAATGTTCTTTTTTTTAATATTACAGTCTCTTTAAGAGCAGCAGTCAGTTAAACTGTAGTTGGTTATACATCACATCTTGTTAATTAATTATATATAGATAGAAAACAAATTAGCGTTAAAGGGAAAATATATGAACTTCTGCAGAAATACCCTGAGTTGGTGCAGTTTTCTGCCAACAGGAGCACTAGTCCTGGGGGCACAGGGGGTGGTTGGGTTTGGTTTTGCCAGATATTTGGCAGTGAGTGACACTAATGGGTGCCTTATTTATTTTAGTTCCAGTTTAGGCAGACCCATGTACAGTTTAGTGAAAGTCAAACTTAGAAACATAAAGCTGGCTTTTTCACTCTAGTGTGCATGTGCATGCCCAGAGGAAAGAAGAGAGAAGAGGAAGAAAGATTGTACCGAGGAACTTCTGCAGAAATACCGAGTTGGTGCAGTTTCCTGCCAACAGGAGCACTGGTCCGGGGGGCACCAGACATTTGGCAGCGAGTGAGACTTTAGTTCTCTATTAAACTTGTGTATTATAAGAAATAACTTACACATGCTTTAAAAATATGAACAATTTGAAGTCCCATATCATGTATAAAGCATATTTTGTGTATATGTATATATATATTTATATATATATATGTGTATATATGGTTTGCCTTGGGCTGATAAAGAAGCCAAAACATAATGTACAACATTTCTAGCCTACTTCTTTAGTTAAGCTTTAGTTCTCCTTTAAATTAACTGAATTTTGTAGGCAGCAGAGATTGTTCCCAAAAGCAAGCATTTTAAGGACAATAGCTGCACTCAGACTAAAGGTGGCCATACATGGGCAGATTAAATCTGTCAATATCGATCCTTTAGACCAACTTGCCATCTTATCTGCCCATGTGTGGGGGCTCCCGACAGGTTCTCCCGATCAATATCAGGCCAAAAATCTGCCAGATATCGATTGTCAAGTTTGATTATTTGTATGATCCAGGACCGCATTGGCTAGTTCATGCAGTCCTGCGAGCCCATTCGTAGAATTGTAATCCAATTGTTTGGCCCCAGGGCAGAACATTCGGATTCATCTGATATTACCCAGCTGTTAGTGGGCATAGCGGGTTATGATCCGCTCGTATGGCGACCTTGCCAAAGAGCGGATCTTATAGTGTATGGCCACCTTAAAGCATCTGCATCTCTTTGTAGTACACACAGCTTTGCCTACCTATAAAACATAGGTGGAGAAAAGTGGAGCCAACACTTTGTGTGACTTTGGCAGTTACAAATTCTTTTGTGTAAGGAACTTAAGTTCATAAAGAGATACGGACACCAGAAAATAACCCTGTTTTATATCTATCATAACATTGTCTTTGAATGCTATTTATAATTCTGCCATAAAAGTATTTGCCTGATGCTTTTACATTACCTTTCTTACCCCCATGTTCCTGTATGAGGGGGCTGCCATATTTGTGCAGCAGTAGTCCATTAGCATTCGAAACTCTTGACAGGTTAAGAAGGGAAAAGAAGTTTGGCAAAACAGTCAAATTTACTTACAAAAGCAGAACGATCAGCAAAAAACGATCAACATGACCTATAGGTACATTTTTCGAATTCATTTTTTTAAAAATCCCATGAAAGCCCATAAATTCAAAATTAGACTAGTCTAAATTCATTAATAAAGTCAAATTTTTTATTCCCTGACAAATTTAAACAACCTGAAAATTCTAAACGAAATTGATCAAACTCGATTAGAGTTTTTTCTCTGAAAGAACTTGAATGTCAGGGAGGCTGCAAACATCACCAAATTGATCCCTGCACAATGGGAGATTGACTTAAACAGTAAGTCTGCAGGTTTTAGGTGGTGAATAGTCAAATTTGAATTGTTAAAGGGCCAGAGTATGATAAATCTCGAAAATCGAATTCGTTTGTTTTGGTTTTTTTTTAAACAAATCGAATTTGGATAATCCCTAGTCGAATTTGAGGAGTTTTGACCATAAAAAAAATTTCCTGACCCTTAATTTAGATTTTAATATTTTGAAAACATGTTTAGTGTCAGTATCACTTTAAGGAAACCAGCCAGACTGCAACTAAGCGAGCACATTTAGTACTGTGATTCATTCTGTTTCCAATATTTTAACAAACGTATCAAACGTATTATTACAAATGGAGCACACTCAAGTATTTGGAAGTGCGAAAGCTTCCAAATTAAAGATGCAAGCATAAATGTTGCCAGTTATAGACTTTTTTTGGGTGTATTGGAAACGTATATGCCACTCTGATCAAGCACCTAGTCCTATGTGGAATCAAAAAGATGACAAATACATTTGCTGCAGATAACGTTGACACAGGTTACAGCAAATGTCTGGTTTAATAGTTCACAGTGTACAGATTAGTGCCATCTCCAGAGATACAGGAGTACAGGTATGGGATTGGTTATCCCCCCAGGACCTGAGGTTTTCTGGATAAGGGATCTGTAATTTGGATCTCCATACATTAAGCCTACTATAAAAATCATTTAAACATTATAGGGTTAATTATATCTTGGATCAAGTACAAGGCACGGTTTTATTATTACAGAGAAAAAGGAAATCATTTTTTAAAATGTTATTATTTTATTAAAATGGACTCTATGGGAGATGGGCTTCCCGTAAAGCTTTATGTATAATGGGTTTCCAGATCTTATACCTGTATTAGGTCTGCAGTGAGGAGACTGCTGCCATGCAACCACCTAAAACCATGGATATTAGGTTTTAGATAAGGTCATGTCAGTGATTTTTCTAGCCAGTGGGCTTCAAATGAGAAACTAAGAGCTCCAATGGGTGACTGATGTAAATCAGTTTATAAATTTTAGTTATGCAGAAGATGTTGTTAAATATAGGTCAGTGTATAAGAAGGTTTGCTGCACAGAGGGTTTTTTGGCCACATGCAATTTCTGCTGGACTGAGCCAAATGTCACCTCCAAGTTATCACTTTAATTAGGTCTTACTTTTATATACATTTGATATGGCCTTCTCCATCAAGAGTCTCAATGACACAAGTGTTCTGGCACTTCTGTTTCAAGGAGAGAGCACATTTAATGGTGCTGAATGACACATAAAGGTCAAGCTATCAAATAAGTGTCTAAAGGAATGGGAAAGATGACTGAATGCAGTGAAATGAAATACTGCGGCCTTATACTGAGGAAAACCAACTGCATATTGATCAGTCAGAAGATCTTGAGAAATCTGCTCATCGTTTGGCATTACTCACTTACTTATATAGCCTTAGTGAGAGAGAATTCAACTAAAAATAACATTTTATATTCAAATGAGAACAAAACCATAGGTTATGTCACCTTCCAAAGCATACAGCTTGCGAAAACCAGTCTGTACAGAAACACAATAAGGGCCCTTACAGGGGGATACAGGAACAAATGCCCATGTGTAAGGGCCGTTAATTTCCAAGGTTAGAATGCAGTGTTCTGAGTTGCAGGAGAATCAGTGCACTCTTGCAGGAGTTATATCTCATGGGCCTCTTTTATTAAAGGTATTACCCTTACTTGCTATTGCAAGCCAACAGCAAGCCTCTGGTGGCATAAAAGACCACACCAAGTTTACCAAAAGGTCTCAAAGTTCAGTCAGAACTGTCCACACTGAAAACCATTGAATTATCTCCTAAGACCATCCTACACTAACCTTTACATGGGTTGGTGGGAATGCCCCCACGTCTTCGGCGATAAGAATCTGTATCACAACCATATCATTTGGTATGTTAGCTACATAGATCACCTATTATTCATCTGGTCTGGTTGGCAGAAACCCTGGGGTCCTTTCAGAAGTTTATTAACTCCAATATTTTTATTAAATCCAAAACCAGACTGCTAAAAATTGCAAACTGGAGAGCTGCTGGATAAAAAACTAAATAACTCAAAAAAATAATAAAAAATTAAAACCAATTACAAATTGCCTCAAAATATCACTCTCTATATCATACTAAATGTTAATTTAAAGATGAACAACCCTTTTCAGGGCAAATTATTAAACCTTGACCCTGGGAACAATTCAAATTGGACTCTTCGCCACCTAAAACCTGCCGAGTTCATGTAGAAGTCAATGGCAGAGGTCCAGTGAGCCATTTGAAGATGTTAATAGCCTTCCTGATATTCGAGTTTTTCGAGGAAAAAAAAAAAACTAGATTCGAGTTTAGTCAAATTCGATTTGAGTCAGTAATAATAGTTTCAGTTTTAGACGTTCAAATTTTTCTTAAATAATCTCCAATCTGAATTGAGTATATTCAAGTTTATTAGAATAAAAAAGAATTCACATGAATTTCGAACTCACACGAATTTCGATAAATGGGCCTCCCCATGTAAGATCATACTTAAACATCTTCCATTTCATTTAAATGACCCTATAATAAAGAGATTTTATCTAAAAATCTCTTGAGAATGGTCTTTAAAAAGTCACCTACATTAGGAAATAAATTATCCCCTGGCGTCTGCTCCAGAATGTTCTGTTTCTAAGAACTAGTTTAGCACAAAAGGAACATACAGATGTGGGATATATCCCTGTAAAACCCGTTAAGTGATTATAGTAAGTTCAGAATTTAGATAGAGTACCAGTGTAGGGCAACAGCACATTATATTGCCATTCCTTTAAAACACTTTCATTTTTTGGTGATACTGTGCCTTTAAAGAAGAGAATTCGGGAGCATATATACGCAATAGAATCAGATGATAGTAAATCTCCTATTGGGAAACATTTCAGTGAATGTAGTAAGTGTGCAATTTATAATTTAGCTGTAAAGGTGATAGAAAAGGTGTGTACTCCTTTAAGAGGTGCAATACGTTTATTGACTACACAAGGAATATTGGATATTTACTCTTAATACATGCAGTCGTCTGGGTTTTAATACTTAATTTGATATTACCCATTTTGTAAAAATTCTTTTTTTTTTTTTTAAATCATTTGTGATGTCCATTTGATGATTTATATTTATAATTTTGCTATACTTTTTAGGAAAACTGCAAATTTAGGAAACTGCAAATTTGTTTGAGATTTGTGAAAAAAATAAACAAACAAATGCAATTTGATAGTTCATGGGCCCCATGGAGTTCTCATTATTATGTGTATTGGTAGTAGATATTGGCAGTTGGCAGTAGATGGCGCTGCTTATTACGTCTATATATTCATGCACTCTTTATTCTGTCTTTTATGCTTATGACTAAGGGCGGAAGTGCCTGAAATTTGTCAGGTATGAATAATATGAGTCTTTTAATGTGCATGAAATACAGAAGAAAATCCCATATTGTGGTGCTCCATTTCCTATTCTCCACATAGGAAACAGAATAGCAAAAAGGTCCTTTGTACTCAACCCATTATCAATATATAAAGGACAGTAAGACACAACTTACCCCTTTCTTGGTGATTTTAGAATATTTATATAAGATTCCATTGACATTTTTTTCCAAGATTTGTGAGATTAAATTTGACCCTTATAATTAAATTAGGAATCTGTATCAGGAAAAGATGGCATACACCCAAGTATTTACCCTGGATCCTTCAAACATGCATATGAATCTGGAAGACCATTTTTAGTACTTTTAGAACATTTAGTAGTACTTTACAGTGATTATACAGCATTCACATTAGTGCTTGCTTAACATGGTATAACCTGTATGTTTTTACACACACACCTTACTTACCTTGCAGATAATGCCTTGGCCGGACTTGAACCTAGGACTTAGGGTTACACAGCAGCAACCCTGAATCATTGCACTGCCCACTGTGGTAAACTCTAACAATCAAATCTGCAAATGTTAGTACAGGTTACAACCCTACACCTGCTGTAAGCTTATTGGCATTAATACAATTTCTCCTGCATTAATAACCCCAAATTCATATAGAGATACATTTTCAAAGTTGTTTTCCAACATTTTGACATTAGACAAAAATAATTGATCTTTTAGCAATTTTCTGAAGCAAACAAATATTTTACCCCAATTTAAAGCCAATCTCAATTTAAAGCCCCGTTTGTGAAACCCCCCACTGGTAACAAGGTACGGCTTCAGTGATCAGTGAGCAGCCTCATCATTCAGGAGGGATTGATTCAACGTTAAAGTGGAGATCTGCTCTGACAATTAGAATTTCTTAGCAAGAGAATGATTTTAACCCATATAAAGCAGAATTGAATTGCAGCTAGACATATGGTATCTGCTTACATTATAGCAGATCTGACAACCCCCCCACCCCCAAAAACATGTTTCTAGGCTCCTATTTGAAATTATTACTAGTATTCAGGGCAGCAGCTGCTTGTGGTGCCCTACTTGTGGTTTTCCCATGAAACTGATTATTTATTAGACTGTCAGCGCTAAAAATGTATCTGTATAAAAAGGAATACATTCCAGGATACCTTGAATTGGTGGCATGCTTAAATGGAAACAATGTACAGGGTGTTACTCCAAAATATTATAGTCCTAAATTATAGTCCTAGGTGTATATAATACACAAGAGTGATGAATATACTTAAAGATATACTAAAGTTTTCAGTGACTTTTCTTCTGCATTACAAAAAATACTTAGTCCCTGTTTTTATATTAGAATATTAGAAGTCAACTCAGCAGGCAGCCAAATGCCATGTGTGTGTAGACAGACCTTTCTTATGTAAAAACTAAACAGTATTTTTTTTACTCAGATTCAAACACTACTCCTAAACTCTGCAGGGCAGCAGGACAAGACTACATCGAAGTGCAAAGGCATATTATAACTTGTACCATATGTCTCTAAATGAAATGCTATATAGGCGTGATGATGGACCCTGGGCTGAAGCCACATCTAGTCACTTATTTAATGGTCATTAGACCTGCGTATCTTGACAGCGCTATATAAATAAATGATTAGAGGTCTTTCAGGTTTTGGTTGCCATTTTAAAGTATTTGAGATCATTTTCTGCACTTCTGTTTTTCCCCTCTCCATCAACATTTTAATCTAAGTACACTGTTCTTCTGAACGATCCAATTTACTGATTTTTAGAGAGAAATGCACTATAATCAGCATGCACATTTGCTGCCTTCCTTCCTTAAATAAGGGCCGTAATGGACACCTGATTGATCAGGTTAGTGATGTCGGCCTGATATTATGAATACTGTATATGAATGCAGAAAAGGACAGTGAATATTTAAAGCATACCAGCAGTTGTATTGACTATTAAATGTATGTGATTCAACCTAGCACAGCACTTCATACACCAATCATTTAATTCTAAATTCTCATTTTTCTCAGTAAATATTTTTCTGCAACAATATAGTTGTGAAGGCCTTGAGATAGCGCTTTGCTTTTACCCATCATGAAATACTTCTTGTGCGATACCTTGGTAAGGATTTTTTTTTTTTTTTAATAGGCCTATACCCGCCAATATTTTTTTCATAGGATTGCTTTGAGACAGATATTCAGCAGTTTCTAGCTTTCCATGCCTTTTTGCACCTCCTTTTCTTCATGTGCACAATAATTATTCCCTATGTCATTCCATAACTTAATTATGGATGTATTTGTTTGAGTTCTTTGTCTGTGTGGATTAATTTGGTTGTTGCCGACATCTGCTTTAAATTTCATGCCAATAGCCCCATTAGAAATATATTTACTGAGAAAAACATTGATGTGTGCAATACCTCCAATATTTTCCCCACTGTATAAATATAACCAGTACTTACTGTGAATAAGTGAAAAGTGCTTGGGATCATAGTTCACATTGGGGTACCAGATAATGAAGGATCACATAAATTCAACCTAATTGGCGTCAACTTGGACTCAATTCTCATCAGCCCCTCTTTTCCACTGTTGGTTTAATTTGTATTTAATTTCTGCACCAGATGATTCTAGTGGTGCACTCTACCAGCATGCTGGGAAGATGCAGAAGGGGCTTAAGACTGAAGTACCGGCAGGGATACTTACAAAAACCGAGCAATAAGATAGGTAAGCTCTTGGTGAGGTCGTTTTAGTAATCTCACTGGAATATGGGAAAAGAGGCAACCATGACTATTAGCAGCACAAAGCGTATGCAAATAAATGTTCCATTACCTGTTAGCCTCTCAGGAGCTGGCAGCAGCATGCTAGGTTATGCGTTTCCCCACGTGTTTTCCAAAGTCTTTTTTTTTCCCACCCAAAGTTTTTCTGTAGGTAAGCATATCAAAACAAGCTCAGATAACCACAAGGAGACAATTCAAGGACCCTTACAACTGCAAGGATAAATGGATAATTTAATGTCCATTTCAAATGATTTTTAACCTGGCCTTAGGAGCTTATACTTGGTTTGCTTTGTAAGGGCCGATTCATAAAAAGCTAAAGAGGGAGAAAAACCCACACACATGCAGGGGTATAATTCTTATGAAAGAAACACGCTTTGAGGCTGCTTCACCAACACTGTCTGTTCTTGATGGGAGGAGCTGTATTTGTACAGTACCAATTGATCTTTTACAGTTAGATGGTTGGGGTTTGATTTTATTTTTATGGTGATTGTGAGATCAGTCAGTTTAAATAAATGCAAGTGTTCTCCTTGCCCCATCAGTTCTAGAATGTGGTCTTGGCAGCTAGACATCTTCGCCTTATTATGGTTAGAACTTTGGAAACTTTCTCCTGATCTGTAAAGTTTTGCCAGTCTTTTGTTCACACAATTGTGAATTATTTCTGTATGCCGATACACCAAGAAAACCTGGAACAGGTACACCTTAATGCATAGAACTTCTCATTAAGCTGTACAGCAAATCGTGTATACAAAATAGCAACTCTGGCGAGCATTTTTGGCCATCAGTACCTCTGTGCATTTCCCATTAAAGTCAATGTGAGCCACAAGTCAGATAAAATATGCCAGCAGATATCCCCAGTATGGGATATCAGCCTAAAGCTAGCCATAGATGTGCAGATTTTAGACTATCAGATAACCATGTCAATCTTCCAAACTGCAACTAACCATTCAAATAAGTAGTAGAAGAACAAAATCACATTGTTCTGGCCATGACCGCAATCAAACAAAAGATATGTCTGACAAATAGTAGTGACAGTCACCCATTGAGACAGTCCCATAAGCAATACATGTAGAAATAGTTAGCTGACCAGATCTTCTAACCTTTGCAATAGACTAAACCAACAATCACCATGGTACGAAAAGTGTTGGGACTATCCACACAGTCCAAAAAAAGGTTTTGTGCGTCTATGGGCATCTTAAAGGCTGTGTCAACCTAAAAACAGATTTTATCTTAAAAAAAATAAATAAAAAAAATAAGCAACTTTCCAATATGAATTAAAATGGTTACTGCTTTTTTTTTTTTTTTAAAAAATATGTTTGTAAACGTAATTACTACTGAAAGCAACATTTGCCCAACTGCCGGTTAATTTTTTTAAACAATGTTGCAAAAGCCAGTCTCTTCCAAAAGGTCTGTTAATCCATTGGTTTATGTTACCTTGTATCAAAAGCCACAGCCAGAACCAGGGCAGACAATAGAAAGGGACAAACACTGCTTCCAATTGCAATACAATTAACTTATAAACCAAAGAAAATGTGTAATGTATATTGCAAAGAACTAGATTTTATTAGGCAAAATGTTTTTGGGTTGACATGTCCTTTAAAAAAAGGACTTTGATGCACCTTGCTTGGATAAACAATGCTCTTTTTACTGCAGCTCATTTAGAGAAGTCCCTTGCTGTCCATACCAACGCTTAAAAATTACCAATCACACAAGTAGTGATTGCTACTGGTGAAAATACATACAGGTGCATTTCTAGTCACATTTGTCAAGGAACATGGTTGGTGTTTCTGTACCTGCTTGACGCAATAAAAACATGGTTTATTGGATGATACCATGCATTCTTTAAAATAGGTATAAAACAGAGGAAACCACCAGTTTAATCATTGAAGTAAAAGGACATTAGGAGTAGATATTTTTGGGAAAAAAAAAAAGTTTATTTGAATCAAACACTTCTCTCAGAAGCAAAATAGTACATAAATACTTAAAATTGATCTGTGGTAACAAGTATTTTTCTTTTTAAAAAACATTTTAAACTGATCACTAAACATTTTTTTTTAATAATCCATTATCCACTTGCAGATTCCCAAGAAGTGATTAATAAATGGACCGAGAGACTCCTCCCTCCCCCCATAACAATATAGCCGCCTTCTAATATATACAGTGCCACAAGGTTAAACCAATCCAAAAAAAAAAAAAAAAAAAAAAAAAAAAAAAAAAAAAAAAAGAAATCCATGACTACGACCTATAAATACAACCAAACATAACTATGGAAAATACTCCATATGGATTAACCAAGCAGATGCTTCAATGACACCTGAAACATTAGTAGACAAGTATAATGAGGTGTAATCTGGTTTACATAAGCGGACTGAGCCTAGAACAGCTCTTGGGTCAATACGAGCATGGAAAAAAAAAAAAACTTTAGGCTGAGCACTAGCAACTGACAGTGATAGCGAGGCACCGGGGAGAAGGACAACAGAAGGGAGCAAAAAAAAAAAAACTTGAGCACATAAATTGGTTCAGTCTTCTCTTCTAAGAATACCTGCAACAAAAATACATGCAGATTGTTATACACGGCAGAGCAAATTACTCTACAGCCCAATCATGTAAAAATAAATAGAAATATATTTTACTACTTCACATTCAACTTTAGTTATCCATTGCAGTACTAATAGTTATATTGAAGATCCAAATTTGTATTAATTGTAAGGGATTGTTCACCTTCCAAGACTTTCAGTTCAGTTTACCAGAGACTCCTCCCCCCCAATTTCTATTTCCTATTTGTGATTGTTTTAGCAATACTGAAGTGCAAAATTAAATTTTTCACCCTCATCTTTCTGAAGCAGCTCTTAGAGGGGGAAATCACAGGCTCTGAAAACTATTTTAAAAAAGTTCATTAAAGGCAGCTGCTATAAAAGTGATACAAGAGTTGCAAATATTCCACAGATGCTTCATCAACTAGCATAGCAAATTGTGACGGTTTACCTTCTGCACCTGGATTACTTAGCTGCCAGACTGAACCAGAGACAAGAACATTAAAGGGATACTGTCATGAGAAAAAAAAATCTATTCACATGACTTGGGGCAGCTGGGAAATTGACAATGTCTAGCCCCATGTCAGATTTCAAAATTGAATATAAAAAAAATCTGTTTGCTCTTTTGAGAAATTTATTTCAGTGCAGAATTCTACTGGAGCAGCACTATTAACTGATTCATTTTGAAAATTCTTTCCCCTTAAACTTTCATTTTGGATGGTAATCATTCTGAAAATTGGGGGATAAAAAAACCCACCACATTTGGATGGTGATCACCTTTAAGATTATAGTGATTAGCGGCCTCAAGAAAGCTGGAGCATGCCATTTGCAAAGTTTTACATTTAATGGTTAACAAAAGACTAAACTGAACATATGAAAAAAAATCACCAAGTGTGCACCCTTGCCAATCCCCTTGGATTTTCTGCACGTGGCAGGCTTTAGGAAATTTAAGAATTTCTTTTTTTTTTGGAAAGGCACTCAAAGCAACACCCTGATCAAATGCCTATATAGAAAACCTTCCCTGATGGCAAATTCATATCAAAATATTGAATCCCAGCATTTATAAGAAAGAAAAAAAAATCTGCTAGACATAAATACTGAAAATGGTCATCTGGTAGACTTTATAAGATTTTCTCAATGTATACCCCATTTATTTTACAATGCTGTGGAATATGACATAGGTTTATAGATTTGAAAATGTTACAAAAAAAATATTGCATTTACTGGCAGTTATTTTGGCACTCAATGGATTTTCCCGACCCAATGGATCAGGAATAAATAAGGCTGATACATAGGGTGTTATTTAATGGACATAGTTTCATACTCTAACCTCTGCAGATACCCGGTACACCGAGTAAAGCATGTAAAGAAGCCCTGTATAAAAATCTTAGTTTAAAAGCCAGCTGATTTACAGGTCTGAAAGAGAAGATACTTTATTACACTGAGCCCCATATAGGACAGCAATGGATAAATACTGCATATCAATTATGAGTTATGTTAAAACTTTTCAGTAGTTTAAAACGGCCAAAGAATTACATTTAGTTTTCATTCTGAAAAAAGACTGGATGAAGAAACCATTTAAAAATTGATCTATTCAAAGTCTGTAGAACACTTACCTTTAGGGCCTCAGTTTGAATTCCTCTGGCGCAGGTTGTCATTGTTTGCACCGGAATTACTTTTCCTGTAATGCAGTGCAATTAAGGTAAATAAATTAACGCCCTAATAACTACAATGTTAATGCATTTAACTACTAAAATAAGTGTAGCAAGTCATAAAACACAAATGACGTTTTAGGGTTGGACTTCATGATGCGAGAGGAGCAGACACATCGCTAAGCGACAATTCATGAAACATGTCGGATCTTCTAAAGAAACAGCAATCGAAGGAGAAATCACAGGCAAGAACTACATTTATCAGATTGTCGGATGAAAATGCAGCACTGCATGTAGTTCTTACCTGCGATTTCTCCTTCACTTCCTGTTTCTTTAGAACATCCCACACGGTGCATGCGTTTTGTCGCATAGCGATGTGTCGGGTCCTCTCGCATCATGAAGTCCTACCCTATAGGGGCTAAGTAGACTACTTGACAACCAGAATTCCAAGAAAATATTTGAGGTTGTAAGGCATTATACTATTTTGACTGTAAACCAGTATTTGAGGGTTGGGGGGTAGTATGTATAGGTGTATACTTACAGAGCACCTGTTGCAGAGTCTTCATCTGAAAAATAGAAGAAAGTTAAATTTAGAGCATGTTTGCTAGAGCAGCCAGGAAAGCAAAGCTACATTAAACAGTACTACCTATTAACTTTGCAAGGGTTCTCATGCACCTAGGCACTACTTATTTTATTTAAATCTTATGCTTACCCAAGTAGGAATTCACACCTCCGGTTGCGCAAAAACAGAAATACTTCTGGTTCTTAAGTTAATAACCCATATAGTGCTAGCCTATTTATTGCTGCTCAAAACAAAAATGGACATAAAATGCCATTTCTACACAGATGGTAAAATAGAAGATGGGCAGGTATAACCTTTACTACTCGTACTCTGAGATAAGTATTAAAATTTACTATAGGGCAATCATTTAAATGCACATTGCTCTCAAAATACATGAGAAAGTTAATTTTGGAATACATGACAGATTTAAAGTTTTAACAGCATAACCGGTTTGTAAGTTACAAAACAGACAGAGCCTAGAATGACTTTTCAATATCCTTAGGTGCATCTCTAGACTTTGCAGACACCTGTAAGCTCTGCTGTATATATTTAAATGTCAATCAGTTTCACACACATTCATTAAAGACTTTCAGAACCACCATCTGTTAATTTCCTACCCACTCTCTGCATATTATGCCCCTAAACTGTCAGGAGCTATTAATCTACTTCATGCCAATGAGCAAAAGACATACAGGATTAAAGAATTCTGGTGTTAAACGCACCAATGATACTGGGCGCAATGAGGATACTGAACCCTGAAACTAGGAAGGAAACCTTAGCTGCAAAGGGACTTACCTTCACACACATCATCAGGCTTTCTCCTTTTCTCATAGATAAATATTATTGTAACCAGTACCACCACTTCTCCAACAATGCCCAAGAATGGCCAGAGAGCTGCCAGGCGACTTCTCACTTTGAAATGTATTACATCCCCACCAGTGCCAAGCTCATTTGTGGCATTGCACGTGTACTCCTTTTGGTCCTTCTCAATATCCACATTACTTATCCTCAGCACAGTCTGATTGCCTGTCGATTTTATAACATAACGATCTGAGCTTCCATTTCCTATGACCTAGGGAGAAGGGGAGAGAAAGGGTCATCCATCAAGTTTTATTTGCAACGGTCAGGCAAATTAATGCTAAATCCTTCTCACAACCACTGAAGCTCAGTGAGCCATATTTGTTACATGGGAGTAATAAAAGTAATTAAAAAAAAAAAAAAAGGAGGGTTCCTACACAAAGAACTAAGCTTTATAATACAGCTGCCCAAAGACCTTACTGAACAGTTCTGAAAGCTACTTGTTGATTTGCACGTACAGTTTAAGTTACCTGGTCAGGTGCCAGCTGGGAGAGGTTTATAAAAACAGAGCAGCAGGAAAAAGAATGGAGCCTTCTTACAGCGCCTTCCTGGCAATGGGGAGCACAGTATTTTGGAATTATTTTTTTTCTTTTAACAATAAAGCCAGATCTTCATCTCCAGCTGGGTAAGCAACTGAGTGTTTTTTTAAGCCTAAAGAAAGGAATCACCACAAGGTCTAAAGCTTCCACCCTAGTAACAAGAATCTTAGGTACATTACAAGATGTTCTTTGACTCAAAATGTATCAGAAGATATTGCCGATTTAGAACACCTGCAATTCCTTGCATGCATCACATCCCTGTTTATCTCAGTACTAGCATGAAAAATGGATTTAGTTAGTGACTGCAGGTTATGTTTTAAGTACTTTGCAATTTGTAAGGATCTTTGTTTTTGCATGGATGAGTGCTGTAGGTAGCAAACCGTTTAACCAACTAAAATTCTAGTGTTCTCTAGGTCCTTATTTTCATGTAAAAGATCATGCACAATTTAAAATGATTTTATAACTTGCTAGACAAGATAAATGGGCAAAGCTGGGAAACATGTTTTTCCTGATGGTGTCATTTTAACAATGCTTGTTTGTGCTAGTTGCCAGTTAAACAGCATTTGTTCCAGTATTACTGCACAACACTTCTGGCATAATGCAGAACACAAGGATATGGTTTAACTGGCCAACTAACAGGGAAGTTGTATAGCAGTGTTTCCATAACCGGTCAGAGGTCTTGCGCTTTATTGGTGTGTACTACAAGTGTACTACACTGGATAATTATACATGTTAAATGGTGTCACACTAAAAACCAAATACATAAAACTTCAAAACAAGAATAAAGTTCTAAAAGGTATTTTAATATTTAAATTTACTGACTGTAGTCAAATTTAATGTCTTATGAAACCTCCTCTTGCTCTGCTAAATCAAAAATATAATGTAGCTATTTTTAGTTGGACCAAATAAAGCCCTTAACACAGAATTAGATTACTGAACACAAACCTCTACTGCATTAGGAGAAACAATGTACCAGGCCCAGTCTGTCACAGGTGGGAAGGAATTGCTTTGGCAGGTCAGAACACCTGTATCTCCCTCATTGCCATGCTCACTTGCTTTTAGGTGCAGCACTTGGGGTGAAACTGAATAGGGGGGAGAAAAAATAATCAGTACAGAGCCACCAGTTCTCTTAAGACAACTGGAATTGGGGTGAAAAATGAAGGACATTACCTGACACATTAACAACCATGCGCACATCAGGTGTAGTCAAGAATTCACATGTGTACTGTCCTGAGCCATCACCAGGCAGCCCTGTAACACTACAAACAAGGTGCAAGAGACTGATTAACAAGACCTTTTACAATATAAGATTTATATTAGACATGACCGCTAAATTAAAATATAAAAAAATAAATCTACTAACACTTCTACAGTAGCCTCATTATAAATGACACTAGTATTTAATATGAACAAGTACCTACTTGTAAGTCATGACATTAGAAGTGTCCTTATCTTCATGAAGGACCTTTCTGCCCTTCAGCCACCGGTGGCCAGAGACGATAAGAGAATTAACAGACAAGTTACAGCTCAGAATCACTGTTTTCTCCGACAAATATACAGCATTTGTTGTAATATCTGGATCTGTTTGGGGGGAAAAAAAAAGTTAAACAGAATGCTCGCACTCTCCGCACTGACATAATGCGGTTATTGCAGAGTAATAATTAAATTAAAGTGCATGTCCTGCGATGGTCCACTGCTATTCCAATTAAGACAGAATCCCTCAATAACGTTAAAGGGGTTCGTCATGATTTTTATGGTGTAGCTTTTATTTCTAAGTTACACTGCAAATAATTCACTGCACCATGTAAAATTCCTAGCCTAGCAAGTGTATTTTTTAGTTGTAAAATTGTTCTGTAGGCAGCCATCTCAGGTCATTTTGCCTGGTCATGTGCTTTCAGAAAGAGCCAGTGCTGCACTATGGAACTACTTTCTAACAGGCTATAGTTTCTCCAACTCTGTGTACCTGAAGAAGTCATGTAATTTTTACTACCTAGTACTAGTCTTTTATCTACCAGGGAGCGCTAGTTACCTTCCCATTGCTGCTGATGGGCTGGGGGGGGGGGGGGTTACCACTTGCAGTGCAGCAGTAAAGACTGACTGAATATACTGAAATTAAATTATAGAAGAAACCCATTTGCTCTTTTGAAAATGGATTTCCGTGCAGAAGTCTACTGGAGCAGCACTATTAACTGATTTATGGGGGGGGGCTCCCATGACTGTATCCCTTTAAAGCTACTTTTTCATTAATGGCAACAAGACATTGGACGTTTCCAGTGGCCCCCCTTCCTGGACAAGCAGGACGCACTTAAAACTTTACCATCTTGTGGCCTTTAATGAAATAAAGGTACTTATAAAGTTACTGGGAGTGCTATCCAACTTGGTTTAGTAGCACGGTCATTTGAAACCAAAAATTAGTTTTAGATTTAGATTTGATTAAATAGTTTCTGTCCTTGTTTAATTCAAATAAATTGGGTAATCTGCATTATGTAGCAAATTCCATCTGAATAGTAAAGTTGACCATCACATGCGCACTACAAAATCCACACAAATAACTGTAAAAAGCATCGGGACAGACAACCTACTGGGGAGATCCATTATACTCCCCCACCTTCAGCAAATCAATTAAAGCAAAGCGACAAAAAAACATGTGAGAAAAATTGAAGGAAGAAGGAGAGCTAATGGGAGCCACGGGAACAATGGTACAAAGATGTTCCAAAGTTATGCCAGGTTGGATTCTGCAGGGCAAGATCACCGGACTCACAGGTGGACTCAAGGAGGTTCTACATAGGTATGCTGTGGTTTGAGGTTGGGGGGGGGGGGGAATCTAGTCTTCAGGCAGCTGGAGGACAAAGGAAGTCAAAGAAACGGGTGAAGGATTCCAGGCTAAGTGGGCAAGAGGTTTGTTCTCTAACAGTAGGTCTGGGAAAGGAGCACTAGGGTAATGCAAGAGTTCCGATATTCCCACTCACGGTCAATGACCATCACATTGGCTTGGGAGCGGATCCATTTCATGCGTGGGATCTTTGTTAAATGGTTGCGGTCAGGGTCATTGCTAGCCCGACATTCATAGGTCCCAGAGTCCTCAGGAGTCAAGCTTGTGACATAGAGAGTACTAGTGGCATGGAAGATGTAGGTGGCATTAATTTGCACACGTTCTTCACGAGCACCATCCCATAGTTGGGAGAAGCTCTCGTTGTTGCTGTAGTCAGCCTCAAACCACCACTGAATCTCTGGTATGGGTCGGCCAATGACTTCACAGTGTATCTCCACAGCTTCCCCTGTCAACCTGACTTCCGAAAGTGGAGATTTAATGAAGCCAGCTGTGAGGAGCGGGGGGGGGGGGGGAGGACAGTGGAACAAAAGAAATTGGTTCAACAAATTGGTGTGTCAGAAAGGCAATAGAAGAAAGATAAAGCAGGACCTAAAATAGATTCTGGCAACAGCAGAGATGTTAGTATGGCCTTTTCAAACCACAGCTGCAATGGGCAAAGCGGTTTTACCACTTACCAAAACTTTTATAGTAAGAAAGACAGATTTTGTTTAAATACAAAAAACAAAGAATAAAGATTAGCTGCAGTTTATCTTACAATTATGGCAAAACTTAATGCTTAGGTGAAAACCTCCAGTTTAGACTATTAAGAAATAGTTCTTTATATGCATAGCTCTTTGAATAGAGGTATCTTCTCCTCTACATAATCCTGTAGATGGTTAAACACGGTTGCTCTCTGGAACCCATTAGCAGAGGATTCGGATGACTAGTCCAAAAGATCCATTAATAACTTATGTAGAATGTCTTTCATAAACGCATAATTGCACAAAAAAAAAAAAAAAAAACACAAAAGGGCTTAACCATCTCAGGGTCAGAAGATTTTTTGCTAGCAGGACAAATCAATTACATTTTTCATACACCAAAAAGTAGTAAAAGACAGTATGGAAAGGGCTAAAGGCTAGTTTGCACAAATACACATTCAGGCATTTAATTAATAGTGTAATCACTTTAATTTTATTTGCTTCCCTGCAATGGCAAAAAAAATTCCAGGTTTAAATTAGTCAATAAAGTGCTACCATGCACATTGCATTTGAGATACTACCTGTTAGAATACAATTGTTTCTATACTTAAAAGGGGTTGTTCACCTTTTACAATGATGTAGTGATATTCTGAGCATTTTTCAGTAGCAGTATGCACAAAATGGGTTGAGTGCAGAGGACTCTTGTATTTGTGTGTGTTATATAAATAAATCAGACATTGCTGCTTCATATCTCCCGTGTGAGGTCTCTTGCTGGAAGGAGCCAAGTATTTTTTCTGTCTCTAGATCATCCACTGACCTAACCCAAACATTGTCAGGGTGCTCAGAATGGTCTAAAGGGCATGAACTCAGCTGCTGACCTTTGTCAGTAACACAAGATCTGATGCTGCCTCAGAAACGAATGTTAAATATTTGGATGCAGGGTGCCACCTAGCATTTTCCCCCCTCATTCAATGGCTACACATCACACTACTCCCTTAAAATCAGGTCTGCACCGACAACAAGCTCCACAATGCAGCCAATGAGAGCCATGCTGCCTCACAGGTCACATGACTGACTATCGTAACTACCTCAAGGTCACCTTCACACTGTGTGACCATCCCCACTGAGCTAATCTTTACAAGGCCGTGTTTGCTACAGCAATCCAGAGAAACCTCCTTTATTTAACCCAACTAGTGCTGCAGGAATTAGTCAGTCTATGTACAGAGTTCATCCTATTTAACTGGCAGGCTAGCTTATGAAAAGCTATAGGTAATGCCTCGCAACACAGTTATGTGCAAAAGCAATACATGAATAGAATATGAATGTCATGTATTAAAAGTATAACCTAAATCTACTATGTTGGTTCAGAAAAACTGCAACATGTATTGTTTTTGCCGAGAGAACATGGAGCAAACTAGATTATAAAAACGATGCTTCTATTTTTGGTGGCTGCAGGTTTATTCAGTTCCCACACACATAGCCGTGAGAAAACTGTGAGACAGACTGCATAAAGTACAACAGAAAAGCGTACAAGTCTGCACAAACATCACCCTGATTAGTATTGAAATAAAAAAAAGTCTTGCAGAGAGCCGGCAATGGCAGATCAATAGCAGTCAGGAAATTCTATACGATCACTAGATCTGTGATTTTGTTCAAGCCAAAGACTACATGAACAAAGTGGGCTTCAAGAGAAACAAGTACAGGTATGGGACCTGTTATCCATAATGCTTAGCACCTGGGGGTTTCTGGATAACGGATCTTTCTGTAATTTGGGTCTTTGTGGGTTAAGTCTACTAGAAATTCATTTAAACATTAAATAAACCCAAAAGGCTGGTTTTGCTTTCAATAATTAAGATTATATCTTAGTTGGGATCAAGTACAAGCTACTGTTTTATTATTACTCAGAAAAAGGAAATCATTTTTAAAAATTTGGATTATTTAGATAAGATGGAGTCTATGGGAGACAGCCATTCCGTAATTCAGAGCTTTCTGGATATCAGGTTCCAGATAAGGGATCCCATACCTGTACACTGGAAAGGATTTCTGGATCTCAGGCACCTAAATCAGATTATCTGACACAGCTTTATTAGTGCTATTTAAGAATAAGGGCAGTCGCGAAGCATTATATATAAAAAAAAAAAAAAAGTTAACGGCCAACCTAATGGAATGTTTTCCACGTCAAATCATCTGGATAGCAGTTAGGCAGGTTTGATTAAAGGAGAAGGAAACCCCCAGGGCGCAAAACCCCTCCCCCCTTACCCTGTGTTGCCCCCCCTCCCCCCTGGCCTACCTGTCCCCCTGGGCAAATGCCCCTAACTTGTTACTCACCCCTCTGCACAGGTCCTGTCCACGGAGTTCACAGTCGCCATCTTCCTGCTGTGACCGGTGTCTTCTGGCGCATGCGCAGTAGGAACAGTTACCGGTACAGCTCTACTGCGCATGCGCCTAATGTCACGAAGTTTTCCGATTTCACTTTGTGACATTCGGCGCATGCGCAGTAGAGCTGTACCGGTAACTGTTCCTACTGCGCATGCGCCAGAAGACACCGGTCACAGCAGGAAGAAGACGCGCGTGGGAGAAGATGGCGACTGAACTCCGTGGACAGGACCTGCGCAGAGGGGTGAGTAACAAGTTAGGGGCATTTGCCCAGGGGGGAGGAGGGAGGGGAGGCAACACAGGGGAGGGGTTTTGCGCCCTGGGGGTTTCCTTCTCCTTTAAGGCAAAGTTTGCACTTAATGATGGATGTGAGTATTTTCATCACGTATTACTATACAACTGCAAACAGAACAAGGCACTATAATTAAATATGTCACTTAAAAAATTGTTCTTGCTGAGAACAAGATTACGAATGGCGTGCCAGTCCTCATATTTTGGAGGAAGAATGACCAGTAGCCATTGCCACAGTATACACCTTATCATGCAGAGCTTAACCAATAGAACAAATAACATATTGCCATTTTCTGGGATATTCTTTAAGACATGGACATAAACAAACTGTATCTTGTAACCTAAACAATAGCTCTTGGAAAATGAAACCTAGTCATGGGACCAATTCTATGCTAGTCAGAAAGTAGCTATTAGGGACTTCAGTGGCAATAGGCTGTATGCAAGTTTATTCTGTGAAGTTTGACTGGCCTCAGGTGAACCAAAAACTTCAGTTCACTCAGGTTTAACAAAGCTGGCTTGTCACATTTCGCACTCTACGCGATGACTGAACTGGCTATGCAGTTTTTATAGTATTATTCACAGTTTTTTTTATAGCAGAATTTTACAGTAAGTTAACTGTTCATGTGTACAGTTCAGCCAAAGCCACATCGCCAAATGAGCGGATCTTTTCCCAATATGCCATTAACAAACATGGCTATATTGGGGGTAATCTGATTGTTCGGCCGAACGATCCGATTATGATGTGCCGTGGGCTCCGGCGGGATCAGTCGGGTCAAAATCAAAGCTGACCGATCGACTAAACGACCGATCATCGAAGGTGTAACAGATCAAGTCAATGCCACCTGCATCTCCATTTGAAATCGCTGGGGCTATGACCAACATATTGCCCTAAATTGCATATGTTGGAAACAGCTACAAAAATATGCCGACAATGCCGATACAGTAATTTATTCAAATGTCTATATGTGTGTTTTAGCAGAGGCAATTCTGAGTAGGTGTTTTCCGGCGTTTTGAAGCCGTGACAAGTAGCTGCTACTAGTAGCTCCATGTGTCTTCACCCAAAAGGAATCGTGTCCATACAGCATGACTGAGCCACTAGGGCATGAGCAGTATTGATAAGACCTCCTGGGATCTGTCACATCTGAAAATTTTATCTGCCAACTCCCTACTTGACAAGTGGCTATGGCAAATATAACTCTTCCATGTCTGGTCAAAAACTCCCAAACAAAAATGCTGAACCAAAGACCTACACCTTTCAGTGTTAACCTCAATGGACATCCACCTTGCTTAGATAAAAAGGCTCTAAAAAGCTTTGCAGCAAGTCCTTACCTTGCATTTCTTGTTCAATGTATGCCCAGCAATAGCCATGCTAAGTAAAATCAGGCTGGTGGGGGGGGGGATAAACATAATCATGACTATAACTCAAATCCAATGGGTAAAGAAATTTAAATTTGATGTTAGAATTGCGGAATACTAGAATTCAAAGGAAGAAACAGGATTTTAATCAGTTTTGCCGATAAGAAACTGAACGGATAGGAAAACCAACTAATAAGGGCAGACTATAAAGATGTTATGCTTCACCATCGTGATAAAGAATGTCTTACATTTTGGACAAACAATGTGATATTTATTCAGTGGTGCGGTTGGTCAGCAGTGAGTTAAGTGAGCCATCAGACCTGTGGAAAGAATCTAGGGCACATAAAGGGGTCAGACAGAGCCAGTCCCCGACCCACGAAATCACAAGGGAATAACCAACAATGATTATGGTCAACAAACATAACTTACAGTAATGTGACACGACAAACTTTCAGGTATAATATAAAAGATAACATATAGATCATTTTTATCATGGCTGATCACAAGCAACAGGCACGTACAAAATGGTGGGTGAGAGATGTGCCGGTCTAAGGCTGACAGCTAGGACATTCTACTGAAACCGCTGGAGCTGGGCTAAGCCAATAGCAGTATTCCCGGCAAGGCATAAGAGATCCCGTCACATGGTTAGCCATACAGGCACACTGCTGCTTTTGCCAATGGTCAATCACAGGAATAAGAACGGAGGTTGACATAACTTACCAACTTAAACCCTAGCATTGTACCATGTTCCTTCCTACCCCTCACCCTCTCCCCCGAGTGCGGCCTTGTGTTGCACAGTTTACATATACCCAATTTGCCCTCTACAGTAAACCACTACCCCAAAGCCCATGACAGGGTACATTTCCTGCTACTGCCCCGTTGACACCCACTTAAACAGACGCCCCTGTCCTTTGCTTTATTACCTGTACATTCAGTTCTTCTCCCACATAACAGCAACAGCACAGCGGGCAGCGTAAGCAGCCCGAGACCCATTTTCCTGCCGCCTCCGCCGAAGCCCTTCAATCACCTCGCAGCTACGTCTCTCAACTAACTATCGACGCCCAGAATCACACGATCATTTATTATCGTCTGAGAGGCGTGGCTTCCTGTACCCACGCCTCGCTTTCGTTCTCACCTATGGCGTAGAATGGGGCGGGCGATAATTAAAGCTGTCATGGAACGACAAATGGTTTTTAGCGAATTCTGGGGCATGTAGTGTTTCTGCAGCTTGCTTATTCACCAGCTGTTCTTATAGGAATTATTGGTCAAGAAATTGAAAGAAAGTGCTTCCGGTTTTCTGGATAACCTAGTGACTGGTTTCAGCTTTATAGCTATTTCTCGGCTGTAACTAGGATATAGATATCATATCTGGGCAAGCTTAACCTATGTTAATGTCTACGTGTAAAATGTAATAACATCATGTTCATTTGTCATGCTCATTATGTTACTGTAATATTCTAGGGTGTGATACTGAGGTACAATGTCATAACAGGGTTGTGTAGTGTGTACGACTAGCTAGGCACGTCTACTTCACGTCACTGTCCTTCCTGAAACTTATTCACCAAAATGGAGGCCACACCCTCAGCACTCTAGTCTTTTTATAGTCTCTCTAGTCTTTTTATATTCTCCCTAGTCTATCCTGAACGGAAACCAGTTTCTCTTGTTAGAATCCCTAGTTATCCCTTGCCCTGTGCACTTTCAATAGGAATCTAGTATGCACATTTTAAGGGTCTCATTGTGTGACACCTTTTTTCTATTGTTGCTTTTTAGAAAGAACAGATGCAGCCCCCCCAATGGCTCAAGATGTCAGGAGTTAAAATATCTCCATATAGGCACATTGTGACAACACAAATTGATAACATTGACTTCAAGTGTAGTTTTTACAGGCTGGCCCCATAAAATATTGTATTTCGTATTCTATTTGTCACCTGTGAGCAGAAGAATTCACCCATATATTACAAACTTACTGAAGGGGTCCTAAAATGGTTTTGCGGTGGACACACCAACTGACAGAAATGATTATTTATACATACAGTGAAACCACTATTTTAAGTACCCCAGTTTTAAGTTTTTCTGCATTTTACAATTTTTATTTCTGGTCTCACCAATTTATAATGCATTTTAATGCGTGCATTTCCCTGATTTTAAAGGAGAAGGAAAGTCTTCGTACACTTGATGGTGCCAAATGTTAGGCACCCCAAGTGATTGTATTGACTTACCTGAAACCCTGGGCTGCTGCTCCTTTTAGCAGAAAACTGCACCGGCCCGGGGTTATACCAGTAAACACCACGGAGCGATCCTCTTCCGGTTTCTTCTTTCTTCAAATTTCCCGGGGCAAACGCATGCTCAGTTGAACGAAATAGCCGACTTTTTAGTTAAAGTTCTGCTTTTCATTCTACTGCGCATGTGCAGCCGCGCAAAGGAAAGAGGAAGATGGAAGAGGATTGCTCCATGGTGCTCACTGGTATAGCTGGTGCAGTTTTCTGCTGGGGTTTCAGGTAAGTTTATTAAAAATCACTTGGGGTCAGGTCCAGACTGAGAATTAAAATTAGCCCTGGCATTTCAAGTACACATAGGCCCAATCAACCCACATAGAGGCCCAAACAGCCCCCACCAGCCCACTTAATAGTGACTTCCTATGGCCCCTCTGGCATTTGCCAGAACCCACAGATTGCCAGTCCGGGCCTGCTTGGGGTGCCTAACATTTGGCACCCCCAAGTGTACAAAGCCTTTCCTTCTCCTATAAGTAATGTTTTCCCAGATTTTACATAAAAATGTTGTCCTGATGTTCCCAAAAATTGCTGTTTGTCCTCTGTGAATGTTATTATTAGTGAAAAAAAGAGGTTTAAAATTCTAACCAGATGTATATTTTCCATGGTTCTGCCTGTTAATAGTCCATTCCAATTAGTCTGCCCCTTAAACAGTCCTGCACCAATCACTTATTGCTTTAGGTTGTGTATGTGACTGACAAAGAGACCTTCCACATTCCTGCCGTAGTGTAACATTAATGCTGCAATGCTTAACCCTTGTTATTAACACAGTAAATATTGTATTTCAAAGTTAAACTGACTCCTGTGCTTATATCCTTTCTGTACTTGAAGAAAACTTGCTTTAACAAATTTCACAGATTTCACATTTTCCTGGATTTCATATAATTTTTTCATGGTCCCTTGAAAAATGTAAAATGGGAGTTCAACCATAATTCAAATGATCTCGCCACTCTAAGTAATCATCACTTACAAAAAAACATAAGGTTATAATCTTAACATGGAAAGAAAATGTAATTCTAAATAACTTTCCAAAATATGCGAATTAAGCATTTTTTTGCTCCATGAGTCTTACATTTAAAACAATGTAGCAGAAGTCCCTTCTCCTCCACCTCTATTAAGGTGGCCATAGACACACAGATCCGATCGTACGAATCGAGGATTCGTACGATTTTCGGATCGTGTGTGGCATGTGCCGACTTCTTTCGTCCGGCGGAGATCGGTCGTTTGGTCGATCGGTCAGGTTTGATTTTGACCCGACCGATCCCGCCGGAGCTCATGGCACATCGTAATCTGATCGTTCGGCCGTACGGCCGAACAATCAGATTACCCCCGATATAGCCATGCCTGTTAATGGCATATCGGGGAAAGATCCGCTCGTTTGGCAACATCGCCAAACGAGCGGATCTTTGCATCTATGGCCACCTTTACTCAGCTGCTTCGCTACGCAGACACTCCCGTCAGTACAGAGAATGCAAACAGCTAAATAAAGACACATTTGCCAAACAAGCAAATCTTTTTCACTATGTGGTGAGCCATTCCAATTAAATCACAGTTGGGTGGCCAATGCAGCCATTAGGCTGTAGACTTGGTCAAGGTTGGCAATATTGGCATGCTTGGATAGTAGTATAGTAGCCAGCTTATGCAAAATATTGCAGTTTGCATCTTTTGCAATGAGAAATAAAGCATTTATTGTCTGTACAATGGCAAAACTATTATGGAGCATTTTCCACTATTTTGGGGAAACTGTTCCCGCTAAAGATCACTAGAGGTGTTCTTAGATGGGCCAGTGTCATGAAGTTATAAGGCCTTAAATTTTCCTTAACGCATACTCACATAGGTTGCAAAACCAAAAAGCTGTCCATGACTATATTTGTCAGACATGACAAGCTTTTAAATATCATGTTGCTCCCTGTAAAATGGTTTTGTAGTGGACACACCAGAAATGATTATTAATTTATACATACAGTGAAACCTCGATTTTAACTACCCTGATTTTAAGTTTTTCTGCATTTTACATTTTTTATCTCTGGTCCCACCAATTTATAATGCATTTCAATGGGTGTATTTCCCTGATTCTAAGTAATGTTTTAGACATCATGTCTCTGTACCTGCAGGATTTGTGCAAAAGGCAGTTATTTTGTTAGATTTAGTTTGTACTGGAATCATTTATTTGAGTGAGCTCTAAAACATCTGCTAGGAAAGAAACCCCCTATAAGATATATTGGATCTAACTGTCAATGAATATCTGACACCCAACTGCTGCAAGAAGAGAAAAATGAAGAGAAACAGATGCTGAGTTAGTGAAGATAAACTTGAGAATTTCAGAAATGATGCAGAATATGTAATTGATTGTATTTGTAGTTGCTTATTTAAGTATGATGAAGCTTATATTAAATTTTCATTTTCGCAATAGTTCCCCCTTAAGTAACTAATGGGCGAATCTGAACCATTTTGTTTTGCCAAAAATTCACGAAATGGTGAAAATTGAAGTCTATGGGCGACAAATCTCCCCAAAAATGCCTTGGCCTTTTTCAACATTGTAGCTGCCACAAGTAAATTACACGAGGCAATTCAGCTTAATCACAGGAAGATGCCTAATTTCTCATTTAGGTAGAGCATTTTTAATGTGACAGATCTTCCCTTGTGCAATTGCCCTTTATCCTTTCTGAGGCATTAGCAGATTTATCGCAAGGCCACAAAGGCCTGGGCCTAGAGATGCAGAATTTCAATGGTCTGTAGCCCAGCTGCATTTTGTTTAGTTCTGAGCACTGGAGACACTACGCCTGTCTCCAGTGCTGTCTCAATCCCGACTGGGTTGGGGAGGGGCGGGTGGGGCGACCAGTGCAAAATATAAAATGTTTCTAATATAGTTAATTAGCCAAAAATGTAATGTATAAAGACTGGATGTCTAACATAATAGCCAGAACACTACTTCCTGCTTTACAGCTCTATAACTCTGAGTTAGTCAGTGACTTTAAGGGGGGCCACATTGGGTTTGGCTTTTCATATGACTGCACATGCACTTGTCCAGACCAGAATAGAGAAAAATGGAAGAAGCCAAAGAAGATGCTGATGATGAGCTTCCACAGAAATATCCTGGGCCAGTACAGTTTTTAGTGAAGCACTGCCCAGGGTATTAGTTAAACAATTATAATAATATTATAATATATATTATTATAACATTTTGGCAACAGTGATTATACCTTTAGTTAATACCCTGATTACTCATGTTCCAGGCATAAATATGCTGCAGCCCTGCTCATTTGCTGTTTTATGCATTAAAAATTTAGTTTGTTGAAAAAAAAAACACAGTTTGTTATGGTTGCTAGTGCACTTATGAGCTAAGCTGAACTTAATGATAACACAGAAATATTATCAGAACAGACACTTTTTGTGAACTGCTGGGAAAAAAATAAAAAATCTTTAATTTGAAATGAGTATGTTTGCTGTTGAAACATTCTACAGTGTTGTTGTTTCATCATCTCTGGGGCTTGTTACAATACAAACATCTATGCAAAAGGTTTGTCTTTGTACACAAACAGGCTAAGCACAAAATTACGTGGGTATTTGCATCAAATGTTGCCTAATTACCAAATGAATAGGGACCTTACCTTTCCTTTAAGCAATGCAAAATCTATTGTGCTCAGGGGTGTTTCTGCCATGAAGCAGGTGGCAGTTCCCCATAAGTTATCAGAAGTAGAAAAAAATAAAACACCCCTGGTAACTTTAAGAGCCGAGTTTCTGCTTATTAATTGGAAGTTTGGTTTTTCTAGTGCAGAGAATGTGGCTTTATGGCTAGAAGCGCCCCTGCTTATGATACTAAAATCTATCATTAGTATAGATATTGGTATTTATAGTTTTATATTTGAGGGTATAGATCAGTCAGTTTAAGTGTGTGTATATATTTGCACAGAGGTTTATATGGAGGGGATGATAATGGGCTTTGCGAGGCCCGAAACATTGTCTATATGCCATTGTGAGCCAATAAATCACTTTTGCGAACTTTACACAATCCAGTGTGCTACTCATTTATATAGTATACTCATATTATATGGAGAGGTTGAACTTGAGGAACTTTGGACTATGTAACTATGTAATATAGATTGGCTTCTGTGACAGAATGAAAATGCTCAACTTTAGCTCAAAAATGAGCTTTTACTGTAAATACTGATCCAATGGCTGATTTGACTTGGACATTTGAGGCCAAATCTGATGTGTCCAATGAATTATCACACATTTTTAAAGGGCCAAGGTATTCTGTAGTGCTGTACAGTAAATGGATGTATACACTGAACATGCAGAGTTACACACAAAGCAGCCAATAACTGATAGAAGAGATAAAGAAGGCCCAGCCCAAAGAGCTTACTGTTTATTTTTTTTGGGGATGGTACAAGGACAACAAGCAGACTGTCCGCGTATGAAATAATTGAATCTAGTTTTATGTACATATTTTTCCCTGTATGCTCACAATGCAGATGTTTAAATCATTTATGAGTGTCTCCTTACAGTCTGAATTCAGCTCCAAGACCCTTCCTGATATCAGTAAGAATGACCAATTCTCCTAATCCGCCAATTTGCCTGTACCATGGCACAGATAGCCTGTAAATATATTATGCTCAGCTGATCATGTCCAAGAAAGGAATTTCAGAATTGATCTTTGCTAGAGGTGCTCACCATATGCTGTGAGTCCCCCAACAGTGAATGTGTTAGCACTTTGCCTATTGGACCACAGATGGAGCAGTCAGCGGCTGAGTAGTGGTAACAGATGCACTGCTGCTAATGAATGTGCCACTAGTCAGGCATGGAGAGGTTATGAAACACTAGATATTATACCTCGATTGCTGATGGGTTTGCATGGCGTGCATTCTAATGAGCAGGGCTCAGTCAAAAACATTAATTGTCTTTGAACCTTAAAAAAAATGGCAGAGAAATAAAGCTTATAGTTAAGATTATTTGTTAATATTACAAAAGGCCTTGTTCAACTTGTCCCAGTTACCCTGCCCATTCTTATCGGTGTTCCACCTGTTATTGGCAAGATTACATTATTTGCATTGCCAATATAATGTCACAGTAGGTACTGATTTAAAAGCAAAAGCCCAGGTTTTGTGACACCCACTCTCAAGGCCATAAGCGATTGTAGAACATACTGTAGGTGGTTTAGAGACAATTTTAGCAATTAAAACCTGCTTTGTTGACAAGAATATGCAGAGGACTTCTTTACCATTTCCACCACTGCTGATTTGTGGAATTATCCACACAAATAAACCACCACACAACTATTCAGAATTTCACAAACCATTCAAAAAAATAAAACATGTTTATACATATTTTGAAAGAAAAGCACTGGGTCAAAGGTGATGCTGATGACAGCTTACAGTCTATCATTCTCAGTCCAGTTGTTCAGCTTGTTCTACATAGTGTTGTTATTCCCATTACTGCATGAGTAGCATAACAGTGTAAAGGTCACTTATCTGGTCTCTCATGTTGAGTACACAGGAGAGGCTCAGACACACTCTGCATTTCTTTCATTATGTTTACGGTTACAAAATTGCCTTAATTCCTCTATGTTTGACCATAACATAACTACAAGCCTTACACTGCCACTACACCTAAAGGTTATGAAACCACCTGTATCATAAGTACAGGTATGGGACCTGTTAGCCAGAATGCTCAGGACCTGGGGTTTTCCGGTTAATGCATCTTTCTTTCATTTGGATCTTCATACCATAAAGGACCAATAACATAAAAAAAAATATTAAAAAATTAATTAGTATACATTGAAAAAAAAGAACCCAAGACAAATGAAACTTTAAAATTGCAAAGCCTTTATTAAAGGAATTGTTCAGTGTAAAAATAAAAACTGGGTAAATAGGCTGTGCAATATAAAAAATGTTTCTAATATAGTTAGTTAGGCAAAAATGTAATGTACAAAGGCTGGAGTGAGTGGATGTGTAATATAACAGCTACAACACTACTTCCTGCTTTTCAGCTCTCTTGGTTTACACTGACTGGTTACCAAGCAGTAACCAATCAGAGACTTGAGGGGGGGCCACATGGGTCATATCTGTTGCTTTTGAATCTGAGCTGAATGCTGAGGATCAATTACAAACTCACTGAACAGAAATGTCCCATGTGGCCCCCCTTCAAGTCGCTGACTAACTCGGAGTTATAGAGCTGAAAAGCAGGAAGTTGGATTCTGGCTGTTTTATTAGACATCTATTCACTCCAGCCTTTATACATTACATTTTTGGCTAACTAACTATATTAGAAATTTTTTTTATTTTGCACAGCCTATCTATTTACCCAGCTTTGCGATTTTAAAGTTTAATTTGTCTTGGGTTTTTTTTTTCAATGTATACTAACAAATTTTTTTAATTTATTTTTTTGATGTTACTGGTCCTTTAAGTCTACTACAAAATCATGTAAACGTTAATTGGCTGGTTTTGCCTCCAATAAGGATCTTAGGTTGGATCTATTACAATGTACTGTTTTATTATTACAGAGAAAAGGGAAATCAATTTTTAAAATATGGATTATTTGATTATAATGGAGTCTATGGGGCAAATTCACTGAGCGCCAAAAATGCGCTAGCAACGCCTTTGTCTCACTTCGCCAGGGCGCCGTTATTCACTAAAATCCAAAGTTGCACTCATGGAGGCGAAAGGTAGCGAAGTTGCGCTAGCGTTAATTCGTCAAGCAAAGTGAAGTTACGCTAGCGATGCCTAATTTGCATACGGCACCAAGTTAAAGTACAATGGACGTATATGTAGCAGCAAATACATTACACTACACAAGCCTGGGAAAACTTCATAAAATAGAGTTGTTATTTTGCCCTATACATGTGCCCACTGTATAGTTAAGGTGTCATATGTTAGGAAATGTAGGGGGGAAGGAGGATACCCCCAAAAAACTGTACAATCTTCTTCAGCCTATCACCCTTAAAAAAGTAAAAAACGCCAGCGTTTTTGAAGCAATCCCTACTCTATTGCACTTCGTCTGGTCTGAGGTGGCAAAAGCAAGTCTGGCGCAAGAGGTAACGTTCAGTAATATGCTCAAGTTAGTGAATTAGCGTAGTTACGTCCCTTCGCCATAGCGCAACTTCGCCTGGCGTAAGGGTGCAAAGTAGCGCTAGAGTAGGTCCACTTCACTAGCCAATTTACGCCAGCGCCCATTAGTAAATCAGCGAAGTAATGAAATGACATCACACGCGAATTTTCGCTAACTTTAGCCACTTCGTCCTTTAGTAAATTTGCCCCCATGAGAGACAGCCTTTCCGTAAATTGGAACTTTCTTTATAACAGGTTTCCGGAAAACTGATCCCATACCTGTAATATTTTTGGAAACAAAGTTGATTTAGGAAGGCAATATAATTAAAAGCAAATACAGGTAAGTGCAAACTTTGAAGAAGTCTTTACCATATAAGCATGCTAAGTACACAGATATTTTGTTATGTGATGTGGTTCAGCAACAGCTAGCAGGCTTCAAATTGGACATCCTTTTCTGCAATATTATCAGCAAGCTGGCCCAACAGATTTACATGTACATAACACATACATAACATACGTAGGTAATAATGACATGTCCATTGTACCTCCCAATTTACACAACAAAAGTCTGAAACCAAAAGTCTTTGTGCTTTTGAAGAAATAGTAAATATTTTGGGAAAAGCTAAATGAGACCCAGTTATTTTCCTGATAATCTTTGGCACAGCAGATGATACAACATGGAATTGTCCAAACAGAAACCTAAAGATAACAATGTCCATGTATGGAGCTTATTGGAGCTGCAGATAACCCTAGGCACCAGACATAGAACACAGAAAGCACGACAAGCATCTGAACAAAGGCTCTGAGTCCTACTAAGTAAAACAAATAGCAAAAGGCTGCCTGTTTAATATCTTGTAGGCCTGTGCAATAGACTGTTAATAAAGTATCATCCCTGAAACAGAGCTGCGGTTGTTTCAGTAGGGAAAGCTGTACCAGTGGCTTATGCGCAAGTATAGCTTTTATTTCCATACACATAAATGCATTGGGAACACTGCACATTCTATTCCAAATCAAAACATGAAGAATTATTTATCAAATTTGTGGTTTTCCTTTACAGAAAGTGAAGAAAATGGAATATTAGGCTGTTCAATATTCTTCTCTACAAACTCAAACATTCACTGTATAAACTGACAAATGTTTCACGATTTTGCTTTTCATTGAATCACTGAACTAATATTTAGTTGTATAAGCAGTGTTTCTGAGAACTGCTGCACATCTGTGTTACATGGAGTCCACCAACTTCTGGCACCTGTTACATTCCACATTTCTTCTACATTTCTTGGTTTTGCCTCAGAAACACCATTTTTATGTCACCCACAAGTTTTCTATTGGATTCATAAACTTAATGGCAATCTTGTTGGTCTGGAACCAAGATGTTGCTTGTTAACTGGTGGGTTTGGGGTTATTGTCTTGTTGAAACTCCCATTTCAAGGGAATTTCTTCTTCAGCATAAGGCAACATGACCTCTTCAAGTATTTTGATGTATTGAAACTGAGCATGGCCTCAGCCTGAATACAAAACGCTGGCAGAGAAATGCCAGCCTTAAAGCAGCTCAGCACTCAAACAATTTTTTGCATAGTGAAAAAACTATTCTAAAACAACTTTTCGATATATATAATAATTTAAAGTAATGTACTTGCAATTGGAATATCAAAACAGGGGGGTTGTGGGAGCACTCTAAAGTATATATATATATATATATGTATAATAAATGCTATTGCATATGTACCCAAATAGGGGTTATTTTGTTACAAAGTTATGATCATAAAATTGATAAGCCACCATACCACGTCAAGGTAAACCCCGAATGGCGGTCCCTAATAATCATAAGTTTGTAACTAAAAACCCCTGTTTTGTAAACTTACTTTTGAGACAGGGGCCCAGGGAATGTGCATTAAAACTAGCACTTCCATTATACTTAAATATACTATTACTTAGCCTTTAGAGTGCTTCCACACCCCTATTTTGTACATTGTATTGTTGCTAGAAGCTGTGGCTGAGCTTCATGTGGTTTTTAATAGCACCCCATACCCCCCCTTAAACTAATGGGGCCCTATACTTTTAAAAATGGGCGTTGGTTGGACAATTCCTCTCCCTTAAAGGAGAAGGAAAGCCCCAGGGCGCAAAACCCCTCCCCCCCTCCCCTCCGTTGCCCCCCCTCCCTCCTCCCCCCTGGCCTACCCCTCCCCCTGGGCAAATGCCCCTAACTTGTTACTCACCCCTCTGCGCAGGTCCTGTCCACGGAGTTCGCAGTCGCCATCTTCTCCCACGCGCGTCTTCTTCCTCCTCTGACCGGCGTTTTCTGGCGCATGCGCAGTAGGAACAGGTACCGGTACAGCTCTACTGCGCATGCGCCGAATGTCACGAAGTGAAATCGGAAAACTTCGTGACATTCGGCGCATGCGCAGTAGAGCCGTACCGTTACCTGTTCCTACTGCGCATGCGCCAGAAAACGCCGGTCAGAGGAGGAAGAAGACGCGCGTGGGAGAAGATGGCGACTGCGAACTCCGTGGACAGGACCTGCGCAGAGGGGTGAGTAACAAGTTAGGGGCATTTGCCCAGGGGGAGGGGTAGGCCAGGGGGGAGGAGGGGGGGGCAACGGAGGGGAGGGGGGGAGGGGTATTGCGCCCTGGGGCTTTCCTTCTCCTTTAAAAGCCGCATACTGGCGGGGGAGGATAGATCCTTTTCACTGAAACCAAGGTTCAACAGACACTGATTACACTAAATGCTACTATGCAGTAAGACTTTTTATACTATGGCCGAAAGGCAAACAAGTTAGGGACCGCCATGTGGGGTTAACCTTGACGTGGTATGGTGGCTTTTCAACTTTATGATCATAACTTTGTAACTAAAAACCCCTGTTTTGTAAACTTACTTTTGAGACAGGGGCCCAGGGAATGTGCATTAAAACTAGCACTTCCATTATACTTAAATATACTATTACTTAGCCTTTAGAGTGCTTCCACACCCCTATTTTGTACATTACTTGCAATTGGAAGCTGATTATTTACAGTCTTCTGACTTCTGAGTGGAGACTCATGTTAACCACTATACTACAACTACAGTATTTTTTGATTGGGAACTCCTTTAAGCCCAGCAGAATAATCAGTAGTCTATGCAGACGTCAGGTTAAGGCAATTAGAGGAACTTGCTAACATCATTTCCTTGGCAACCATACAGTCTTTGCATATTTCTCCATTACATTGTGACAGCAATGGAACGTAATCAAAGGCAAAGAAAAAAAAAGTTACAAAAATACAGTAACACTACATAAAAAATAAATAGGTTTATGGCTTAAATTCTGTCGTTATAACAAAACTTTAATAGCAGTTTCCTAAGATTCAGCCGGAAATATTTTGCTTATGAACCTGCTGGATTATGACATTTTAACATTGGCCCTGATTTCTTGGGGGCTTGGGGTGGATTGAGTGTTTGGGTGTGGCTAAGCTTTGAGTGGGTTCTATCTTGTCCTGGTTTTGGAAACGCAGATGCTGGTAGCTATATTATTAACACTTAAAAGGGAAACTTTACCCCATAATATTACAGGCTTATCTAAATGAGCAGTATACTCCCTTAATGAATATGGTTCAATGAATATTTTTTTTTTTTAATAATGACAAATCGTGTTTTTTGTTTTTTGTTTTTTGCCAATTCTTGATCTTAAGAGGGCAAGGTTGTTGTCAGGTAGATGATTAGGTTAAGAGTCCACAGATAATCCCACTGCAAAATGGGCTTCTAATAACAAAACAGTCACATGAAGGGAGATGGGGGGCATTGTATAGTGGCAATCTAATGTTCTACTTAAGAACCATGGTGAAGAATCAGTTTTCTGGATAGCGCAGTTTAGCTCAAGAAATAACAAAAATCATAGAGTTTTCATGATTAAACAACAGGAAAAAATTTTGTTCAGCACAAATCCTATTCATTGTGTTAATGTTGGCAAAGGGGTATACATTTTTGCAAACCCCTTTTTTATGAAATATGTTATCTATTTGTACATTGAATCATCCCAAATTGAAACAATCCCATTTATTGTACTATACTACAGTCCATCCCTCTGGGCCTCTGGCTAAAAGCCACTGTACTCATACATAAACAAATAAGACACATACATGCTGCGTCACAGTCCCTGCAGCAAAATCATTTTCCCAAGCTCAAAGCCATTGGAAATTATCTGTGTGTTTTTTAACATCTTTGTGAAAAATTGCACAAGTAAATAATCCCCAGTGGGATCGCAGAAGCTTCTGGATCTGCCATTGATATTTTATGCCCTTGGCCAAAGACAATGGAAAGTTTCTAACTCCTTAAATTCTTGTCTTTTTATATGGTGTAGTCAACCAGAACAAATCTGCCCTGTTGCATTCCAGTGTTTAAAAAATCCTGACTAAGCTGATCACACAGTATAAAACAGTTGCACATTGTTCCCTTCCTGAAGCGTGAGCAATACTTGTACTGTACTTGATATAGCAGAATCAGTTACACTCGATTATTAGGGTTATAACGATTGTGGTAGTTTTATAATGATTTAAAGCTAAAATATAATATATATATATAATTTGGAAAAAGGCTGATGCATACCAGTACCTTAAACAAACATCACCTACTGTATTGGATCAATGTTTTGGTCCTCAGTAAGGACCTTTATCAAGAAACCATAATACCTTGGTATCTTGATAAAGGACCAAAACAGTGATCCAATAAATAAGTGGCTATTGTTTAAGTTATTGGGGTGCATCAGCACTTTTTTCCAAATTTTGTGTTATTTTCCTTATTTGCACCCAGGCAGAGTGAGAGAGAGAGAGATATACAATATGCAAGAGCCATGAATATAAATTATAACCTTAAAATACACAAAAGCCATGAATATCTTGTAAATTATACCATAATAAATGGTGAGTAGTGATGTCATCAGTTATAAACGGTAAGTAGTGATGTCATTTTTGTCACATGACTCACTTAAACTTGTGTATTATAATAAATAAAGTACCCCTGTTCCATGACCTTTACTCCTCATTGACTTATAATATCCTTATATTTCACAATAGGGGGTACTTTATTCATTATATATAAATGGTGCTTTGTGGTGTCATCAGTAATCGGTACTTAGTGATGTCATTTCTGTCACATGACTCACTGAAACTTGTGTATTATAATGTACTAATGTACCCCCTTTTTTTAAAATATGAGGATGTTATAAGTCATCTTGGAGTGTTATGACCTGTACTTAGCCTTTGGCTTGTATATGGTCATGAACCTCCTTTGTGACTTATAAACATATATCTTTATATTTCTTAATAGGGGTACATTATTCACTATATATATATATATATATATATATATATATATATATATATATATATATATATATATATATATATATTCAGGAAGGGAACAATGTGCAACTGTTTTATACTGTGTGATCAGCTTAGTCAGGATATATATATATATATATATATATATATATATATATATATATATATATATATATAGATATATATATACACACACATATGGGATCCGTTATCCAGAAACCCATTTTATCCAAATAATACAAATTTGTAAAAACAATTTTTCTGTAGTAAAACCGTACTTGTTCCAAACTACGATATACTGTATCCTTATTGGAAGCAAAACCACCCTATTGGTTTTATTTAATGTTTACATGGTTTTAGTACAATCTAGTAGATTTAAAGTGTGAAGATCCAAATTACAGAAAGATTCATTATCCTGAAAACCCCAGGTCCCGAGCATTCCGGATAACAGGTCCCACACCTGTATATATACAGTATATAGTGGGGTATGCAACAAGTGTGGCATGCTGCTGTAAAAATGTTGGCCAATAGCAACTTGGGAATTCTTTGAACCCAGACCGGCTGGACTGGCGATCTGTGGGTTCTGGCAAATGCCAGAGGGGTTGCTATAAGGTGCCATAGAAAGTCACTATTTAGTGGGCTGGTAGGGGCTTTTGGGTCTCTGTGTGGGCTGATTGGGCCTCTGTGTACCTGAAATGCCAGGGCTTATTTTAATTCTCAGTCCGGACCTGAACCCAGATAAAATGTTGATCATAGGTAGGAATAGAAGCAGAGGAACCTACTGTATTAAAAAAACAGAGGAAATATGATATATATATATATATATATATATATATATACAATATATATTTTTAACACCTGTACCCTTTGTGATATGGGGACACAACAAAAAATAGAGTCTGAAAAGAAGAGAATTTGAAATACATTAGCTGTTACCTTAAAATAATTAAGTATACCAAACTACTTCTGTGCTCTCCATTTGTAATATTCTGCATGGCATCTAAATATACAATTACACTGATATTTTTGATTCAAATAAGCCCCCCCTATTTAAAGGAATTGTTTAGTATAAAAATAAAAACTGGATAAATAGATGGGCTGTGCAAAATAAAAAAGATTCTCAATATAATTAGTTATCCAAAAATGTAATGTAAAAAGGGTGAAGTGACTGGATGTCTAACATAATAGTCAGAACACTACTTCCTGCTTTGCAGCTCTCTTGTTTTCCACTGATTGGTTACCAGTCAGTAACCAATCAGTGACTGGAGGGGGGCACATGGGTCATAACTGTTTGCTTTTAAATCTGAGCTGCATGCTAAGGATCAATTGCAAACTCACTGAACAGTTGTCCCATATGGCCTGCCTTAAAGTCGCTGACTAACTCAGAGTTAGAGAGCTATAAAGCAGGAAGTAGTGTTCTGGCTATTATGTTAGACATCCAGTCATTCCAGCCTTTATAGATTACATTTTTGGCTAACTAAACTTATTACAAAGATTTTTGTCTATTTACCCAGGAACCCTGTTATTTTAAGAGTCCGCATAACGGAGATTCAAGAGATGGTATTGATCTACCCACCCCTGACTACACCTAACATTCCTGGAGCTCTGATTGAAAAAGTTAAACTATGTAAGGTTTGATTTCTCTGGGTTTTATCAAATGTCCACAGTTCTAATTAGCGTGCAAATTTACTTACCTCCGAAGTTGCCCCAGCGTTGACTTTGCCGCACTTCGCCGCACTTCACCAGGCGTAGATTTGCCAGGGATGTGCAAATTTCGATCGTTTGCGAAGTTGTGCTAGCAATGTTATGATCAGCGATTCGAAGTTACGCTAGCAAAGGCAAATTTGCATTCGGCGTGTTGTTAAAGTACAATGGCCGTATATGCAGCAGCACACACTTTACACTACACAAGGCCAGGGAACCTTAATAAATGTATTCTAATGTCCTACACATGTGCCCACAGTATAGTTTAGGTCCCATATGTTATCAAATGTAGGGGGGAAGAAGGGTACCCTAAAAAAAAATTAGATCTTTTTCAGCCTATCACCCTATAAAAAGTAAAAGACGCCAGTGTTTTTTTCCGCAAGTTAGTGAATTAGCGTAGTTACGTACCTTCGCCATAGTGAAACTTTGCCTGGCATAAGGGAGCGAAGTAGAGCTAGAGTAGGTCCACTTCGCTAGCGAATTTACGTCAGCACCCATTAGTAAATCGGCGAATTGGCAAAATGACGTCACGCTGGCAAATTTTTTTACTATAGGGCCACTTCACCCTAGTAAATTTGCCCCTAGGAGTGTAGGATTGTGAATATTTACATACTGTATATGTTTGGAAATGTTACACACTGCTTTATCATAGACTTGTTTTTTTTGATTTTTTTTTTGCAAATGCAAGGCACAGACTACTACATATTGGTTACTTATTTACTCTGCAAATATCTTATTGTGCACTTTACTATCTACCATGCTATTCATTAAACAGACAAGCTAATTTTGCCCTCGGCCCAATTTTTATTTTTTAAATTGCATTTATTTACAGAGTAATTAAACCATATTCCATGCTGGGGTTAAAGGGAAAAACAAACAACGATGAAGAGTTTATATGCATCTGCTACCCAAAGAGGATAAAGGTTAAGAACAAGAGCTTTTCATAGCATTAAAGAGGATACACATTCATTAGGTACACTGGGAAAAGCAAGCAGGAGAACTCGTGGAACATCACTACAGAGGCACTGTTAGTAAAACTTAAAGGAACAATAACAGCAAAAAATGAAAGTGCTTTCAAGGAAAGACAATATAATGTACTATTGGTCTGCACTGGCAAAACTGGAGTGTTTGCTTCAGAAAAAACAACTATTGTTTATATAAACAAGCTGCTGGGTAGCCATGGGGCAGCTATTCAAGCACATGACAGAGTATATAACAGAAAAGCTTTATAGAATCTATTATGTGCTGTGTATCCTGTGCCTTTTCTCCTTTTTCAGCTTTGATTGGCTGCCCCCATGGCTACACAGCAGCTTGTTCATAAAAACTATACTTGAGTTTCTGAAGCAAACACACCAGTTTTATCAGTGCAGCACAACAGTACATTATATTTATAATTAGTTAAGGACACTTTAATTTTTTAGTGTTACTGTTCCTTTAAATTAGCAGGTTGCAGTTTATTGTATGTGCAAGCTATAGGTTGCATAGCCAAACTATACATTATACCATAAACACAAGTTTCCATGCTTGCAATGTGCAGTGTTCACATGTGATTTGCACTAATTAATTCATGAATCCATATTCAGGGAAACTATATAACAAATGCTATACACAAGACACATAGTTTCTGGCATCTGTGTGTGGTTTGAGTTATGTTGGCAAAACTGTTTAACCCATAAGGGACTGGATTAGCCACTATGTGAGCCATAAGGACGAAAATCATAAACTACCTGTAGTGATGCATATTCACACAATAAAACATTCTGTAACTATGATACATTTCCTGGCAATTGGATTTGTATTTTGAACCCCAGTATAAATAGGGAATATGATCCAGACACTTCTACAGTTGTAGCACATGGGCTCCATACATACACATAGGTGTAACAGTACTCGCTGGAGAACCAGAAGTAAAGTGTACCTGATGTTTTGGAAATGGGGGGGGTATTTAAAATAAGGGCGGTTATACATGGGTATTTGCTTATGCGTTTTTCAAATGCACGCTGATAGCTGAACGTGGGTCAATTGCAAGAAAATGCAGCATGCTGCGTCTGAACAAAAACACTCAAACGCAAACAGAGTAAAACACGGTACAGCCTGGCAGAATATAATGGAATTGATTGATTTTGTGCTCAGACCTGTGTTTTAACACGTGTCAAAAGCATAAAAAACACAGAAAAAAATGCCCGTGTGTAAGAGCCCTTATTCCATACCTCCCAACTGTCCCTTTTTCGGAGGGACAGTCCCTCTTTTGACAGCTCAACCCGCAGTCCCTCATTTGTACTGGAAAGTCCCTCTTTTCTATGCACTGAACAGCCAGAAAAAGAAACAAAGTTTCTCACTTAATTGGCTTTTAGCAGAGAGCCCAGAACAGCCACAGGTGCAAAGATACTTTGTAACAATTTTGAGACACAAAAACACAGTTTAGATAAGGAGAAATATTTTCAAACTTTCATAACCTGCCAAATTTTGTAAAACAAACATGGTAATTAGGGGGTGTGGCCACAGAAAGGGGTGTGGTCAAAAAATTGCTGCGCTATATGCGGAAAAAAATTTGTGTCCCTCTTTTTACTTCCAAAATGCTGGGAGGTATGTTATTCTTGTGTGGGATTCTAGAAACCAGTAACCATGGGCGTAACTATAGAGGAAGCAGATCCTGCGGCTGCAGGGGGCCCCAGGAGGTATAGGGGTCTATGAGTTTCAATAAATATTGGTAAAACAAGTCAACCGCCAAACATTTTGGGGGCTTGAAAAACAATTTGCTGTGGGGCCCAGTGATATCTAGTAGGGATGCACCGAATCCACTATTTTGGATTCGGCCAAACCCCCGAATCCTTCGTGAAAGATTCAGCCGAATACTGAACCGAATCCTAATTTGCATATGCAAATTAGGGGTTGGAAGGGGAACTTTTTTTACTTCCTTGTTTTGTGACAAAAAGTCCCGCGATTTCCCTCCCTGACCCTAATTTGCATATGCAAATTAGGATTCGGTTTGGCCGGGCAGAAGGATTCGGCCGAATCCGAATCATGCTAACTCCCTTTGTGTTCCTGCTTTCCCAGTGATGTTTAAGCACCATCTGCCCTCTGCAATAATATTATATATAGAGAGAGAAAATTCCCTCTCTCTATAATGCAGGTGAAGAGAATTAATAACTACAGTTATGTTCAGAATAATAGCAGTCCGGCATCACTAACCTGATCAATCACTGATTTTGGTAGAAATAATATGTCTACATGACAAATAATTTACTAGTAAGTGAACTAGAGTAAGGTTAGGACTACAGGGACGTTTTCGGCGCGATCCGATGCGCTGCGACAAAACGCATGTGACAAATCACATGCAACTAGGGATGCACCGAATCCAGGATTCGGTTCGGGATTCGGCCAGGATTCGGCCTTTTTCAGCAGGATTCGGATTCGGCCGAATCCTTTTGCCCGGCCGAACCGAATCCTAATTTGCATATGCAAATTAGGGGTGGAGAGGGAAATCCCGTGACTTTTCGTCAGAAAACAAGGAAGTAAAATAAATTTTCCCTTCCCACCCCTAATTTGCATATGCAAATTAGGGTTTGGATTCGGTTCGGTATTCGGCCGAATCTTTCACAAAGGATTCGGGGGTTCGGCCAAATCCAAAATAGTGGATTCGGTGCATCCCTACATGCAACGGAAATAAAGTAAGAGCGAAATGTCGGATGAAGTCGCACGGTTGATCTGACGCAACACGACTGTCAGATGCGTCGCGACAGATCTCAACTTATTTTCGTCACGTCGTTTTGTCGCAGCGTGTCAGAACGCACTGAAAACGTCCGTGAAGTCCTACCCTAATAGAAAACATGCATGCTGCTGATTCTGTGTAATTGAATCATTAACGGAGACTTGTTCCAAATAATAACAGTGTTCTAAATAATAGCAGTGTGGAGTTCAATTAGTGAGGTCATTCATTCTGTGAAAAAACAGGTGTCAGTTATGGCCCTTATTAAAAGAATGAAGGCAGCAAATGTTGTGCATGCTGGTTATAGTGCATTTCTCTCTGAAAATCGGAGCAAAATGGGTCGTTCCAGACATTGTTCAGAAGAACAGCGTACGTTGATTTAAAAGTTGATTGGAGAGGGGAAAACACATAAAGAAGTGCAGAAAATGATAGACTGCTCAGCTAAAATGGCAACCAAATCCTGAAAGATGTGGAAGAAAACAGAAAACTTGAATACATAGAAGAATAGCCAGAATAGCAAAGACTCTGTTCTAGGAAGATGAAAGAAGGCGTAAAGTTACCTGTGAGTACAGTTACAATTAGTAGACGCCTATGTGAAGCCAAGTTATCGGCAAGAAGCTCCTGCAAAGTCCCATTGTTGAAAAAAAGACGTGCTGAAGAGGTTACAATTTGCCAAAGAACACATTGACTGACGTAAAGAGGAATGGCGCAACATTTTGTGGACTGATGAAAGCAAGATTGTTCTTTTTGGGTCTAGGGGTCAGATGACACCCAAACACTTAAAACTATACCCCCCAAAGCAATGTAGGTCTCTATAAAAAGATATTGCATAAAACAGCTCATATGTAAAATCCTGCTTCATGTAAATAACCCATTTTCATAATAATATACTTTTCTAGTAGTATGTGCCATTGGGTAATCATAAATAGAAAATTGCCATTTTAAAAAATAAGGGCCGCCCTCTGAGATCGTAAGATTCACTGTGTACACATACAAACCACATGTAAGGTCACATGAGCCAATTAACAGACAGAGTTCTGCCTTTTGCTTCCTCACTTTTTCCTGTTACAGTTAGTGTTGTAGTATTTCTGGTCAGGTGATCTCTGAGGCTGCACAGATAGAGTCACGAAATGGTGGTTCAAGGCAAGAGATATAAAAGGGCAATATTTACTTAAATACTGTATATAGACCAGTTTGGTAAGATTCTTTAATATGCCACTTAATATATGAACTATCTGTTGCTTAAGTGTTCATTTTGTGGGTATAGTTTTCCTTTAATTCAAGCCACAGTACAGTGTGAAGACAGTGAACAGGGTGGCACAAGCATCATGATATGGGGATGTTTCTCATACTATGGAGTTGGGCCTATTTATCACCTACCAGGGATCATGGATCAGTTTCAGTACATCAAAATACTTGAAGAGGTCGTGTTGTCTTATGCTGAAGAGGAAATGCCCAAGACAAAGGTCCCAAACAAGATGAACGTTATGGCGTTGGCAGCCCAATCCGCAGACCATAATCGAGTAGAAAACTTGTGGGGTGATCTACAAATGGTGTTTCTGAGACAAAACCAAGAAATGCAGAAGAATTGTGGAATGTAACAGATGCCAGAAGTTGGTGGACTCCATGTAACACAGATGTGCAGCAGTTCTCAGAAACACTGCTTATACAACTAAATATTAGTTCACTGATTTAAATGAAAGCAAAATCTTGAAACATTTCTAAGTTTATACAGTATAGAATACAGACACTGCTATGTTCTTGGAACAGCCTCATATTCCCTTTTCTTCATTTTCGGTAAAGGAATAACACGTTTTTATACATTTGCATGTATGGAAATAAAAGCTATTATAAGGATTTTGAGCTGTATTCACTTTTTTTTTTAACACACAGATATTATTCTGAACCCAACTGTATGTTAATGAAGGGCTCTCAAATGTTGCCAGTCTTTTTCTGTGATGTTTCTAACTGGCTGATGCCAGCATGAGTCAGCAATTTGCAGAGCACTACAGACACATCCGTTTTTTTTTTTTGCAACAGGGAAAGCACGCTCTTGTGAAGAACGATAATAAAGAAAAAAATCAAATCTAAATGTAATAACATTTTTGTCTCTGATTTTTATATAATTTGTGAAGTTTCTTTTTGTGTTTTCTCATTAATAACGCTTATAAGTTACTGATAGTTAAAGGGCATGTAAAGGCAAACAAAATAGAATCCAATTTTTACTTTCTTTAATGAAAAAGAAACCTATCTCCAATATACTTTAATTAAAAAATGTGTACCATTTTTATAAGAAACCTGACTGTATGCAGTGAAATTCTCCCTTCATTTACTGCTGTGGATAGGAATTGTCAGATAGTCCCTAACTGCTGGGCAGGGAAACAATCATAATTATGAACAGCAGGTGGTGCCCCACCTTACTACCCAGCCATGCAGAACTCAAGCAGCTTTGTTCATTTCCCTGTAGAGCAGTCGGCGACTGTAGAGATTTGTATTGGATTTTATTTTGGCTTTACAACCCCTAACGGTTTCCAACTCCAGCTGCAGAGACAAAGATCATGGATCCAGATTTAAACACACAAACTGGGATCTATTTGGAGGATTATTTCGCTGCGGCCACGGGTTCTGCAGAGTTGGAGAAAGTTTGTATTAAACAATACAAAAACTATAAAATCCACATTAGATTACATGACAACACAAGACCCAGTGCAGTCTGCATATTCTGATTATTAATCAGCCTTGCTGTATCGGCTTTTGGCAGATATTTGAGTTCTGCTGTTTTGATAATTTATGATGATCTCTAAGCAGCCCAGACCACACCGAGCATGTGTTCAGTCTTGGTCTTGCAAAGCTGTTTAACAAAGTTACACGATGGTGACCCCCTGTAGCCAACTTTGAAAGCATAAATTATTTGTTTGATTAGGCTTGTGGTGCAGTAAGTTCATGTTTATGTTTAGTATACAAAATCCAGCATTTTTAGCCTTAGTCTATTTTAGACTTTACTTTCCCTTTAAGCTTACTAGCATTCATGCATCATTGTCTCCATACATATCTTTATAATTTTGCATTTTGCTTCCATAAATATGTTAATGAGAGGGAAAGACTATGCTGCTTTGTTGAGGTTTAAATAGCAAGCATACGCAAGAGTACTTTACTTGATTTGTTCATTTACATAGATACATAGTATATTTTTAAAGGGAAAAGGAGAATTTATATAAATTAGAGCTTACTCAAATAACTGATTCCAGTATAAACAAAATAACTGTCTTTTGCACAAATTCTACATGTAGAGAGACCTGATGTCTGTTGATTTTAATAGAGTGAGCTCTTATACATCTTCTAGGCAAAAGGAGCCCCCTTATAAGAGATATTGGATCTAACCGTCAATGAATATCTGACACTCAACTCCTGCATGAAGAGAATGAAGAGAAACCGATGCATAGAGAGGGATAGTGAAGATAAACTTGATTATTTCAGACATGATGCAGAATATTTGATTGTATTTAGAAAGTTTCCTTTTTCAGTATGATTTCAGAAAAAGGAAAGAATTTGTAATTGATTATATTTAGAAAATGTCTTATTTCAGTATGCTGAAGCTTAAATTACATTTTCATTTTTGCGATAGTTCCCCTTTAAGGTAACACAGCTAATGGTATAAGAAATAAAAAAAATAAAACAGCTCAGTGATATACAGGTACTCTTTTTAAATGCCTGTTTGCTGCACTTATAAGGCCTATGCTGGGCCTCCTATTCCATTATGTCATGTTCCTCCCAACTTGTGTTGGTGTTTCTTTTGATTTTATGGCCTTGGCCATGGTCTGTTAGCAGCAGTACTTATTTCCGATCCTCCAAACAGTGCATATACACCAGATGCAGCATTACAGTTTGTTTATTCTTCCTGGTCTGTTCCTGTGAGCATATCCCAATAACATTTAATGCTGGGGGCTCAGAATCGCCCCTGTATGATTGTTTGTTATGCAAAAATGAAGATATTTACTTTTCAGTATTTATTATTAAATAACCAAACAAGAAACCCTGCAAAGAAACAAAAAATGGAAAGAAAAAGTCACACAATAACCCTCTACCTCCTCCCACATAAAAAAAAAAAACATCAGTCAGTAAATGCACAGTGTGAGTGACGAGCCCAGAACAGCAGAAAAAAAACCTTGCAGCTAAAGCATCCACTCTATCAGCCTTCCAAATATATATCCACCCACCATGGACTTTGATTCTAGCCCTGCTCTGCAACCAGTAAATCTGAAAATATGGGCAGTCAGTACAGCAGGATTTGCTGAAGTCTACTGCCAACCTGTGGCATAACTATGAACTGCAGCAGTTCTTTGTGATTGTTTTGCAAAAGGGCGGATTAAAAAAAAACAAAACCTCCCTTTCTCTCCAGAAGTATGATCACACATAAGGTGACTTTATTTTGCATTAGCAGTACTTTCCGTGGTTGCTTGCGGAACCCTGGTAAATTAAAGGTGAAAAATATGCAGATTGTTGCAATAATGAGCAAGGGGCCCAAGAAGTGGCAGGTGCATGGAGGACGAACACACAATGTCAAGATTCCTCATTGCCAGAGTCATCCTGGCCTTCATAGCAGCTGTCCTCATCTTCCTCCATTTCATCGTCCTCATAGTAGTCATCATAGAAAAGGTCAGAACCTTCATCTGGAACAGGAGCCTTGGTCTTTACACAATATTCAGCCAAAGTAGTAGGGACCTTCACGCCATCATGTTCAGCATCAGCCTTAGTTGACAGAACCTGTTTCCTACACATACAGAACAGACAAAATTAGCTACTACTTTAGTCTATTATACAAGAGTTTTTTTTATGTATTTTAAGAAACAACTGAATCCCTATAACAATAAGACTAGAAATGAGGTACCGTATTCACTGGAGTATTCTATGTGCTGAATCCTCTTGTAACTACCAATTTTTTGTATTTTTCCACATAATGAAAGAGTGCTCTGAGCTGCTGTACCCAAATTATATTTGTCAAAAGTAAACATTTAAAGCTAAGATCCTTCAGTTTTCACCAGTTGTGCATACACAGTTTTATACACCAATTTCTACTACATTGCCAATGAATACTATCGCTAACCTTTAATCCCAGGCTGGTGATCCTCTTGGCAGAAAAACACACCAGCATGTGTTATGTATCATGTCTCTAGCCAGCAGCTACTTTGGCTGTCCGAGACTGTGGTTGGTCCTGGACAGTCAAAAGAGATGGAGGAGCAATGCCATTGAGAACATACTCAGGCTGGTATTCTCTTCAGTCAAATGTGATTATAACCTTTCGTTTAGAACCATTTTGCACTAAACTAGTCCCGTCTTCATGTGTGGCCCATTAGGAACATTCATAATTCACCGCTGCTCCGGGCAATAAGGCAGTTAGGCACCCTGGGCACAGCACAAGCAGTTTAAGTTGCACATTGCTGCTGTTCTATTTAAACATATGCTAATTTTTCCTAGTGTATGAACTTTCCCACAGTTTTTACAAGTTAGATTTCATTATCTTGTGCTTTTTCAGCATTTACAACTAAACCAGTTTAACATGAATAAAACGTACAGCGTTGTTCCTGCTATGGAACAGTTCTGTTATTGTTCCATTTGCTAATCATAAGCCCTTATGTTGCCAGAACATAAGCTTTTGGCTTCTAGGCCATATTATCTTACGGTTTGTTATGAGGCAGAAATAGTCAATTCACTGGGAATTTAGGTACTGCAAAAACTGCTCACCTAGTAACACCTTCCCAGTGAGAATGCTGGTCACATAGCATCATGGCATGGACAGTATGAGATTGCCATTATACACACACCTGATAATGTCTGTGTATTCTTTATCACGTCCTTTGCTGTCCTTCCATTTTCTGTACATAACTGATGCATCCACATTTGCTGGAGAGAAAGTGTTAGGCTCATTCAGCAGAGAGATGACACTGAGCAGGATTGTTCTATATAAGGGAAGGAAACAAAGGTCAAGCACATGAACATAGGTTGCCTTATAGGGGAAATGTTGACAAAACACTCCAATAAATTAGAGCTTAACAAAACAAGGAACTTTGTAAATAAAGTTAATTAAGAATTCTCAGGCATAAGGGGATGTTTATGGACATTAAAAAGAAACATCACTGGTGATGACCTTATGAAATAAACAGTGAACGTATCAGTGATTGCTAAATTGGTTGCTATGGGAAATATTACCAGTGATGTCTATCTCCAATGTTAATAAGTACACCCTTAGTGTACTGTGTGAACCCACCCCGCTATCTTGGTGCTTTGCAGGGCTGAAAGGCTGAGTAGGTTTATGAATAACAAAAGGTACACATTCATTGGTAGCTAACTTAAAATAGTCCTGGCCAAGTGTATGCACCTTGCACCCAACGTCAAGAAACCACCCCAAGAAACCTTTTATATTATTTCCATTGCCTTATCAAGACCATGAAGCTTCCCCCACATGTCCAATTTATACTGTGCATGTATGTGTCAGGGCCATTAATAATAATAATATCAGAAGTTACTTTGTTGCCCATTATACCACCCATTGCTATAATAATAATAGAAAAATTATTGTTTGATGGACGGTGCTCCCCAACCACTATTTTTCTACCATTGCTATAATATACTGCTTAACCAGCTGTGTGGATACTATATGTGTATAGATGCATGCATAAGTTGAATGTTGACATGTCATGCACCTTATAGACAGATGTCTTGTACCTTACAGCAGTATAAATATCACCCAATAAATTGCACAATTTCACATATTATACACGCTCCTCCCACCTGATTTATTTAAATCAGGCAGTGTGGTTCAATAATCCAAGGAGAGGGATCCCTCCTCCCATGCGCAGCACCTTTGTTTTTAAACTTGTTTTTAATTGATACTTGGGGCATGATTGTGAATAAATACTGCCTTTTTAGAAATATTGTTTGGATTATTCATGGCATTTTGCTATTCAGGGATCATCATTTATTTATATAGCGCTGTCAAGATACGCAGTGCTTTATAAAGTCTTGGAGTTAAGTCCCTTTTTTAGGTTAAGATATTTTGAACTCAGTTGCTTGTGGACACTCCTTTGGGCTTCGATCACTGATTATAATTATTATCCGTTTCCTTGCTTGTTTACATTTAAAGCTAAATAATATCAGAAGTTATTACAGACAGAGAGTGAGGCATTTTGATCACTGATGTTTTCTGTCAAGGGCAGTCACAGACAGCTACCCTATGTGCTTCAGCCCTTTAAATATTCAACACATCTGTGTAAATTGTGGGCTCTGCACCAAAAAATGCTAAAAAAGCCACAAAAAAAGCCATTATAAAACAATCCCTTTATTAAAACTCCCTGTAGATCAGATCCTGCTAGAAGCACAGAACTAGAGGAATGGCAAATATTCACACAAAAGCAAAGACAGGTTTCAGATCCCTATCAGGATCATTTAAGTTGTGGAGTGGTTTCTGCGTAGTGCGCGGCCAGCTACCCTGCACAGCCTTGAAAAGGAAGCAGTAGGAAATGGGAGGGATTAATAGGGTTTTGGAGAAATGTTCAATATATCATCCTGAACATGCAACCTTTTTAAACATATTTCTTCTATATCTAGAAGTTTAAATGATTTTTTTTCCCATGAATTTCCATCCTTGCCCTCCCCATGTCCCTTGTTATTCCCTCCTATCAATCCCCATCCTTATTCCTCCATCTCAATCCTTCTTTGTGCGGCCTCCTAGAATGTGACTGCAATATCTCCTGTGTGCTGTACCACTCTGCTCTACTCTTATGCAAACATAAAGAGGGTTAAGAAGAAAGAAAGACTGATAAAGCATTGCATGGAGGATTTCTGAGCACAGAGGTATGACTCCTGAGGCCAGACAACGGTGGAAGATTACTAGCTGGGAACAGAATGGACAAGAACAAGTTTAACATACACAGTATTTGTATTGACACCTGCCATAGTGAAAGCTGTATGTATTTAAGTGCAGCACTGTACAGGTGCAAGACCTCAAGACAAGGTATTTGGTGCCTTCTTCCCCTCACTACTTTTGTACCACACGAGAAGGAGGAGGGGGTTCTGCAACTCAAGAGCACCACTAGCGGCTACATTGAAGAGGCAGACCAGAAACACACTTGAAAGGCTTCCAGGGAAACTCCTCACCTCACATTCTGGGTAGGATTCCATCTTTCTGAAGGTAGCTCTCCACTTTGTGGGTCATCCACTGGAGGATGCAGGATTGAAATGCATACATCACCATTCTGAAGAAACAAAAGAAAATATAACTACGTACCAGTATACTACACAAACGCAGATGACTTACCGCATACTGTGTGATGTCAACCAAATATAGCAACAGATATTACAGGATATCACAGCATTGCAGCAAACAAGATAACTGATGTAAATATATTGTTTTAATTTAAAGTTGATTTTATTACTACTCAAAGCACCACAATTCAAAATACAATAGAACCACAATTTTAGATTACCCAGGGGGCACAGCACACATGTACAATTCTGTAAATTCTAATGGAGATGAGCACATGTGAAGAATGTATGCCCATATAATATCAAGGGTAGTGAAAGATCATTTGGAAAGAATCCCAGCCATTTCAAATTCAGACTAAGAGCATAATACTATTAAGGGAATTTTTAAGGTACAACAGAAGGTACTTCACTAGCCATGTTCCAATATCTTGCACCGATGAGATCTAATAAGATTGAAACAGACTGTCTGCAAGTGTGGATATATACTCTGAACTATTGGGCTGTATCTGTGCTATAAAACCAGTGGTTCTGAATGTATAGTTGGCCAAAGGGACATAAAGGAGTGATTTGCATGTTTCCGCCCATAAAGCCTTGTGTGAGAGTTAACCTTGTTTGTAGTATTAAGGCAGTGCTATGTATATGGAACAAGGCAAGTAAATACCTTCTGTTTTCAGAAGGTTTTATGTTGCATAAAGCACACCACATTTTTTTAAGCAGTAAGCAACTTGGTGGCACTGCAGTGTATCACACACAGCACATATTCCACTCTTAATGAGACGTGCTGCTGACAATTGTTGATATTTTCATTACAGTGGTTCTGTCAGAGAATGTCCTTAATTCCAGTACACCAAGGCAAATGGCAGCAAGAAACCTGCAAATCTGTTTTTACTAACCTCATAGATATTAGGATGCCACATTTTTGTCAGAAAACGAAATGCAGGAGGGGAGTAGGGATAATCGACTGGAAATTTTAAGCGAGCCTAGGACAGAAAGAACACATAATGGTTAACATTTCAATTGGTTCTATCTAGTGCTGTAGCTTTATGTAAAATCTCGGTCTGTCAAAAACATATAACCTAATATGCAGAAAGCTTAATTTTTTCTTTTTTATAGTTTTTGAATTATTTGCCTTCTGACTCTTTCCAGCTTTCAAATGGGGGTCAGTGACCTCATTTAAAAAACAACTACTAATTTTGTGTACTCATCTTTCTATTCAGGTCCTCTGTTATTCATATTCCAGTCTCCTATTCAATTGAATGTATGGTTGCTAGGGTAACTTGGACCCTCAAAAACCAGACTGCTGAAATTGCAAACGGGAGAGCTGTTGAACAAAAAGCTAAAGAACTCAAAAACCAGAAATAAAAACCAATTGAAAATGTCTCTGAAAATCACTCTCTATGTCATACTAAAAGTTACTCAAAAGCCTTATAACCCCTTTAAAGGAGAAGGAAAGGCGCTCTTTATTTAAAAGAAGGAAGCCAATCTCTCCGTGGTGCTTGCTGGTAGAACCCCAGGACCGGAGCAGTTTTCTTCAGATAGGAGCATCGGCCCTGGGTGTGAGGTTAGTATTTATAATCTCTTCAGGGTGCCTACATTTTGGCACCACCAATTAAATATGCCTTTTCTTCTCCTTTAAACTAGCCATAAACGGGCCAATAGAAGCTGCTCAGTCCCTCCAGACCAAGTTGGCAGCTTATAGGCATGTGTACAGGGCCCTCCTGGTCAATATCTGGTTGTTTTTCATGAAAATTCTAGTGAACAGGGCAGCAATGGTCTATCCTAATCGAACAGGTCTAAACAGGCCCTGCTGTATGCTACAAACCAGGTCCTGAGCATTCAAGATAAGTAATCCCATATCTGTATACGTATGTGATTGGTATGCTAGCTCAAGTATCAGCTAAAACCCAACTTTACTATTATAGCCATTTAACATGTGATAAGTGTAGCTCATTATCAACCCCCTATTTATCATATTTATTTTTATGTGGAACATCTAGAAATAAGTTGTCCCTTGCCATTATGTTCAAACATTGATACTATAGTAGGCACTGCATCCAAAATTGGGCCTAAACAGATTGATTCAACTCCTATAAATAATGAGGCCTCCTACAGGTTAGTAACTGGGCTAATTAAAACATCAAAAATTGAAACAAGGCCTGTGTTTGATTTACCCCCCCCCCCCCCCCATATAGGCCTTGCATGCCTTTCTAAAGGGTGCATTGTGTGCCTGTGGCCTAGCAGTTGTTGTTCAACTGTATCTCTCGAAAATCAGGTTTAAAAGTGTTTGTAGTTCAACTCTCTTTCGGTAAGTTAGTTTGGGAATAGCTTTGATGAAGTTTCACGCGGAAAATGGGTTGACGGGCAGTTGAGGGTTCGGCTGTAAGAAACAGATAAACAAAGGAAAGAAGATTGTTTTGCCGAAAGGCCCAACAATACGTACAACACCCTCTCCACGCCTCCAATAGCTGCTGCCTCTTTAAGTGCCCCCCAGGCCAGCATAGCTTTCTCCCCCAGGCTCCTACATCACATATCACGCTCTTTCCATTCTTCACACACATATACCTAGCCCTCACCTTGAAGTAGCCCCCCTCATAGAGGGTGTTTGGGGGGCCAAAGATTGCCACTTCCCAGTTGTACAGATCCCCCTCGCCTACCAGGGTGACCCGGAACCCCTCCACCGGCTCTTCCTGTAGCCCCTTGAGTTCCAGCATCAAGGCCTTCTGAGAGCTGGGCACCGGCGCCATTGGCCGGGCCATGTCAGTTCCGCTCCCCGCTCTCTAACCAGGGACCCACAGAGCCTTCTCCGCGCAGAGCAGGATGGGATCAGTAGGCTTTTGCTGTTTTAATAATGTTACGAGGCTAAAGGCTTTATTAGGACATATTACGATGCAAGGGAGCCGCTTTGCCAAATAACTTGCTGCTTGGAAGACTTGGAAGATTAACGGGTGCTGGAAACTGCAAGGGAAGCCACGGCGTTGTGGGAGGAGCAGCCTACAAATCCCAGAAGCCCACGAACCCTCTGACGCACTGGTGCGAGGGAAGGGCGCCGATGGACAATCTGACCGGGGGAAGGCGGGGCCTAGCTGAGTAGGGTTGTCAGGTCTAATTTACAAAACCAGCCCAAACCTAGCCAAGAGGCATGTAAAAAGTAGCCCAAAACTAGCACAATTTGTGCAGTGAAAAAAAAAATCTATAAAAATAAATAAATATATTTGAAGATACGCCTTTTTCAAATTGTCACTGATTTGTACATTTTTCCATGAAGTAAAATGGGACAGATTCGCCAGTCAATGGGTTGCCACCTGGCCGGTATTTTTTTACTTGGCCAGTAAAAATGATGGCTGATCCCAATGTTATTCATAGGGAAAAAAGATAAATATATAGGGAGGCCAGTATTATTTTCCAGAAAAGGACGGACCGTCAACTAGCTAATCACACGCGGCGATTCGTTTTCCAAAGTCGCCAAACTCCAGGCGACTTCGGAAAACGAATCGCCGCGTGTGATTAGCGCAGGCGATTTTTCATTTTAGCCAGGCGCAGAGCGAGGGGAGGCATTCGGGGGGAAAAGTCGCGGCGATTAGTCGCCAGGCGACTAAATATCCCCAAATCGCCCAGTGTGTCCCAGCCCTAAATGTGGCAGGTCTGCAAATTGTTAAACAAAAACTACATTACCCAGCATGCATTGGGAGACGTAGGCTTGGCACATTAGGACAACGAAAAACTTTGGCTGGTTTCCAAAGTACAAACCAGCCAAAGGCCCAAAAAGTAGCCCAAATCCGTACCTTGGCTAGTTTGTACTTTCAAAAGCCGCCTGGCCTTTAAATTAGAAGCCCAATTTGGCTGGAAACCCGCCAACCTGGCAACTCTGTAGCTGAGGCTGATGTTATTTTCTAGTGGGGAAAATGTGATTTTCAGAGCTTTGATGTAGCAGCTTAATAAGCTGTTCTACAAGATGTTATCAAGAAATGTTTCTGTAGGTACAAGGAATATATCCTTTAGTCCTCTAGCCTAGACTATGGCTTTCTCACATAGCACTCCTTAAAGCACAAGGAAACAAAGTCATTGGGAAGTTGCAATTTTTGGGGGTTTCCATGAGAGACACTTGCACAGCATGCACAGTATTAAGTATAGGAATATTTTTTAGTTTACTAAACCATGTATGAAAGAAGAAGGCCAGGGATTTTTTTTTAAAGCAGACACTAGGGTTACCACCTGGTCAGTAAAAATGATGGTTGATCCCAATGTTATTAATAGGGAAAAAAGATAAATATATAGGAAGGCCGGTATTTTTTTCCAGAAAAGGTAACCCTATCTGTCACCTAGGGCGTAACTACAGAGGGGGGGACCCAAGAGGTATAGGGGACCCATAAGGCCCTAATACATATACAATGTCAACAAATGTCAGTAAAACAGGTCAACCTATAGACATTTTAGTGGCCAGTAGATTTTTGCCCCAAAATTGTCTGAAATTGAGAAAAGTAACCAGAAAACGCGAGAATACTTAAGAGGGATGGGAGACTGGGGTACAGAGCCCAAAATCTGGTAACTCCGGCCTTCTACACAAGTCAGTCCCATTGCCTGCTGGGTATTGTAGTCTTACATTAAACGTGGTTGTGTAGGAGGCGCCAATAAAGCAGGATGCATCCTGTTTCATTGGTGCCTCCGACACAACTAAGTTTCTTTCACATGTGACTTGCCACAGCCAGAGCGAAACTGTGGGAGGCGTCTCCACAGCAGGCTACACCGTCTCCCTGTCGATTGCGGCAATGGCGTTTATCCTTACTCGTTTGTGATTACATTAAACGTGGCAGGTCTGCAAATTGTTAAACAAAAACTACATTACCCAACATGCATTGGGAGGCATAGGCTTGGCACATTAGGGCAACGGAAAACTTTGGCTGGTAAAATTTATAATACCCAAAAGCCATTGGCCCTTAATTTGCTTAGAACTTACTTTTTTTTCGGCCAGGTGTGCATGAGATCATTGACAACCAGTGGACTTCTAATATATTTAACACAACCTTCTGAAAACGGCATGAAAGTGGCACATGGGGTGATTTTGAATGGTTTCTAATCTTGGCAAATAATGGAAAATAGAGATTAAAAATAAAGAGTTGTAGCAAAGGGAACAGAAACAAATAGTAAGTAAAAATAAATTCAGTATGGGAGACAAGTAAAGCAATTTGTAGGGATGCACCAAATCCACCACTTAGGGTTTGGCCGAACCCTGAATATTTCACAAATGATTTGGCCGAATACCAAATGGAATCCAAATCCTAATTTGCATATGCAGCTTTTGCATAGCGTAAGATGGTAGTTATTTAATGTCTATTGATTTTTGTTGTAGCTGTGTTTATTGTGATTTATGTTTCTTTATAGTGGTGCTACATAGGGATGGGCGAATTTTTTCGCCTCGTTTCTCCGAAAAAATGACGCCCATAGACTTATGGAGACAAGCGTCAAAAAAAAAAAAGACACGCAACAAAATAATTTCGCCGCACGACAAAATTTTTTTGACGCCCATAGACTTTAATGGGCATCTGTGACATTTCACCGGCGGCGAATTTTTGGCAAAACGAAACGGGTCAAATTCGCCCATCCCTGGTGCTACACTAATTTCGTTTTTTTTAGGTTCGGTTGCAATTATTAGGTATTGAAATTGAACCTTTTCTACAGTATATGAAATGCTAGGTCTTAGATTTGGACCATATTTATATGGTCTAAGTACACTTGATTGGATTTTATTTTTGGACCAATCACATGAACTATCGGGAGTTTTTTTTGTGACTATGCTATGATTTTCTTGACATTTTCTGTATGTATTGTTTTCCTTATGTTCACTAAGGGGGAATTAATTATGTTAATAAATTAGGTAATATAACATCTCATTGTGTGCATTTCTGCATGTCTGACGAAGGGGTCCGTCCCAGAAACATTACATCATTGATGCAATAAATGCCCATGGATTCGCCCCACTTCACTTGCCGCTTGCTGGTAATTGGTTTACTATTTATCGTGGGAGAGGTGCCGATCTCTTTAACCAACACAAGGCATTTATTTTATAACAGAGAGGTTGGGGGAAAGAGGATAATTGGTTCTTCATGCTCATCATTTGAGAAGCAGATAAAGGGAAAGATATTGTCCTACTTGATAAAAGAATTGATAAAGATGATTACAGGACAAAAAATTGAAACAGTTGACTCCACTTACAATGCTTTTTGCAGCCGGGTACATACGCCTCCAGGCCAAATATATGATCCAAGTCATATATGAGGGAAGACGCACATCAGCTTGTTAGGAGTGGACAGTTGCCTTTATTGCATTCTATTGCAGTAGTTGAAGCACAAGCTTTCGGGGACCAACCCCCGAAAGCTTGTGCTACAACATCTGCAATAATATGCGACAGAGCAAACTGGTGTGCGTCTTCCCTCATATACTGTATGACATGGACAGTTGACTCCTATACATCACAAATATTAAAGAAAGATCCAAACAGTTCTTACTGTTACTGGAACATCCTATAGATCTGTTTATTTACACATTACCAAAGATACATAAATCCATCCCAGCACCTCTGTGTCAGTCTGTTAATTATCAGTTGCTGTTTCTTTGTGCAGCCTACTGGCCAGAATGTGGAATTTTTCTCAAGTCTTCGTTACAGCAAATTAATTATTTCATATATGGGATACTAGCCATCTCACGAAACACTTCAACAATTCAGATAATTTGCTCACAGCTTGTATTATAACAATGTTTAGTAAATAGGAATTATCATATCAAAAACACCTCAGGTAATGATGTCAATTTTAGTGGTGCTGCACAAGGTACTATACTATGCCTTTTACATTCTTAGGGGGTTATTTACTAAAATTAGAAATGTTCTCATTATTTTAGTAAAGCACCTTCGACCAAACTCACATGCACAATATTACCTTATTTATCAATACAATAATTAGAAAAATGAAGTGTGGGATGACTGTATAAACTCATCTTTTCGAAAAAAAAATTCGGATTTGAAGGCCTGAAAACTGTTTTTTTTGGATTATCGCCCCATAACCATGATTTTTTCAGATTCTTGTACGAAACCCACCGCAGATCACAGTTTCTTCCAACTGTAAACGGGACATCTGCCATTGACTTCTACCTGACCTAGGCAGGTTTGAGATGGAGTACTTTTTTTATTCAGACTGTTAGCAACTGCGGGGTTTAATAAATCTTCAGCACCGGGCTGGTGCACCTTCAGGACTAATGAAAACATGGCATTGGGCGTTTTTTTGAGTAATAATTACCTGATCCCTGTGTGCACTGGCAATTACCATGAAAGTCGTTGAGCATGCCCCCTCCCCATGCCTACATGGTAGCTTATTTATATAAACTATAATAGTGTTTCTGAAGCAAGAGTTTAAATATAATTATTTTAAACAAAGAGGTAAGAAGGAATTTATTTACATACTGACAAAAGAATACTCCAACATTGCCTCTGCTAAAATGGCCTACAATCATGACATGCTGCAGAGAAAATAAGTAATCTATTATTGCACATATCAGGAGACGTGCAAACAAAAGTGGTAGCTTCACTGTACATATATTTTTGGGACCCTATTCTGCAAAAAATAACATTAAAATAATTTAATATTTACATATTTATGAATCATGCTGGGTGCATGTCTAAAACTATTTGACTTTCAATTCTACCATTCTCCAGGCTAGATTTTGAAATGCCTGTCTATATTATTATTACTTATCTTTCTATTTAGACAATCTCATATTTATTGTTCAGACTGATTGCTAGGATAACAGTGTTTAGAACCAGGTGAACAACCCAAAAAACACATAAAATACAAAATAAAGACCACATGCAAGCTAACTTAAATGTCCACTATTTACATCACTATTTACATCATCATAAAAGTTAAATTAAGTGCAAACTGCCCCTTTAATATTTGTGAATTAACACCTGACTTCTCCATTTACCAACATCAGGCCGAATATTTATCCTACAGGCTTTACCTTATAAAGAAACAAGGCACATGCATCCTTTAAAAACTGGTTTCTGCTCATAACAGCTTCAGAACTGTTGCCCAAAAGGGCTTTATCCATTGCTAAAGATAAACCGTCTGGGCCAAGTTTTGAACCAGCCTCCAGATAACTAGCTGGAATAAAAAGATCACTAGTCACTAGAGCCTCTTCCAAGGTATCCAGCACAGCTTTGCCTAGCCTTTGGTCAGCTGGGCCTTGTTCATGGAGTACACTAAACAGAGAGTCCACTTTGGACCTGAATTCTAAAAGTACAAAGCAGGTCAAGACTCCATAACGGAAAATATCAAAGGGGACAGCCTCGTGGTCTCTGCACCGGATCTTCCTCAGAAGCTCAGAAGAAATCTCTTCAGGCAGTTCTCCTTCCTGGCATATCCTAGACAACACTTCACTGTAGTTCTTTCCAGTCAAGCCAGTCTTCTTCTTCCTCCCTCCCAAGCTCAAACATTCATATGCCATGCTGAGGTTATTGTTAAACGCAGTCCTGTTAGGAGACACAAATGTATACTACTATAATAAGCACTGTAAAACATTAAATATGGAAATTATCACAACATTATTTAAACAGGATGTAAAGTCATCCTTCAAAGTGTAGGGAGTCTAATGGATCCCTGGAAGGGAGTTTAATGGAGCCCTGGAAGGGATTATCATTTCCATTTCTTAAGTGATTTGCCTTCTACATCTTTACAGGTTTTAAAAGGGAGTCCCAGACCCGGACAGTTAATAAACCCATCCTGTAAATCTCAAATATATATAATGAATAATGTACCCCCTACTGTAAAATATAAGGATAAGTCACCAATGAGTTCCATGACCACATAAAAGCACAAGTCTGAAGGTCGAGTGCAATTATACAGGTCATGGATGTCTGAGCTGATATATTCTCAGAATTTACAACATGGGATGCATTATTTATTAATAATACACAAGTTCCAGTGAGTCGTGTGACACAAATTACATCACTAAGCACCACTTGAAGATATAATTAACACCATATTCATGACTCTTGTGTATTATATCATTGTTACTAATGTTTGATATCTTTTATTTTCAGACCCACATATTCCAGTCTCTCATTAAAACTAGTAAGTAGGACACTACCCACAGGACAGCTGCTAAAACAAAAAGGTAAAAAAAAAAAAACCAAACAAACACAAATTTACATTTTCTCAGAGTTTCTCAGAATATCATTTTCGACATCACAGAATGTCATTTTCTACATCCTAGACTGCAATTTAATGATTCTAATGGAAGCCCTGAACTTTTTCTGATGACCACATTCTCTTGCAGTATCACAAAATACTGCCAAGAGAAATAGATGGGTGATGAACAACAAGGGTTGTTTGTTGTAAAGTAGAAGGAAAGGTTAAAATTAAGTAAGCTTTATCAGAAAGGTCTATATAAATACACCAGTAAACCCTCAAAGTAATGCTGCTCAGAGTCCTCTGTCAAAAGAAACAGCATTTATTTCCTTCTTTTGTGTACACATGGGCTTCTGTATCAGACTTCCTGTTTTCAGCTTCAACCTCCAGGGTTAGGGCTTGAGCATGCTCAGTTTGATCCTCTCCCCCCCTTCTCTGCTGTAATCTGAGCCCAGGGCTATAAGTGAGCATGGAGACACTCAGGCTGGAAGTGATGTCACAGCAAGCTAATATGGTAGCTGCTATCCTAAACAAACAGAGAGAGACGTTTACTCAGGTATGGCAGAATAAATATAGTCTTATAGCTTGCACTACTGTGGCTCATCTATTGGCAATAGACTGCCTTGGTAGCTTTCCTTCTCCTTTAAGCTAATTATCACAAAATGAGGGTTATTACAGGTATAGGATCCATTATCCGGAAACCTGTTACCCAGAAAGATCAGAATTATGGAAAGGAATTTCCTTTTTCTCTGTAATAATAAAACAGTACATTTTACTTGATCCAAATTAAGATATAATTAATCCTTATTGGAAGCAAAACCAGCCTATTGGGTGTATTTAACGTTTAAGCGATCCAAATAACGGAAAGATCTGTTATCCGGAGAACCCCAAGTCCTGAGCATTCTGGATAACCACTTCCACACCTGTACTAACAGGTAGAGGTAATTAGATAATGGCCACTACTATAGCGGCAGGGCTGTATGATAGAAGGGTGCACACATAAAATGCTGATGCTTTTAAACTTCCAATCTAAAAGCTTTATGCAGAACAGAATCAAGCAATTATTTTACACATCCTTAAAGGACCAGTAACATCAAAAAATGTTTTTAAAAAATTTGTTAGTATACATCAAAAAAAAACCACCAAGGCAAATAAAACTTTAGAATTGCAAAGTCTTTATTAAGAAATAACTTACCAAAACCTTGGTGGTTTTTTTTTTGATGTATACTAACGAATTTTTTTTTTTGATGTTACCGGTCCTTTAAAGAGACATTGATAAAATATGTCTGAGCATTTGCTAGTGAATCATTCGTTCATCTACATGATATACTAATATACACTAGTTAGATAATCGCACCTTTGGGAGTGGTGGGCCAGTCTCAAGTACCAAAGAGCCCGATTAATACGCTGCTGACCCAATAGATGGGCACCTTTATCACCCGCCGTGGTCCCTGACCCCACACAAAGCTTTTCAAAGTAATCAGCCAGGAAAGCTGTAGGTTCCTCGGGCCTAGCCTCCAGCAGCTTCAGTACGGCCTCTCGTAGCATAGTCCTCGCCCCAGTCTGCACTAGAAACTCAGTTTCATTTATAGGACCCGATGTTGCTCGTGAAACTGGCGACCCAGCCATTACACGCTGCTTCTCCGCCATCATTATGCTAGTGTGAAGCCGTGCAGGCGCCATATCTAGTAAGGGCAACTCCAATATTCTCGGGCAAGATAGACATGCTCACCGCCGGCGCCATCTTTACTAAGGTTGTTTCCACTGTGGAGAGCGCAGTCGCCATGGCAACTAAAGCGGCTAACACAAGCGAATGATCGTAAAGGATAATATGTGCCGATTCTTTGACGCTTCTTACAAATTCTGTTATGTTCACACTGGTAATTTCAATTCATACACAGATATAAATAAATGGTGATCCAAAATGCAATGTGAAAATGATTTGGTAAGGTTTATTATAGGCAAAGGTTCTTAGTAAAGGTAAACTGCAATTACAAGACTGCACGTGTTTATTTTCAGAGTTATCATTATAACAGTGTATTTTTCAGTACCCATATTGTTTTTGTGTAAGTGGCACATGGAAGGTTCTTTTCACTGTGTCAGAGGGGACACACAAAATATGGACTAGTGGGGCAGTGCCCAGTGCCTATCGTTCCTAGGAGAAGGGTGAGGAACCCATGCTGACAGCAAAATTCAGGGTCTAAGGCAGTTATTCAATGCGTCGCTAGTGCAGAGAGTTGCAATTGCTTCCTCTGCACTTGAAGAGCAGAAATTTTGATTTAAAAATCAGAATTTTGGCTCTTTATGTTACCAGGAGCAGCTCTCAACTTGCCTCGAACGGAAACACCCTTGCCCCCATGAACTAAGCTCCATTGTCCCCACTATAGTCTATCACTTGAAAAAGTGCCTCTGGATGTAATGCTGACCTATCAACGCAGAGTAGTACAGTGGATTTCTCAGGCACCAACCTCTGTATCCAGTAGCGTAACTACCAGTGGTGCAAAGGGTGCGATTGCACCTGGGTTCGCACCCCCTTGGGACGGGTTGCCACCTGGCTGGTATTTTACCAGCCTGGCCAGATAAAATGATTGTTGATCCCAATATTATTAATAGGGGAAAAAAATAAATATATCGCAGGGCCGTTTTTTTTTCCAGAAAAGGTGGCAACCCTACCCTTAGGGCCTGCCAGAGCTACGACAAGTTATCGCTGGCGGCTGAATAGAGGGAGATTCTAAAGCGAGCATGCCAGCAGCCAGGGTCGGACTGGGATGGTGGGACACTTGGAAAAAAAACTTGGTGGGCCCCGGCCCTCATGGGTCCTCTGCCAGGCCAGACCTGCGCCTCCGATTGTTTGGCCCCCCATGCCAGTGTTTGTGCATATTGTTTTCTCTGCGGGCTAGGGTTGCCACGTGGCTGCTATTTTACTGGCCTAGCCGGTAAAAATGATGGTTGACCCCAATGTTATTAATAGGGAAAAAATATAAATATATAGTAAGACCAGTATTTTTTTCCAGAAAAGGTGGCAACCCTTCTGGGGGCAGACGTTCATGCATGTGCACGGGGCCCCTGGAAGTGCTGGCAGCACTCTGGTGTGGGAATCGTAGGGGGGAGGCCCGACCGGGGGGCCCCGGTACCCATCCTGTACCAGGGCCTGTCATTGAGTAGTTACGCCACTGTCTGTATCTTTGGATTTTTTCACTAACAGACCACCGGCACTGAGCTTTTTGGTCCATGTGCAGTTGGAGCCAGTCTGCAATACATGCACTGGAAAACTCCATAAATCACCAAAGGGAAAGAAGAGGATCCGAAGATGGCACCCATGAGCTCCCACTGAGCTACTCTGCATCAATAGGTCAGCGTTACATCCAGGAACACTTTTTAAAGTAAAGTAATGCAAGGCCAAGCGGGAAGGGGGAACAATGAATATCAATGCATAGGGGCTTTTACGTTCGCCTTAAGTTCTCCTTTAAAAATGCACCGGATTCGGCCAGGATTCTGCCTTTTTCAGCAGGATTCAGCATATGCAAATTAGGGACGGGGAGGGAAATCACAGAATTTTTGTCACAAATCAAGGAAGTAAAAAATGTTTTCCCCTTCCCAAAGGATTCGGGGGTTTGGCCAAATCCAAAATAGTGGATTTGGTGCATCCCTACTAAAGAGCATCCCAAAGAGGCTGGGTCTCTCAAAAGATGGGTACTAGCACACCACTCCATGACACACTGTGCAGGGGGCAAACATATTAATTTGATAAGACTAAGAATAATAGTTTTAAAGCAATAGCAGATTACCAAAATCCTTGCTTATATGATTTTGGAGCTGTAGGAAGCGGTTTCACCCTTTGACGCAAATTAGATAAACAAAGAATGTGACACCAAATATGATGTAATGCTTGCTCTGATAAAGCCTGGTAGCAATATGAGAGAAAATGATAGAGAAGCCCTAGAAATTTTAGCACATTGAAAAAGTGCCATGAATTCAACATAAAATAATAATTTCATGAAACCCAATGCTTTCCTTTTAAGTAACTTACTATAAAAGCCAAGGGCGCAATAAAATAGTATTCTAAGAAAGGTGAATTCCTACATAATTAACAGATAAATTTGAGTGCAAAAATAGAAACGCAACTTAATTATTCTCAGTTTCTTTCACAAAGGCAGATCTCTACCAAATGGGCATGAGTTCTAAACATCAAGTCTTTACAGATTCTATTTTACAATATAGTTAAATGCTGCAATTTGGCAATATAAAGTTAGTTTTCACAGATTTGAAAACGAATGGAATATTTAATCTCTCGTTTTGTAGGTTCTGCAAGTGGCCATAAACACACCCATAATAGAAGTTTTGTACTATGTTCAGTGCGTGTATGGTGGGAGACAAGCCAGACCATTTTGGCAGAACGTCAAACGAGCTGGCTGGAAAATTTGATCGGAAGCCTTTGAAGACAACCGAACATTGGCCACTGAATTGTCGGATACAGGTAGAATTCGATTTTTTCTACCTGTATATCTGCCAATTCAGCTCTAACATGTTTATATTGAAAAAAATGATCTTTCCTATGACCAATGTCACAGGAAAAGTTGTAATTGCTACATATATGGCCACCTTTATATGTAGCCCAATGCTAGTCTTGAATGCTATGGTACTGTTGTCATTTTAGATCTGAGAAGCAGATACTGCTTATAGGAAATCCCATTTTACTTGACTGACCATCTCTGCTCAGGTTACAGCTGTTTAGGTATGAAGGATCCTTTCCGTCTCAGGGCTCTCCAAAGTCGAAAAGAGAGCATCAGGCTTCCCATTAGGCTAAGTGTTGGGACAATGACCCAGGTTAATGCCAACCCACCTGGAAGATAAAAACAGAATAAGTGGCTTTACTATTCCTCACTGCCATAACACTTCCAAAATACTTAAGACGGGGTGATTGCGCTACAAGCACAGCATACTTAAACAGCATCACTCAATCTATTATTTTTGTCAGGACAATACACCCAGGAATACAAGGTAGGGTTGCCACCTTTTCCGGAAAGAAAATACCGGCCTTCCTATATATTTATCTTTTTTCCCTATTAATAACATTGGGATAAACCATCATTTTTACTGGCCAGGCTGGTAAATCACCAGCCAGGTGGCAACTTTTTACATCTATAATGGCAAACTTCACAGTTTGTTCATTCTAAGCTCATGGATGCTATGTGGAACATAAAATAAATGTCACCCTTACTCAGCATGGCTGAAATGATGCTACAGTCTTCAATAGTCATTGCCTGTGGGGGAAAAACTACCAGTTTGTCTCACTATGTCAGGGGAACATCAGAGGAACTAAATGAAAGCAGAGCGGACAGACAGGGTTCTTCAAAAAGGCTACAGCTCAAATATGTGTTGCACCATCTTGGAATGGAGGGAAGACATTCTTCTACTAGTATACTGCATACAATAAAGAGTATTGCCTGCACTGTCACATTCAAGTCTACAGTTACAGCTGAATAATATTTTGCAGTATGGTGTACACATCTGCATAATAGCAATAATAGCTAAAATTTGCTTTAGAAAAACTACCCCATATACAGTACTATTAGCTTCAGACTCTGAATCATCTTGTACAGTAAAAGTTATACACACACTTGTAAATAATGGTTCAGTGACACCCAAGAACAGTATCACCTCATGCAAAATATACAGTATTATGCACAATGAGAGGTAGTTCAACAGAACTGCATTGTGTAGGCAAGACGTCCTACCCCCAGACACAAGCCAGACAGGGACGAAATCAGCCTGCTGAAGTTTGCAGGCCAGTTTCAGCCTCGGAATGCTAGCTGACTCCTCTTCTTTGTTTGCATCCGGAAGCATTGTGTCGGCTCTGTTGTTAACAAATTTGCCGGATTTCTTCTCAAAATGCAAAGTCTCTCAATTCGTTCTGGAGCCAACACAATGCTTCCTGATGCGAACACAGAAAAGGAGTCTGCTGAAATCAACTCTCAGATTTCAGCCTGATCTGGCCCTAGCCTAAAGCTGGCCATAGACGCAAAGATCCGATCGTACGAATCAACGTACGATCGGACTTTCCCATCTCCCGACCCTCCACTAACCATTCAGATCAAAGTCTTTACCATTCCGATCAAATTAGAACAGATCAGCCAATGTTCTGCCCCTGACAGCAATCGTACGATACTTATGTCTGACAACACTAGTGACAGTCTCCCTCTGAAAATCGTACGATCGGCAATACACGCAGAGATATTATCGGCAGGCGACAGAAATTTTCTAACCTGTCCGATCGACCAAACGACCGATCTCCGACGGACGAAAAATGTCGGGACTCTCCACACATGGTCCGAAAATCGTACGAATCCACGATTCGTACGATCGGATCTTTGCGTCTATGGCCAGCTTAAGGTAGGTCTTATCATCCTGCAGTAATTACAATGTGTAATGAATTTGTTTTAGATAGTAGTAATTATTTGCATGGAACACAGTATAATATAGAGGCAGAGAAGCAACATTTCAGATACACATGACAGCGGATTATGTAGGGGTTACACACACTGGAATACAGAACTTTAAGCAAAAAGCTGGATTTTTCTCTAAAGTGCATGTGCTCAACTGGAGCAAAAGAAATAAGTAGCAGAAGAAGGTGGCTACATGGCGCTTGCAAAGAACTATTCTGGGATGGTGCGATTTTATGCTAACAGGTGCACTGGTCTGGGTTATCAGGTAAGTGATTCTAATCATTGGGGAGTGCCTAACATTTGGTACTTGCAGTAATTTTGATTTTCTTTCTCCAATTACAAGAGTACTGTAAAATCCACCAATAAATAGGAGCATATTTTGTAAAACCATATACTGTATATGTGGAAAAAATACCTTAAAGTACAAAACTATTGGACAAGTTTAATAATAATAAGCCAGAGCTGCAATTGCATTAATATGATGATAGCAAGCTATAGTAAAATCGAGTCCCTTAAAAGGAAACGAAAACAAAACTGTGCTATAATAATACCAAATCTATTGGGCAGTCAGGAATTAGAGGGAGTAAGTATATTACCTTGTATTACAACTTAAAAGGATATCTGTCATTGAACACATAAAGCAAACTTACCTCTTGGAATTACTGGGGTGGGAGATTCATTTGCAGCCTGGATCCCTTGGGAAGACATAAATTGAAGTATTGTAGTAGGCCAAGGTGTAGGGCTTGGTCTTACTTGAGTATTAGACAATTTACTTTGATGAACAAGTGGTAATGTTGTGAAAAGATGTTCAACAGACTTCATTTGGGTAGTGCTCTCTTCTGTAGAAACAGATGTAAGGCTTTCTGTCTTGGGAGATGTTTGGCCATCTTTCATGTTTCTACCTTGTTCAGAAGTATAATAGGCAACAGAGGCAGATTGAGTACCTTGAAAGGCAGAAATGAAGGGCTTGGAATAACTTCTGACATTAACATTTGTACTAACAGTTGGATATTCTGTAAGAAGATTTGTGTGTTTTTTCCTGGAAGATGATGTTTGAAAGACCTTCTGAAATGCAGTGGGCATGGCTGTTGGAAACCTTCTGAAAGAATTGCTACTGCCTGGCAAGGAGCTGCTTGGTATAGTTGCAGTTATAAGCTGCTTAGGACTCTCTAAAGGACTTTTGGGAAAAGTCTGTGCGCCAGTATCCATGGGTAACCTGGATTTGTATTCTTGTGCGGGACTTGAAACTTCATGCAAGATTTCAGGGTACTCTTCTGGGATAGTATATGTTATGGTCGAACTTGCTGCACTGGTGGCTTGAATGCCTACATTTAGGGACGTGGCTAGATGTATGCCAACTGTATCTTTGGAAAAAACAAAACCCTTTGTATGAATGAATTTTGCAACAATATGTGTGCTATTTGACTCAACAGGTTAGCAGTAAAGAAATTTCAAACAGTAACATCATCAGAACATCATCAGAACATCATCTGATGCATTTTAAGACTATATACATTTGCCAAATCCCTTGTGTTAATGGGAGTAAAAGCTAAATTAAGTTCCAGATGGACTTCTGCAGTAGTTCAGTACTTCTGCAGCCCAGGCAACCGGCTGTTTCAATCAATAACAAGTTGCAACTGGAATGGTTTCTGTAGCCTGGCAATTGTGTGATCATAAACTTGTAACCAACAACCCATTTTTAGAACTCTATGCACTTGTACAGAATGAATGCTTAAAGATAGTCTGGTAACTTGCACATCCATTATACTTTACTTATGCTATAATTAGCCCTGGAGTACTTGGATTTTTTGCAGTTGTATTGTACTAACTAAACGGTAGGCTAAGGCTATGGACACACATACGCTTAACTGCGTAAATACGCTAGCAGAAGTGCCATAGCATTAGCTTGAAACCGCAACGTAGCAGTCGGCTTTTCTAAAAACCGCAGCCCGGACCAAACGTACGTGTGTCCATAGCCTAAGCATATTATTTGACACATCCCTTCAATTTTGAGTTTATTTTATGCCTTTAAAATACGTGTTGGTTTTGCAACGCTATCCCCAATCAACAGCAGAGGAAGATTCAGCCTGTGACACCAGAGCTTTGATTAGGACTTTCCCAAACAATGCAACTATGTCGGGAGGTGGCAGCCTATAAAAACATATAATAATAGGTAAATAGTTAGGAGCACCATGGGACAGCTTGGCAAATTTATAATCATGAAATAAATAAAAAAGGTTGTTTCTGAAACTGTATGCACTTGCACAGAATAATCAACTAATAAAACATAGAGCCTGGAAAGTGCACTGATCAAGCCCCCTTCCTTCTACCTTCAATCCCCTTTGTACATATGCAGAGATTTTTTTGCCCTCTATGTACATTGCCCCCCATATATGCTCCTGAGACTACATGGCACTCAAACAGGCACAAATCCTCATATCAGGGATGTCTGCAGGCACAAGTTAAATAGGGAACGATGGGGCATGCTCAACAAAAGGGATACGTTGTAAAATACAGTGTAGGCACTAGTACTAAAGGTGCCTTATGAAGATAGTTATAACAAGAAATCATGTGAAAATCTAAATGTATGAGAAACAATAATGTTAGATATACAGGCAAGTATGGGCTCCATTTTAGAGGAAAAGTTCAGTTTAAGAAAATAATTTGAATTTTTGAAAACTATTTGTGTTTTTGGTGGCAAAACTATCCAACTGGACTTTTTTAGCAGATTTAAAGTATGGAGATCCAGATTACAGAAAGATCTCTTATTCGAAAAAACCCAGGTCAAAAACATTCCGGATAATACATGCCGGTATTAAATATATTATTATGTGAGAGCTGTGAAGATGTGGAATTCTGTCCTGAAGCAGTTGGACTGGCTGATACATTAGATAGCTTTAAGAAGTGGTTGGATGGCTTTATAGCAAGTGAGGGAATACAGGGTTATGGAAGATTGAACATAGTATAAATTGATCCAGGGACTAGTCCGATTGCCATATCAGGAAGAATTGTTTCCCCAATTTGAGGCAAATTGGAGAGGCTTCAAATGGGTTTGTTTTTTGCCTTCCTCTGGATCAACTAGTAGTTAGGCAGGTTATATATAGACTAAAAAGGTTGTGTGTCTTTTTTCAACCTAACGTACTATGTAACAAATATAAAATAAGTATAGTTAACTATACCATGTAACATTATTTAATATATTATTTATCAAAAGTACAGTTAATCACTATTATTTGTAAACAGAATTATACAAAGATTATGAACGTAAATACCTTTCTGTGGAAGGTGCAGGATTCCTTTTCTTGTGAATAAATGTCCACCAACATTTATTTCTGCTTCACAGCCATATGAGGTTCTTGGTTCCCACTCAGTGTCTCCTGCAAATGGCAGTATCCATGTGTAATAGCTTAAGCCATCCTCATCCTCATACCACTCTTCTTTCTGCTTGGAGGCCTCCAAACTCTCTAAACCTTTGAACCACTTGACTGTAATGTCTGATGTCACATACACTGCCCTCATGAAGCAATGCAGAGAAGGGGGCTTTGCTTCAGGGTGAGCACTTAGGATCAATGACTCTGGCAGGGCTGAAAGAGACAAAAATGTCGTAGCTAAAGGGGATGTAAATCCAAATACAACATTTTACACAATGAAAGAAAATATTGCTGTTGTAATAGTACAGGAATGGGACCTGTTATCCAGAAGGCTCGGGGCATGGAAGTTTTCCGGATAAGGGGTCTTTCAGTAATTTGGATCTCCATACCATAAGTCTACAAAAAATATTAATAAATAATTTAAAGTTGAAATAAACCCAGCAGAATTGTTTTGCCTCCATTAAGGATCTTTTTTTTATTATAACAAAGAAAAAGGAAATAATTTTTAAACATTTGAATTATTTCATTAAAATGAAGTCTATGGGAGACGGCCTTGCAGTAATTCAGAGCTGTCTGGATAACGAGTACCTGGATAATGGATCTTATACCTGTACAGGCATGGGACCTGTTATCCAGAATGCTTGGGACCTGGGGTTTTCCAGATTACAGATCTTTCCGTGATTTGGATCTTCATACTTTAAATCTACTAGAAAATCATGAAAACATTAAAGAAACCCAATAGGATGGTTTTGCTTCCAATAAGGATCAATTATATCTTAGTTTGGATCAAGTACAATGTACTGTTTTATTACTACAGAGAAAAAGGAAATAATTTTTAAAAATTTTGATTAATTTATGGAGTCTATGGGAGACAGCCTTTCCATAATTCAGAACTTTCTGGATAACGGGTTTCTGAATAATGGATCCCATACCTGTACTTACAAACAAAATTAAGAGTGCTATTCCTTGCACAGGTATGGGATCTGTTATCTGGAAACTCGCTATCCAGAAAGCTCCGAATTACGGCAAGGCTGTCTCCCATTTTAATCAAACAATTCAAATTCTTAAAAATGATTTCCTTGTACCAAATCCAAACTAAGATATAAATAATCCTTATGGGAGGACAATACAATACTATTAGGTTGTACTAATGTTTAAATTGGGGGCCTAACTATAGAGGAAACAGACCCTGCAGCTGCAGCGGGGGGGGGGGGGGCAGGAGGTATAATGGCCCTATAAGGCCCTAATTCATACAATTTCAATACATTTTTATTTCAATAAATATTATTTTAAAAAAGTCAATCTCTAAACTTTTGGGGGCCTGAAAAATAATTTGCAGTGGGGCCCAGTAATATCTAGTTACACCACTGGCTTAAATGACTTTGTAGTAGACTTACAAAAAGATCCCTTATCTGGAATACCCCAGGTCCCAAGCATTCTGGATAACAGGTTCCATACCTATAGCAGTACACAGCTTCTCCCCAGCCATAAATCCAGTTACCAGAACACCTTGCATGTACTGTGACAAACAGACCTGTATCTCACAAACTCAGCATCAGTCAGAACTACCAGCTATATCTCCGGCTTCACCCAAACAAGCAGTGCAGCAAATCAAACGGTTTCCTTACCATATACATGCAGGGACCCCGAGTTCCTATAATGCTTTTTGTCAGGGCATCTTCCCTCACATATCATGCTTCCCTCCATAGAGATGCTGGCATTTTGAATGTTCAGAATACTGAAACCTGTACCAATATACAGTCCTCCGAGGTTGGTATCAAGTCCCTTCCATGTAGTAGAGCCTCCAGGGCAACTGATTGAGCAGTTAAGTTGAACTGATGCCCCCAACAAAACCACTGGATTTTGAGGGGCTATGGATAACTCATACTGTGCTGTGGAGAGAGGAAGAGGGTAGGATAAATGGAAAACAAAAATAAGAAGAAATATTAAAAGAAAGAAGCTGAGAGATAAGAAAGTGCTTGAATAAAGGCAGGAAAAGTTCAAGGAACTCTATTACAGGATACAGTGAGGAAAGGGAGATAGAGAAAATAATGAATCAATGGGAGGAAGGTGGTCAGGACAGGTCAGGATAACAATTCAGAAGTGGAAATGTTGATGAGGAATAGCTCAGCACTTTTACAGTACATTGAGAAAAACCAGTGGACGCATGAAAGGTGAATAAAGGGGACCATGACTCAAAGCTCAGTATAAGAAACTGATGTTTGCATAGTAAGAATTAGAAAATTAGCACATCCATTATTTCTGTGATTCTACTTATGAAACAATAAAACCACCAAATATGACCGTTTAAATGTAGCCCACACAAACCTATTGTTTGCCATAATGTCACTGTTAAGAAATGAAACTCACCTTGACAAGCAATGAAGAGATGCAGAAGGTATAACAAAATGCATGAATAATATGAAGGAGCCATGTTTTTACGGGTTTGCTTCTCTGACCTTCTTCCTAGCTTTCTGCTGACATTTACCCTGTCCCTCAGTTATATACCTCTGGAAAATTAGCTAGAAATGGGGACTCTTTGGTCTGCAGGGAAATCTAGAGGATGGAAGCTGGGCAGGGATAAAGGAAGGTATAATAAACAATGAAGAAGGAATTCCCTTCTCGGATGGGAATTAACCCAGGGTAAGGAAAGAGACATATTTCTGAATAGTAGCAGCAGATATGGTATGACCTTTATGGACTTGCAATACATGCAAATTTTTATGATAAAACCATTATGCTATTTTATCGTAGTATTTGACATTAAACTAAAAACACTGCCAAAAACATGATGGGGTAAAGTAAATATTTATTGCCTATGCCATAGATTTATATGTTTTAAATGACCTTTGGCCCATAGCAAAGCTTTTGGTAGTCTAATGCAATTTGTATTACCTATAGCTTGTCCTATGGGCTACTGGGCAGATGAAAAATGTTGTATTTGTTGTAGTGACTGGCACTAGATTTTAGCAATTCATAAGCTTTTACTGTTAGCCATGACTTGATATAATCTTCAAGTAAATGGAGTTCAAAACAATGCCACCATAGTGTATCAATTTTACAAGTAAATTATCAGAACAATCCTTGGTAACCATCTCAAACTGTACAAGTACACAGACCAATGCTGTATAGTATCTGACTGGCCCACTTTGCACTGCTAGCTCTGACTACACACACCATTCAATCAATGCCATGCCAGTTCTATGATTAACACACCTAAAGAATGAGGATCAAAGAAGAATGAAAGGTATTGTGGGAAATGAAGTGTTGGCTAAAGGGAGCAGCCTATTGCAACAACATTGCTTCAGTGGTACATGTAGTCAGGATAGGTTTTACTCTTAAAAGGGGACAGATCATTTTTTAAAAAAACATCTCATATAAGCTATAGTAAATAATAATAAGAAATTCAGGTTCAAAATAATTATTATATTTTTACCTTGCATATTGATTGATGTGCCCAATACTCTCACAAATAAAACATCTTATCTGTTGTTATCCATTAATCCTGAGCCCCTCAACTGTACCCCCTGCCATTTCAATTCATTGCACTGCAAGACTAGAGGAATTTAAAGGGTTGTTCACCTTTAGATTAACTGTTAGTATAATGTAGAGAGTGATATTCATAACATAACAGATTGACGACGAGATGGCTCTAGCCTGCACCTTTTCTGTCAAACCCTGGTGAGCCTACCATACCTTTTACTGCTTGGATCCGTATGTTTGAAAATTACATTTCTGCTGCTAGAAAGCGTGCTTTACTTATTCACTGCCTGGGAGCAGAGGGACAGTGTATATGCTATACATTACCTGATGATACCTATTAAACTGCTCTTACTGCTATAAAGAACTTTTTCGTGCCAAAAGCAAATGTGGTTCCTGAAAGATATAAATTCCGCCAACGTGGACAACGTAATGGCGAATCCACAGAACAATTTGTAGCAGCTTTGAGAGAGCTGGTTGTTACCTGTGCGTTTGGGAATCTAACAGATGAAATGCTAAGAGACCAAATAGTGGAAAAAACAAACTCACCTCGCAATAGAGTGAGACTGCTCCTAGAGCAGGATTTAACCTCTGCAAAGGCTATTACAGTTGCAAGGCCGCATAGCCGCATTATGGGGACGCATGCGTCCCCATTCAATTACAGCAGCTGCACCGGCATTTTTTTCGCTGGCGCGCAGGGAAGGGGAGGTGTAGTTGGGCGATAGGACCGCGCAGCCGCCTGGTCGGACCGCGCGGCCTAGGGGCGGCCGGCAATGAAATCCGGCGCTGAGTGGCAGAGGCTAAAACTCTCAGTCAGACAACTGCTGGGAATGTACAGATTGTGAATTCAACACTGTGGCCTAATAATGCACAGTCACAGGCAAAATACAGTGCTAAGGGAAGGGATTCACCTACACTGCAAAACCGTGCAGCAAATACAAATAGAAAATACTGCTTTCGCTGTGGTTCAACACAACACACTGCAAATCATGTTACATGTCCTGCAAAAGCTAAACGGTGACGCAAATGCACAAAAGTAGGAGATTTTGCTAAGATCTGCAGTAGTTCTGCTAAAGATGTTCATGAAGTCACTACTACAAATGTTACAGTATTAAGTGTGGATAAAGCTGGTACATTTATTCCAGACAAGTTTATATGCACTGTCAGTGTCAGTACTGCTTCTGCTGACAAGGGACACTCCATTAACCTGATGTTTGATACAGGTTCAGCTGTTTCTATACTACCAAAGGATATTTTCTTGAAATACTTTGCAAAAGATCTGCTTGTTGCACCTGCCCTGAAACTGGTCAGTTACATAAAGGATCCAATCCCTGTATTTAGTTGCTTGCCAGCAATTGTACAATTTGAATCAAATTGCAAAATGTGACTTTTACATTGTGAATAAGGGTACTGCTATACTTGGAAGGGATCTCTTTGCTGCATTAAACCAACAATTATTTGATGGTCTCATTACTACAGCGCCAGTGCCTGCCACACAGCCAGTGTCTAAAATTTCACCACAAAGCAACACTTCACTGGGCTGTGTAAAGAACTTTGTACACAAAGTTAAGTTGAGACCAGATGTAAAACATGGGAAAAACTTGCTATTGATATTGTCAGTTCTTTTACAGATGCTCCTATAGACTGCAGATTTGCTATAAGCTTGATAGACTATTACAGTAGGTTTTCCCAGGACATGGCCGGAAACTGAAAGCACCATGTGCAAAACTCATCTCTGTTAAAGCAAGTGAAGTGCTAATATGCCCAGCAGTTAAAAAAATATAAAAAGTGTGCTTTCGAAATGTAAAATTCCAACTGATTTTTCATCCTTTTGTCATGTACATAAGCCTGCTCAACATTATACTTGATGCAAGTTATAAGAGTAGAAAAGACAGTGTGAGTGAGTGAGTGTGTGGGTGTAGGTGTGTGTGTGCGTGTTTTAACAGAAAAGATTAAATCCCTATCAGAATTCGTATATGAAAACAACAGTATTGGTCAAGCACCAGTGGGTGGGATACTTTTGAAGCCCAGTAAAAAAACAGAGTATCTAGAGTGATGGACCCTATGCAAAAAGAATTCTGATTGGTGAAGCCTACTGGTTATAATATTACCACCTAAGCTTAGAAAAGGTTATAGCGGGATGTCAATTATTAGAAGAAATTCTTGACTTATTTAATGTTTAGTTTGATGTAGGCAACAATATTCTGAGACAATTTGCAACTGGTATTCATTTTTTATATCTTGTGGTTTTGGAATACACTTTTTGTTCAGCAGCTCTCCAGATTACAATTTCAGCAGTTATCTGCTGGAGTCCAACTTACCCTACCAACAGGCATTGGTTTGAAAGAGAGACTGGGAGACGAATAGGAAGGGCCTAAACATGCGTGAGAAAAAAAGAGGGCAGAAGCTGGATGCTCCATGGTGCTCGCTGGGAGAATCCCAGGCCGGTGCAGGTTTCTCCTAATAGGTGCACTGGCCCAGGGTTTAAGGTAAGTAAATGTGATAACTTGGGGGTGCCTAACTTTTAGCACCACCAAGTAAAAAGACCTTTCCTTCTCCTTTAAACAACTTTCCAACTGCCCTTTATTATTCATTATTTCATCTTCATTTTGCATATTTTTTTAAAACTATTAGGGGCCCATTTACTTAAGTTCGAGTGAAGGAAAAGAATAAAAAAAGATGTAAAAAGGGCAATATTTCTTTAAATGTATATCATCACAGTTTGGTAAGATTCTTTAATATGCCACTGAATATGATATAAACGGTAATCTATTGCTTAAGTATTCATTTTGAGGATATAGTTTTCCTTTAAAGGGGTAGTTCACCTTTAAATTAACATTTATTCTGATTGAGACAATTCTATTATCAGTCAATTTAAAATTGATCTTTTTTTATTTGTTGTAGTTTTTGAATGATTCATTTTTGTTCAGCAACTCTCCAGTGTGGCATGAAGGCAACTCTCTGATTGCTAGGGTCCAATTTAGCCTAGTGACCAGGAATGTATAGTATATGTATGAAGGACTGAAAGAAGAATTTAGAAGAAGGCCTGAATAGAAAGATGAGCAATAAAAAAAGACTAGATAAAGTGAAATCATAGCCTAATTCTCCCTCAGGCTTATTAGTTGTTTCTACAAATGCCATTCATCCTTAATAAGAAAAAGCAAGCAAACATTGCTCTTTTCCCTGTCTTTTCTTTTCTCATTATTTCAGTTCCCAAACTGAATGTGAGTCTCTTCATGTATTGTCATTTAAAAGTACTCTCTGTTCTCCTGTGAGTGGAGTTAAAGAATTAAATACATGTTAATGGCATTCATTAATTAGGTGTGGCTTTGACTAGAAAATAAAATTTAAAAAATGTATATTATATTCTAGTGTAGGTTTTACCTATACAGAAAACTGTGGGAAAGTCAATTAGCTTAGGTCAGCAAAAAGTATGTTTATCTGAATATTCTGGGATGTTCTTGGCGGCAAAACATGCAATTTCCTTGAGGACATGCATGTTTATATTTCAGGCTCCACACAATACACTGCATTACGGGAAGGGTCAGATGTAAATGGTTGAAGGGTTAGTTGGTAGGAATGCATAAAAAAAAAAAAAAAAAAAAAAAAAAAAAAAAAAAGAAGGCCAGTGCAAAGCTCTTCGCCTATAACCAATATGGATCAGTTACAGAATAGGCTCATTTGCTTTATTACAATCAATTTGAGCTAATTTTGCAGATATTATATATTAGAGGGTTAAATTAAGATATTCTATTTAGCACATATATTTATGCCTGTAACCAAATACTTCACATTGCTAAAACTCTAGCCAAAATGTATTAGTGACATATTCTTTTTTTCAATTTGAATTGCTGTCTTTTAAACTGGCTTAAAGCATATAATAAAAACTCATTGAAACATGGGAAAAAGTGTTTTAATGGATTCTGTACAGAGAAAGACTGGTCCATCAGACTGGGTTGGAATGTTCTTCATCTGACTCAGCCCTCTCATAGAGCTACATAAGAGCAAGTGTAAGGAACAGAAGAGTTTTGTGGCTTTTGTTAGAAGGGTAAAAAAATCCCATAATGCATTGTAATTCTGCACCAAACATTGTGGTTAGTGGTACAGAAAGTGGCAAATCCCTTTTGGATCTCCTGAATAGTTGATTTGGCAAGTGATGCCCTTTTATGATCGCTACAGTATCTGCCAGTTGTTATTCGTATGCTGCTCACTTTTTAGTTTGGCCGCAACGTTTGAGTCAATATTCTCCTCAAACTTGTAGCTGGGAGCTTAACCCCAGGTACACAGAACTAACCAATCCAAATGCAACATGTCCACCTAGCCATACAATTTGATTTGGTTATCCATGCTGTTCACTATAAAGGCAACACATGGCACACTCCAAAGTAATTCTTCTACTCAATTTCAACCACTGCAGATGTTGAAACATACAATCCATGGTTACTTTCATTTGTTTCCTGCTGCCCTTTATTTCATCTGTGGCATGTTGTCTTTCTGTAGCAACCTCTGAAAAGGTAATCATTGATCTTGCCTTTTCATTGGTCACTTGGCCTGGGGTGAACATTATCCTTGTGTCATACGCTGCTGTCGTCCAGCAGTGGCTCCTTGCCTTCCGGGAGGTGGGTGGGGGGCAGCAATGCGTGGCTTTGAGCTCCATTGCTGTGTTTCTTGTGAACACCAGAACGCAGAGCAAGGCTGGTATGCTCTGGAATGAAGAGAGCCACCAGCAGAGACAGTAGTACAGAACAAGCGCCAAACAGGAATGGCGGGCCAGGGATGATGCTTCTCTGTTAAAGGTAGAATACAGCATACAAGAAAAATTAAGTAATCCATATTAAGTAATCATTGTCAATAAGCATGCATTTAATTAAGATTAGGGAAAGGAAAGTCAAATTTACTTGGGGTTCGAATTTGCTAGATTAAAATTCACTGGGGGGGGCAGTTGCTGCTTTAACAAATTAGCACCTCCACTGTGAATATGACTTTACTTCTCCTTTAATATCCCCAGATTCTACCAACATTTAGTCAGTTCACAAATATTTTTTACTAATGAGGAAAGTGGGTATTCGCACTGGCCTAGCCACACACCAGTAATCCAGAATCAAATGAAACACCAATACCTTTGATGCAGCAAAATGGGGGTGATCCCAAATTGATTGTATGGTGCTTCAGACAATACACACACAATCAAATGTTTCAGAAACACATATGCCTTACTCGGTGATCTATGAGGAAGGGACATGTGGTGCAAAAACATTTGATCAAAGGTATTAGCATTTCATTTGATTCTGGTCTACCAACATTTATTAGAACGCTACACAGCTTGCAGTAGTGACTACATCCAGCCACTACTGCAGTGATTATGTTCTACATGCACAGCCCTTAAAGGGTTTGTTCACCTTCCATAAACATTTTTTCAGTTCAGTTGTTTTCAGATTGTTCTCCATAAACAAAGACCTTTTTTTCAATTGCTATCCATCTTTTATTTTTTTATTTTCCCAAAAATTAAATTTAATGTTCCGGTCTTTAGTGTTTTAGTCTGGCAGCTCAGTAATCCAGGAGCATCGGAATTGTTACAATCTGCTACAATTTAGTTTATACAATTAGTTGATACATTTCTCAGCAGTATCTGTGGAATATTAGCAACTATTATATCAATTCTAAATGCTGCCTTTAATGAAACTCAGGGATTCTGTTCAGCAGGAACAAAGATAACAAATGTATCAACTCAATGTCTCAAGTTGGAACAGTTAAAGAGTCGGCGACCCCCTCTCCCAGAGCTGCTTTAGAAGGTGAAACTTTACACTTCAATATTAGAAAAACGTCACAAATAGAAAGCTGTTGGAAAAAGTCTTTATTTGTAGTGAATAATCTGAAACCAACTGAACAAAAAAAAGTGTTTGAAGGTGAACAACCCCTTTAAAATAATTTTCAAGTTTTAGTCCATGTTTCAAAATGATGGCACATTTACCTCATCTGATGGGTTAGCCATGTTGGGTTTGAGTGATTTGCTCCCAGGTTCTTCATCTGCAATCTCATTCAACTCCACATGGAACAGGTAGAAGACAAAGCCATAGAGTGCAGGACCTAATCCATTACACAGGCCACGGATACCAGTTACCATTCCCTGCACCACCCCTGTGTGAGAGGGATAAAAATGAAGTCAGTACATTAATTATATTCAACAGTTTTGCTGTCTCTTAGGTCTAAAGGCTTACCTGGGTAGTTCAGTTTTAATTTTGAATACATTATCTACACATAACATTATACTCGGTCAAGGGTCAAGCAGTCGCTGGGCTCGAAAGGAAATACTTTAAGGGCACCCCAAACCTTTCAGAAGATGACCTGTGTTACAATCATATTTTTAAACTGCACATCAATCAGGACCTCACAGGACCCAAGTATTATGCTGCTCCTCTGTTTCAAGATCTGCTGTCCCGATTGTTACCACTTTGCTCCCAGAGACTTCCTTCAATGCCAGCTACAAAAATTGCTCACTTGCTTCAAATCACTGTATAGCTTCCTTTGGCTTCTGCTTCACTCTGTCAAGCTACTTACAAATCCTTGTATTGATCAAGGAACCCCATACACTGGAATTACTTACCCTGTTGGTCAGGGTCTGCATTTCGAGAAACAACTGCACTGATAGCTGGGAAAGTGATGCTTGACATTGCAGCTACAGCTCCTGCAGCCCACATCATCCTAAAATACAAAAGGATAGCATGTTAAGCAAGTGGTCTCTCTTCTTCTTCTTCTTAAACCCCCCATAGTGATCTATATGTGGATGTAGCAAAACTAGATCAGTATTATAAAATTGGTTTTAAGAAAAGGAAAGGTCAGGGTAATTTAAAATATTTAAAATCTGCCAGGAATTTAATATATTAGAAATGTATTGCTGATGGACATAGAAATGCCCTATAATTTTATAGTAAGGCTTTCTTCCTTTAGACTCATGCTGAAAACCCATTCTGACAACTGCTGAGATATTATTAACTGAGCTTGAGAGACGAGTACAGAACTATTTATCAGAATTCTATTTCCAACCATAAAGCATTGGGATACACTTGTGTTAATAGCACATAAAAACACACATGTTGCCACTTACATTTTACTTCCTTTTTTTCTGACAAAGTCGTGCAATTTACCTCCCTGCCCCTAATTTGCTATGCAAATTAGGTTTCGGTTCAGCAGAAGGATTCGCCCAAATCCGAATCCTGCTGAAAAAGGCTGAATCCTGGATTCGGTGTATCCCTAATTGCTATTAAACTGTATGTATTTTTTTTTTTTTTTATTACTTAAGGTCAATTCAATGGGATTATAAATCACTCGCAAAAAGCAAAGTGGTTTTCCTGTATAATAATCACAATTCAAATGCCTACACTTTCTTGGGAACTGGTGTCTCTTATGTAAATACAGAATTTCCTTCCCCAAAATAGATATCTCTTGGAGTTCCCCCATCTAAGTGCAACAAGAGCTCTTTTCTAGGAAATTACTTGCCCCCCAATGAATTACTGGTTTTGAATGGTATGTCAGTGTAAACAACTGGTATTTTCATAAAGGCCACATCTCTGGTTTAATCACTTGGATAATTTCTACAACCTGGACAATGTATTGGGATGACTGGGGGTTTGGCAGCTGTGCTCTCGATCTCAGTAGGGCACCCCCGCTCCAGGTGTAGGAAATGAACCAATTAGTTTGAGAACTGAGAGAAAGCAAACGAAGAGGCAGAAATTGCTGCTAGGTGCTCTTTATTGCACACAACATGTTTCGGGCCAAGAGCCCTTTATCAAGTGTACAAATCATTACGTGAACAGGCATTTTAAGGAGCATAAACGGAATATAAGGAATTTTATATAAGGAACAGCCACCGATACTACGGTATCTAGACATTTTAATACTGCCAACCATAACCAGTCCCAGTTAAGATGGGCCATACTTGAAGTGATTAGCCCAATGCAGAGAGGTGGTAATCTTAAAAAGAAAATATCATAGAGGGAGGCATACTGGATTAAAAAACTAGATACACTTTATCCAAAAGGCATGAATGATAGCTGGAGTGTTAAATGTTTCCTATAACTAGTTACATTGTTGCATCCCTTATCTGTACTATGTGGAAACGATGTTCTGATAATATTTTTTGATACAGTTCTTTGATACACTTTTTATACGTCTGTAACCAATTCTCCCTTGAAATTGATGCCTTATTTGTTTCTTTTCAGATAACAGAATTTCTGAGCCCAAGATAGTTACATTATATGTACAACTAGTGGTAAGAATACTGGGCAATCCTATGTAAAATTGATATGTGAGCATGTTGTTTTAGTGGTAGGCCTAGAAATAGGCAGTTCCTCTTTTGTTCCGAAGTATATTTGCATCTTAGCAAAACATTTGTATGTATTACCTCTTTGCAATGTCCTTGTAAATTTCGGGACAGTTGCTAATCCTATTTAAATTTCGGAATGAAGCAAAAAGATTTTTTGTACTGTTTATATCTTTTTTATTACTGATTTTATGAGCGCTTACTAAGATGACATCAGCACCGTACGACGGTTGATTGACATACGATGTTTTATGACCTCACTTCCTGTTCACGTAATGACTTGTACACTTGATAAAGGGCTCTTGGCCTGAAACATGTTGTGTGCAATAAAGAGCACCTAGCAGCAAGTTCTGCCTCTTCATTTGCTTTCTCTCAGTTCTCTAACTAATTGGTTAATTTCTACAACCTGTTTTCACACCAAAGGCTCACATAAATAATATTCAGTATAAGAATAGTAGAACTTAACCCCCCCCGTACCAAAAGCCCCCCTGTCTGCCATGGCCCTCTCCTCTGCACACTAGTCAAAAAACGAACCTAAAATGCCCAACTGTGCATGGTCCCACAGGCTTTGTGTCGGCGTTGAGCCCCAAAAGAATATGAAGAGACCGAAGATGGTGCCTGGGAGCTCCGTTGCTCTGCATTTTAGGGTCAGATTTTTCTAAGGGGATGTTTTTTGACTAATGCACAGTGCAGGGAGGAAGGGCAATGGAAGCAGTTAAGAGGGCTTTTTTTGGTATGGGGGGGTTTTAGTTCACCTTTAAGCACAAGGTTAATGGAATAACATTTGTTTTAAGACAGTATGAGATCAGTTATCTGTTAAAATATTATCCAGAAAGCTCTGAATTACAGGAAAGCCACCTCCCATAGACACTGTTTTAATCAAATAATAAATTTTTTTTCTGTACTGTAAAACAGTAAACAGATCCTTACTAAGCAGGGATGCACCACTATTTTGGATTTGGCCGAACCCCCGAATCCTTTGTGAAAGATCTGGCCGAATACTGAACCAAACCCTAATTTGCATATGCAAATTAGTAAGGGAGGAGGGGGACAGAGAGCTGCGCATGAAGTGCGCTGCTAAAGAATTTTTTACTTACTTGTTTTGTGACGAAAAGTCACATGATGTTAAGGATTTGGATTTGGTTCAACCAGGCCAAAGGATTCGGCCACATCCAAACCCTGCTGAAAATGGCCAAATCCTGGCCAAATACCAACCGAATCTGGATTCGGTGCATTCCTACTACTAAGACATAATTAATCCTTACTGGAGGCAAAACAATCCTATTGGGTTTATTCAGGGGGATATTTAATAAAATTGACTGTCTCACTTTATAATAAAAAAAAAACAAACATTTGGCCAAACTCCCAAACCCCATGAATTCACCAATAATTTTTCTCGAACAAAATCAGTGCGAGGAAGTCACAATAAAATCATGTGACAATTCGAATCATGCTACTTTTTCGAAATGTCGCGCGACAAACATTAGTTTATCAAGTTTATCTCTGAAGAACTCTAATTATTTTAGGTTTTGAGTGAAAACCAGTGTCAAACACCCCAAAATCGTGAAGGCAAAAAATATCTTCAGATGGTTAAAGGGAACTCTGCCATTGACGTTTACATGAATTCGACAGATTTTAGCTAGAGTATTTTCGGGTTCTGATTTTTTGCTGCTTTGGGGCATAATTCTTCTCTAAATATAATTTTTCCAAAATATTTGATGACACATTTTCTCCTTCCCATGTGTCTTGTACAACTCTCTCTCTTCTACGTGGGCTCCCCATCCCACACTTGATGCATCGGTGGTAACTACTACCCAATCTGGTTCTTCCAGAGGAACTCCTCTCGCCAGATTTCCTTGTCTGCACGACCAGGATAGAGTCTTCTTGACCTCCTGTGGTACCACCAATCTTCTTTGTAAATGTAGATGAGGCTGATTAATCTTCCTTAGAAGAAAGAACTGCAAGGGCCTTAAATGCCATCTTGCCCACCTTACTATTTGTATTGTTGCCAACATGGATCCCAGCACCTTCAGGCAATATTGAACAGTCTTCCTTTTCTTGAAATCGTTTACTAACGCAATCACTTTACTTTGTCTGTCTGGAGGCAGACAAACTAAATTTCGATCAGTTTGAAAGAATGCCCCTAAACACTGTAGGGTCTGAGTGGGACTAAAGTTGCCTTTTTCCTGGTTTAGTACCAAACCATGGATTAGCAAAAACTCCTTTACTCTGGAAGTAAGCACCTCGGCTACTGACCTCGAGTTTGCCACCACCAGAATGTCATCGAGATAATAGTATACTGCCACGCCTTCCTTCCTTAATTCCGCGATGAGTGTAACCAATACCTTTGTGAACACTCTTGGGGACTGGGCTAGACAAACGGCAGGCATCTAAATTGCACATGTATGTCGGCTATCGAAAATCTCAGATACTTTCTGTGTACTTGTGCAATCGGCACAAGTAAGCATCTTTTAGATCTGCGCTTGTCGGACAGTCTCCACCTGAGATTACTTGCATAATGGAAGTTAAGGATTCCATTTTGAACTTCCTTGCATGCAAGAAATTGTTTAGATTCCTCATATCTAGCACCGGTCTCAATGCGCCTGATGCCTTTTTTTACCAGAAAAAGTTTTGAATAAAAGCCTGTGCGCCTTTCTTGAGGAGTAACTGTTTCTATTGCTCCTGCTATGAACAACTGATTCAAATATTCTTGAGTTAATCTTCTGTTTGACTCTGTTCCTCTGACCATAGACTGTACGAAAAAGTCTCTTTTGGGTACTAATTTGAATTCCAGGAGAAACACTGATTCTACTACCCTTTGTACCCATGTGTCTTGGATAGTTGTTGCCACCTTCATTGTTGGCCGGAAGTAAATGGGGTGAAGGAGAAAAACCCAGGTTTCTTCGCTGACCCTCTGTAACCTGGACATCCTGATCGCCAAGAAGACTGCTTGGAATACTCTCTACCAGGTTTATACTGTATAGATGTCTTGAATGATTTCTCCTTTGCTTTGCCATAGTTTGACCCATAGTGTGCTTTTTTGGCTTGATTTTCCTGTGGCAGAAATACACTTTTGCCTCCTGACACTTTCATTATAATTGCATCATTTCGCAAAACAGCATCTCTCCCTCAAAAGGTAACCGACATAGATTAGCTTTTGAAGCTGTATCAGCTGCCCAATACTTTAGCCACAGAGCTCTTCTGGCTGCCAATGATAGTCTCATCGATCTTGCTGAAAAATGCACCAGCTCTAATGATGCCTCCGATATGAATTCTGTTGTCATCTTACAATCTGTCATCATTTCGAATAACTTTGGTCTTTTCACATTAGATATCGCTTCACCAAGATCAGACAACCACACCTTTAAAGCTCTAGACACTGATGTCAGTGCCACTGCCGGCTTACAGGCTGCTCCCGCAGCACCAAAGGCTTTTCTTAGATTAAACTCCATCTTTTTCTCCATCGGCTCTCTAAAGACTGCCGCGTCATCCACGGGAAGTGTAGTCTTTTTAGCCAGCCTAACCACAGCTGCATCCACTTTAGGTGGAGAATTCCTCGTTCATCAAAATGGTACTTTTTATTGAATTTTCCTGCTGTTTGAGCGCTTTTTCTGTTTTCTTCCATTCTGTCGCAATAATCTCCTTAATTGACAAATGAACTGGAAAACATACTGATCTCTTCTTTGATGAAGACGACAACTTTGTAGATTCTGTAGGGAACGTTAGGGTTTGCCAAAATGCTTTTATCAATGGATCAATAACCGCTAAATCAAATGTTGATTATTCTTCTGACTCAATTTCCCCCTCTTCTAACCCTGCCTGAGACAGGATGTCCAAATCAGCTGACAGATCTCCCTCTGACACCTCCGACAAAAACTCTCCTTGTCTGCCATGATGATGTCTTGGTCTCTTCCTAGAACTTGACACTGTATCCCTGTATGACCGCCTGTTTAATCACAGAAGCTAAAGACTCTGCAAACAATTGGTTTTCCTGTGACAACGAAGTTCCAGATTCTTGTTGTTTCTCCCCTGAAGCCATCTTTTCCGGAGACTTGTCTTTCTTTAGATCTGTGGCAGGAAGGCTGCACATAAACAAACTGTTAGAAACTGAGCCTTTACATCTGCCATAGTCTCTCTGACTTATACCTAACCTTTTCCCTTTAGGGTGAGAGGCTTTTCTCGTCATACCAGGTTCCATTGGTAAAACTAGTCAAGAGAGTAAACAAAAAATAATCAGCCTCTTCTTCTAGTAACAATAAAAAAGGAACTTCAGCTGATCTCCAACACATACCTGTCACATGCTCAGTCTCACTGCTGGCAAAATGGCACCCACAGGAAGTGAATACCACTTTAAATAGCAGAATCAGCCCTCTGGATAATAATCTATTCCTCATAGAGTTTTGCCGTACATGTATATGTAATGCTTCTCCCGGGTTAAGCTGATTACGTTTGGCTCCAAAAAACCTTCTCCAGCGTCTTTACGGACGCTCCCCCAAAGGAACGGTCTTTGCCCTCATCCAGAATGGCTGCTCGTGAACTTCCGCTGTGATGTCACTTCCCTATGCGCTCACTTCCCGCAAACAACCGGCAGAACCGCATCTCTGGCATCCTTCTCCCCGAGAGCTACAGACTTATCCTAACCCAGCCAGCAGGGGGATCAGACATACCTTCAAGCGCTGATACCAACGCCACGCTTCTTCCACATCCCCCTGACCCGCGAATGGGAGGCGAGACACGGCATGTATGTAAGCCCTTGCTGACCCCAGAAGGCCCTTACCATCTCTGATAGCTGGTAGTCTTGTTCTTCACGGAACCATCCTCTCCTTGGCCCGGAGAGGACAAAAAAGACGAGGGAGTTGGGAAGAGTTTTAAATTGTTAGTGGGAGGTCCTGTCCACTGGCCTGCAGGGGGTAATTAACCCATGGGTGAATGCGAACCATGGATGACTATGGCAAAAGTTAAATTTTTCACCTTCTATATCAGCTTTGGGCTGAGTTTGCCGATTCTGTAACTGTTCTAAATTGATACATTTTGGATCAGATTTATCAAACTGTAAGATTAAAACTCATTACAGAAAGACCCACTCACTTTCTATTCATTTCTATGGGATTTTTAGAATCGTATTTATCAACTGAGTTCACCATTTGATAAATATGCTTTTATAAATAACATAGAAATGATTAGAAAGTGAGTGACTTTTTCTGTCCATTTTTTTTATCTTAGTCTCTGCTGAGCAGTTTCATTAAACACAGCTGTTAGAATTGATAGAACAGTTGCTAATATTTTAAAGAAATATATCAATTAAATGTAGCAAATTGTAACAGATTGTAACAGAACACCTGAAGTACTGAGCTGCCAGACTGAGACACCAGAGACCGGAACATTACTCTGGAAAAAAGTATTAATTTATCGTCAACAATCTGAAAACATCTGAACTGAAAAAAGTGTTTAAAGAACAATTTAATAAAAGTTGGTTTAATCAAGTTCAAAAAGTATTTTATTTACATAAGAAAATGTTGTCAGATGTTTATTTCCTTTTCATTAAATTCTTGTACTTAAATATATAAATATATCGAACCATGTTCAATCATCAAGTGAAAATTGCCCATTCCAGAAATGTTCACTTATTATGTGTGTATTAAAGCTAATCAAAGGTACTGGGTGATTCTATGTTATTAAAGTGTCATTAAAGTGTGATACATTATCACAGAAAATAGAATAAGCCATTGATTAGAATTTTTAATGAAGTGTATGGTTTTTGAAAATTGTAAAAACATTTCCCCAAATTATTATCTTCCATTCTACATTTGACCTTGTTCTTGCACTGACCCTTCTCTGTAATCTCAAACATAACGGGGGTGATGAAATAAAAGGCACTACATTTTCCCAGGAGCAGTAACCCATAACAACCTAGCAGCAGGTAGCTATAGCTATTGTTTGCTATAGGGTGCTTCTCTTGGGCTATTACATATTGGGGTTTTCTTAATAAGCATTCTATAATATTGTGTATTATTAGAGCATAGCACTGGAAAATGTATGACAGAAAAAATACATTTATTTTTTATATCAAGAAGCTTATAAAAGGGGCGTTCATTTTCATACGCAGTGAGAAATGACAGGGGGTCCAGGTGCTCAGGCCCCATACCTTCAGCTCAGGGAGGCAAATCGATAATGAAGGGCTGGCACACACCAGACCACACGCAGTAAATTGATGTAGTAATAAAGTATTTATTTACGCAAAATCATCACAGCAAAGCCTTATGCGTTTCGTGCCTTAGGGGCACTTAGTCATAGGCTTATAAGTAAGTCAGTAAACTTTAAAATATACAAGATGGACCTAATGCCAAAGGTACTAAAACTATTTCCTGCCATGAATTACTGTGTCGCCTGTCATTCACATAAAGGGAAACATTTATGGCCCAAAAATGCGAAACTTATAGGGAGTTTCCACTCATGTGGCAAGTACTATTACTGGCTGTTTCTGCACCAGCTGTACAATACCTGCAGAGAAAAGTTACATGTGCATGAGGGGAAATGGACCGATAGCTTGAAATTCAAATTTTTTCATCTGTTGCTATTTTTTGTGTACTTCGACTAGGGAATAGTCCAAAAAAATTAAAATATCGAAATTTATCATGTACTGTCTCTTCAGAAATTTGACTTCAACCATTCACCATCTAAAACCTGCTGGATTGCTGCTTTAGCTTATGGGGGACCTCCTAGAACCTATTTGGAGCCTGGACTTTTTTTGGGGGGGAATTTCGAATCAAATTCCATCAAATGCACTATTCCTTCAATTTGTACAATTCGAATTTGGCCAAATATGGACCTATTCGATTCGAAAACTTTTTGACCAAAAAAAAATTTGACTTTATTTCGGTTGGTCTTTTTGAATTAGAATTTCAACGTTTTTTCAATTCGAAATTTGACCCTTGATAAATATGCCTGTAAATGTTTATCAGTTCGATAATTAATTACTTACCACTGTTGTGAACCAAAGCCATACCAAGCTAGCTGTAGGATCTGGAAACCTAGCCCTAGAAGAATTGTATTCTTATTTCCAATAGACCTCATAAGAATCCCCAAAACCACTGTCTGCAAAGGAAAAGAATTCTAATTATTTTTGTCAAATACATCATGTTATACACAATGCACAGATATACACATTTTTGGCTTTAACAAACAGGTATGAAATAACCTGAGGATACCTTTGCAATGGCGTTAATGGGAATCTCCAGTGTCAAAATAGGAATTGCTCAGTGGAAATCCAATAAAAAAAAAAAGGCAATTTCTGGTAATTATGCAATTCATATGTTTCAGCAGCAGAGATTCCCACTGACGCCAATACCAAGGTATATTTGTTGCTGGCAGGAAGCACAGAATTCAGGTGGGCAACAAATCTCTCTGTTTGTCATTAACCTTAAGCAAGAGGATTGGAAATTGAAGGTACCACGGATTTCTGAATGTATTGATGGGTTACTAAATAAAAATAAAACGCTTTTTTTTTTTTAGTTATTATGTCATATTCATATTACATTTTAATATACATTAAAAAGACATACTGATGTCTTTTTTTCCTTTAATGGTCAGATCTATTAAGAGTAGAAAATATTTACGGATGTATTTTGTAGGAAATTTTACTTCACTGTCATAATATTCTCTGTTGCTAAAAGTGTCCACCACTGATACACCACCATCCAGTGGTCTCAAGTGGAACTGCTGTAAGCAGTGGTATAAAAGGACTTTTATGAATAGTTTTTTGTGTGGTTAAAGGAACAGTAACCCCAACAAATGAAAGTGTTTTAAAGTAATGAAAATATAATGTAGTGTTGCCCTGCATTGGTAAAACTGATCTATTTGCTTCAGAAATGCTACTATTGTTGCTGTGTAGCAATGGCGGAAATTAAAAAAAAAAAAAAGGCTATATGGCACAGGTTTAATAGTGGATAACACCATTAGGTCTATAGAGCTTATCTGCTATCTGCTGTGTAACATGAGCTTTTTCTCTTTTGAATAGCTGCCCCCATTGCTACACAGCAGCTTATTTATATAAAGAAAAGTAGTGTTTCTAAAGCGCAAACAGCAGTTTTACCAGTGCAGGGTAACACTGCGTTATATTTTTATTGCTTTAAAACACCGTTTTTGATGTTACTGTTCCTTTAACAACATTAAAAAAAAAAACCTACACCAAAACACGCAAGCTTACTACTCCATTTTATTCCCCCTGCTTGTAGGCAGTGTCGGACTGGGCCGGCGGGACACCGGGAAAAAACCAGATGGGCCCCGGCCCTCATGGGCCCCCATTGGCCCAGCCATGTTTCCCTGATCGGGCTCCCCCTTAAAAAAAAAAGTCTCTTCTGTGCACCAGCGAAGGCACGCAGTGCGACTGCATTCGTGCAGGTGCACGCCACACCAGCATTTGCACAGGGGTGCCCAGAGGGAGACTGAGAGGCCCGAGAGGGAGGCGCGCAGAGGTAAGGCAGGAGAGGGCCCCCAGTGATTGCCTGGAGGGGCCTTCATGTGGTAGTCCCGGTGGGCCCCCATTACTCCAGTCCGACCCTGGTTGTAGGTACAGTATAAGCATTCAGTGACATCTTCTTATGCAGCAATGTTACATTTTTTTTATGCAACATGCTACATTATTGTGCATTTCATGCATGTTCAAAGTAAATTTAAGTAGACAAATTAAAGTTGAAGCAACTCATTCCGCAAGCACAAAATCTGTAATTTTTAGATTTGATTGGATACTGAACCCTCCAATTTGGACAAAACCAGACTGAACAAGAAGTTCCATTTCCAATTTAACATTGAAAAAATGTAAACTGTATAGGAAGATAAAATTGGATATGGCCAAATGCTTCAAAAAGTGCAGTGATGTATCAGAATCCCATCAGTGAAAGTAAAGTAACATACCTGAGCCAAAATGGAAAGTATTCCAACTACACCAATAAATGCAGCTACTGTTTCAGATGTGAACCCAATAACCTGTCAAAAAAGATGGCAGTAACAGTTTTTAAAATCAAGTAGGGAAAACAAACAAAACTTCAGACCTCAGATGTATGGCAATTCCAATAATTATATGGGGATAGGAAATGTATGACAAGCCAGAACTCAAACCAAAGTATCCATTATACCTCCAGTTGTTAATCTGATGCATCAGGACTGACAAATATTTGCTATTCTTAGCCTAGTTTTGTTTATGTGTTATCCACCCAATATACTTTTTAGAGGTTATAAAAATAAAAAAATCAGGGCCACAAAAACACAAAACAGCAATGCTTAAGAAATTTAGTGTAGCTGCACTAGTGTATAATTTTTAATATTAGTAATTAATGCATGAGAGGTTAATACCAGTATCAGCACCTCCTTTTAACAGGTAACTGACATGAGCTCATTCAATTAGCCTTATGTAGAGAAGGTGCATAAACAGTACCTGAATTTCCACATATAAATAGATTTGTTGGTGTGTGTTGGTATGTACATACATATATATGTATATTTTTTTTACATCTGATTCGATAGATTGAAAGAAAATCTAGTTACTCCTAGACTAACAGAGTCATCCAATATTTCTCTCATATTCGTGTATTATGAGAGAATCTATGCACCTGTTCTACATAAGCCCAATTAAATGAGCATATGTAAAAAAGGAAGGGGGGTCTATATACATTGGCTGTTGGCTACTGGGCATGTTCAGTTCTTCTCAGCCCAGATTATTAAACATACCTCCAGCCAATGAAGAGATAGCATTGCTGGTTTCCATAAAAACTCTGCTCTAGCTATCTGCACCTATTTCTTTCTCCTAACCTCCTCACCTGAGTTCATCTTAACCAGTGCAGCCAATCCAAGCAGAACTTTTTATCAATGTATATACTAAGTATGTTAAGCCTACATTCTTCGTGGCATGACCTTTACAGCACACAAATGTAAACGATGATGTTTCAAATGGAAAATGGCTGTCAGTGAAAAGCTGCTATTTGTTTTAGGAAAATGTGATGGTGCTGGAAAATAAGAGCCGATATATCCAGTGATGCAATTCAGGGAGATGTACCCAATTTATACGCAGGTATGGGAACCATTATCTGGAAACTCATTATCCAGAAAGCTGCAAATTACACAGAGGCCACCTCCCATAGACTTAATTTTATCCAAATAATCCACATTTTTCTCTGTAATAACAAAACCAAGTTATAATTACTGCTTAAGGAATCAAAACCAGTCAACTGGGTTTGATGTTTTCATGATTTTCTAGTAGAGTTAATGTACGAAGATCCAAAGTACAGAAAGATCCATTATCTGGAAAAAACACAGGTCCTTTCTGGATAAGAAGCCCCATACCTGTCCATGGTAGGCAAATGTAGGGTTTACATATTCTTAAACTTTTAACCTTAGAATGGCTAAATGCTTAAACAAACAGACATACTGGTAGATCCTTGACTACATGTAAACAGGACAAAGTCCTTGACTACATGTAAATAGGACGAAGTCCTTGACTTTAAGGGCTAGTCCACACGGGGAGATAGCCACGCGTTTGTGGTCGCGGCGACAGTTTTGTATGGGCGCCTATGTAAAAACGCCTGTGCTAACCACACGAGGCGATTTGCTTTTCAACAGTCGCCTGAAAAAGCCTGGCGAGGCATTTTCAGGCGACTGTTGAAAAGCGCATCGCCTCGTGTGGTTAGCACAGGCGTTTTTACATAGGCGCCCATACAAAACTGTCGCCTGCGCCGGTCGCGGCGACTGTCGCAGCGCTTTGTCGCCGCGACCGCAAACGCGCGGCTATCTCCCCGTGTGGAATAGCCCTAAGGAGTGGTAACAAACAGTGCTTTAATTTTGTACCCCATTTCTTACCTGTCTTAAGTACAAGAAAAAGCTTGAGTACTGTCCAGCCTCAGGGAGATAAGATAAAAAGACTGTAATACAGATCAAAAGAACAGTGGAATCTTGCCCAACTTTCCGCAATGACTGAAAGGAAGGAGGGGAAAAATTACTTTAAACCAGCTACTTGAAGTTGCACTTCTAGTACAGTTGAATTCTTTTTTAATTTATTATTCTTCTAATTGTTGCTTTTATGCGAGTGCAATCACTATTAAAGGAAAACTTTACCCCCAAAATGAATATTTAAGCAACAGATAGTTCATATCATATTAAAGTGGACCCGTCACACCAATAAAATATTCCAAATCCTATTTTATCCTGTTAGTCTAGCAAAATTAAGTTTAATTACACTATATAAATTATTTGAATCTTGTTTCCTTCAGTCTGGGAATTCATAATTATAGCAAGCAGTCAGGAGCCATTTTGTGGAGACTGTTATTAAGGCAAGCCTTGCATCACCTCAGAATCTTGTTTGTGCACCAGAATGGGGGACCGGATGACCATCCCCATGTACTGGCTACACAATTAAACAGTGACGAGAACTGGGGGAATGTGTGGAGAGCAGTGACATATAGTAAGTGCTGAATGGAAAGTGATTGCCTGCCTAAGGCATAGAGGAGGGGCAGACACTTTTATTGACAGCTGAGATTTTAAAATGAGTTTACAACAGCTATGAATGCTTTAATAAAAAATAAAACTTGGATTTCATGTATAATTTGAAAAGGACTTTTATTATACATTTTTTAATGTCTGAGTGACAGGTCCACTTTAAAGAATCTTACCAAATGGTGTACTGCCCCAGAAATACTATGGGGTATATTTATCAAAGAGTGAAGTTAATAGTGAAGTTCCGCCACTAGAGTGAAATTCCGCCACTCTCTATTCATTTCTATGGGATTTTTATAGGCGTATTTATTAAAGGGTGAACTTTCACTTCACCCATTGATAAATACTCCTTTCAAAATCCCATAGTAATGAATTGAGAGCTGTGGAATTTCACTCTAGTGGCGGAACTTCACTCTTTGATAAATTTACCCCTATAACTCTAACTGTAACAGGAAGAAGCGCGGAAGCAAAACACAGAATTCTGTCTCTGACCTAACATGTATGGTTTGTTTGCTTTGTTTGTGTGCACCGTGAATCCTACAATCCCAGGGCGCAGCCCTTATTTTCTAAAATGGCAATTTTCTATTTAGGATTACCCAATGGCACATAGTACTGTACTAAAAAAGTATGTTATTATGAAAATGGTTTATTTACATGAAGCAGGGTTTTACACATGAGCTGTTTTATGCAATATCTTGTTTTAGAGAACTACATTGTTCAGGGGGGTATAGTTTTCCTTTAAATCGTTAAAGTTTCATACGTGTACAACAATTCTTTCCTTGCAGAGAAAGCCACGTAGAACTCCTAAAATGTAATTTTACCACAAGAGCTATAATTCGTATTTGCAGAGTATGAGGGTTTAACATCAGCACTCTGGATTCAGAGTCAGAAGCAATTTTGGGTATCTGGAGTCGGAGTCACCAAAAATGTACCAACTTCGACTCCTAATAACTTTAAATACAAGAACTGAAAATAATCAAATCAGATATAAGGGCTTATATAAAGGAGGATATGGCAGAACAATACTATAGTTAATTTTGTATTCTATTTAAAAGCTATCGAACAGCAATATGCCAGGTTCAATTAATATATGTTTTTCTTGTTTTTTCAATTGTTTTTGGCTTATGTAGTTTAGAATTACCAACGGATATTGTTTATATTTTTGAGCTTTGGCAGTTATAAAACGCCTTTTATGTTGTGCACTTAACTTACTTAACATGGAAAATACATTAGTATATTAAAAACAGAGGAGTCAGAATAAAATGATTTATGTACCAACTCCACAGTCCTGTTCAGCATACAGAACTAAAACAGTATCCAAAATGTATTAATAGTGTAAACACTATGTTAGACAAATAGTTATGTTACTTGTACAGTTATAGAAAGATCACTACATAACAGTAAGCATGCTGCTCCTCCCACTCAGATGATACTTACAGCAAAGGGATCAGCTTGCTCCCAAGAAATAGGTGCTCCCCACGAAACCGGACGCATTTCTTCTGGCAAAGACTCTGGGACAGCAAACAAAATAAAAACTATGTCCAGCAATGCCACCCCAGAGGCAAGCACTACCACCAGAGTGTCACCATAAGCACGGGACAGGTAGGCACCAATGGCTGGGCTTGTTACTAAACTGGCAGCAAATGTGGCTGAAACCTGAGAGTGAAAAAAATTTAATTATAAACAAATTCAGCTGGTGAAACCAGGTGAAAGGTAATTTTTAACATAAAGGAAATAAGTGTTCATATTTAAATTCATTGCTGTCCTTTTCCAAAAGTATGTGGCTTGGAATTTGGAAATTTATTACCACTATCCATAAAAATTGGTCTCCGTTTTAAATTTACAAAACTGGTCCTGTTTCTGAAGCGGTCATAGTTAAAGAGGAGTCAGTAGCCATCACTAAAGCATTAACATGGGTGTTTTTTTTTTGTTTTGTTTTTTAAAGTGAAACAGACATATTCTTACTTAACAAATAAAATCTATGTCTGCCACTGCCCTTTAGCTTTAAACATTAGTACAATAGACCACCACATTTAAAAGGATTCTGTCATGATTTTTAAACTAATCTACAATATAAAATTTAATTCCTGAACCAGCAAGTGTATTTTTTTAAGTTGTATTATTGGTGTGAAAGCAGCCATTTCAGGTCACTTTGCCTGGTCATGTGCTGTCAGAAAGAACCAGCACTTTAGGAGGGAACTGCTTTCTGGCAGGCTGTTGTTTCTCCTACGCAATATAACTAAATGTGTCACACTGGGACCTGGGTTTTACTATTGAGTGCTGTTTTTAGTTCTACCAGGCAGCTGTTTTCTTGTTGCAAACCCAAAAAATATTAAAAATAGTTATAAATATTTCCTGTATGACCAAAGTTTCTGATATTTCCCCTTGTTTTCTGACCCAACAGTCCGTGTTTCTACTAGAGTGAAAAAGCAGGAAGTTCAAATGGGTCAGCACTAAAAGCTAAGGGAAAGATGAAAAAAAGAGAAAAATAGATATAGTCTAGTATTTACTTAGAGAGCTGTAGTTCCACAACCTCATATGGTCTCAATTGACCTCTAGTGCAGCTAACCTTTTTATATTTCACCACGTGTGATTGATTAAGTTGGGTACTAACAGACGTTCAGGTTAATTTGCAGAGTATGAAGCTTTAGGTTGATCTTCTTGCTAGAGGAAGTTAAAGAGCGCAAATAGTGTAAAAACTTCTTTATTGTATGATAAAAAACAATTGGTCACACTCACATTTAAGTGGTTAAAACAGGCATAACATCTCTCTCCGTTTGGTCCCAGTTGTTAAAAGTGTCTTTAGCAGTTTGCGGTTCAGGTTGCACCAGTGTTGCCTTTACACGCCACTTCACTTGTTACTTCCTGGGCGCTCAGGTATGATGTCAGCCAGCTATGCCTTACGCGTTTCAGCACTTAGCGACTTTATCAGAGGTTTCCGTAGGCGAAGATTCTTCTCTAAGCCTCTTAAAGGGTTGGTTGTCATGGTTACGCATCCTCCCGGCTTTCTCTATTTCTCAATTCCTTTCCAATGCGGACGGACGCGTCTCCAAGTCAACCCTGCGCTAACTTCTATTACAATCTATTCTGGGTTTTTTTTGCGACTTTCACTAGGTATGTACACATCATCAGTATATTACAAATCAATCAAAGCACAGGATGAAAATGTTGCTTAGCTAATAGTCCCATTAATTAAATAATATATTTCAATAACTTATTAAATATATAAATAGTAGTAAATATAATTACAATACAATTGATATAAGTAGTTTATTATAGTTAATAAAATTGATGACCTTGATGAATTTAATTATTACATTATATATTAATTTTACAATGAATTATTAAGTATTCTTAGATATTCTTTATGAATTAATTATTTCATTAACTCTTAATAGTCTTTTGTATTTATTTATTTATTTCTACCTTTATTAGGTCTAATTTAATTTCATTTTACATGGTGCCTTTACATTCCTTCTTCATCAAATAACTTAAATACATCTCAAATCTAAAATCTACCCCCCCAACACCTTGATTGGCAGCAAACTTCACGAATTTTACAGTTTAACAAATTTATATTTGTCTTTTTTTGTTTGTGTGGTTTACATTCCTCATTTAAGGTTTTTGCAGAAATGCTCTTAAATCAATATTTAAAATTTTTCTTCTGTGCAGTTCTTTTTAATCCGGCACATTTGTCCGAAGGGGATGTTACGTATCCATTGTGGACAGCGCCGGATTTCACTTCTGCGCGCCCCTAGGCCGCACGGTCCGACCAGACAGCCGCGCGGTCCTAGCGCCCGCATTCCCAGCGCGCCGGCGAAAAACCGCCGGCGCAGCTGGTGCAGTTGAACGGCGGCTGGGCGGCATGCCGCCCTAGGCCCGGGCCTATGCAAATCCGGGCCTGATTGTGGATGATGATTACTTGTGAGGATTACATAATTATTGGAATCCACTTTCTAAAAAAAAAAAAAAAAAGGTTTTAAAATTGATTTGTGAATTTTTTATATAAACTTCCAAATCTAGGAAGTTTATTGATTCTTTACTTGATGTAAGTGTCAGTTCTAGGTTCAAATCATTTTATTGAGGTTTTCTACAAATAAATTTAAACTTTGTTCTGTTCATTTCCATATTAAAATGATATTGTCTATGTAGTGCCGCCATAGGAGTAGGTTCTCGGCCAGTTTCAATATGGGGAGTATCTGACAATCCTTCCAAGGCAATTGTATAGAAATACACTGGCACTCAAGGCGATTAAAGTGCAGGGTTACCCCTTGCTGTTTATTTCGTGCGAACATGCAACGTTTCGGGGCAAGCCCCTTTATCAAGCATCCTTCCAAGGCCCCATATGGACATATTAGCTTAGTAACGTTTTCATCCTGTGCCTTGATTGATTTGTAGTATACTGATACATAACTTAGTGAAAGTCGAAAAAAACCCAGAATAGATTGTAATGGAAGTTAGCGCAGGATTGCCTTGGAGACGCGTCCTTCCTCATGAGAAAGGAATTGAGAAATAGAGAAAGCCGAGAGGACTCGTAACCATGACCAACCCTTTGAGAGGAATCTTCACCTATGGAAAGCCTCTGATGAAGTTGCTAAGCGACGAAACGTGTAAGGCATAGCTGGCTGACATCATACCCGAGCGCCCAGGAAGTAACAAGTGAAGTGGCGTGTAAAGCAACGCTGGTCGGAACCTGAACTGCAAACTGCTAAAGACACTTAACAACTGGGACCAAACAGAGAGATGTTATGCCAGTTTTAACGACGTAAATGTGAGTGTAACCAATTGGTTTTTATTACCATACAATAAAGACGTTTTTACACTATTTCACTCTTTAACTTCCTCTAGCAAGAGAGATCAACCTAAAGCTTCATACTAAAAATTTTGATATGCACAAATTAACCTGAACGTCTGTAAGTACCCAACTTAATCAACCACACATGGTGAAGTATAAAAAGGTTAGCTGCACTAGAGGTCAATTGAGACCATATGAGGTTGTGGAACTACAACTCTCTAAGTAAATACTACACTATATCTATTTTTCTCTTTTTTCATCTTATTTTTCCCTGAGCTTTTATTAGCGCTGACCTAGTTGAACTTTGGATTCCATCTGTTATCTTGTGTTAGGGAGCTGCTCTCTGGTTACATTCTCATTATTCTGTTATTAGGCTGCTGGGGGGGGGGGGGGGGTGAGATCTCTCCAACTTGTAGTACATCAGTAAAGAGTGAAAAAGTCACATGACAGGGGGCAACTGGGAAACTGACTATTTTTAAATATAAAAAAATCTGTTTGCACTTTTGAGAAACAGATTTCAGTGCAGAATTCAGCTGGAGCAGCACTATTAACTGATGCGATTTAAAAACATGTTTTTTTCCCCATGACAGTATACCTTTAAGCTCCCTCCAAATTTTACAGTTTCTCTGAATGGATGCATTTTTTCCCTGGTCCCAAAGACAAACTGCATTTTATATTTTTTCATAGAAGTCTACCGTCAATCTTATTTTGTAAAATGATGTATAAGAGAGGAGTAGTTTCTGAGAACGTAAAAAATTATATCCCATGAACAGTGTTCTCACCAGTCCATATGCTGTACTTCTTTCATGTTCCTGGGTGATATCAGCCACATAAGCGAAGATGACAGAAAATGTGACGGCGAAAACTCCAGACATGGAAATAACTGCAAAGTACCACCTGGAAGAGGCCCCAAAAACAATCATCACAAGTGCAATGTCCTCAGAGAGAAAAGTAGTGGCAAACAGCAAAAAACATATTTCATATAACCATAGTATATTTGCAAGTTAGGATTGCATGCTCACACTCACCATGGACTAATCTTGAGGAGAGGGATAGGAGCACAGGTGAAAAACACAGTGAGAAGGAGAAAGGATTTCCTTCCCCAGACATCGGACAATGCTCCAATAAGGGGGGCACTCAGAAAAGAGAGGAGACCCTGAAAGGCAGTTATATTATTAGGAGATGAAGGACATTTTGATTAGATAAAGAATAATGTATACGGTTATAAAATGTAAGTTTATTAATGACCATATGCTTTTATTTAGATCATGGAATTTTATAATAAACATGATTTACAGAGTCATCACTAAGGAAAGACTTATAAAAATTGCATCACTAAGCAGGATTGATAATATATTTTCCTGAAATTTAGCAAAATATCACTGAAAAAAACACTCTCACTTTCAACGCTACTAGAAACGCAGGCATAGAAGTGTCATGTTCCTGCAAGTCCCTTGACTTGGCTTGTAGTGGGCTGTCAATATTTTTGGAACACAAACTCAGGTTAATTTCATGCATTACAGTATAGTCCTGCAGCAGGTCCTGTACCAATTGGTTTCCTGCAAAGAAGGTCTCAATATAAACAAGTGTTGAAACTTTCTTTACTGCTTTTCTTGCCCCTGCCCACTTCTGATGATGTCACTTCCAGTATGCAGTAACAGCAATTCCAGTTTAATGGTGATAGCAGGTACTAAGTCAGGTTTGGGGAAGGTTGCAGGTTCTACAGCAATACCAAGTGGGTCTGGGTTTCAAAAATTGGACCATTATAAGTATTGTACAATACAAGACTATTTTCACTACAAGTGAAAATACTAGCATCTCTCAAACGCCAATAATCATTTGCTATAACTTACCTTGTGCATTTTAGTTATCAAGTAGCTGCTTTAATACTATAGAGCAATTAAAGGATATATTTGAAAGGGGTTTCAACCTTTACATTAACTCTTAACATGATCTACAGAGTGATATTCTGAGCTATTTTGCAATTGGTTTTCATTTTTCATCAATTGTGGTTTTCAAATTATTTAGCATTTTATTCAGCAGCTCCCCAGTTTGCAATTTCAGCCATCTGGTAACTAGTGTCCAAATTACCCTGGCAACTATGCACTGATTTAAATAAGACACTGGAATATGAATAAAGAAGCGTCTGAATAGAAAGATGAGAAATAATAGCAATAAAAATACATTTTTAACCTTACAGAGCATTTGTTTTTTTTAGATTAGAGTCAGAAGAACGCAAATAATCCAAAAACTATAAAAAAAATGGCCAAATGAATAGTTGTTTAGAATTATCCATTCTAGAAAATACTAAAGGTGAACCATCCCTTTAAAGGAGAAGGAAAGCTTCCGAAGAAGTTCATTGCCAATACATTAGCAACAATAGTGAAAGCTATAACACTATTTATTCTACAGAATGCTTTACCATATTTGAATTAACAGCTCTAGAAGCTGTTTGTTTATGATAGCAGCTGCCATATTAGCTTGGTGTGACATCACTTGCTGCTTGAGGCTCTCCCTGCTCACTCATAGCTATGGGCTCAGATTAGAGCAGGAAGGGGAGAAGGGAGGGGGAGAGAGGAGCAATCTGAGCATGCTCAAGCCCTAGACCTGGAGGTTTATGCTGGAAACAGGATACAGAAGCCTATGTATATACAATAGAAGGAAATAAATTAGAGGTTTCTTTTGACAGAGAGCAGCATTACTTTGGTGTATTCATATAGACCTTTCGGATAAAGCTTACTTAGTTTTAGCCTTTAGAGGTACTTTCCAATCATAAAAGAGCCCACTCACCTTGACTCCATGAATCAAACCATTCATCAGAAAAGTATGCTGTGGGAATGTCTGGTGCAGCACCTGTTAAAAGAACAGCAAATGCATATTTTTTTTGTTAACAGGTGCTAAGCATACTATGTTTTTGTGGGGTGCAGGTCGGGAAATTCTTGACTGGCACCCGACCCTAATTCCTCATTTCCCCTCCCAATCCGGCATTCACCCTATTTATAGACCTGCTCACTACTCAAAGATTTTGTGCAGTTTTCTTTCTTGTTTCTTTCCCTCTTACTCACCGTTAACATTGGTGTTGTCAGCAAGCCCCATGCAAAAAACTCCAGAAATATAACCACCACAGCATGGTAGACGCTAGGCTCCCCAACCCCTTGTCTCTGTGACAAAAAGAGAAAGTTTGTTAGTGAAAAGCTATTAAAAATTACTACTATAATTAAGATTAAGTCTCTGGAAAAGACCATTAAAGCAGACAATATTTGAAAACATGGTAAAGGTGTCTGTTTAATGCTGGGTTTCAACCCAAAATCTTGTATTTTGTAGCTCCAGGGAGTATTCCATTTATTATTCATGCTGCCCCTTCTTTTGAGAGGCAACATATGGTCAAAAGCTCCTTTAGCTCAAAAAGGTTGCAAACATTTGTGAAGATTCTGGTCGGTTGTTAATTTATATTTCCAAGAGCATTGAAGGCAGACAGTGGCCATACAAGTACCACATGCACTTTTGCACAAACTCAACTATACCTTTTGTGACCCATTTTATGCTCTTCATCATCTTGGCCTGTGGCCCGATTGAGCATGTTCACCCAAATCTGAAGTGAACTTGCCCACATGCTGGGCTAACAGATGTTTATAGGTTGCAGTGTTCTCCCCAGGCCCTTTATGCTAGGAGCATCGTCCAGACTCCCTGTTGACCCTGAACCACTTGTGCCATATTCAAATTCTTTCAGAAGCCAGTAGGGGTGTGTGCTTTATTTGTCGAAGCACACAGTCCTATTGACTTCTGTATAAACTGCTCTAATAGGGCGGGGAGAGGTGGAGGCAGGTAATTATTGTCCCCATATTCTTCACAATCCTTTTCCTAAGCTTGGTTCCCTTCTCCTTGCCTGGGGTTCCAGTCTAATCATGTTCCTTGCCATATCAGTAAAACAAAGTCATGCAAAACGGGATAACCCTGTGATTAATGCGGTCAAGCCAAACAGTTACATTTCAGGGGCACGCCCCTTCATCAGGTCATATCCCTGCCATTCCTGTTTATTGTGTCTGTGTAGCTAACATTTCTGACTTGAGGTCATTGACTCTTGGACTGGCATACCATGCAGATATCTACCTACATATTATATTGGCCTGTGTTGTGAATATTCTCATGCTCATTCTTGGTCAGTACTGTTCTTTCAATTATTTTCTATACTCCATACTTTTTCATCTAAACACATTTATTGTCAACACCAGCTCTTGTGGACATTCTGGGAACCTTGCAAAGTAAGAACTAAAGTAAAAGCTAAGAATGTGGAGTTACACTGTGTAACTAGTCTAGTGTACATACACAGCATTAATATTTGCTAAGCATGGAGCTCTTACGTTTTGGGCAACATTTAGATAACTCATTAACCCATTATTGTCTGCTTTCCACTCAATCACTGTAAACTTCCTCACCATCCAAGAATTGTTTCATACAAATACTGAAAAAATTGAAAAGGGTAAGTAGAAATTTCTACTCAAAATATAAAAGTGCAAAGCTTTGCTAAATTTAACAAAAACGTATTCAATAATTTATAGTCTACATGCTCTGAGACAGAAAAAGATAACATACTAGTTATGCTTGTCATAGCATTTCAGTAGTTTAATATCACAAATGCGTATGACTACCACCTATGTGGTATATACAGACCCCAACATGATAGCACCAAACACACGGTCCAGATGCAAATATCCCTCTATTTTATGTGTCTGAAAAGCCCCAAATTGTACAGTGAATGCCACAAAATATCACAGGAATGGGTCGTACTAGAAGAATGCTAGAATTGCCAACAGAAAGTTTAGCTGTAGTTCAAGGGTTCCCCTAGCATACATGCACAAATTGCATGCAAATTCATCAAAGCATGCTTAAAGGGGAAGAAAAGATATTGAGGCAGTTTATTGACAATAGATTAGCAACAATAGTGTAAGTTATAACTATTTATTCTGTAGAATTCTCTCTCATATCTGAGTAGCAGCTCTAGAAGTTCTCTTTGCTTGTTTAGAATAGCAGCTGTCATATTAGCTTGGTGTGACCACTTCCTGCCTGAGTCTCTCTCTGCTCACTCATAGCTCTGGGCTCAGACTACAACAGGGAGGGAGGGGCAGAGGGAGAGAGGCGGAAACTGAGCATGCTCAACCGAGTGCCTTGGAGGTTTAAGTTGAAAGAAGGACACAATAGAAGGAACAAAAATATGGTGTTTTATTTGAAAGAGGACTCCGATCAGCATTGATTGCTGGTGTTTTTATATAAACCTTTCTGATAAGGCTAACTTACTTAGTTTGAACCTTTCCTACCGTTGAGGGGCACACAAGTCCTGGGCACAAGCTTCTAGAAGCATGTGTGGGTGCAAGAACACAAAGTCATTAGCTTCAGTGGGCATCTATTCTCACAATTTGCACTTTTCCGTAAATAAGCCCGCTGCAGTGCAAATACAAAACTTCATAAATATGAATGTCATTTCTCTGAGTGAACTTATTCTACATATGCACATAAATACCAACAATGTGATTGTTAGTGACCCCAAAACTAGAACTACAATTAGCTTGTTATGGTTAGTGGCTTTTTATGGTTTAGTCACTGCTAACTAAACCCACTGAGCATGCCTAATGTGCTTACAAATGTCCCTAATAATAAGGTAACCCCAAAATATCATGTGTACACGAAAAGAAGAGACTATTGAGGATTGTTACCTTCCTCTAGCTCTTGGGAAAAAAAGAGAAAACATTTTATATGCAAATGTTGGAAATCTGAATAAAATTACTACAACTTTTTAGGGTACCACATATATGCAGTTTCTGTGACCCTCAAATGAAAAAGTGTATTACAGTCTTCATTGCTAAAACACAGAGTAAGCATATTTATCCTAGTATCATATATCAAAAACTTAATTATTTGTATACAACTAACTGCAACTAATACGGTCATTACATTTTATTTTTTCAGATTCTAGTTTAGAAAACGTCTGGATATTTGCACATACCGTAAAGCAACTGTAACATTAAATGATCATTCATGATCATAGCAGACTGAGTGATATCACTTTGCTGCTGTAAGGAGTTGTAAAGCAAAAAATATAAATCATTTTTGCCACCAAAACTGGCCATATGTTATCACAGCTGGAATCCTTTGAGCTCTTGTTCCTAGTGATGTCAAACTGTGGTCAGGAGTGGTAGCGTAAGCAGGTATGGCCATTCCCCTGCTGCCAGCCACAATTTGATGCCACTAGGGTTGCCACCTTTTCCAGAAAAAAATACCAGCCTTCCTATATATTTATTTTTTTCCCTATTAATAACATTGGGATTAACCATCATGTTTACTGGCCGGGCTGGTAAAATACTGGCCAGGTGGCAACCCTAGATGTCACTTATGCTAAATATAAGCCATTGTGCAAGAGGGGGGTGTTGTTTTGCATACTTACTACTAGGCATATGAAGCACTGGGTTCTGTTGCAGCTCTACAGGCCATCATGTAGTAAAAAAGGGGATTCATACCTGCACAACAGAATACACCTGTAGCAGATTGGTGTCAGTTATGGAGGAAGGATACATTTTTAAAATCTTTTCATGTATATTAGTGGATCGTTTCCTGGGCTGGTGACCTGGCTGCTACTTCCAATATTAGTCAGAATGGCAGCACGATATATGGTAGCCCACTGATTCCATATCAGGATCAATAAACCAGATTCCCGTTTGGTTTATCATTGACATGCTTCTAAAGGCCCTCAACTGGTCCATACTTCTTGGTACTTAAAATACTTGCCAGAATGCAAGGCCCTGGTCCTTGCCACTTAAATGTTTAAAAGAGTTCCAAGTATAGAAGGTAATCTACAACTATGCCATTTTATGGAAAATAAATTACTAATAACTAAAGAAAACCTACATAAACTAAAACCATTTAAACCAATAGACCACCTAAAATTTGCCCAACTTGCTCTCTTCTTTCATAGCCTGGGGGGCACAAAAACATTGGGACATAACCTCACCTCCTTCGAGACCCGGTGTATGTCCCACAAAGCATGGTATCTCCACCCTATATAAATTGCTCCAATTACCAACCAAATGGGAATCGGTGAAATATATTAATAACTGGTCTAGAGAACTAAATGGGAAGAGAAACAGATTGGAAACCAAAACTTTGAGATGCAGTCAAATCCAAGAACTAAATTATAAGATACTAACAAGTTGGTACTACACACCTTCTAAGCTACAGAGCATTTATAAAAACCCAAACGGCAAATGTTGGGAGTTGCAACAAAGAAAAAGGCACCATGCTCCACATTTTTTGGACATGCAATCTCATAAAACCTTTTTGGAACCAGGTTTGTTTGCTCTCTAGCCAAATTCTAGGGACTGATATACCTGCAGATCCTGGGTATGTTCTGTTAGTCCATAGCCCACAACCTTAGTCAACCTTTAAACCCAGCTTCGAGCCACAACTATTGAACGCAGCCAAACTCTTAATTCCATTGCATTGGAAATCCACACAGATCTCTACGATTAAAGAGTGGCTCAAAAAAATGTCTGAAATACACAAGTTTGATGAACTTATTGCCTTCACCCTAGAACAGTTTACCAAATACTCTACTACATGGACAAGGTGGCTACTATGTAAAGATACTGACTCCTATAAAGCAAATCAGTAAAGAAATATAGTTATACTGGTCTCCCACGACATCTATCTTCTATGTCTGGCTCTACCCATCTTTCTCACCCCCTTTTCAAGCCCTTTTTTTCCAAGAGCTTTCCAAAAATCACTGCTTTAAGGGCATCACTCAGTAATGTTACAAAGGGTAGCCTGGAGAAGTAAACAAAATAACATTAAGGCTGGAGGGGCTGGTAGTGGGCAAATGAGTAGGCACATCACTATTGACCTGGAAAGATTTTCATTTGATACTCCAGTGTTGCTAAGATCTAGTTATCTGTGGTCATTAGCAAGACCTGCTGCTGGAGACAGCCCAGCTGCCAGAGCCACAGATCCAGAACTTTTACCTCAATTCCTCTCTGTATGTATGTATGCAACCAAACTGCCCTGCATGCCGTGGGCTTAAGGAGCAAACAGAATGGAATTCCGGACTGCGAAGTACAATAGAATAAACAAAATATTCACTTGCAAGTGAAATCACCTGCAAATATTTGAAGCCGGCAGAAAGTAAAACACAAATACATTTATTTCTACAAAATGTCTGTATATTAGTTGGCAGATAAGAGTACTCTTACCATCACTTCCATTTGGGACTATAACATTAAAAACAAGTCTAGAGCTACAACCTTTATATACAAGTGTGTGCGCACATCTGCACTTGCTTTATTCCCCCCCTCTGGAAATGTTCTCTATTCCACCTGCTCCTTTCACCTGTGAAACAGCTGTGTGTTCAGACTCCATCCGAAGCAGATGGACAGGCACATTTACAGCTGTTAAAATACCCGCACTTCTCTTCAAGTTGATTAAATTACTCATGCCTTCTGCCATATTTCTTTTAACTAAATGATGCTGTCACTCCAAAATAATGACGTCATACTGTCCCAGGATGCACAGAAGCCCAGTGTGGCTGTATATGGCACAGGTGAATAAAGGCGCAATGACATCATTGGACATCATTGGTAACGTTCTAGGCTGCGCTTATACCAATAATGTCACATCACGTGGAAATGCATTGTGTTATCCTGTCACCGCTTGCGGCTCATCCTTCCAACACTTTTCTCTTCCACAGACTCAGGCTGTGCAATAACATATGGTTTAATTATATGCTCACCGTTCCTCCATCTTTAATAATGATTTTCTTAGCCAGGAGGATGCTGCGATTGAGCCTCTTCTTCTTTTTCTTTTCCCCGGTCATGGTGAGCTCAGGCCCGTCATCACGGCGCCGGGAACGCTTCAGCTACAAGGCCCTCACCGCTCACCGGGCCACACTACCATGGAAACGGCGGCCCCCTCCTCATCTTCTCCACCTCTCACTACCCGCTTCCGGCCTCCGCCAATCGCCCCTCCTGGTGCGCTCAGCATGGCCAATGGCTGGTTTCAGCCTATTCACGGGGGCAAACTATTGGTTGTTGTAAGACTCTGCGAAAAAGAACGTAATTGTGGATTTGTCGTACGCAGTGACGCATTTAAGAATGAAGTAGCATTAGTGCTGCCATCTTGAGAGTGGCGTGCGGAGTAGCTGTCATCACTGCCTGGCACCTGTGTGATTAGGGAGGAGGGACTGTGCATGGATGAGCTGTTCAAAATGATAGTCTGTACAAACACTGCTGCTTGCTACAATATAAATGCACAATGCCCCCCATTGTCTCTTTAAAAATTCGATTTCGACCATTCGCCATTTAAAATCGGCCGAATTGCTGTTTTAACCTATGGGGGGGACCTCCTAGAACATATTTGGAGTCAATTGGTGGACTTTGAAAAATCTAAGTTTTTTTTGGGGGAAAAACTTCGAATCAAATTAGATCGATGCGCTATTACTTCGATTTGTACAATTCAGATTCGGCCAAATACGGACCTATTCGACCAAAAAAAACCTTCAACGTCATACTTAATTTTGGTTGGTCTTTTTGAATTCAGATTTCAAAGTTTTTTCAATTCGAAATTCGACCCTTGAGAAATATCCCATAAGTGTCGTAAAAGCTGCAACGTAATGTCTCTGTTTAAATTTATATGATTTGTAGTCGTAAACTGTTCAGTGTTCGTTTTAATTTTGAGACTCGGTTTCTAAAAAAAAAAAATGTATGTGTTACTAAGGGATACTCAGTTTATATGTAAGAATATTAAACGGACTGATTATATGAAGGCATTGGCATAGGCTCAAATGCTGCCAAAGCCTTTGAAAAGTTGAAATTTCACATTAAAATGAATTTTGAATTTTGGTAGATGGACTTACTTTTTCAAAATCCACATCAAAGCCATAACATAACTAACATTGGAGATAAATATCTGGAGACATTTCTGGAGATGTTGCCCATTGCAACCAATCAGCAATTAGATATAAACAGCTACCCATAAGTTAGAAAAAATAGCAAAGTTTTGATTTGTTGTTATGGGCAACATCTCCAGAAATCTCTCCAGATATTTATCTCCAATGTTAGTAAACATGCCTTCATTTTTATTATTTCTATTGTCCCCCAGGCCACAGTATATTTTATCTAACAAAAGTGTAACATGCAGATGCAAGTTTAAAAATCTAAGATAGCTGCAGAACAAATTACACTAACTGCAAATTAGTTAGTCCTTCTGGACCAAATTGGCTTATTGGCCCATGCATGGTGCTTGCCAACAGTCCTGAACAATATCTGCTGGACATCTACTGGCAGGTTTGATTTTCCTGTATGATGGAGGGCTTTGTGTGTTGATGATGTCCGCAGTCTGACAGGCTGCATAGCCATCCCATAGAATGACCCTTAAGATATATCAGTAATAGACCTGCTCATTTGGTGACCTTGCATTTTACATTGGAGGTTATTGTTTTATATGTATTTAGTGCTTAGTCAAGTCTGTAATATGGCTTGTGATACATGTGCATTCTGAGAGAAAGAGGAAGATAAAAGGAAAGATGAAGGGAGGTGAAAATTATTTGAAAAGGGGTTGGTGGAACTGGCGCTAGCAGCGGCCTAACTACAGCTAACCGGGCCCCCCTGCAAAAAAATCTTCAGGGGCCCCCGCTTAGCTGCACGCACGTACCTGCGTGCGCATACACGCATCCGCTGACCTCCTTCGGCGCTCGCACATCTCCTGTCCTGTCCTCCGATCCGCCCCGCCGTTCTGCCGTTAAATTACTTGTGGCGGTCGCCGCACACAGTGTGCAAGGAACTTCAGTTCAGCAGACCCCTTGGTCCGGGCCCCTCTGTCCCCCGGGCCCCCCGCAACCGCGGGGTCTGCTGTATTATAGTTACGCCACTGGCCGCTAGTGTACCTTGGCAGAGTGGATAGGAGCACTGGCGGAATTGTGGCAGAGAAGGGGGGGGGCAGGGGTGTTGCTGCTATGAGGCAAGGTGAGAAACTCGCCCTCAGGTAGCAGCAGCTTGCAGGTTACCAAGGACAGCAAAAAAAGCAGCTCATGGAAACGTAAACAGCCAAAATTTCGATTTTTAAATCAGAATTTCAGCTTTTCTAGTACAGAGAGCGCAATTCCAGTTTTTCACTGAAAGTTACCAGCATCCATATCAATACAGTAACTTTGCAATGTGTTAAAAGACTAAAACAATTCTCACTGTTTATTAGGAGCACACTTGTTTCTCCCCTTAATCTGTGTACAGGTATGGGATCTGTTATCTAAAAACCGGTTATCCTGAAAGCTCCAAATTACAAAAAGGCTGTCTCCCATAGACTCCATTTTAATTTAATCAAAATTTTTTTAAAATTATTTCCTTTTTCTCTGTAATAATAAAATAATACTTTGTACTTGATCCAAACTAAGATATAATTAATCCTTGGATGCAACACCAGCTTATTGGGGTTATTTAACTTATTTAAGGTATGAAGTATAAAATACAGAACGATTTGTTATACGGAAAACCCCAGGTCCCAAGCATTCTGGGTAACAGGTCCCATACCAGTACTATATTATATCTGAAGTTAAGATACAGTACGCCAAAGGTCTTCAAGCTTTTTTGCCCATAAGTCACATTTAAATGTAGAAAGTGTAACACACACACGCATATATTATAATATATATATATATATATATATATATATATATATATATATATATATATATACAGGGGCGTAACTACAGAGGAAGCAGACCCTGTTGCTGTGGGGCCCAGCAACATCTAGTTACGCCACTGTATATATATATGTGTATATATATATATATATATATATATATATATAGATATAGATATATACACACACATACTGTATATAATGCTAAAAAATGTTGCTGGCCTGCCTACAACAATTATTTAGAAAACAATAATAAATAATTACCTTAAGGGGTTGTTCACCTTTAAATTAACTTTTAGGGGCAAATTCATCAAGGGTCGAATATCGAGGGTTAATTAACCCTCGATATTCGACTGGGAATGAAAATCCTTTGACTTTGAATATCTAAGTAGAAGGATTTTGCACAAATAGTTCGATCGTACGATCGAAGGAATAATTGTTTAATCCAACGATCGAAGGATTATCCTTCGACCAAAAAAACTTAGCCAAGCCTATGGGGACCTTCCTAACTTGGGTTCGGTAGCTTTTAGGTGGCGAACTAGGGGGTCGAAGTTTTTTCTTAAAGAGACAGTACTTCGACTATCGGATGGTCGAATAGTCAAGCGATTTTTAGTTTTGAATCCTCCGATTCGAAGTGGTAGTCGAAGGTCGAAGTAGCCCATTTGATGGTCGAAGTAGCCCAAAAAACACTTCGAAATTCGAAGTATTTTTTCTTCTATTCCTTCACGCGAAGTTAATGAATTGGCCCCTTAGTATGGTGTAAAGTGTGATATTCTGAGACAGTAGCAGTATGCACAAAATATCTCTGTCTTAAATATATTGATAATGGGTTGAGTGCAGAGGACTCTTGTATTTGTCTATATGCATTTTGTGGTCACAGCCTCATTGCACCCCCGCCTAATGGTTTTAAAAATTAGTGGTGAGCACAACTTTAAGTTGTTTGTTATAGTTATACAGGAGCAGTGACCAGCTCCATGTTGTAGCCCCCACCCTTCCCAGCTATAGTCAGGTGATCCCACTGGTGTCTAATAAAAGGGCAGCCAAGTTTGGGAGTTTTACTTTGAAAGCAGATAGTAAGTTGCAGGTAAAACTTAGTCCCTTTATAAAATGTATAATGAAGCAATAGAATCAGATGAAAATTGAGAATAGGACTGGCCAGATATGGGATGACTTTGATGTAGTTGGCCAGCTTAAATATATTGCAATATATGGACAAACAATCCCTGTTTTGTTTAAAGGGTAAGGCATTTTTTAGTAGCAGAATGCACAAAATGTCTCTGTCTTAAATATATTGATAATGGGTTGAGTGCAGAGGACCTCTTGTATTTGTCTATATGTATTTTGTGGTCACAGCCTCATTGCACCCCCGCCTAATGTTTAAAAAAAAAAATATATATGTTGCCTATTCTATAATAAACTAAAAATTAACTTAAAGGTGAGATACCCCTTTAAAGCATTAATTCATCAGTAACATGTACATAGTTCTGTTAAGAAGTAGTTTCTGCTTACATACTGCTGAACTAGTAACTTTAAGGACTTGTTAATTTATTGTCTCCAATAAGCATTAATTATGTTTTAGCTGGGGTCGAGTACACTCTTTTTTTTTTTTTTTTATTTCAGTGAAAATGAAAATCATTTATTTTTAATTAAGAGTCTATGGGAAATGGCCGTCCTGTAATTTGGAGCATTCTGGATAACGGGGTTTATCTGATAATGATCCCATGCCTGTACCTTGTACTTGATGGTAACTAAAGTAGCATACATACATGCTAGTGGCTAAATTCTCTATTGTGTGTTCTTAATGTTTGACCCTTTGACTGCCAACAACCTATGTGCTACATCATCAGCAAGGAAAATAACAGCCTGCCAACAACACAGCACATATGTTTCAGGGTTTAAGGTTATGCTATAGGAAAAGCACATTGCTTAGCAAAAATAATTTTACAGACAAGGGGAATAAATCTTAAGACAGAGACACAATTTGCTGTGCTCCTAGAGCTTATTTATCTTATCTAAACATTCAAGTATCAAATATATATGTAGGCCAGGAGACTTGCTCATTATATGCATGCATGTTAACCAATATAGCTGGCTGCACTGAGAGCTCCATCCTGGTGCGGGTGGCATAGAGCTCATGGGAGGGGCAATTGTTTTGGAAAAAATCTATTGCTTGCACCAACAGGAGTGTGGGCTCTCTTGGCCTGTCCTTTACTTCTTATTATATTATTCTAACTGTATTCTAAGTTACATTTTATTTCTTTATAAATCTGTATTTTATCCATATATAGTACTATATATATTCTTATACTACATATTTTCTCTTCGTATTTTCATATTTTCTCAGTTTTCTGACTTGAGTCATAAATAATTTATCTAATAGTTTACTTCTTTATCTGATGATTACAAATAAGATATTGTTAACCTCATAAGCAAGTAACCACATTGTGTAAAAATAACACATGTGCCTTCCTCTAAAAGCCGAAGTTTGAATATTATTCTTAGGTTTACATGTTTTATCTCACAGGCCTAATGCACATTATTAACTGACTTCTAAAACAAACCTACATTGTTTGTTTGCCTATAGCTGGGGAGTTAAATTGCAAGTTCCCATGTGGCGGTGACAAATGTAAATAATGGAACCCTTTCCAGAAATCTTTCCATGATACTTTATGTTGTGCGATAATTACTCGGCAAGAACTGCTGCAAAATGAAGTGTAAAGTTACACCACCTGACTCCTGAAACCAAATCAGAACAGGCACACAGGCAATGCAGACTCATAGATAAAAGAGTAAGATTTCCATTATCAGCAAATATCTACAGTCTCCATAGCCACAAGAAGAATACGTAATGTTTATTATATTTAAAAATATCTTGCAATTTGCATGTTGATTGAGTCATTTGAAACTAAACTGCCTTTCATTGTCCCAAAAAAATAGTTATCATGCTCAATGTTTCAACTCCACTATTATAATACTGGCCTCACCGCACAATATACAGTATAACAAAGTAAAGGGTTATCCAGAGCTAATTGGGATAATGGAGTCTGTCTTGTGCCAGTGGCTTGAAACCTTTGTTAAGTGTTTATGATGGGAGTGGTTGGGAGGGGGAGTAATTGAGAGCTATTAGATAAGCTTACATGTATGAGAACATCCTCAGGTCATATTACCAGAGCTGTGACTTGCAAAGTGCCAAAGAAACACCTAGGGCACTACATTTATTTTTCTTGGTTCTTCAAGGGTTTATTATACTCAATAAACAATGCAGCTTACATTCTACCATTTCCTCGTCACTCATGTGTTACTGATAAAGGAAGGATTGAGTGTTGATAGATTTTTCTTATGCACAAAGTGGACAAGTACCCAGAAAGGAAAACTGCTGTTATTGCAGCCAAAGTGACTGGTGAGTTAAAAGAAATTGAGACTAGTGTATCTCTCTGTTGTTTACCTCTCTCCGTGTAGCCATACTTATATATATTATAATTAATGGGTTCCCCTTGTTTGTTTAGGGCATCTTGATTACATTTTTTATTACATCTTGTTTGTTTATAATCTGTCTGCTTTTGTCATACTCATTTATGTTCCTGCTACTCTACTGTACTTCCACTGTTTATATCTACGGTATTGTGTGAGATGGTGGATGAATGCCCAAAAGCTCTTGGTACCTTTTTGTATCTAAAAGGCTTGACAAACTGACCACTAGGCATCTTCAAGCCTGTATTATTGCCACGTTAGGTACATGTATGGGATCTGTTATCCAGAATGCTTGGGAGCTGAGGTTTTCCAGATAACAGATAACGTAAATTGGATCTTCATACCTTAAGTCTACTAGAAAATCATGTAAACATTAAAAAAACTCAATAGGCTAGTTTTGCCTCCAATAAGGATTAATTATATCTTAGTACAAGGTACTGTTTTATTACAGAGAAAAAGAAAATTAATTTTTAGAAATTGTTTGGATTATTTGGATAAAATGGAGTCTATGGGAGAGCCTTTCCGTAATTCTGAACTTTCTGGATAACAGATTTCCTGATAATGGTCCCATAACTGTACATAAAAAAATGTATAGTGTTTTTTCGTGGCTATATATTGGCCTGCTGCTTTATCAGTCACAACTCTGTTGTCTTCTAACCTCATTCTGCATTTGTTGATATCGATGACCCTACTTATAGCTGCTGTCTTTCCCTTTTGCTCTTGCTTCACCAATGGTTTCATTTTTTTCATTCCAGGTCCAGGTCCTGGTCGTTACAACCTACTTTCCACTGTGAGTTTTGTAAATCACAATTACACATAGGGGGTATATTTATGAAAAAGTGAATGTAGAGATTGCCTCTAGAGTGAAATTCTGCCTCTCTCCATTCATTTCGATGGGATTTTGAAAGGCATGTTTATCAAAGGATGAACTTTCACCCATTGATAAATTCTCTTTTAAAAATCCCATAGAAATGAATGGAGAGTGGCAGAATTTCACTCTAAAGGACTGTGGTGATCTCTAACCTCATTTTTGATAAATATACCCCAAAGTTTTCTTTTGATGGAAGGCCAAGCAACTCTGGTAGGAATTCGTCCATACTAAATAGTAAAGAGACTTAAAATAAAATAAGATTAAACAGTCAATATGTATATATAAAGGAAATACTAAAACCATTTTCTATAGGTACAAAAAAATAGGGGAATTGTTCAAATGAGAAGCAATATATTTTTCAAAGTTAAAAGCATGTAGATCAATAGGCATACTTCTCATAAGTTATATTTACAAATTATATTTTCCCCAATGTGTGCATTGCCATCCATATATTTGTAATAATCCAAGTTAAAAGCTTTACCATATTTCCTTCTTACATTCTTCAGTCTTTGACATCCCTAGTTACCCAATATGATCTGCTGATATTTATTCCTTATCTTTCCAGCACGTGAGTGATCCCAGCCCTGGGCCTAGATATTATTACACAGTGCTGGATTTCATGCTAGCACGTGGGAGATCTGCAGGTATGAGTGAAATACTAAATACAAAAAAATTGTCATTAGTGAGATTTGTTCAATGCTTTTGTCTTATAGTATATTAATTCTATCTTTGCAACTTCAAAAACAAAGCTTTTAGTCACAAGTCTAAGATCATTTGCTATGCTACCATACCACATCAATATATAAGTTGAAGTGTCTCTGCGTCCAGTCCCTGTGTCCTTGGGATTGCGCTACTGCGCATGTGCCCCACGGACCGTCTCTGACGGCCCGTTCTAGCGCCCGTTAATTTAACGGGCTTAATGTCTATCTAGTGGGTAAATATTTGATCTAAAACCATTTTATTACACAGTGGTTTTACCTATGTCCAGTGAACACTTTATATCTTTGCATTTCCAAACAAAGAAGGAATACTAAGCCATAATCAGTGACATAAAATACTGTCCTAAAATTCAGTATATTGATACTTGAACAGTACATAGTCTGGAAAATATAATGAAACTCACATTTTGCCCACAAGAGGGAAGCATAATGCCAGAACCTGATAACTAAGAAAATTTAGTTTAAAAGGTGGATAAATTCTATGTCTGCAGTCTACAAAATAACTCACAACAAAGAGTTAAAAAAAATTAAAGGAATTTTGGAATACCAGTTATTGATTGACCTAATGAAAACCACAGGTCAGGTATTCTTAGAAGAAGTCAGGTTTATGACTCAAAATTGAATTATGAAATCATTTTTTTTTTTTTATATAATATATAAATATATATAATATAATAACAATACCGTGTACTTAATATTATGTAAACTATCATGAATCCATGTTGTAATGTTATTTTATGTGTTTTATGCTTTTTGTTATTCTTCCAGTTAATAGATCAGTGCCGGGTCAGTCCAGCCGTGCGTCCTAGGCAACCCGGCCAGCCATGACTCTCCCATCCCACCATGAGCACTCGCATGTGCAATCAAGTGCGCAAATTAATGCTTTCACTTGGGGGAGTGGGACTTATCAGTAAGAGGGTACTGGCTGGACTAGGGGTAGGCAATAAAGAGAGTACGCGCCTGGCAGGTCCGGACTGAGAATTAAAATAGGCCCTGCCATTTCAGGTACACAGAGACCCAATCAGCCCACACAAAGGCCCAAACAGCCCCCACCAGCCCACTAGATAATGACTTTGTATGGCACCTTATAGCAGCCCCTCTGGCATTTGCCAGAACTCACAGATTGCCAGTCTGGGCCGGTTGCACCCTAGGTACATGGCTCTTCTGCCTATCCCTAGTTCTGGCTTGTGTTGCCACATGGCCGGTATTTTACCGGCCTGGCCAGTAAAAATTATGGCGGATCCCAATGTTATTAATATGGAAAAAAGATAAATATGTAGGAAGTTCCGTCCTTGAATAAATCCCATAACTATAATTTGTATTTCATGAACATATAGTACACAAGAGCTATGAATATCCTATAAATGATATCCTTCTAAACGGTGCTGGTGATGTCATCAGTAATAATCCGTGCTTAGTGATGTAATTTCTGTCATATGGCTCACTGAAACTTGTGTATTAAACAGTACCCATTGTTGAAAAATATGAGGATATGATTCATATCAGAATTCCATGGGGCTCATTTATAAACTTTGCTCAGGGCAGAATGATTCGCATAGTGAAAATATGTGCCCTGCACATGGTTGTTTTTATAAAGCTGGATAAAAGTGGTGTATTTAATGTGCAAACAGAATTGCGAAATTTATTTGTACTGCGAATGTCCATAAGAGCTTTTTAAGTATGGCAAAAAAGCAAATTACGAATACTTTCGTTACCCCACAAATTTGGTGGTGGAGAAAATGTTCACAAAGCAGTTTTGCAAATTGCGAATTTACGTTACTGTCAATGATATTTATACAACAACCTTGGACAGTGGGTGCACTGACACATACACTTGGGTCATTTGCGAACCTTTTGCAAAAATGCGGTCACAATGCGAATTCGCAAAAAACAGAGATTGACACAACAGTGCAATATTTTAGCGTTCAGGAAAACATGGGCAATTAAACCATTTGCGAATAAATATGCGCTGCTTGAACTTTATAAATGACTCCCCCCCCCCCCCATGACTTGTATAAAAGTACTCAGCTATCGGCCTCGTGCTTTTATATGGTCATGGGACTCCTTTGTGACTTGGGATATCCTTATATTTTACAAAAGGGGGTACTTTATTCAATATATATATATATATATAAAACCTTCCAAGCTTGGTATCTGAGGCACAGAGCAGGGGCGTAACTACAGAGGAAGCAGACTCTGTGGCTGCAGCGGGGCCCAGGAGGTATAGGGGGCCCCATGAGTCCCTATTTAAGGTGCTATTTCAACATATTTTGGTAAAAAACGATAACCTCTTGGGGCCCTAAAATTTATTTGCCGTGTGAACCAGTAACATCTAGTTATAGTACTGGCACAGAGAGTTAACTGATGTAATGTAATAACATGTGCAAAGTTACATCAGGTCTAGTAACCCACAGAAACCAAATAATTTGTTTGCTTTCAAACAGCAGGTCAGTAAATATTACATGCTGTGGTTGACACCTGTTACTAGAAATAGCTCAGGCTGTGCTCATATCAATACATTACTACTTAAGCAACCTATGGTACATTTTTTATGTCTTGTTTTTCTTGGCTCTGAATAACCATCCCCCAGCATTGCACGGACACTGCTTCCTCTCCCTTAGTTTAGTAAACACTCTTTTAGACTCCACACTAATATGTGCAATTAATTAGGGCCAGAACTAGGGTAGGCAGTTTTCCTACTACTGATGTCAACTGCAATAGGCCTGAAGAAAGTTAACCTATAAGGTGTACTGAGAGAATCAGAAAACTACCTGCATGAACCCAGGACTATGTGATGTGAATGATGGATATTATTGCTTTAAGATGCATTGTTGTTGTTTATTACATTTGCCCAAATGCTTTCCTACTATAGGGGGGAATATGTGGTGTTTATACAAATGGCCTGTAGATGTCACTGTGCTCATACTTATACTGTGCATACTTCCTGGTAGCTTAACAGTGAAAGTTACTGTTGTATAATGCCTGCATGACTCTGCTAATAAAGCACTGTTATACTCTACTCATCCTCGGCTACCCAAAACATAACAGCCAGCTTTCTCTATGCAAGGAAGATACCCAAATTCCAAATCAGAAGAGAAGACATCAGGACCTGGCTCCCACTTCCCAGAGAAAGTGATTAAGCATAAAAGGCGGGCATCTTATTCAGTGGGTATCCGTCACCGAATACACAACACCACTTATTATACAGGTCCCTATTTGAGCTGCGACAATGTATATTTCAATATACCATCTCTCATAATGTACCCTGAGTGACATTTTCTGCTTTCATAAAGTTGTCATTTTGCCCTCTGTTCCTTCTCACAGATATTTTCTTATGCTCTGCCTGCTAAGCTCTGTCTCACCATGTCCCCTTCTATTTTTGATTTGCTCCTTTTGCCTTCCTAATGTACGTCACAGATGTCTCCAAGCTCCCTATCTAGTTATATAAAGAGAATAAATTATGCAGAATCTGGTTGAGTATTATGCAAACAAGTGTCTCCAGTAATGAGATTTTACAGACTCTTGTGCGTGAGATGGGAGGCTAGAGCAGCGGGGGGTGTTAAACAGTAAAAGGAGAAGGGTTGGTAGAGAGGGACACGAATTTAAACACTTAGATGTGCCTGAAAGTAGAAGGGCACGATAGTATGTCATAAAATGGTAAATAGAGCTACATGTTGGTACTGAGAGGGCAGATGATTATGAAAGCTAATCAGGATGTATTCTGTTGTGTACATTTTATGCATTTCTTGTACCTACAATTAGTCTAATAGAGTCTATTTAATAGCATCCTCACTGCATGAAAATAATAGAGATAGTCAAGGTAACACTTGCCACCTTCTGGGTCTGTTTCACTCTGTATGTTCCCCCTCCCTCTCCTGTTTTTTTCTGTCTCCTCTGCTTTATATTTCTTATTGTCTCTCTATCTTTCTAGCATCTTCTCCACCTTCTGTCTCTCCCTCTCTGTAAAAATCATTATTGGATTTTCCGCCTGTGTGCTGGCACTTTGCCTTTTGCCACTCAGTCACTGTCACCCAGACCCACCTCCTTTTAAGCTCCAAGCATCTCCAATTACAGTCCATCCCAGCAACTAAGTGATCAGGTTAATGCTGCAATTATATCCAGATCACCAGCAAATGCAAGAATTTCTGGACAACATAGTTTAGCACTTAAGGTTGGATTAATAAATGTGCACTACAGTATACAGCTTTACTGGTCATGAACTTGCATTATCTGTACCCTTTAGTACACATTTGACAAAAAGGTGCAACATCAGATACAGTGAGAATCCGTTTTTGTCACCCTAAATTATTTAGAAAAGCCATGACTTTTAGAATCTATAATAGGCAAAAGCTTTGTGGCCTGCAGAAATGCACTCTCCATTTAACTGCTGGGTCCTGTATGGGAAAGCTTAACTTGGAAGATACTTTCATTCTTAATGTTGGAGGTTAATTATGATCATGAATTCATCATGAGCGGTGGGAATGTAACTTATTTGTCTTAAAAAGAATATTATTCAAAATACCTGCCAAGTTTGAAAAAGGATATTGTAATAAATGTGGCACTTGCCACGGTCTTTACATTTTCTATGCTGAAAGTGTAACTAATTTACATATTACTCTGACTTGCTTAATTTACTTCATCCTCATTTAAAAGCCAAGGATGACAGAATGATGCCTGAAAGGCACAGCGTGAGTAGATGATGACCAATGTTACTTAAGATCATCATGCATTTTCTAGGGGGCAAATTTACCTAGGGTCGAAAATCGAGGGTTAATTAACCCTCGATATTCGACTGCCGAATTGAAATCCTTCGACTTCGAATATCGAAGTCGAAGGATGTAGCGATATTCCTACGATCGAATGATCGAAGGAATAATCGTTAGCTCGAACGATTAAATCCTTCGAATCGAACGATGTGAAGGATTTTAATCCATCGATCGAAGGATGTTCCTTCAATCAGAAAATTGTTGGGAAGCCTATGGGGACCTTCTTTGGCCTCGGTAGGTTTTAGGTGGCGAACTAGGGGGTCGAAGAATTTTTTAAAGAGACAGTACTTCCACTATCGAATGGTCAAATAGTCGAACGATTTTTACTTCAAATCATTCGATTCGAAGTCATAGTAGTAGTCGAAGGTCGAAGTAGCCATATTCGACCATTCAAAATTCTATGTATTTTTTCTTCTATTCCTTCACTCGAGCTAAGTAAATGGGCCCTTAGATGTCCATACAATAAGGTATTTAACATTACTAAAAGGAAGAGTTGGCTCTAACTAACATATGCTCTAATTTGCACGAGTTCAGATGCCAATAGCAACTGATAGCAATTAGTTTTGATCAGTTTCTTATTAGAAAATGAGAACAAAAATCTGATTGGTTGTTCTCTGTACCTGCAGTGTTGCAACACAACACCACTAAGTTAGCTCCAATGACTGTACCCAAACAGCATAATGTCAAATATAATTTTGCCCTAAGCAAGACTGTACTTACAAGAGGCCCACAATTCTGCAAATGGAGTATTTTTATATTAACTTATTTCTTTGTAGATTGTTTATTATTTTGTGTATGTATTAAACAAGGAGGAAAAAACATCCTAGTGGTCCTAAACTGTTGGCCTTGCCTTAGCTGTACAGTAGTTTAAGATTTAGGTAAAATTATAGGTTGCTTTTTTGTGTACTCTTTTTGAACACAATAGCAAGGTGATCGTTATGGCAATACAGTATATCTCTAAACTTATTATTAGCTGAGCGGGCATAAGAGAATGTTGGACTGCCAGGGCATCTTTAATTTGCATTTTTATTATTATCACGTGACTGTTCAGTCAGTGATAATAAACATTTTTCTCCCATCTCTTGGCTTCTTGAGATGTTGGGAGCTGTTTTCTAGATATAGACATACTCCCAGGGGGTGCAGCTATAATGAGGTAAGAAATTTTCCTCAGAGTGCAGTGCTCCACTAGTTACTAGGGGAGGCAAAATGCTGCTCCTGGTAACTTTAAGAGCCTAATTTCTGTTTTTCAACTGGAAATTTGGCTCTTCTAGCTCAAACAGTGCAATTACTATTCTCTGCACTAGCACCCTGGACCCTCCACCAGCAACAGCAAGCTGCCTCAGGCAGCAATGGGGCTAGGATTGCCCCTGCATACATCAGCGCTTACTAGTGCTTTGTACATGTGATCAAGGTGGGATATGGGAACTTGGGAAGCCTTTTATTTTTATGAGGGACAGAGTTCAGGGGCATAATAAATGCAGTGAAAACACTGTACCTGCACCTATTGCATTTGGATACCATGCACTGAGCTTACATTACCCAGCATTCATTCCTCATCAGACCCCTCAATCGGTGAACATTCAGGGTGTGCTCAAACACAGCACATCATGAATCCATATTAAAAACTATAGTAAGTTTTTGTTTAAATGGCATTGTGGAAGATACCTGAAGAACTGGGGAATGCAGGAAGATTTCACACTTATTTTGGCCTATATTTACAATGAGGTATGAAAAAAATAAAATGTATATATATGTATACCCACTAAGCAAACTGAGATCCAAAGAGACATAAGGAGAAATGCCTTTTACCTTAAAGTCTTATAGGACATTTGTTATAACTTTTGATGGATAACACACTATACAAAGATTAATTAGTGAAATATGAAACTGTGGAATCCAGACAAATTTATACTACTAGTTTGATGTTTTTTCCACATATAGCAACATTTTTCCAACCATAAGGAAAGTTTTGAAAGAATTGATCAGGGTTGGTTTATTCCTGGTGTCCCGTCGGCCAAGATCTGCTCACACCTGCCTGGTGCTCCCTGATCTCTCCCTGCCCCAGGGATAGCAGAAAATCGCAAGTATGTGCTGGTCAGGGTGGGGGTAGGCTTATGGAGGACGGTTGCTTTTGGCTGTCCAGGGGGGCCCTGATGTTGGCTGAGGGGGTTCGGGGGCCCAAAGCAGGTGCATGTGGGCCCTAGATGTGGCAGCCCAGGTGGGCCCGGCTACCCCCATTCCAACACTGTAATTGATACATTTTATCAAATGCTCTGATCAATCAAACACATATCATATCATATGTGGTATTTTTGCTCAGTTCAGAAGCAGCACTGAAAACTAAATCTGGCCATACAAGTCTAACTGGATAGTTGATAAATTGTCCAATATCATTTATATTAATGTCTAGGGGAGCACATGGCTGGAGGTGCAGACCTAATCCTACTCTCATACTATGGTTACTGAGGATACCACAGAGACCTAGGGGTTTGACCCAGACAGCTCCATTTTTTTGAAGGACTGCAGGAGTTCTTCAGATAGACACAGCAATTGAGCAATTGCCACGTCATCATTCATCCCTCTGATGTCACCCCATCCCCTCCCGGACTTTTTCATACTGGTAGTGGAGGTCCTATTCCCTGATAATTTGTTGAATAGTATAGATCTCTGAAGTTTTCCATTTCCTTGCAATCGATTGCCTCGTAGCATAAATCAAATGGTGGATAGTCAAATGAAAGGGTTTGGGAATATCTGAGTCTAACAGATTCAAGATAAACAGTTTGGGTTTAATGGTTATTTGTAAATTCCAAAAAGTGACCAGTCGTAGAGAATTCTTCTAGAATTTTCTAGATGGCTAATACACTTTGAGAATCTAGTGGGTTAATGAAGACATGTTTTTTTTTTTTTAAATGCATGCTGAGCGCAATAAAACGCATATATAGCGAACTGCATTTTTTACGCAACTAAGTGCATTTTTTCCATTCCAAACTCAACCCTCTGTTCTAATAGTACAGTAGCTTAAAGCGCGTCACGCGCAAGAAAATGCAACATGCTGCATCCAAACAAACACACTGAAACACAAATGCTGCGGAGTACTACCAGACAGAATCAGTCGTACTGGCTGATACATTAGATAACTTAAGGGGTTGGATGGCTGTTTAGCAAATGAGGGGAATACGGGGTTATGGAAGATTATCAAAGTTGATCCAGGGACTAGTCCGATTGCCATTCTGGAGTCAGGAAGGAATTTTTTCCCCCTCTGAGGCAAATTAGAGAGGCTTCAGAGTTTTTTGCCTTCCTCTGGATCAACTGGCAGTTAGGCAGATTCAAAAAAAGTTAAAAGGTTGAACTTGATGGACATGTGCCTTTTTTCAAACCTAATTTACTATGTTACTTACTATGTTACTATGTAATGGAATCAATTAGCAAATGAGTTTATTTGCGCTCAAACCTGCATTTAAATGCGGGTTAAAGCAGAAAAAATGCAGAAAACCCCCCTGTGTAAGAGCCATTAGAGACAAATTAAGTCTTTTTTTCCCCATTTTCGGTACTCATTTTTAAAAAATAATCCTAACTCATACCCCAACCGTACATTTTTATGATGTTTTCTGTTATGGTCCTCTCCTAATGAATTCATGAAATGCATTCAAATCTGTGCCTTGTTGCATTTTACACTAGTGATGACCCTAATAACCAATGGTAGTTTATTAGTTGGTCCAAATTTTGAAACTTTTCAACATTAAGGGGCAAATTTTACTTATTGTCGAATATCGAGGGTTAATTAACCCTCGATATTCGACTGCCGAATGTAAATCCTTTGACTTCGATATTCGAAGTTGAAGGATTTAACGCAAATAGTTCCATTGAATGATCGAACGACAAATCGAACGACAAATCCTTCGAATCGTTCGATTTTTCTTCATCAAAAAAAACATTAGAAAGCCTATGGGGACCTTCCCCATAGGCTAACATTGCACTTCCGTAGGTTTTAGGTGGCGAAGTAGGGGGTCGAAGTTTTTTTTAAAGAGACAGTACTTCGACTAACGAATGGCCGAATAGTTGAACGATTTTTAGTTCGAATCGTTCGATTCGAAGTCGTAGTCGAAGTAGCCAATTCGATGGTCATAGTAGCCAAAAAAACCATTCGAAATTCGAAGTTTTTTTTATTCTATTCCTTCAGTCGAGCTAAGTAAATGGGCACCTTAAACTCTAAGTATGCACTGAAAGCTAAGATGCTGTAAGCAAAATTTAAGCAGTCAGTAAAATTTAAGACCAACCACCTGTGTCCTGCTTCCCTGCAGCCATCATTCATGGTAGACCCATTACCCTGGTGTACACACCAGTGTGGTGGTGATAGTTATTGTTCTTCTGATTTGATTGGATCATTGTGAAATGATAGCTATCTGACCTATCTATCTATCTATCTATCTATCTATCTATCTATCTATCTATCTATCTATCTATCTATCTATCTATCTATCTATCTATCTATCTATCTATCTATCTATCTATCTATCTATCTATCTATCTAGTAGATAAAACTGGAGTTTAATACTGCATCACCAACATTGACTTCTACAATATAGTTGGACATAATGGTGGCATTCCTATAGGAAAAAAGAGCATTTAATTAATCAGTAACATAACAGAAGCTGGGTATGTGCAAGCCGGCAGTAATTCCGCCACTGTACCAGGGCTAAGATACACACTTGGGGGTATATTTATCAGAGAGTGAAGTTAGAGATTGCCACAGTCATCTAGGGGCAAAATCACTAACCTCCGGAAATTCGCCAGCAACGGCTTCGCTCACATTGCCACACTTCGCCAGGCGAAGATTTGCCAGGACAATGCTAATTCACTAAAATGTGAAGTTGCGTCCACGGCGCCGAACGATGGCGAAGTTTCGCTAGCGTTAATTCGGCAAGCAAAGCGAAGTTGCGATAGCGTTGGCTAATTTGCATAAGGCGGGAAGTTAAAGTTGAATGGATGTATATGTTGCAGCAAATACATTATATTACACAAGCTCAGGGAACCTTAATAAAATAAAATTGTTATAATGCCCTACACATGAGCACAGTGTATAGTTTATGTGCCATATGTTAGAAAATGTCTTCCAGCCTATCACCCTGAAAAAAACGTTTTCAACTAAATTTTTAGGAAGTCCTAGCTACTCTATTGCACTTTGCCTGGTCTGAGATGGCAAAAGCAAGTCTGGCGCAAGAAGTAACGTTCGGTAAAAACCGCATCTTAGGGAATTTACGCAGTTATGTCCCTTCACCAGAGCGCAACTTCGCCTGGCAATTGAGTGCTAATGAGCAACAGTGTCAGTCTCTTTCGCTAGCGAAGTTACACCTACCCTCCTTAGTAAACTGGCGAAGTACTGAAAGTTAGTCACTTCGCCCTTTAGTAAATTTGCCCCATAGACTTTATTAAAGAATTATTAAGAATTATTTAAATGTCACTCCTTTTTGAGATATTCAGCTGTCTGTCAAACTTGCCCCTTTCAAATACACAGGCATGAGTTAATGCACAGCTAATTCTACAAAATTTAGGATCATTTGCATATTGGATTGTAAGCTATATAAGCATATTTTGCCACAAGTGTTTGTGGTACAGTCTTCAGAATATTTCGGAATGATATAAACCAGAAACAAGCTAATTAATGATACATTGCTATGGCAGTTATAGTTTTACTTTGGCTATCAGTGCACTGTGGTTTATTTTATAATATCGTCATTAATATAGCCCTTGCCGTGCACCCTTATGGAGAGTGCTGGGGGATGGTACCACAGCAGGTTCTGCTGACCTGAGCTAGGATGTTGTGTGTATGGTGGGGGAGAAGGAGTAATATAAGAATGACATCATTGTGTGAGAGTGGATCCTCCCAAGGGAGAAGAGGAGAGAAGGAGGAGGGAAAGTGAGAGAGAAGGAAAGATTTAGAGAGGAGGGCAATCACTCTGAAAGCTCTGGATGGATCCTAGCACACGGCATGCTGGCTGAATCTAGGTATGACCGATTTCGCAACGACTCCATAACTTCGGCAGAAGAGCAACCAGCACTGTCAGTGGAAGCCATGAGTGGACAGGTGGCCCCTAGTACCCCTACTGGAACGCCTGCCTTAGGCCAGTCTTTTGCAGAGCCGCAGTACCAAGAGGAGCAGGATGTGGCTACCACCTTCTGTATGATGATACCCAGGATGGGACAATGGAAATTCTCTAGCCCCACTGCCTTCCTGAGTCGTTCCCCCTCTGGAGCCAATAAGGAGCTAACTGTAGACAAGTCCGTTATAGGAGGAGGACTAGGATCAGTGTTTGGAGCCTGTGACCCTGTATGCTCCACACCTTGCACTCTGCAGGTGATAAACCGGTTGCGAGGGGGTGGTGGCGGGGGAGCAAGGAAATCTGCACGGACAGAAACATACAAACTCCAAGGAGAGGAATCGAACTGTAAAGGAACATTTATTAACAAACCAGCACAAGGTTGGCTGCACCCTGACGACCGACTGCTAGGCCCTGGGGTTTCCTATATAGTAAGGGTAAGTGGCCTTAGATGCAAAGTAATGATCTTGACTTACTGTATGGTTCATTCCAATTTGAAAGGTTCCAAATGGCAGCTTGATAAGCTAACTCCAAGGGTATTCAGAAATAATGCACGCTCTAAATCCCATGTGTATACAAATATATTGCAGCCTTTTGATAACAAGATATAACTTCTTATATCCTTCAAATGTCTACAGGTTGCTGAGAGATACACCCTAAATGGTTCAGTGTCTTTAGATAGCAGTGCTGGCAAGAGATATTGTATTCTGTTTTCTGATTGACCCACTCTTCCCTTCCTTGATCAGATTGGTAAAAATGCTGATGCAATGTTTTCTTCTTTGTTTTGGCGTTGACTGATTGGCTACAGGCTCCTTTGTTTTGAAGAGCCAAGGGTAGGGCTGGTGTCTTACTGGAAGCTGTCATCAAAAACAGCTATAGCATGACCTCACAGACAAAGCACACAACCTAAGTTGATGCATCCAGCTGACTTATCAACGTTAATAGTTGCTGATATGTTTCTATAGCACTGGAGTCTATTAGGCTGCCCAATAGAAACATAACATTCCTCTCTGCTTTTGTTTAAGGTTTTAAGGAAGGGGTTTTTTCTCATTGAAACAAAAAGTAATTACTGTATTTTGAACTTAAGAAGTAATCAAAAACAGCTATAGCATGACCTCACAGACAAAGCACACAACCTAAGTTGATGCATCCAGCTGACTTATCAACGTTAATAGTTGCTGATATGTTTCTATAGCACTGGAGTCTATTAGGCTGCCCAATAGAAACATAACATTCCTCTCTGCTTTTGTTTAAGGTTTTAAGGAAGGGGTTTTTTCTCATTGAAACAAAAAGTAATTACTGTATTTTGAACTTAAGAAGTAATTGATGGGTATATTTTGAATATGCAAGGAAATACAGCTATGTACAACTCTATACCCATCAATAAAATGCATGGCATACATTAGAAATGAATAGTAAAAGCAGAGAACAGCCACTGGTTTCCGTATTTCTACACCTTTGCTTTGTGATGCAATTATTTCAATGTCTCCTTTACTGTCCTGTTTAATGTTCTCAGTGGGAGAGACAAATTAATATAAGATTCATATTATCTGAGGCTCAATGTAAACATAGTTTTTATTTATACTTCTTACATTTTATTGAATTCATCATTTTTAATACATTAAAACTGTGTATAAAAAAGCTACCTAGATAGCTAGACAGACTGACAGACAATAGCATGAATTGTAGAACAGTGCAGAACAATAACTAAGGCATCTGCCTAGATACCAGCTTGGTTCTGAAGAAGGTTTGAGTTAGTGCTGTTAAGCTAACCATAGTGGGCCAATTACCTAATATACATATTGTTTATGGACCATGTTCAACTAACATAATGATTTCATGCAAATAAGCTTGGGAAGCCCAGTGCAGACAGATGGTGTAGAAAGGGCCACATCCATGTCATATGTCCCAAGCTGGACATTCATGGTCTAGGTAAAAAACAGAGTTGCTTCTTCTATAAAAGTAAGTAAGACTGAAACGTTACAGTAAATAATAAACTATTAATTTATCTATAGTTTCTCACTGTATTATGTGAATTTACACCAGCACACACACATATAAAAGACAAGAATGAACTGTTTATAAACTATGCTTATCAAAGTCATCAGTTATCATTTGTGCTTAAAAATATCACTGGTATCACACTTTACTTGGGGGATGGACACCTAAAATTGCCTGGTACAAACTGATAATGTCCTTCAAAGACTGTGGAATGGGACTCCTCAAACTATTTTTATACTACTTAGCTGCTCAACTTCATTATGTTAGATGCTGTTTTAACTTGTACCCATATAATCCCAAAACCACCTTGTAGGCATTAACAGTTGGATTGTTAGAATTATGGTAGAGATTTTGTCCAAAAGGCCAAAATCTAACCTTCCAAGGTACCCTGCGGTGATGGTGAACCTATTGAGGGCATAGGTCCAGGCCCTTCACATTTAATCACTGAAATGTCCAATATTAACACTTACTTAAACTCCACTATGGGCAAACTCTTTATCTCCCACTATTATACTGTCTTTATATACTGTCCTTGCAAAGAGAAAACCCTCTGGTTCACTATATTGTCTAAACTGACAACTGGCTTCCATATTATGTAAACTTCTTTTGTAGTCCATTCTTTTTGATCAACATATCTACCAGATTTAACTGAGGAGAAGTAAGATTCAGCTTTAGGGTATATTGTCTCATTTATATTAAAGATGAAGTTCAAATGGTTGTGTTGCACCAGTTTTATAATCAACCCATAAAAATTATATCTATGGGGGTGCAACCCAGAGACTGTCACATATGTGGCATAGAGGGTGAAAATTTCCTCCATATTGCTTGGCAGTGTATACAAATGCCTCAGTTTTGGCCTGCAGTTACTAGCTTTCTATCTGATAGCTTCTGGATTGTGGACGACGTGGAGGCTTATTTATCAACATAGATGTTCTTGAAACCACAACTAATCTTTAAAACCAGGAATGTCTTGTAATTTATTAAAAGATCAAAATATAAAAAGTATGAGCAAAAAAAACAAAACGGCTGAACGATGCACAAACGATACCCCATAAACGATACCCCATAAACCTCTAAAAAAAACAGTTTTTTGGACAATTCCTAGTGAAAAAAAAGCAGAAACTTCTAAAATACAGAATTCATTAAAAGTTGTCCAATAAGATCAGCAAAGTTTCCATTGAATTCAATAGAGACAACTTTTACTTGGCTAAGTTTTGCATTAGAGGTTTTTGTGTTTTTTGCACTTAATACATTTTGAATTTTTAGAGCTTTTAAAAAACCACAAATGTTTTAAAATTCGTTAAAAAAAAATCAAAATTCAGTTGTTAATAAATTTAGTCTCTATAAATATCATGCATGAACTATGTACAGAACAATATTATTCTCTGCTAGGAAACTGAATGCAAGAACAAAAATGGGCCATTTTTTTTTAAACGTATTGTGCATGGATGCTCTCTTGGCTCAGAGGTTCATTTGGGAGTATTTGATCTGAGGCTCAGTTTGAGGTTAAGTTACATGGAGACCCACGACTGAGTCTGACACTGTTTTTATGAACTATGGCTTACTCACTGTGAAACAATATGGAATAAATGTTAGCATAAATTAAATAAGGAATATTTTGATTGCTTACCAAGATGTATTTTGTAAACTCTGGCCACCATACCAAAACGTTATGATTTATGTTTTCCTTTGTTCTCTTCTGTTTGAAAATGCAAGTGCAAATACAACTGCACCTTAAATAATCAGTAAAATATATGTATATATAGAGAGAGAGAGAGAGAGAGAGAGAGAGAGAGAGAGAGAGACACACACAAAGGTAAGAGTAGGAGAAAAGGAGAGAGCATTGCCGTGCTCCAACCATCAAAGTTTTGAGCAGAGTGGTGCATTTGCTTATATTTATTAAGCAATATTGCAGCACTTGCTGAAAGAAAGTATTATAAAATGCATAAGTGTGTCACATCTATATATAGACTTCATTAGATTGCAAACCTACTTAGGAGCCTGCTTCAGCACAGGTAGGGACTATAATAATATATGTGAAGTGGAGAGGCTTGATCAGCTTTGAGTTACGATCCCCATCAAAAGAAGCTAAAACATTTTATATCGTACATAACCTGTACATTGTATGAGATATAGCATTGCAGCAGATCTTTTAATAACAAGTGCAGGTTATTATGGGAACATATGCTGAAATGGTTATAAATAATAAAGCAAGTAAAATCAGAGCCACTTTCCAGCCTCATTCTGCGATGAGTAGATAACCCAAGGGAATGGCCTCCTGTCCTCTTCAGAATCTGCCTGCTTAATTAAATCCATTGCTTAAGAAGACAAAGAAAAAGAAGAGCTAATGTAAAATGGGTACGGGTTGTGGTCTCTTAAAAAACTGCTTTAATATATTATACTATTTTTGAATATGCCCTATAGTGTTAGGATGAATGTAATACATTATCATGTGTATCAATCCTTCCCTCTGTGGAGCTTACAGTCTAGAGTCCATATGTGCACACGAGCTAGGTAAATTTTAATCAAGGGCTGTGGGAGAAAATTTATTAACCCACAGGGAGAAAAAAAACTCCATTCACTTAATGCCCTGGTTGGAACTGAACCCTAAAGTCCCACCATACATTTTTCCAAAATTACCTCACATATATTAGAGGAGATCAAGCACAGTATGCTAGATATTATAAGACCAAACATTAAAATAATCAATAATGTACATTTATTGCTAAAAACAACAGTATTAAAAGTTCATAATCATGAAAATGCATGATGCCAAAAGGTCAGATATATATATATATATATATATATATATATATATATTATAGTGTGTGGGGTTATGAGCCCATGCAGATATTACTGTTTTTATATTTCTACATTGCCTATAGTGCATATGTGTAAATATGCAACAATTTCTGTCCAACTCTGGGATGTTCATTTTATCAGAGGTCCGAGCAAGCCTAAGAAGTGAGACTGGCCTCATAGTTTGCGAAATATTGATCTAAAGCAATTGCCAACTGGTTTATATTAACTAGAGGTTTAAATTAAATTAAATGCACAAATTCAATAATTGCAGACTTACACACAGCACTGCACACACATTGAACACTCTTCCCTAAATACCGTATAGGAAATGTGAACACATAGAATGATAACTTTGTATACTGTGTTAAATCTTTGTTAAACAAATTCTTGATGAAGAGTAATATACAGTATATAGCTAACGCAAGCAACATTAATGGCAGCTGGAGGTTTAAAAAACTTCTGTATTAAATGGCCTCTATACATACAGGTATAAGATCTAATATCCAGAATGCTTGTGACCTGGGGTTTTCCAGATAAGGGGTCTTTTTGTAATTTGGATCATACCTTAAGTCTGCTAAAATATTTTATTGAAATTAATCCAGTAAGATTGTTTTGCCATTAATATGGATCCATGCAGCTTAGTTACAATGTACCTGTTTTATTAAAAATGTTCATTATTTGCTATTCACTTCAGGAGATTGCATTCCCATAATTGTGATAAAGGGTATCTGGATAAGGGATCACATGCCTGCATTTTATGTGGTTAAGCAAAATATTAACAAGAAAACATAATGCTTTTTATGCATCGTTCCCCCTAGCTTCTATGATGATATGATAAAGTCTAACAGCTGAGGTCTAATGTGGCAAGCTGGTCTTTCTTACTTGCCTGCCAGTGTTCTTCACAAACTGCAGTTGAAGGAAATTGCAGACCAGTTTTTTTTTCTAGAAACGCCCACTGTGATTCTGTGGGATTTTATGATATTCTTCAAAGTTTAAAGTTTGTAAGTATTGATTCATGTCAATATCTGGTTTATCTGATATGAAAGATTTCATTCTACAGTCCTGTAAAGAGTCATAAATGGCACATGGTCCCTGTTTATCTTCCTATGTAAGAACTATTGTATGCTACATAGATTATCTGCTGTGTAAACCTGTGGCTTTTTGTCCTATTAATATGGAATGTTGGCCACCATGGCTTATTTATATAAACTATCTATGTTTGTGAAGCAAGCACGCAGTTTGTACCAGTGTAGGGTAGAATGTTATATTCAAATGCATATAACACACTTTTGGTGTTTCATTTTTTCAGCAGTTTGTTGACCTGCCACATTTCTACCATATAGTACCAGACCATCTAGAACAATGTATATACAGTTGTTTTGACTACACACCAGTTTATGGGAACTGATTGACTTTAAATAGCATCAGTTCATTGGTCCCTTTCCAGCCCCATCGATTTTTTGGATGATTGCACATTAGTCAGTCTAGAGCTCTTCATGTGTCAGCCCTTGTCACTCACTGCATCTGATCACTTTGTGGGCATCAGTGTTTCTGATTCAGTCAAAGGCTTTATATGTGTCTTTGTGACATTTATCTTTCTGTTTTTAATACAGTATTTAGTACTGACTAAAACTTTTCATTTTGACATTCTGCGTTCAATGTTGTATATTCAGTCTATATTTTCTCACTACTGGACTGTGCTGTGCCATCCAACTATATCAATCTTCTCTTGTTCTCTGCCTCTTTCTAGTACATGGGTTGCATTGAAGTTTTGCGATCCATGAGGTCTCTGGATTTTAACACAAGGACCCAAGTGACAAGGTGAGTGATGAGTGTAGCTCAAGCCTATAAACAGAAGCATGCTTGCGCATAGATATAAACTGTTTGCAGAGACACATCTCATTTACTAAATTCCTATGCTCTGCATCACAGGGAGGCAATCAACAGACTGTATGAGACTGTTCCTGGTGTTAGAGGAACATGGAAGAAAAAGGTGAGTGAATTGATTTGTGATTCTCAAAAACCCAGCTGTAAAATAGGTTTAAAGTATATTCTGAGACATACAGAATTCTGGTACTCCTCACTATAAAACTCCATGGCCCGTTCTGTAAGAAGCTCAGCACATTATATATTTTTTTCTTTCAATCCAGGCTCCTAATAAATCCTTGGCATCCATCTTGGGCCGCAGTAATCTTCGCTTTGCTGGAATAAGTATTGCTGTAAATATATCAATTGAGGGACTGAATTTGAGTATTCCAACCACTCGGCAGGTGAGAAACTGTTAGAATTGAAAACTGCTAACAAAGATTTTGGACAATGGTATATGAAATAATATATTCTATTACTGGGATTAACCTCCATAAATTATCAGATCAAGGTCTACTGGGGAACAAAATACCGACTGTAAATAAAATCTTAAGAACCCTGATTACCCATATCGTCACAGCGGCTAAACTAACTATTGCCAGGTTGTGGAAGTCCCCATTAATGCCCATACAACTACAGATGAAGTCACTTGGATTTGTGTGTTAAATGTGTCATGACTCAAGATTAACTGAAGAAACTGTGTTATCTAAAGTCCTCTTAACTCATTTAATGCATTTAACCTTTCATTAGCATATCAAAGCACCATTGTTCACAATGGTGAACGCTTTAAAGTGGCCATACAAGGGCCGATAAAAGCTGCCGACAGACCGTGTCGGCAGCTTATTGGCCCGTGTATGGGGGCCCCCGACGTGCTTCCCCGATCGAGATCTGGCTGAAAGTCTGCCAGATCTCGATCGGATGGGTTTAAAAATCCCGTCGGATCGCGGCCGCATCTGTTCGTTGATGCGGCCCCGCGATCCGACCGCCCATTTGTGAATGCTAGGATCCGATCGTTGGGCCCTAGGGCCCACGATCGGATCTGCACGATATTGCCCACCTCAAGGTGGGCATATCGGAAGGAGATCCGCTCGGATCCGTCGGATCTATCCATGTATGGCCACCTTTAATTAGTTGGGATGTTGTGACGCAATTTTCTGTATTAAATGGGATATCTGGGTTTAGTTATTCTGTGTCACACAAACCAAATTGGCTTCATCTGTACTGGATTCAGAAAATCCCAGTCATTCCCTTTTTCAATTACGACAGAATGCTCCCTTCTACAATATATATATATATATATATACACAGACTTGGTCTAGAAAACATACAAACTGCAGGCCAGATGTCTGAAAGAGACCCTGACTGCCACCGTTTCCTGTCTAATTTTACAATTCCTACCTTAAAAGTGAACCATTTGACACAGAGATTGTTTATATCAATGTATGTTTTATTATTATGCTTATGTAGCAATGTGCAAGATCATATCTTTACCACTAATTCTTGTAATGTAATTATCACCAATAAAAACTTTTAAAAACTAAAAAAAAAGAATTGAAAACTGCTAGTACTACAATCTACAGAATCCACATATACTCAGGGGCAACCCCTTAGATTTGGATCTGCAAGAGACGCTATCGTTAACAACCACATTTAAACTGACCGTACATTGAAAGATCAGCTTGTTTGGCAAGGTTACCAGACAAGTAGATCTTTCCCCAATATGCATACCTTGAGGGCCAAATGATGATGACAGGGATACAGGCCATTGGGCTAGGACCACATAATTGCCCCAAGATTTTAATGACTTTAATGAGCGTCTGCGACATTTCGCTGGCAGCAAATTTTTGGCTAAACTAAACGGGTCAAATTCGCCCTTCCCTAAGGAGTGATATGTGTGCCAGATTCACTGTCCATCTTTACACAACCTACAAAAACTTAAGCACTCTGATGGCACACTGCTGTCTTTATTTAATACAGTCTAGTAAAAAACTAGTATAAAATGATGTTGTACATATTGTGTTAGCTGGTGACTCATCTACATAACTCATTTACTGTAGTAATTATACCATAGAGATGTAGTAAGTCCAGTACACCATATTCTTGAATGACTTGCATCACTATTAGCACTTGGCTTTAACCCACAGTATTGGACACAATGGCACTGCTATTTAATTTAATACAACCACTAAGTGTTTTCTTTTGTTTAGAGATTATTAAATAGGCACAGTACAATTATTGTTCTGCAAGTGCAGGATTGTGTGGCGTTTTAACTATCCTACCATGCAGCTCTTAAATGTCCTACAGTCAAACCCTATTCATCTAGAGCAAAACTGAGTTTTGTTTTATTACAATATCCCAGTTCCACAGAGCCCCATTATTCCAGTATTACATTATAGTAGCCAGCAAACTAGCAAGCTCAGATTAATATTACCAAATTCTATTTTTTGTATATCATCAAAATCCTTTTCGTCACACGTATAAAAGGATTTGTGATAGTTTTTTTCTGTGCGTTCTAGATGTGGTTCCTTTGGGATTTAGGCTAATTTTTAGGAAACTTTTCTGTGTAATACTATGGTGGTAAAACTGGCGCATTTTACTTTGCATTAAATTTAGCAAAACTGTGGAATTTTGACTAAGTGCATTACAGTCAACGCAAAGGCAAAATTAAAATGCAGAAGCTCCTTTCCATTATGCTGTGTATTTCTTCCAAACATGCTGCGCAGACTGCTCCTTAGACAGGGGGTGGGATCAAATCCCATTAGTTGACAATATGAGAAGAAGTTTACTGTTGGCAAAACTGTGAATTCTACCTCGAAAATGTACTAGGCAAAGACGTTCCCTCATTGCTAGTAGTAAGTATTTGTTTCTGAAAATTATTATTTATTTTTTTGCAGGTAATTGCCAATCACCATATGCAAGCCATATCCTTTGCCTCTGGTGGAGATGCAGTAAGTACAGTAGAAGTGTTCTGCTTGGCTATTATCATGCTTATCCTAAGTAGTGACACAACTCTCTTCTCTCATAGGACACAACAGATTATGTGGCGTATGTGGCCAAGGACCCTATAAATCAGCGAGGTAATGACACACCCGTTATTATGTCTGTGATATAACTAAATAGAAACATCTCAGACCATGTATAACAGTAATAAGAATATCCATGAAAGGCACATTGTAGTGGAGAGGCCATCACCATTTGTAAGCAAGAAGGAATCCTGGCAAAGGGAACATATTTTTGCTTCCTCAGTCCAGATATGCTTCAAAGATTTCTGGAAACGTTTGGAATGAAACTTTATGCCTTTCCACCATTTTACAAATAAAGGTATGGCTTCTGCTTAAGATTCAAGTAAAGTTTGGTTTACTGTGTCTGCGGAGGGCAACTCATAGCTAGACACTTCATAAATACAAGTATGTAGCTGATCCTGTGGCTCAATTGGTACTCTGGTACAAACCACCAGTTCTTATGCTCCACTGCATTGTCTGAAATGGAAGGTGACAGTTTAAATGAATATGTTCTAAAAAGGATAGTTTGAGGGCATTCATATGAACAATGTTCTTCAGTGAGGAATGTGAAGATGTAAGTTTCGGTGTCATTTAATATTTAAGGGGGAATCATTGCTATCATAAAATGGATGTTTAACAAATGTTTCACAAATAGTCTTTAATATTTTGTTCAGTTTATATATTTAACAATTATTTGTGAGCTCCTTAGCCTAAGGGCAACCATATCCTCTGGATGGTATCAGACAAATCAGCCTGACGGCAGACACATAGTTACATAGTTAAATTGGGTTAAAAAAAGACCAAGGTCCATCAAGTTCAACCCCCTCCAAATGAAACCCACCATCCATACATACACACACTCACACTGCCCCCTCCATACACTCACATACTAACTATAGTATAACAGTAGCATTGGATATTATGCTTGTCCAAGAAATCATCCAAGCCACTCTTAAAGGCATTACAAGAATTGGCCATCACAACAACATCCGGCAGTGCATTCCACAACCTCACTGTCCTACGCTGCTTCAAATAAAAAAGTTATTTTCTTCTAGTCTGAAGGGATGGCCTCTGGTGCTGAGATCCTCTTTATGGATAAAAGGTCCCCTGCTATTTGTCTATAATGTCCTCTAATGTAAGTCTTCCATCCCGCTATCCAGTTTAGCTGCCCATCTCTGCACTCTCATTTATATCCCTCTTAAATACTGGAGCCTAAAACTGCACTGCATACTCCAGATGAGGCCTTACCAGGGACTTATAAAGGGGCAAATTATGTTTTCATCCCTTGATTTTATGCCCTTTTATATGCAAGACAGTATTTTATTTGCTTTAGTGGCCACAGAATGACATTACCAATAATTAGACAACATAAATTAGAAAACATAAAACCCTTCTCAGTTAAGGAAACTCTCAAAACACTGCCATTTAATGTATAGCTTGCATTTATATTATTTCTGCCAAAGTGCATAACCTTGCATTTATCAACATTGAACCTCATTTTCTAGTTTGCTGCCCAGTTTTACAATTTAGACAAATCACTCTGCAAAGTGGCAGCATCCTGCACAGAACATACAGTTTTGCACAATTTATTATCATCAGCAAAAATAAAAACAGTACTTTCAATGCCCACCTCCAGGTCATTAATAAACAAGTTGAAAAGCAAAGGACCAAGTACAGAGCTCTGCATTACTCCACTAACAACACTGGTCCAATAAGAAAATGTTCCATTTACCACCACTAATGTATTTTTTAGCCAGTTCTCTATCCAGGTACAAATACTATGTTCCAGGCCAACATTCCTTAATTTAACCAGTAACCCTCCGTGTGGCACTGTATCAAATGCAGTATCCAGTATCTTATCCCTTAATACCCCTTCGAAAAGCTTTCCTACCTCTGATGTCAGACTAACAGGCTTGTAGTTTGGAGGCTGAGAATGGGATCCCTTTTTGAATAGTGGCACCACATTTGCAATACGCCAGTCCTTAATGAATCCTGAAAAATAAAGTAAAGCAGTTTGGCAATCACAGAGCTAAGCTCTATAAGTACCCTGGGATGAATACCATCAGGCCCCGGACCTTTGTTTATCTTAACATGTTCTAGTCTCTTTTGAATTTCCTCATGCGTGAACAATTACTAGGATTGGGTTTATTAAGAAACCTTAATTAACTGGTTCCTCATTTGTGTAGACAGACAAAAAATACAAGTTCAGAATCTTTGAACCAGATGACCCCCTCTGACCCCTACTTCCTGCTTCATTTTTTTACTATTTATATATTTAAAAAAATAATTTTGGATTCTTTTTACTGTTTGCTGCAATACACTTTTCCATATCGATTTTAGCTTGTCTTTTTGCATGATTTATTGGCCTCCTTGTACCTGATAAACATTTCAGGTGTCCCAGCTAACTTGAAAGCCTTAAAAGCATGTATTTTCTTACCCACCCCAACACCAACACTTCTATTGAACCACAATGATTTTGTTTTGCAACAACGTTCCTTGCTTACTAGGGAATATACCGACATGTATATTTATTAAGCAGCATTTTAAAGACGTCCCATTTTTTTTCTGTGTTTAACCCTGTGAAAAGGATTTCCCACTAAATATGTTGCATAGATACCCTTATACTGATACCTTATACTGCTTGCACATCTAAAATTTAGTGTACAGCTATACACTATATGCCAGCTTTTCAAATGTTCAGACTTTCAGCCAGAATAATCAAAGTAGCAGGAAGTGAAGAGGAGTTATGTCTACTCTTCATTCTTCATCTGCTGATGCACGATGCATTGGGCTACATGGTGCTTTGGATGCCTGATGGACCAATATCCACAGTACATAGATATTTGTCAGGATTGTTGGGCTAACATTCACCTGCTTAAAAAACATGATTGGTCATCTTAAGGGTGTTAAAAATGCCATACACAGAGAGATCCGCTCGTTTGGCAATGGCACCAAACAAGCGGATCTCTCCCCGATATGCCCACCTTGAGGTGGGCAATATCAGGCTGATCCGATCGTGGGCCCTAGGGCCCAACAATCGGATCCTAACGATGGCTAACGGGCGGTCGGATCGCGGGACCGCATCAACGAACAGATGCGGCCGCAATCCGACAGGATTTCTAGCCCGTCCGATCAACATCTAGCCGACTTTCAGCCAGATATCGATAGGGGAAGCCCGTCGGAGGGCCCCATACACGGGCCAATAAGCTGCCTACTCGGCTTTTACCGGCCTGTGTATGGCCACCGTAAGACAAAGGGCATGAACTGAGAAGTGCAGACTGTTAGTGCTTATACCAAGAAATATGCGTATGGTATAGGACTATCCTACTAATAGTTGCCATGGAGACTGACATTGCATGGAGGACATTGATTGTTGCCATAGAGATTCACTTAAGTCACAAAGTGATGTGTAGTTATAATTGGGCCTCGACAGTGAAAAACAGGAGGGTCATTGTTAATGATGGCAAAATAATTATCCATGACCACTTCTGACTTCAGTACTATAAATGTAAAACATTCTTCCACTACTGATCTCTATAAGAATGTTCATACTGCCAGTGCATTAGATATATGGCAAAGTTTATTATTGTTGTATCTTAATATTACCATGGCCCCAAAGGAGATTCATTTGCATAAAGGGCATAAAGGGTTTATAATTATCTACTGACTGGTCTATTTAGCTTATTACTTACAGAAAGCTTTCAACTCGTCGCTTTACTCAGATGAGCCCCTCAGGCTGATAGAAGTCTAAGTGAATAATTTGTTAGCTTTGAGGGGGATGGGGTGTAAATCTAAAACCTAGATGAATAATTTAGGATGATGATGTAAAGCAGTATCCCTGTTATCAAAGGAAAAAACATAATATTTGAATAGCAGATTCCTGGTCTGAACTCATTAGGCTACTGATTCATGTACAATTGTCCATATTATACAGTTAACTACACTACTTCAAGCATTAATGTTAGTATTATTGTTATTTTTGTGTAAACAGATATATTTGAAACCCACATTTTTCCTGCTATCCTGTGGGATTCTAATATTTGGAAAATCATGCTTGTACATTTTGTGGCCAAAACCTTATTACCCACTATACCCTTCTTTGCTCACACTCCACAACATTTGTGGACATTGTTTCACTGTGTTAATGTTTGTTTTTGTGTCTCACACCACTCTTACCTCTCCTATTTGAAACCATCCTGCCTACCCATTGGTCCCCTTGTAATCCGACATTCCACCCTACCATTATCCACAGCCTGTCACATTCTGGAATGTTGTGAGGGGCTGGCTCAGAGTGTGATCAGCACTGTAGGACAAGCCTTTGAGTTGAGGTTCAAACAGTTCCTGCACACTCCCCCAAAAATGGCAGCACCCCCAGACAGGTATGACAGAAAACCTCCCATATCTTTTTATCTTATATTTCTTATTAAAAACCTGTTAATCATCAATAAAGCTTGTTATTTCAATCAGGTAATGCACGTATGCACCTTTTGAGGTTCAGTTCACAAGACCCAAGTGCAAATTTTAATTAAGTGTTAATTTTTAATTAGGTGTTAATTTTTGTGCCTCCAGATATCCATTACCTTTCGCAAAGATTCTGTGGTATCTTTTCCAGATAATTGGAACTTGCAATCTATTTCAACATATCTTAAAAATATGACAGCAGATGGAGCTGTTTGTTCTTTGCCCCCTTGCTTTTTTTACTATTAGCTGTTTAATATTCTGCACTACTAGATATTTGTTTGCTTTACATTGGTCCATAATTCACAAATCATCTTTTTTTTATCTTAAATACTTTTCTGCTTCCAATAATTCAATACTGAGAATCTTGAAGAGGGGCTCATTTAGAAAACAGTGGGCACATTTTCACCTGGGCAGTAACCCATAACAACCAGATGATTTGCTTTCAGTGTCCAACTTGCAGTTGGCTGAAAAAAAAGCTAATCAATGATGGATGGCTATAGGTTACTGAGATTTGAATACAGAGCAGAGACTTATTATCACGTAATCAGTGTACTCTAATGAGTGATATATCGAGTTATGTAGTAACTTGGGTTAAAATTTGCCATGGTCCGGTATCCCTTAGCAGACAAATGTTGCCTTATTCCAGCTGAACTAGACTTCTAACTGCTGGTTTATTTAGGCAAAGTATAACTATGCCATGCTTGATCTAATCCAATAATGTTTAGTTTGTAGTATTTGAAAGTACAGATTATTTTTTAGTTAACCACAAATTATGTGCAGTGTTTTATACAGAACGTCTGCTGTTCAAAGTAAATTTTTGTTGCCATTTGATACAGTTGAACATATAACTTACCTAAGCACTCAAGGAGCTTTCCGTAATAATTCTGTAGACCTGTATATATGCACAGCACAACAAGTCAAATTATATTTTAATGTGCAGTTAGAAAATATATATTTTTAATAATGGCTGGCTGTGAATACTAGATATTTAAGTTGATGACACTTATTCATTGTTTCTTTTTATGGGGAGTCATTCTGGAAAGAGAAAATGGTCTGTAAATATTGAAACAGTGCATGTAATAGGGCTCTGCTTCTATAATAGCTCCTGTTTACAGTAATCGCGTGACATTGATCTAATAAACAGCTAGTTTGATTGTGTTCTGGTTTTTCTCATCCCTAACCTCATCATTCATTACCTTTTTTCATGTGCAGCAACATCATTTCAAGCACATTTATTTCCATGAAGCACATTCACATGGAAGATCTCATGACCCAGTTTATAATCTTGGGCGTTCCAAATGCACAGGGTTCAATAAAGTTTATTTTGTAATTACTATAATTACTAAAAACCAATAACTGCTATGTTAAATATTAGGCCTGTCATCTAGAATGTTTCATCTATCACATATCTCCATGTAGGTTGCTCATAGGGGCAGAAGAGCCAGTATGGGGTGGAGAGGAAGAGCAGGAACATAATTATTACAACAGCATCCCTGGCAAAGAACCTCCACTAGGGGGTCTGCAAGACAGCAGAACAAGGGAAGCAGGAGCCACTGGACAGCTTTCCAACCATATGATGATGAATGGACAGTGGTCTCAGGTAGGCATATCTCCTCCTTGCTGTGTTTCATCATCAATAAATCATGTGCAATATATATAGTATGGCAATAAATTAAGTGTATGGCACTTCGACGAGTAAGGCAATTCTAATATCCATATAAAAATAAGATCAATTGCGCTAAAATGATGTGTCTGTGAAGTGGTATTTCAAATAAAGTAGAGCAGAACCCCAATCTTGCACCACTTTATTGCTCCCATTTTCATACCCATCCATGCTCCCTTTTCAGGTTGTATCTCCAGCTAGAAAGCCTCCTGTATCACACTCTGGTTCTCAGTGGGACCTTGATGACCAAGGTTGGTATAGTAGAAATGGTGGATAGTCGGTAAACATCAGTGTGTTTATTTCTGAATTTCTTCTGTCTCAGCACAGGCCAGTGAAGGACTTCCACTGACAAACGGTAGGATTTTTGGTGTCCATGACTATGAAGAACACATGTATGTAAATACACAGAACCTTGATGGTCTTGGTGCAGACAAGGAACCATACATGATTCCAGAGGATAGTCCCAAGAAGGATCTCTTTGACATGAGTATGTATATTGAGAAGGAGGGATATTAGCATTTTCAATACCTGAAATCTAAACTTAGCTGTTCATTGGGCACAATCGTCAACTCTATAATGGATAACTATTGTTGTGTGTATCTGGGGCTTTGGACAAGGTGTGGGGCTTAAAAGAATCTTTAATAAATGGGTCATACATGGGTCATAGTGCTCAGTGCTGTCACAGCTGAAAGCCAGCAATGCATATGTACCTTCCGACCTTAGTATATTAACTTTTGTTCTACTACAAGGGATGCACAGAATCCACTATTTTGGATTTGGCCGAACCCCTGAATCCGTCACGAAAGATTCGGCCGAATACCGAACCGCATCCTAATTTCCATATGCAAATTAGGGGTGGGAAGGGGAAATATTTTTTACTTCCTTGTTTTGTGACAAAAAGTCATGCGGTTTCCCTCCCCGCCCCTAATTTGCATATGCAAATTAGGATTCGGATTCAGTTCGGCCAGGAACAATGATTCGGCTGAATCCGAATCCTGCTGAAAAAGGCCGAATCCTGGCCGAATCCCGAACCGAATCCTGGATTCGGTGCATCCATAATTTAAACACAGGTTTAAATGCCATTGCATTTTATCACATGGTTTAGAATTAGTTTGTAGTGTCTTTCTAAACATTTTTTTCAGTATTTTTGCTATGGCCAACCAGTGCTTACCGTGCATACAGTGCTTATTTGATTGGATATGGGTTAGACCTGTGGTGAGGCCACTCACTTTTTCTTTTCATTTACAAAAATCTCTCTCAAAAATCTGCAATCTTATGGAATGTTATTTTATATAAATACAGGATGTGAATCATGGAAGATGCAACTATAAAGCTGCACACAAAGTAACCAGTGACTTCCAAAGAACTGTAAAAACTTATAGACGCTTTTTGTGTATGAATCAGATATGTTAAGATAACACTTTCTACTCAATAACCCAGTTTTCCTATTTATTTCTGTTTTCTTCAGGACCATTTGAAGATGCTCTAAAGCTTCACGAGTCTTCCTTATCAGCATCTCAAAGTGTAGAAGATCAGTGGCCAAGCCCACCAACCAGGAGAGCTCCAGTGGCTCCCACAGAGGAACAGCTGAGGAGGGAACCATGGTACCAGGGGAAGATGAGCAGAAGGGAGGCTGAGAAGTTGTTACAGCGAGATGGAGATTTCCTAGTACGGGATAGTTTCTCAAATCCCGGGCAATATGTCCTGACGGGTATGCACAAAGGACAACCCAAGCATCTGCTTTTGGTGGATCCAGAGGGTGTGGTAAGAGGCTTGTCATTGTTATATAGGCATAAATGATTTGGTAAATGTTTCAGTTTTGTTTCCTACCCTAATAGGAATCAGGAATAGGGCATGCAGTCATAGAGCCAGAGAGCTCTACATATAATCTGTAAATTGTAAAGGAGTATAGTCTTGGAAGTTAAGGAAGGTTTTGCGAGTTTAAGATGTTTTGTCAAGACATATTATCCTCAACAATTACTTATCTTGCCAGAACAAATTGTAAGGCGGATCACATGCTTTAAAGATACAGCCAGTCTGTGCAGCTGATTTGTAATGAGGGTGTGTGGGGCTCGTTTACTAAACACTGGGAATATATGCCCCTAGCACTGTAACCTATAGTAACCATTTAGAGATCTACATCATTTTTATAGCTGCAGTGAACTGTTCAAGGCTTATTGTTGATTGGTTGTGATTGTCAGTAAATTAACCCCAATGCAATTATATAGTCCAACATCTGTAGTACAGAGGGCTGGATGTTTTTCTGGCCTTACTTAGTGGAAGCCAGTGTTGACCACTCCCAGTTTTGGAAACCACACCCATTTTAAAGCACATCTATGTTATCACAAGAACTTTGAAAACCACAACATCAACGGTGGTAGCACTCCAAAAAAACAAATGGTTGGAGCTAACCACAGGGGTATTACCCATTATTCATATGTGAAAAAAGTTAATTAAAGGAGAACTAAACCCTAAAAATTAAAATAGTAAAAAATGCTATATTTTACATACTGAACTTATTGCACCAGCCTAAAGTTTCAGCTTCTCAATAGCAACAATGATCCAGGACGTCAAACTTGTCACAGGGGGTCACGATCTTGGAAAGTGTCTGCAACAACAGCTGTCAAGAAGCTAAGATTAGGGGTCCCTGCAAATTTACAAGCAGCAAATGAGGTTAACCTGTAATATAAGATGATGTTACAAGTCTGATTGTCAAATTCAATTTGCATTAAATTCTGATGCTAATTGCATTGGGTTCTGAGCTAGCATGTAGTAATTATCTTTATTAATTACTAATCAGCCTTATATTGGGACATTTATATTCTATGTATACTGTATATTTTGGGTCGGTCTCTAAGCGCAGTAAGTGACAGCAGCACAGAGCATGTGCAGTGAATCAGCAGAAAAGAAGATGGAGAGCTACTGGGGCATCTTTGGAGGCTCAGATCTTCCCTGCTAAAAGGCTGTGCCTTGGGCTGGTACAGAAGCCCAAAACATAATATGCAATATTTCTAGCCTACTTCTTTAGTTAGGTTTTAGTTCTCATATAATTCATATAAAGACATATTGTACCCTTAAACGCATTTGTCTCCTCCTCCCCTGTGGAAAGCACAGTAACCCCTCAGCACATAATGAAACCTTAGGGACCCTTAGGGCTTACAGTTTGAATTTGAGGTGTGAAATATACAGGGGCTTACAGTTTGAAATATCCTAGAAATGGCATTTAAAAGCAATTTATTCTAAACCAATTTCTAGTTTTCTCCCAGAATTTGTGTCCTCACAAATAAAAAATGAAGAACCCTGCTGTAGCATGGCATAGGTCTCACATATGTCTATATTTGCTTTTTTTAGGTAAGGACAAAAGATGTGCTGTTTGAAAGCATCAGTCACCTGATTTTCTACCACTTGCACAATCAGCAACCAATCTTAGCAGCTGAAAGTGAATTGCACTTGAGGCAGGTTGTGCCACGTAAAGTGACAACATAGGAAGGTAAGTTGGCCAGGGGTATGAAGAGATCTAGTTAGATAGAGCTCCACGGTGAGATAGGAATGCTGGAACATGATTGTAACAGTTGACTGAAAGACAGTATGGCTCATCTACTTATTCAAGGTCAGTGTGCAAAGCTCAATTTTGGAAGCAATGCTTTCCCTTCTAATTCCATTATAGTAGCAGCTGCATGGGGAGATGCTCTCACCACAAGTGCAACTAATGCAGCAAAACTAATGCAGTTGTGGCTACTATTGCATTAGGTATTACATAACTTTTTCCCCTTGGGTATAAAATAACGTTAGCATATGATTCTTTAGGTGCAAGTCTGCTGTGCCTTATGATATAACATGCTATGGGAACCCTCCAGGGGCTCCATAGCATCAACGAACACATTATCATGTCTCAGGAGAAGAGGCAGGATGGATGCAAAGGTGCTTGGCACAACTATACAGAACTGCAAGTACCTTTAAAGGAAAACTATACCCCCAAAATGAATACTTAAGCAACAGATAGTTTATATCAAATTAAGTAGCATATTAAAAAATCTTACCAAACTGGAATAAATATTTAAGTAAAAACTGCCCTTTTACATCTCTTGTCTTGAACCACCATTTCGAGATGTTCTGTGTGCTGCCTCAGAGATCACCTGACCAGAAATAACACGGCTCTAACTGTAACAGGAAGAAGTGTGGAAGACAGAACTCTGTCTGTTAATTGGCTCATGTGACATAACATGTATGATTTGTTTGCTTTGTTTGTGTGCACCGTGAATCCTACGATCCCAGGGGGCGCCCCTTATTTTTTAAAATCCCAATTTTCTATTTATGATTACCCAATGGCACATACTACTAAAAAAGTACATTATTATGAAAATGGTTTATTTACATGAAGCAGGGTTTTACGTATGAGCTGTTTTATGCAGTATTTTTTTATAGAGACCTACATTGTTTTGGGGGTATAGTTTTCCTTTAATGTATTTTGGTATGACGGCTTTTATAAATTACCCCCAATGCATCTGGAAATAAAGAAGATTTGAATATGGAGAAGCAGAGAACCTGAAGACTAGTGAGCCATATCATCATGGAACATACCACTTAATAAAGGCAGCATTGGTATTACAAATAACATAGTAGCACAGTATCTGAGGTTGAAAACCTACAGAATAACCCCTTTGGAACCTATGATTTCACCAATGCAATCATATTACTTCCTTTGTCCTTAATGAAACTGGATCAATAAACTTAGCCACGTTTCCACCATCTCCAGGAAATGGCAGCCCCATTATTTTACACAGCTAACAGAATCCCTAAAACCTATATTTTCATTTATAAGGTATATGACCTGTTATACAGAATGCTCAGGACCTGGGGCTTTCCAGATAATGGATCTTTCTGTAATTTGAATCTTCATACCTTAAGTCTGCTAGAAAATCATGTAAACAGTAAATAAACCAAATAGGCTGGTTTTGCTTCCAATAAGGATTAATTATATCGTAGTTATAATCAAATACAAGCTACTGTTTTATTATTACAGAGAAAAAGGAAATCATTTTTAAAAATTCTTTCGGGATAACGGGATTTCAGAGGAATGACAGACCACATGGTGGTTATAGAAGTTCTGCAGATTGAGAGATGTTATAAAGACTCATAGATCTTGTAGAATATGGAAGGTAGCAGAATACTAAGAGATTATTGGTATGAGGAAGGATATTAAGAGGAAGTGATAGGATCAATGTGAACGCTATAGCAATATATTTTCTTGGGATAATGGACTATTGCTGCTAGTTAAAGGAATATAATAATACATATAAGTGCTAGAGGACAGAAGAGAGTTTTAAATACAATAGGTCCAGTTATAGGCTAATTTTTTTTCTTTTCTCTTTGAGGTGTGATAGATGCATGAATGCCATCCAGACATGAAATATTCTTTGTCGCTGATTCTCCATGAAACATCAGGGATGCAAAAAAAGACCCAAAAATAGTTCACCCCTCCAAAACCCAGGATCACAACGATGCAGGGAGTGCAACCTACAATAAAAACAGAGTGGAGCTGCCCCAGAGACTGTGATGGAAAGGAGACTGAAGTGGATCCCACTCTCCCAGTGTATTTCCTCTACAGCTCCCTTATGCTGTTTCACCACAAGGGGGATTCAATAAGCTTGCAGGACAAGTTACAGAGAGCAAGAAGGAAGACTGGGTGTTCAACACTTTATTGATTTATTTTGTTTATGAAGGCTGCTTTAACTCGTTCACTAGCCAATGGACTGACAGGGAACTGCAGACCAACTTTGCAAAAGCAGGGTTAAATGTAAAATAAAAGACATAACTTAGATTTACTCAGTATAATGCATACACTCTCGTTTAAGCATTGTCAGTAAATTAAATTTAAGTTCTGCGTGTTCTATTTTTTCTTATTAAAGAGGAGTCTCTCGAGTGGTGCATTCTTGTAAGAAAATGATCTCATAGAATATATTTCACTGAATTAATAAGCCACATCTCTTTTGTGATCTGTTTAGGGCCAATGGTTTCTGTTTTGCTCTCATCTTTTTTTAATACTTTCTGCTGCAGGGATGTCATCTATGCTACACTCAAACTAGCTACTGTTTTCAGCTCTCTCAGAAAGATAGGTGGGGATTAAGCAGAGTTTTACTTGGAGGTATATTGTAATGGAAAAATGCTTCCCAAATCTCACTTTAATTGGTCTCTGACCATCTACAATTTGGGAACCAAATGGATGCAACCAAAGGGATGCAAAAAAAACCCCTTGGAATCCTCTCCCCTCTTTTTCCCAAATCATGTATTTTGGACAAATGAATTTGATCATCTTAAAAGTATGGGCAAAGGCGTTCCCTCTATACTGCCTTGTTCTATATCACTGCTAGAGACTTCTGATTCTGTTGAAAAAAAAATAAAATAACTGCTTTTCTGCTGCTTGAAAATTCGAGACTGAAAATATGCCCTGTATGCCATGTGATTCCAGAATATTATTTAAAAAGAATCTACAATATATTTGAAGCAATGATTTAAAACAAGCAGATCTTTTGCAAATGGAAATGGCATATATACTCATATGTGGTGCTGGGTGATCTATTTGCAGGGGTCTCCTGCTGTTATAGAATGCAGGCAAGGGCAAACTAATAAAGGGTGAAACAGAAATAAATATGACCTTAAGATGCATTTACACACACAACAATGATGGCTATAACATTCCCTACTGTAAACTCCCTGGACAGTTGCATAAATTGTCCTATGGACAATGGCGCTGTAAATGAGAAATTGTTGTGAACAGCCTCACAAAGAGTCACAAGTTGCAATGATCACACACAGTGATAACAGGGACTGTCTTTGGTGCTCCAGCAGTTCCAGAACTAAAGCTCCCAGCACGACCATTCCAGCTCCAGCTGTTACCAGTTCAAGAGTATGACCCAGTTAGCAAACCAGCTTAACCTCCTGCAAAGCCCATCTCTATAAATCTCACCATGTTCATGACTCAAACACTGCATGTATTTGTAGGATGAAGCCATAACATAGCTAATTTGATGAGAAACACAATTATAAACAGGGCCTTGTTATATTAACTAAGAGAGCTTATTGTGAGTGAAGAGCATTCCTTCTCTACATATTTGCAGAGTAAGGGCTGGCATACTGCATCACATATAGAGTATTACAGAGCCCCTCTACACAAATAATATACAGTAAGTGTCCATTGCTACTGACTGCATTCCCATGAAACCAACAGGTAACCCCCATCACATTATACTTCCATTACTCTCCTTGTGCACCAAAAGGAGCAGTATAACTACTGGGGGAGCAGTCTCCATAAATGCAAGAGGACCCAGGGGGAGAGGGTGCCTGCAGAAGATAGGTCATGGAACTGTGGGTCTCCTTGCCAAGTTCTAGCAATGTTGAGCAAAGGGTGAAGATGCCTGACAATGTTTCTTCACTGATCACAACCCTTACCTTCCAATCTTATGTATACATTTGCCAAATTTAGTTTTTACAGGCTATTTTACTTTACTGCCCATGCAAATAGATTGCAGATTTGTTTTTAAAAGTACTCTGTTCCATTTGCTCTTTCAAATGCCCCAATCCCTCCAATGCTACTGTATTTCACAAAGAATAAGTAAGCAGGAGTTCATTATACAGTACATGGGGATTAGGTGGGAGGTTGAATACAAGTTTGAAGGTGGAAAAATAAAAAAAACACAGTTTTTTGGTTGCACTGATAAGTATAGATGATTATTTTATATTAAACACATTACCCCTTTACATTTAGGTGCTTAGGGTGCAGGAAGAAACCTTCTCCCTATATTGAGCATATGATTTTTTAAATATTGTCTAACCTCAATAAGGAAAATGTCAACTCAACAGAGCTGCATGGTACTCTGTGAAATGGTGTGTAACTAACAACTTCCTTAATGACAGTATTAAATGCTGGTTCATTAACATAGCTGTCCTTTTTAAATATGATTAAGTGATTTATCCTACATCCCTTGGTTGAAAAATATCTCTCTGACCTACCAGTTTCCTGACAGGATGTTTCATTAGCCTAACAACTAAGACATTTGGAGAAAAAAAACACACATGCATAAGGCTAATATTTATCAGCCCCCAAAATATTAAAATACAGCATAAAAGAACAGCATAAATACAGGTAGGGGAATTCTTGGGATCTGGAATTTTTCAGATATAGGATTCGTCCATAATTTTGATCACCGTAATTTAAATCTACTAAAACACATTAAAAGGGTTGGCTCACCTTTAAGTTAACTTTAGTATGTTATAGAATGGCTAATTCCAAGCAACTTATCAACTGGCCTTCATTTTTTCATTTGAATTATTTGCCTTCTTCTTCTGACTCTTTCCATCGAAAAAAAAAGGTGCTCTGTAAGGCCACAAATGTATTGTTAATGCTACTTTTTATTAATTTTCTCTGGAATCAGACCCTCTCCTATGTATATTCCATTCTCTTATTCAAATCAAGGCATGATTGCTTGAGTAATTTGAACCCTAGTAACCAGATTGCTGAAAACAACATTTTCAAATTGCAGAATATCACTCTACTAAAAGTTAACTTGAAGGCAAACAACCCATTTAACTTAAAATAAAAACCCAATAGAAATGTTTTGCCACCAACATGGACTTATGCAGTGTAGTAAGTATAAGGTACTGTTTTATTATTACAGGTAAAAAGGAACTCATAATAAGTAAAATAATTGCACAGTGCCAGTCAATGTAACTATATATTTATGTGTTTCATATTAATCATGAGAATCATGCTTGCTAGCCCATTGACAGCTGAGCTGGCTGGCAGGTAAAGGGTAAAATGTTGCTGCTATTAATACAGCCCGGTATTCCCATGGCTGTGGGAATGAACTTTTGTTGTGCGCTGAACACTGACTCACTCAAAGCCAATGCAGGGGTTAGAGAAATGATTTCCCAGCGGTATCTTCCAATGAAATTACTTCTTAGGTAGCTACCTATATATAAATTTCATATTCACCCCATTATCTCAGTTGAGTAATAAATCAATGAAACTTGTATAGCTTTTAAAGTAATAGCTGATCAGGGAGCATCAGTTTGCCACATGTCTCATTGAGAATTAGATGCCTTCTGATTAGTAAAGAGTGTGGCAGAAGTTCCTTATAATTTAGTTAAAAAGAAGACAACATCTAAATGATATGTGAATATAGAAATATAGGCCTTGCTAAAGTGTACATTATAAAGCAGTTTAATGGTAAAGACAGACTTTTTTTTGGAAAGTATGTCCAACATGTGTGCCCTGAAGCTGGTGAACTACAATCACCAGCATCCAGTGATTTACTATCTTTTTAGTATGCTAGGAGTTTTTGATTGGATAAATTTGGACTACCTGAAGCTGGCCATAGACGTGCAGATATGATCGTATGAATCTTTGTTTCTGCCAATATCAGTGGGAGACTGTCACCAGTTTTTGTCAGACATAACTTTGGTACGATTGCTGTCAGGACAAAACATCGCCTGATCTGTTTTTTTACTACTTTATTTAATCTGAAGGGTTAATGGCAGGTTGGGAGACTGAGATATCCCACCCTTCTCTCTTGAATAGAGTGCTACCGAATGCATATATTTTTCTATTCAAGGGGTAACAGCAGGCCTAAAACAGTGTGCAGAGGCCCATGGCAATTCTGCAATAGCAGAAGGAAGTGGGTGAAGTGCACCAATTTTTGTACCTGTTTTTGCTCTTTGCACACTGCTCAGGAGGTGGTAAATGAAAGATATGTACAAATCCCGGACTGGCCATTTGTGAATACAGGCAAATGCCCGTTGGGCCGCTGCCCATGCCGTGTAAATGGGCCGCATTGACAGTGTGCGACTGTGCGATCCTACCAGTAGAGGGCGTGCAGCAGAAGTGAGCCGGAAACTGAAGCGCTGCACGGGGAAAACATTAGCAAGTTTGCAGTGCTTTTGAAACACTCCAATGAAGGGATGAAGGGAGGGATGGAATTTTCTGCTGTTGTTCTGCATTTCCCCCCTTGCCCCCCCCCCCAACTGTACAGAGAAGGGCAGGTAAGAACAACTACTTCCTGCTACTTAAAGTGATACTGACATGAAAAGAAAAAAAAAAAAATATATATATATATAATACTATTCATCTAAAGTTATAGGTCATGCTGATTATTTTTTTGCTTAAACTTTTGCTTTGCTAGTAATTGATACCTCAGAACCTGAAACACAACTGCTTTGGATCCCGACTGCCACTTCTCATCCTATCTGTTAAACAGCATCCTCATTGATATGGGTGGATCTATTTAGTTTTTCTCTAACTTCTATGCAACTTCAGGCTGATTGTATCTGCATGTGACTATGTACATTTTGAAATCTGCACTGTGTGAGTTAGCTGTCTATTAATCATGTAAATGTTGCCTTATATGTTAGAAAAAAGTGTTTTTAGTTTATTTTTGGGAAAGAATTCTTCATTTGCGCCTGTGTAGTAACAAATTACAAGCAGTCTTGTGTCCTACAGATATATGTGTAGCAATAGTGATATGGAGCACACAGTGGTTAGGAGTAGGGATGTAGCGAACCGCCGACAATGTGTTCGCGAACGCCGTTCGCGAACACCGGCAAAAAATGCGAACAGTTCGCAAACTTCGAACATCCGAAAATCGTTCGATTCGAACGATCGAAGGATTTTAATCATTCGATCGAACGATTTTCGTTCGAATCGAACGATCGAAGCCATTGGATCGAATGATTTCATTCAATCCAATGGCTTCGATCGTTCGATTCGAACGAAAATCGTTCGATTTTAGCGATCGAATGGTCGAATGGTCAAACGATTTTGACGCGAACGCCTATTGGCGAACGTCGCGCGACGTTCGCGAACTTGCGGCGGACGCGAACAGTCGAAGTTCGCGCGAACTAGTTCGCCGGCGAACAGTTCGCTACATCCCTAGTTAGGAGGAATTAAAACATTCTTTATTAGATATCCTTTAAAATCATCAGTACATTATGTGGATATGACTTTTCCCCCACACTTGATGCGTTTTGTGGCGTCTCACCACTTCCTCAGAAGCATAGGTCTATGCTTATGCCTATGCTTCTGAGGAAGTGGCAAGACGCCATGAAACGCGTTAACTCTGTTATGTCATGATACTTATACTATCACTACACAGTTTAATTATTCACAGCAGTCTTGCCCTGCTTTATGGCAGCTGAGATTCTAGCTATCTATGTGCAGTTTTCTATGCAGGACATGGCAGGCTTTGGGCATCTGTTCACAGGTTTTTATCTAATATTCCCCTGTATAATTGTGTCCAAGGAATGGATGAAAAAAACTTGCTCCCAATAAAGACTAATTATATCTTAGTTTGGCTCAAACTACTTTTTTATTATTACAGAGAAAATTAAATCTTTTAAACATTTGGATTGTTTGAATATAATGGAGTCTATGGGAGATGGCCTTTCCTAATTTGGAGCTTTCTGCAAAATGGGTTTCCAGATAACCAATCCTATACCTGAAGTGGGCTGCTTTGATTTTTTTTGCACAGGCTGCTTTTTTCTCACCAGTCCGGCCCTGTGTACAATATGGGGCACATTTACTAAGGGTCGAATATCGAGGGTTAATTAACCCTCGAATTCGACCCTCGAGGTAAAATCCTTCAACTTTGAATATCGAAGTCGAAGGATTTACCGCAAATCCTACGATCGTAGGAAAAATCAAAGGATTTTAATCCATCGATCTAAGGATTTTCCTTCGATCAGAAAAAGCTTAGAAAACTTATGGGAAGGTGCCCATAGACTAACATTGTAGCTCAGTAGGTTTAGAGTGGCGAAGTATGTAGTCAAAGTTTATTTTAAAGAGACAGTACTTCGACTATCGAATGGTCGAAATTCAAAGTTTTTTTACTTCGAATCCTTCACTCGAACTTAGTAAATGTGCCCCTATGTGTATATACAGTCTGGATTATGCCATCCAGTATATGTGTTCCATGGATATTTCTTGGTTTATTGGTCAGGCAAGTTCATTTTGCTTTGGCAAATGAAAAAGCAGAGAGGGGCCACAGCTGCACTTGCTGCACAACAGTAGCCCTGCCATATGTCCCAGGATGAATTGATTGTTTGTGTTTGAATGTTGAACCACCATGAGGAAGACCACAGAAGATCTGCCCATATCATATGTGCTGAAGAATCTGCTAAGCTCTCCCCATGGGCATATCCCTAAAGCAATATTACCATGTCACTCTGTTTATATGAAGCAAATACTAAGCATTTTAGGCATAACATTCTATTAGAAATGAAAAACCTTTCTAACATTTTCTACCCAGTGTGCCTTTACCTATCCTGGCACTCGTTTAAAGAACAGTGTTTCCCACTGCTTTATAAGGCTAGAAATAATGTATATTTTGTGTAGGGCACACTGTGCATGTGCCTGTAACTCACCATATTTCTGCTCTTGGTTTCTTTTCTGCCAGTGTTTGCGGCACATAGATCTGCTGTCTACTGTAGAGAGGCTACTGGCATATTTGGGGGCAGATTTATTAAGGTTCGAATGGTGAATTTGAATTTTCAAATTTTGGTCAAAACTCACAAATAAGAATGTTAAACCATCAACTGAAATTTGAACGTGAACTCACACCTCGACCCTGGAAAGAGTTCTATTTTGAATATTCACCACATAAAACCTACTGAGTTCATGTACAAGTCAATGGCAGAGGTCTGTTGAACCATTTGAAGAGTCAATTTTTTTCGGAGGAAAACTTGATTCAAATTTGATTAAAATTTTCAGATCTTTCATATTTAATTGAATGTTAGAAATTCAAGTTTTTTCTTAACCACCCATTTGAGTTGTGTGTACATTCAAATTTATTAGATAATTGATTATTGATAAATCTGCCCTGTTGTGTTTTATCAGCCAAATCTGCATTTTCTCAACGGCCATTGTTCTACCAGTGTAGAAAATCAACATGTAGCTTTAAGACAGCATCTGAAAGTACGTGTATATTTTTTTTTTTAAAAGTTTTTATTTTTGCATTTTAGGTTAACACAAAGCAGCAATTTAGAGAGAAGAAAGAGGGAAAAGAAAGAAAAAAGAAGAAGTGGAGCAGGGAGGGGAGAAGGAGGTTCATACAATTATACATCACATGTCAAGATGGTTATATTAAATTACAATTGTATTATTGTTTTCGTCGTGAAAAGATACCCAAGTGCCCCAAACTGCATCAAACTTCTGCGGGCAACCTCTGGCAAGATATGTCAGTTTTTGGTTAGACAATGAGTTATTTATAAGATTTCGCCAGAAGGTTAACGATGGTGGGCCAGTAGCTTTCCAGTTGAGGAGAATGGCTTTCTTTGCGTAATAAAGAAGTTGAAGATAACACAGTCTAATGTGGTTATTGATGTCCATGTCTTCCTCAACTCCGAGGAGGCATATCAGGGGCGATAGTATTCTTGGTAAATCAAGGACATCAGATATATAGTGTACAACATTTCTCCAAAACAACTGGATTAGAGGGCAATGCCAAAACACATGCATGTAGGAGCCAATGTCTTGTTCACACTTAATACAAATATCAGACGCCTGGGGGAATATTTTCGAGAGTCTATATGGGGTAAGGTACACCCGATTGAGGAATTTTATTTGAATATACCTGTCATTTAAAGAGATTGTTAAGTCAGGTATTTGTTTCAGAGCCTCCTCCCATAAATCCTCTGTCAGACTTGGAATATCTCTTTTCCATTTTGCAAAAGTTTTTGCAAGGGGGTCTTGGGAGGTCTGCCCTAGGATAGTGTATAGGCGGGATAGGGGTTTGGTGAGATCCCCTCTCCTGAGGTAATTTTCTAGAGTGGTTTCTAGAGTAGCTATCGGCCTGTTCGGAAATTGTGCTCGGAAGGCATGTGATAGCTGGAGGTATCTGAAGAACATGGATTGGGGTAAATGATAAGTATCTTTGAGGGCCTGAAATTGTTTTATCTCCCCTTCCCATAAGTACGTGTATATTTATTAGCAGATTTTAATTGTATATGCTGGTGGCAATTTAGAATGAATAAGAAGAAAATGTACTTATAGATCATCAGTTTAGGAGCCAATACAGCCAGGACTGACTTTCTAATAATTCACTAATTGATATCTAGAGAAACATGCAAAGCACATCTCACTCACTCACTAGCCAGTCCTTCGGCATATAGACTATCGGTTTTACTTTTTCTTTATGATGTTTACTCAAAATTTTACCTAGTTCGTAGTTCGTAGTTCCTAATTTAATAGCAAACTCCCAGTTCATTACCTCTAATATGAATCCTCTAGTAAATCATTGTGTTCCAATTGTGCCAAAATAGACACGAATCCATCAAGTTTGATCGTAAAAAGAGACACGCCACCTGTGTATGTTACCACGGTATTTGTCACAACAGCACACAGATAGCTATAAATGTTACATTTGTGTAAAAAAGTTTAACAACCCACAACTAAGCAAATCCCGAAATCAGTGTCGGACTGGCCCACAGGGATACCAGGAAAACTCCCTGTAGGCCCAGGTGTCAGTGCGCTTCTTGCTTCTAACCATTTAGCCTATTTCATGGTCATTCCCTATTTCGTTATGGGCACTGCTGTTTTTTATTCAAAGGTACAAAATGGTCCTTTCCAAAAAAATCAACTGAATCCCCTTCTATCCACTAAAGCTGCTGTACTGTTTGCTGCTAGCTTCTTTTAACAATTGACACATTCATTTTACATTTCATTTTCATTCAGTGAATATGCACTTAGTAGGGGCAGGTACAAGGACAGACAACTTGTGACTGCCTAGATAAGATAATATCTTTCCTAGATAAGATAATATCAACCTATAGACGCAAAGATTTTACATCCGATTTAAGCGAAGTCCGACCAATCCTTCGAAATTATCGTGAAGTTAGTGGGATTCGAACGACCGTACATCTTACGATTTTTCGGCCGACATCTGTCAGAAAATTGATCGGTCAGGTTAAAAAATATTTGTCGGCCCCAGTGCAATCTATCTATGTTTGCAGGGCCAAGCAGGCAGCTCCCCTTTTGTTTTCCTGGCAAATGGTCTTTTTAGTTGATGGACAATTCGTACTATCGTACGATCGTTTCGAGATAATCGTGGTCTCATGATGACGATCGGATCTTTTAAAAATCTTTACATCTATGGCCAGCTTTAGGGTAAGGCCAGACGTGGAGATTCGAGGAGGTTTTGTCGCCTGGCGACTAATCGCCACGTCTTTTGCGCGACTATCTCCCTGAACTGCCTCAGCATTTTTTCCCAGTTGAACTTTGGATGACTATTGAAAACGCATCGCCGCGTGTGCATTAGCGCAGGCGATTTTGCGCTGTAGCCAATGGGGAAAAAATGCTGTGGCAGTTCGGGGAGATAGTCGTGCAAAAGACGTGGCGATTAGTCGCCTGGCGAGCCCCGAATCTCCTTGTCTCCTGGCCTTACCCTTAAGTAGATTTTTATAGCCCAGGGAGCAGCAGTAGGGGTTCCAACTGAAAACAGAGCCCTGGGATCTGACCCAAATGAGCACAGATAATTATACTATATCTGTTACCACAAAAGAAAAAATGTAAGTATAGCACACATTAACCAATTCCATATGCAGAAGTGCTACAGACTTAAGACTTAAATCTTAAAACCCCTGTCTGCAATTGTTCTAAGCCTAGGGAGGGAAATCTGTTTTAGGGCTCTTACTCACTGGCGTTCTGACCTGCGCTCCCCTGCGTTCCGTTTTTTGGTGTTCAGCTGCAGGGGAGCGCAGGAATAGACGCATGTCATTATTTCAAATGGGGCTGTACTCACTGAGGTGCGTGTAGGCGCCGAACGCAGGTTGAGACGCAACATGCTGCATTTTTCCTGCGTTCAGCACCTACACGCGTCTGAGCGAGTACAGCCCCATTTGAAATAATGACATGCGTCTATTCCTGCGCTCCCCTGCGGCTGAACGCCATAAAACGGAACGCAGGGGAGCGCAGGTCAGAACGCCAGTGAGTAAGAGCCCTTAACACAATTATTTATTTTGGTATTCCTTTAAATATATGTTTACTGGTTTTAACCTTAGACTGTTTGGGGATTAATGTATCTCTGACGCACGTGTCACATTTTTCTTTTAAGAAGAGGACTTTCCATTTCATCTAAGGTGACATTAATCCCTTGCTGTGTTCTACTTGCTTAGTACAACATTAAGCTGCTGCTACTGTTCTAACAAAATGCAATGAGCTTTGAACACTGGTTTTATGTGTCTCTTCTAGAGTACATAACAATAAAAATAAATACACTCTTATTTTAATACATTGCAATTAATCATTTTAGGTTAAATCTCTCCCTCCTTCAATGATGAATTTAAAAACAAATTTGCTCCTTGCATTTCCATATAGTTGTGCTTGGCACCGCTGTGTCCATCCTGCCTCCTGTTCTGAATTGCACAAAAGTACCTGTAAGCTCCATGGTTTCAGCATCATTATATCTGATTCACAGGTAAATGCTGCATTCATGGTATTTGACCCAAATATGTGCTGCACACACTACACATGTGATTGTAAATGTCCCCTTATGAACATTGGACAAGCTTTAATTGAGGCTGAAGCAATGTCACCATCCTATCATCCAGTGGTATAACAATAGGGGTAATAGTCCCAGCAGAGGGTTTAGCATATCCCCAAGCCCATGCCTGTGTCGCTAGATGTATTCACACATGGAAATGTGTTATTAGGATATACCTTGCAACATTTTTGAAATAGAAAGATGGAAAAAAAAAAGATTTGGCACTAGCAGAGCAGTGATTTCTTGACCACGTTCATTTTTGTTGCCACACCCCCACATTACCATGTTCATTTTGCAAAATCTGTCAGGTTATAAAAGTTTGAACACATTTCTGTGGTTTTTATGTGTTATTAACATTTTGCTAATGAAGGTGAATTGCCCTTTAAGTTGCAAGTCAGTTTCCCCAAGAGACCTGCTTATTTTAAATTGTTACAATTACTTCTTTGCTTATCTTTAATTGTTACAAAAGTATCCAAGTGCACCTGGTGGCAGTTCTGGGCTCTCAGCCAAAAGCCAATTAAGGCCCCGAACACACGTGCGGTGATACTTTGCGTTTTCTGCACGTTTTTTTTTTTTTAAAAATACACTTAGCGGTTTCAAGCTTAGGCAGTGGCACACGACACTAATGTATTTACGTGGCTGTCAGCTTTTTTTAAAAACCACTGCAGAAAATCTGAATGTGTGTCCATGCCCTTAGTTAGAAAGTTTGTATCTTTTTCTGGCTGTTCAGTGCAGGAGAAGAGAAAGAGAAACATTTCAGTAACAAGCCGGGACTGCGTGTTGACCTGTCAAAATCGTGACTGTCCCACTCAAAATGGGACAGTTGGGATGTATGGATTAGGGATTATACTGTATGTGGTGCATGTGTGAGACTCACAATTTTGTTTTGCTCGGAGGCAAGAGGGGACTAGGGGGGCAGGAGATTCAAACAACTCCCCCCCCCCCGTTTTCATTTCATGCCGCCCTATTCCAGTGCTTTTGTGGCCTGCCCACAAATCCGGGCCTGACCCCCTGTTTATTTCAGAAGGAGAACAGGAGGGTTACCATTGTTTACATTATATATACAAATTATATATATATATATCCCTAAACTAAGAAATTATTAAAAAAAAAACATTTTTGGTGAATTCCAGCGTGCAATAAAGGCTGCACAGATATTCCGAAGAAAGGTTCTATTTTATAACTATGGTACAACAACAATTTGTTCAGCTCAGTGCATATTATCTTTTTAAAAAAAACAGAGCACAAAGAAAAACCACACTCACATAATACTAACTGTGCCAGCCACGGTGCCCACTCAGGTCTATTTAATGGAATATAAATGTAGTTACGTATACTGTAGAATGCTGTTTTGCCAGATATCTGTTGATATTGAGGACACACAATTTCTTGGGCAGTGCACAGCCATTTATCAGGCCATGTTAGTCACATAATGGCCTCTGTTCCGGCATTGTGTCTCCTCCCTATCAGAGCAGTGCAATAAATTACCGACAAAACAAGCTTTGTGGAGTGCTGCTGCATTTGTCTTGATAAGATAAGTAATGTCAGTGTCTCCTGAGCAGCTGTTTTTATGGTGCAATCATTGATGCTCTTTAAAGCATTATCACATCTACGCCATCATTATATGCAGTGAGAGCTCTCCAAATGGGAAATACTAAGATCACAATAATCCACAGGGTTGAAGTGATATAGTCATGTGTCCCAAATGGTTTCAATAATTAGACAATATTTATTCAATATTTGAATAGTTTCTGTATCAAATGTCAACATATTCCACAGAGCTGTACAAGGGACTGGAGGAAGAATGTAAATAGAAGCGAACCAATTACAAACAACAGAACAAGCAAAAACAAATTTGGACATAAGATTAGAGGTCCTTACCCTTACTGGACAGGTATTTAGGTTACCAGGGAGCATGAGCAAAATGCTGTGTTGCAAATCTTAGAAATTCAAATCAAGTATTATACATGACAGAGGCAACGTCGATACCTGTCCCAGCAATTACCCAATAATCAACAACTCCCCCCCTCGCTCCAAGACCTTTAATGAAATACAACACTTATGCTTTTGGATGAAAAGGCTGCAGAACAGTTTTTATTATAACAAGTGTTATTTTAGTGCAAAACACAGTACGATAAATGATAACATATCATCAGCATAGCATAACATAACAATAATATTTGTATAACAAACAACTCCTGAATACCCACATACTGTAGAAAACCTTATAACTGCACAACACAACAGCGCTGCCAGCTGTCAAAGTAGCATGTAACCCACCTGCTACCCAACCGAACCCTATTCCAGTGGTGTTTCGTTACCCCTGAGGTGGCAGGCCTTCCAGCTACCCATTAACCCAGCAACTCCTGTGCTCTTACACGTATTGGTTCCTGACTCCATGACCTGCCGTCACCTACCATATATCTTTGGGGGATGGTGGGTGGGTAGTTTATTGGGGCTGCTACAAAATGGAATGGGGTTGGCAACCTCAGTCCGGCAACCTCAGACCCCTTTCTTTTAAGCCTGGCCCTGCGCCTCTGACTCTAACATGCCCCTGCTTCCCTAGGCTGTGCCCCGTGTCATCGGGTTATTGGAAAGCTATAAGCCTATGCAGGTATAGGATCCGTTATCCTCATTATCCAAAAAACCCTTATCCATAAAGCTCAGAATTAAGGAAAGTTTGTCTCCCATAGACTCTAGTGTAATCAAATAATCCTAATTTAATTTTCCTAAAATGAATTACTTTTTCTCTGTAATAAAACATAACCTTGTACACGATCTAAGATATAATTAATCCTAATTTGAAGTAAAACCTGTTTATTTGGTTTATTTGATGTTTACATGATTTTCTAGTGGAAGATATGAAGTATGAAGATTGAAATTATGGAAATTACAGAAAGATCTGTTATCTGGAAAGTAAGTACAAATTTTTCAGAAAATTGATTGGTCAGATTAGAAGATTTTCATCTCGGTGAAATGAATCCATTGTCCAATTGTTTGCAGGGCCAAGCAGGCAGCACAGTTTCCACAGCTTCAACTAGACAAGATCACTTGTAATGGTCATTTTAGTTGATGGACAAATCATATAGTTATAGGATCATTTCAGTATAAGCTTGGTCCTACAATAACGAAAAGATAATTTAAACATCTATGGCCAACTTTATTCTACCAGTTAATACATTTTACTGTCTTCATCATCTGCGCTGACGGTAAACCTATTTTCACTTATGTTTCCTGCTATTTAGGATGTGCCCCAATGATCTCCATAAATGAATGATACCAGGTCTGTTAAAAAGCCAGATTCTGTGACCTTGTTTTTAATAGGTAAAACCACTATAGCAGAAAATAGGATGGGCCAGACAAATTCTTCTTTTATTTATTTATTTTATAAAAATGTATAAAAAATATATTTATAGGTTGTATGTGTACAAATAAATGAGTAATGCTAACTACACTCTTTATTTGCTTTTAAGGGTATGGAAGAAATCATATTTTTATACTTCTCCAATAGATGGCACTGTGCACTAGCCTATAAGTGGGATTGGCCAGACTGACAGCAAGGTGCACCTTTTCTTCATATTTAAACTGGTGAGTGCTGTCTACTTGAACAGTGATTTGGTATCCCTCACACTGGACGCTCGCCTGGATGTAAATATCAACTATGTGATCCTGCATGTGGAGCAGCCCAAAGCTGTGGGTGTGTATTAGAGGCATTACTTGTGGTTGGCTAGAGTGCTGTATATTCATATATCTATATTCATATTGCTGTAAAGAAATTCTTGACCACTTCACAGGCATCCGGAGTGGAGATAAGCTAACCCATGGACTAGTAGATCAGAAGATACCAGGAATAACCACCTATCCAGTACACATTAACAACACCCAGAAACATCTATCCAGGATCTCCTGGACTACTATTAGCAGAGCATCATTTCAAGCCAACTAGGAATCCCAAAGATCTTGCCACAAATTCAGCAAGGACCACCTGAACAATTTAATCAGTAGTAGCTATTCATGACAGTTATATTTTAACCATAAGTCAAGACCTCCTTCTGTCATCTACGAATCCTAGCAGAATCAGACACCCAACACTCCAGGGCCACCTGGATAGTAATTTAGAACCAACTACTCTGAAAGAAGACTCACACAGCTGATACAGTAAGTCAGACCAACAGGTAGGAGCCTTTACTGCACTCAGCGTGGAAAACTGAATCATTGTCCCTGCAAGGCTTGATGCAGTCCTTTCTCCAAAAGAGTCTTTACTTTGCATCACAAGGCAAATGGCAATGCTTTCTGCATTTAAGCTTCTGAGATTGTAAGGTGGATGAATCTGTATATTTGCTCTACACATTACCTGTTAATGTAACCCAATATACCTTTATTACTTTATTGCAGTCTTTGTGCAATTGCCATTGATTGTCATAAAATTGCTGAAATGTTTCTGCTATATGTGTGGTGTTTATCTGTGGTGGGTCTGTGGTATAGAAGGTTAGGAAGCTGTTGCTGTGACATACAGTGTATAAGGTTTACTTGCATGTCCACAGCTTTTTAATTTGGATTGGTTGCTTTTAGAGTTAACCCTTTAAGTGCCAAGATAATTTTTAATGCAGCTACTTTAGTTACTGTGACATAACCCAGCTAAGAGCTGTGTTGCTGCTATAAATATAATTGCAGTAGGCTCTCCAGTCACCACCTCTAATGTTCATGCATCTGCCTATTGTTAGCTCAATTGGTAACCCTTTCACTGCTGAGGGGGAGAGGAAATGGTGTACTCTGCAGTGCTGTTTAACTCAGCAGTCTGTCATAAAGATGATTTCATCAAAGTTTTACCTTAAGGGAAATAAATGACAATATTCATTCGTCCCTCTTTTCACTGATGGGGGACTGTGATACAGGGAGTTTTGTACTCTAAATATTGAGAGATCAAACAGTAAAGAGAGATAGGTAAACAGCTTTTCAGGGTCTCAATGGCCAGTCCTATTTCCAATTAACTCAGCACCTTTGCACCTTTTCTTCTGAGAACATAACACCTTATACCCTACAAAACCCTGCCTTCCCCTTATCATTTTTCATAACCCCAAATACAAACCTTACACTTTTTTTGTCTGAACCCTAAGCACCTCTAACATCCATTTAAATCCTGTTGCATTGTTTAGTTTCTTTTTCTGAAAGGACTTGTGTCAAATTTACATTAAAAAACCTTTCAAAAACCCTCTCCTGTTATAATTTTTCCACTGCTCCCCTTTAACTACTCCTATTTAAATAAATGTTTCCTTGTCTATCAAAAGCATAGGTTAAAACCACTTACTCTTTATTTTAGGGGTGGTAAACCTGTAGCTCCAGTTTTGGGAGCTGTAGCTCTAGAAACTGTTTGCTCAGTGATGCAGTTTGCAGTTAGGGCTGGAGGTCTGAGATTCATGTTTTTGTCCCCCACCTCCTATAAATACCACGTAACACATCAGTTTCAGTGCTGAACTGCTCAACCCTTACCCATAACATCTGAACAACCATAGTACCTTGTGCCCAAAATCCCCTTTTCCTCTCTAGACTGCTTTACCCAAGAAAAACCTGGAATAAATGAACTTCTATTTTCTTTGTTAAAGATTTGATTTGGTCTACTGATAGTGATCTCTCTTTCTGCAGTGCCCTGGAACTGACAGACCTGATCATCGCAGGAGGTAAACATTCTCAATAAATGTAAATTTGTCTGTATATTAAAGGGCCAGATGCAAATCACTAATTCAGCAACGTCACATCAGCACATCAGTGTGCAGGGAAAAATGTCATTCTTGTGTGTTGTGCAGCTCATTGTTAGGGTTAAACTGAGATCTAGCTGGTAATATGGCATTGATCAGGAGTGCACCAACAATAAAACATTGCAGCAAGACTAGGAACAAGATCTTTTCTGTTCTCACATTCACCATTATCTGTATTATTTGTGTATTATTTGTGATCAATATAACACCATCTCACATAAATCTAAACACCATTTTCATTTTTTTGCTTCTACATAGCCCTGCAGATCATTGCACATCTTTTTGGAAAGCAGATCTCACACATTTGTCTGTAGAGCAATTGATTTATCTCTTATTATCATCGACGCAGCATTTACATATGTGCATATCGATAGAACATTAATAAAGACTGCTTGGATATAAGTTGTTTATTGATGGATAGCATAGATATGAAGTGTATAACTGTATTATTTTATAGTTAGTGGCATATCTATGAAACAGTGACATTCCCCTAAGAATTATAGCAGTTTGATGACAAAAGTAGGATATAGGAAAGTAGGATACAGTTGACTGTACACTTACAGTTTACATTGAAAGGTTATTTTTTAGCCACTTAATGTGAAGCTACAGCACTCACTTGCTCTAGTAAATAGTGGATGGTTTATGCTTTTACATGCCTTAGACTAGTGATCCCCAACCAGTGGCTCATGAGCAACATGTTGCTTTACAACTCCTTGGATGTTGCTCCCCATGGCCTTAAAGCAGGTGCTTATTTATAAATTTGTGCCAAGTTTTGGTTGTATAAAAAACAGGTGTACTGCCAAACAGAGCTTCCTGTAGGCTGCCTTTCCACATAGAGGATACCAAATAGCCAATCACAGCACTTATTTTTCACCCCCAGGGACTTTTTCATGCTTGTGTTGCTCCCCAACTCTTTTAACAATAATCAAATTGCAAGCATGTGTCATTGAGAAGATTTTTTTTGCAGGTTGTGCAGGTGAAACTTTACCAAAGGAAAGCACAAAAGCAGATGCTGTTTTGCACACACTATTAACAAAGGTACTTGCACTCCTACATTACTGTTGCAACTTCTACCTCAATTCAGCCTGTGGCACACAGACACAAGGTTGGGCTGGAATTTAAGAGGCGCTTTGATGAGGAGGTGGTAAACTACCTGAAGTTGTGGTACACATTGTATTACAGGTGCCATATTACGCTGAAATTAAGGGGAAAATGATACTAGTGGTAGAATTGCATCCATATATATTTGGCCATGATTACACGTAAAAAATCCTATAGCACACTACCTATAGATTTTGAGCAGCACTGCTTTACCCAGTAAAATGAATGATTTTCCTCATCTGTTCATCTGCAGGCTGATAGTAGTCTTATACTGCATATTCTTAATGTTCTATAGCTTATGTGACCTAAAGAATATACCAAGTCTCATGCACACATACTCTATATTTCATATTTAACTCTGGGAGCATTAGAGACTTATTTTTCTGGGAACAGTCAAGCTTTGCAAAACCACAGTGTTTGGCTGAAACACTGAATAAGCAGGTGCTGCGTATATTATTGGCATGAAGTTAAAAGGTGTAATCTGTGCTACAGTCCAGGGAAGGGGTTGGGTAGAGCTGGCAGAAAGAGAGACACTGAGAAAGTAGGAGGAGAGAGTTAGAAAGGCAGTGAAATAGAAGGGAGTGTCACAGTGACATTTTGGCCAAATATTTATAAATTGGTTACTGACAGAGTCTGAGAGTAGGGAAAGGACCGAAAGATATTGACAAATATGTTTAAACCAAACAATATAGCTTGCTGCTGTTGTTTGGTAAGGTGTAAGCTCAGGCATAATTCCTCACTGACTGATGGGCTTTCCATAAGCTCTAAGTGCGTGGGCTGCTAACTTTGTTTATAAACCTGGACAAGGTCCCATTAAGACATCAAGACATATTGCACAGGATTTGGAGGTAAGCACAAACTCATAGCTTTCTGAACTCCCTCCCCCCCACACCATATAGGAGTCCAGCTACCAATGGCAACTGGCAAGACCAATAATACCTAGCACAGATCAAGTTTTCTACCCTGTGATAATTTCCTTCTTTAAAAGGCTGGTGTTATATACTTGTTTTCACCAGATAGCACCCGACAAACAAATACAGTCATTGATATCACTAAAAATATATATTTTTGGGTCTGTGGCAGGGGTATGGGACCACTAACTCTTATTGTATCATGATATGGATTTTATGTCAATTTGTGTATCTTGTACGATGCCGCATACAACTGTCTTGTACTTCTTTTCTTTTTTTTTTCTTCTCTTCTTCTTCCCTTTCTTTTCTTTTCCTACTGCCTTTATTGTTTGTATTGAAAATGATGAATAAAAACTAAAAAAAATATATATATATTTTTTGATTATGCCTACTTGGGTTTTTAAATACAGGTATTGGAACAGTTATCCAGACTACTTGAGATTTGTGGTTTTCTGGATAAGGGATCTTTCTGTAATTTGGATCTTCGTACCTTCAGTTTCAAGAAAATCATGTAAACATTAAATAACCCCAATAGGCTGGTTTTGCTTTGTAATAATTAATTTTATCATAGTTTGGATACAGTACAAGACATTGTTTTATTATTACAGAGAAAAAGAAAATATATTTTTAAAATTTAAATTATTTGGATAAAACGGGAGATTCAATGGGAGATGGCTGTTCCGTAATTCGGATCTTTTTGGATAATGGGTTTCTGAATAATGGATCCCATAATGAAATTATTTTAAAAATGTGTTTAACTACTTAACCGCTCCTTAGATCGTCTTGACTGTGCCTTTGGATGTGCAGCTGTCAATATGTTGGTTTTTATCAGACTACTTGTGGTTACCAAGCAGTTCATTTCTCTTCTGATTGGTATTCATTGTCATGAAACATGTGAAACTGTGACACAGTGCCAAGCACTGCATTGATTCCTCCTAGATCTGTAACAAGGAGAGAGACATGTATTTCATTCTGCATTAACTATGGATACGCTTAATCCAGGATTCAGCATGGTGTTCAATTACAGTTTTATGGAGGATTCCGTATTCAGCAGGACCCAGAAAGGATGTTCAATTTAGAAAACATTAACTAAAATGATCTCAAATCTGTTACACCCTGTTTAGCAGCCTGTCAGCGATAGAGTTGTAGTTCTGTTATAGCTAAAGTCTCAGCCCTATGGGATAAGGTTGAAACTGTTTGTCACGGTCGACACGTCTCACACCTTGGTGCAAATCTTTGCCTGCAGTAAGAAACTGTGATATTCAATTTGACATGGGCTTTGGTGGTGAAGGGCAAGCAAGTTACACCTAATTAAAACCGTCCTTCTTGTTCATGGATGCTCTGTTCTGAATGCCTCTCTGTAGAATTGGGAATCATTAACTTAAAACTGACAGCATAACTCAGTACTTGCCCTAAATGTGTAATGGCTCTACTTAGGGAGACAAGGTGATAAAAAGGAATAGGAAATATACAGTTGAGACAATAGGAGGTCATTTGGAGAGCATTAGCATTTCCCTTCCCCAATATTGTGTTTCTTTAATGTGTACTTTATTTTATATCTATAAGCTAAAGGGGCATTTTAAAGGAATCAGCAATAAAATAATTACTTTTGCTGGTTCTAACAATCTACATATATTGGTTTGGGATCCTTTATCGAGAAACCTGTTATCTAGAAAGCTCCCAGTGATGCAACAGCCACCTCCCATAAAGCCCAGTATAAGCAAATCATTCTAATTCATAAAAATTATTTTCTTTTTCTCTGTAATAATTAAACAGTACCTTGTATTGATCCTAACTAAGGAGCTTGAACAACACAGCATATAAGTAATAATGGTTTATAAGGAGTAATAGAAAGAATTTTAGGGTACAGCTACATAGTCTAATACAGTGATCGCCAACCTGTAGCTTGTGAGCAACATGTTGCTCTCCAACCCCTTGGATGTTGCTCCCATTGACCTCAAAGCAGGTGCTTATTTTTGAATTCCAGGCTTGGAGGCAAGTTTTGGTTGAATAAAAACAAGGTGCACTGCCAAACAGAGCCTCAATGTAGGTTGACAATCCAAAAAGGGGCTACCAAATGGGCAATCACAGCACTTAGTTGCCACCCCAGAAAAGTTTTCATGCTCGTGTTGCTCCCCGACTCCTTTTTCTTCTGAATGTTGCTCATGGGTTCAAAAGGTTGGGGATCCCTGGTCTAATAGGTGGCATTTCTCTAGGTATGGGGGACCTAGAAACATGTATATAGAAAAGACAGGTATAGCTAAAGAATAACTATAATAAATAAAAAGAGAATTTCGGAAACCATAAGGAGCATTAATTGCCAAAATGGAAACAATGGTAATCATTTGGGGGGACACAAATAGTTGCAAGCTAGAGCGGAACATCCTGGCTCACAAACTGCCCAACTATTTCCCAGCAGTCTGCATCTAGTGCACCTAGATCCTCACACAGGCAGGGAGGGTGAAATAAACACGGATTGGAGGATGACCCTGGAAGTGGGTGACCAATAAAAAAGGAACTTCAGCTACTTGTTAACCTTGTGTTTCACAAGACTCACATCTGTTAACTCTTAATCCACTAATGGTCCTAGCCCGTGCCCCCCTTTGTGTGACCCTCCACATAAAAGTCTGCCTGCTGTGTCTGCTTACTATTTGTAAACTACAAAAAGGTCAGTACTGAGATTAACTGGCCCCTGCATTGTTTAAATCTCAAATTTAGACTGTAATCCCCTGTATTGTTCACACCTGTGATCCCCCTGTATTGTTCACACCTGTGACACCTCTATTGTTCACATCATAAAGCCCTGTACTGTTCACACCTGAGACATTGTGCACCTGTTCACACCTTATTCAAAATGCCAATGGGGCACCAGCATTGTGTCACTGTATGTAGTACATCTTAAAGTGGTCATGATGAGTTTCCCTGTCTCCTGCTCTGTTCTGTCTTCCCTATGCTCCCTGTATATGCAATACTCTGCCTCTCTATGCTCCCTGTGTGTGCCATACTTTGCCTGCTTTATGCTCCCTGTGTGTTCTATACTCTGTCTGCCCTATGCTTGCTATGTGTCCCATACTCTGCTCATCCTATACTTCCTAGCAGTGCCATACTATGCATGCCCTATTCTTCTTGGGTGCGCCATACTCTGCCAGTATGTGCCATACTCTGCCAATGTGTGCCATACTCTTCCCTATGCTTCCCTATGCTCCCTGTATGTGCCCTGCTCTGCCTGTGGAACATAAGCCTGGTATTTGTTCTGGGGATTTGTTAGCATTTGGAAATTATTGTTAGGGGCCCTGGGGGGTACTGTGATCCACAGGAGGAGGAGGTATATGGATTTAAGGGTATGTCTTGATATGACAACTTTTTTCACATGAGTGATATCCCTGCAGTGAGCACCAACCTTTTGTTTCTTTGGTGTATTATTAATTTGGACATGGTCTTGAGGTAACATCGGTGTGGTTTAAAGTGGGTGTGGTCTAAAAACAGGGAGTGGTCGTATACAGTATGTGATAGATGTAGTTCTACAGCACCAATGTTTCATACTGTGATCCATCCCTCCAGTCGCTTTCAGTTATAATATTAGAAGTTCTGTCACACTTTACCCCTTTTTAGAACTGTCTGTCTGTCTTTAATATGGTTGTTGTGGAGAGCTGAAATTCTGTAAATGTGACCTGAAATTATTTTTGCATCTCTTTCAGATAGGAGCCTATTTATACATCTTTCTTCTTCCAATCTCTTAAATCTTAGAGGACACGAAGAATGTGGCTTTTGGAGAGAATTCGTGGAACTGTAGACCACAGTAGTGGGCGCCAATCAGGAGATTCAGCTGACAAGTCTAAGGGTGGGTCCTACAGCAATGTGCTGACTCCAGACAAGATCCCAGACTTCTTCATTCCTCCCAAACTTAGCAGTGTCCCAGCAGAAGGTGGAGGGGCTGAGGGAGTTTCATCAGGAGATGGTGTCTCTTCTAAACCAAACCTGGGGTCATCTGCTTCTGAGCAGAACTTATCAAGCCGACGTCCTCAGCGCAGTCCCCGTCTTCCTGCAAAAGCTGCGTCAGAGAGCCGCAATTTACTAAAGGCTGCCAACCGCCATATTATTCAAATAGAGAGTGCAGATGAGTGGGCATCAGAAGAGGATCTAGGCACAAATGCTGATCCTCAATCCCAGACAGCTATGTCTCTTTCATATGTTCCCAAAGCACAGACATCATATGGTTTTGTGACTCTAATGGAAAGCCCACACACTCGTCGAAAGGAGTCCCTCTTTCACAGTGAGCAGGGATCACTCTCTCCCTGCCCATCTCAGTCAAGTTCTCCTAGTTCTCAGAGAAGGAGTGGAACAGATGGGGGTGGAGGATCCCAACTTAATCCTTCAGATTTTGGCATGTCTTTGATGAATCCATATCGTTATTTCAGTGGAGGGGAGAGTGATACCTGCTCTTCAGCAGAATCTTCGCCCTTCAGCTCCCCACTGTTGTCCAGGTCAGTCTCTCTGCTCAAGATATTTACTCCAGACACTCAGTCCAAACTCATGAAGCTGAAACACTCAGTTGCCCGTAACAGTTCACTTTCCACAGATGAATGTAGTTCTGCAGACACCAGTCCAAGTATGCCTAGGAGAAGACTGCGGAGTGCTAAAGGAGCTGGCATTGGTAGTGGCCAGCAAGGAGTGCTTCCTCTGGACCTCTTGCAGAAGGAACACACTCTTGGACTCAGCAAAGGTGGTAGTATGAGGTTGGTGGCAGAGTATGACCCTACAAATGCCAGGCTTAGAGTAAGGTTGATTGCAGCAATTTTTGACAAAATTTGTGACCCCAAGGGGGTGAATTGCTGTGTAGTTCTCTATCTGAACCCAGGAAAGGTTCATCGACAGAGAAGTACCATTATCAAAAACAGTCGAAACCCAGTCTTCAATGAAGATTTCTTCTTTGATGGGTTAGTTGCTGGAAGTGCTAAAAAGATGTCACTTAAACTAAAGGTGCTGAATAAGGGAAGTAGTCTGAAGCGGGACACACTGCTTGGGGAGAAGGAGGTGCCTCTAACTGTTTTGCTGCCCTTCCTTTGAGACTAGTAGACAGTAGATATAGTGTGTGTGCTTCAGAGGGAGGTGACTTGCTGTTCTCTGCGTCTGTGGCACTAATAGGGCAACGGAACAGCAGAGCATACTCTACAACTGTGTATGGTCAAAGTGTGGGTTCCTGCAGAGAACTGCCTTTTACTACCAAAAGACAGCTGCACATTTTATTCCTGCAGAGCATGGCATTTCTTTAGCAAAAGTCTACATGCCCATAAAGAGAAACCTGCTTAGCAAAGAGCTTCCAGTAATTTATTAAAACAAAAAAAAAAACTTGAAAAATATCATAAATATTACATACATGCTGATTGCTTTCTCACATAAGAAAGCAATGGATAACTGCAAAGTACTGCACTGTACTACAGAATCATCCAGTGTTGTAGAAAATAATGTTTATACAGACTGCAAACAGTAAATAGAACCAAGATGATCTGATGAGCATTACAGACCTGCTGTAGACCATCACTGCATCCTACCTAAACCTGTTTAGTCTTATGAACTTGGAAACATTTTACTGCTCCTGCTGTCTGGGAAAAATAATCAAGGGGAAGACTGATTTATACTTACTACGTCAAGAGAAAATAAATATACATTCCATTTCCTTTATTATCTCCAGACAGTGTGGTCAACATAAGAAGCTTCAAGGCTCTGTCACTCAGGAACCATCTGATAAGGTACAACATTTCTGTTTTGCAGCTTGAGGGCAATCTATCAAGATCTGTTCCATATGGACAGGCACCTTGTTACCAGTACCCAGGCAGTAATCAGTAATTGCTTTTTTGTAACATGTAATTGTAATATAACCACAGGCTGGAGATCATGTCACACACTGTGACAGTGACATGTATTGGGAATTGTGAGAATAATAAACACCTAAGAGACCTGCATTGTCTCTTCTCCTGGCAATATACCCCATGCCACATAGTAAAGTGGAGTATACCTAATGTATACCTGAATATCTATAGCATACCTATAGTATATGATGGAAATCTATGAAATGCAATAGTACCTACGCTTGTAAATGCCAGGCAGATATAAATGTCTTGTAATGGACAAAGACACAACCTCAACTTTGCATTGCATGAAAGGATATCATTATGATTCTTGAAGATACAGTATGTAGTTGTAACTGTTCACTTATTCAGATGTTTTAAATGAGATAACTCCTTTGCTAGGCAATATGAATTAAGTGAGATGACATTTCTGTTTTAACTGATCTTCTCAGTCTCGATGTTTCTTCAGTTCTGCTTTTGTCTTTCCATTTCTTGTTCTGATTTAGCCCTATCCAGTCTCGGTTTCTGTGACACAAAACAGATGGCACTTGCCTTTAATGTGTATTTTGTTTAAATAGCTTATTTGTAGCCCAGCAATATACCCTCCTCCCTTACCAATTTATATGTAAATATAGTATTATGCATGGTATTTTTACTTATCTGCATGGATCTCTCTAAATTTTCACTTTCTTACCTCTGTGGTTCCTGATTATGGTCTTCTTTTTGTTTTTTTACTAAAGGAGAGTATAAAGTAATTTTTATATGTCTGAATGTCTGCAAGTAGGGTTAACATGACAGCAATTAGAAAGAGCACAAATCTAGGAAACCTTTTTAACGGAAACCAGAACAATACTGTACTTTCAATTTCTTATAAGCAGCCTTCGTAGAGATAGAATGGTAGCTAGATTAATTACTAGGGATGCTCCAAAATCACTATTTTGGGACTGGGATCATCTTTAATGCAAATGAGGGCCAGAAAGGGTCACAAGGAACTAACTGTGCATTAAAAAAATTACATTTACCTTATTTGTCTGATGAAAAGTCACATGATTTTAAGGATTTGGTTTTGGTTTGGCCAGGAACTTGGATACGGTAGAATCTGAACCCTGCTGAAAAAGGCCAAATCCTGGCCTCCTCTGCTTACTCCTAGTTCTGGCCCTGAGTCTAAGCTAAGCCAGGAAACCCTAAATAATACCACTGTTCTATCTAAATATTTTTGATTAATTTTAAAGATACCAATTAAAAAATAAATCTGCTATGTGCATTTATCAAACGTGCCTTGCTTTAAATAGGCCACCTTAAACTTCAGATAGCATTTCTTACATGCACATTCTTAAGGCTTGAGCTCCTGTACCAAACTGTCAATGTAAAAAAAGTATTTCTTTTGTTATCAGTAACAAAAATGTGCATGACCATTTTGTGAACAGTGACTTTTTTCCTGTTGTAAAATGGTACCCTTCAAATAACAAAGTTGTGGTACTGAGTTTCTTATGAGGTTCACAAAACTCGGGTATAGAGCATTATTGTTCTAAACCAAGAGGATGGCAATAGCAAAGCTCTATCTAATTGATCAGCAGAGAACTATGGAAGATAAGACACCCTGACATTCCCCAAAGGGTGATAAAATAGAGACAGCGGCACAGCGTCTCCTGAGTGTCTCAAATATAAAGGGCATGACTAATGCTCATTTTTATTGTATTTATGCAAAACAGAGTATCTCCCTTTGCAGGTGAGGGGCCCTAAAAAGATTTTACTGTGAAGCACTGCAATCTCTAGTAGTGCCACGTTTCATGTATTACTGTTGCACAAATTGTATGACACTTCACATGACTGTTGATGTCAGACACAGAATCTTTGGGTTGTATATATCACTGTTAGTATAATAGCTGGACACCTCTAAATTGTTCCATATATACTGTATCATCAAAAAAACTTTCCATAGAAATTAGAACATTATCAGGGGTTCAGCAGCAAGTGAGGGCTAATACAAAGTATGTGATAACCCATACAACACAATTCCAACAGAACTGCACTTACTTTGCCTTATCATATCATTATCATTAGCCATAATTTACATATTCGATTCTGACATTTTCGAAAACTGCATCATATGTGAACACAGATTTGTTCAAAGTTAAAAGGCTTGTGGAGTTTAAAGGAACAGTAACACCAAAAAAATTAAAGTGTTTTAAAGTAATGAAAATATCATGTACTGCTGCCCTGCACTGGTAAAACAGATCTGTTTGCTTCAGAAACACTATTATAGTTCATATAAGCAAGCTGTTGTGTAGCAATGGCGGGAATTGAAAAATGGCTATATGGCACAGGTTAACTAATGGATAACCAGTGTCGGACTGGCCCACCGTGATACCAGGAAAACTCCCGGTGGGCCAAGGTGTCAGTGGGCGCTCCTGCTTCTAAACATTTGGCCTATTTCATGACTATTCCCTATTTCTATGAGAATAAAGAGGCTAAATAGATGAAATAATAGGTTGTAGTATGAAAAGAAAAGAGACTAGGAAAATAGAGGTTGAGCAAGGAAAGGAAGAAAATAATACTTTGAGTGGGCCCCTGGTCTCAAGGTTTTTGGGTGGACCCCTGGTCTAAGGGTTTTTGGTGGCAGCGCGATCCGCGCCTTTATGCCGCCTGAGGCGGCCTTCCGTTGCCGCCCCAACCCCTCCTCACGGCGCTCACATTTTCTGCGCAGGAGGGGGTCGGGGCGCTGCACGACGCTAGTGCAGAGAGCACAATTGCGCTCTCTGCATTAGAAGAGCCGAATTTCCGGGTTGAAAACCGGAAATTCGGCTCTTAGTTACCAGGAGCGGCATTTTTGCCGCCCCTGGTAACCAGGGGGGCGCTGCCGCCTGAGGCGAGTGTCTCAACTCGCCTCATTGGTGGAGCGCCCCTGTTTGGTGGGCCCCTGGTGTCCCAGTCCCACATTGTGGATAACTGAAAACACCATTAGACAGACAGAGCTTATCTGCTATCTGCTGTGTAACCTGAGCCTTTTCTCCTTTGAATGGCTGCCCCCATTGCTACACAGCAGCTTATTTATTTAAACAATAATAGTGTTTCTTAAGCAAACACAGCAGGGCAACACTGCATTATATTTTCATTACTATGTGATAATATAAAGGGGTTTAGCACCAAGTGGTCTGGGTCTGTCCTGGGACTTTGCCTCATTGAGAGGTACTACAGGTCCAGGTCTGCCAGTGAAGCTAGTGTGAGTTAGCAATAGTGACTACAGTAATAGTCACTCTAGGAGTGAGAGTCAGCACAGGGTAGCTAGTGAGCAGATATGGCTCCAACGAGGAGAAATAGTGGGGTTAGGACCCCATGGTATGTGAACCACTAGAGCAGGGACTACAGTGGGTGAGTTGAGGACCAGATAGGGTGCCAAGACCCAAGACCCCAGGCTGAATACAGTGGGTAAGGTGAGGAACAAGTCTGTTGCCAAGATACAAGACCCCAGGCTGAGAAACCCTCATCCTCATCCGGAGGGATAGTGCCTAGTGAGAGATATTAGCTCACCTGGAGCACCTTGTACCACTTGGAGAGAATATTGCTGTTTGAAGCTATCCTATTTTGTCTGTGAACATCTAAGTACCTGTGAACTACTCCATTGCAACAGTTCTCCGTTAATAAACAAGTTTATGTTACTGCAAAGAAACTTGTCTGGCTGATTACCCTGCTGCATTGCTCTACACCAGGTACCGGTAGTTGCAGGGAGTTGCATGGGTACACTGGGGGTCCGGGGCACACTACAAGCAGTCACACATCGCCTTAATACACAGCAAAAGTACACTCAAGGGTGTACTACACCACTCTTTCTGCTCATTTACATGCCATGTTCACTGCAGAACACTGCAGTGGTATTTTGGCTTTTTTGGCCCGAAAATATACTTTACATATTTATTTATTCTAGTCTCATAAAGTTAATTGCCCTGGCGCTAAGTCCCTTATCATCCCCATTTCCATTTTTTTCATAGTTGCAGTAAAATTGATTTTTTTCACTGGAGAATGTTTTGGTCAGATAGTGCTTGTCATATTGTCTGCAGTCACACACTCGGAAATGACATCCAGCTTCAACAGCTGACAAAGGCTGTGCAAACTGTTGCATAACAGAATTCATTCAATGGTCTTTTTGGATTTCTTTTGCTAGCATAATAGTGCCTATAAACAAAATTTTGGGGATGTCAAACTCACAGCCCTTCAGGTGTTCTGAGCTGCAAATAATAGGATTAGTGGGCCGGCACTTGGAATTCACTCCAGTGGAAGGACCACTGTTTAGTCTTCCCTTAACACATTGCAGACTGGTTGCAGAAATGTAAGCGTACATCCAAGCAGCTTTCGTGCACCAGCTGTCACACACTACCTGTACCACATCATTTTCTACTGTAATTCATTTAGCCCAAAATCCCAGATTTACACTTTGCTTCTAATATACCCTCAGTCATTCACATGGGCCACAAAATAAGCAAACTTGAATTCTGTTATGAATGTTTCTATTGCTTGCCAGTAGTTTACCACCCTCCGCTTTAACGTTTCCCTGTCTTTTTCTAGCCTTTTGTAGAGTTGTCTGATTTGTTATATATAGAATGGTTCATCTTTGAGGAAGAGAATAAATATATACAATAATATCATGTATTTAAAATGTGTTTTGTTTATATTGAATGAAATGTTGAACTTTCCTGTGCAATAAAAACTTATTTCCAACACAGGGCACATTCTGCCTTTTATTTTGCCTTATTGAGTGTCTGCCGTGCAGACCAGTGGAAATATACATTGATATAAGCAAAAACAAAACCTAATCTAACTATTCATGTGAATTGTTAGTATGTGGCAGGTATATACTTAACCTACTGCCTCCCAGCTATTATTGAACTACAGCTACCAACATTGACAGCTAGGTGATATAATCACCAACCATCTTATAGGACATGTAACAGTCAGATTCTCTGGCACTACTAAGGGATGAAAAAGAGCAAATAAAAACATCAACATATGTAAGAAAATTACAGTCTACAGTTTAATCTTAGCAATTCTAAAAAAAATCAGACCCAGACATTCATATAACTGTGTACTATACTGCCAGATGAAGGCAGCAGGGTTCCTGTTTCCTAGGGCTCTAAAACCAAAAAAGCTATTATTTGGTCCACTTATCACTCACAGTATACACTGTGAGTATGTTCAAGAGTCAGAGTTCTGTGCATGTCAACAGAGTGAATTACATGAGTATAATACAAAGTAGGGTATGGTTGGAATGTGTAAGTCTGTCAGAAGATGGTGGTTGGGTGTGGTGCTTTAGAATGAATTTTGCTAATTAGCAGCAGATTATACTTGTGGCAGCTATAGAGTGTCTAAATTTAATACATTTATATTATGCCTATTTCTTACTTAAGTTCATTTAAATTCACAACAACCAAATTACTGCAATTGCATATATACCCACGTCAGAGAGTCCATTCATTTTGAAGCTAATGGTACTCCATATTGTCAGGAAAGTGCATATTAATCTTGTCAAGGCTAACTGTAAGAAGGCTTACCAAAATGGATGGAACTCTGCCTCAGTGCAACAGCCCATTACAACCAATCACGTATTACCTTCAGGGGAGGACACAGCAAAAGGCCCCTGTGCACAACATCCACTGAGTACTGTAAGGGCAAAGGCACATTAAATACATATATATGCACCTACAGTGGTAGAATAACCCCAGAGAAGGGTAAAAAGGTGTGTTTTGCCTTTCATTTCTCCCCTGTAGGAGTTGAAAGCTGCAAGGGAATGGTTTCTCTGTTTAAATGATTTTGCTGGCTGGCCCTGGAAGCTATAGGGGCAGATTCACTAAAGGGCGACAATTCGCCAATGTTGCCATCTGCAGGGACATCGCCAAAGACCTTCGCTAGCGTTCATTCGCATTCTATCGCCAGACAACTTTTCGCACTGTCGAAAGGTCATTACTCCGCAAATTCAGTAAAGTGCTGATTTTAATGAACGTTTAATGACGTTTTCGCCAGAGTTCACTTCGCCACCTCAGACCAGACGAAGTGCTAAAAAGAAGCTAGATCTTCCTCAATCTTCTGTCACTTTCATCATATCCTGTGTGCTGAAAATGCATTAAAGTTCCAAAAACACTGGCGACTTTTCCTTTTTTCCCAGACATTTCATAACATATGGAACATTCATTTTATGGTGGGCTCATGTGTAGGTCATTATATTAACTCTTGTCTTTATTAAGGTTCCCTGGACATTTGTAATAAAAAGTGGTAACTTCAAGCATTTGCACCAACATTTATAATAAAGACCTCCATACAACTTTAAATTTCCCGCCCTATGCAAAATAAGCTGAGCGCAAGATCACTAGCGAAAACTTCACATATTAGTGAATTAGCGTGTTTGTAGTGCATTTGCACTGGCCGAAGGAGCAAAGCTGACGCTGGTGAAAAATCGCCCTGTGTTATTGCCTGAAGATACAGTGTCCCTGTCTTTTTGCTCCTGATAGCTAATATAGCTAATTTCCCCCAAAAACTTGGTGTACAGGCACATAGTTACAGAGTGTGTGTTTGTGTGTGTTGATAGTTATTGTACTGGTGTAGTACTACAATTATGTTTGTAAACTGACATAAATTTACCCCAAAATGGATTGCTATCTTTTTTTAATTCATATATGCCAAAATGCACAGCTATGAAACCCTTTGATTAATTCATCATCCTCTCTACATCTAAAAGTGGGAATGAAATTGGCATCATTCTTGGCAATTCTAGTAGAAAGTAGGAAACGATCCCTTTGATATTCCTTTGATATATAAGTTCAGTAAGCTATCTACTTGTTTTGCAAAATAATTGATTTGCATAATTTGAGGATTTGAGTCAATAGAAACTCTGTGTATATATGTGAGGATGATGTCACAGTGTTCATCAGTCAGCTATGGATTATTATAGTGTTTCACAGATGGTTGTACATATCAAAATATGCCATATTAGCGCAAGTCAAAAACTGCATAATCCTTCTTTGTGATAAAACCCTTGGTCAGAGCCCCAAAAGTTTATACTAAGGATACATACGTATAAGTTTATATGTAGACATGATTTTAACAGTCTCCCCTCAAGTTCAGCTTTATAGTTCTATAACTATCCAGTACAGTAAACCAGCACGACTAAATTTCATAGTAACAGGTACTATATTTAAATTGTATTCCCAGGCCATTCCAGAGTTTAAAATCCCCTGGCCTTTAGTACGTTAATATTATTATTAATAATAATAATAATAATAATAATAGTAATAATAATACAATAAGAAAAATAATCTTCTGTTCACTTAAATATCTTTTCTTTTTTTTTTTTTATAAATATGCCAACAGGAATAGACCTCTGTTTGAAAGAAACTCCATTGTTATTATGGAGCAGTCGCTACTGTCTTTATTATTAAAACTCTTTAAATAGTACATAATAGTGCAGAAACACCCAGACTATAGGTCTCCAACATACATAGACACATTCCTCACTAATCATTGTATAAATACAAGTAGTAAATAAAAATCTATATTTTTGGAAGGTTGATATAACTCCACTCCTTAACAATTTAAATATTATTGGGCCAACTGTTGCTTTACGGACCAGACACAAAGCAGGTGCATTTCTGTAACAGGACTGCATTCTTTAGAAATAACTATGTGGATGACCTTATGTAGTATGTGTACTACTTATAAAGTTGTACCCACCCTGATGACAGCATTGTGATCATAAGATAAAATTACCACTAGGTTGTGCAGTTTTTTTTTCAGAGGCCTGAAATCTAATTTCTCCAGTGTGTCAGGAAGGATCATCTTCTTATTCACTGGTGTAAGGTTTGATCAGCCAGGACCTTAAAGCTGCATATCTCAGGCAGACTTTTGTGCTTGCAATATCTGTTGAAAATGTTCTGCATTAGAGACCAACTTGAACCTCAAAGTCAAAGTCAAAGTAAACTTTATTGTCATCTCAGCAGTATACGAATATACAGTGAGACGAGACGACGTGGCCCTGAACCTGCAAGTGTCTTTTACTTATTATTGGGTGTAGATACTGAATTTGGATTCATCTTGTAACATCCAATTACAGTTAGTGCAGTATTTTAGTTACATTATATACATTTTATTAAAGGAACAGTAACTCCAAAAAATTAAAGTGTTGTTGAAAATGAACATAAAATATACTGTTGTGCTGCATTGGTAAAACTGGTTTATTTGCTTCAGAAACTCTACAATAGATATACATACTATATATGCATTGACTATTGGTACTGATGAGCTGGGTGGAAAAAATGCCTTTGCAATCAGTTATGTTTTCATGCATATAAAATAATTTATTTATACAGGTATGAATTCCCTTATCCGAAAACTCCAAATTACAGGAAGGCCATCTCACATAAAGTGTATTTTCAGCCACGCCTTTTTTTCCCCCCATGATCGTGTTTTGCAACAAAAATAAGGAACCCAGCACCTATACAATGCAGTTTTAGTAAATTGTGGAAAAAAACATAACTGACAAAATAACAGAAAAACAAAACAAAACAAAAACAGATTGTGGCAAACCCTAAATGTTTGGCACTCGTGACAAAACCTGATCCACGAATCTTTGATTTCCCAAGTAAAATCAATTTGATGGCAAGCAACAACTTGGAACAATTTTTTTAAAAAGTAGATGAAATAGATAGAAAGATAATGTTTTCAGAGCGAATGGGATTGTTTGTTTGTTACGCATGTGATCCATAGCAGCTTGTGCAGATTCTTGGAGGCAATTTCTTTCTTTCTTTTTCTTTTCTTTTATTGGGAACGTTGACATTTATAGAAAGACTTGTCACTTTACCTAAATGTTTTTAAAACTATACCCCCAAAATGAATACTTAAGCAACAAATTTTAGTTTATATCAAAATAAGTGGCATATTAAAGAATCTTACCAAACTGGTATCCTATATAATAAAGTTCAAGTGTCTCTGCGTCCAGTCCCTGTGTCCGTGGGATTGCGCTACTGCGCATGTGCCCCACGGACCTCTAGTGCCTGTTAATTTAATCTGCTCGGCTCCTCGCCAATGGGGAGAACGCGGCTCTGTCCCAGTACCGGGGCCGAGTGCTTCTCATTGAGAATGTGGCATCGCTCTGAGGCACAACTATCCGGGATTATACTCAGATGAGCAAACTGCAGAGCACGTATGGCTCCCGCGGGCTGCAGGTCCTCGCCTTCCCCTGTAACCAGTTCGGACACCAGGTGAGTGGGAACAGAACAGCTGCACGGTGCTTATTGTACACTAACCGGAAATGCTCATTTGCTTCCATGTTGGAAATCCCTTGATTCAGTAGGAGGGATGCGCAGATGGAGTTATACAGTTCTACTGCACTTCTACTGGCCCAACTCCATGGCTACATTGGCAGCAGTGTTGTAGCTGTGCCAGACTGACACACACGGCACAGAAGTGGCAGTTTGGAGCTTTTTCATTCCTGCCACTTCCTTATGTATCTCTGGTTTCCCCCATGTGACTGGGCTGTTTGGTCTGTCTGACTGGTATACACAGCCCCTCCACAGCTGAGGCAAATGCAATTTGGTTAGGTGATTTGTTTTGCCCAGCACATGCCACAGTCACACTGGTTGGATACACCTCAGGGCAGACACTTTGTGAGGCAAATTCTCCCTTGGTGTGTTTCAGCCAGAAGGCAGCCATTCAGTGACTGGAATTAAAGGGGAAGTAAAGTCTAAAATAAAATAAGACTAGAAATGCTGTATTTTGTATCCTATATAATAAAGTTGAAGTGTCTCTGCGTCCAGTCCCTGTGTCCATGGGATTGCGCTACTGCGCATGTGCCCCACGGACCTCTAGCGCCCGTTAATTTAACGGGCTTAATGTCTAGTATATATATATATACTGTATTTAAGTAAATATTGCCCTTTTACATCTCTTGCCTTGAACCAGCATTTTGTGATGGTCTGTGTGCTTCCTCAGAGATCACCTGATCACTACAACTCTAATAGGAAGAAGTGTGGAAGCAAAAGACAGAACTCTGTCTTTTAATTGGCTCATGTGACCTAAGGTGGTTATTATGAAAATGGTCTTTTTACATGAATTAGGGTTTTACATATAAGCTCTTTTATGCAATATATTTTTATAGAGGCCTACATTGTATAGCTACCTTTTTACAAAGCATAGGTTATCTCTCTTCTGGTACTTTATGGGCAATACCTTTTTCAGAACTTTTCTACCTTGGCTTGTGATCTTCCTTTGGCTCATGGTTTTAAAAACTGATGTTTCAATGTCACTAATTAATTATAATAAAGAAGTTGCTTTTGGACTTCTTCACTGGTTGCACATGTTCTTGGTACCTCTGTCAGATGAAAGAGAAAAAAACTTGATAACATGGATTTAACTTAAAGAAAAACTGTCTTCTTAAAGGGATACTGTCATGGGAAAAAATTGCTCTTTTGAGAAATAGATTTCAGTGCAGAATTCTGCTGGAGCAGCATTATTAACTGATGCTTTTTGAAAAAAACATGTTTTCTGATGACAGGATCCCTTTAATGGGAGGGGAATGATCCTGTTCTTCACTAGCATGTCAGATTGTTAGGGCTTCCAAACCATCATGCCCCTTCGGCCTTCATACAAATCCTAAAAGCAAGCTGGATGGGGGGGTGCATTGGTGTATGCTGCAAGTTGAGGGGGTACGTGTATCTTTTGAGTACCAATATGTGCTCCTTTTGCATCCAGTTAAGTCAACATATGACAGTTGGCAGTGCCAGTACAATTTTATATCTAGTTTTGATCAAACTGCAAAAATGTATTGTGTCACAGTAAGAAAATAACAATTTCTCAATGATCAACAGTTTTGAGAATTGTCATTTTCTAACTGTGCATATCCTGCTTTCCCTAATGCCACCGGATATAGACACAGCCAATTAGAGAGAAGCTGGAGATAGGTTACTGTCCTTTGCTCCTCTTTAATAACCTTGTCACTGCTGAAAGAGAAATCTTTTGCTTATCAAGAGCTGACCTTGTTGCCATTGTACAGCCTTGAGAATATTTGCATAGTGTTCTTATATATATCCAAGTGCCTTTTGTTTGGTGCAAGCAGTTTTCATTTGAGCTGCCATTCGTGGAACTATATTTTGCATTTCTACTATTTATATTTATACTTTTCTTTGAACTCTTTCCATGTCTACATACTGTACAATATATTTTGTCAAGCTGAGCCAGGAGTGGCTCAATTAACTGACTGCCTGAGGCAAATAGAGAAATGGCATCCACTCAACATAATTGCACTTGCACAAAACAGTGACATCAGAAGGTGTAATTGTTGCCTGTCAAGTGCAGGGCTACCTACGCCAAAAGAAAAATAAACAGCATTGTTTGTGCTGATTTTCAGTAAAAAAGCCAAAGACTATAAAATATAGTATGAACAGTAACTTTCCAGTATGCAGTTATTTTTGGTGCTTACCTCAGCAATAGTGGGCATGGTACAAAGAACAAGTGTTTTGTAATATATAGCTTAATTTATGGTTATTCTGCTTTTGTACACAGAGAATGTAATATTCTCTGATCTAGCTCCATGGCAACACACTAATGCATTTTCCTACAAACACTGTGCTTATAAGACAGCAGGAAATCCCGCAGATGTTTGGGACAGTTTTCTTCTGTCAAACGCTGATAGGACTCGGTCCTAAGGATTTTTTCTGCAGTGATTTCCCAGTAGGACTGAACATTTTATCGTACAGTGTCGGACAGGGACACCAGGGGCCCACCCAAAAGCCTTAGATTAGGGGCCCACCCAAAAGCCTTAGATTAGGGGCCCACCAAAAAACCTTAGACCAGGGGCCCACTCTCAGTACTATTATTCTACCTCTCCTCACTCAACCTCTATTCTCCTAGTCTCTTTTCTTTATATACTTTAATCTATTATTCCATCTATTTGGCCTCTTTATTCTCATAGAATTAGGGAATGGCCATGAAATAGGCCTAATGTATAGCAGCATGAGGGCCCACTGACACCTGGACCCACCGGGAGTTTTCCTGGTATCCCTGTGGGCCAGTCCGACACTGTTCCTGTAACTAGTCTTCCCCATTTCCAGGTGGTGTTTGGATGAAGTGTAGGGTTATCTTCGTCTGTGACTTGGAAACCCCCTAATTAATATTTCCCTTTATTCCTGGTAGGTGTGGGTCAATAAGGTTAGTCAGCAATAGGCAACTGTCATATTACATTCTAGGAATGCAAGTTAGACAGTTTAGCTAGCAAGAGCAGTCTTGTGCTCCAAGTTAGGGTTGATTGCTGCAGGTTGTTTTCCCTTAATTGGCCTTAAAGTGAAGTAACCACAGTGCCAAAGGGGATTCATCTTAGTATTTACTCCCTGAACATTTTTTTCTGGAGGGTCCAAATCATTAGCTGGTAGCCTGAAAGGTGTAACTTTTTGCCAGACTGTCTCCACAGTGATGCAATTGCTTTAAAAAAATGCATTGCACAGACGTTACTATATTTTTACTAGATTTTACTATGCTTTAAGTGGCCAATTTTACCTTTGCAACCAAACACTGATCTCAGGCAAGGACACCCATGATCTACGTATTTATAAGGCATGTGCCTCTTGTTATGTGACTTCCACATGGGGCAAATTATTAGATTTTATAAGATTTGGGTACCAACAAGGATGGGGTGGTTCACCTTTAGGTTAACGTTTAATATGTTATAAAATGGCCAATTCTAATCAACTTTTCAACTAGACTTCATTTTTTATTTTGTAAAGTTTTTAAATTATTTGTCTTCTTCTGACTCTTTCCAGCTTTCAATTGGTGTCACTGGCCCCATATAAAGAACAAATGATTTATATATACTAAGGTCTATACTTTTGAGCCTGAAAATGAGAACCCTGGCACCATGCCTTAATGAATCATGAAAAAGTAAAAGAGGGTTGGCAATCACAGAACTAAGCTCCAGGGCTGGAACTAGGGGTAGGCAGAGTAGGCACGTGCCTAGGGCGCAAAGCTGAGGGGGCGCCAGGCACGTACCTGCTCTGTCGCCAACCCTGTGTCCGTTCCCGTCTCTCCCCGACTTCTTGCGCATAATGGTCTTCTGCGCATGCGCAGTGGAGCCAAATTTCACGCGTGCGCGGTGAAGCCAAAATTTGCGTATGCGCAGTCTAGAGCGCACAGAGCCGGGTTGGCCCGGCTCTGCTAAGCTCATTAAGTACCCGGAAATTAATAACATCCAGTCCTGGATGGTATTGTTCTTTTAACCCCATATACATTGTTGCTAGCAGTCCTAACTTATCAGGGATAGTGCCTCATTTTGACTCTTGTCCCTAGAAACACCAATGGTTTTGACATTTTGTGCAATTGTCCCTGTCTGTGACCCTCTGTCCCTGGAAATATGCCTAGTTTTTTAAAAAGTGACTGAATGCAACTGACGTGATTTAGTAAGCATAAATCATTTCAAAAGTATAATTTTGCCTTCTAACTAAAAGTTATGGTACAATATAAATGTATACTTGAAGTATAAAAGAAATGTCACACAAATTTTACTCAACATCTTATTTTAATTTTACTCTGCGTCTTTAATTAGCCTCAAATCTTTTCTTGGTTATGTGATTTTGGTGGCTTGTAATGATGGCAGTGCTGCTTTGTCCCATATTATATTAACTTTCAGCCAAATACTTACCTTGTATACCTCAGGAAAACTGTTAAGATCACTCATAGGCAGCATTGGACTGGGAGGCCAAGGGCTCACCGGGGCTGCTGCCTCGGGGCCTCCCATCCCAGACACGAGGGGGCCCTCTGGCCCGCCCCTGGAAATTCAAACCGACCCCCCTCCCCGAGCCGTGATACAGCCCCCCTCGTCTACCATATTTTTCTTTCAGTTGCACTGAGGGTGGATCTGGGCCAGCGGGTCCCACAGGGCCAGGGCCCACCGGTATCCCACCAGTCCGACACTGCTCATAGGCCTTTTGCTATAGGGTTTTCTTTCTCATGTTTATCAGCCATGAGAAAAAACACCCTTTAATGATTTAGTTAATGTATGCAACTTGTTTCATCAGCAAACACTGTGATATTATTTATTCCCATTTCAAATCCATTAAGAAACAATTTATATAAAATAAATGGATCAAGGTCAAGGATAGAACCCTAAGGTATAACATAAAGTTTCCAACAAGTTGGAGAACACCCATTAAGTGTATCTGCCAGGCCTCAAATATTGAGCCAGTTTACTATATGCAGACTTCTGATATGCAATTCAATTTTTTTTTATTTATTCTAGACATGTATCATGGGAAATATAAATGTTTCTCTGCAACGTTTTTTTTCTACATAGGAGAATTGATGTACAATGAAAAATGATATACTCCAGCTGCTGAGGTAGACACATTTTTAATACTTTTCTAGTGTAATTAATATTACTAATATGTAATTTTGACTAGCAACAGCCTTATTGCATGTGGTCCCTACCTAATTTGGTGTTTATCTGCTGAACCACAGGTTCCTCTGCTCCCTGTTCTCTACAGATCAAACTTCCTGCAGTAATAGGTAGACCTGCAAATACTTTTCCCTAATCCTACTTATTAACAAATAAAACCAGCATTTCTAGAATTTACTGTTGCTATTAAAGATTATAACTGTTCTTCATTGAACTTTCTAGTTTTCTATGGTTTGTAAAATGCAAATGAGATTATAATGTAGTGATACATCATAATTAAATGATGCACACAGTTCAACTTGTTGACTGCTTGCCCATACAATAATGATACCAAGAGGCACATAAATCAGATCCCATTACTCATAAAGCACTTCATTTATAATAAACATATACATCCTTATTTACTGAGTTTTGTATGCCCACATGAGCTAGGGGCTTCACTAAACACAACCCATCTGGCAGTAATTTCATAATGCTAAATATCATTCTGTCATTGTGGGGGTTGTTGCCATGGTGACACCCACTTACAAAGGCCCAGTTATGAAACTGAAATGGCAAGAGACTTAAAAGCCATGTGCAACAATAGTAAATCAAGCAGAAAGAAAAAGAACAGAACACTTCATGGAAAGTGACACAGGTATGAGATGGAAGCTTGTATAATTTATTTCAAAACTATGTTAACATTTTAAGGGGGTTATTTATCAAAATCCAAATCTGATTTTTTTAAATAAAAAAATCCAACCAAACTAGGATCCACGATTTGACCTTATTTATTGTTTAAAAAGATTGATTTAATTGGTTCGGGTAAAAACTCAATAAAATCGAGCGAAAACCTGAATCGTACGATTTTCCCGAATCCCTCAGTCTGATTTTTCAGCTGATTCCAGTGCAGACCACAGAAACTTCAAAATAGGATATGGACCTCTACCATTGACTTATACTCAACCTCTGCAGATTCAGGCTTTTGCTGCATCAGGTTTTAATACATCTCGAAAAATTTGAGTTTTTTTTAAAAAAAAAAAAGTTTTGTCCCAAAAAGCCTGAGTTTAGTGAATAACCCCCTAAAATTTATTCTACAAAATTAATGTTACTATTATAGGTTGCCAAAGAAAGACATAGGACAGTGCTGTCCAAATTCTGTGGTACAGAGGGCCGAATTTTTACGTGCCTGCATAGTGGAGGGCCAATAATGGAAGCCACTGTTGACCACTCCCTGTTTTTAAACCACACACACTTTAAACCACACCCATGTTACCACAAGATCATGTCCACATTAATTGTGGCAGCACACCAAAACACCAAATGGTTGGAGCAGGGCACACACAGGCAGAGCAGGGCACACACAGGGAGCATATGGAAGGCAGAACAGAGCAAGAGACAGGGAAACCTATCAGGACCACACTAATATTTACTGCATACAGTGACACAGTGCTGGTGCCCCATTAGCATTTTGTATAAAGTGTGAACAGGTGTACAATGTCGGGGGCCGCATGACATATGATGACATAGGCATGATAGCATGACATAGGAAGCAAAAATATGATTTTAGGTACTTTTAGGGTAATGTCACACGTGGCGTTTTTACATAGCGTTTTTAAAAACGTACAGCCGAATGTATATATGCACAAAATGAAGCCCTATTGAAAATAATGGAATATGCACTATAGCAATTCCCACGTGTGGGCAAACATGGCGGCCAAACTCTCGCGAGATGTATTTGCATATACGTATTTACGGCGTTGCATGCCGTTGACGTAATTATGTTGCATATTGACAAGCAGTATGGCTACATTCTGCATGTAAATTATTTTCCACTTGCCTTTTTTTCCACAAACCTTTACTAGTGGAATTGCGGGGAATGAGAAAACTACAGACTGAAAAACTTATATTTTCTTGCATGTATGGTTTCATTGGCATACTGTATTTATGTTTGACCAAGCGTTTTTAAAAATGCAACTTAAAACGCCACGTGAGACCTTGCCCTTAAAGTAGCGAATAGATTTAGGTAACCGGTAGTTTTATCCACCACTGCATCCAGCTGAAGTACAGATGTCTTGTAGTTCAGTTACTAATTGCAACCGGTGTTGCCACCTTTTTCACATAAACTCACCAGCCAGCAATGGGGGTGGCAACAAAAGGTGCAGTCTGGTGACAAAATGTGGGCAAGGCTATGATGTAACAGGCCCCACAGGAGGATCGGTGGAAGGAGAAAAAGAAGAGTACTGGTAAGTTTGGAATGGGTTCTGAGCAGATTGGTGGCTTAAGGGGGCAGTCCAGAGGCTGATTTTTGGAGTTATCGCAAATTTCCCAGCAACTTCATTGCTAGTACATTTTTTATATCAGCCCCAGCCCTGGCAGGTGTTTTACAGGCTAAACTGACAAAATACCAGCTGTGTGGCAACCCTAATTGCAACGAAACAGTTCCTCGTTTAATTTTCCAACTTGTAGAAGATAGTTAAAAGCTAACTTCTGACTGGTTGCTATTGACTGATTGCATTTTTAAAATTTTTGCAATTGTGCTATTAAATTCAGCTTCTAATCTGCTGGCTAGTAGAGGGTGACCTTTCCCAAAGAGCAAAATATATTTTAAAAATATTATGGTGGTTCAATCAATTTCAGTATATTATGGTGGTTCCTCTTCAATTTCAGTGTATTCAAGGCATTAATACTAGGGGCCCACTTTATCTACTGTTATAATTTATTTATTTTTAAACCCTTTAGTTTGGTTTATTACAGTTATGGAACAAATGTATTTGCTTTAACCACCCTACTGTTTTCCGGCAAAAGAGCACCTATCTTTTCACTTTGGATTTCTTAATACTTCCCTGATTATAGGTTTCCATGGAAATCCATGGTTAGCACCATGGAATTGACTTTCACTGTTTTCCTCTTCACATTCACATTATTGGTTCATAAAACCCTAAACCAAGTTAATGCAATGACAAGGCAAGGGTTACAAGAACTGATTATACTGCAACAAGTAATCGCTACCTACGGGATCCATAGGACTGATGTTTTTATGGTGCAATCTGTTGAGACTTTAGGGTAAAAAAAACATCCTTAATTATTATTCTGCTATTTAGTGAAATCTACCGTAGTTTGAAACTAAATCACTGAAGCAGGATTAGCCAATGGTAGAATATATCTTTCCAGTAAAAAGGGTTATTTCCTGTATATCAGCTTCTCTTTTCTTGTAATCCATTGGCCTGTATGTGTCCCTAACTTTGTTAGTATTGCTCCATGAGTTGCCTCAAGCGTCTCAGGCAAAGACACAAAGCCTTTATTAGTTCAGGAAGGTAGCCAGGCAACCTGTAGATAATACATTCTGGGATTACTGCTCAACTCTGTTCTGAATTTTGATTACATTTTCTCTTCACATTGCCTCTTCAATAAGCTGTAAACTCTTTTCTACTACAGGAAATCTAGAAGGCAATCAAAATACAGTATCCATTACAGAGATTTCACTATAGCCGAGTCAAGACTAAAATTAAGTATTTGTCTCACAGATCAAGATTTTTTGGCTATTTATGACATTTTCTCTTGTCAAGCATTTTTCAGTGGTCTTGAGATCAAATAAAACCAATGGGCACATAAGCATAGATTTGAATTCAAACAAAAATATTACTATACTTACTCAAGACATCTGAGAAAGCTAATGCAAGAAATTAACATTCCAGCAAAAAAAAAAAAAAAGATATTGGGAAATCCAATTGGTTAGATCAGGTGTGAAAATATGAGATTTTGAAAATTTTGTATAAAATACAGGAGACTGCCAATCCATGTCAGATTGTTTAGGCCATACTTTGACGGCAGTCTTTATGTTAATCTAAGGAAGCTCTTTCGAGCTGCAATGGAAAAGCAGCACAAAAAGGTGAGAATATTTGCATAACTTTCATTTTTTTCAAAATGCTAGGAGAGCTGGAAAATGCCGATTCTTTCTGATAATGGACATTATGGGATGTAGGTCATTATTTCTTATTCATCTGACCTATAGTTTCCTTACCTCCTGATAAAGAAGTATTTAATAAACAGCAAATAAAAATAAGAATAACATTGAATAACATTGATCCAACATAGTTTTATGTGGGGTCGATTTTGACAAATATATGTAATAAATGCTCTGTATAAGAAAGTATACAGAAACTCAAATGTGCAGGGGATGGGATGAGTGACATAATATTTATTTTTTAACAATGGTTTTTAATATTATACATAAGTCAATTGTGGATTACATAAAAATATAGGTTTGTGGTCAACCATCTGAAAATGAACACCAAACATTCTAAAAGTCAGAGGGCAGTGGGTGGAGTTTAGCCCCAAGATAATGATTGGTGTAGGTGGTTTGTCATGCTTTTATCCATACATGAATGACATGTACTCTCATGCCAGCGAATGATGAGTCCACTTCTAATTTTCTCTGGCATTTCCATTCAGTGTTTCTGTGCTTCTGTAGAACAGTAGAGAATGACCTGATGCAGCATGTCATGATTTCTGTGTGGTTCATTTCTCTAATGAAACATTTTCTAGGCCAGTATAGTGAACACATGAAGTTAAAGGAAAACTATACCCCCCAAACAACAGTAGGTCTCTATAAAAAGATATCACATAAAACAGCTCATATGTAAAACCCTACTTCGTGTAAATAAACCATTTTCATAATAATATACTTTTCTAGTAGTATGTGCCATTGGGTAATCATAAATAGAAAATTGCCATTTTAAAAAATAAGGGCCGCCCCCTGGGATCGTAGGATTCACTGTACTGACAAACATACCAACAAACCATATATTTTAGGTCACATGAGCCAATTAACAGACAGAATTGTGTCTTTTGCTTCCACACTTCTTCCTGTTACAGTTAGAGTTGGAGTATTTCTGGTCAGGTGATCTCTGAGACAGCACAGAGACCATCACGAAATGGTGGCTCAAGGCAAGAGATGTAAAAGGGCAATAATTACTTAAATATATATTCCAGTTTGGTAAGATTCTTTAATATGCCACTTAATATAATATGAACTATCTGTTGCTTAAGTGTTCATTTTGGGGGTATAGTTTTCCTTAAATGGACTTAACGTTAAGGTTCATGTTTACTTCAGAAATTGGTAGTGAATCTACTGCGTTTTTTTTTTGCACAAATCATATGAACGTCCACTATTTTGTGTTATCCTGGGGAAAACATGCATATTATATAATATATATTTTTCTTTCTGTAAAATACATACTAGTGACATTATATGGTAACCTTTACAAATATGTTAGTTGGCCACATAAGTAACCATCATGAGTTCCAAGCATCATAAGAGTTAACATCCTGCTTACAAGAAAACAATTAAACAACACCAACAATGTAGACTCAAAGAGACAAGACATTTGTAAAAAAAAATAAAGCAACAGCCAGTAATAATAGATCCTAAAAAAAACCTCACACACACAATAATATGCAGGTATAAATAAACCAATGTGTTGCGTTCTATTTTTTAAATCTGCACAAACCCCCACCCCCCAAAAAAAACTATTAGCTACTGTATTAGCTGTGAAAGAAGCTGGGAGTGAGCATAATTCTCAGGAAAGTGATAATGGAATGTAGAAAACTCTCAGCTATACTTTAGGACATGTTTTTCCTCTCCTGTTGTATATATTCAGGCTGTAAAATGTGAGATATATTGTATATACTTTGCACATCGGTGGTGCATAGCCATTATTTGCCCCTAGGTAAAATCATGTGTTCTGTCTGCAACAGAAAATCTCTTGTGTCTGGCAGAAAGGAAGGATTTTTTTTCATAAAAGTGAAATGAATATCTTGTCAATAAAAACAGCCAAAGGCTATTCGATGCAGTTACTGCAAACATTGAGCAGTTCAGTATTGTTTTGTTATATTTTTTCAGTTTTTTTTATATTTTATCACCTGTTTGATTACAATTGGCAATTTTCCTAAATGCACTAATTACTAAACCATTTCCCTTACACACAAAACCTTTTTTTTTTTTTTTTTTTTTTTTTTGAGAAAAAGCCTGAATGCTTTTTGATTTTTATCTGAAAAGCCTGAAATAGTAGGAGTTTCGGGCTAATTCTAGTGCAGATCACAGAAACTTCCAAACAGGATAGGGACCTTTTCTATTGACTTATATAAAACCTAGGCAGGTTGGATTCATACTTTTTCCATCTCTGGGGGTATACTAAATCTAAAAATCCAGATTTTCTAGTAAAAAAAAACTTGAATTTTTCGAGTTTTTGGCATTCAGACTTCAATAAATAACCCCCTCAATGTTCTGTTGACTAAGGCAACAAAAAAAGTGAAAGTTAAACGCAATACCAAAGTCTAGAAACTCAACTACAGACTCTGGTACAAGGGAGCATAATACCTGCCATTGACAAGGAAATAACAATCGATATGTTGTGACTTCACAAAGTATGGATTATAAATGCTTATACAGTGCAGCAATATTTTCTGATGTCCTGCTCAATAGTTCCCAATTAAACTTATCCAGTAGCTGCTGCTGCTAGAATCAAGAGATGACAATAAATCGTTGTACATTCATTTATTAATAAAAATACTGTAAACACAGAGAATATCCAGAAATGGGAACTTTAAGTTATAAACTGTATATTACATTTCTTTTATATTGGTAGATTTTTAAATATCATTTTGTTAGTGTTAAAACTGTTACTATTACAGGTATGGGATCCATTATCTGGAAACCCATTATCCAGAAAGCTCTGAATTATGGGGTGACCATCTCCCATAGACTCCATTTTAATCAAATAATTAAAAAAATAAAATATAATTTTATTTCTCCCTGTAATAATAAAACAATACCTTGGGGCCAAAACTAGGGTTAGGCAGAAGAGGCACCTGCTTAGGGCTCAACAATAGGGAGGTGCTGGGCAGGCACCTGTTAATGGCACTTCTGCCTAACCTTAGTTCACGTTTGTTCCCCTCTGCCTGTCTCCACTCCCTCTCCTCTGTCACTCTCCCCTCCTTCACCTCTGTCATTATCCCCTCCCTCCCATTTGCTGCTTTTCTCTCCCTCCCCTGTCCTCCCCTCTACTGCTCTCCACTCTGTTATGGGGGTCTTGGTGGCTGACCAAGTTGCCTAGGGCTGACTTGGCTCGGCCCTGTACTTGATCCCAATTAAGATATAAATGATCCTTAAAGAAGGAAAAATGTCCTTTTGGGTTTATTAAATGTTTAAATTATTTTTTTAGTAGACTTTAAGTATGGTGATACACATTACGGAAAGATCCTTTATCCAGGCCCTGAGCATTCTGGTTAACAAGTCCCATACCTGTGCCTTATGTCTTATAAGAAATATCATATTGTAGGACGTACATAAAGGATATTAGGATTCATCTCTGCTTCTACATTCCTGATGTGTGCAGCATGCAACCTGCTTCTCTAAAGACAGTTCTTATAAAAACAATACACCAAACACTAGCAGTAAAAAAAAAAAATTCCCATATTAATGAAAATATCATGTACTGGCAAATCTGGTGTGTTTGTGTCAGAAACTCTACAATAGTTTATATGCTGCTGTGTAGCCGTGGGGGCAGCCATTCAAGGCTGAGAAAGGAGAAAAGGCACAGGATACACAGTAGATAACAGATAGCTCTGTAGCATACAATGGGATTCTTTAGAATGTATCTGTTATCTATGCATCCTATAATTGAATGACTTCAAACTTGTCACAGGCTCTGAGCAGCTGTTGAGAAGTGAAAATTCTAATTTCAAATTTCAATGTTCGAGTTTTTATGGCCAAAACTGTCAAATATGACTAGGGAATTGTTAAAATTCAATTTGAGGTTTTTAAAAAAAATCTAATTTGATTTTCGAGATTTATCATACTCTGGCCCTTTATGAACTTGAATTAGACTATTCGCCACCTAATACCTGCCGTATTGCTGTTTAAGTCAATGGGAGACGTCCTGGGATCAATTTGGAGTGGTTTGCTGTCTTCCTGACATTTGAGTTTTTTTCAGAGAAAAAAGTTGAATCGAGTTTTTAAAATTAGAACAGAATTAGATTCAAATTCGATTTGAGTTTTCGAGTCGATCCTATTCACCCGAGTTTAGAAAATTTGATTTTTTTTAAATAAATCGATTGCTCGAATTTCGAGTTTATAGGAGTTTTAAAAAACATGAATTCAGAATTCAACCCTTGATATAACTGCCTGATGTGTACTGTATATTTTGAGTAGGCCCCTAAGCTCAGTAAGTGACAACATAGGCTTCAGAACCAGGGGGGCCACAGGGGCCATGGCCTCCCCAAAAAAAATTCTCCTGGATTTTTTTTTTTTTTTTAAGAATTCTGCTTATAACAGCTTGAGCAACCTTTTTCAAAATACTTGCGCCAAAACCCGATGCCATTATCATTTATTTTGGGGCTGAAGAAGCCGAAAGATGACTAAAACTGGCCAATCGCGTTCAGCAAATAAGCTGATCCTGCGCTTACACACTGATTGCTGAGAGAGAGGATCTGGTGTGCGGCTCTGCGTGGATGAAGACGTTCTGCCTGCTGCTCCGTCTCCAATAAACTCCGTACAGACAGACACGTGATGTATTGCTAAAGATTTAATTATATGCTGCAGAGGTTTCCCGTGTGTGTGTGTTTAGCCGGAAAATGGGAGGGGGCATGTGTTAGGGGAGGGAGAGATCACAGACAGCTGGACTTGCTGCACCTTCCTTCTGCCTAGTGCCGGTCTTAGGCTAATGAGACCTATTGGGCCCAATCTGTCCCCGTGCCCATGGGGCCCCCACCATAGCAAAATCTTGTAATTGACTTCCTCCCACATCAAACATCAAATTCATGGAATTCATCCTTTAAGTTCTGGGGTATTATACATGGAATTGCAAATGTGTCTTTTGGCTTTTATAAAATAAATTGCATTATTAAAAAGAAACATTTAGCTATCTATATATTCAATATTTTTCCTATAGTGGACATGGTCAAAGGCACAATTCAGCAGGAACAGCCCCTAAGTTTGCTCATAGTCTGTACAGAGAGATCCCATAAAAATATAAAAGCATAGGTATTCCCTGTACTAAGCACAATTCAGCAGGAACAGTCCCTAAGTTTGCTCATAGTCTGTACAGAGAGATCCCATAAAAATATAAAAGCATAGGTATTCCCTGTACTAAGCACAATTCAGCAGGAACAGTCCCTAAGTTTGCTCATAGTCTGTACAGAGAGATCCCATAAAACTGTGGCAGCATAGGTATTCCTCTGTACTAAGCACAATTCAGCAGGAACAGCCCCTTAAGTTTGCTCATAGTCTGTACAGAGAGATCCCATAAAAATATAAAAGCATAGGTATTCCCTGTACTAAGCACAATTCAGCAGGAACAGTCCCTAAGTTTGCTCATAGTCTGTACAGAGAGATCCCATAAAACTGTGGCAGCATAGGTATTCCCTGTACTAAGCACAATTCAGCAGGAACAGCCCCTAAGTTTGCTCATAGTCTGTACAGAGAGATCCAATAAAACTATGGCAGCATAGGTATTCCCTGTACTAAGCACAATTCAGCAGGAACAGCCCCTTAAGTTTGCTCATAGTCTGTACAGAGAGATCCCATAAAAATATAAAAGCATAGGTATTCCCTGTACTAAGCACAATTCAGCAGGAACAGTCCCTAAGTTTGCTCATAGTCTGTACAGAGAGATCCCATAAAACAATGACAGCATAGGTATTCCCCGTACTAAGCACAATTCAGCAGGAACAGCCCCTAAGTTTGCTCATAGTCTGTACAGAGAGATCCCATAAAACAATGACAGCATAGGTATTCCCTGTACTAAGCACAATTCAGCAGGAACAGCCCCTAAGTTTGCTCATAGTCTGTACAGAGAGATCCCATAAAACTATGACAGCATAGGTATTCCCCTGTACTATTTACCATACAACAGGAAGGTTTGAGGATAAATCTTTAAAAATGCACATATACTGTGAAAATAAATTCCTGCATTTTGTATGCAGTTGAACTCTAGAAATAAATTAGTGAAATGTAGTGAGTAATTATCATGGGGCAGGAACCCTGTGCCAGATGGCAAAACTCCATTTAGGGGGCCCCACCAAAATGGTTCCAATTGGGCCCCGCAGTTGTTAAGACTGACCCTGCCTTCACCTCTTCCATGTGCCTCATCGATGGAGCGGCCGCAGTGAGCTGGCTCTGGCTGCGGCTGCACATTTGCAGAAGATGATGCCATGGTGACACAGGTGCAAGCTGCGACACCTGTCAGCCTGAGTGAGCCCCCCACCGCTCGGTGCCCAGCTGCTTCATGAGTGCATTCAATAGTGGGCTTAGAACAATCAAAGGGCGGGGGAGGATACCATTGCCACTGGTACTCGGTCATTTTGTCCTCAGCTCTTGGAGGACTACAAGTCCCTACTTCCATCACCATTAATTACAGGCTGCCTGATGTTGGGAGTTGTTGTGCAAATAGAGCTGCTAGGCTAGCCTTTAGCCTAGCAATCCAATAAGCACAATGGGGAAGCCGCAACTTCCCAGAAGTTACATTCATTGCACATCATTCGGTGGAGAGCTGTGAATGATGTGCAATGAATGTAACTGCTGGGAAGTTGCTGCTTCCTCATTGCTGCTCATAGGATTGCTAGGCATGCATTTTGATGTTTTGCTGCCCTACTGCTGTTTACTCTTTCAGTGCCACAGTGATGGGCACACATGCTGTTAGTCCTTAAAGGCCTATGTGTGTCATTTGTGAGGGGTAGGGTCTATGCCACAGGTCACATTAAATTTCCACTGTGCCATTCAGTCTGGGGGTATTTATACATGAAATTTCCTGAAATGTGAAATTGAAATTCCCTGGAAATTCAGTGAAAACACACGGGAAAGTGGGTGGAGTCAAAGGGGAGTGGCTAAAAGGGGGTGTGGCCAAAAAAATTGCGGCGCGCTACGCGCGCCTCCATTGCTCCTCTTCCTGGCCCCCCCAGCTGAAACCATCTTCTGCTGCCTATGAGTGACAACAGCACAAAGCCTGTGCAGTGAATCAGCAGAAAAGAAGATGGAGAGCTACTGCTAAAGGGCTGCAGTTGCCTTGGGCTGGTGGAATGGAGCCCAGACCATAATGCACAGCATTTCTAGCTACTAGTGATGGGTGAATTTGTCCTGTTTGGTTCGATACAACAGTCGCAACTTTCCCACAAAATTCTCGAAATTCCAGCAAAATTCTCGAAAGGGGCGAAAAATTTGCGAAACACGAATTTTTGCATTTTTGATGCACATTAAAGTCAATGGGCATCCGTTTAATTGTCGGTGGTGTCCAAACTGATGCCGGCATCGGACTTATCGCCTGCATCAGAAAACCTCTGACACCGGCGAATTTTCGCTGCAATTTTGCTAATTTATTCACGGCAGCGAAACATGCAAATTTGCCGATCACTATTAGCTACTCCTAAGCTTTAGTTCTCTTTTAAAATGCTTTAATTTTTTGGTGTTACTGTTCCTTTAAGACACATATGGGACATGTCACTAACATTCCTGTGACAACAACAATACACTGATTAAAATGGCTGAACTTAAACTGGCGCCTCCTTGACACAGTGATTCTAAAAAATACTTGTGAGCTAAAACAATGTCACTAAGTAATTAATTACGTCACACTTGATATAAACGAATAGAAACATTTCTAAAGATTTAAACTATCCACAAATGAAACAGGCCACTCGGACAGGAAAGGGTTAATCTGCCAATGTGGCTTTGCAGTGAAACAAAAGGAAGACATATTTAATATGCTGTGTACCAATGTCATTAAGTGACAGAGTAATGCTTTAGGCACGGACAGTTATAGATTATGCTCCCCATTTCTAGAATTATATCCATCAGTGTAAGCGTGTATCAGCCATGGAATGTGTTGTCTGGATTCTATTAAACGTAAAAAGTCTGTAGGGAAAGGTGTTGAATCTAATCTGTCACAGATTGCTCTGTTTGCTTATGTATTAGGAAGAATGACGTTTCCTTTGGCACCCAATGTCAGAGAAGTTTTTCAAGAAAGCTTTACCTGCGTGGCTAAAGTGCCACCTGTCACAACATGGTAATTCAATCTCTGGAACAAATTTGTTTTGCAGCTCATAGACTGCTACTTACATTTATATGTGACTGTCTGAATGCAAGAATTCAGAGAGATGTGTTTGTCAGTCACAGTGCGGTGTGTGTTAAACCAATTGCAATGTTGTATGTGTGTGTCTGTCAGAGTGGCATTAGTGATAAGACATGGCGGTAACATGTGCCACTTAAATGAACTCCATAAGCAAAGTATAGGAAAAACTGTATATAATAAAGAGGGAATAATTGCTGTTGAATTATGCATAGGCCTTGCGAATACGTGGATATTCAAGTTTAAGACATTCACATCTTCACTCCCTTGAGTTAAAAGCCACAGTACTGTGTGGGAGGAGGAGTACAGTACCTGTCATATTGTCCTAAGACAAGGTGGTTGAAAGTGAGACATCTCTGGGGAGTACGAGGTGCTTGTTAAAGCTCCACCATCCTTGCTGTTTCTTCCTGACCTCTGCATGCAACAATGAAGATCCAAGACATTTTACCACTTTTTTTTATCTGAACATACTGACTGTCACATATTCTGAGCATGTAGAGATACCACCCTTCTTAAAGACTCTTCTCAAATAATTTGCTGCATGGGTTTCTGAGAAAGTAGTTGAAAATCATAAGCCAGATTGAAAAAATTGCAGTTGAAAACATAAAAAACCCCATAAATCAGCTGCCAAGTGATCCAGTGGAATATATAAACTGGATATACTGGATCACATGGACTCTTTAGAAACTACTCATGGTAAAAGAAAAACAAAAAAACAAGCAAACATATTAAATGCAATTGTATTCTCTTTTTAATAGAAATAAGGGACTGTATAAAGTAGGGGTTTTTAATAAAAACATTTTTTGTATATCGTTTCCTTATTCCACACTGAACCAATATTGATGTTACAATGGACTGTTTAATGTACCTCATATTGATGTACCAATGGAGTGCAAATTAGCATTTCCTACACAGCCGGATATATTTAAAACAAAATTAGTATCTGTTTCAATCAACTGATTATGAAATGGAAATTACTTATATTAATAACTGTCTAAATAGAGTGAATGGATTGAGACTGGTCGTATGCTATACAGGGAAAAGAATGGCTTGCTGAGTAATATAATGAAGGTGTAACAAAATTGCTTTAATGTTAGGCTTCCTTACATCTGCTAGAACTGCAAAGTGGCTTGCCATAAAGAAACAAGTAATACAGATACAATAATCTCAGCTGGGTATAATGCAGATCAAAGTGTACAGCACAATAAGGTGAAAGTGCCAGAGAATAACATTAATTGATTTACGGTATACTTCCTTCCAATCTGACTGGGATGGAAAGATGAGTCAGATACAGAACAGTTTAGCTACATTTAGGGGCTTGCTCAGCTGAAACAGAATATTTGTACCTTGGGATATAGTTTCTAGTATCAAAACTGTCTAGGTGGAGGATTTGGCAGCCACCAGTGACTTTGGGAATATTTCATATTATAAAACTGCATTTTAAATATTCAGCACAAACAGGTAAATTAATATTTACCACTGTGCAAGTCAGATCAGTTGGGGGCAAACTGAGGACTGACAATAAATAAAGACACAAACTAAAATAACATTCCTGACATGCATTTTGCACAAGGATGTTACCAAAAGCACTTATCTCTAGCACCTAAAAATAAATGTATGTAAATATAGACACGGTTTTCAAGACTTCATTGCCAGCAATGGGTTTTTAACCAAGTATTAGATTTTATTTTCAGATTTTTAATGAAATGAAGCGGTTGTGTTAAAAAAGGCTTTAGTTCCTCACATTTTTCTACAATCTTTTTATTCAAAAATTCATTGTGGTAATGTACAGAACCAAAATTAGAAAAAAGTTGTCCCTGTCCAAAGATTTATGGACCTAACTATATGTTTTCTGAGCCATCATCTTGTGATCTTGTAAATATTCAAAGAAGTACAGTATTATATTATAAGATAAGCAGAAGGGAAATTGGAATTGATCCCCTACATTTATCATTTTCCTCTTTTCCCTATATTATCATTTTCCTCTTCATCACATGTAGCACGTTCAGTCAAAACTGTATGCAAGTATTGTCAGGCTAAAATGCAAGCATTATTAAGAGAAATGGCTGATGCTGTCCATGTGTGTAGTAACAAGCACGGAAGGCATCTGCCTGTCACTGCACATATGGAGTAAAGCTTGTCTGCATTTTTGACCAAAATCTACAGGGACAAATGTATCCCGTTTATTGCTGTTAGTACATACACAAGTTGGCAGCAGGGGGATCAGCTTGTTAAGCACTTAGGATGCAACGTGCCCACATAAATAAAGTTGCTCATCTGACCAAGTAACACTAAAGTTCCTTCTGTTCTTCATCCCTTTCACCTTCAGCCTCCTGCAATTTTACTCAGGGAGTCTCACACGGGACTTAACCCAATAGTATCATCTTTGCCAGGTGCTTCCTGCTGGGTCCCTCCGAACAACTTCTTGGACATGTTCTTTAAACACACTAGGGTCCTTCCTATACCCTAAACTCTCATTTGGGCCCAAACTAGCAGAGTATCCTGCCAAGGCACTAACCCTTTCTTAGGGTGGGGCACAGACTGCCCTTGCTAACTGTTCCCTCTCTGACCTTTTATCCCTAGGGTGAGCCATGACAAAAACTGTTCCCATCCTAGCTTCTCCCACCTGGTGTCTTCCTTCTGTTTACTGAGTAAGGCTCCTGGCTTGCTTCCATTGGTGTTCCCTTGGCCACTCCCAACTGCTCAAAGCAACCAATAAGCAATTATATTTGAACAGTCAGCTACAAGCTGAATTATTTGCCTTCTTTTTCTGACTCTTTCCGTCTTTCAAATGGGGTTCACTGACCCCATCCAAAGAACAAATGTTCTGTAAGACAAATTATTGCTACTTTTTATTAATCGTCTTATTTTTTTTTCTCCTCTCCTATTCATATCCCAGCCTCTTAGTCAAATCAGTGTTTGATTCCTAGGATAATTTGGGCCCTAGCAACCAGATTGTTGAAACTGCAAACTGGAGAGCTGCTGAATAGAAAGCTCAATAACTCAAAAACCATAAATTATAAAATATGAAAACAAATTGCAAACTAATTACAAGGTGAACAGCCTCTTTAGCATAAGGCCAAAACTACAAACAAAAATATTACTCCCTTACCTAAGTTATCTGGCAAGACGCCTCTATGGTGAAACTCAAACTTGTCATGTATGGGAAACCATACATGAGAGGTTGTCAATTATTCCTTCCCTAGACAGTGACCAATGGAAGGAAGCTTCAGATAACTTATATGCATTTCTGATATCACTGAAGGACAGACTGGTCCAATTTAAGATAATCCTCCAAATCTATACTATGTACCTGAGGCTAAAAGCTAGTAGGAGCTAAATGTGTAAAAGGGGAGAGGCTAGATTCCTCCATTTGATTTGGGAATGCCATAGGGTAGTCACATACTGGACATAAGTCATTCACTACATTAATGAATGCTTAACCTTCCCTGGAATCAGACCTTCCATGACCTGCTTATAGGTATAATACAGAAGATGAGTCAGTGCCCTTACAAAAATCTAGAACTACTATAACATTCCATTATGTTCTACCCAAAAATCAGTTAGTGATTATGAAATGGATGAACCCCAGTACTCCTACACACCAACAATTGGTTGAATTAATAAATGTTAAATTGATATACAATGCTTGGGGGACACCCGGGAAATGGTTAGATAGCAGCCCCAAAGTATTCCTACCAGATGACTGAATTCTATGTATAATTTTGTGTACATCTCAATCAACTGTTTTACATGCTTTATTTTACTTTAAAACAGCCACCAATCATGCATCAAGCCTTCATTTAAGTGCCAAGTCTGTTTGTTTGCTTTTCTTTTTTGTTTTATAAACATGCAAAAAGTTGATGGATTCAAAGGTAACTGTAAACAAATATTGAACCCTTCTATCTATGTCTCACTATGCCATCCAAAATCCCTTGGGGGCAAGTGGTATAAACCTAAGGAGCATAAAATTGCAACCCTTTAGGCACTAGCACTTGTGCTCATGGTAAATGTAAATAAGACATAGCTACACCACAATCTGAATACTCATGATACAGATAGCCAGAATCTCTGCCACAAAACATGACAGAACTGATCAGATAGAGAATGTGATTATTTTCTTATGCAGGCAAAAAAATCATGTGGGTAATGAAGAAGAGACTACAACCACATCTTTTACTTCTGGTCCTAGGAAAGGTCTAAACCGGTTGTGAACTTCCTACCAAGAACTGAATCCTGACCCAGTGGAGCTTATACTAGTTCCTGACGCTTAGCATGGTTAACTTCAAGAGTCTGGGTAACAGCAAAGTATAGGTATGGAACCTGTTCCGAAATTTTGATCTTCAAACATGAGGTCTACTAGAAAATCATGCAAACATTAAATAAACCCAAAAGGCTGGATTTGCTTCCAATAAGGAATTATATCTTAGTTTGGATCAAGTATGAGGTGGATTATTTGGATATCATGGAATCCATGGGAGGTGGCTTTTCTGTAATTTGGAGCTTTCTGGATTTCCGGATAATGGATCTCATAACTGTATATGGAAGAATCCCACACAGATACAAGTACAACTTGCAGGCAATTCTCAGGTTACAAAACAATGAAAAAGGTCAATCAGGAAGTGTTGCTGCTACTGCTGTGCCACCCATGTAAGCATGTTTGTACTGGGATAGTATACTGTATGTACAAGTTAAAAACTATACAATGCCTATAAGTCCTATAACCTACTCTTAATTCTGTATGCCAGTCCCCACATGGTTTTAAGACTAGCCCTGTCTTGTTAGCAAATAAATAGCATACTAAACTTAGATTCTCTGAAGTCTCTAATTCAGGTTGCTATGGTTATGCCAATACACTACAATGAGAATCAATTTTTGATTTTAACAAGGTTCGATATGGAAGTTGATCACACAAAGCAAGGTTTTTAGCAGTGATAAATAATCCAGGTGATCATGTCATTTGCTAATTCCCTTATATCTTATATGATGTTCTGTCTGTAATAGAATTACTGCATGAGAATGAAAAATGCCCCAACACAGATTTTATCAGATCTTGTGTGGATGAGGCAGCCGTACTAACAAAGTGTAAATATTATATAACTCAAAACTGTGCGCAAGGTAAGTTTGTATTTACAGTAGAGAAATTACATTAAACCAGGTATCACAGGATGATCTATTAATGTAAAACATATCATAACATATGTAAAATAAAGGTTGTCCCTCCCTGCACTTCATGTGTGTTTGAGACACAGGATGGAGCTCAGTTAATGGCATGATAAAGACCACACACTAGAATATAAAAATATACTATATTTAGAAATAGAATATAAAAAGAACTGCATGGCAAATGGAAGAGACAAGATCCAACTTGTAATGGGATACAACGATTTGAGATGACCATGACGGATGCCAAATTGGGTTGCCTAATATACAGTATATAGCCAAACCCTATGTTGAGTGCATACTCATATATATGGGTGAGACTTACCCCATGTCTTGTAAGCCTTGAGTAATGCTTCCTAAATGAGCTCAGAAATATAGCTCGCCTATAGTACTCACACAAAGCTTCTTGTTAGACAGGGCAAAGGTAAAACAAGCAGCACATAGCACACGCCAAAAACACACAACATGCAAGCCTTAGTGACTCTGATGACAGCAACAGGCCTGCATCTAGAACAAGCACTGTTGGAATCAGTGTCGGATTGGGACACCAGGGGCCCACCCAAAAATCTTAGACTAGGGGCCCACCAAAAGACCTTAGATCAGGGCCTACTCTCAGCACTATTATAATTCCTCTCCTCACTCAACCTCTATTCTACTAGTCTCTTTTCTTTTCTTGCTATAATCTGTTATTCAAAATATTCAGGTCTCTTTGTTCTCTTAGAAATAGGTAATGGCCATGAAATATGCAAAATATTTTGAAGCAAGAGGGCCCACTGACACCTGGGCCCACCGGGAGTTTCCCCTGTATGCCTGTGTGCCAGTCTGACATTGGTTGGAATAATCCTGAAGACAATGACAATACAAGAAACTACAACAGGAACCTAAACGAGTCCTGGCCCAATGAAGAAAACACTGACCTCCATTGGTGACACATGTTTGCAGCAGATTTTTTTTACCTAAAAAGGGTGGTAAGTGAATTTGCAGTTTCTTTATGGTTCCATCATAAGAATGAAAAAGCAGACAACCATTAACCCAATCAAAAACAAACCCAAAAATGTAAAAAGGTAAAAGGCCACCATTTAACAATTATTGCCCACTCGAGACCATTCAACCATGGAAATGTAAACAAGCCAACAGAAACCCATTAAAGACACCCAGGGGTGCTATGATAATGAGGCAAGTTGAGAAATACAGCTCCTGTAACTAAAAGAGCTTCTTCTAGCATAGAGAGTGCGCTAGCACTCTCTCCGCTAGCATTCTTGCCCCCCAGGACCCCTCTGCTGACATTGTGGACCCCCCATCAACCCCTCTGGTGCAAAATGGTAAGCATGTGGAGGGCGGGTTGGCAGCAGTAAGCTGCATCAGGTGGCAGAGGGCCCAGGATCGCCCCTGAAGACACCACTGAAGACATCAGCTAGCAGAAGGCTCTCAGACAAAACATTTCCTCAAAAAGGTTGAGGATTACACTAAATAAATAAAGAAAAAATACAAGGCTTTGCAACACAGAAAAGTTTAAATCACTGCTTTGAAGCCTTCCTTACCATACTAATGGTAAAAATTCTCAGATCATGGACAGTACTAGAATTGTTGCCATTCAGCAAAAATAGCAGCTGGTAGGGAGGGGCCTGATCATCGAGCAGGAACAGTGTAAAAGCTGGACAGTGGGCTGTGGGCAAGAATGGTTTGCAGAGACCTTGTATCAGGAGTGCCCATACTTTACTAATATGAGGTCTACTTTTAGTGATGTTGTCCCATTATGATCTACATCCATAAAAGCATTGTTAGCATCCTGTTCCATGGGAAATATTATTTAAATATTGATTTATGAGAAGATGTATACTGTATTCCTATGTTTAACAAACAACTATTTCTTATGTAACCTTAACATAATAAATATCTGAATGAAAAGTACAAAATAGGAGATTTATTTAGACAAGCTGTTTTGTTGACAGTGTCTTGAGATTTACTGATCACCAGCTAAAGGTCTACTGGTAGATCCCGATCTACCTTTTGGGAATCCCTGCCCTATATGATAGTAAGCCCCCATAGGAACTTAATTACAAAACCACATAAAAAATGTCCCACTGCCAAGGCAGCAGAAGAAAAAATCGAATTGGTTAGGAGGTTGGAGTCGATGAAATAAACTTCTTCCAACCCACAAAAAGATGAAAATTCTGAGACTGCATTATAATCTATACTCTAGAGCAGTGATCCCAAACCAGTAGCTTGTCAGCAACCCCTAGGATGTTACTCCTAGTGGCCTCAAAGCAGGTGCTTATTTCTGAATTCCAGGCTTGCAGGCAAGTTTTGGTTGTATAAAAACCAGGTGCACTGCCAAACAGAGCTGCAATGTAGATAGAAATCCACATATGGGCTACCAAATGGCTAATCATGTGATTATTTGGCACCCCAAGATTGTTTTTTAATGCTAGTGTTGCTCCCCAAATCCTTTTACTTCTGAATGTTGCTCATAGGTTCAAAAGGTTGGGAATCCCTGCTCTAAAGTCTAGACCAAATGCATTCATTCTTATGTAAGCATTCTCAATTGCAAGATCACTGAATAACATAAAGGCAGTTTAACTCTTTAACAATTTGCCTCCCACTTTGTAGGACAGCTGTGTCATCCAATGGCATTACTAGAGTGCGCCGCGCCCCCTGTGCACCCAACTTCGTCCACTCTCTGCCCTGTGTCTCTGCTTCACTGTCGCAGGTAAGAGATCAGCTGGGGAAGGGGGGGTCTTGTTAGCTATAAAGCCCCCCTTTTCCTGGACCCCCCTGCAACTGTGGGGTCTGCTTCCTCTATAGTTACACACGGTCACCCTGTAATTAGATGGATAGAAAAATTTCATTTTAAGAGGAAAAAGAAAAGCGTAGAAAAAAATAAGAAATTAAAATAAAAGAGTTGGACAGAGTTACAAAGGGGTTAAGGGCAGTTAAAATTAGAGAGATTTGAGAATGCATTAACAGATGGAAAGAGGGAGATAGTGGGAGAGAAGGATAAAATAATGACAGGAAACAGATGGAGAGAGGGAGAGTCACAGGTATGAGTATCACAGAGGGCAGAACTATGTGAATCTCACAGGTGTCAAAATAAACAGGTGCTGGCAGCTGACAATGACAGCAGGGAACACTGGGTAACCTAGTTAAATGAATCACTTCTTCCCTCGCTCTTTAGCTTGAAAAGCACAGAAAAGCACAACAATACTGGGGAGAGATAATGATTTCACACACAAAGGTATATGGTTTCATTCAGAATGATATAATACTGAATTATGCTCCTGCTGATAAATGAATAAATGCACTGTCTTATAGTGTATATGGAGCTCTTGTCCATTATTCACATCCATCAGGTCAGATTAGATGGTCAATGTTGGTGAATCTGTCAATGCAGCTGAGCCTATAACGGATCTAAATGATGTAAGGCTCTTGATTGTCACTAATATTTCCATCCCTCTTAGTGATTTATCTTGTGAATAGCTGTCTGGCATTATGCTGTGCTGTCATATGGAAAATACAGGATTCTTTCATGAACATCTCATTTTATAAAAATGGTAAAATAGTTGTAAAATAACACATCTGTTTTATGCCCTCCAGCATCCTTTGCAGAATATCCCTGTGCACACTTTAATAGGGGTCTTTACCTAGACACAATGTGATGTTATTCCCAGTAAAACTGTCAGCGCCTTTGTTCATCTTATAACCGGTGTACGGATGTGTGCAACTCAAAGTGAAAGAACAGATTTTGTGGAAATGTGGCAAGTTAAGAATCCTTGGCCTAGTTTAGTATTTTTGACATGAATAAAGATTGTTCAATCATATATACAACGGTAATACTGGTCCAGACCTAGGTGGGTGTTCACCAGATATGCCAGTAAAATATCAGCCGGGTATTTTATAGCTCTACGCTCTTACTCTAATTTGAACCAATATCAGCCTTACTATTCATATTACCACAGGAAGGATTAGATTTAAAAATAAAATGAATGATGCATTCCCAAAGGAACATGTTGAATTCTGTGTTCACCCCAGATAAGTATAAATTCCGATAACAACAGTATTATACTGTATATACAGTAAAATATAATTCAAGCTTCTGGATACAGATTTAAGTTCACTGCTTGTGACTTTGGGTTTATGTCTATAGCATTGATCTATCTATTTGTGTAAGATTTCAGTCACCTAAGCACAAGTGAAATTATAGATTACAGGGGAGTAAAGAGGGCCCCGGGGTCCTGATTGATGCTCAGTTTCACTGTGAGCAAAACAGAAAGCCTTTCACTAGTGGACGACAGTAACATTTTGCAATACTGCAGCAAACTTAAAGTGGTTGTTCACCACCTAGCACTTTTTTTCAGTTGCATTGATTTTAGATAGTAACCTGCAGTAACCTATAGCAACCAAGCAGCGGGTGGCATATAGCGGTCACCTGTTTAAAGGGGAAGGAAACCTAGTCGGCGCAAACCCCCTCCCACCCGTTTGTTGGCCACCCTCCCTCCTGGCCTACCCGTCCTGCTGGGCAAATGCCCCTAACTTGTTACTTACCCTTCTGCGCAGGTCCAGTCCAGGGAGTTCACAGACGACATCTTCTTCCATGCGATCTTCTTCCTGCTGTGAACAGCGCATGCGCAGTAGGATCATTTCGCCGGTACGATCTACTGCGCATGCGTGTGACTATTGGCGCATGCGCAGTAGATCAGTACCGGCAAAATGATCCTACTGCGCATGCGCCAAAACGCCGTTCACAGCAGGAAGAAGATCGCGTGGAAGAAGATGTCGTCTGTGAACTCCCTGGACTGGACCTGCGCAGAAGGGTAAGTAACAAGTTAGGGGCATTTGCCCAGCGGGACGGGTAGGCCAGGGGGGAGGAGGGAGGGTGGGCAACAAACGGGTGGGGGGGGTGGTTTGTGCCGACTAGGTTTCCTTCCCCTTTAAAATCAAACATATTTTTGGTGCTATGGGTTACTGCTCTGGGGCAAACTTAGAGCCTTATTTTACATACAATATAGGGGTAACCACTTTATGTTATATAATATATATACCTTACCATGCCAAAAATACACTTGCTCACTTGAATAGGGGACAGTTTCCCCCAGCCCATTAATCCATAGCAACCAATCAGATGTTTCCTTTCATTCTTACTACACTTGTTCAATAGATAACTGGTTGCCATTGGTTACTGAATAGAAAAAAACTCCCCCACCCCATATTTCTACATAACACTCTGTTTAATTAAAAGAGAATTGTTATATTACACTATTTATTATCTGTTCTTATAACTCATCTATAATACAAAAAACATTAATTGCATTTGGGCTGAAGATTGTTAAATTTTCTCAGAATTAGTACATGTATCATATGTTCCCTTTCACTGTAATTAGTAAATAAACCTAGCATTTCCTTCCCTGGAGTGAAATGAATCATTCTGTTTTTATCTTTGCCCACCATTTGTAGATAAACTCAAAGCTGTTTTCCCCAGAGCTCTAAACACATTAAAGAGAAAGTAATTGTGGATGATTGCCTAACACTAATTGCCTGCAAAGATGGCCAGACACACCAGTGCAGTATGCCTTTTCCCCTGAGAGGAACCAATTAAAGGGGAAGGAAACCTAGTCGGCGCAAAAACCCCCAACCCCCCACCCGTTTGTTGCCCACTGCGCTGGGAGGGAAAACTTTTATATGTCCTATATGCTACCCCACAGGGACACGCTGAGCAATCGCTGTTCATTAGGGATGATCATAATTTCATAACAAATGGCTTAGCTTACACCCAGGGATCTCTTGCAGCTGGGGGACCCAGAGCTTTAAAGGAATTCACCAGTGGCAGAAGGTGCATGGAGTTCCATAACACAATTATGTCACAAGGTGAAGGCACATACTTGCAAAGCATCTCAGAGTTTGCACACTTTTGGATTGAGTTTTCTTTAGTGGAGTCAAAGCAGTGGTGACTGCCCTGGATCTTGCACATAGAGGGGACTCATCAGAGCAGGAATTGTTGTCTGAAAAATTGTAGGAAACCTTGATGATGTTCTGCAATTTATTTCATCCTCATTAGAATTATAATGTTTTCAGTTTGACAAAAGCAACTAATGTACAGTGTTCCTTCTAAGCAGATTGTATACATACAATTTTGAATTAATATAGACACACAACGGCTTAGCTTACACCCAGGGATCTCTTGCAGCTAGGGGACACAGCGCTTTAAAGGAATTTACCAGTGGTAGAAGGTGCATGGAGTTCCATGATGCACAGCTGTTTCCAATCCTTTTAATTATTACTTGAGTTTCTAGACAGGATTGGTACTGGGAAGGGTGTTGGGGCACTAGGCACACACACATATCTCTTGCCTGCATACACCTAGTCCAGGCCCTTGATTCCCTCTATTACTGCCTCAACTGCTCCCTGATGTTCCCTCATCTCTTTGCACTAGGGGGGTGGATCGGATGCCTGGCCCTGTGTCTCAGAACATAGTCAAGATCTGTTGAATGAAATGAAAATAATGTGTTAGCCTACTTACCTGCTTATGACTGCATTATACATTATCAATAACATGTAATTGTAAACAGATATAATTTAAGCCTACAAAATGCAGTACCTAGGCCAATATGTGAAAAAGATGGAGGATTATAATAGGGAAAACTCATTGCTTCATAGGGGTCATTTACAAATGTAGTTGCAAGTGTGGTCATGCTTAAATGGATGCCAAGTATTGATGCTATTGATTAAATGTAATTACGCAAATGTGAGTGTACACTTGTTCAAAGTTATGATTATCTGCAGGTTAGAACCAATATTACCAAAACAACAACCAAAGAAAACTGGGCAAAATAAGAAGCCTTCAAGACCCTGTTAACTTTAAGCTAACCAGTTCAGATATAATTCTGATTATTAGTACTGAAATAAAACGTAACTTTTAATCTAGGTTAATTAAAAACATGCACACACCAACAACAACAAGACTACACAAGACTTCATAATAAAAGTATTGAAGTCCGGGACCGTGTTCCAAAAAAACATATTTTAAAAGCCAGTCACAAGGTAGAATGGTGGGCTGTCAATGCCTCCAACGCTGCATTTAACAGCGTGACTGCCGAAGTGAAATTAAAGTAGTGATGCCAGTGGCAATCCCAGAACCCTCCCTTCCATTCGTTCCCCAGACTGAGTTCCTACCTAGTTACGTGGGGAGCGAGTGGGAGCTATTCGCCCACCTATGCCACCCACCGCCTTTCGCCGCTAGCACGGCTTCTTTAGGGGCATAAGTGTAGTTGCATCCAAACATGCTCCTTGCATCCAGAAGTGATGGGCAAATAAATTAGGCAGGCAAGGGTTTGCAGTGAATTTTCCCATTTCGCCATCCACAAAAGTTTTCACGAAACATCGTCACTGAAAAATCTGCTGTGACAAAAAAAAATTGACGCCCGCATAAAAATTGTCATGTCAAAATTATTTGGATGCCCATTGCCTTTAATGCATTTGGACAAAATAGTTTGTATTATAATTGTCGCTTGTGTCAAAAATTATCGTGCTTCAAAATTATTTTGATGCCCATTGACTTCAATGCATTTTGCGAGTTTTCCCAGATTTGCCCATCACTAGTGCCAAGCACCTTTGCCGCTGTACACAAGTGGAAGCCTAAAGTTACCTCCACCCTGAATGTACTGGTAGTTCCAGAGTTCCTTTGACACCAAGTGCCAAAAATTATGCAATCTCAACTCTGAAAATTAGCCACATCTGATTTGCTACCACATGCATGTTAAACTGCATTCCTTTTGATGTATTGGGCTCAATTATGGCAGATGCAACTCTTAGGGGCCCATTTAGAACTACCTGAGCTTTCATGCTCATTTTGCTAATCACGCAGAGTTTCAAGCCCAAAAAATGCTTGACAAATGCTTGGGCTTTTGTAACCGTGAGAATACCTGGTGGTCTTATTCAGCGTGCTGGATCTGACATCATCGCACTTAGTGCGAAATTCAAATATTTAAAGATGCCATCACCTAATTCCATTGCCAAACATAGGTCTATTTTCTGATGGGTGTGATTCAAGTTTGATTATCTGTTCTTTGACCCTTGCCTGTCCCTAACCTCTGCTAGTTTGCTAGTTCTCTCGGATCATGAATTTGTACTGAGTTACCATTTGGTTTTAGCCTGTGTCCTCGACTATGTACTTGGCTCCTGTTTCTGTACAACCCTGTCTGATTGGTATCGACCTGATTGGCCTGCCCTGTTTCTCTCACTCTCTCAGACCTGGGGGCATCCGAGTAGCGGAGGGTTCCTCCCAAAGCAAAAGGTGGTGGTTATAGGCAGAAGCTTGAGGCGTGACCGGAGTCTTGGCATCTGTTCTGGGTTTTGGGACACCTTATGTTAAAGTAACGAAGAAAAACTTTGGCAGTTCTAAATATATTGCTAATTAGATATATATTCTTTATGCAATGGCTATATGAAACCAAGAGAGTCAAGTGTTAAGAGAGCTGCCAGGATTCCCACTGGAACAAACACATGCGTCATTTGCTTTAGTCTTGGATTAAAGCTTTAATTCTGCTTTGAAGGAAAACTATACCCCTGAACAATGTAGGTCTCTATAAATATATATTGCATTAAACAGCTCATATGTAAATAAACCATTTTCATAATATACTTTTTAGTAGAATGTCCCATTGGGTAATACTAAACAGGAAATTGCCATTTTAAAAAAATAAGGGGCGTCCCCCTAGATCTACGATTCACAGTGCACACAAACAAACCATATATCTTAAGTCACATGAGCCAATCAACAGAAAAATTTAGAGCTGCATTATTTCTGGTCAAGTGATCTCTGGGGCAGCACATAAAATAGGGACTCAAGGGAAAAGATGTAAAAGGACAATATACTGTATACCAGTTTGGTAAGATTCTTTAATATGCCACTTAATATGATGTTGCAAGTATTCATTTTTAGGGTATAGTTTTATATACCATGCCTGTGGTTACTGGACTACAGCTCTCATCATGCTATAACTCATGCTGGAAGTTGTAATCCAGCAACATTTCAGTGGAGCTGGAGTGCAGTAGAAGCTATAAGTGCCCTTTTGTATCTTGTTGCAAATACCATTGCCTAAAAGAGTAATTGTTATAGAAGGACATTTCCTTCAATGGAATAAATCAAGGTTAAGAACCCTTGGTCTAACATTACCCCTTAATTCTTCTTCTTCCTAACTTTATATCACCATCTTAACACTTGGTTATTTTTTGCCTGATTTGGTAATTACCTCAGCCCCTTTCTTTCACTTCTACTCTCTGTTTCTCTTACTGCATAAATGCATAATTCTCACTTACTTCAATCTACTGATTATGAGAAACACCTTTATTTTTTTTCTTTCCACCTGAATAAACAAGAATTATTTATTATAATTTTCCTTAACAGTCTTCATTGAGTAAGGTGTGTTGTTATTGTGATCATCTAAGGTATATAGCTGTTGCTCACCTTCTGTCTGTAAGATAAACTCTCTTTCTCTCACTGGGGGTCATTTATAAAATGCATTTATATGTATTCAAGTTTATTATTATCATAAAAGGGAACCTCCAGCTTCTAAAACCAAAATGTAATAAAGAGGACCACATAACACAGAAACCACTAATATACCCATCACAGTTATTGGTTTCTTCAAAAAGTATGAATACATTACATTTTCTATGCTGAAATCCAGCTGTTTAACAGTTCTTCTCTTTCTGCATCATTTGAAATCCTGGCAGGGAAGGAGGGACTAAACACTGATGTTACAAATTGTAACAAATCCTCCACAGCTTACAGACAGTATGCAGGAACTACATAACCCACAATGCATTGCACTCTGATGGTCGTTTTCTTATTGAAATCATGTGTGCAGGGAATTGCGGGGTTTAGAATATGCAGACTAAGGACAGATGGCTGTTCCAGCTCGGCAAAGTAGTCAGACAGATCAGCAGGAGAGCAGGGGGCTAGGCTTAGGGAACTGTTCCAAACCATTAAAAATCATGAAAAGTCTGCATATTTTTTAATTGATGTACATTGCAAAGTTGCTAGAAATTATGTTTACTTTTCAAAAAGCTTGTTATGTTTGTGTGGAGTTCCCCTTTAATAATATGTATTTATGAAGATCCAACTTACTCTGCAGGGCTGCACAAAAAAAGGTTGTATAGAATGAACATACAGATTGCATATACAAGTACAGCCAATAACAGATACAAGAGGAATAGAGAGCTCTGCTATATACAGCTCACAATCTACATATTTTAAAAATTATTTTGGATTCATGTAACTCTTCTCTGCAATACCTTTTTCACACTCAAATATTTTATCGTCTGCTTTTTTGCAGGCAGGGGTTTATAAAGGGAAGGTGATTAGGAATGGGAGACACATGAGGGTAAACGAGGTGGGTGGAAAACAAGGAGGAGACATACTGTGAACAGGCAAGATATACATGCATCAAAGACAAGATCAGGAACAGCCCCAACAGCCTCCAGTGGCTCACATGGTAAGTACAAGAGTCCCAGACACAAAAGACTAGAGTTTGAGTCCCGGCTGATCCTGACATTATCCCCCCCCCTTGCAGATAGACCTCTGGGCGAACCCAGGATCAAATGGCCCCCCCCCCATCCTTTTTAGTCCAAAATCATGGACAGAAGTCTTGCCAGGGTCAGGAGCCAAGACAGGAATATTGCCAGAATTGGGAGCCAGGACAAGATCACAGCCAGAAGCCAAGAGCATCGTTAGAAGCCAAGACAGGATTATTGCCAGGGTCGAACTACCAAACGCAACACCACATACTATACCACATTTCTCACCCACTTAATACGATCTTGCCCACTCCCACACCTTGTGTATTACTCCCTTCCCTTTAGACTGTATGTCTATGCATATGGCCTTCCTCACCTTTTTGTACCTGTATTGATTGTGATGTTTGTTACTCCATATATTCTATATATGTAATTCATGTTATGTAGTTGTATAATCACATTTACTTTACTACGCAATATGTTGGCGCTATATAAATACATGTTAATAATAATAATAATAATAATAATAATAATAATTGTAGGTGGTTCTTCATGGTGAGGACAGTGAGATTGTGGAATGCCCTGCTCCATCATTTTGTGATTCTATTAATGCCTTCAAATGGGGTAGGTCACCTTTCAAACACTATTTCAGTTTAGTTGTCTTCAGATTGCTCATCAGAAATAATGGGTTTTTTTTCAATTTCGATGACTTGTTTTTTTACCATGCTTCTAGAATGAAGTTGAATTTTCCAGTCTCTGGTTTTTCAGTCTGGCAGTTTAAAACTACAGGTGCAGATTCTGAACTGTTACAATTTGCTTTATTTGGTTGATACATTTTTCAGCAGTATTGCTGGAGTATTAGCAACTGTTGTATCAATTCTAACAGCGGCCTTTAATGAAACTCAGGGATTCCGCTCAGCAGGGACAAAGACAACAAATGTAACTACTAAATGTATAAATTTAGAACAGTTTGCAGAATCATGAAAAATGAAACGTTTAACTTCAATAGTAGAAAAGTAGTCATAAATAGAAATTAGAAAAAGTCTTTATTTCTGGTGATCAATCAGAAAACAACTGAAAAAGGTGTTGGAAGTTGAACAACCCCAAGAGTAGCTTGGGTGATTTCTTGGACAACCATCTTGATATCTATAATTAGACTTATTGGTCTATACAGTTTGGTATATAGGTCTATATAAATATGTATATATATATGTGTGTGTGTGTGTGTTCGCACTGGGTTTTGTTTGGAGGGGCTGAAGTTTTCAACCCAAATTAACTGTGTAACTATGTAAAAGGGGTATGAGTCACAAGATCTGGGGACGGGCAAGGCTAGGCTAAGTAAGGGAATGCTTCTTTAAAGAAATGTGTTTTAAGACTGTGAAATTGTTTCAAGACAGAGATTAGGAGGAGTCACAAGGAATAAGGAAGGGGATTCAGGAAATGTGGTGTAGCTCTAGAAAAGTCTTGAATGCATGTATGTGAAGCTGTAAGCGTAAGGTCACACTGGGAAATTCGGGGAGACTAATCGCCTCTTCTTTGGGGCGACTGAACTGCGGCATGGCACTCGCGGCACTTCATTTTCCGAAGTTGCCATAAGTTTCCTCATGAGGCAACTTCGGGCGACTTTGGAAAACGAAGCGCTGCAAGTGCCATGCCACAGACGATTTTTCATTCTAGCAGGCGGAAGACGGGGAAAGAAGTTCGGGGAGTTTAGTCGCCCCAAAGAAGAGATGATTAGTCACGGGCAACTAAATCTCCCAAATCTCCCAGTGTGACCTTACCCTTAGGAGTGATGTGTAGATCAGTAGAAGAGGAGTATAACAAGGGGTACTTGGATAAAAATTCAGATATGTAGGTTGGAGCGCAATTGTGAACTTTCATGCTGATTATCTAACTATAAGACTATTTATGTAAGATACTCTCATTTTGATCAGTTCTACATAATGTTAACAGCTATTGCTTACTCTGATCCTCTTACTATAAAATACACAGATATCCCTCACTCCATTCCATCTTTATGTAAGATAAACAACTAGCTATAAATCTGTCCCTTGACACTGGGCCAATTTGCACGATGTTATTAAAAAAAACCCCATAGCCACTTCTTGTTGCTTCTCTCTCTTTCAGTCACAGTATAATTCTGGTTCGCTTTATTTCCCACCTTTCCTAGTTCCTAGTGCTATCACTAATTGTGATACTTTACTTTAAAGAAACAGAGCTATTGCTTACTGTGATCCTCATTCTATAAGATGCCTTGTAAATATCTGTTATTTCTCATTTGGATTCTCTCCTCTCTCTCTCTCTCTCTCTCTCTCTCTCTCTCTCTTTATAAAGCAACAGAGAGGCTCATGTACTAACAGCTGTAGAAACCCATATAAAGCTTATGGTTGCTATGGGTTACAACACTGGGGATAATTGCCTAATATTAGTAAATAAGCCTTACACACACATCTCATTGCTTCTTTCAGGAAAATTATCATTTTGCATCTCTGGTGCAATATTATTTTCTTTTTACCTTTCCTGGTCTCTTTACAATAACTGAAAAGTAATGCCAACAAGGAGTTAAGAATACAGTCAGTTTAGGGACCCCCAGTGTGATTCTGTGGGCTGTAAAGGACAAAAAAATGATCACACAGAATATTTGTTCTCCCTTCTCCATCTGCCTGCAGCCTCTCTCACCTCCCACCTCCTGTCCCTCAATCCCATGGCACAGATGTATTTTTACACAACAAGCCTGCATGAGATGAGCAATATTTTTCTTGCGCCTCAAAGAAAGCGATGTGTGCAGCATAAGCGTTACCCAGGGAGCATTGCCAGTTTATACAGAACCACATAGGGTGAAAGTCCAAGCAGAGATGGAAAAATACAGGGACCAATAAGGATATTTATCACTGTGTTTTGTTAGCTCTGTAACCTAAAGGACATACAGGTTATTTAATGTATAATGGGAAGGAGTTTTCAGAAAAGTAAGGGCAAGCATTTAAAGGATGTCAAACTCATTATTACATCTTTCTTGTGAACTGCAAGTTGAGAAGTTGGAAGGTAAAAGTTTGAGGGCTGAGGAACCAACATTTTTAATCACTTTTTTTTCATGGCTTCCCTTTTTCCCTTCTATCTGCTCTCTTGGATGTTGTCTTCGAGTACTGCATTTCTTTTTTATTTCATATTCCTTTACCCGCTCTCCCCTTTCTAATTCTCGGTAGCCATGTAGCAGGCAATTCTTACCACTGCTTTATTGGATTCATGAGGATGGAGGCCAAACGAATTATCAGTGAACTGTCACAAATAGTAGGACAGTGTGAATAACTGTCACTACCCGCGTTAACAATGATGGAAAAGAAAATGCTACAGTACTGTTCCTAAACTGTTATTAAATATGGGAAAAAATAGTTAATCTCTACCTGTAACCACATTACTTAACATTGCTTTTTTCCCCTTTATCTGATCTATTCCCAGTAAAACAACTTTTGCTACCTATCAATGAATAAGACAATAAACATTATATTTTCTTTTCAAAACTCCTCCTACCTGTCTACAAGCTATGAAAAAACAGAGGAGTAAAAAGAGAAATAAGAGGATTACGCTGCCTTGTTTTTGTAAGATTATTCATTTATTCGGGGTTATTCTTGACTCTAACAAGCAGGAATGGGCCTTCACTAGGGGGAGGTTATGAATGGGAGTTGTAGTATAAACTCAATTAGGCTACTGTGCATTAAAGTAAAATAACGATGCTAGCAGGTTCTTGCAGCAAACAAACAAAACAGATTTTAGGGCTGGGACACACTGGGCGATTTGGGGAGATTTAGTCGCCTGGTGACTAAATCTCCCCAAATCGCCCAGTGTGTCCCAGCCCTTATTGTCAATGGAATGATCCACAGGGTTAAATACTCACAGATCCACAGAAGCAAGGTGGTGAAAGATGCTAAATGCCAGAACAGTATGTGATGGCACTATGTGGAGACAGCTAGGGAAGTTTATGGTGCACTTCTGGTCTGGATCCCATACAGTGAAATGGATCAGTGAGAAGACTATGCCTGCGTCCCTCTTCAAAATGTCCCTTCACTTTAGGCAAATCAGAGCCTAGGGGAGAGATCCTCTTTGCTATCAATCCTTCCTTGTTGAAGCACAGGCTGTTTATTTTATCTAATCTATCTCAGATTCCTAGATTGCTATTAAATTAATTAACCTGTCACTTGTTAAGCCTAGTTCATGGGGTCCCTGCCTTGTTGAACCCAGGCTCCCTGGAACACATTCAGCTGGGTTAGCAACTCAAGGCCAAAGAGAGATATCCACCCCTAACCAAAAACAATATTAAAGTGTGGCAGGTAGTGGTCATATAAGGGCCAATAATAGAAGTATTTAAATGAACAAATAGATACAGGCACTTTTGCCCAGTAACAAGGAGAATACGGAAGTGTAGGGATTTAAAGGTATAGGGAGGGTACTGATCCTATGGGTCCCTATATTTTCTAGCTTTTTTACCTGATTACAACTGGCTATGTCATGCATTAATGTCAAACTATGCTGCCAGATGTGCTGATCATGTTCCCAAATAGGTACCTTGTCAGAGAATTGTTTCACGTAAGACTGACAGATCGACAAAAGAATATACCTAAAAAAAGCAGAGATTTCCTACCATTGTGAACTGGAGATGCTGCTTGTATCATTGGTTACTCTGCAATTCCATTTGCTTATCACTGTTAGATACAGGCATGGAGCCTGTTATCCAATGCTCAGAGGTTTTCAGATACGGTAACTTTCTGTAATTTAGATCACCATCCAGTGTTGGACTGGGACACCAGGGGCCCACCCAAAAACCTTAGACCAGGGGCCTACCAAAACACCTTAGACCAGGGGCCCATTCTCAGTACTATTATTCTTCCTCTCCTCACTCAACCTCCATTTTTTTAGTCTCTTTTCTTTACATACTATAATCTATTATTCAATCTATTTAACCTCTTTGTTTTCATAGAAATGGGGAATGGGCATGAAATAGATCAAAAAATTTTTTTTTTCAAAAACATTTTTAAGGAAAAAGGATACAGAAAGCAAAAAGGGAAGGGAAGGGGAAAGATAAAATTCTTAAAGGAGAAATCAACCTATGGGGAAAAAAACATACCCTCCACCCCAGGTAGCCCTCCCTCCTCCACCCAGGCTAACTACCACCCCCCGGGAAGATGCTCCATACTTACCCCTCGGCGCAGATTCCTCCAGAGAAGTTCCTCGTGTCTATCTTCTGGCTCCTCAGTAAGCTGACTGAGAGATCGCAATTTCTGTGTAATTCCGCACATGCACAGTTGTCGCAAACCGGCACACTACACCAAGAGAGCATGCGCAGAAATACCAATCTCTCAGTCAGCTTACAGATGAGCCGGAAGATGGACGCATGGAACTTCGCTGTAAGAATCTGCGGCGAGGGGTAAGTATGGAGCATGTCCCAGGGGATAGTTAGCCTGGGGGGAGGAGGGAGGGAGGTCTACCTGGGGTGGGGTGTACGGAGTTTTTTCCCCACAGGTTGATTTCTCCTTTAAAGATACACTCCTTAATATACAAATGACATTTTAAGACAGCATAATTTGGTCATAGACAATTAGACAGTAAAACATTTCCAAATGTCTCTTTTGTAACTTCATCTAATTTATAACATCTATCATAGTATTCACTATAGTGATATTATAAAAGTCTATTTTTTATTGAGAAAGGATTCCCAGGTTTTCCACTACATTTTACTTGTATTGTGTAATATGTTTGTCATCTCTTCCATTTTTCTAGTGTCCTCTACTAAGTGTTGCCACTCCTTGAATGGTGGAGCAGATACTTTCTTCCAATGTCTTAGAATTTAAATAGGTCACATGTTTAGCAGCATGAGGGCCCACTGACACCTGGGATCAATCTACTGTTTTATTATTACAGAGAAAAAGGAAATAGTTGAAAGAGTTGAAATTATTATAATAAAATGAAGTCTTTGTGAGATGCCTTCCAAAAATTGAGATTTCTGAATAACAGATCCCATTTCTGTACTGTATTTCATGAATTGTAATAACATCCTACAGTTCCTGCCTTCTCTGTCTCATCTTTTTGTTTAATTTCTTCTCTCCATTTTCTTATATGTTCCTGTCCTTAATCCCTTTTGTCTGTCTATCCTGTTATTTGGAAGCAGTGCTGGAACAAGTGCTTACTGCACCCAATGGTTTCTGACAGTTCCCTAAGTCTAGCCCTCTGTTCTCCTGCTGATTTCAAACTACTTTGCTGAGCTGACTGACTACTATTACTTTGTATCAACAGCCATCTGTCCTCAGCCTGCATCCTCCAAACCCCACAATTCCCTGCACATGTGATTTCAAGGAATGGAATATCCCAGTGCAATGCATTGTGGGTTATGTAGTTCCTGCATACTGTCTGTAAGCTGTGGAGAAGTTGTTACAATTTGTAATATCAGTGTTTAGTCCCTCCTTCCCTGCCAGGATTTCAAATGATGCAGAAAGAGAAGAACTGTTAACCAGCTGGATTTCAGCTTAGAAAATGTCATTTATTCATACTTTTTAAAGAAACAGGTAATTGTGATGGATATATTAGGGGTTTCTGTGTTTTGTGTTTGGTTTGGAAGTCGGGGTTCCCACTTTAACCATGAACAAAATTTAAATTGTAAAAAAAATTTGTTTGGGTGCCAAATAAGGGTCGTGATTGGCTATTTGGTAGCCCCTATGTGCACTGGTAGCTACAAGAGGTTCTGTTTACATCTGGTTTTTATACAACAAAAACTTTCCTCTAAGCCTGGAATTAAAAAATAAGCACCTGCTTTAAGGCCACTGAGAGTAACATCCAAGGGGTTGGTGAGCAACATGTTGCTTGCTAGCCATTTGTTGAATTATGGGATGAACGGCATCTTTGTTTTGTGTCCAGCAGTTGTTTCAGCTGCCCCTTACCCATCTGGCTGCAGTTTGTTACTATATGGGACAAACAGCCTAGATGAATTGTAGCAAGTCTCTGTATCATGTTTCAGAACACAGAGACCAGTCCTACCCCATGAAAGCAGTAGCGTCTGTGTTCAGAAATGCTGTATTGATGAGGGGCAGGTGGGGAGATGTCCCCCTTCCTGTACCCTAATGGAGAGGTAGCAAATGCAAGCCACAACTAGACCTTGTACTTACCCCCTGCCAGGGCTTGGCTGCACCATGATGCTACCTGGCACAAGATGTAGAGTGCAGCTAGACATTGGACAGAAATACGTATGTATGTATAATTTTGTTTAAAAAGTGTTACAAGGATACGCAGCACTGTACGATCTTACAATGTAAAAAAAAAACACACAGGGAGGACAAGCATTATAATAAAAAAATATAAGTATAGAGATTAATTGCCATGAGGCAAGAGACACAGTAGGAAAGAGGTCACTGCTTAGTAGAGCTAACTGTTTTCTACCAGAGCACATGGGGGGAGGGGGTCCAAGGTTTTTATAAATTACCCCTATTTAATTCAAGGAATTAATTTGTCCTTTGGATACATTTTGAAAAATGGACAATTTAGTACAGTTGGTTTGTAATGAAATGTAATACATATGTGTGCTTTTCTATTCCAAACAATACTAGATGTGATCAATCATTGATTTGCCTACCATGACAACAGTACAAGGTGTTATTCTGGTACATTTTGGTATCTGCCAGATTAAAAATTGCATGTTCAAAGTTTCTAATGTAACTTCCCTGTGCAAGTTAAAGAGTTAAACAACACTCAACAACACTTAGGGGCCCATTCATTAAGTTCGAATGAAGGAATAGAAGAAAAAATACTTCGAATTTCAAAGTGTTTTTTTGGCTACTTTGACCATCAAATGGGCTACTTCGATCCTTCGACTACAATTTCGAATTGAAGGATTCGAACTAAAAATCATTCGACTATTTGACCTTTCGATAGTCAAAGTACTGTTTCTTTAAGAAAAAACTTCGACCCCCTAGTTCGCCACCGAAAAGCTACCGAAGTCAATGTTAGCCTATGGGGAAGGTCCCCATAGGCTTGGCTATCTTTTTTTGGTCGAACAATAATCCTTCGATCGTTCGATCGAACGAATTGCGCAAATCCTTCGATTTCGATATTCGAAGTCGAAGGATTTTAATTCCCCAGCCGAATATCGAGGGTTAATTAACCCTCGATATTCGACCCTTAATACATCTGCCCCTAAGGGGCAGATTTATCAACGGTCGAAGTGAATTTGAGGGAAATTTCGAAGGAAAAAAAATCGAAATTCGAATTCATTTTTGGATACTTTCCAAAGACCATCGAATAGGATACTACGGCTTCGAATTTACTTCAATTCGAAGTAAAAATAGTTTGAATATTTGGCCATTCGATAATCAAAGTAGTCTCTTTAAAAAACTTCGACTTCAATACTTCGCCACGTTAAACCTGCCGAAGTGCCAGGTTAGCCTATGGGGACCTTCTACAGCATTTTTCTAAGTTTTTAAAGTCGAAGTAAAAATCGCTCAATTGTACGATAAAATTGTTTGAATCGTTCAATTTCGAAGGATTTAATCATTCGATCGTTCGATTTTCAAATTCAAAGTATTTTTATTCGATGGTTGAATTTCGAAGTATTTTTAACTTCGAAATTCGACCCTTGATAAATCTGCCCCTTGAAGTGAATAATAATGCACCATGCTCCAATTATTCTAACTGCTCAAGTTCACATTGCTGAGTTTAACCTGGAATACCTTTTGCTCTTGACTTTTTCTCTTTTTGCAATTTGGATCTCCATACCAGGGACGTTCCAGGGGTCCTTGCCACCCTGAGTCGGCCTTTCTGTTGCCGCCCTCCCTAGCGTATACCATTTTGCGGGTGTAGGTGGGGCCGCATCACTAGTGCAGAGAGCCCAATGGCACGCTCTGCATTTATTAAGCTGAAATTCCGATTTGAAAAATGGAATTTCAGCTCTTCAAGTTACCAGGAGCTGCTTTTTTTGCTGGCCCTGGTAACCTGTGGGCTGCTGCTGTCTGAGGCGAGTTTCTCAACTCTCCTCATGGCATCAGTGCCCCTGCTCCATACCTTAAGTCTACTAAAATATATAATTTAATTACTTAAACCCAACAGAACTGTTCTGCCTCCTGTAAAGATTAATTATATGTTTGTTGGGATCACGTACAAGATACTGTTGTATTATTACAGAGAAAAAGGTAATCATTTAAATATTGTTTAATTATTTGATGTAAATGGACTCCATGGGAGATGGCCTTCCCATAATTCAGAGCTTTCTGAATAACAGGTTTCTGGGTAATGGATCCCATACCCGTAATAACTTCAATAGAAAACTAATCAAAGCTCCTTGCTGATTGCATGTTACAGTTTTTGTTATAGTTGTTGTACAGGTTCATAGTTGAACTTATGTATTGCTGACTTCACCTGACAAAAAAGCACTTGGGAAAGTAAAATAGATTGTGAAGTCAGTGGGCAAATAAATCATGATTTGATCATTTATATTGGAAGCTGCTTGATTAAATTGTGCAAAGACGAAAGTCTTTGCACTTATTAAATAGTCCTGGTCCCGCAGGAAGTAACCGTGACAACCAGATGAAGGGGACACCTGTGCATTAGCATTCATCTTTCTGCCCACATCTTACCCACACCAGGTCTGTGAATATAGAACAGGGTTATGATTAAACAGGCAAAGCAGCTTCACATAGTAAACAGTATATTGCTACCAACAGCTGTGCCCAACCCCAATATCAAAGGCCATGCAGGCGAGGGGGGGAGGCCTCAGCAACAGAGAGATGAGAGAGAGAGAAGCAAGGAAAGGAAGACCCCAGCAACAGAAACAAGGGAGGGGGGAACAAGAAGGGAAATAAGGAGAGAGACACAGAGAGGGAGAGAGAGAGAGAGAGAGAGAGAGAGAGAGAGAGAGTTATTTATTTCACATATTTACATATATAGAGTGAAATAGAGAAAAGTGAAATAAGTGATTGGGGAGGGTAATGGCAAGAGACTGGGGTGGGGGAACAGTTATATAAATGTCTGAGTTGAAGGGACACACAGGAATGAAGGGAAACATCAAATGATTCTCGATCATCACTTAAAAATGATTTATGAAAATTCAACACAATATTATTTATGCAAAATCATGTGAAAATATATACCTTGTGTCCTGAACAGGACTTTCCTATGAACAGCCACTTTAATAAAATGTACAAAAAAACCCATTTTTTTCAACTGGATATTTTTCCATAGGTTATAATGATCAATGCCCACTGATCAATGCCCACAGAGAACCTATGAGAAACCCTCATGCGGCAAAATCAGCCCAAATTCAAGCTGTAGCTTAGTGTAACATTATTCCTCTAAAGCACTGACTAAACTGGTGAGTGGCATGGGCAGGGCCAAAGCAACTATATTAGGGCTCTTCTCCGTATGCATTTTCTGCGTGTTTTAAATGCATGCAAATCATGGAAAAAATGCATATATTGCGTTTATGCAGATTTTTAACGTAACTAAGCATGTTTTTGTCCGTTCCAAATGCAACCATCTATTTCTACCAATAGCTGAAAGTGCTTCAAGGACAAGAACATGCAGCATGCTGCGTACAAGCATGCATAATATAATGGAATGCATTTAGGTTTGTTAACAGCAGGTACACACAATACCTTTAGCAGGCTGTAGACCATGTCCAGATATCCCTGTATGATTTACTTTTTATTAGCTCAACTACATTTTAACCAGGAACTTCTAGATTATGTTGCAGAGAACAAACATTAAGGTTATATGCGTAGCTGATACACCTGTTCAGACAATAATTGTTCTTTGAATATCTGGATTAATATACCATTGAAACAAGTAATCAGTGGTAAACTTTAGGATGTGTTCAAACGTGGCATGTTTTTTATATTTTGACATCAAGAGTAAGTAGTTCATATGAAGTGTTCTTCACATCTAGCTGTGTTCTGCTCAAATAAACAGGCCCCAGGCTTTGATGCAGAACTTGCTTCAGGTCCTTACCTGTGAAGGATATCTGAGGACTGGCTGCTGAAGGTGCTGCTACCTTTCCAGACGATTGAGTGATATTCTGAGACAATCTGCAAATGGTACATTTTATTATTATTTGTAGTTTCTGAGTTATTTAGCTTTTTAGTCAGCAGCTCTTCAGTTTGCAATTTCAGCAATCTGGTTGCTAGGATCCAAATTACCCTGGCATTGATTTGAATAAGTGATTGAAATATGAATAGAAGAGACTACAGTACCTGAATAGAAAGATGAGCAATCAAAAATAGCAATAACAATACATTTGTAGCCTTACAGAATATTTGTTTTTTTATATAAGGGTCCTTGACCCCCATTTGAAAGCTGGAAAGAGTCAGAAAAAGAAGGCAAATAATTAAAAAGCTATAGAAATATAAAATGAAGCCCAATTGAAAAGTTGCTTAGAATTGCCCATTATATAACATACTAAGGGGCAGATTTATCAAGGGTCAGACTGAAAATTAGAAGTAAAAAAATTTGAATCAGTCAGAAGTTTTTTGGGGCAAAAACTTTGTTTCGAATTTGATTGAATGCGCTAAAACTTTGATTCAAATGATTTGAATACAGCCTATTCATCTGAAGTTGAAAATTTCGATTGGTCTTTTTTTATTCAAATTTCAAAGTTATGGGAGTTCAAGAAAATTCCCATTACTTTGAAATTCGACCCTTGATAAATCTGCCTCTAAATGTTGGCAAACCACCCCTTTAATAACATATACTGCAGAAAGAACAATCTGGTTGAATGCACTATTTTCAGACACTGACAGCTGGAATAGAATCTCAGGATTTGAGGATACAGACAAAGGCAGTTAACAGATGAACTACCTTCTGTTTTCCATTATTGTTACACAGTTAAAAATAAAACCTTTTTTTTCATGCATTCAGTTGACACCACTGTTTTATACATTTTTATGACACTTATTTAAGTTTAAATCACTACAGGTATGGGATCCATTATCTGGAAACCCGTTATCCAGAAAGCTCTGAATTACAGAAATGCCATCTCCCATAGACTCCATTTTATCCAAATAATCCAAATTTTTAAAAAAAAAAAAAAAAATTCTCTGTAATAATAAAACAGGACCTTGTACTTGATCCAAACTAAGATATAGTTAATCCTTATTGGAAACAAAACCAGCCTATTGGGATTACTTAATGTTTATATGATTTTCTATTTGACTTAAGGTATGAAGATCTAAATTATGGAAAGATCTATTATCCGGAAAACCTCAGGTCCCAAGCATTCTGGATAACAGGTCCCATACCTGTACTAGGAAATAGCCTAGACATATATCTTGCAACACCATTGATAATTGATTTTCCATTTTACTGCTCAACAATAAAGATGTTGTGGAGCTGGAAGAAAAATATCCTGGTGGGTTCCTCCATCTTATTAATTGTGTTGCCATTTGTAGGAGAAGCTTCTTTCAAATTTTATTGCATTTTAGATGTCAGGGTTTTGTCTGCAGCATGTCTAACTGCTGGGGGTGCTGTTTAAAGTCTGAGAAAAGCATTACACACAGAAGGGACTTGCACATGGCAAAGTTATTTTTGAGCTAAAATACAGATGAAGAAAACTTTGGTTTTCTTGCACTTTTTAGTTGCGGCGGAAAGTATGTTTTGTGAGTATTTACTATTATTAGTGACAATTTTTCTTACACTTGTACCAAAAGTGAATTTACCTTGGCCCCCACTATTTTTTATGCAAGATGAAATCTTTTTCATGCCTTTTCACCTGAGGCCAATGACATTTTTGACCATGATTTAGAATGGGTTTTACCATCCTAGTGAAAAAAACAATGGTACAATTTGAAAATGGTACTATGATGCAAAATAAAAGCCTTTTATAATAGTGGACAAAAAATGGGCCTGCAGAAACAAATTTCTTTGGTCAGGGTCACACTTGGCCGACTGGGCCCTATCAACCCAGACTCACACCAGCTCCCCAGAAGGTACCTTAGCTGTTTCAGCCCCACCCCTGACTACAGCCGCAAAAAAGGAAGTATAAGGTATGTGGTAGGAGCCTGAGGGGGGTGGAGGGTGGTGGTGTTCGGAAGTTTTTGTGACTGGGGTGGGCAGGTCTGGTAAATATGTCCCATAGTTTAAATTAGCTATATATCCAGGCAAAATTATGCTAGCTACCAGGGGAAGGCAATATTTCTAGAAACCCCCCATTGACATTTTCCATAGTCCAAGTCCTGGTAACTTTAAGGGTCAGGACTAACAGGCAGATTCGGGGAGATTAGTCACCCGGCAACAAATCTCCTCTTCTTCTGGTCAACTAATCTCCCCGAACTGCCTCCCCGCCTTCTAAAATGTAAATCGCCAGCGGGATGGCACTCAGAGCGATTCATTTTCCCAAGACACCCAAAGTTTCCTCGTGAGGCAACTTCAGACGACTTCGGAAAATGAATCGTGCCATCTTGCCGGTGATTTACGTTTTACCAGGGGAAGGCAGTTTGGGTAGATTAGTCACCCCGAAGAAGAGGAGCTTTGTCCCCCGGGGCAACTAATCTCTCCGCATCTGCCTGTGTGCCCTGACCCTAAGAGTGAAATTTCCAGATAATAAACCAGAAATTCAGCTCTTCTAATGCAGAAAGCAATGCGCCCCCTTCTGACCCCCTTCCAACGTGTCAATGGTAAGAAAAATTTGAATCAGTCAGAAGTTTTTTGGGGCAAAAACTTTGTTTCGAATTTGATTGAATGCGCTAAAACTTTGATTCAAATGATTCGAATACAGCCTATTCATCTGAAGTTAAAAATTTCGATTGGTCTTTTTTTATTCAAATTTCAAAGTTATGGGAGTTCAAGAAAATTCCCATTACTTTGAAATTCGACCCTTGATAAATCTGCCTCTAAATGTTGGCAAACCACCCCTTTAATAACATATACTGCAGAAAGAACAATCTGGTTGAATGCACTATTTTCAGACACTGACAGCTGGAATAGAATCTCAGGATTTGAGGATACAGACAAAGGCAGTTAACAGATGAACTACCTTCTGTTTTCCATTATTGTTACACAGTTAAAAATAAAACCTTTTTTTTCATGCATTCAGTTGACACCACTGTTTTATACATTTTTATGACACTTATTTAAGTTTAAATCACTACAGGTATGGGATCCATTATCTGGAAACCCGTTATCCAGAAAGCTCTGAATTACAGAAATGCCATCTCCCATAGACTCCATTTTATCCAAATAATCCAAATTTAAAAAAAAAAAAAAAAAAAAATTCTCTGTAATAATAAAACAGGACCTTGTACTTGATCCAAACTAAGATATAGTTAATCCTTATTGGAAACAAAACCAGCCTATTGGGATTACTTAATGTTTATATGATTTTCTATTTGACTTAAGGTATGAAGATCTAAATTATGGAAAGATCTATTATCCGGAAAACCTCAGGTCCCAAGCATTCTGGATAACAGGTCCCATACCTGTACTAGGAAATAGCCTAGACATATATCTTGCAACACCATTGATAATTGATTTTCCATTTTACTGCTCAACAATAAAGATGTTGTGGAGCTGGAAGAAAAATATCCTGGTGGGTTCCTCCATCTTATTAATTGTGTTGCCATTTGTAGGAGAAGCTTCTTTCAAATTTTATTGCATTTTAGATGTCAGGGTTTTGTCTGCAGCATGTCTAATTGCTGGGGGTGCTGTTTAAAGTCTGAGAAAAGCATTACACACAGAAGGGACTTGCACATGGCAAAGTTATTTTTGAGCTAAAATACAGATGAAGAAAACTTTGGTTTTCTTGCACTTTTTAGTTGCGGAGGAAAGTATGTTTTGTGAGTATTTACTATTATTAGTGACAATTTTTCTTACACCTGTACCAAAAGTGAATTTACCTTGGCCCCCACTATTTTTTATGCAAGATGAAATCTTTTTCATGCCTTTTCACCTGAGGCCAATGACATTTTTGACCATGATTTAGAATGGGTTTTACCATCCTAGTGAAAAAAACAATGGTACAATTTGAAAATGGTACTATGATGCAAAATAAAAGTGGACAAAAAATGGGCCTGCAGAAACAAATTTCTTTGGTCAGGGTCACACTTGGCCGACTGGGCCCTATCAACCCAGACTCACACCAGCTCCCCAGAAGGTACCTTAGCTGTTTCAGCCCCACCCCTGACTACAGCCGCAAAAAAGGAAGTATAAGGTATGTGGTAGGAGCCTGAGGGGGGTGGAGGGTGGTGGTGTTCGGAAGTTTTTGTGACTGGGGTGGGCAGGTCTGGTAAATATGTCCCATAGTTTAAATTAGCTATATATCCAGGCAAAATTATGCAGCTACCAGGGGAAGGCAATATTTCTAGAAACCCCCCCATTGACATTTTCCATAGTCCAAGTCCTGGTAACTTTAAGGGTCAGGACTAACAGGCAGATTCGGGGAGATTAGTCACCCGGCAACAAATCTCCTCTTCTTCTGGTCAACTAATCTCCCCGAACTGCCTCCCCGCCTTCTAAAATGTAAATCGCCAGCGGGATGGCACTCAGAGCGATTCATTTTCCCAAGACACCCAAAGTTTCCTCGTGAGGCAACTTCAGACGACTTCGGAAAATGAATCGTGCCATCCTGCCGGTGATTTACGTTTTACCAGGGGAAGGCAGTTTGGGAAGATTAGTCACCCCGAAGAAGAGGAGCTTTGTCCCCCGGGGCAACTAATCTCTCCGCATCTGCCTGTGTGCCCTGACCCTAAGAGTGAAATTTCCAGATAATAAACCAGAAATTCAGCTCTTCTAATGCAGAAAGCAATGCGCCCCCTTCTGACCCCCTTCCAACGTGTCAATGGTAAGACAGGTGAGGTAAGGAGGCAGCATCGCAGCCACCTCAGGGCGGCTTGGGGACAAGAATCACCCCTGTCCTTGTAGTGTATTTGTCTGTGACTTTACCCTGATGTTTGTTGTTAAGTTAGATATTCCTTGCTGAACAAGCATGCAGTATGTTACTGGTAATGTGCCGCCTTTTTCTGCAGTATTAATATAATATGCAGAACACTGAAAGGCTGAACAGTGAACACAACAGTGCTGCTAGTATCTTTGGTCATGTCCCTGGCACTGCCATGGTGTGGGCCATTTTTGCTTGCCTAATTCAGGAAAATCATTTTAGGGTACAGGAGGATCTCAGTCATTGAAATTACCGAGTGTGTTTCAGATTAGAAGCTGTAAATATGTGTATATTTAGAAATCTTAAACGCTGAAGTCCTATATATGTATTCTGACAATGTGAGCTTCAGCTTTCTGGATGAAAACCCTTGAATCAACCAAAAAACTTGAACTTTGCCTAGGACAACTCCATTTGATTTCTGCATGACCTTGACAGCTTTTGCATGGAAAATTTTTACATTTGAATTTTCTAGGTATTTTTGCTTAATAAATACCAGACAGAGTTTTAAAAAATATAACTTGAATGTATGAGTTTGGGTGCAAAAAAAAATCAAATTGTGGAAAAGATCGATTTAGATTTTAAATAAATCTTGCCCCTAAGTGTGGTAAAGTTTACAATAATTAAATAAATGTACATAAATAAACTTCTGGGAGGCACGTTTCTGTTTACATTCTTTGTAGAGATATATATGCTTTATGTACTTAAATAAACAAGGTACAACTATTATGGCTGATGACCAAACCCAGGGAAAGCCTGAGAAATGTGAGGTTCATCTCCAATCCAGGGAACAGGCCGAAATTGATCCCCCACACCCCAAGGCCAGCAGGCCCCCATGCTCCACTCTGCACCCTCTTCAATGCTCACTGTTGGTGAAGCACTGGGGACTTGACACAATAATACAACTGACAAATCTCCTGCATACACTGAATGCACTACAATGTGTCTTTAGGCTGCTGGTAATTAGAGCACACCTTTGCATCTAGGCATGCAGTTAGTTGGAGAAAGCTTGCTGGGTGCAAAGGTACTCACTACATATTGCAAAGGAGCATGTTTGGATGATAGTACCTTTAGTGAGGTTGGGGCTAAAAGAGTAGAAACAGAATCAGACAGAGAATGAGAAAGTCTTGTTAAAACAAAACAGACAAAATACTTGTATCTCTTAGGAGAGATACAACACACTCCTCAAGCAAGTGATGAAATTCTTTAAGAAAAACTGCTGCTGATATTTTACAGAGAACTTCCTGGTTACTTATTGTTTTGCCTTAAACCACTGAGCCAGGAAAGCAGCCAGCAAGTTCCTATTATCAGATTGGGGAATCTGATAATATTACCTCCTGTTTTCATTGCAGGCCAAGCAGCCTTATTTGATGTTAAGCAATTAGAGCTGACTACATCTTATTTAAGCCCTTCCCTTACCTCACTTCCTTTCCTGAACATTTGTTTAATGTAGCTCGAGCACCGTCCAAGCTCCAGGGTTGGACTGGGCTGGAAGAACACAGAAAAAAATACCCTTTGTTGTCCCAGGTCTGCTTCCCCAGCCAGGATAGATGTGCTCTGGAACCTCGCCCATTCTATTCGCAATGTTCAGTGGCGGGGGGTGGCTGACCAGTACTCTACTGGAGGAACTACAGTTGAAGGCATCCTGATGAGCCCTGGACACGCCAGTCTAACACTGCCAAGCTCTCACTATTCTTGCCTCACTTTGTTCCTGGCCTTGCCTCAGTCCTGTCTCTACACCTGCTCTATCCAGCTTCTGCCTGTTCTGTCTCTATGCCCTCATCATCCAGTCCTGTTCCTGATTTTCAGCTTCACCACTTGTATAGAACCCAGCTCAACCCCTGGGCTCTGCTCACATTAAAGCTTAAATCCTGGGCACCAGCAAAGTTGGCTCTGCCAATAGTCCTGTTAGTAGCTGGGTCTGCTTCCCTCTCCTGCAGACCCACAGTAAAATACATGTTCATACATACAATGGTGTATTTGGGCACCTGGAATGTGCCTTGTGAGGAGGGGGATAATTTAAGGCTCTGCTGGGGTTTGAACAGAGAACTTCCTGGTTACAACTTGCTACTCTTGCCATGCCTTGATCTGGGCCTTGCTTTAGCCCTATGTACTTCTGCGCGGTCCTGTCTTTATGCCCACTCTGCCCCGCTCTTGCCTATCCTGCCTCTGTCCAGTCCCTGCTTGTCCTGTCTCTACACACACACTTTTTCTGTGCCCACTCCATCCTACTTCTGTATGTCCATTTTAAGCAAATAATTATTTTTTTTTTTTTAAACTTCTCTATATTATTAAAATAAACAGTAACTTGTACTTGATACAAACTAACCTGCACAAATTCATATTGGTGGAAAAACAATCCTATTTGGTTTATTCAATGTTCAAATGATGTTTAGTAGATTTAAGGTATGGAGATTCAAATTACAGATTTTTGTCCAGAAAACTCCAGGTCCCAAGCATTCTGGATAACAGATCCTACACATGTAGTAATGTTGCAATAAATCCTCTGCTACTGCTACCAAAAGTTAGACACAGGTCAAATTCAGCTGCCAATAATATGCTGTAATCCAAAATTTGAATATACTGTAATTTCCAAGCATAGTAAACATCAATAAGTTTTGCTCTGGTATTAATATGCAGGTGTATTTTCCTCATTTATGTCATACTCCTGTTGGAGACTATATTACAAAAAAAGTCTACTGAGTCTTTTGTCATGCTTTTGGGCATTAAATTCCATTGAAGACAAAATTGCAGAATTTGCCCAGTACCACAGTTAAACAGCCAATCAAAACATCTAAGCAGTATCTTAATATTACATATTTTCATCAGAATTATAAATGCATATTGTATTGAATTGCATTTCCCCTCCATAAACTGGAGATAATAAAGGATAATAGAGGGACAGGACAAAGGACTCCAGTGTTAAAAAGAAAGACGTATTGGTATGGGATTCCTTATTGTGAAACCCCATATCCAGAGTTCTGAATTATGAGAAAGCTGTCTCCCATAAAGTTAACTTCAAAGGAGAAGGAAAGCTACAGAGGCATTTTATTGCCAATAGATTAGCTGCAATAGTGCAAGCTAGAATGCTATATTTATTCTGTAGAATGTTTTACCATACCTGAGTAAAAAGCTCTAGAAACTCTCTGTTTGTTTAGGATAGGAGCTGCAGTATTAACATGGTGTGACATCACTTCCTGCCTGAGTCTCTCCCTGCTCTGGGCTCAGATTACAGTAGAGAAGGGGGGGGAGAGGAGCAAACTGAGCATGCTCTTGCCCAGGGCAACGAGGTTTAAGCTGAAAACAGGAAGTCTGATACAGAAGCCCATGAGTACACAATAGAAGGAAAGAAATGCTGTGTTTCTTTTGACAGGGGACTCAGAGCAACATTACTTTGGGGGTTTACTGGTATATTTAGATGGACCTTTCTGATAAGGCTTACTTAGTTTTAACCTTTCCTTCTCCTTTAAGCAAATACTCCTAAATAATCCTATTTAGAGTTTTTCATAAATTAATATGGCTAGAAAACCAATTCTATTGAACATATTTATATGTATTAAATGTTTTATAGTTGACAGTGTATTGTTATTCAAATTACAGGAAAGCCTCAGGTCCTTAGCAATCTGGATAACAGATCCCATACTTGCAGCTTATCTTATACAAAAATGGCTGTATTAAATAGCTGTTCCCTTAGGGAATTTTGTTTTACCTTGTTACAGAAAAAGAACAGAGATTAAATGCATCTGAGAAGCAAAAGGAGACAGGGTGTGGGATCTGCCACCTTGATGAGGCAAGAAAAGTGCCAGAGCTCATTAAGCCATTGTTAAAAAAAGTTTTTAGCCTCATAGCTCATGTAAGAGGCTCCAGCGCTAATTGGGAACGTTTTTCCCTGCACAGCATCCTGGGACTGTGACCAGATGAATGTTCAGAAGAAAAGGAAATAAAAAAGCAAGTCGCACATAGAGAGGGGGGCGAGAGAGAAAGCTGTTGAGTAGAGTGAGAAGAGATGCAAAAGGCAGTGATTTTTTTTGTCAGATATTGCTACAAATAATGACAAAAAATACAGCTATATCACAGAAAGGCTCTTTCATTAAAGGTATATTAGCTCTCCAAATTAATACCCCCCCCCCTTTAAAATAATTTATGTACTTCTAATTAGTGTTGGCCAGATTTCTGTACCTAAATGTATCCACATATCCTCTAATAATATTACTTTGGGTTCCAGCTCAAGCAGTGATGTAAACAATGCGTTTGTAACTGAACTGGGGACCTGTTGCTCTTGTGCTGTCTGCAGTGCCACTTCTCTATGTGAGTAGACAGCTAAGGCCCTAGTTCACTACTATGGCTATGCTTTGTGACTGCAAGTAAGCATGGCTTGTTTCACCTGTTGCCAATCTAGTCATGGGTGATCTGCGTAAGTCCTTAGTCTGGCTATAAAACCCCCTACTCTGCTCTCATTGCCCAACGTAGGTCTATTTCCCAAGGGTTCCCGGGTTTGATTCTTGTCTGATTATCTGTTCTTAACTTTTGCCTGTTTTTGACCTTGCTGTATCGCTGCCTGAACTAACCCCTGCCTGTTTCACCACTCTTCTGGATCCGTGCTACTGATTGGTTTGGACTCTGTCCTTTTTATCCTGACTATGCTCCTGGTTCCTGACTATGTACTGCACTGTCTGGTTGGTACTAATCCGGCCTATTTATCCTGACTACTCTCCTGGTTCCTTATTCTGGTACTGTCACAGCCGGTTCCATGACTTCACTCTATGTTCCCCGTTCCTCATGTATACAGCACGGTTCCCTTGCCAGCCCAGAAAATTCTCCCTGATCCTCTCATTTTGAAATCTGGCTTCATCTGAGTAGCGGAAGACTCCTCCCGCAGCCAAAGGCAGCTGCTGCTATAGGCAGAAGTGTGAGCTTACTTGGTAACTTCCTATTAGCACATTTGCCCATTGTGTTAAATGTCCCCTTTGACATACTATAACTGCTTCTTTGTGACAAAAAGGGAAAAGGTTATACCATTTTAAAAAACTTTTCAATGCAAGTAAAAAAATTACTATATTAAATCATACAAACAATATTTTGTCCCTGCAGGAATAGGGTCACTTATCCAGAGATCAGATATTCAAAAACCTCTGAATTACAGAGATGCCATCACCCAAAGGGTATAAGTACCTTGTATTTGATTGTAACTAAGCTGCATGAATTCATATTGGTGAAAAAACAATCCTGCTGAGTTTACTATTATGTTGTTAATATGTATTTTCTTTTTTAGCAGAATTAGGTTATGGAGATCCAAAATATGGGGGAGGGGGGATATAGTATCTGGAATACATCTGCTATCAAGCATTCTGGAAAACAAATCCTATACCTGTAATGTACCTTTAAAATAAGTGCCACTAAGGCTAGATTGCAGGCAACTTACAAGTTAACTCTTGGTTACTAGGCTGCAAATAAATATGTAGTCAATAGCCATGTGACAGAAAACTTTGAGTGGCACTCTGATAAAAGGGGCCCACATTTGCAAGTCTGTAAGAAGAAAATATTTTGTATGAGTAGGTAATCTGTAACATACAGAAGTATTTAGTAAAACTAAAATCTCTATTTCCTTCTATCTGTGCTTTTCACCTTAGAAACAGCCACTCACTGAAAACCCCCCACAATAGTTTTATTGTTAGATAATTACACCTCTGCTAAGTGGACTTTTCTCATCATAAACCCATATCCATGGCACATGTGGCATAAACACATCCTATTTCAGATGTAAAATGCCGTTATGCATAGAACTGCTACTTATGACAGCCACAGTGAATTTATGAGAGCTTCATTGAGATGAATGTCTGAAAAGAGCCTTTATTTTTTACGATACAATATAAAAACAAAAAGCACACATTGGCACATCTTTTGTTAACACTGTGACTGCTCTATCCATAAGTGCCAAATATTTTGACATGATGGCTGATACCAGTAATGGTTGCATTCAATGAAAACAAGAGAAAAACCGCACTCAGTTGTGTCCATAAATAAAATCCGTTTTTCATATTTTATTCTCAGGTACCTGTAGGCTAATGTCACATGTTGCATTTTTAAAAATTCCCTCAGTGACATAATGCATAAACATGAGCAGATTCAGTAACTACTCGTTACCCATTATGCATTGTGTCATTGTATTTGCATAATTAATAAAAGGAGCAGTTTAATGTAAAAATAAAAATGGTTAAATAGAAAGGCTATGCAAAATAAAACATATTTCTGGTTACTAACTGGTAACCAATCAGTGGAAAATTTGAGAGCTGCAAAGCAGGAAATAGTGTTCTGGCTATTATGTTAGACATCCAGTCACTCCAGCCTTTATACAGTACATTACATTTTGTGCTAGCTAACTATATTGATTTTTTATTTTCACAGCCTATTTACCCAGGCAGTACAGTGAGAATTGCTAGTGTCATTTTGAAACTGCAGTGTATTTCAGCCATATGTAGTAGTTACCATTGGATTTGCACTAGGGTTGCAACCCGTCTGGTTTTTACCCGGACAGCCTGGTTTTCAAAAGGCCTGGGTGGGTCAAGGCTGCCTGCCTGGTTTTCCAAATAAGGAAAACTGGGCAGGATCCCATGGTGATCAGCCAATCAGTGATCATCAAGTCATAGCCTTGCCCCTGTGATGGGACTCTCCCCACACACATTGTAACCGGCACACACCATTGCATCACTGATGCGCCCCATGACGTCACCTGCCTGCCCCTTTCCCAGGTCGCAGGCCAGTAAAATGGAAATCCTAGTTTGCACTGCAATGGAAAGTTAATGATGCTGTATGTTAGGCACCTAATAACTCCATTTATTGTAATTACTGCTGTTACATCTTGATTTTGAAGTTTGCTTTCAGTTTTTCAGATACTAAAATTGTAGAATTAATTCAGTATATACTAATTGGTGGATAGATCCACACCAGTGGGTACACATAGATGTAGTACTTTTTTCCCATGATCATGTATATTTTTTTCTGTGATTTTCATAATCAAGGAAATCTCAAACTGCTTAATCCTGATTGCCAAAAGACTCCTGCTGGAAAACATCTTGAATATCTTTTTTTTTCTATTCTACTTTCTATTTATTTTATATTATTATTTTTTTGCAATTGTGATTTGATAAATTGCTGGTCAAAAATTGTGATGGTGAAGAAAATCTCAAATGTTTTTACTTCAATTTGTGTTAATAGTGACAAAATCACTCCTGCAAATATGAATACATTTAACACGAAAGGTTTATTTATAACCAGACTGACGAATTCCTTGGTTGTCCAGCATTAACAAGTACACTCTTAGGGCTTTATTTATTAAAATTCTGATTTGCATAATATTAGAGATTTTTTTTCGACTTTGAATAAACTCAAAATTAAAAAAAACAAGAATGGCTTACCTATTAAAAAATCTGAACATAAAACTCAAATGAATGAAATCATTGAAATACATTGAAAAAATGTGGTTAAAAAGCTCAAAAAGTATTTTCAATTTAGCTCCAACTGACTTCTACATGACCTTGGAAGCTTTTTGATACCAACGTTTTTCAGTTTTTTTTAGCTTATTAAATACTTAGTTTGAAGTTGTAATTTGAATTTGTGAGTTTTAGCGTAATAAATCTTGAAGCTTGATAAATATTATAATTTGAGCATTAATAAATCAGCCCTTGGTGTTCTACCATATTGCAGTTGCAGTCCTAAATAAGCCCTAAATTCAAAATCCCCTGCTCATCCAGAAATATCCTGTGACAATGGCTTATTCACAATACCAGTTATTTGCAGGAAGGATTCACTTTAGGCTATTTCAAATATTTGGTTTAGTCTCCCTGTGGCAGGATCAGAAAAGTAATTTTTCACCCCTTAACTTAAAATGGTCTTTGAATATCACAGCGTGCAATTCACTTTTAGGTTCTAAGGACTGAATTGGCTAAAGATGAACACAAAGTTCAAGCTGTCCCAATGGAAGTTGTCATAGAAAAAGTGTCAGTAAACAGAGAGTACTATCAGATGTTATACAATCTACACAGTAGGTCAGAATCAGACATACAACACAACGAGGCACTGAAACAGTACTTTCTTAATTTAGTAAAGCTGGACATTTCTCAAGAATATCTGGATACTTTGGAAATGCCTATCTTGGTACATGAGATTGACTTGGCACTGAGGTCTACACCATCTAATAAAGCACTGGGACCTGACGGGTTTACCTGTTCTTTTTATAAAAAATTTACTCCAACATTGCTTCCACACTACTTAAAAACATTAAATAGCCTATTGAGCAGAGATACCTTACCACCTGATGCGACCCTGGCACATATCATTTTCATACACAAAAAAGGGAAAGATCCTATGGATGTCAATGGATACAGACCGATTTCTCTGCTTAATGTGGATACTAAAATATTTGCAAAAGTACTGGCAAATCGGTTGAAATCAATTATAACACAGGTGATCCATCCTGATCAGGTGGGCTTTACACCAAAAAGAGAGGCAAGGGATAACACTCTGCGGTTATATAGCCTTCTCCATTTCAGTAAACAATAAGGCTTACCCCTGGCGTTGGTAACTACTGATGCAGAGAAGGCCTTCGTCAGAGTCGATTGGGATTTCATTTTTTACAGTTTAGCATGGATGGGACTGAGACCTAATTTTATGCAATTTGTTAAAAATCTATACTTAAATCCACAAGCAAGTATACAGATCAATGGTGGATTATCGGGTTCATTTGGCATTAGAAATGGCACAATGCAGGGGTGTCCACTCCCCCCACTCCTTTTCATTATAAAACTTGAACCGTTTTTACAAAAAGTAAGGAATAATATTAACATCATGGGCCTCGACCTCAAAAATCAACATCACAAAGTCGCTGCTTATGCAGATAATATGCTATTTTTTATAACAAACCCAATCCCTACGCTCTCTGATCTAGTGAAAGAACTTGAACACTCAAGTAACTTGAAAATTATCTAGCAGAAATCAAGTATACACAACCTCTCAATACCCGGGGTGCAGATGACACTAGATTTAATATTATTCGCTCTGCTATATCAAGCTTCGTATGGGGTAAAAAACCAGCTAGTCTGAAAATGAGATATCTGACACAGTCTAAAGAGAGAGGCGGCCTGGGGTTACCAGATCTTTTTAATTACTATGTAGCAACAGTTCTGCAAAGGATGCTGGACATTAAGTTTTCTCCAGAGCTTAAACTCTGGGTAGCAGCAGAACAAGAAAGCTGTACAATCCCTCTGGACTCATTATTTTGGCTCGCTAAACACAAATGCCCACTGGAATCAGGAGTGGGCCCAGTAATGACAGGGATTATTGACATATGGGGCAATGTTAAGCCTAAAAAATAACTTTTGAGCCCAAAATCCAGGCTCCATTCTATTCTACATAATATTGACTTATTACCTGGTCTTAAGGCCGAAAATTTCAAAGGATGGTTTAAGTCGGAATCCCTCTTTGCATACCAATTATTGAACGGAAGAAAACTTAAACCAATGCAAGATATCATACCCGTAGAACTGATGTCTCTGATAAATAGGCTTTGGTGGATGCAAGTTCAACATTTTACGTCTATAGCAGGAATTCTGGATAGGGATGGTCCACCGGATACAGTATTCGAGAGATTGTTTTAAGGTAGACAGAGACCAACACAGGAGATATCACTACTATACAAGATCTTGAAGAAATCCAAAGATTATCCTATGGATAGGTTTCGCCAGAAATGGGAGCAAGAATTAAATACAACTTTTACAGAACTAGAGTGGAATCAGATAACAGAACGCACTTATAGGGTGTCCAACTGCTGTAAACTTCAGGAAAATAACTTTAAAATACTCTCGCACTGGTATAAAGTTCCTACACTGCTGGCAAAAATGAACGTGAATATACCAGATAACTGCTGGAGATGCAATCAACCAAATTTAAGCCATATCTTTTGGCATTGTTATAAAATAAGACCCTACTGGCTTGATATACAAAGACTAATAAAAAAACTTGGATTTGGAAGATTCGCCAGCTTGCTACCTCCTACATAAAAATCACCTGACTACATTGCAATAAAAAAAAAGGTGGCTTCCATTCTCATTAATGCAGCCAAGTCCCTTATCCCAAAATACTGGAAATCGGCAAATATTCCAACAATAAAAGAATGGCTACTCAAAGTACAAGAAATATTTCAGTTCGAAAAACTGAAACAGACTAAAACTGAGCAAAATCAACAAATACAATTCACTCGTAAATGCATGGTTTCATTGGATTTCCTTCACTGAATCAAGAGATTACCAAAATCTAATCTCAAGGATGTAGAATAGGTAATAAGAAAAGAATGTATTGCTTTTCGTGCCTCCAAATTAACCAGAGCCATACAAGACCCCCTGTTTTTGTCAACCTCTGGTCCTCCTTCCCCTCTCCTTTTTTTTTTCTTTTCTTATGCGTTTTGTACCCTCTGGTACTTAATCATAGGTGTTTATGCAGTATCACATTAATCATGAAAAACCATTTAAATTTCCTGATTAATGGGACACTGGCATAAACACCTATGATTAAGTACTGGAGGGTATGAAACGCTTAAGGTGGCTCATATAGGGTTAGTATGTCTTACATTTTAATATACTATGCTAATTGAATACATACTTTTACTTTTTATGAATTACGAGTCATGGGACATATATTTTTGTTAACTGTTTCAAATAGAACCTATAATTAGGTCTTGGAATCTGTCTTGCGACCCAAGATATGGTATAGATTTGGTATACAATTCATTATCTCGTTTTAATTACTTTTGTTTATTGCATAATTCAATTTCACATTATTAAAGGGGATCATAGGTACCCACTTTGACCAACCAGCACAGAAATTTTAGGTCCAGATAACCAGCAACATGAGCATCTGTCATACTGATCCTTGGACTAGAATATATGGAGACCCTTAATAGTCAATAACTGGGCAGTGTTGGGGAATGAACAAGTCTAACACAGAGAGAAAGAGATAGTAAAGACCAATGACAGGAAAGAGAATCCTGCTAGGACCCTTATAAAGGAACTCAAACTGAGAGTGAAACCAACCTGAAAAAAAGCATCTAACCTTCTGCCAACAACAAATGAAGCAGAATAGGCATCTGCCTAGGGTACAAAAAAGGGGGGCACTGGGTAGGTACCCTTTGAAGAGTATTCTGCCTACCCTAGTCCAGGTTCACTTGCTTCCTCTGCTCCTCTCATTTTTGTGACAAAACTCTTCAAAAAATTTCGTTCATGACTGAGAATACAGGAATCTGAATTACTTACATGAACTATTGCTTCCTAAGTCAACAGCCATATGACCCTCCTAAGGCACCAGAAAACAGGAAAGAAACTCCTAAAGCAGTGCTCCTTCTAATTATTTAGAAATGAAGGTTATCTACAGAAGTTTTAATTGTCAGAACTAAAGCCAGAACACTGAGGGAGAATCTTTGCTTGCCTTTGGCCAAGTCAGTAAAGAAATATAATGGCCCAGGGAGTTACCAAGAATCATTTCCATTCTGATTTAAGTACTGAAGTTATATTATGCTCTGAAACCACATACTGGAAATAATTGTTCTTGTTTGTTTGCAACAGATGTCTTGATAAAGGTCCTCTCTGCAGGACCGAAACGACGAGTTACACCATTAATATTTTGCACATAAATTAAGTCCCATGAGTGTTCCGTGTTCTTTATGCTGATATTACTTTTTGCAGCAGCATCTGGGCTTTTTTGCCTTTTTTTGTAGGGATGAGTGCACTGCTCTTATATATATAAATATTATAATAGTATAATATAATATAGTATAATAGTATTTAATGTATACAAAATATAATAGTATTTAAATGTATACAAAACAGTTTCATCCCTGGAATTACATGACAAGTGGCTGCTACTTCTGAGCCATCTTCATATCTTAGCAGTGACAAGAGGGACAGGACCTGGATATTTCACAACCTCTCCTCTCTATGTAAATTCCACATACTGTGTAAAGAAGCTTTAACAAGATGAAGATTCAGAATGTGCAGAAATAGAATACACAATATAATGCAAACCTACCAAGCTTATAGGCTATTGAGAACCATTAAGTGCTTTTCCATTCATAATTCCCATGTAAATACCTGCAGCATTCTCAACAACATGAGGTTGATTAGCATGGGAATATATTGAACCACCCTTATGCTATTCATAAATCACACAAGAAGTGGTACAGGTGTATCAGTAACGTACACCTATTTTACTAAGAGATCCACCTGTATTAATATGTTGATATCTATACCAAATCCATAGGGGGATCCTGAGGTTAGATAGCTGTGGCTTGTCTGTTGGGTGATAAAACATAGTACTGGTATGGGACCTTACACATACATACATACATACATACATACATACATACATACATACATACATACATTAAGAATGCTCTGGACCTGGGATTTTCCGGATAAGGAATCTTTCCATAATGATACCTTCAGTACTTAAAAATCACTTAAACATAATAAAGACCAAGAGTATTATTTTGCCTCCAATAAGAATGCATCATATCCTAGCTGGGATCAAGTACAAGGTATTACTTTATTATTACTACAGAGAAAAATAAACATTTTTAAAAATTTGAATTATTTGATTATAATGGAGTCTATGGGAGATGGCCTTTCCATAATTTGGGGCTTTCTGGATAATGGGTTTCCGAATCCCATACCTGTACAACAGAAAAATTAATTACAAATGTACATAATTCAGTATTTGCTGGTGTAACAGATGTATGACTTCCACAATTCAGAAAGCTGCATTCTGTTGTAAATAAACATTAACAATATGTGATTTTTAATCAACACAATAACCAAATCCTACCTGGCTTCAGACAAGGACAGGTGTCTGTGGATGAATAAAATAAAAATGAGCAAGTGTACCAAAGTATGCCGAAACTTAATAGAACAAAATATTTTGCTGCACCTGTATATTTGCATTGTATTACTATGTATTTATTTTCTTGCTTTGCTTTCAACACATTCTTAGATACTACTAAGCTGCATGCTTGAGTGACAGGATTAATGACTATCCCTGAGCTCTGTGTAACAGATAATAAAAAACTGTTTAACCCATGTATCTGTGATGTATTGGGATGAGACTGTTACTGGGTAAAATAACTGCACCCTTTGGCCAGCTATAATAATTGTAGAGAAATGGTCCCTGGGCTATGTGTGCAAGAGTTGCAAGAACTGTTGGTACCTCAGCTGTCTGTGATTTATCGGGGTGACAAAGCCACGCAAACATACTTAATATAATAATCTTAAATGCTACATCTTTTTTATCAGCTTTCAGCAATTTACTAATTGCTGCAGGCAGTAAAATAAAATAATCCACTCTAATTTTATTCTCAAAAGCTTTGCCAGTTTACTTTGCTTTCAAGTAAAGGCTAAAAACTAGAACACCGCTAGCTTCCACTCACAGTCTTTTTCCAGTTGCAGGTAGACATGCTAGTGAGGGATTGTGGGAGTTGTACTGTAATTGTACTGGCTGCACAGAGCTACCTGTCAGGAGGGCAAATAAGTGTGATGAGCAAAGGCCCTGTACATAGTAGCGTCCCACAGACCAGCAGTTTGGAATAGTAATTATAGCAGGGGAAGATGGCTGCAGTTAGACAAGATTGCGACAGCATCAGCTTATATAAAATGTGTGGTCTATCTGCCATATCTATAGAAAATTATTTTCTCAGAGCTTCGATATAATAGACATATACTTAAAGAGAAAGTCCCAATGTAAAAACCTAAAAAGGTTATTGTATCATCGGTAATTTGTGTGGCCTGGGTGCTCATGCCCCAGACCTACAGCTCGAGGTGGAGGTATCCAACCAGGCAGGCAGGCATTCACAGATCCCACAAACAGCCTATGATTAAGGACCCACTGGCACGAAATGCATTAGGCTATGTATTTATCTACTTTGTGGCCTAAATAAAGTTCTCTAAAAGCCAGTTTGTGGGATCTGTGAGTGCCTGCCATTTTCTTCTTTGGTTGGATACCTCCACCTTGAGCTGTAAGTCTGGGGCATGAGCACCCAGGCCCCACAAATTACCGATGATATAATAACCTTTTTAGGTTTTTACATTGGGACTTTGCTCCGATATAACAGAACCTGAAATAAACTATTTAACAAATATTACTACAAGGACAACACCAGACCTACTGCTGCTTTGAAAATAAGTGGCCTCAAGAAAACAAGTGCACTCACATAGATCCTTTTTTTAGGACTCAACTGAATTGATTTACCCAAGTCTGTAAGAGTAAGAGTAAGTAAGAAAGAGAATTCACCCCGCATATTTATGTTCATGGTTTTGTTTATGCTTAATGTAGACTCTATTGCAGTTCCTTGTTCCAAATGGATACTAAAATTGATTGGTTATTGGTTAAGGCCTATCCAAGTCGTAGAAGTTGGTAGGGTGTGACTAGGCTACAATGGGAAGAATACTTGACAAAAAATATCCCGTAGCTCAAAATCCATAAAAATCCATTTTTATTCAAATCACATAAAAACAAATTATTTACATACTGACCCCTTTACAGTCCACCTTACGTGTTTCGTAACCCCCAGTACTTAATCATAGGTGTTGTCCAATATAGACGGGCAATTGTATTTTCCCAAGAATTTATATTTTGAATATACAATGATAAGAACCATGGGAAGAAGCCAATATAAGAACTCGTTTTTTAATTTCTTCCAGAGATAAACTTGTAGAACATAAATTTTTGCTAAGAACTTACTTAACTCCAAATACACCTTACTGAATGGGAAAGATTCCTTTTCCTGTTTGTAAAAATGTGGGCTCAGAGCAGAGTCTTTTATGTCCCCTTGGGACTAGTAGATGATTTATCCCCCACAACTAATGTACATATACTGCTTAGAGCTCTTCTTTTATATGCTAAGAAAATAATAATTATACATTGCATGGCCCCCAACCCTGAAAAAAACTAATGGCTAAAAAAACCTAAAAGACTCCCTTTCATTAGAATTATATATAAATCCCAGAACAACCAAAAATATTTAACAGGATATGAGGTATCTGGTCATCCATGTAACTGCAGAAGAGATTTATAGGGATGCCGTATTACTGGTCAATCTGGGCCAGCTCAGCTGCACTGGCAGCTTATTTCTGCATCCCTCCTAATTAGTGATGAGCGAAATTCTTGACGCGTTTCACCTCAAAAATTATGGCCATAGACTTCAATGGGTGAAAAAATTGTTGCACAATAAAAAAACATTTGAATCGCTGCATCGTGTGACAAAAATATTTTGATGCCCATGGACTATGCATTTTGGCGAATGTTTGCAGTTTTGCGAATTTTTGGTGAAGCAAAATGGGTCCGATTCGCCTATCACTACTCCTTATGCAATGATATATACATCAGAAACACGGACCCCACGTTCCTTGCTGAAGTTTTTCTTGAATATTGATACAATGCAAGGGAAGCTGGGGAATGCGCAGCCTCCAGGGAGACATTGCCTACAGCTTTTAGTTAGCAATGTTCTTATGTTCTGTACCTTACATGGGGTTTCTAACAAGAAAGTAAAAGTTCTTCTTTGGTCTGAAAGACACTGCAAGCTAAGATTTAACAAGATCCTTCTGAAAGAGAGCATGGTGCCCCTGTACTTTAGGCACAGAAAAATAAATTGATTGAATGTAGGAGGATTTCATCTTTACTGACAGTGTCTCTGGAAGAGAATAACAACAAATCCAAGAGAGAATTCCCCCCCCCCATTCTTTAGTTACAGCTTTGTAACACCAAGAATTGAAAGAACTAAACAAGAATAGGTTATTATATAGTTTTATTAAAGCATGGCAAAACAATCCCCACAACATTTACAAGAGAATTCTATATATTATTTATATTTTATATAATATATTATATTATTATTGTTATTGTTCCCCCCAACCCTGATTACTTCAGTAGTGAGTTGAATTTCACATCTCATTTCTAGGCTATATAAAGTGAGCCATGGTGTCCTGTGAGGCAGAAAATCAGCTTAATTCTATAAAACACTTTCAAGAAAAAACAACTATTATTTCTTGTAAATGCAGCCGAAAGCCCTTTAAACCAGAGTAGCATATGCTACTTTCTCAGTTTAATTTATCTACAGTACAGCTCTTTCCCTAATGGACATGTCATGCCTTTACTGCAGCATTTTATTTTATGTACCTATTACTAGTTAATTGTACATATATACAGTATATACTTCTGCTGAAATGTAATTCAGAGGACTGTCTTTGGGAGGCCTATTTACTAAAACTCGACTTTTTCTCACTCTGTTATTAAAAAAAAAAAACTAAACCAAACTCCCAAACCAGAATCCCCTTAATTTACCAATAAATATTCTCAAGAATATTGGTGCAAGAAAAAGTAATGACAAAATTATGCAACAATTCGAATCATGCAACTTTTTGATTTGACGCTCTAATCATTTGACTTTCCAATCAACTGTCACAACTCACATTTTTGGAGTATTGAATGGAAACCAGCACAAATGAGCCCTGTTGCTGTGCTTTCTGGTGACATGTATAAGCTATAATAAATTAGTGCCAACAATGACCAACATACTTAAGTGCACTTCTCCCATACACACACTACAGTTGAAAACAAAAGTTTGAGCAACCCCTTACAAAATTACATATTTATTTAATTTTGGAATTGAAAAGTAGTAAACAGAAATCAGTATGAAAAACAGCATATTCACAAATGTTAAGCAATTACATTTTATTTCACTAACTTTAACATAGAAAGTAGTAATTGAGATGGGCACACCCTAGTACAGTGGTCCCCAACCTTTTTTTTACCCGTGAGCCACCTTTAAGTGTAAAAAGAGTGGGGGAGCAACACAAGCATGAAAAAAGACAACAGGGATGCTAAATAAGAGTTGTGATTGGCCCCTGTGAGGACTGGCAGCCTGAAGGAGCCACTGTTTGGCAGTACACCTGTTTTTTATGCAACCAAAACTTGCCGTCAAGTTAAGAATTCAAAAATATGCACCTGCTTTAAGGCCACCGGGAGCAACATCCAAGGGGTTAGTGAACAACTAACCCCTTGGTTACTCACAAGCCACAAGCTCACAAGCCACTGGTTGGCACAGATCACAGCTTATACAGCCTTTTGTATCCAGCTAAGGGTGTTTTGGTTCTTTTTGTCAGGAGTTTTGCTCAATATTCCCTGCATATCATTTCTAATTCAGAGATCTTCTTGGATTGACTTGCATGTCTACCCAACGATCTTCATGTATGTTTAAGTCAGGGGACTGTGATGGCCATTCCAAAACCTTCAATTTGCATTTCTTCAACTAGCCCATAGTGGCTTATGAGGTATGGTTAAGTACTATTATTTAGGGTTGGGTTGGCTTTTTGTTCTACTTTGCAGTTTAGGGGCTTAGAGGATCACATCGGTACTCCCATATTTTATCTTTATATCACAGTCATTCAAAAACATGGCTGCACATGGGCTTGCGGAGCGCTGACGAAAATACGCCTGGCGAAGTGTGGCGAAGTGCGACGAAGTTGCGCCTGGCGCAACTTCGCATCTTAGTGAATTTGCCCCTTTGAGTCTTATATTATTACATTATAATATTATTATTTAACTCTCATTTTTTAAAATGTTTCCCTTTCTATTAAGGTATAAAAGGGTTAAACAAACCTAATGAGCAGCAGACTGTACTTCTCACCACAGGGTAATAAAACCCCATACAGGTAACAAAAGACACGGTATATAAAATGAATAACTCCCATCGCAGGGTGGCACATACAAAAAAGTGACCTTACAGACAAGAGCCCAACACAGGAGCAAATTTCCTGCTGTTTTTCTCTGTGCAACTCACAGGGATCGTTCTTTGGCGTTTGCTGGACAGTGAGCTGAGACACAGTTGGGCAATTACCAGTGTCACCATAACAGCCTGACAGCCCTGGGTGACAAAGAAATGCAGTCTCATGTCACCCATCGCTTTCATACACACTGAGCCTGCCCCCCTTCATGCCCACAGCTATCTCTCGCCACACAGAAAGTATGTCTTCATTGATTCACATCCATCTATTTGACTCATTTAATAGAAATAAAGGAATTACTTGAGGGGATTCAATCTTGACAGGGAGAGATGAAAATATGCAGAATTTAAACAGCAATAGAAAGATAGATACGCAGGCAGTGAGAAAAGAGACAATGACAAAGGCAGAGGAGAGTGATATGAGGAAATTTGGAAAGAGCAAAGGAGAGAAAAAGGCTAAGGGAACAGACACACAGTAGGCAGAGAGAAGGATCAGAGAAAATACAGAGCAAATGCAAATATTCCTGATAACCCACACTACAAATGCTGTTTAACAGACACTGGAATTAATGGCTTTAGAGAGGCTCATGGAGTGGAAACCACTAATGTGATGTTTATATATACTGTATATGGAAGAACATAAAAGATTCCCATGGGACAAAATATAATTTGTGAAAACGTTAAAAAGAGGTAAACCATTTCTACAGTAAACAGGTATGTGATCTGTTATCCAGAATGCTAGGGACCTGGGGTTTTCTGAATAAATAATCTTTAAGAAGATTATTTGCTAAAAAAAATCATTTAAACATTAGATAAATCCAGTAATATTGTTTTGCCTCCAATATGGATTCATTTTATCTTAATTGGTATCAAGTACAAGGTACTGTTTACAAAAAAAAAAAGGAAATCATTTTAAAACCTTTTAGTTATTTGGATTATTTGCCTAAAATGGAGTCTATGGGAGAAGGCATTCTGGATAGCAGGTTTCCAGATAACAAATCAATTACACAATTACAGCAAGCAGGCAGGTGCCACTTTGTGGACACTGTTATTAAGACAAGTTGTGCATCACCCCAAAATCTTGTTACCTAATGCCCATGTGCAGTGTCCTACAGAGCATGAGGAGGGAAGGGGAAAGTTGAGGAGTATAGAGACATCTAGGAATGGCTGAATGGAAAGTGAAAGTAATTGACTGACCCTCCTCTATGCCGCAGGCATAGAGGCGGAACATGTAATATTTGAATTACAGCTCAGATATTTAAACACCTTTATAACAGATATGGATGCTTTAATGAAAAAAAATTATTTGGGTTCCATGTTTAATATGCAAAGGACTTTCATTATAAAGCTTTTTATGTGTGGGTAACAGGTCCACTTTAAAACTACTTATCTTATACAACTGTTATTGGTAAGTATAATACTACAAAATCAATGATGGATAAAGTGAACAAGATTGTGGTTGCAGAGATTGGATATGGGTTAATTTTTCTAGGGGATTTGTAGTATATCTCACATTTCTCAGATATGTTATAGGTATGGAAGAGCATAGGCATGAGCACAATCCTGGCACAGCTCTGCAGTTTCTTGGTGAAGTGGGAGGCTAAGCTATGATACCGAAGTCACAGAGCTAATAGTTCTACTTCTACAATAGGAGAAACACATTTTGCACTTGTTGGCTTTAGTCTTTCTAATGAGATTTACACTGTTATAATGATTGTATATCATAGGAAATGCCACTGAAACACTGTTACGTTACCTCAAATTGCTTCCCTTTGCAGAAATCTCTTGAATTATGATAAGTATGTTCTATTTGCTTTAGCTCTGTATCCTAAAGACCAATCAAGAAGAGAAGCAAAAGTTGATGAGAATACACACCACAGAACACATGAAGAGCCATTTCAATATATATAGGTAAAACAGGACAATCTTTACATATGATGGGGCCCTAAAATTAATTTGCTGTGGGGCCCAGTAAGCCGGAAGAGGAGAGCTCTGTGGAGCTCACTAGTATAACCCCGGGCCGGTGCAGTTTTCTGCTGATAGGAGCACCGACCTGGGGTTTCAGGTAAGTAAACACATTCACTTGGGGGTGCCGAACATTTGGCACCCCCAAGTGCTAAAAGACTTTCCTTCTCCTTTAATTGGTTGCTATAGGTTACTGACTATAAGCAGATTTGCCTAGGGTTCATACTGTAAATGAGCCCCAGTGTTTTAAGGCAGTGGACTACGAATACTATTCACTACTGGGTGAACTAAATACAAACTGCTGTACAAGTGCTTCTTAAGCAATGATTGTCTAAATAACTGGTCTGTAATTCCAGGAAAAACATGTTTGCAGAAGCAGTCAGAAGGAACTACAACCTCTCATACATGTTCAGAAACTCAAGGTAATTGAAAGCTAGAATGAACACACAGGAGACTCAGGCTGCTCAGACCATTTACTTTTAATAACAGCACATAACAGATGTCCAACATAAACTTCACAGGTACTCACAAAATGGACAGTTGGCCTCTAGGAACCCATGAATGGTAAGGGGTATTCTCTACTAGTGGTTATACAGCAGGAATTAATAACGCTATCATTTTCCATTGACCTCACCTTGCTAGACCTCTCAGTCTGGAGGACCTAGAATACCTGTTTACAAATCTAACCATTACCTAGGTCCCCTTCTGGGCTTAAACATATACTGAGACTTATTCCACCCTAGGCTCACCACACGTATCCACATTGTCACAGGCAATCAGAGCATAACTCTTAAACAGTTTATTATACAACTGGGCAGGGCCACTTGCCAGTACTAACTGGAGTCCAGCTCCTCCATGAAAGTGCCAACTCAAATTACCTGGTGGGGCTAAACTAAATTCAATATCCTCCCAAAAATATTCTGTTAAATTTTAAAGATATTTTCTGTTATACTTCTCTATTTATCAGCCTTTTTATTTGTTTTTTTTCTAGGTTTATATTTACATTATCTACTCTATAATGTGCAAGGAACTATAAAAAGATATGTGACAACAGACAAAAAGATAAGTGTTTCATGGATTATGAATTATGTGCATAAAATGCTAAGGGACACATGCTCTGCAAACTTTCCAAATTTTTGTTTTGTTTTTAAATTAGGTGTGATAATGGGTGTATTGATTTGTGTGCGGACCTAATTTTGGGGCACAGGGCATGTCATCATCATTCCTTAAAGGAAAACTATACCCCCAAAGAATGTAGGCCTCTTTAAAAATATATTGCATAAAACAGCTCATATGTAAAACTCTGCTTCAGGTAAATAAAACATTTTCATAATAATATACTTTTTAAGTAGTATTTGCCATTTGGGTAATCCTAAATAGAGAATTTGCCATTTAAAGAAATAAAAGGTGCCCCGTGGGATCCTACGATTCACGGTGCACACAAACAATTGAAACAAACCAAACATGTCAGGTCATATGAGCCAATTAACAGACAAAATTTTGTATTTTGCTTCCACACTTATTCCTGTTACAGTTAGAGCCATAGTACCTTTGGTCAGGTGATCTCTGAGGGAGCACAAAGACCATCACAAATTCGTAGCTCAAGGATAAAAGATGTAAAAGGGCAATATTTACTTAAATATATATTTCAGTTTGGTAAGATTCTTTAATATGCCACTTATTATTATGTAAACTATCTGTTGCTTAAGTATTAATTTTGGGGCTATAGTTTTCCTTTCAGAACAATGGCACATAGGGTGATTTTGAGCATTTTGTAGCTTGGGGCCAGGTACTATAAGATCAAAATCATCCTTTCATTCATTCATTATCCATAGAGCCCCTAGCACTTTAATGACAGACAATCTATTTTCAAAAACTCACCAGTGAGGGTTTCAGAGCAATAACAACTGTCATGAAAGTAAATCAGTAGCATTCAGGCAATTCCTATCAAAATAAATGGAGGAACAATTTTTAGCTAGTGATGGGCGAATTTGGGGCGTTTCACAGAAAAATTTGCGAATGGCGTCCGTTTTTTTAATGCCAGTGCAAATTTGCTGGTGTAAAAAATGGATGCCAGCCTTCATTTTTTTTTACGCCGGCAAATTTTTGCGGCGGTTTCGTGAATAAATTAGCCCACCATTATTTTTAGCATCTGGTTTATTGCCCCCCAGATTAAAGAAAGGTTAAAATCAACCCTTGTGCCATTGGCAAAAGAGCCAGTAGGAGTTGTACTTAACAACATCTGTAAGGCCATGAATCTAGAACCAGAAAGGAAACAAAAAGCTGTAGTAGGTATAGTAGGTATAAGAAGAAAGCCACATCTTCACACAGGTAGGGTTAAAGGCGCTGGAAAGTCATCCTGCACTTGGGGGTGCCAAATGTTAGGCACCCCCAACCCCAAGTGATTGTATTTACTTACCCAAAACCCTGGGCTGATGCTCCTATTAGCAGAAAACTGCACCAGCCCAGGGTTACACCAATGAGCACCACGGAGTACTTCTCTTCTGTCTTCCTCTTTCTTTGCGCGGCTGCACATGAGCAGTAGAGCGAAAAGCCGAAATTTAACTAAAAAGTCGGCTATTTCGTTTAACTGCGCATGTGTTTGACCCGGGAAATTTGAAGCAAGAAAAAAGCCGGAAGAGGATCGCTCCATGGTGCTCACTGCTATAATCCAGGGATTGCATCCTGATTAGGAAGAAATAGATACATGTATTACAAGCAGCCTTGAGAAGGGAGGGAGATGGAGTGAGAAATATAGAGAGAAAATGAGTTGAGCTTGAGATATAAACGGAGAGGTTTGAAGAGGATTAGATTAGTAGAGATACATCTAAAGTGGTAGATCTCTGTATAGGGAAAGCTTTGTAATAGGCAGAAAGCCCTGCGGTGTTAATACACTCTCATCATATATAGGTTTCCATATTCCCATCAGCACTCATTCCAACCTTTGCTCAGGACCTGTGGTTTTCCGGATAAGGGATATTTCTGTAATTTGGATCTCCATAACTTAAAGGGCCAGTCAACCCCAAAATAAAAATTTGCCTAATAATATAAACCATAATTGTAAGCAAATTTCCAACGTACATGCATGGAACATTTTCAGTGCTTATCAGCAGCATTTGCTTATTTCACAGTTGTTACTTTTTAAACAATGTTGCAAAAGTCTTAGTTCCCCAGCAAAGATAGGTTTATTAATCAGCTGCCTTGTCTTACATTGTTTCCACAGTCATCACGGCAGAGATGCGAAAGGGACAAACACTGTTTTCAATAGCAATACATATACAGATAACTTAAAAACCATAGAAAATGTGTAATGAATGTACTGTATATACTCGAGTATAAGCCGACCCGAGCATAAGCCTAGGTACCTAATTTTACCTACGAAAACTGGGAAAACTTATTGACTCTAGTATAAGCCTAGACACAACTACAGCCCTGTCTCCCAGCAGCGCACATTCTGCCAAAGCGACCCCCCAGCGATCAACCGGACTTCTTTGCAAAGTTGATGGTGACAGAGAATTGCCAAACGGATTACTGTGTGCATTGTCCCACTGTCCCACTACCATGTGCAGAGGGTGCTGTGTGATATTGCCATCACTGTTAATCTTTCATATAACCAACAGAGGGCGCTGTGTGATATTGCCATCACTGTTAATCCTTCATATAACAAACAGAGGGCGCTGTGTGATATTGCAGTCACTGTTATTCTTTCATATAACCAATAGAGGGTGCTGTGTGATATTGCAGTCACTGTTATTCTTTCATATAACCAACAGAGGGCGCTGTGTGATATTGCAGTCACTTATTCTTTCATATAACCAACAGAGGGCGCACTGTTATTCTTTCATATAACCAACAGAGGGTGCTGTGTGATATTGCAGTCACTGTTAATCTTTCATATAACCAACAGAGGGCGCACTGTTATTCTTTCATATAACCAACAGATGGCACTGTGTGATTTTGCAGTCACTGTTATTCTTTCATATAACCAACAGAGGGTGCACTGTTATTCTTTCATATAACCAACAGAGGGTGCTGTGTGATATTGTAGTCACTGTTATTCTTTCATATAACCAACAGATGGCGCTGTGTAAAATTGCAGTCACTGTTATTCTTTCATATAACCAACAGAGGGCGTACTGTTATTCTTTCATATAACCAACAGAGGGCATTGTGGGATATTGTAGTCTCTCCCCAAGTGAACTGTTGGTATAGGAATGATTAAAAGTGACTGCAATCTCAGCTACTGCCCGCTGACCCGAGGTAGACTTTTTCAGCACATTTTGGAAGCTGAAAAACTCGGCTTATACTCCAGTATACAGGGTATATTGTAAAGTTACTCAGAATTATGTTTTCTGTTATTAGGCAACAATTTATTTTGGGGTTGACTTGTCCTTTAAGTCTGCATAAAAATCATTTAAACATTAACAAATCCAAATAGTATTATTTTATCTCCAAGAAGGATGTATTGTATCTTAATTTAGATCAAGTAGAAGGTACATTGTACTGTTTTATTAGTACAGAGGAAAAGGAAATCATTTTTAAAAATCTGAGCTATGTGATTATATTGGAGTCTATGGGAGATGGCCTTCCCACAATTTTGATCCCATACTTATGTATAGAAACTCCTAATCAGCAGTGTTCCATGACAATGATGCTGATGAGTGAAGCGAAATTTGTGAAAAGACCATATAGTGCTTGACCTAGGACAGCAGACTTTGAAACAGGGAAATCGACTGATCCTTTTAAAAGAACGAATGCAATTTACAAAAACAGTTTAACTACCGGTATATACTATATAGACATACATACAGACATATACTGTATAGGTAAATAATAATATACTTTGATTTAGACTATTAGTGGATTCTGATAGTCCCCTCTGATGCTGTGGTACCCAGTACAAATAGCCTCTCTGCCCTACCCTTAAATCCTTGTTTTTCTCCTTAAAACTATTTAAAATGTTAGTGGATTCTTGGGCTACCCAGTTGGTAAGGGAAATTCTCGCGAGTCCAGTGAGTGATTGGTTGCCTTTGTGTACTTTTCTGACACCATGGGGCAGATGTATCAAGGGTCGAATATTGAGGGTTAATTAACCCTCGATATTCGACTGCCAAATTAAAATCCTTCGACTTCGAATATCGAAGTCGAAGGATTTTGCGCAAGTTCGATCTAACGATTAAGGATTTTAATCCATCGATCGAAGAATTATCCTTCGATCATAAAATTGTTAGCAAGCCTATACCCCATAGGCTAACATTGGCCTCGGTAGGTTTTAGGTGGCAAACTAGGGGGTCGAAGAAATTTTTAAAAAAACAGTACTTCGACTATCGAATGGTCGAACGATTTTTAGTTCGAACCGTTTGATTCGAAGTCGAAGGTCAACAACAATAGAACAAACAACAATCGAGTTGCAATGGGGCCCAGGTACATTCAGGAGTCCCAATGATTGTACTGCAATTTCTTATATATGTTTGGCGGAGATCCTAATAAGATTTCCTTTTTCTGCCCCATCAGTCCTCTTTTTCATAAAATGTCCTAGCTTCTTACTTACACTTTCCCTTCTACTATACCTGTCTAACTCGTTTCTTCCATTCTGTACTCTACTCTTTTTTTGCTGTCTTTGCTTATTTTTTTTTATCTGGTCTCTTTTTTCAATTTTTATCTAATTCATATTTAACCTGAGCTTTCTTGTATGTGCTTATCTTTCTCTCTGGCTCTCTTTTTTTTCTCCTTCTGTCAAAGCCTCAATTCTTTACAATATTTAATCTTCCCTAATTTATTAATGTTTCAGAATACCTGCCTTTCTCTGTGCTTCTCCCCCTCACTGTCTTTCTCTGTCAAGAAGACACTTTAAAGTACAGCTGATGCAGTTATTAAATTGTTAGTATGTAAGAAGCAGGTAACAGGCATAATTGGCTTCCTAAAATATTCTGTGTTTAACAAAAACAGCTATCTTCAGCACACGGCTCTTCCTGACTGGCAGCATAGAACGATGGGCTCTACAGAGATTATATAAGGGCAATAGGTACCAGGTTTCAGATATTATTACAACATTAAAGGGATACTGTCATGGGAAAAAAATGTTTTTTCAAAATGAATCAGTAATAGTGCTGCTCCATCAGAATTCTGCACTGAATTCCATTTCTCAAAAGAGCAAACAGATTTTTTTTATATTCAATTTTGAAATCTGACATGGGGCTAGACATATTGTCAATTTCCCAGCTGCCCCAAGTCATGTGACTTGTGCTCTGATAAACTTCAATCACTCTACTCTACTCTGTACTGCAAGTTGGAGTGATATCACCCCCTCCCTTTTTTCCCCCAGCAGCCAAACAAAAGAACAATGGGAAGGTAACCAGATAACAGCTCCCTAACACAACATAACAGCTGCCTGGTAGATCTAAGAACAACACTCAATAGTAAAAACCCATGTCCCACTGAGACACATTCAGTTACATTGAGAAGGAAAAACAGCAGCCTGCCAGAAAGCATTATTTCCTATAGTGCAGGCACAAGTCACATGACTGGGGGCAGCTGGGAAATTGACAAACTGTCTAGCCCCATGTCAGATTTCAAAATTGAATATATAAAAATCTGTTTGCTCTTTTGAGAAATGGATTTCAGTGCAGAATTCTGCTGGAGTAGCATTTAGCCTGATGTGTTTTGAAAAAAAACTTGTTTTCCGATGACAGGATCCCTTTAAGCAAAAACATAGGTTCAACATATTTCCCCATGCTGGTTCTATACTGCTGTAGCTCGTGAAAAAGCACAAAGACATACCGTATGAAAATCATTGTTCTCAATGTAATTATAACTCGACTATAACTTAGGATGCAGGGTGTATCACTTGCAACACAAGAAACTGCATATCATTTCTTTCAAATTTACTGTTGCCTGCTTTATGTAAATACTGACTGAAGAGTTTAAATGCATCAAAAGACATCATATTATTGTTCATCTTAAAACAAACATGTGCTTTGGTTTTTTGGGGGATTAACAAATGTTGGTCTGTGCTAACGAAGCTAAATTCATATTTCCTGTTTACATCCACTTTGACAAATTACAAAGAACAAATTCCAAGAATGTAGCGGCCAAGGGAGGTTCAGAAAATAATTGTATCTTAAATGGAAGAATAAATTCTATATGATATATAGAATATGCTTAAATGAGAACTAACTAACCCCCATGTTGATAAGTCCCCACTGGCCCTCATCCCTGCCTCCCCCTGCTAAGTGTTACTCCAGAATTGTGTCCCCTGTAGGATTACTGACCGCAAATGCAGAGTAAGTGCAGCGAAGCTCACGGGTGCCATATTCCGGCGATTTGGTAATCTTCAAATCTTCTTTCTTCCCTTCGGTAATTTCCATCACTTTCTGTGCATGCGCAGGAAAACTGCTCCAACTGCGCATGCGCTAATATACTGCTCACTTCACGAGGATTACCAAATATGGTGCCCGTGAGCTCCGCTGCGTTCACTCTGCATTTACTGTCAGTAATCCTACAGGGGACACAATTCTGAGGTACCAGGAGGCAGGGAGGGGGGACCAGGGGGCTTATCACCTAGGGGGGTTTAGTTCTCCTATAAAGAGATACTGACACCAGAAATTAAACCTTTTTTTTCCATCTATCATATTATTGTCTTTGCATGCTATCTATAATTTTGGCATAAAAGTATTTGCAGATGCTTTTACATTAACCATTTGATCCCCCATGTTCCACTATGAGGGGCTGCCATATTTAAGCTTCGGTAGTCTATTAGCATTACAAACTCTAACTGACATGTTGAAAAGGGATAATCAGGTTGGCAAAACAGTCAGGTTTAGGAACTTCAAGTAACAATTACTTACAAAAGCAGCCCGATCAACATGAGCTTTAGGTATCTTTTGATGTACATTAATATTTTGAATAATAATTTTTTAGTGTCAGTACTTTAAGAAAGGTTGGCGGGGAACCCAATAAGGTTTGCCATTATTAAGTGTAGAAGAGATTTTAAAATGTATGGGGTAAAAAGCATGTTAAGATAAAGAAAGGGATTCTGATATTTGCGTGCAGGGTTTATTCTGAGAGTTAAATTATGGGGGATTAATTATGAGTAGAGAAGTGGAGGGGGTCAGTGATTCACTCATCTCTCACAGTCTCTCTGAATCACTAAAAGTGTTATTAGCATTGCAGGTATGTGTGAGGATGGAATGAGATTACAACCACTGCTCATGGCTATTTATACCTAAGGAGAATTCCCAGAATCCTCTTGTTAACTCTCATCTCTTAAGTCTAGGTCAGGAGCTGGCTCATTTTCTTCTAACATTTAAATTAGTTTTATAAACCCTGTTTGTACCATTGTTTCTGTAAGCACAGTTCAGTGCCCAGATACCTTGTGGCACTGATTAAAAATAGTATCTAAAGCACAGACAAGAATGGGTGAATTGAAGTTCCTATTTAACAATTTATGTGACAGTAGGCAAAATGCCTCCTGAACTTCTGCTATGTAAAACATTTAGAAACATGTTGTGAAAGTTCATTAACTGAAAACACCTATACAGTTCCAACATCAGATATACTAGAGAAGGTATATGAATGGTCAAGTGTACAAGTAATTGTGAAAATTTAAAATTTATCTGTAGATAACAAAACCTACAACAGCAGATACCATCATCAGCTGATGAAGGTATCTTGATACTTGGGGAATACTCAGTTCCCCAAACTGGTAATAGGTCTCCATGACCCCTTTAATGTAGTGAAACATCTTCCTAAAATCATCAGTAGTAGTTCTTCCTAAAATCATCATAAGTATTTAAAAATACTTTTATTACTGCTATTACACAATTATTACTGGATTTCTAAGCTTCATTTCAGTGCCCCGGAAAATGTGACTTAGATCAAAGTATGTGTTTTTTTCAGCTGTTTGAAAATGTCTGGAATTTTAGGATACAGATAGGGGATCTAATATCCAGTTTCTCAATACAATAGCTGACAGAAGTTGCATTTAATGAATATTAACACTATAAAAAATGTTGTAAAACCACAATCCGGAAGGCAAACATAAGAAATCAGGACCGCATTGTGGCAGAGGCTAAGACTAACCCCCAAAAGTTTTTTAAGTATATTAATAATAAAAAAAATGGGGGTTGAGAGTGTTGCTCCTTTAAATAATGGCACCTGTATGGTTGTAACAGATAGAGAAAAGGCAAATGTGCAAAATCAGTTTATATGCCGAGAATTTCCCACACCAGTCAGTCGAGCTAAAGAAGCTGCTCGAATGAGTAGTGAAACGTCTTCATTGATTACTCAGCAAGTCCAGTTGTTTTTAGATATACCATGACCTGGATGAATGAAAATCTTCATATTCATAATAGAGGAGTCAGAGTACCCAGGCCCACCTCATAACTGCACTATGTCAGCTCAATCTAGTCAGTGGCTGACTCAGGATATGGCTCATAATGCTTTAGTGAAAATTAAGGTGAGCAAGGCACAAGGGCCAGATAGTATACACCCCTGGGTTCTAAAAGAGCTTAGTTCAGTTTTAGACCTGCCTCTATTTCTGATTTTCTAATATTCACTTTCATCTGGTATGGTACCAGATGGACACTTTCCTATGGACTGGAGAAAAGCTGATGTCATTCCAATATTTAAAAAGGTATTAAGATCTCAGCCTGACAATTATAGACCAGTAAGTTTGACATCTGTGGTGGGCAAATAATTTGAAGGCTTGTTAAGGGATCACATTCAAAATATTCAAAATAGTGTAGGATGGAGCACACAGTAAGCAGACTCTGCTGCAATAAATTTTATTCGGATCACAGCATGTTTCAGCGTGGATCCTTTTTCAAGCAGATCCATGCAGATCTGAAACATGTTGTCATCCGAATAAAATTTATTGCAGCAGAGTCTGCTTACTGTATACTCCATCCTACACTATTTTGAATGATTACATGTTGGTCTTCTGGTGTGGCCCTATTGGAAAGTGAGCACTTTACACAGGTGGAAGATTTGGACTAAATCCATTGTATTATCCACATTCCAAATATTGTCCTAGTGTATGGCATTATGAGCAGCAATCAGCATGGCTTTATGAAGGATAGGTTTTGTCCGACAAATTTGATTGCTTTTTATGATGAGGTAAGTAAGGCTGGACAGTGGGGGGGGCAGTAGATGTGATCTATTTGGATTTTGCCAAAGTGTCTGATACAGTACCCCACAAATGACTGCGTTCTAAACTAAGGCCTGTTGGGCTTAATGAAGTCATTTGCACATGGATAGGAACTGGCTACAGGATCGGGTACAGAGGGTGGTTGTTTATCAGGGATCGGTATTGGGTCCACTTGTTCATTAATGACATAGTGGAGGGTATTGTAAGTAATGTTTGCAGACAACACAAAGATATACAGCTCAATTAACTCCATCAAAGATTCAACATCCTTCAACATCCTTGCAACAGGATCTTGACAAACTGGCAATCTGGACAGCTAAGTGGCAGATGGCTGAACTAGGCAAATCCATAATGGAAAAGGACCAGTGGCGTAACTAGATGTTGCTGGGCCCCACAGCAAATTAATTTTAGGGCCCCCAACATATCCAGTGTTTGTCCTGTTTTACCAATATATGTTCAAATTGCTCATCAATTAGAGCCTCATGGGGCCCCCTGTACCTCCTGGGCCCCCCTGCAGCCACAATTTGCCAAAACTGCAATTTGCAGGGACATCACCAATTTACTAAAAAGCATTGAGGACAATTCGTTAGTGAAAGAGCTCAGCGCTAGCGAAGTTTTGCCCCTTTTCACCAGACGAATTTTCACTCAGGCGAATGATCGTTACTCTGCAAATTCATCAAAGTGAAAACTTTCCAATCCATTAGCCTTTTTGCCAGAATCTGTTTCACCAGATTATACCAGATGAAATGATAAAATGAAGCTACATCCTCAACAATCCTATGTCAGCGACATCATATCCTGTATGCCAAAAAAAAGTCATAAAAAACAAAAAGCTGGTGTTTTTTTGTATTTTAATGTGGGATTATGTGTTAAAGTTGTAACTGTTAAATATATGTTTTTTTTAAAAAAAATTTGGACCATCTGAAGCTAATGCCACATTGGAAAAAGTAGCCACGTCCAGCAATTTCACCAACACTCACTAATAAATACATATATATGACCAATATGCACCCACCATATTTAAATTTACGTAAGCATAAGTATTTTAACAAAGTTTACCTTGGAAGAAAGTAAAGCTAGAAAAAGATCGCTAAGAAATGCCCACCCTGGCTAATTTTCATTGACAAAACTTGATGAAGTTGCGCAAAGTGTGGTAAAGCCTTCTGAGGCAAAAATTCGCCCTTTAGTAAATTTGCCCCTAAGTCAACATGGTACTGAAGTTACTCTCCATTCATCCAAGGTCACCATAGAAGGGAATAAAGGGAAGTCATGCCAGGGAAAGGGTCTAAGTGACAGTGTCCCAGCATGAGTTCAGAATTCTGAAGCCCTGCTAGCTACAATACGCGTTATGGGGTCCCATGATTTCTGGTGGCACCCTTCTACCAGTGGTGTAAGTACAGAAAAAACAAACCCCACAGCCTCAGGAGGCCTAGCAAGAGCCCTCTTACCTGACTGCAACATTTGTCTTGCAATTACCTGATCCCTCATTGAAAGTGCCTATTCTGCACTGGTATAGACTTTAAGAGAAAGGTGATGACCCCTCCCAGAATATATGAAGAGGTAAAAGGGAGTGCCAGTGATACTATTCTGTATACTTGTATAATAGGTCATTATCACTTCTAGTTCTTTTTATCTAATCAATATATATGGCATTTGAGCATTTAATGCCTACTTACATATTGACCAACAATATACTATTCCTACCCAGTGGCTTTATGATGTATACGAGCAGCGCAGTTCAAATCTCAGTCTAATTGGTGTTGCTATGGTTTTATCAAACAACAGACAAAGATGCAATGAAAATTATAAATTAATAAAATAATTGATTTGCTTGATTTTTAAAAAAACACGAGAGTGCAGCATTTAATATTTTGCCTACTGCTCAGTCTATTGCTTCCCGTTATAAGAAATTGGCATCTTGGCATAATTTTAGCAGTCGTCCAGAAAATTTACTTTATCAGAACAAAGGGTTTCCTGTGACTAGTACATCCTAGGTCTGCTATGGGGACCATAAATCTAATTACTGTATGCAAGAAAAGCCATTCAATAGGATGTGGGTAAATTGGGGGATTTTACCTCCCCAATCTTATCAGTTGGGAGGTGAGCTATGGAGGCAGCTGTCACAAACCTGGACAGGAGATGGAGGGGAACCAGTCGGGAGCTGGAGAAGAGAGCAGCCTGGGAGAAGAGACGGAGGAGCCTGTGACAAGAAAGGACGTGTGAACTGCAGACCAGAGGGAAGCCATAATGAAGATGACCTCTATTCCCTTGCTCTTTTGGTAACAATAATATAGCTGTTTGTAACTGTAAAATAATGTTTAGGTCCATGATTTACTATATATTGATTTACAATATATAATAATTTCACAATACACTTATGGTGTGGATTCTTTGTCTGCTTGCTCAAAAGAACCAAGGAGTGAGGAACACTATAATGACACCAACTACTAGTGAGACATCCAATAATAATATTATAGTGATATTCCACTTCAACACTGAAGCTGGGTTCTGATTTTACCATATTCAGTACTGCTGTGCTGCAGGACACTTTTCAGGTTGAAAGGTGGATCTATACTCAGTGATGGGCTAATTTCTCCCGTTTCGCATCATCGAAAAATTCATGAAAAATCGTGAAATCGGAAAGTTTGCGGAAAAATCATGAAATTCGAACGTTTTCGCAGAAAAATTGCGAAAATCAGAGGTTTTCACAAAAAAATCATGCAATTCGAACGGTTTCACAAAAAACCGAGCAATTCGAACGTTTCACCAAAAAATCTAGCAATGTGAACGTTTTCACAAAAAATCAAGCAATTCGAACATTTTCACTAAAATCTAGCAATTCGAATGGTTTCACAAAAAAAATCTAGCAATTTGAATGGTTTCACTAAAAAAATTGACCAATTCAAACGTTTGCACGAAAAAAATCGAGCAATTCAAATTAGAAAGTTTTCACAAAAAAATCTTGAAAATCGGAAATTGACGTGAGGAAATTCGCAAATTTATTCGCCGGCGGTGAAACACGGAAATTCACATTGAATTCGTGCCAGGCAAATTTAATAAATTTAACACTATTTATACTAATTATCCATTTTCACAAATAAAAGCAATCTGGATCACTATGAAATGCAGGTGTTACAAGAATTAAAATATATCATTAGCCTAGCAACATCTATTAGACAAGCCAGTAAAGGTAGCAACATTGTTCTTTTATCCATTAAATACTACATAGCTGAAGCCTAATGACAACTTTGTAATTTTGATACTTATATCAGACTTTTGAGTGATCCATTTTCTAGATTCAGTTAATATAACTTAAGCTTTGGTATGTCACCGGGAGTGCACTGCCACCTGTCAACAAACAACTCTGGGGAAAAAATATTGCGTTATGGAGATTAAAACATGGCAATTACCATCTGAAATTTGCATTCCTTTCATAAATGAACATGAATTTCAGCTTTGATGAAAGGGGTGTGGGCCAGATGCAATAGAGTGTATGAGCCCTGGTTCATACAAGTAGTAATGTAAAAATCAACTAGTACTCTAATACTCTAATACTATATACTATCATTGCTCCTCGCAACTTTGCAGCCACTTTGCACACAACCTTTTTTATATGTTGTGGTGTTTATACAAATGGCCTGTAGATGTCACTGTGCTCAGACTTATACTGTGCCTACATCCTGACAGCTTAAAAGTGAAAGTAACTGTTGTGTAATGGCTGCATGAATCTGTTAATAAAGCACTGTTATACTCTACTCATCCTTGGCTACCCAAAACATAACAAATTGACAACGAGATGGCTCTTCTACCTCTGCAGCAGCCTGCATCTTTTCTTCCAAACCCTGGTGAGCCTACCATACCATTTACTGCTTGGATTCGTATGTTTGAAAATTACGTTATTGCTGCTGACCAAGCATGCTTTACTTATTCACTGCCTGGGAGCAGTGGGAAAGTGTATATTCTATACATTACCATTACCTGATGAGACTTATGAAACTGCTCTTACTGCTATAAAGAACTTTTTCATGCCATGAATAAATGTGGTTGCTGAAAGATATAAATTCCGCCAATGTGGACAGCGTAATGGCGAATCCACAGAACAATTTGTAGCAGCTTTGAGAGAGCTGGTTGTAACCTGTGAGTTTGGGAATCTAACAGATGAAATGCTAAGAGACCAAATAGTGGAAAAAACAAACTCACCTTGCATTAGAGAGAGACTGCTCCTAGAGCAGGATTTAACCTCTGCAAAGGCTATTACAGTTTCTAGCCAAATTGAAACAGCAGTAGCAGAGGCTAAAACTCTCAGTCAGGGAACTGAGAACTCTCAGATTGTGAATTCAGCACTATGGCCTAATAATGCACAGTCACAGGCAAAATACAGTGCTAAAGAAAGAGATTCACCTACACTGCAAAACCATAAAGCAAATACAAATAGAAAATACTTTCACTGTGGTTCAACACAACATACTGCAAATTATGTTACATCTGCAAAAGCTAAACGGTGCTGCAAATGCACGAAAGTAGGAGATTTTGCTAAGATCTGCCGTAGTTCTGCTAAAGATGTTCATGAAGTCACTAGTACAAAGGTTACAGTATCAAGTGTGGATAAAGCTGGTACATTTATTCCAGACAAGTTTATATGCACTGTCAGTGTCAGAACTGCTTCTGCTGACAAGGGACACTCCATTAATCTGATGTTTGATACAGGTTCAGCTGTTTCTATACTACCAAAGGATATTTTCTTGAAATACTTTGCAAAAGATCCACTTGTTGCACCTGCCCTGAAACTGGTCAGTTACTTAAAGGAGAAGGAAACCCAGTCAGCGCAAACTTGTTACTTACCCTTCTGCGCAGGTCCAGTCAACGGAGTTCACCGACACCATCTTCTTCCAAGCGATCTTCTTCCTGCTTTGACCGGCATTTTGGCGCATGCGCAGTAGGAGCATTTCGCCGGTACGGATCTACTGCGCATGCGAAAAAAGTCATGAAGTTCTTCGTGACTTTTGGCGCATGCGCAGTAGATCAGTACTGTCGAAATGCTCCCACTGCGCATGTGCCTGTCAAAGCAGGAAGAAGATCGCTTGGAAGAAGATGGCGTTGGTGAACTCCGTAGACTGGACCTGCGCAGAAGGGTAAGTAACAAGTTAGGGGCATTTGCCCAGCGAGACAGGTAGGCCAGGGGGGAGGAGGGAGGGGAAGCAGCACAGGGGGGGGGAGGGTTTTTGTGCCGACTGGGTTTCCTTCTCCTTTAAAGGATCCAATCCCTGTGCTTGGTTGCTTGCCAGTGACTGTACAAATACTGCAAAATGTGACTTTTACATTGTGATTAAGGGTACTGCTATACTTGGAAGGGATCTATTTGCTGCATTAAACCTACAATTAGTTGATGGTCTCATTACTACAGCACCAGTGCCTGCCACACAGCCAGTGTCTAAAATTTCACCACAAAGCAACACTTCACTCGGCTGTGCAAAGAACTTTGTATACAAAGTTGAGTTGAGACCAGATGTAAAACCAGTACCATTTCTTGATTCAGCATGGGAAAAACTTGCTATTTATTTTGTCGGTCCTTTTACAGATGCTCCTATAGACTGCAGATTTGCTATAACCTTGATGGACTATTACAGTAAATGGCCTGAAATTGCATTTGTTTCTCATATAACTTCAGCTACAGTAATAACATCTATCTACAGTCTTCGGCAGAGAAGGTAATCCAAAGGAGTTAATATCAGACAACGGACCACAGTTTGTCTCATATGAGTTTGAATCCTTTCTGAGAGAGAAGAATATTGTGCATAGGAAATCTTCAGTGTATTACCCACAAGCAAATGGAGAAATTGAACGATTCAACAGAAGTCTGAAAGAAGCACTGCAGACAGCAAATCTTACTGGGAAATCTTGGAAAGTATTTACAACAGAGTTCCTACATAACTACAGAGCAATGTGCCATGCAACAACCCAATCATCTCCTACTGAATTATTACATGGCTGTCAGATGCGCACTAAGTTACATGTTACAGACATCAAACTTCCACAAAATACCGTGCCTACAAAATCATCTACTGCTGACATTGTGAAACGTCAGCAAGCCAAATGCAAGGCTTATACTGACAGAAAACGTGGTGCAAAAAAAGTACACTTTCAGCCTGGATCTGTCAGAATTAAGAAACCAGGAATACTGAAACAAGGACAATCTAAATTTACTACACCACTTGAAGTGAGATGCCGGTGAGGACCATACACATATGAACGGTCTGATGGACGCTTATGGAATGCAAGTCGTCTTGCTCCTGTTAGATATGACTTGCAGAAGCTCCATTTGATGAAGGACATATTCCTAACCCTGATGTCAACTGCAATAGGCCTGAAGAAAGTGAACCTATAAGCAGTGCCGGTCTTAGGCCAATTGGACCAATTGGGCCCAATTGGGCCCTGCGCCTGTGGGGGCCCCGCAGTTCCGCACCATGGCAACTAGGCAAGAGGAACTAGGAAATGCTTTTACTTCCTCGTCCCCACCAATGATCACTTGCGCACTTGACAGATCAGCTGTACAGATGTCCTAAAATGCTTTCCGTACAGCTGGCTCCGTTCTGGTTACTTCACATGCTGTGTGAAGCCCCCTGCTACCTGTGAATGTGATCTTCCTGTCTCCAGACTTGGCTGCGTCAGGCAAGAGTAAACTATGGCAGCATAGTTATTCCCCTGTACTAAGCACAATTCAGCAGGAACAGCCCCTAAGTTTGCTCATAGTCTGTACAGAGAGATCCCATAAAACTGGTTACATATACAGTGAAAATCAATATCTGTGCTGTGTGTTTTTTATTTGAACTCCATAAAAATAAAAATGAGTAATTTTTTTTATAATCCATGGTTCTGCACACACATCTGTACAGTGATCGCTAAAAGATGCAGAAATTATTTTTTTGTGCACATAACCTAAAACAAATTAGAAGGAACACAGTCACCAACTGGCAGCACTTATGGGATAGAGGGAAAGGCAGTGACTATTTGCCACCCACACTGGAACCCTTTGCCAGACAACAAAACTCTGTCTAGGCGGCCCCGCCAAAATAATTCCAATTGGGCCCCGCAGTTGGTAAGACCGGCCCTGCCTATAAGGCGCACTGAGAGAATCAGAAAACAACCTGCGTGGTTCGCGGGGCCCCATACAACATTTTCTGGGCCCCCCTACAAAAAAAAACCAACAAGTAAAAAAAAATATCTTGGTGGCCAGCCCCCCACCCCAAGTTAAAAAAAAAAATATTTGTGGTCAGGGTCCCACCAATTTGGAAATAAAATTGCGTTTGGCATGGCTCGGCTCCAACTTCATGGGATGCTGGGAGTTGTAGTACAACCAGCTAAATATCATTGATGTATTTAATGGAAGGCTGAGGGGCCCAAGACATACACACTCACTGCCCCCTGGGAACCTGCCATTTCCATACACAGGGTATACACATATTAGAGGTACCTGCCCAGCTCCATGCTTCCAGGTAACCTCGCTGGCACCACGAGACTCAGCCCTGAGTCTTGGGGCCCATTGGTTCCCCAGTACTGGCACAGGCTTTCCCAGGTACATCACACACACTGCCCCCTGACCTTGATACCCCTGTGCCCGCCCCTTCCACTTCCAAGTTTGCCACACTGCGAATTCAGTACAACACGGACTCACAGCGCACCTGCCCTTTCCCTAAAGAATTTCATTGTGGCTCCCATTACCTCCACTGTAGTCCAGGCAGCGGGGGAAGGACTGGAGTTAGGTAATTGTAGGAGCTGTGTGTGTTTGCTCCCTCCCTTCCTCCCTCTGCCTTTAGCTCCACCTCTCTCTCTCCCATGCAGCCAGCTCTGGGACGTCATGTCACAATCTGCTCCTCCCCTCTCATTGCCCAGCCACCTGCAATATATTAACACGGCTCTGGCGTGCCCGGGTGCATAGCCGGGCCCCCTTAAGGCCCGGGCCCGGTACAGGGGTACCCCCTGTCCCCCCCTGATGGTGGCCCTGCTTGTAGGACAGTCTGTGTGCACTTGTGCCTTTCAATAGTTTTCTGTTTATGGATAAATCATCCATAATGCCCATGTCTAAGGGTTTTTTTACTAAAATCCTAAATGTTCTAGTTATTTTAGTAAAATAACTTCGACCAAACATCCATCCACAATTTTAACTTGTTTATCAATTAATAAATCATTCGAAAAATTCAGTGTGGGAAAAGTCTCTATAAAATCATGAAAAAAAAAATATGAGAACCTTGAAAACCCCTAAAAAATTCGTTTTCCAGACAATTGCTAGTCAAAATTTTTTCAAAACCTCTAACAGTCTTATGGGGGAATGTAATAAAATTTGGTAACGGAATAACTATTCATAATGCTAAAAGTTATGCCTTTGCTCAAACAAATTTTGCTTTGCTCAAATTTAATATAGCTTTTGTGAATCCAGAAACTGTTTAGCTACCACTTTCGACAGTGGAAGACCATTTGCGAATGTTATCGTTTGCGCCAATGTGCAGTCAATGTAATAAAACCTCTTACTGAAAAAGTGGTTATGTTTGCTCCAAAATATTATAACATCTTCAAACACTTCTTAAGAGTGTGCAATTGAAATTATCCCCCCCTTAGGAACGGCCTCTGGACGTTTACCTGAGAACGCTTGTTTGGATACTTCAAAAGTAGCATGAATATTATTAGTAGATTCCCAGGAGTTTTCTTCAGGACCATACCCTTTCCACTTGATGAGGTATTGAAGCTTCTTGTTCCTGATCCTAGAAAGTCCAATAATCTATGGAGAAGCCGCACACCACACACTCCCAAAGGTTCTTATCCTGGTGCCCAGTGATAGAGGAATCGGCCGCCTCACAACAAGGGTAAGAAGAATTTCACCGGCACACAGGAATTGTAGTAGCAGGGCAAGCCCTTGCAATTTTATTATGCAGTAGTGCAACGTTTCGGGGTCACGCTTCGGGGTCATGCTTGACAAAGGGGCGTGACCCCGAAACGTTGCACTACTGCATAATAAAATTGCAAGGGCTTGCCCTGCTACTACAATTCCTGTGTGCCGGTGAAATTCTTCTTATCCTGATCCTAGAATCCAGAATTGATTCCACCTCATATCCCTCATGATCGGAGACAATAATGGGATCCGGAACTAGAGATCTCCGACCCACAAACTGATTCGGGACCACTGGATTTAGAAGTGCCGTATGAAAGACTGGATGAACCCGCAAGGACCTTGGAAGTAGAAGCTTGAAAGCAACAGAATTGATCTTCCGTAGGATCTTAAAGGGTCCAATAAAACGTTGCGCTAATTTCTTCGTAGGACAATTAAGCCTTAAGTTAACAGTTGAAAGCCAAACCTTGTCACCAACTTTAAACTCTGGATCACTCAAGTCTCTCTTGAGCTACAGGAACCGACACCACCTGAGGAATACCTGGAATCATAGTTGGGTGAAACCCAAGATTGGCAAAAAAAAGTCTGTTTAGTGGAAGAATGAACAGAGTTATTGTAAGCAAATTCTGCCATTGGAAGAAGAGATTGTCTTGTAGAAAGGACGAAAAACATCTCAAGTATTGTTGCAATGTTTGATTCGTCCTTTCCGTCTGTCCGTTAGTTTGAGGATGATGACCTGAAGAAAAGGATAAATTGATCTGTAAGCCCTTGCATAACGCTCGCCAAAACTTTGAAGTGAATTGTACTCCTCTATCTGAGACAATGTTCTCCGGAAGACCGTGCAGACGAACAATCTCCTGAATGAATGTCTTAGCCAGTCCAGGGGCTGAAGGAATGCCACAAAGAGGAATATAGTGAGACATCTTCGTGAGCCTATCCACTACAACAAAAATAGTAGAAAAACCTTCAGAACAAGGAAGATCCGTAATAAAATCCATTGAAATGGAGCCTCAAGGGCGATCGGGTACTGGTAATGGATGAAGGAGACCTGAGGGTTTGGAAGTGGCTCCCTTGCATCTGGCACAAATTTCGCAAGAGCGAACGAACTTCGCACAATCCCCTCCTAAAGTAGGCCACCAAAAATGACGACGGGCCAAATCAAGAGTCTTTCGAAACCCTGCATGACCAGCCAGTGGAACATCATGAGCATACCCCAAAGCCTCCAATCTGAGACCTAAGGGAACAAAAAGTCTATTCCTGAAATAATAAAGGCCCTCTTGAGCTTTTAATACAGGAGTACTAGGAATAGATTCCAGCGTACAGAGTTCTTTCACTCTTTGAAGAAAGGAGGGTTGAAGAAGTAAAAAAAAAACTTTGTTGAAGAACAGGGTCTGCTCCAGAAGACCGAGAAGGATCCAAAGAAAACATCCGAGACAAAGCATCAGCGTTAACATTCTTAGAACCAAGCCGATGTTGGTTATGTGAAGCTGAAACCGTGAAAAAAAAAGTGCCCAACGAGCTTGTCTTGGTCGGAGTCTTTTGGCAGAACGCAGATATTCTAAATTCTTATGGTCAGTAAGAACCAGAATCGGGTGTGCAGCACCTTCCAAAAGGTGCCTCCACTCTTCTAAAGCCCACTTAATGGATAACAACTCTCTGTTCTGTTCTGACCCAGATAATTTCCTGGAAAAGAATGCCACTGGATGTATTAAACCTTGAGGAACAGAATGCTGAGATAGTACAGCTGCGACGGCAACTTCAGAGGTGTCAACCTCAAGAATAAAGGGCAGAGATGATTCCGGATGTGTGAGAACAGGGGCCGTGGTAAAAGCTTTCTTCAATTGATCGAAAGCTGACTGAGCTGAAAAGGACCATTGAAACTTAACCTTTTGTTTAGTGAGATCCGTCAGTGGTTTAATGATGCCAGAAAAATTACGTATAAATTTACGGTAGAAATTAGAAAACACGATGAACCTCTGGACTGCCTTACGATCATTGGGAGTTGGCCAGTCCAGGATAGCTGAAACTTTCTTAACATCCATGATGATTCCATCGGTGGATATGACAAACCCCAATAACTCGATTCGATCCTTTTCAAATTCACATTTTTCTGCGTTGACTACTAAACGATGTAAGCATAAACAAGAAAATACCTCCCGCATGTGTCTACGGTGTTCTTCCAAAGATGTTGAATAGACCAAAATGTCGTCTAGATATGCCACAACAAAGGTATCCACAATGTCCCGAAAAATGTCATTAATAAAGTGTTGAAAAGTTGCTGTCGCGTTACATAAACCAAATGGCATGACGAGGTACTCATAGTGCCCGTATCGTGTGCGAAAGGCAGTCTTCCATTTATCGCCCTCTCTCACTCGAATCAGATTATAAGCTCCTTTCAGATCAAGCTTAGAAAAAACGGTTGCTGAACGCAGTCTCTGAAAAAGTTTGTGAATTAAAGGAAGAGGGTACCTGTTCTTCATCGTCACTTTATTCAATTCATGATAATCTATACAGGGTCGCAGTGAATGATCCTTCTTTTACAAAGAAAATGCCTGCTCCTGCTGGAGACGTGGAGGATCTAATAAAGCCTTATTAGGCTTCAGAAAGAGGAAAAATGCGACCAAATGGAATAGGTAAACCAGAGAGCAAGTCAATAGGACAAATGTATGCCCTGTGTGTAGGGAAGAATTTCCGCCAGTCTTTCATTGAAAACATCAAGAAATTTGTGGTAAATGTTCGGGACTGTGGATAACAAATCTTGATTCTCAGAAGCGCAAACCAGGGCTTGATGAAGGCCAGGTGACTTTCCTTGCACACAATTTCTAAGACAAAACGAAGAAGACAAGGATAACTTCCCTGAAACCCAGTCAATAACTGGATTATGGACCCTCAAACATGGTAACCCAATAATAATTGGAAAAAGAGGTGAAGGAACCACATCAAAACTGATAGTTTCATGATGAGACTTGTTTATTGAAACATTTAAAAGTTCAGTCTCGAATGAAACAGGTCCAGAATTCAGAGGTGAACCATCCACCATTCTAATCAATACTGGTTGCAACTTCAGGCGTAAAGGAAAGCCATGGATATGAGCAAAGGTAGAGTCATTGAAACAGCTACTGGCCCCAGAGTCAATGATTACTGTCACTTGCACCCGTATTCTTCCCCACTGTAACGAAAGCAAAAGGGAAATATGGGAATTCTTTAACTGCAAACGTAGTCCCAACCCAGCCCCACCGGAAGTTATATTACCATCAGGGGGGAGAGGACATGTCCGCAGGAGGTGACCAGCAGCACCGCAATAAAGACAGAGGTTCAAACGCCTTCTCTCCAATCCTTCCTCAGGACAGGACGGGTAAGACCAAATTGCATTGGTTCAGGTTCAGAGACAGGAATGGATGAGGTGCCTGGAATGGGTGCTCTAGGGACCATCCAGGAGACTGGAACTGAAGACCTCTCCGCACGCCTCTCTCTTAACCGTCTGTCAATCAGGATGGTAAGCTGAATAAGCTCGTCCAAAGGAATAGGCACTCCAACTCTGGCTAATTCATCCTTTAGCTGCGTTGATAGTCCAACGCAGTAATGATGTCTGAGAGCGGACTTGTTCCAGCTTGTATCAACAGCCCACCTCTGAAATTCCGCAGCATAGTCTTCCACAGGGCGCTTCTCTTGCGTGAGAGAATGTAAAGCAGCTTCTGCGGTTTCTGGGTGTTGCGGGTCATCATATAAGGATGCCATGGCTGCAAAGAAAGTATCTACATCCTTTAGAAGAGGGCTATTAAGTTCCAAAAGGCGGTGAGCCCAAGTTTGAGGTTCGCCTTGATGAAATGAAATAACAGTTCCCACTTTGATTTTTCACCAGCATAGGTCTTGGGCTTCATAGAGAACAGTAACCTGCAACTGTTCCAAAAAGACCGAAACTGCTTGCGATCCCCGGAATATTTCTCTGGTAAATGAATCTTTGGTTCAAGATGTCCAGAAGCGGATGCAGACGAGGAATCAGCGTCATCAGCGGGGAGTTCAGTTAAACAGGCTTGAATGCTTTGGTAGCCACCTTGCAAATCTTGGACAGCACGCATCAAAGCCGCTATTTGCTGGGACAAAGTCTCTAAGATATTAGCTTCCTCCTGTGGTTCCTGTTGATAGGGCTCGGACATACTGTCAGACTTACCGAACCAGGAGGGACCACGGATGGGAGGAAGACAACCCTTACAGCTCCTCTACCGATACACCCTCCAATGGGAAACAAAGGGAGATCAGTGTGTAGTAGGGGAGCCTGGGATTCCTGGCAGGGTGCGCTGGTCTGTGAAGGAGCAGATCAGGTGTCTAGCGTTAACTGCAGGTATTGATGGAAGTCACAGGAGAAGGGTTCCCAGGATGAAACTGAAGCGTAGACGAGATGGGTAAACTGGATCGGCAGTGGTAATAAATACTCAGACGATCGACAAGAGTCAAGGTAAGATGCGTAAACGACAACAGGCAATGTTCGGCAACAGGTAAACAGGTACAGGCAAGGTTCCAAGGGTAAATTCAGCAGCGAAGTCAGAAGGCAGGCAGGAGTTGGCAACAGGAGTTCAATATATCAAGCAGAGTTCAAAGGGTTAACATAGAAGCGTAGTCAAGACAAGCAGGTTCGGCAACAGGAGTTCAAATATATCAAGCAGGGTTCCAAGGGTTTAAGCAGGAGCGTAGTCAATAGGCAGAATCAGGGTCAAATAATACAATAATAATCAGAGAATTTTACTCACAACAGCTAGTAAAGCGATGTCTGAGCACTGGGAGAAACTCTGCGCCGACAGAAATACCGTCGCCTGTGTCAATACGCTGCGCAACAATTCCCCTGCGCCAGCGTCACGGCGCCCGCATTGTGATGTCACTGGAACGCAGCGCTGGAACGCATCACGCCGAAGAGCCATGTCTCCCAGAACCTTGGTAAGTACATGACATTTCCTTTGGGTTTGGTTGCAGAACAGCGTCTGCTTGTCTCTTCTCCTGCTTTGGATCTGTGGGGTATTTATACATGGAATTTCCCCTTGCCATCCTGCTATGGGTTCTGTGGGCTATTTATACAAGGGATTTCCCCTTTGCCATCCTGCTATGGGTTTTGGGGAGGTATTTATACATGGAATTGCCACTTTGCCATCATGCTATGGGTTCTGGGGGGTATTTATACATTAAATTGCCCCTTTGCAATCCTGTTATGAATTCTGGGGACATTTATACATGGAATTGCCCCAGAATTCATCCTAAAATGAATTATGGGGGTATTTATACATGGAATTGCCACCATGCCATCCTGCTATGTGTTCTGGGGGTTTTATACATGGAATTGCCATGGTGCCATTCTGACATGAATTCTGGGGGTATTTATACATGAAATTGCCACAGTGCCATCTTGATATAAGTTCTGGTGATATTTATAATTGGAATTGCCGCTGTTCCAACTTGATATAAGTTCTGGGGGTACTTATACATGGAATTGCCACCATGCCATCTTGATATAAGTTCTGGGGGTATTTATACATGGAATTGCCACCGTGCCATCTTGATATAAGTTCTGGGAGTAATTATACATGGAACTGCCATTCTGCTATGAATTCTGGGGGTATTTATACATTAAGTTGCACTTATGCTGGGAATTCTGGGGGATTTATACATTATGTTGCCATTCTGCTATGAGTTCTAGGGGTATTTATACATGGAATTTATACAGTGCCATCCTGCTTTCTGGGCGGGAGGTATACAGAAAATACAGGGTTAAAGATCTTAGTACAAAGTTAATCCAGAAAATGGTTTTAATTGTATCTTGGAGTCAGGAAGAAATTGAAGCAAATTGTAGAAGCTTTAGAAGGGGTTGTTGTCCTTCCTTTGTATAAGCGAGAAGTTAGACAGGTTTTACTTAGGCCTAAAGGCTAGACGTGTCTTTTTTCAACCCAAATTACTATGTTTATATATAATTATTATGCTGATGCAGTGGGATTGGAGAATTTGTACAACTGTCCCATTATACTATAGCATTGCTGTCTAACTAGCAGAAAAAAGATCCATGTAGTGAGTGATAATTAAATGTTTCACATTAATGCAGTCACTGTATGGCTTTCCCTACTACAGGTCACACAATGCTCCAGGCCTATAGTTCCTCATACCTTGCATTTTGGCAGAGCAACAGAGTGAGGCAGTTCTTGAAGAGGTGCTAGAACTTATAATAGGCTTGGAGTGCCTGTGCCTTAATAATACATTGGTGAAGATTGGTCCCACAAGTGTCTTAAGGTCAGGATTTGAACTAAAGGTGTCTTTAGGGGGGGCTGACTGCAGTGGGACAGTGACGTCTCTTATTAATGGACCAGTAACACCAAAATATGAAATGGTGTTCGATACATTTAAATATGGCATACGGTTTACCTTTTCTAATAAAAACAGTGTATGTGCTTCAGAGGTTCAAATATAGTTAAAATACAGTCCTATGCATGGGTGTCTCTCTCTGCCCCCTGCTCCTTTCCCTCTCCTATTAGTGATGAGTGAATCTGTAGCGTTCTCACCAAAAAATTGGCAAAACAGCAAAATTACGTGAAACAGTGGAAAATTTGCAAGTTAACAAGTGACAAAAAGGGACAAAAATGTTTTTTACGCATGCAACTTTTTTTTCTCACTCTCACGCTTTTTTATTATGCCGATATTTTTGTCTTGGTGACTTTTTTTGCTGCAAATATTTGTCAGATGTAAGAAAATTGCTTATTACTATCTACTATATTACTCATGGTCTCCTTCCTTCTTTTAGTGGTGTAACTTTTGCTGGTGCAATTACACGCAGGCCCACACCCTACTGGGGACTGTCGAAGCCACAAATAAGCATATTGTGGGTGGCAGGGAGATATTTTTTTTGCAGTGCAAACCGAAGTGATGGGGACCCGGTGGGGGGCCTGGGTGCAGGATGTGCACCCAGTCACAGATAGTTACATCACTGATTTCTTTCCTTGTCCCCTCTCATTACATTACACACCATGGCATTACAGAGCTTATGCAGTAACAACATTTGTTTGTATTTTAATGTTGAGATGCTTAGTGATGTATTTCTGCTTAGGGATTAGAGATGGCGCGAACTGTTCGCCGGCGAACTTGTTCGCGCGAACATCGGGTGTTCGCGCTCGCCGGAAGTTCGCGAACGTCGCGCGACGTTCGCCATTTTGGGTTCGCCATTGTTGGCGCTTTTTTTTGCCCTCTCACCCCAGACCAGCAGGTACATGGCAGCCAATCAGGAAGCTCTCCCCTGGACCACTCCCCTTCCCTATAAAAACCGAAGCCCTGCAGCGTATTTTCACTCTGCCTGTGTGTGCTGAAGAGATAGTGTAGGGAGAGAGCTGCTGCCTGTTAGTGATTTCAGGGACAGTTGAAAGTTTGCTGGCTAGTAATCGTTTTGATACTGCTCTGTTATTGGAGGGACAGAAGTCTGCAGGGGTTTGAGGGACATTTAAGCTTAGGTAGCTTTGCTGGCTAGTAATCTACCTTCTACTGCAGTGCTCTGTATGTAGCTGCAGTGGGCAGCTGTCCTGCTTCTGATCTCATCTGCTGACTGCTGCAATAACAGTAGTCCTTGTAAGGACTGCTTTTATTTATTTTTTTGTTGTTTTACTACTACTACTACTACTACTACTACTACTACTACTACTACTACTACTACTATAAGAGCCCAGTGCTATTAGTCTAGCAGTGTTGGGGAGTGGGACTGGTGTGCTAATCTGCTGCTCCTAGTAGTTCAGCAGCACCAACTGTAATTTTTTTTTTTTAATATTCATTTTTTTTTTATTTTACTTTTTTTTATTTTACTACCGCTGTAGTAGTGTATAAGTTGACCTTTTAGGCATTATTTGCCCTGTAGGCATTTTTTGCCCAGTGTGTTATTCAACCAACAGCCATCTAGCTGTGTGACCTTGTTCACATTCTGTCTAAATATCCATAATATTACCGTCTCCAGAAAAAACACCGGAGTGACTTTTTTCAAGCAGCCATAATAAATTTTACGTAATCCGTATCCATCGCTGTAGTAGTGTATAAGTTGACCTTTTAGGCATTATTTGCCCTGTAGGCATTTTTTGCCCAGTGTGTTATTCAACCAACAGCCATCTAGCTGTGTGACCTTGTTCACATTCTGTCTAAATATCCATAATATTACCGTCTCCAGAAAAAACACCGGAGTGACTTTTTTCAAGCAGCCATAATAAATTTTACGTAATCCGTATCCATCGCTGTAGTAGTGTATAAGTTGACCTTTTAGGCATTATTTGCCCTGTAGGCATTTTTTGCCCAGTGTGTTATTCAACCAACAGCCATCTAGCTGTGTGACCTTGTTCACATTCTGTCTAAATATCCATAATATTACCGTCTCCAGAAAAAACACCGGAGTAACTTTTTTTCAAGCAGCCATAATAAATTTTACGTAATCCGTATCCATCGCTGTAGTAGTGTATAAGTTGACCTTTTAGGCATTATTTGCCCTGTAGGCATTTTTTGCCCAGTGTGTTATTCAACCAACAGCCATCTAGCTGTGTGACCTTGTTCACATTCTGTCTAAATATCCATAATATTACCGTCTCCAGAAAAAACACCGGAGTGACTTTTTTCAAGCAGCCATAATATATTTTACGTAATCCGTATCCACCGCTGTAGTAGTGTATACGTTGATCTTGTGGGCATTATTTGCACAGTGTTTTCTTCAAACCGCCATCTAGCTGTGTGAGCTTGTTCACATTTTGTCTAAATATTGATAATATTATCGTCTCTAGAAAAACCACTTGAGTTACTTTTTTTCAAGCAGCATTCTTATATTTTACGTAATCCGTATCCACCGCTGTGTATACGTTGACCTTGTAGGCATTATTTGCACAGTGTTTTCTTCAAACCGCCATCTAGCTGTGTGAGCTTGTTCACATTTTGTCTAAATATTGATAATATTATCGTCTCTAGAAAAACCACTTGAGTTACTTTTTTCAAGCAGCATTCTTATATTTTACGTAATCCGTATCCACCGCTGTGTATACGTTGACCTTGTAGGCATTATTTGCACAGTGTTTTCTTCAAACCGCCATCTAGCTGTGTGAGCTTGTTCACATTTTGTCTAAATATTGATAATATTATCGTCTCTAGAAAAACCACTTGAGTTACTTTTTTTCAAGCAGCATTCTTATATTTTACGTAATCCGTATCCACCGCTGTGTATACGTTGACCTTGTAGGCATTATTTGCACAGTGTTTTCTTCAAACCGCCATCTAGCTGTGTGAGCTTGTTCACATTTTGTCTAAATATTGATAATATTATCGTCTCTAGAAAAACCACTTGAGTTACTTTTTTTCAAGCAGCATTCTTATATTTTACGTAATCCGTATCCACCGCTGTGTATACGTTGACCTTGTAGGCATTATTTGCACAGTGTTTTCTTCAAACCGCCATCTAGCTGTGTGTATTATCGTTTCCAGAAAAACCAACTGAGTTTTTGTTGTTGTTGTTTTTTTAAAAATAATGCCAGGCAAAGGCAGGCCGCCACGCAGAGGCCGTGCTAGGGGCCGTGCTGCTATGCAATCCTGTGGCCCTAGCAAATTGCCCAGTTTTAAAAAGCCAATGACCCTGAACTCCCAAAATGCTGAAGAGGTAGTTGACTGGCTTACACAGCACACCCCATCCTCTACCGTTTCTAACTTTACCACAACATCCTCCTCATCCTCCACTGCTATGGCCACCCCACGTAACACTTCCTCCACCACCGGTGCCCCTTCTTCACTGGAGTCAGAGGAGTTATTTTCCCATGAGTTTCTTGAACTGAGTAATGCGCAACCATTATTGGCAGAAGAAGATGAAGGAGATGAGGACGTTACACCAGATTTAATTCTGGCAGAGAACACGACAGAGATGGACATAATGATGAGTGATGAGGAGGAGGTCCCCGCTGCTGCTTCCTTCTGTGATGTGTCAGAAGAAATTGATGCATCTGAGGAGAATGATGATGAGGAGATTGATGTTTTGTGGGTGCCTAGTAGAAGAGAGCAAGAGGAGGGTAGTTCAGATGGAGAGACGGAGAGTCAGAGAGGCAGTAGGAGAATAAGACTTAGAAGAAGCAGGGAGGACAGCCCGCAGGGATCAGTAGGGCAACAACATGTATCGGCACCTGTGTTCAGCCGGCCAACGCACCCGCCATTGCCGCCAATGCCGCCAACTTCTACTGTTACCGCCAGATCGCACACTTCCAAAAAGTCAGCAGTGTGGGATTTTTTTAATGTGTGTGCCTCTGACAAAAGCATTGTAATTTGCAATGAGTGCAGTCAGAAACTGAGCCTTGGTAAGCCCAACAGCCACATAGGTACAACTTCTATGCGAAGGCACATGAGCGGCAAGCACAAAGCACTTTGGGAGCAACACCTCAAAGGCAACAGGCAAACTAAAAGCCACACTCCTTCTGGTCCAGCATCTTACTGCTCTACCTCTGCTCTCCTTGACCCATCTGAACCACCCTCCACTCCGCCTTCCACCTTGACCACCTGTTCCCATTCCCAGTCATCTGCCACCAGCCAAGTTTCTGTGAAGGCCATGTTTGAGCGTAAGAAGCCAATGTCTGACTGTCACCCCCTTGCCCGGCGTCTGACAGCTGGCTTGTCTGCACTCTTAGCCCGCCAGCTTTTACCATACCAGCTGGTGGACTCTGAGGCCTTCCGCAAATTTGTAGCAATTGGGACACCGCAGTGGAAGGTACCCAGCCGCAATTTTTTTTCTAAAAAGGGAATACCACACCTGTACCAACATGTGCAGAGCCAAGTTACCGCATCTCTGTCACTTAGTGTTGGGCCAAAGGTCCATATGACTACTGACGCATGGTCCTCCAAGCATGGTCAGGGCAGGTATGTCACCTACACTGCCCACTGGGTGAACTTGGTAATGGCTGGGAATGGGAAGCAGGGAATGGGTAGCTCAACAACAACAACAACAGTGGAGTTGGTGTCACCGCCACGGATTGCACGCGGTTCTGCCACCACCTCTACTCCTCCATCGCTCTCTACCTCGTCTTCTTCCTCTTCTTCTTCTTACTCTGCTGCTGGGTCCTCCTTCTCCTCCTCCACACCTGTGCACCCCCAGCTCCCCCTAGGCTATTCGACGTGCCAGGTACGCCGTTGTCACGCTGTCTTGGGGATGACGTGCCTGGAAAGCAAAAACCATACCGGATCTGTACTCCTGTCATCTCTGCAGTCACAGGCCGATCGGTGGCTGACCCCACACCAACTGCAGATCGGAAAAGTGGTGTGTGACAATGGAAGCAATCTGTTGGCAGCGTTGAGACTGGGAAATTTAACACATGTGCCCTGCATGGCACATGTGTTAAATTTAATAGTCCAACGTTTTGTCTCCAAGTACCCAGGATTCCAGGACGTTCTCACCCAGTCCAGAAAGGTGTCGGCCCATTTCAGACGTTCCTACACAGCCATGGCACGCCTTGCTGACATTCAGCAGCGCTACAACATGCCAGTCAGGCGTTTGATTTCTGACAGCCAGACTCGCTGGAATTCAACGCTCCTTATGTTGGAACGTCTGCTGCAACAACAAAGGGCCGTCAACGAGTACCTTTTTGAACTGGGTGGTAGGACTGGATCTGCAGAGCTGGGGATTTTTTTCCCCCGTTACTGGGTGCTTATGCGCGATGCCTGCAGGCTCATGCGACCTTTTGAAGAGGTGACAAATATGGTCAGTCGCACCGAAGGCACCATCAGCGACCTAATACCCTTCGCTTTCTTCCTGGAGCGTGCCGTGCGACGAGTGACAGATGAGGCTGTAGACCAGCGTGACGAGGAGCTGGAAGCGCACGATTTATGGTCGGAATCACCAGAACGAACCCAGGCACCTGCTGCAACGCAGGGAGAGGTGCCAGAAGTGGAGTCAGAGGAGGAAGGTGGCTTTGTGGAGGAGGAGGAGGAGGACCAACAGGAGCAGGCTTCCCAGGGGGCTAGTGGTGACCTTTTGGGGACCCCTGGTCTTGTACGTGGCTGGGGGGAGGAGACCGTGGATGATGCAGTCCTTGATAATGAGGAAGCGGAGATGGATAGCTCTGCATCCAACCTTGTGAGAATGGGGTCTTTCATGCTGTCATGCCTGTTGAAGGACCCCCGTATCAAGAGGCTTAAGGAGAAGGACCTGTACTGGGTCGCAACGCTACTAGACCCTCGGTACAAGCATAAAGTGGCAGAAATGTTACCAACATACCACAAGTCCGAAAAGATGCGGCATTTACAAACCAGCCTGCAAAACATGTTGTACAATGCTTTTAAGGGTGATGTCACTTCAGGAACTCATCAACATTCCAGGGGCAGAGGTGCCAGTAATCCTGCCACGAGCACACCTGCAAGGACAAAGCCCTTTGGCCGGTCTGTAACATCAGACATGCAAATGTTTTTCTGTCCAAGGCAGCGCCACAACCCTTCTGGATCCACCCTCAAAGAACGCCTCGACCGGCAGGTAGCGGACTACCTGGCATTAACTGCAGATATCGACACTCTGAGGAGCGATGAACCCCTGGACTACTGGGTGCGCAGGCTTGATCTGTGGCCAGAGCTGTCACAATTTGCCATGAACCTCTTGTCTTGCCCAGCCTCAAGTGTGCTCTCAGAAAGGACCTTCAGTGCAGCAGGAGGGATTGTAACTGAGAAGAGAACTCGCCTAGGTCACAAAAGTGTCGATTACCTGACCTTTATTAAAATGAATGAGGGGTGGATCTCGGAGGGTTACTGCACGCCGGAAGACTTGTTCTGACTTCTATGCAGCTGTCCTTCTCTTCAAGCCTCATGACTCCACACACAGCTGTCCTTTAGCGTCCTCCTCCCTCCGCCACCGTTACAAACTAGGGTGCAAACCCTACTGCTTTAATTTTTTCTGGCCTCAGTGGCTGCAACCAAAAAAACTGGGCAAACAATGTCTACAAGGTCAACGTATGGCGAAAAATGACTATTTTCAGCATTTATATGGCATATTTTTTCTGGCAACTGTGCTTCAGTGGCTGCGTCCAAAAAAATGCATATTTTCTGCATTTATATGGCATAATTTTTCTGGCCTCTGTGCTTCAGTGGCTGCAACCAAAAAAATGCATATTTTCTGCATTTATATGGCATAATTTTTCTGGCCTCTGTGCTTCAGTGGCTGCAACCAAAAAAATGCATATTTTGTCCATTTATATGGCATAATTTTTCTAGCCTCTGTGCTTCAGTGGCTGCAACCAAAAAAATGCATATTTTCTCCATTTATATGGCATAATTTTTCTGGCCTCTGTGCTTCAGTGGCTGCAACCAAAAAAAATTATATTTTCAGCATTTATATGGCATAATTTTTCTGTCAACTGTGCTTCAGTGGCTGCGACCAAAAAAATGCATATTTTCTGCATTTATATGGCATAATTTTTCTGGCCTCTGTGCTTCAGTGGCTGCAACCAAAAAAATTTATATTTTCAGCATTTATATGGCATAATTTTTCTGGCAACTGTGCTTCAGTGGCTGCGACCAAAAAAATGACTATTTTCAGCATTTATATGGCATATTTTTTCTGGCCTCTGTGCTTCAGTGGCTGCGGCCAAAAAAACTGGGCAAACAATGCCTACAAGGTCAACGACGTTGACCTTGTAGGCATTGTTTGCCCAGTTTTTTTGGCCGCAGCCAATGAAGCACAGAGGCCAGAAAAAATATGCCACATAAATGCTGAAAATAGTCATTTTTTGCCATACGTTGACTCAACGTATATGGCAAAAAATGACTATTTTCAGCATTTATATGGCATATTTTTTCTGGCAACTGTGCTTCAGTGGCTGCGTCCAAAAAAACTGGGCAAACAATGTCTACAAGGTCAACGTATGGCGAAAAATGACTATTTTCAGCATTTATATGGCATATTTTTTCTGGCAACTGTGCTTCAGTGGCTGCGTCCAAAAAAACTGGGCAAACAATGTCTACAAGGTCAACGTATGGCGAAAAATGACTATTTTCAGCATTTATATGGCATATTTTTTCTGGCAACTGTGCTTCAGTGGCTGCGTCCAAAAAAACTGGGCAAACAATGCCTACAAGGTCAATGTATGGCAGTTGTTTAAAGAGAACAGTAGATTACTAGCCAGCAAAGCTACCTAAGCTAAAATGTCCCTCAAATCCCTGCAGACTTCTGTCCCTCCAATACAGAGCAGTATCAAGCAGATTACTAGCCAGCAAACTTACTATCATCTGTCCCTGAAATCACTAACAGCTCTCCCCCTACACTATCTCTTCCAAGCACACACAGGCAGATTTTTCAGATAAATTTTTGCCCTTGATCCCCCTCTGGCATGCCACTGTCCAGGTCGTTGCACCCTTTAAACAACTTTAAAATCATTTTTCTGGCCAGAAATGTCTTTTTTAGATGTTAAAGTTCGCCTTCCCATTGAAGTCTATGGGGTTCGCGAACCGTTCGCGAACCGCTCGCATTTTTGCGCAAGTTCGCGAATATGTTCGCGAACTTTTTTTCCGACGTTCGCTACATCCCTATTAGGGATAATGGTTGCCTTCCCCTGACTGTATACCCAGTGATAATAGACCATTTCTATCCGGTGTTATTAATGGGAGACTGTATGCCTAGGTGAAGAGAGACTGCGGTAATGCAAATACAAATAAATGAAAACAAATTTTCTTAAGCTCTAACTGAGATAAACACAAGAATTTCCAGCTTTAATAATGCTAAATTTCTAAACCTTATGTATACACAAACACACACACACACATCTCCCTCCAAGCCCCACTCCTACATGTTTTCTTTCTAACTATGCCCACATACTTCACACTTTTGGTATCCTGGGGATTTTAATAATTATAGAGGACAGCGACGGGCATGGGGGGCTGAACCAAATGGGTCCACAAAACCCATTATAAATGACTGACATCTAGAAACACAAAAGAAAGGGAAAAATGTATACTCATAATAAGTGCCACGGTGCAGCACAGTGTGATGGTAGCTCATGCATTGCTCTCTGTCCATCATAAATACACATGAACACAAAGCCATGGAGGATACTCTTTCAATGCCAAACCTGGTAGGGTTAAAAGCAAGTCAGTTAATTAACTGCTATCGGTTCCCGTTTATGTCTTTGTTATTTTTTACATTAATTCAAGAGCTAATTATATACATCGTTCATGACTTATTTTATTGCATTTGTAACTGCCACCTCTGTATTACCCCATCACCCTTTAGAAATACCTCTTGACCTTGCTTCTAAACTTTACTTGTACTAATTTAAATTGTACAGCTGAGATTAAAGCATCCTCGCTTCCTATAGATGGTTCTAATGTTGCACTAGCTAGCCCATTTAAAAGACAGATATACACACACTTAGGAGAGGTGTCTTTTTTTTCCTCTCCACATTGAAATGGTAACTTTTTTGGTTGCTTTAGAAACATGTGCAGCAGGGCATAAATAAAGCTGGTCATACACCTAATGATCTACTCGTTTGATGTCAATGGCGGAACTGTTGGGGACGTAATTGCACCAGGACCCACCGGGCGGTTCGCGAGCGATCGAATCTGCCAAGAAAATTACTTTTGGAGGGGGTTTAGGGGGCCGGCTGCACAGCATTACCCGGGTTAGTTATGTAACTGTTTGATGATGTCACCAGAAAAGAATATCTCTGCCTTTTTAGCCACCTACCTAGAAGCCCATCAGGTAATGGCCACATTAACATGCAGACACTGTCTTTGTGAAAAAGAGAAAAAAAGAGGTTTGTCTGTCACAGAAACTGCTTTAGAGTTGATTATTCAATGTAATGTTAATTGTGCTGGTTTTATGTGCTGCCATGTACCAATAATTATTCATTATATTTATATTATATATATATATATATATATATATATATATATATATATATATAGTATACTGTGAGTCATTCCCTAAGCTCAGTAAGTGACAGCAGCACAGAGCATGTGAATTGAATGAGCAGAGAAGAAGATGGGGAGCTACTGGGGCATCTTTGGAGGCTCAGATCTTCACTGCTAAAGGGTTGTGGTTGCCTTGGACTGGTACAGAGTGTAAAACATAATGTACAACATTTCTACCCTACTTTTTTTTTTTTAAAGGGTTTTAATTTATTGGTTTGTACAACAAGATATTTGCTGATGGGCACAATACAACATTCCTTCTTTATACTTAAGATTGGACTATCTTTTTTGCATTTTTCCAACAAAGCAGAGTATATGCATGAACAAACCATTTTTTTAACTTATAGCGAATAGGGGGGGGAAGGACGTGTAGTTTACCCAGTTTACTTAGACGTTCCTGTCCTGGGTTTTAATTCATCTGTTATTTTGTGCTGTAGCAGAGTCCCTGGTCTCTGCCCACGCACCCCAGACTTTGTCAAATTCATCTGGACAGCCTCGACTCAAATAGGTCAGCTTATAAAGTGGGAGGGCCTCATTTATCAAAGATTTCCATCTCTTCAGGGTAGGTAGGTTGGGTAGCATCCATGACAGAATAATGGTTCTCCTAGCATAGAAGTACAAAAGTCTCAATAGGTAGCCCCTGTTTGTCTGGCACTATATGTTCAGGGGCGATCCTGGCCCCTCCGCAGCCTAAGGCAGCAGCAGTTGCTATTGCTCCACCTCCCCCGGAAATTCGCTCTTAAAGTACCAGGAGCAGCATTTTTGCTGACCCTGGTACCTAGTGGGGCGCTGCCGCCTGAGGAGACAGCCTCAACTCGCCTCATTGGCGAAGCACCCCTGTATATGTTCCACCAGACCCAGGAGACATGCCTCTGGTGATCATAACTTTGGCAGGTCTAGAGTTTGTTCTATGAACGTTGTTACTTTTGCCCAAAATGTATCAATTAGTGGACAGGTCCAGAAGGTATGTATGAATGTGCCCGGACTGGCTCCACATTTGAAACAAAGGTTTTTTGGCATATGGCTTATTGAGTGCAACCTCGCTGGTGTAAGGTAAGTTCTGTGTATTGTACGGTACTGTATCAGTGTATCGTTGCTACCAATTACAGAGAGTAATTATGAGTGGGTGATGTCCTCCCAGTCCTCTAGGTCTATATCAGTTACCTATTTAGTGTAGCTATGTGCAAAGGGATTTCCCCCCTGCTTGTTGAGGATGGAATAAATCCGGTAGGTTAGCCCTTTCTGGACAGGTGCCCTGAGCCCTTCCTCGAGTATTGACAGGGATACCCTGGGAGGAGTGGGGAATTGGCTATTTGCTGCATATCTGAGCTGGAGGTATCTGAACCACATATTTCTAGGGAGGTTATATTCTGTTGCTAGTGTTTCGTAGGATTGAAATTTTTGGTTTTCCTATAGTTGTCCCAAATATTTATATTTGTACTTTGCCCATATTGCTGGGTCCTGAATGGACATAAAATGGCTCATGTGGGGATTACACCATATAGGTGTGAAGGGGGAAACAAGGTTTTGTGACTCTTTGTCATACTTGAGGACTTTTTGCCATATCCCTGGTAGCATACTTATAGTAGAAGTGGGGCACCCCCTTTGAGTGGTCCCCGTAAGGGAACGTTAGCAAGTGATTCAATTGATCCAGCTGCCTCTGCTGATATGAAAAAATCTGCATTGCGGCCGGGGAGGAAAACCACCATGCTACATAAACTAACTGTGTGGCTAATTAATACAGGAAGAAGTGTGGCATTGATAACCCACTTTTGTTTTTGGGGGCAGTTAATGTCTTAAGGCTTATGCGCGGTTGTTTATTGGCCCATATGAAAGGGCAAGTCATCGAGTCTAGCTCGGCAAACATATTGGCGGGGAGAGAGATTGGGGAATTATGGAATAGATTTAATAATCTGGGCAGTACTACCATTTTTATAAGATTAAGATTAATACGACCCAATAGATTGAGCAGGAGGCCTGCCCAGTGTGTGAAGTTGGTGCTTAACTGCCGTATAGTTGGGTCTATATTCAGTTCTCTGAATTTGTGTGGATCTTGACTGATCCAAACTCCCAAATACAAAGTAAAAGGGGGGAGTGTATTGACTTGTTTAGTGCCATATACGTGAATTTTTGCCAGTTTACTCGTAGCCCTGAAGTCTCCCCAAATTAGTTCACAAGTTTAAGCAGTTCTGTAATGGATTGCCCAGAGTTCACCAAGTACACCAAGGTATCATCCGCATATAGTTATATACGCTCCTCCACTTCCCCAAAGTGCAGACCCTTTATTTGTGGACTTTTTCAGATTACCATTGCTAGAGGTTCTATGGCCAGCACAAAAAAGAAAGCGGGAAAGCAGATATCCTTGCCTCATTCCCATTTCCAGAGCAAAGGGCCCTGACACCAGTTTCCTGCTATTGGCCTGGTGTAGAGCAGTTGAACCCAATGTTTAAATTTAGGCCCAAAGCCCATAGCTATCATCACCTCCCACATGTACCTCCATTCTACTGAATCGAATGCCTTCCTGATATTCAGGGAGACCACTGCCCCAGTATAACCCCCCAACCGGGCTAAATCCAGATTGGTGTATAATCTGCATATGTTGATATCAGTAGCCGGCCTGGCATAAAACCCGACTGATTGGGGTGTACCACAGTATTACCTTAGTAAGCCAATTAGCTAACACCAAAATTTTAATATCATTGGACAGAAGCGAGATGTCGTCAAAAATTCTGCCGGGTTTCCCCCCTTTTTGGGTATCAGGACTATTAAGGCTTCTCTAAGAGATGGTGGTACAATTCCCGTATCCAGAGCTGTCTTATACAAGTGGAACAGCCTAGGAGCCAGTGAGTCCTTATTTAGTTGGTACCATTCCATTGGAATGCCTTCCAGTCCTAGTGTTTTTCCAGTAGGAAATAGGAATATTGCATCTTTAATTTCAGTTATTGACAGTGGTTCTTCCAGAAATTGCCTGTCCTGTATTAACAAGCTTTCCATGGAGATGTTTTTAAGATATTCCCCTTGTTCTGGGGTGTACTCATTTTGTGTAGATTGGTAAAGTGTTGAGTAGAGGAGTTTCTTTTTAGTTTTGTCAATCCAGATGTTTCCAAGACTGTAGGTGCGGATGTCGAGTCCTCATTCAATGGCCAGAACTAAGCTAGTTCTATCCTACTACTTTAGTTAAGCTTTAGTATTCCTTTAAACCTGTCTAGTAGATATCTGGCTATTGGCAGGTGTACGGAGGGTCCCATACACAGGCCAATAATCAACAGCATCCACTGAAGTTTTAACCCTTAAAACCTACATGAACACAAAACCGTGAGACACTAGGGATGGGTGAATTAAAAAACATTCTAAACACATTGAAGTCAATATTATTTTGACGTGCTACAATTTGTGACGCAAGCAACAATTTTTATACTATTTTGTCTAAATGCATTCAAGTCAAAGGGTGTCCAAATAATTTTAATGTGCGCACAATTTCGACGCACGCCAATTTGTTTTTGTCGCACAGATTTTTCATGCAGTTTCACGAATGTGAAAATTCGCCGCAATTTATTCGCCCATCACTATTTAACACTTGAAACTAGGTCTCTCTTTAGTAATATGTTTGTTATGGGCCTAGTAATTTACATAGAATATCACCAAAACACAATTTAGGAATTAAGCAATAGCTACTAGCATTAGCCCAAATATTGAACTATGCTAAAAATGTAATTACATTTGTCCCATCACATTCAGTAATAATTTACCCAGCATTGTTGTGTCTAGTTAAGTATAAAGTATATTAGATTCAGTAAAGTACAATGATACACACAACTGTTTCTCACACATAGGTTGAAGGGATGGCTCACCTTTAAGCTAACTTTTAGTATGTTATAGAATGCCTTATTCCTAGCAACTTTGCAATTGGTTTTAGTAGTTTTTGGGTTATATGACTTTGTCTTCTACCTATTTCCAGCTTTCAAATGGGGGTCACTGATCTCAGCAGATGAAAAATAATTGCTTGTTGAGTTTACGATTTAATTGTTTTCATTACGTTTTACTACTTATCATTCTATTCTGTCCCTATGCTATACTTAATCCAGTCTCTCACTCAAACTATGGCCTGGTTGTTATGGAAAAGCAGACCAGTTGATAGCTTGTGATAGCTGGTAGAATATCAAGCTGGAAAGCTAAATAACTGAAAGACCAATTGCAAATTGTCTCACAATATCACAGTCAAAATGGTATTCTAAAGGTGAACTACCCATTTGATTTTTAAAAAATACAGTATAGCATACTGCAATAATACAATTGAGATTGTATATGAGTTAAAAGAAACATACAAATGTAACCTAGCACTGTTTTGCTTAGTATGGTAGACACAGGGTAATGAAATAATGTATTAGTGTACTGTACTGTGAGCTTAACCAACCAACGCAGTTCGCTTGTCAGTCAGAACTGGCCAGAGTCCCAGGGATGTTGTGTTACCATGGAAACGGTCGGGATACAGGAGAAAGGAGCAGAAACAGACCCCAGAGACAACATAAATTTAAGAGGATGAGCCTGTGTGTATCTTTGTGGAAATGTGTGCCAGTGTGCATTTGTAATTGTGTTTTCAATGTGCCTTTACAGTTATAAATGAACACATTTATCTACAATACACTGTCAACACATTGCAGTGAATACAAAAAAAACCAATATACAACAGTTAAAAGCACTTAAGGCCTTTATACTAAAAATTAACATTGTGCTAACACCTACTTTTTATTCAGTTAGTCAAAGGGTGGTTTTCGAAGCTTTGGACATTTAAAATAGTAAATGAGACTAATAAAATAAAATAAGAAAACAGGTGCTTTTAATGAATTAATTAAAAATGCACAGCACTGTTTCTGGTTTAAAAGAATAAAAAAAATGGAAATATGACCTGCCTTTGTCCAGCACAGGGTGTGAGAAACATCTTAGCTTTCTGTTCCACAGGAAGACTCCAGTTTGTATGGGGATATAGAAAGAAAAGGGAATGGGCTAAAAGGTGGAGGGAAAGATATGTAAGACTATTGTTGATTTGTCAGAACTACTAAATGATTTGCCTGTAAAACAGTTCAAACGATGAGGGTGAATTTGTATACAGTACAGGCTTTGCAGATAGGTTAACAGATAGATAAACAGTCATATACCAGTGCCTACACTTTTCACATACAGGTATCGGACCTGTTATCCAGAATGCTTGGGACCTGTGGTTTTCCATAATTTGGATGTCCATGGGAGGTTCCCTTCAGTAATTCCAAACTCTCTAGATAACAGGTTTTCAGATAACAGATCCTATAACTGACCTCTCTGCTAAAATGAAAGCAATGCTCCCTCAGAATTACAATTGGGCCCTTGTATTAGGTAGCCCAGCAACCAAACAACACAAGGCAGAATTACTGCCCACTCACTTCTGCAGCACTTCAAGGCAGTGTATATTTCAATCACTCTGCACCCACTTCAAAGCAGGCTCCCTAGGCAACCTGGCCGGTCGTGTCACCTTTACGCACTGACACACGTGTGCGCACATACACGCAAATAGTGTATAGAGAGGGGTAAGAGGCAGAGAAGGTGCCTGACGCCACCCCCATCTTTTTGCCCTAGGCATGTGCCTACTCAGCCTACCCCTAGTTCTGGCCCTGCTTCAAAGGTAGAGTAAGTTTTAATTTGCATATACCCACTTGAGAGGCAACTTTAATTACCTGTATAGCTACATGATACAAGTGTGCTGATTGACCAGTTGTTTCTAGAGATATGATTGATCAAAGATAGATAACTGATAGATATATGCTAGCTAGATGATAGATAGATGCTAGCTAGATGATAGATAGATAGATGATAGATAGATAGATAGATAGATAGATAGATAGATAGATAGATGATGAAAGATAGATAGAGCGATAGATAGAGCGATAGATAGAGCGATAGATAGAGCGATAGATAGAGCGATAGATAGATAGATAGATAGATAGATAAATGATAGATGATGTTAGATATTTGATGATAGATAGATGATAGATAGATGATGAGTCACCATACAGAGAGAGTATTTCTTAGATGTTTAGACTGCTAGTAAACCAGTATGTTCTAGCTTCAGTTGAATTAACTTTTATTTGTTTGCTGCATATTCTATGTGGCTTTGAAATTTATTTTCTAAAAAAAAATCCCAAAGTGAATAAAACACATGTGAAGACCTGCTTAAAGTTAGCCTATGTTTCTCTGTCTTTATTAACATTTGTGTCACTTACGTGAATTCTGCTGTCTATTTACTTGTATGCTTGTGTGCATTCATGCTTTCATAAATGTGGGCATGAAATCAAATTGTATGTCTGATCTCTCTGCTGAGAAAAAGGAGCAAAAGCAATTTGAAGTACACTTTGTTGTACCAGGTTCTTCAACCTAGTACTATTATATCTGCAAATGTCAAACCAAAACCATACATTCTCTGGTAAGTAGGACATGTTTCTTAAAGGAAACTATACCCCGAACAATGTAGGTCTCTATAAAAAGATATTGCACAAAACAGCTCCTATGTAAAAACCTGCTTCATGCAAATAAACCATTTTCGTAATAATATACTTTTTTAGTAGTATGTGCCATTGGGTAATCATAAATAGAAAATGGCCATTTTAAAAAATAAGGGCCATCCCCTGGGATCATAGGATTCACTGTGCACACAAACAAACCATACATGCTAGGTCACATGAGCCAATTAACAGAGATATGTCTTTTGCTTCCACACTACAGTTAGAGTTGTAGTATTTCCGGTCATGTGATCTCTGAGGCAGCACAGAGATGTAAAAGGTCAATATTTACTCAAGTATATATACGTTTGGTGAGATTCTTTAATATGCCACTTAATATGATGTAAACTATCTGTTGCTTAAATATTCATTTTGGGGGTAAAGTTTTCCTTTAAATGCATAAATGGCAAGACTGCTTCAGTTCTGTTTTAGTTGTAGATCCTTGAGCCTGGCTTAGAATGCTGGTTCTTACAGTTCAACTGAGGCTGGAGCAAATCATGTTTGACATTTCTGCATTAGTGTATAGAGTAAAACGGATTTATCTTTAGATCATTGACTAAGTTCATTGGGTTCATTACCAATGTATAGAAGGTCAGCATCATTATACAAAGCTGCATGCTCATTATCAGTACATCAATACTCAGCATCGCAGTACAGCCTTGTGGCATTATGATCAGTGCAGAGAGAGGCATATTACTGAGCAGTGTGTTCCTTTCCCATATATAGATTCTCAGTTTCATTATCCTGTAAAAAAAAAAAGACTTACTTACAGGGTACAGACATTCAGGATCACTATAAGGCTAATGGCACACGGCGTGTTTTGACCATTGCTGTCATCTGGTGGAATACAACAGCAGTCAAAACATCTCTGATCGCCTGTAACTGCTGGTATTGTCATTCAATGGAAAAATCCCTGGCTGATGCACACGTACTGGTCACAGGCAGACAGGTGATAATGTATGTCCCTAAACTGTGCAACCATAGGACCTATGATTAAGTGTTTGTAAAACATGAAACATGTAAGGCTACCTTGATATATATACTGTACCTAAATACATTTTCTGAATTTTATCTGTTGGGAAGACTACTCTTTGAGTGCCTGATCTAGACTATACGATTTGATCATCTGGGCCTCTTCCAGACTTATTGCGATTATCTGTGCCTGAAAAATATGTGTATGTATAAAATTAATTTATCTTTTCAGGAGAAATACACTGCTTAACTTGACCTTAAGGGCCAGGGCACACACTGCTATTTCGGGAGATAAAACGCCCAGCAACAAATCGCTTATCTCCCCAAACTGCCTTCCAGCCAGCTAGAATGAACTGTAAATCGCCGTCAAATCGATTCGGCTTTCTGAATTCAACTTCGTATAACTAAGCAATCTGAGTGCCATCACACCGAGGATTTACATTCTAGCCGGTGGGAAGGCAGTTCCGGGAGATTAGTTGCCCGAAGAAGAAGCGATTTGACGATGGGAGACTATTCTCCCAAAATAGCAGTGTCTAGGGTAAGGGCAGACTGGGCGATTCGGGGAGATTTAGTAGCCTGGCGACTAATCGCAGCCACTTCGGAAAACTAATCGTCGCATGTGATAGGCGCCGGTGATTTTTCATTTTAGCCAGCACAGAGTGAGGGAAGGCTTTGGGGAGATTGGTCACCGCAAAGTCGCGGCGATTAGTCGCCAGGTGACTAGATCTCCCCGAATCGCCCAGTGTGCCCTAACCTTCAGACAGAAAGAGGATTGGTGTAGAACTACACAGGATATTTTGTTGGAAGTGGTAAGATTAACCGAATGCATCCTGTAATTACACATATCTAAAATTAATAAATCTGATCTGTAAACAACATTAAGGATTTGCCATGTGAACGAAACAACTTGAGCATGCCGAAGATATTGTAATTTCATCTGACAAGATAAAGCTAGACTGTTGGATGTAGGCAGATATATACAAGCAACTTTATCTGATCAGATTTTACATTGCAGCATGGAGGATAAGATTAAGCATTCCGTCACATCTCTTGCTGTTGCATGACAAGATCCTGTGGGTCTGATAAAGTCTGACAAAAATCCTCTGTGTAGCTGAAAGCAATTTGCATGCTCTTCTTCTATGCAGCCCATATACTGTATGTCCACATTAAAGGGTCCTTTAAAGGGGACCTATAACCTAATAATAAGAAATTAATAAGAAATAATCTCAATTCCTTTTCTATTGTATTTATCAACCAAAGTAAACTTTATACAGTACATATAAATTATTAAAATGTTGTTTCCATCATTATTTTGTAATTCCCAATTACAGCACATTGAAGAGGAACATTTTGTAAACACTGTTTTTATTGCAAGCTTTGCATCAACCTAAAATATTGTTTATGTGGCAGAATGGGGGGGGGGGCTGATGCACGACTACACAATTATAGACGGTGAGAGGGCATGTGAGGAGTACAGTGACATCTAGGAAGTGCTAAGTAGAAAGTAAAAAGCAATTGCCTGCCCCACATCTCAGGCATAGAGGCGGGACAGGCAATATATGATTGACAGCTGATATTTTTTTAGATGTGTTAATATAAAAAAGAATTTGAGCTGCATGTTCAATTTGAAAAGGACTTTTATCATACAGCTTTTTTATCTATGTGAAAGGTGCCCTTTCAGAGACATTGGTGCTTTGGATGTGCAGTATACCAACATATTTGACAAGGGCAAGGTGTGCACAGGTTCTTGTAGCAACCAGTTTTGTGTCTTATAATTGTACTTGCTCATAAGAGTTGACAGATTATTGGTTGCTATGGGTTACTGGATGGGACAGTATCTGACGCTAATGGAATTTGCCTTTTACAACAGAAGGGTCAGCTTTGAGTTTGACATCCGCACTTTAATGAAATCCTCTCCTTTGGAATTTTGGTAGATCTGTACCAGTAAAAATGTTTTACTGATATCCTTATATCACTGATACATTTAATATAGATCAACCTGCTGGGCAGCAAAGCCATTTTCCAGAACTGTAACATTTAGCATTTTTCTGTGTGCTTAGCTTGCCAAGAGAATGTTGTTAGCTGTTATTCAGAAGTAGCAGGAATGCATGAGACCCTAATAGCTGTTGTCAAACTACTTATAATTAATCACCCAATAAATTAAATGAAGATTATTTTAGAACAATAACACATTATGGTTGCTCATGCATGCAATATCCCACAATGCAGGTTGTTACCCCCACATTTGTGCCCAAGGCTGTTGGGAGTAATTATTTCCTCCTGATTCTAGATTAGCAAATATTTGTGGCTGATAGCAAATGGCATGCAGGAAAGCTCAACTTGCCATGTAAGGCATGTCATTTGAAACCACATGGATGTCAGAATGTAAATATATAAATCGCACTGCATCAGGGGTGTAAAGTGGGCAACTACTGTTGATTCGACTGTCATACTTACCATGTATACCCTTATATATATCTAAAAGTCTTTTTAATGCATAAAGATTTCTGCTCATTTATATGATTTTCTAAGTCTCTGTAATTTAATCTCACAAAGGCAAAAGGTGAAAAGAATTTGCATAGATATGAATAATACATATTGATGGATTCCTCTAGTAAGATTATGATTGAGCTGCTAATTCTATACCTGCTACTTCAATATATCATATCATTAGGAATTTACCACTCATGGAGATTGTAGCAAATTCATAAAGACTTGAATGAAAAAAAATGCAAAGGCTTATAAAAAAAAATCTGCAGTTCAGTTAAGTTAAAATCATCATAATTATGCTAGAGAGTGAACAGCAGTTGTTATAGTTTTACAAACAGCCTTTATTCTCTTTTTTTGGGGGGGGGCTGTTGTTATAGAAGTGCCTTAATGCTTTTTACTTTATGTACTTTAGTTTCACTATTGATCCTAGCTACTGACAAATATTCCATGATCAGATGTGCCCACCACTCTAGGAGACAAGGTTGTCAGAAAACACCAGACTACAGAGATGTGCTACTGGGGCAGATGTGCACAGATATCATGGAACAGGACAAGGACAATTGAGTTTCCCTACGGCTAGGGCTAGACAGAGCTGAAATCAGCCTACTGAAATCTGCAGGCTGATTTTAGCCCCTGACCAGACTTCTCTTCTGCATTTGCATTGAGAAGCCTTGTGCAGGCCTGGACTGTGGGCTCTGGCAAATGACAGAGGGGCTGCTATAAGGTGCCATAGAAAGTCAGTATTTAGTGGGTTGGTGGAGGCTGTTTGGGCATCTGTGTGGGCTGCTTGGGCCTTTGTGTATCTGAAATGCCAGGGCCCATTTTAATACTCAGTCTAGACCTGGCCTTGTGTCATCTCCAGCACAAACACATTCGGCGGGAATTTGGTGAAGAAACGCAAGATATGTATTTTCAGCCAAAATCTACTGAGTTGTGTTAATACTGGAGCTGACACAAAGCTTCCCAATGCAAGCACAGAGGAGGATTCTGCTGAAATCAGCCCTGGGATTTTAGCAGGCTGATTTCCACCCTGTCTGGCCCTAACCTAATAAACATAGGCATTTTTTTTTTTAACATATCTGTTTATTAGTTTTCATTCAAACGATACATGTTTCACCATTGAATAAAGTAAGCAAAATATCAGAATAGTATTACAAACAATACGTTTTATCAGTTTACACCTCTGATCTATTGAGACAATGTTGATAATAAAATTTTGTATTCAACCGTTAATCTAAAGAAAAAGAAAAATAAAAAAATAAATCATAGAAGTAAAGTTTCATAACTTTTGTTAAACCGTGATAAACATAGGCATTTTTGAAAAATAAAAGTGTGCATTCAAATAAACATTTGGGCCATGGTAACATGTTAAATGAGGCCATTTCTATCTAAGTAATTTGATTTCATTCAACTTTGCAGTCTAGCTCACCAACATTGAGTCTTTTTGCCCTCTAACTAATGCTGAACTTCAACTTCCCGGGGGAAACTCTGGGAGTTGTTTTTCAAGAGGAGAGCTGCATAGTTGAGCAACTCTGGGTTAGGGGTTCAGGCATTACAACTGGCCTGGTTTAATAAGAATTATGTGTAATCTGGCATTGTTTCCTGCTTTCCATGTGCTGTCGACCAGCACCACCTGTAAGGCCCCACTGAGTACTGCACTTAAAAGCTTGTATGCAATAAGTGAGTATATTTGACAGTCTCAGCAGTATACTGTGACAGCTGGTAACAGACTCACTTAGCACACGTTTGTAGAATTCACATGAAAGTTATGACATGTACTTAAAACTAAACTTCAAATGCTGGCATATATTTTTAGTCAACATTTCATACACTCCAAGCCCATTTCCATAAACACTAATATTTAGTGCTATGGATGCATGGGCTTGGTGTGTGCCTGTAAGTACTAGAAAATATTTTGTTTTTGTAAAGCACTTTTTTTATATACTCTCACCAACATAGATGCTATATTGTTTAAGAGGTATAGGTTCTAAAATATTCTGCTGTTATCTAAATATAAGAATAACAGCCAAATAACAAAAAAATCACATCAGAAACAGTACAGGAAGCCAGCAGTTAATAGACTACAGGTAAGGTACCATAAGGAAAAGAAAATTCAAGACCAAGACAGACTAACAGTATAGGTTATAGCATACATTGCTGCTTATAAATTTGTGAACCCTTTAAAAATTCTCTATATTGTTATATGAATATGACCTAAAATATCATCTGATTTTCAAAAGTCCTAAACTTAGATGAAGGAAACCTTGTTAATCAAATTTAACAAAAAATATTATATTTGGCCATGTATTTATTGAAAAGAAAAAAATATCCAATAACATATCTGCCTGTGGCAAAAGTAAGTGAATACTTTGGATTATCTATCATATATTTATGGATGTGTATCATGGCTCGAGGACCACAGAAAAAGAGTTGTTGATGCCCATACAGCTGGAAAAGATGACAAGACTATCTCTTAAGAGTTTAGAATCCACCAATCAACAGTCAGATAGAGTGTGTATAAATGAAGGAATTTCAGACCATTGTTACACTACCCAGAAGTGGTCGACCATCAAAGATAACTGCAAGACATCCAATAGTCAGAGGTTACTAAGTGTAACTTCTAAGCAACTGATGGCCTGTCTCACATTGGTTAAGGTTGATGTTCATGACTCCACCATCAGGAAAACACTGAACAGCAATGGTGTGTATGGCAGGGTAGCAAGGAGAAAGTCATTGCTCTCCCCCCAAAATATTTCTGACTAAAGACCATGTGGGAATCCAAAGTTCAAATAGGTCAGCGCTAATAAAAGCTCACAAAGACCATGTGGACAAACCAGAAGGATAAAGGAAGATTATTTCATACTTACCGAGATCTTCCTTTCCTAGACGTACTCCATGTCATCACGTTATGGGATAGCCCCTCCTCCCTGCTCCCATTAGAAGGAACCTTCCCAAGCCTTTAAAAGGCCAACCACACCCACCTACCGGCGTCTTTGTAACAAGCTCTTAAATTACCGGAAAAGAACGGGCGGGTGTGATGACATGGAGTACGTCTAGGAAAGGAAGATCTCGGTAAGTATGAAATAATCTTCCTTTTTCCCCTAGACGTACTCCATGTCATCACGTTATGGGACATAGCAAGTTAACGTTATCCCATGGGAGGGAATATGCTTTAAGAAGAAACTGTAATAAGGAAAGGAGTATCTCTGACTAGATAGTCCACCATCATGCAAAGTCCTTACTTTAATATAGAGAGTCCAGGTGAAAACCCCAGGATAAGTTCACCAGGCTAAGAATAGAGCTATAATATAGCCTATACTATAGAGAAAAAGAGAGAGCGCGAGAGAGAGAGAGATGTTAGCCCACTGAGAGTGAGGAACAAGTTAGCTCACTAACCACCACTTCACCCTCCAGAAGAGAGAGAGAGAGGAAGACAGTCCTGTAAAAGGTGAATTCAGCAAGCTGAAATACTTACTCTCCTACTCACCAAAAGCATTCATCACATGTATGCCTAATTTCAGTGCAAATTGTAAGGTACCTGTAAGAAACACTTGGTAGGAGTAAGAACCCAAAACGGACACAAAATAGGAATGATCTGCTTAGGATATATCCCTAAATGTAGGATATCCAATGTACCCTGAGGTACCCAAGTCCAGTACCATAAATATCTACCTATCAGAATGCGTGTTAGTCAGGACTGTTCTAACAGAAAACAGATCCTAAAGATCGGACAAGGGCACCTGAGAAAACAATTGGGATTAGAATTCCTTACACTGTGTAAGGTCCTGTGATGAGGCAGACTCAATTAACTGTAAAGAGTTGAGCAACTACAGTACCTAAGAAAGAACCCCTGTTGGTTGACCCAACCTAGTACTCTGAGAGGTATAACTGAATACCCCTAAGGTTACAGATCCCAATAACCACCGTGCAACTAAAGGACTAATTCCAAGATTTATGGAGGTAGATTATATGCCCTGGATAAATGTTTACAGTCACCCACAAACCTGTGTTCTTTCTACCCATAAGGGACCCATTTATATGTGGAATCAACTATACTACATATTTAATCGTTGAGGCTGACCTTGGAACTGGAGGAACCCTATGGATGTTCCAGTAAGTGTCAGAAGGGCCTCTGATCTACTAGAGTCATGCTGGATCATATGTATCAGGAGTGGCACAGGAATGTGAATCCGAGAACAAACTAGGATAATAGGAGTGTTGTATCTGGAAGGGACATTGAGCTCTGTGCAAATGTTTCAGACACAATTTTCAGCAGGTGTAAATGTAATACCCCTAGTATAGGGAACAATGTGACAGACATGGTCAAAACAGATAAAAATACTTCCAAACCTCCCCTTTGACGCTAGACAAACCTGTAGGACAGATACATAAAATATCCTTAATTCATTCTCAATGAAATTAATGACTGGAAGTGGTAAGAGATTACACTCTACTGTAATGACTGCAACCGTCCCACTTAAGGGAAGACTCTGATCCTGCTCAGAAGAGCCAAAAACATTCTCGGCCGAAGCAATAGGACAGGTAGCAACTGTAGTATGTAACTGTGAGGAGGAAAGATCCAAAACTGCTGGTGTTCCAAGAGGGCACAGACATAGAGACGAAAAATAAATTAACGCTCCTAGGATGCCTCCATCTGCTGTCCAATCAGATCCCTATCTGGTGTGGAAGAACAGCTGGCCCTGTATTCTAAAAAAGAAAAACCCACTAACTAGGGGATTGAGAAATTGAAGAAAAAAAATAAATAAATAAAATAAATGGAACCAAAATAAGTGCCTTCTGGACACAGAGCCTTAAGTCACAAAGCCGTCTTGTTTTGTTGATAGTATAAGGTAGTATAAGCAGAATATCCCTATCCTGGGCCAGACTTGAACAGAGGTCATCCCTAAGGACTAACAAGACACTTTGAGGACTCCTATAGCCTGAAAACCCTTGGTTTGAAATATATACCTTATGCAAATTCCCAGTGGCCTGATATGTATGTGTACCCTGTCTCTATAGACACCCTGTATTGGCAGATAAAATGTCCCATCTATCCTGACATTAAGAATATCAGTAGAAATAGTATAGGAATAACACTGGGTAGTGGCTCCCCTCTCTAATTTGTAGGAGGCACCAAGGAGTCACCCTAGAAAATGGTAGATACATCTGGGGATCCTTCAGCCAAGCATAAAGAACTGTATACCTTGTTCTTCCTTAAACCTATGAATATGGAATTTCCACAGGTTGTACCCCTAGAAACTAGCCAGATGTCCTGGCTGCTATAGTGAAATTTATGGATGAAGAGTTCAAGTACTGATTGTTCCAGGAATCTGTTGCATAAAAATATAGGTTTATTGAGCCAACGTTTCTGGTTCCAAAAAAGAACCCATCCCAAGGACACAAATCATATATAGATATCTGTGCAAACATATATACACACACTCATATACATGCCTTAGTATTAAAATATATGCACCTGCCTATGGCCCTCTTATAGATGCAAACATATATGTTGCTTGGTAGACCAGTTGTATTATGGAGCTTATCCATTAATTGAGCATTTGTTCTGAAGGCAGTAGAATCCCCCTGCCGGATGTGGGCCATGTTGCAAGCATATATTAAAATATGTGATAATAATATGTACCTCGGTTAGTGTCCTAAGCTCCTGGTAGAGCACAGTACCCGACCCCAGAACTCGAGCTGCGTGGGTAGTAATAAACCGCACAATTGACTGGGCAAAGCAATTATCTGGTCCTCCATTCGTTCAGGCAGTGATCAGTGATACAAGGCTGCTGAATCTGGAAAAATTTACATTAAATGGTCCCAAAAGTAGTACATACCTGTGGTTATTGTCAACCCAGCAATCCCTACGACAGACAGGCTTCAGAACTCCTGTAGTGTTTATCAAGACAAAGTTAAGCTTACCTACCATCGGGAAAAATATTGCCTAGTGCTTAATTTATTAAGCCCTATTTTATCCCAGGAGCAATGCCATGGAATGAAAAGACCTTCATATGTAGGTACTCATCTGGATTAAACCTGAATGTACCCCAGAAACAATTACAACCCCATGTAATGCATAGTTTAGGTTAGCTGCAGTCAGAGCAAACCTATATCAGACCTTCATAGCTACCCAGTCCAGTGATCTACATCTATTAGAGCTACTGGTTCAAGGTGAGCAATAATTAGAGCATATCATACTGCAAAGAATAGGAGCATACAGATATGATCACAGCAACATGTAATACATAAAATATTAGCTACTGCTTAGGGCAAGCGTAAATCTGGTCCTAGCCGTTCCCAGGCCTGTGCTTTACATACCTTAGGGCTACCTATTCTAGGTGAGCCATAGCCAGGGTATATACTGCGGAAGAAAATATAAGCACAGATTCAATCACAGTAACATGAATACATAGTTTATATTAGCTGCTGCTTAGGGCAAGCATATCTCAGGGCCTAGGAACTCAAAAGGCCTGTGCTCTACATCCATTAGGGCTACTTGTTCCATGAGAGAAATAGCCAAATCGTAAACTGCAGAAAACATGTAATACATAGTTAGGTTAGCTGCTGCTTATAGCAAGCATGTGTCAGGGCCTAGCAGCAAGACAGATCTGTGCTCTACATCTCGCAGGGCTACATGTTCTTTGTGAGCAATAGCCAGAGCATAAGCTGTATAACAAAATAGTAGCACAGGTACAATCACAGCAACATGAAATACATAGTGAATAAAGTACCCCCTCTTGTAAAATATAAGGATATTATTAGTTACCGAGGAGTTTCATGACCATATAAAAACACGAGGCCGAAGGCCGAGTGTTTTTATACAGGTCATGGAACTCCGAGGTAACTATTAATATCCTAATATTTTACAACTGGGGGTACTTTATTTATTATAATACACAAATTTTAGTGAGTCATGTGACAGAAATGACATCACTACTCACCGTTTATAACTGATGACATCACTACTCACCGTTTATAAGGATATAATTTACAGGATATTCATGGCTTTTGTGTATTATATAGTTATATTACCTGCTGCTTCGAGCAAGCATGTCTCAGGGCCTAGCAGCCAGCCAGACCTGTGCTCTACATCCTGTAGGGCCACGTTTTACCTGTGAGCAATAGCCAGAGCTTAAGCTGTAGAACAAAATAGGAGCACAGGTACAATCACAGCAATATGAAATACATAGTTAGGTTAGCTGTTGCTTAGAGCAAGTATGTCTCAGGGCCTAGCAGCCAGCCAGACCTGTGCTCTACATCCTGTAGGGCCATGTTTTACCTGTGAGCAATAGCCAGAGCTTAAGCTGTAGAACAAAATAGGAGCAAAGGCATAATCACAGAAACATGAGGTCCATAGTTTAGATTAGCTGCTGCATAGAGCAAGCTTATATCGGGCCCTAGCATTCAGCCAGACCTTTGCTCGACCTCCATTATGGCTACCTGTTCTATGTGAGTAATAGCCAAAACATAGAATGCCGAACAAAAATAGCGCAATACATATTATGGATTATCTGATGTTTATAGCAAGTATATATCAGAGCCTAGCAGCCCACCCAGCCCAGGGATCCATATTCAATAGGGCTACTGGTGTCCTATTTGTAAATGGCCTGAATTCAGCACCCAGCCTGACAGTATACAATACTTGTCAGCATAAGAGAATGTTAGCCCAATTATCTATTTGTATAAGGGCTACTGGTTTCAGGCGGGCTACTGCTTTCAGGCAGGAAACAATCATAACCAGGCACAGTGCAGATAAGCATATGAATATATAGCATGCAAGCAGTTAGTTAGACCTTCGTACACTGCAGAACAGCATATGGAGACACTTCTTAACTGCTGCTCATTATGCAAGGCTGGAAGCTGACCCCTTAATGCCACAAATTCCAGGACACTATTGTTAACAGGAAAACAGGCCTCAAAAGTTTACTGACAACAGCAGGTCTTACCTGAGGCTGCAGCTTCCTCGCTTGCTGAGTTAGAGAGTGGGCGGGGCCATCTCCACTTGTTTTAGCTGGACCTGATTATACTCAGCTGGTGTCTGCACTCAGTGGGGGTTGATTATACTCAGCTGGTGTCTGCATAGGCAGGGAACCCAAAGCAACTGCGTAGGTTATACTGAGGCAAATTGGATAATTAGTGTTGGTGCTTCCTGCACAGGCCCAAGTTTGCTATAATATGAAGCCTATAGCGAAACTTCTTTTATATTTTTTTATTATTTTTTTTTTTTTTAACTACCTCCACCTTAGGAAAGTCTGTTGAGGGAGGCAGTTGGCCATGACCTGCCCCCATTAAAACAAAAATAAAACAAAGGTAACAGGGGGCAGTAAGGTTCAGGCCCCTAACTAATTTGCCTAAACTAACTGCCACCTCCCTCGCCCATCTGTAAAAATGGGGTGTAGGGGCCACATACACCACTGCCGCCGGACGCCCTCTGGGCAGGTCGGGAGGGCACACAAATGGGGGGACAAGCACCTGCCACCCAATGCTCTTGATAGCAATACGGGAAGGCAACTGAAATACAGGAAGACAAGGAGTAGCAAACATTGCACCTCAGTGCCTTACCTGATTCAAGAGCTGAAGTTCAGAAGACTCCAGGTCTGAGGTAGTGTGCTGGGGGAAAAAAAGGTCCCCTGGACCAAAACCCCTGTCCCTAGGACGCCCTTGGGGCAGGCCTAATGCTTTCCTAGGCATAAAAAGAGAAAAACAAAAATTTGCTTCTAATGATTGAGGCATTTGTTCAGAGAACAAAGCCAAGAGCATAAGAGAAGGAAAAAAAAGTACTGAGCAAAAGTAAGTGAATACCAATTCACTTACTTTTGCCACATGTAGATATGTTATATATATTTTGGGTATTTTTTTCCATAAATAAATTACCAAATATAACAATTTTTACATTCAAATGAAAATATAGAATATTTTAAAGGGTTCACAAACCGTTCAAGCCCCACTGTAGATTTATGAATAAGCAGGATATAATGCAGGACACACAGGACAGAGGAACAAGCTAGTATTATGGTCCTAGTCACAATGAACTAGAAAAGATGAATGGCAGCATTTGAGGCAAATTAAATTACATTCGGACCCTGTACAGAAAGTAAAACAAAAATAGTTAAGCATCACCAATACAAGAAAGGGCAGATTTCCATACAACAACACCCTCAACAGGAAGAAATGGAAAGATCAGGATCTTGACACTTAATTAAAGAAGTTGGGTATTTGCAGGATTTATGCAAATTACCAAAATAAGGAAACGGAGATCAACTACATCATAGGTTTAATAACCTTTGGCCTTACCAAGAATTATTTGTATTCAGGTTATGTCTATACCAGAGACATCAAGCCAGTTGTTTAGTATTTTTGTAGTGTCTTTATTACATCCTTTTCTTTTTTTTTTTTACATATTCTTTATTTGGTTTTTCTTTTTCAAAAGGGTAAAACAAAGACAATATACAGAAAGAAGAAAACATAAAATAATAAGGACAATAAAAAATTACATCAGAAGGGAGTGACCCCTGGTAGCATTCACAAGATATATGTACAGTCAGTGCATGCAGTAGTACACAATAGTTGACATTATCTCGGAAACAACATAAGTAGAACCCAGTAACATCCTCTTAGTCAGTGGTAGCAAGGGTCACCAAAAGAATAGAAAGACAAGGGTGGATCAGTACCGCACAATCTAACAGATCCTAAGGATGCAACAACATCATTATCACGATCTATCATCTAGTTCACAGAAAAAGGAAGTTCACAGATGCAGACATTACCCAGTCCATGAAGGGATATCATACAGCAGCTAAAGCATGGGTATAATCCAGGGAAGATTTGAAAAGGGTCCAGGATGCCCAGGTTTCAATATACTTGGTAGGGGATTTGGTTGTGTATGAGAACAATTCTTCCATACGTTGTATCTGGTTAAGTTCCACCACCCATTCAGCCACTGTGGGCGGTCTAGTGCTCTTCCATAATCTAGGAATGACAGTTCGAGCTGCCGCTATTGCAAATGCTATAAAGCCCTTAGGTACAATTTTCAGCTGAGTAGCGGGGGAAGGTATTGTTAGCAGTGCTAATGAGGGATCAGGTGGGACAACTACCCCAACGACCCGAGAGATGAGCTGGAAGACTGATATCCAAAAGGGTTGCAATAAATGACAGCCCCACCAAATATGTGTCATATTCCCTCTCTCCCTGTTACAGCGCCAACATAAATCGGGCACCCCGGGATAAATACTATGTAGGGTCGTGGGGCACCTATACCACCTGGTGAGAATCTTATAGTTAGTCTCCTATGCTTTGCACGCAGTGGCCAGCTTGTGAGTAAGGATAAAGGATCTTTCCCAGTCTTTGACACTAAAGGAAGTATTAAGCTCTCTCTCCCAGTGAGCTTTAAATTTAAGATCTTGGGTACCCTTCAGCTCCAAGAGTATGGAGTACACTTGCGCTAAAGTATGGGCAGGTTTCAATTTAGCTAAACAGGGACCATCAAAGGCCGTACCGTCCGACAATAGCAAGTCTTTCTCTGGATGTGTTTGAAACCAATGGGTCAATTAGTGGTGCATAAACCTCTGAGCAAATGACTGCGTGGGGATCTCCAAAATATTGTCTAGAGTAGCCACTCCTGTCAAACTTCTCACCTCGATAAAGGGATAATTCTCCCTCTGTCGTTTAGCTAAGAAACCCTTACTAAGCATACCCGGCGGAAATGCTGGATTCCCAATCAGGGGAGTCATTGGCCCGGTCGAACCGACAAGGGTATCTGTCGTATGAGCTTGTCCCACATCAATAATATATTGTAGATAGTTATGGGTAACATCGAAGTGTCTTGCCTATCTTTAGGAATAATCCAAGGTAGCGCCTCTAAAGGTTGCTTCACCTGAGACTGTTCTATCTGAATCCAATCTTTTTCGTCTCGATAATGAAAACAGTCAACCAGTCTAGTGCAGGTTGCTGCTTGCCAATAAGTGTACAGGTCGGGTAATCCTGCCCCTCCATTCTGTTTGCGCCTGTGCAATACTGACATTTTGATACGGGGTGACTTATTAGCCCAAACAAATTGCGTGATGAGCTTATTGGCTTTTTGCAAGATAGACATAGTAGGCGGTATGGGGAGGGTCTGGAAAAGGTAGAGAAATTTCGGTAGGATTATCATTTTGATAAAGTTAATCCTCCCAAACCAGGTGATGAGTGACTGGTCAACCCTTTGTAGGTCAGCCTTAATTTGGTTCAATAATTTGGAGTAATTGAGTGTCGCAGCTGTGGAACTGTCATGAGGGACCAGGATCCCGAGGTATTTGAGGGAGTTAGTTTGCCAAGCAAATGGAAAATTTTGTTGCAGTCTGAGAAGATCGGGCCAAGGGGCATCCCTGGCGCGTTCCATTCGTGAGGGAGAAAGCTGACGATAGAGTTCCATTTATCCTGATCCTAGCCGTTGGGACTGTATACAATGCCATAACTTTAGATATAAATGACTGCCCCAGACCAGTTTGTATGAGAGATTCCCTGAGAAATTTCCAGCAGACCCGATCAAAGGCCTTCTCAGCGTCCGTCGATAACAAGATAAGTGGGATTTTACGCCTCTGAGCATATTGGAGAACGGAGAAGGTCTTGATGGTATTGTCCCTCGCTTCCCGACCCGGGACAAACCCCACCTGATCAGTGTGTATAAGCATGTTCAGCAAGGGCCTCAATCTGTTGGCCAATATCTTGGCGTACAGCTTTGTGTCAACATTCAATAAGGAAATGGGGCGATAGCTAGCGCAGTTTGTCGGGTCTTTACCTGGCTTAGGCAGTACGGTTATGGTCGCCTCCAGGAAGGACTGGGAGGGAGGCGTCGTGTCAGAAATGGCGTTAAATGCTGGGAGGATAACCAATGCTAGGGAATCCCCTAAATGTTTATACAGCCCTATAGAGAAGCCGTCCGGCCCGGGGCATTTGCCCTGGGGGGTAGAGGAGATGGTTTTAGTTCCTCCTGAAGGAGGGGCCCGTTCAGTGCCTCTAGTATTTCTGGATCTGCTAAACGCAAATGGGTGGTTGCAGCTATGTAATCCTTCAGTTGTTGTTCATCAGGGAGGGGGTCTGCCTTCAAGTTGTATAATTTAGAGTAATATTGAGTAAAAGTCTGAGCAATCTTATTGGTATGGTGGGCGGAGTGCCCCTCAACCGTTTGGATGGTTTGGATATAATTTACATTCTGCTGCTGCTTATACAACCTCGCCAGTAGATTACCATATTTATTTCCCCAAGCATAAAACTTCCCCTTTCCCCTCTCAACGTATTTGCAATACTGAAATTGGGCCAAGTCCTTAAGCTCCTGCCTGGCCTGTTGAAGTTTACCGTACGTTTCAGCATCAAGGTCAGCCTTGTGCGTGGTCTCCAATACATGGATCTGCTGGAGTAATTGACTATATCTCAATGTCCTGGCCCTCTTAAGTCTAGAGCCGTGTTTAATAAGAGTGCCCCGAAGCACGCACTTCAACGCCTCCCACCTCGTCAGCGGGGTCGTGTCGTCCCCTTCGTGGTCTCGCTGAAAATTCGTTATGGTTAGTTTCAGATCAGACATACAGTCTTGGTCCCTCAATAAGGATTCGTTGAGACGCCAGGTCCACTGGCGAGTAGGGAGGTCAGGAATTTTTATATCTATAAACACGGGATTGTGATCGCAATTAGTTCGCGGTCTAATGTCGGATAAGGAGACCCAGTCTAGGATGTGATGGGACACTAAGACATAGTCAATTCTGCTGTATTGGTTGAAAGGGGGGGGTTAATATGTGAAATCCTTGACAGTCGGGTGTTGGATTCTCCAGGGATCAAGAAGCTGGTACTTATAAAGAACTTGTTTGGCCTGACATAAACGGTGGAATGGAATGCTAGACTTGCCAGTCGAAGTGTCAAGGCGGGGGTCGAAAGCCACGTTAAAGTCCCCTCCCACAATGAGCTGACCTTCTATAACCCCCTCTAAAAGCAATAACATTTGTTCCAAAAACTGCGTCTGTCCTGTATTCGGGGCATAGCAATTGATGATCGTTAGAATAGTCCCCTGGATTTCTATTTTGATGGCTTGTACTCGCCCGGTTCCAACTACTTTCAAATCCTTCACAGTGCAGTATGTATGTATCGCTATAGCCGTACCCTTACATTTAGCGACCGGGTTATCATTACAGAACCAGTTCGAGAAATATTTGTTGGATAACTTGGGCCTATGCCCTACCTTAAAATGAGTTTCCTGTACTAGGAGTATATCAGTCTTATCCCTATGCATCTCATAAAGTAATTGAGATCGCTTCTCAGGTGTATTGAGGCCTCTACAATTAATGGATGTTATCCGTAATCCTGCCATAAGGACGTGCTGTGAGGAACAAAACCGCCAAGGTCCAATACACCTGGAGCGAATTGCATGTCAGGGAAGATTGTGGTCTGATCCAAAAGAAAGAAAGAAAAAGAAAAGGGGGTGCATTTCAAGACAACACATAGCAAAAAGACAAACAAATCTAACTGTAACAGTATTCTCATATTCGTGGGTACCTGTCCCACATGTGTCCTAGGGGGGAGTGGTGGTCCGTCACCTGCCCTAAGGGCCGCATAGAAAACTCTGGCGTCATAGGGGGTCAATAGAAATCTGAGCGTAATTGGACGGGCGCCCAAAAAGAACAGAGGTGGAAGACATAGAGAGCAGCAATCTACTTGCAAATAGCAAGAAACAGTGATAGGAAGACATTTGAAAACTCTATGTCCATCAACCATACGAGCAAGACTGCTTCACAGTAAAATGTCCATACATTACCAGGTCAGCGGAGATTAGGCGTAGAAGGAAACATAAACCTGTAACTGTATAAAAGTAACTGTGCAGTCAATCGGAAACCGTGAAGGTTGTCGATCTCGACCATATTTCACTGGACTCGCAGTAGAATCGACCATCGCAGATCCACATTTCGACATCACTCCGAAACCGGCCTCGCCGATCCAGTCACAGCAAATCTCCAGGAGTCCGGTCCCTTCCACATAGGCAACGTCATCAGAGGTAAAGAGAGCCGCTTCAGAAAGCCTTCTAGATCCGCCGGATTCCTCAAAGTGGCAGGTTTGCCCTGGTGGAAAGCTGTTAAGGCAAAGGGGAACCCCCACTTGTACTTAATCCCCTTCGCTTGGAGGACTTGCAGCAATGGACGCAATGCCCGCCTCTGGGCCATTGTAGTCCTGGATAGATCTTGGAAAAATCTGAGCTTAGCCCCATCAAAGTCCCTGGTCAAATTAGCCTTCGACATGATACCCTCTTTCTCAGCATAAAAATGAACACGACATATAACATCTCGTGGAGTGGGAGCCTCTGGCCGTAGCGGCCGCAATTCTCTGTGTACTCTATCAATCTCGATATGAGTTGTAGGAGGCCTACCCAGCAGTTGATTGAAAATGCCTTGCACCGAGGGCCTTAAGTCCTCCGGACCTGTGGCTTCAGGGAGCCCTTTAATGCGGATGTTATTGCGCCTTCCCCTGTTTTCCTGGTCATCTAGGTGTTGTTGCAGGAGGTATATCTGCGTGGCCTGAAGAGTCACTGTTTTCCGGAGGGCCCCAACATAGTCCGACTGCGCGGATTGAGTTTCCTCCAGTGCCTGGACCCGACTGTTAACTTGTTGAAAGTTCTTATTGAGATCAGCCAATTCTGTTCACAATGCACTCTCAAGTTTGTACACCACCTGGGTCAGGTCTGCTTTAGTGGGTAGGCCGGTGAGTGACTGCCGGATCGCTCTCAAGTCCGCCGTCAGCGCTGCCTGGTCTGTGGTACTTGGACCGGCAGCCGCTAATCCACTGCTATGCTGCGTCACAGGGATCGGCCCAGACTGCGTATGAGCGGGGGTAGTAGCCCCGGTTCCCCTCAGTGTGTAATGGCTATCAGGCCATGGCGGGATGGAAAACGCTGGGCTGGGCAGCGCCCCAATAGTGGCATCGCCGGGAGTGCAGAGTAGGGGGTTATTTGGTACGGTACCGTTAGTGGCGGCGGTAGACAAATGCCCCACAGACGTGCCATCTTGGGAGTGTCCGGTTTGCCAGTCTGCTCCGTCTCCCGAACTCCACGCCGACGCACTGCTGTCTGGGGTGGTACGCGAGGCAGCCGTCTGCGTACCGTGTACTTGAGCTTGGATGGTCAGCTGCCGTTTACTGTTGTCTGCTGGCGGGGAAGGCACAGGTGTGGTCATTATATCTTCCTCGTACATTTGCCCCACTCCGGCTGCTTCGTCATCAAGGCCTCTGGTCCAAGATGGCCGCCGAGGGTCTGCTGAGAAGTCGGTGCAATTATCTTGTGTATGGAAGAAAGATCCGATATTACCTCTGGGAGAGTTCCCTGCGGGTTTCTGCTTCGTTTTATGTCTCCGCTGCCTAGTCATTGCAGCTTAGGCCAGAAATAGGATTAATTAGACCCCTTTACACGGAGCTCCAGTTACATGCGTGCTACTCAGTTCAGTGCTAGGCCACGCCCCTTATTACATCCTTTTCTACCCAAAGATGCCATGTTTTACCCCTGCCCATGTAAGTGAGACACCTGCAACAATTTCAATCATAGGTAAGTGTGCATTTTCCAAAAACCCACCTGGCTGTGATAAGAATACAGGCAGTCCCCGGGTAATGTATGAGATAGGGTCTGTATGTTTGTTCTTAAGCTGAATTTGTATGTAAGTTAAAACATATACATTTACTTATTAAATGTAACTTAGACAGATGTCTGTCTTAACATAGTTTTTCTTACCTTTCTGTGTATATTTAATTTTACATTTCTGTGCTCCGCAGTAACACATGCAAGAGGGGATTGGGGCAGGTGGCTTATTAAAGCTAAACGCCAATAAAAGTCAAGCAAATTATAGTATGTTATTGTTATAGCCCCCAGATGTAAGTGTGAATTGTATGTAATTCGGTGTATTTATTTCAAGGACTCTCTGTATCTTGGTAGATATCTTGGTGGATTATAATTGCACAAGATGAATTTAGTGGTGATCCAATTTAAAGGACAAGTTTTTCTTGGAGCGATTGTTATGATCCAAACCTTTCCAATTGTCATTATCAAAACCTTCCCAAATTTGCCACAATACAAGATGGGTGATAAGATACAGCTGTATGATTTATGGTGTTTGATTATGCATTCCAGTGTGTTGAAGGTCCCCTCTTTTAAAATAGTGGTGTTTTGAATTCGAGCATTTTTGAGCAAAATTTACATGCACACAAATGAGAACTTTGGGAGTGTTGTAATATAGGCACTGTATTTGGTTCCTTTAGAACCAAATAATTGTTCTCTGGATAAATAATTACTACTTGCTGGCTGGTTACTATACCAGGAAAAAAAATTCCACTGGTTATAACAAATGTGTATCATACTTTTAGTAAGTATGTAAAGCCCAACTTTTTTTATTCTGTAGGGCTACTCATATTGAAGCCCATGAAGCTTTGAAGATGTGTATTGTCCATGGCTTCCTACTGGCTAGTTTAGGAGCATAACTAAAGGGGATATAACAGTGTGGAGCTTAAGGTACATAGGATTGCCTTTTTTACAACAAAATGAAAATTATATTGACACATACCTATAAAGAACATAACTATACTTGATATTTTAACCAGGCTAAAGTTTTCTGAGCACAAAGAGCAGGAGTGCTGAAGTTGAGGGAAACAAGGAGATTGGAAGTTGTTGGAAAGGCAGGTCCAATAGCCAAAATTTAGAGTCAGGACCCTACACAACTATTTGCTGTAACTAGCACAGAAGCAATATTTGTAATGCAACATATTCTGATTTGTGTAATCAAATGTTTGTGCATCAGATATTAAGAGAAAGAGAAGTTATAGGTTTATGATTATACATTTAACTTTTTATGAAATGCATGTCATAATAGCACATCATTAATTCCAGTAATGGCTTACTCAAGATCTAGAGGGGAAGGGCGGAATGCATTTAGCACCTTCTACAGAGTCCCACACACACATCCAAAATGAAAAAAAAGAAAAAGGATGTGGGTTAACCGCAAGAAAAAACAACGTGTAAATTTTTTTTTTTTAACTTGTTTTTTATTGCAAATGATAAAGAATAATCACATTGAATAGTTATACAGAAGTCCTTAAAGCGGAGAGTGTATCAAGTGTGATTACGAAAATAAGGCAGGACAATAACATTTTAATAACTTTTTAAACAATCAGCTCAGGCATGGCTTATAGCAATGGGGGGGACCTGTGGGGATTAGGAGGTTAGAAGTCTGTTAGTTAGATGACTTCTGGGAGGTGCGGTGGCAGATCTCGATGGGTCTTGTTGCAACGTTGCTAGATATTGGGATGATTCCATGATCAAAGGGTGAGCCTTGAGAGCTTCCATATCATACCAAGAGGTATGTCTGAAGGTGTAGATTGTGAGGCATTTGATATGTTGTGGAAGGTGTGCTATGTAGGTGGACCAGGAGTTGAAAAATTTCGATGTGTTATGTTCCTTTCTGGTTATGGTTTCCAGCCAGTCCATATGGAAAATATGGTGCAGTTTCTGTTTCACCAGCGTCATTGACGGGGGGTCAGTGTGTAGCCACTGTTGGAGTATCGTTTTCCTGGCGGCTGCAGCCAATCTGCCCAGAAGATGTTTGTCAGTGTTTGTGACGTGTGAAAATGAATTAAGTGTACTGAACAGAGCCCAAGTTATGTGTGGTTGGAGGGGTTTCCCTACCATCTGTGCACCATATGAGATGACTTCTTTCCAAAAAGATTGTATTAAGGGACAAGACCACATGGTATGTATCAAATTCGCTTCAGGAGCGTGGCATTTTAAACATACATCTGAGGAGAGGTTACCCATCTTGAATCGTTTGAGTGGAGTAAGATATGAGTTGTGGAGAATTTGCAAGGACATTTCCTGAAATCTGCTTGCCGGGAGTAACATCATTACTTTAGTATGTTGTTTCAAGATGTCTGGTTCTGTAGTATCAGGTATTTCACTAAGCCACTTGAAAGTAGGTTTATCTTTGTTATCTAAGTCTAAAAGTGGTTTAATAGTTTGGTAAATGTGCGAGGTCGGGATTTTTTTATTTTTGTCCTTCCAGAGTTGGTTTAACAAGTTATTTTTGTCAGTAGTCGTTAGGAGTTTGGTTGTGGTGTTCGCGAAGTGAATGATCTGCAGGCTGAGGTATAAGTGGGTGTGTGTGAACGGAAATTTCTCTACCAGCTTATTGAAAGAGAGTACTGAGTAATTGTTGTCTAGTGTGTCATGTATATTCCGTAGGCCTTGAACACCCCAGTCACATAGTATGGGATTCCTCATACCTGTAGGAAAGTTGCTATTATCTATCCACGACAGGTAAGGAGAGGTATACCGCGATAGATTCTGGGCTTTTCTGACTGAGTGCCACGCGTAATATGTGTCTATGAATAATGGATTATTTCTAATATGTGTCGGAATGTTTTGTATAGGCGAATGCAACAGGTTGTTGAGAGAGTGGTTGTCAGTGCGATATTGGTCTAGTGAGAGTGTAGTGTATAAATCTCTATTTAAAATCCAGTCTCCTGCGTAACGAAGAAGGGCTGCTTCGTTATAGGCCTTAAAGTTAGGGAAATTGAGACCACCTAGGGTTTTAGGTTGTTGCAATTTAAAAAGGCTAATGCGTGGGCGTTTTTTATTCCATATGAAAGTTCTCAATATTTGATTCAATCGTTTCAAATCGGTCGGTTTAATACAGTATGGCAGCATCTGTATTGGATATAAAAGTTTGGGAAATAAGATCATTTTAACGAAATGTATTCTGCCCAAGAAGGAAAGATTAACGTGTTTCCATTGCTGCGTTTCTTGTTGTATGGTATCAATTATTTTCCTAATGTTTAGGGGGTATAGATCTTTGTGATGAGAGGGAATTTGGATTCCTAAGTATTTAATGCTTTGCTTAGTTTTTTTGAAGGGGAAGTGTGGAAGCCAATCTGTGTTTTCTGTGTGGTGTAGTTGGAGAGCTTCTGATTTGTCCAAATTGATCTTAAAACCTGCTATTTTGCCAAATCTGTGAATGATCTGTAAAAGAGCAGGAATTTCCTTCTTTGGCTGGTTCACAAAAAGCAGGATATCATCCGCAAACAACGTGTAAATTTAAAGAAAAAAGCTTGTTCTTATTTGCTCTTACAATACATTTAGGGGCCGAAAATCCTTCGACTTCAAATATCGAAGTCGAAGGATTTAGCGCAGATAGTTTGATCAAAAAAAGGATAATTCCTTCGATCGAACGATAAAATCCTTCGAATCAAACGATTCTAAGGATTTTAATCCAACGATCGAAGGAATATCCTTCGATCAAAAAAAGTTAGGCAAGCCTATGGGGAGCTTCCCCATAGGCTAACATTTACTTCGGTAGCTTTTAGATGGTGAACTAGGGGGGCAAAGTTTTTTTTAAAGAGACAGTACTTCGACTATCGAATGGTCGAATAGTCGAACGATTTTTACTTCGAATCCTTCGATTCAAAGTCGTAGTCGAAGGTCGTAGTAGCCCATTCGATGGTCGAAGTAGCCCAAAAAAAACTTCGAAATTCAAAGTTTTTTACCTTCGAATCCTTCACTCGAAGTTAGTGAATCGGCCCCTTAATTTTTTACTTTGAATCCTTCGATTCAAAGTCGTAGTCGAAAGTCGTAGTAGCCCATTCGATGGTCGAAGTAGCCCAAAAAAACTTCGAAATTCGAAGTTTTTTACCTTCGAATCCTTCACTCGAAGTTAGTGAATCGGCCCCTTAATCTTTTATAATGAAATCATTAATTCTATTATTTTGTCTTAATTATTTGATTTTTCCACAAACAAATCTGTATCTCCTTATACAACTACATACAATTTTATTCCCTGCTTTTCCACTTACATCTCCCTAACATTTCCTCCAGTAATTTTTTATATATATATATATATATATATATATATATATATATATATATATATATATATATATATATATATATATATATTGCCTACTTAATCACCCTGTCACGGTCGGCACCCAACACCAGAACAAACACCATGCACCCTGGTCTCGGGTCGTGCTTCACCAGTAGTGTGACCGCCTTTGGGCCTCGGGAGGAGCCCTCAGCTTACTTGGATGCCACCTGGACTTAAACGAGAGGTGCAAGATGAGGGTTCTGGATAGGCAGAGGGGCACGACTGCAAAGCAAGTCTTTGGACAGAAGATCGTAGTACAAGGTGTTAAGCAAAAGAGTAGTCAAATCAGGCCGGGTCGAGGCAGGTAGAGAATAAACGTTATCAGGCAGGCGAGGGTCAAACGAGGAAGTCAATCAGAAGGGATTCAGCAGAAGGAGTAGTTGGTATACAGGCGAGGGTTAGGATCCAGAGGTCAGAATAGTCAAAAGCCAGGCAAGGGTCACAACAGGAATCAAACAAGTTCAAGATACGAAATAGCAAAAGCTGAAAAGCACCAGGTAAAAAACTATCACGGGCAAGGTCCCATGGGCTTTAAATAGCGTTTGAATTACGCGCCATTGCGCGCTGACGTCACAACGTCAGCGCGCCTGCGCCTTTAAATTGCACAAGAGCGTGCCGCGCCTACGGCCTAAAAGAAACTGCTCGTTGCGGCAGGCGTCCCTGCCATCCCCCCACTAGACCACCAGGTACGTTCCTTACACACCCTTTCTCTGAAAACAAAGATGCATGATGTATTTGTTTACGGCCATCCATTATCAATAGGCTTATAAATAGTCCATTCATGTTTTTATTGGCTTGTGTTAACATTTTTCATTACTACTCAGCAATGCGTTAGGGATTGCGCTTACATTGAGATGGAGTTCTACTCAGTCACATGGTTTATTCTTTCTTATGAATTAATTGTGAAATAAGCAGAGCATTTGATTGGACTTGGCTGCCAGTGCTTGTTGGAGTTGTGTATTGGCGAACCATAATCTATAGTAGAAATTTGCCAACAACAAAAAGTGAAGACACAGGTCAGGCAGTGGTATCTAAATCATAATACACCATAATAAGCTTTGAGTTAAGCTTTCCATGAAAATGTCAGGCATGCTATTACATATCTGTGGCAAGATATCTACAGTCACTCTTGCCATCAGTGTGAAGCATTGGCTGTCAAAATGTGGTATACTATGACCCTTGAGGTATAGGGATGGCGCGAACTGTTCGCCGGCTCGCATTTTTGCGCAAGTTCGCGAATATGTTCGCGAACTTTTTTTCCGACGTTCGCTACATCCCTATTGAGGTAGAGGTTTTAAATTGGTCTGACCTCAAGTCCTCGTTGTAGTCTAACATTTACTGTAGTTAGAAATCCTTTACATTATAACATGGCTACAATAAATAACTGTAAATCCTAAATAGGTAGCATGCAAAGGTTCTGACTCCAAGCCAGTGCTTTGGCCCTTCCTGGTGGGGTTTACAGTTTGGAATCTCTGCCTTACAAATATTTAGACACTTTGCAGACTCCCGGCGGGCTCCGGCCCCTGTAAGCCCCTTGTTCCACGCCAACTCAGACCTGCTCCCCCTGCTGTAACCTGTGGACACCGGCATTTCCCCCTGGTCAAGACCTCAAAGTAAGGTATGCAGTACATGATGTGCGGGGGGGGGAGTTGTTATGCCTCAGAAACCCCAGTCCAATGCTGGAGAGGAATGGCATATCTGTGCGGCATTCGGGTTTTGGCATATAAGTGGCACACTATATGCGGATTTAAAGCCCCCAAAATAATTTCTTAATCATTTCATATAATGTCTTATATGCCAAATGCACTGCATGGTTATAGGGGGAAAGTACCAGCCAACCATGAGTTATTAATGAATGGGTTTTTTTATTAAAACACCCCAATTTGTCTGGTCGGAGTTTAAAAGGGGAAACCCCAATTTTTTATGGAAAAAATAACTCGAATTTTTGGAGATTATTATACCCCGAGGCTGCTAAAAGTAAGAATCCGAAAAAACGCCATCTCAAACCTGCCAAGGTCATGTAGAAGTCAAAGGCAGATGTCCTTTTTACAATTGGAAGATATCATTATCTGCGCTGGGTTTCATACGATAATCTGAAAAAAAAAATATTTGGGCTTCAAATCTGAAAAAAAATCTTACTTTTTGAATTTTTTAAAATAATTTAAAATAATGAGAAAAATGAAGTTTTTTAATATATACCCCCTTTAGTGTATTAAACCTTTTCCACTTGAATTAACAAAAAAAAAATTTTGTATAATTATTTTGCATAATTTGAACCTTACATTCACAGTTGGTGTACCTGTGTTAGAAATCCATAAATACTGAAGTATGTTCATTTCTTTGTTCTTTATAATTGTACCTATAGTCAGTATATTTATGGCATCATCACCTTTACTTTAGCATGATAATAGGTTTTTAAAAGTACATTATCATCCTAATACCCCTATGCCCATAGGTCATAAGTCAGTATTTTGTCACTGCTGTAATACTGTTTTATTCTCCTACTGCCCTGTCAGTAATATAAAAGTAGTACTATGTATCATTGCCTTTGCCTTATTCTTTTACCACTATGGCTAATATCACACATGGGGTTTGTTGATTACTTTTTGGTAGTATTTTTCTCCATGTCATATTAGCTTTCTTTGCCTCCCTGCATTATACCGTATATGTTCTTTTCCAGTAAATCATTATTCAGGGTGTATCTATCTCTATCTCATTATTGCACTGTTTTAAGGCAGGAAATGTTAGTAAACAACCTTTTCTGCTTCCTCCGGTGAATTCAGACTATTCCTCTCAATGCATTATTCAAATGGTAACTTTTTGCAATAAATTACTTTGTTAAATACTAAAATTAACTAAAAGAAAAAAAAACTATTCAGACAGTCAGGATGGTTTTAAAGAATTGGACAAAATATCAAACTACTGGGAATGCTTCTGGATTCCCTAGTGTAATATTTAATAAATAAATCTGCCCTTTAGTCTATTATACCCTTGTTTGTGTCAGTCTTTACATTCTTAAAGCTGCTAAAGTTAGTTATTTCCATAAGCCCCTATTTTCTATACAGGTGCCCGCCTAAGCACTTGCTGATTGGCCAATGTACACCAGTCAATGCACACATGACAGTCACATTGGCTAGGGAATGGTTACAAGAGGAGTGCTTAGGGCAGCACTGGATGTATTAGTAAATCCAATGCTGCTTTCAATCTGACTGTTTGAGTCTGTCTTCTATGACCTGTCTTCCTGTTGCTGATCTATCTTTGCTGGAAATCTGTAACCATAAGCACACTGCAAACAGAAAGGCTTGTAATCATCAAAATGTAATTGTAAGGGCCTAATCTGTCAGTAAAGGCCACAAACTACACGTTTTTCTGATTTTTTCCCATCTGCACTGACCTCTGCCTAAATTGTCTTTTTTGTAGTTTCGGTATTTGCAGCTTCATATTTCCCTATAGTATTTAGGATATCAACAATATGCCTCTTGGCTTTTCAGTTTCCTGTTTGTATCTCCATAGACGAGCACCAGAGACCAGGGTAACACAGGTCATCCATGTGACATCAGTGCTACAGAAATCAGAGTATTTTCCAAAACGAATAACATTGAATATTATTTAGATATGGCAACTGTTAAAAATAATGAATGTTGTCTGCCATCATCTGGTAAATACTTGCATAGCAATGAATACACAGGGACAACAGTGGACAGTAATAAGCAGTAATGTATACACACAATCCAGTGCATGCCTTAGTCTCTCAGGTCATTGCATATGAGTTACTTTGGCTAATTAACATCTAGTAATGCGTAAAGTGGTAATATTTGCGCTCTGTCCCTACTGAGTCATGGGGCTTATAATGAGATGAGGGAATATCTTGTTCCTGCATCTGATTACGTGTGCAGCAACCTCTTCTTCAGTTATCTATGAGTTGGCACCTTAATTGCTGTTACTGTTTACTGCACTTTGATCCATTCTTGGTTACTGATAAATACACAACTGCTGCAGACAACCTAATTTCCTCTCTGTTGTTTTTTTCACTGCTTCTCACATGTCACACTCTGAAAAGAAGTCAGTGACAGCACATTCCCTGAGCAGACAGTGTCAGATTGTAGGTCACTGATACATAACCTGCTACCATAACAGGAAAAGGTTCACTGGTATGGTGTTCTGAACATGCACAAGCCATATTTTCCCAAGTACTTGTGCTTAGGACTGCAGCTTCAGGGAGGGCAGTCTTCAGGTGCCTATATAAAAAATTAAATTCACTCCAACTGCCCTCTATATTCAGGTTAAGGGGCGGAGAAACACCCCAGATGTTTAGGTAAACAACAAATGATACCTGCTAATTAGTTACTATGGGGAGCAGGGCCAGAATTAGGAGTAGGCAGCTGCCTAGGGCGCAGCCAGGTTCGGACTGGGGATTCTGCCTCAGGGCCCCCCTCCGGACCCTGGGGGCTGCTGACTCAGGGCCCTTCCATCCAGCAACCCCCCGCGTGTGCGCATGCGTGTCAGCACGGGCACTTGCACTCAGGGCGATCCTGGCCCCTCCGCCGCCCGAGGCAGCAGCAGTTGCTGACGCCCCCCCCTCCCCCGTGAGTTTACCTTTTTGCGCCCAAGGGGGACCACCAGGGCAGCAAAGAGGGCCAGTGCACTAGCGCAGAGAGCCTAACTGTTTTTTTTAGCAAAGTTTTGCAGTTTGGTGTATAAACATTTTAAGCAATTTTGTATTAGGACGTGTGCTTTCTGAAAATATATGTTTTTCAAAGGTCTTTATACTGTTAGGGGGTCTTACAGCACATAATACACAGTCAGGGGGCTGTTTCACAGAAAGCGAATTGGCAGCTGAGAAAATTCGTATACACTATTTTAATTTTGGGTCCCTCCATGCCCCCTATTTGGTATATCTATGCATATTGGGCATCAAATTGTTCAGTAGACCCTTGGCATTCTTATTTCTGGTGGTTTATCATTGAATGTAAGAAATTGGATGAGATAAATTTGGCAAATTGCAATATTTTTAGGGGATTTTCAGAAATGTCATAAAAGCTGCTGAATTTAGTGTAGTTTTGCAGTTTTGGTAGTTGGAGTAGAAAGACATAACTACATAATTTTGGGTTCGTTAGAATGTGTATTTTACAAAATATATGAATTTAGGGGGCACCATACTTTTTTGTAGCTGTTAACACACATAAAACTGGCAGTGTGTTTATAAATGAAGGTACAGTAAATGCAATATATCAATATATCAATCAGTATATTCACAAGGTAGATTTTGGAGTCTTTACATGCCATGTACTTTGATAAATTAATGTACATTGGGTATCAAAATGGTTATCAAACATTGGACCCCTGGCATTCATATTATTGATACCTAATGATATGAGGGAGATAAGATGCTGCATAGTGGAAGCTTTTGAGGTGATTTTCGGAAATGTCTCCAATTCAGGAGATTCTGTAATTTTAAAAAATATATGGCGGACCCCAGACTTTTAGGGTATTTTGTCTGATTACCTAATTATATGTGGGTAAAATGATTCTGTAGACTGGAAGCTTTGAGGTAATTTCATACATTTTTATAAAAAACTGTAGGAAAGAATTGTAACTTGGTAATGTGGAGTACAAAGATGATCCAAAATGAATCCAATAATGTGTAGTTTTCTAGGGTAAACCTACTGTTAATGGAATGTTTGGCCTTGAAATCAAGTATGTGGTTTTGTGGAGTGATGCTTTGAAAATGTGGCGTACTGCTTGGAGTTTTTGACCTATACAAGTGAGAAATCTTCATAAAATTATATATATTAGGTATTGGCACATTCAGGAGACATAGAAGTTTCCAAATCTGCTGTGTTATTATGTTATGTTTCTGATATAGGTTCATGTGTTTTTATTATTGGAAAACTTGATTTTTAAAAAATAAATTACTTAGAAGCCTTAGAAGCATATATCTTGTTACAGAAGTGGAATTACATCAACATCTTAGCATATTTCGAAAACATAGGTTGTCCTAAAAAAAAACAATATATAATTTTCCTGGGTAAACTAAAAAATCTCCCCCCCAGGAAAAGCACCTAAAGTGAAAGTGCAAAATATCCAAAAATGGTATGGCAATAAAAGTGCCGAATGGGCTTGCAGTGAAAGGCTTAATCTACTAGAAATGGAATGTAACCAATTTCACCATTCTCCTATCTCAAGCTATGACAATAATTTATTTATTATATCAAAGAATGGAATAACAAAAATTAACTTTCAATAAAGCTGTTTTCTATTACATCACAACGTCTTTTTAATAAGGCTATAGCAAATGGTGTTTCTATTATCTACAGACTTAAATAATCATTCATTTTATTGCCTGTTATACTAATGAAACTTTTGTAATCTCTTGCCTTCAAATGCCTATGGGTAAGGCCAGACGAGGAGATTCGGGGAGATTTTGTCGCCTGGCGACTTATCGCCACGTCTTTTGCGCGACTATCTCCCCGAACTGCCTCAGTAGGACCCACTGATAAACCATCCTCTTTTAAATGTAACAAACAGAGGTGCAGCGCCCTGAGCTCTTCATCAATCTCCCATACGAATTTCATACTGGTGTGCTACTGGAGTGTGCGATAAAAATCTCTGCCTGCCTTGCTGAACACAATAAAACTTATCATGGCTCCAACGGGCCTCAAGGGGTTGGGGCCTGGGTGATATCTACACCCCTTGTAGTTACATCACTGAACAAGCAGGCAGAGGGCATTGTTTGCAGAAGGAGAACTGCCAGCAAAGAAAACTCCCATGCATTATTTCATATTGGGGTTCCTACAGGCAACATACATATTGTTCAGTACACTCTTATAATTAATATTTAGGGAGTTTTAGCTTTGCACATAAGAAATTATGTAAAATAGAGATGTAAATGAGATTTCAAGAAATGTCATGAAAAAGCATAGAGAAAGTAGTTTTTACTTATTTTTAGAAATTGTTGCAATATACTGTATATATGGCTTTCTTTGTCTTCATACAATTAGGGTGTCTTACAACACATAATATGAAGGTGTAAACTTTTTTGCAGTTGCTGAACAGCCATCTAAGAAAATTCATATACACTATTTTCATTTAGGTCAAACTTTGGTAAATCATGCATTTTGGGCATCAAACTGTTCAGTAGATTCATGGCATTCAAGCTTAGGGTGTTTTATATTTGTATTTAAGGCATTGTGCACAAAAATGCAACAAATTGCAATGTTTAGGGTAATTTCAGAAATGTCATAATAACCACTAACTGTATGAACAAATGAGACATATTTATTTATTTGGATTTCGCATAATGTATAATTTCCAAAAACATATGTTTTTTCATTCAGAGGTCTACATACTCTTGGGTGCAATTAGGACACATAAAATGCTTATTCTCCAGCAGCTGATGTGTTACCCATGAAAAATCTATTGGGGGAATGTAATATTGGTCGCTAACACAAATTCATTTGCAATGCGAATAAATGTTGACAAAGTAAACAATTTACCTTTGTGAACACTTTGCCTCACACACAACAGTAGGATTGAGAATACAGACTACTGAATGTGATATCATTTTATTGTTTGTGATAGTGTACAGTGTATGTAATAAAACTTTTTTAAAAAGTTGTTATGTTTGATACAAAAGTTTACACCACCTTCAACAAAACAACAAACTTTTCCCCACTCATCAATGCAAAGGCCACACAGGCATAAGCGCTACAACATTAAGGACCCCCAACGAGTTAAAATAAAAAAATGGTAGCTAGGGCCCCTACAATTTTGGTGATCAGAGCCACCTACAAGTTAAAGGAAAAAGAAAAACATTGGTGGTCAGGCTCCCTACAAGTTATTCATAAAAACCAAACATTGCACTTACTTCAGCTGGGCCCCTCTGCTGTGATTGAGCTGTAGAGTCCACAATAGCACAGGTGCCCACCCTCCCTCCCTTCCGAAGTGTGCAGCTCACTGACAGTGAAGGCCTGGCTATCCAAGTGAGTGCAGTACAAACGGGCACCCTTTAACACTCCAAACTATCCAGGACATTCCCCCCAATGGCTGTCCAATTGACACCTAATGACATACTTCAAAATGTTAGGGTAGTTTGGAGCAATAACTGAAATAGATCATATGGGGCATTTTAATACTTAGATAAACGTATGACAATGGGCTTCAAACTGTTCCAACAACCTCTGGTGTTCCTATTTAGAATGTTTGGTACCTAATGGCATGTGGTAAATAAGATCCTGTAAACATGGATTTTTTTATAAAATTGGTATGCTTAGGAAAGAGCTTGGTAGCTTGGAGTAGAAAGACATATTTCCCCTACTTGGATTATTTGGAGTGTGTACTTTCAAAAAAAAAAACACAGTTTCCAAGGGTAAGCCTACTGTTAGTAGAAATATTTGGCCTTGAATTTTGAAACACTGCTTTGGACATTTAGTAGTGTACTGCTGGTGTTTTTTTGACCTAAAAAAAATAAAAAATACATATTTGGCATTGGCATATTCAGGACATATGGGACTTTCCAAATAAGTTGTATTTTTGTGCACAAAATAAAGCTGTATACATTACGGAAAATGTGATTTTTTACATGTTTTTTAAATAAGTTTTTACAGAAGTGGAATTATGCAACACGTCTACCATATTTTGAAACATGAAGTTGCCCTGAAAAAAAATATGTATAGTTTTCCTTGGTAAACTAAAAGTATCTACTAACCAACCACTGCAAATCTAGATTACAAATTGGCCTTTAATCTTCATGTTTTCTGCTTTGAATTGCTCATAATTATTTGTGCTAAAATTACAAAAAAGTTAACATCTTCATTACTTAGTGTACAAATTATTGTAAGCCTGTCACATTTTTCATTTCAAAATTACCAATTTGCTAGGTTTTAATTAGTAATTAAAATTCCTAGCACATTTCAAGTTAAAAACCTATCATAAAACATTACACTTGTGGCAAAACAGACTCAAAAGTATCTTTGAATTTTAACTGTGGTTGCTAGGAGAAATGATTGGTGCTTTGTTGAAGGTTTTTAATATCATGAATATGGTTTAACAGAGATATCCGCAATAAATCAAAGCAGATTTTAATTAACTGGGCTGATGCACATCTACAGTAGATAAGAGAAATCTAAAAAATATGAGCCACATGCAGAGTTGAAAGAAAATCATTTTTCCAATAAAGAAAACTATTTGAATAATCCCTGTTGTTTTATTAAAGGCACTTTTACACAAAAGTTTTTTTTGCACAAAATATTCCTCAGTGATCTCTGATATATCAAGTTTTCCTTACTCAGAGTAAGGTGGTGAACTATAACTTTGGATATGCTGCTAGTTAGTTTAGAATACTCATGCAATCCCACTGCAGTATGATTCCTTGCATTGCTGTTGTTTCTACACTGTATGCAATGCAATTATTTGGCACGTAGGTAAAAGAGACGGGATCATACAGGAACTGGACTATTTGGATTCAGCTTTGCAATTTAAAACTTATTCCAACTCACCAATGCAGGAGTGGATTAATGCACAGGCTACCCTAGTACATATGAGTGCAGATCTAGTAATGTCACTAGCACACACCAACCCCCTAGCCAGTGTAGAGAGCTTGGGTGCATGCGTACCTGGCTATCCATGCATCTGGAAAGAGCAGTAGTCAAGAAGGAGGGTCTGTGTGGATGTAGCCTAGGGATTTAACATGTCATTAATCCACCACTGCACCCATTTCTCTAAGCACATAATTAATTAAACGTGTGCACAAAAGAAATATTTTGTGCATTATGGTCGAAAGGAAATTAGAGAGGAAACTGCTTGGAATCACTGCTTTAGATGGATGGAGCAGAATCCTGGTTACCAGCTTCAGTACTTTTGCAATTGGGGAGGGTTGAATACAAAGATATAGTACCGGTGATTAACTGCAGCAGGTGTTAAAACGTTGCACTGCTCCATTGCTGTAGAGCCCAAGTATGTGAACAGATAGTGGTGATTAGAAAAGCCTGCACAGGGATTTAAGCTATGGGGCCCAGGTGTGCAGCAAGCTGGCAGAGATAAGAAGTTCTCTTTTCTCAAAAGGTACACTGTTTGCATTTTACAAAACAAAGGAAATGGCATCTATCCAATTGCAGTAAAACAAAAATGTGTTTATTGCATGTAGTTCAGCATGACAACACTTCAGCATATACAATGTTTAAAGGACCAGTAACATCAAAAAATTTTTTTGGAAAATTCGTTACTATACAACGGCCATGCTCTTGCACAACAGCGACCCTTTCTTGCAAAGCAGGTGACACAGCGAACCCATGGAAGCCCAGCACACCACCACAGCCAGGGTGTCTTCTTTCTTCATCGAGAATCTGCTGGGCCCCGAATCAACGAGGAGAAGAAGCCGCATGCTGTTACTAGAAAAGCCAGGGAGGAGAAATTGATTGCTGCAGGATGGATGGTCACCTTTTCTGAAAAGGACAGGAAGTGGACTTTCTGTAAGTTATTTCTTAATAAAGGCTTTACTATTTTAAAATTTAATTTGTGTTGGTGTTTTTTTTTCGTTGTATAGTAACAAATTTTCAAAAAAATTTTTTTGATGTTACTGGTCCTTTAAGGGAGGGATTGGGTTACACACCTTCCTGAATTAGTTGCAATGTTTTAGTTGCATCACAATTTTTTTATATATATATAAAACTGCTCTGTAAAGCTAACAAGAAAATTAAATGATTTGCCCATGGCCAAAAGGATTTCACATAATATTCCTACAAAGTTTAAATCAATTCATTTAATTAGTCTTTCCATATCTATAAATGTATATCCCGTAGTTTGTCAGTGGTGGCTTGCTTAGCTGAATCTAACAGGCTGATTAGTTAAATCATAGAAGCACAGTGCAAGAGGTTAGACCTGTTTCAGAAACATGTGGAGTTTGGTCAGTTCTTCTTTATGAATGGCACACAGTTGCCCAGTGAATTGTAGGGCATTTAGAAAATATCACATACCTGTTGCATATTTTCATCATCTTATGATAATTTGATACTTTACTATAGTGTTTAAAAACACTAACCTTTGGCTTGGCAATTTAGTTATCATTATCTTCTGATATGTATCCATTTTTAAAAACAGATAATGATACAGTAGTTACATTTGTGTTGACATTAAGAAATACATTAACAGTAATCAAAGAAACAGTCATAGATTATGTATATTGTAAACATATTCACCTTTTAAATATTTAATTGCTGGCATCAACCAGCCTTATACATATGTACTGCAATCCCAGCAGTGGAGTATTATAACATACCTAATGTGGCTATAAAAATATTCTGTTTTTACTGTAATTGTATGTATATTGTCAGTGCTTTTTGTTTGAAGTGTGCTTCATCAAACAGAATCCCTGGCACCCTACAGAGGAAAAAGAATGAATGAGCTATAATTAGTCTTTAGAACATGTATTGCCATAGCATCACAAGAATATAAGTGCCTTAAATCTGCTAAAAATCATTTAAACATTAATTAAACCCGATATAATTGTGAGAATACCTGGTGTTCTAGTGGTGCAGGAACACTTCTGGTTCCTTTGTGTGCCAATCCTCTTCAACTTCCAGGTTTTGACATGCACGCCTCATGTAATGTCATCACACTTGGTGCGAATTTCAAATATTTAAAGGGGACTCGTCCAAACATTCACTGCCCAACACAGGTTTATCTCCATAGTTCCTGTGTGCGCTTACATGGTTCAGATCTTGTTTTTTGACCTGTGCCTGTCCCTGACTACTGCTACTTCCCTGCCTGTACTGATCTCTTCTCGTTTACTGGCCATTCTTCGGATTCTGATTTTGTACTGTGCTAAAGTATTTCTTTACTAGATTTATTGTGTGAGTATTACTTGTAAAAACTTTTAACTACGTGTCCACCCCTGGAAAAGATTTGGTGGATGCTCATGATTATTACAAAATGATTCCTGTGCAAACAGTATAGACATTTGCCACTTCCTTGACCTCTTCTATGCCAAATGGAACTTTTTTATTGGACAGTATATTCTTTGGACAATGAAATGTAGAGGGTTGGGCTCAGGGAACATGAAACCTTGGCCCTGTTGTTCTAAACCTTTGTTTTTTTTTTTTTTTGCAGGCTGAGAGAATCGGATCCACTCCATTGCTCAGCTCTGTTTTCTGCATCTAAGTACAGCTTACACTTGTGGGCAGGCACACAAAAAACGAGAAAGCATGCATTTTCGAGCTGACCTCGGCTGCAAGTGCCTGTGCACAAGCAGAAGCTGTACTGATATATATACCTGCCTCCATGTTCTGCCCATTATACACCTTGTGCCATTCCCTTTTGTCACCATCTCCCTGCTGGCTTGTAATTAAAAAGATGGCAACTCTATCTGAGGCACCACGTATACAAAAAAATTAACATAAGTTTGCCTTTGGCTGTTCATATACTCTTTATAAATCTTTTTTACAGAAGCCCCAAATGAGCTAATGTCAAAAAATGTATATAGTATGTGTATAATGTATATATTTTTCCTTTCATATATATATTTCATATATTTGGGTCAAGACCTGAGTTCTACCTTGGCAATTTTCTTCCTTTGTTGTTTTTCATTTCGTGCTTTTACCCATAGCGATCTATCACATCTACTGTTTATACAGTTATTGAGTGAGGTGACAATGGCCAACATATACATACAGTAAAAGGTGTACATTGTTCTATTAATTACACAGTGACAGAATAACAGACTATTATATGGTTTTTCAATTGCTAACAATATATCTTTCACTAGCATATTGTTTGCTAAGAGACAATACAGCTCACTGGGGTGCAAACTTCATATGAACTTGTCATTATTTTTTTCTGAAAGTTGAAATGCATTAGTTAAACACTGCACAGCATAAATAAACAATGCCTTTAAAATAACAAGGTCACACTACACTATCTATCAGTAATAAAAGTTAAGTTTTAATGGTGTATAAATACGAGCTTATGGACATGCTTTGATGGGAGGGTGCAAATACATGGGTCAGTTCTTTCTCTTTCTTGTTCTCTTTTGAATTACCACTTGACCCTGCACACCATCTACTGTTTTTCTCATTTGTTGGGAGGTGCTCCCCAACTTCTTTTCTACACACTACACTATTCCAGCTAACAACAACTCGTATTATAATTACAAATGCATTAAGAAGACACAGTTAGGGGCAAATTTATTATGTGGTGTAAAAAACACCACACATCGCTGTGTAAAAAAGGCATAAAAATGCTGCAATTTTTTTACGCAGTTTTTCTTTGAGCAACTTCTGCCAAAACTTACAAAGATCTGAAGAAATGTAAAAAAATGGTGTTAAATAAGGTGTTCACATGGAATAAAATAAAACACACCTTGATAAATTTGGCATTCATTATTACACAGCTTTTATACCATTTTTCGGCAAATTTAGTTTTAAACAGAATAATAAATATGCCCCTAAATGTGTGCAGACTGCAGAACAAAGGTAGATATGAAGATTCACATTAGTTAATGTGTGCAGAACAAAGGTAGATAAAAAGGTTTACAAAAGTTACACAATAGAAATATGAAAAAAAAACTGCTGTAGCAACAGATGCTGGAAACTTTTTTAAAAAAAAAAGAAATAAAAAAAACACCAACTCACTTAGTTTTAGCAACTGCTTTCAAGGGCAACATAAAAAGGGTGATGTCACACAGATGGGTTTCTAAAGAGCCATGCAGTGCATTCCAAATGCATTTTTAATTTAGTAGAATTACAACTAACAACCCCTGTTCTCAGAGCACAGGCATTGGGGGGAGATGTAGCATGAATCAATGGGCTGTCAGAATATGGTGACCCTGTGTCCCATAGCTAAGCAGTTCAACTGGCCATGGGGGTAAAACCTTTGCAGAACAACGGGTCATAAGCAAATTGGGGCAATTATTCAACTAGTTAAATAGCCACCCAATGCCATGCCAAAGGACTGTGGCACTATGAATAGGAATGAAAGGGTCTTAAAGGCTGCTTGCCCTTGGTTTTAATGTTGATGCATAAAAATCCTGAATTGGCGATGGATCCTATGTTTTTTAGCAAAGCAGGCCATCAGGGGGCAACCTAAAACAGCTACTATGTAGTTGTGAACAAAGCAGAGGTAACAATAAAGCAACTACAGGCCGCAGATGCAGTCATAGGACTACCACACTATGGGTAGGAACATAGTAAGGAGAAAAAGGGGACAGAAAGAGCAACTATAAAGAGTGAAGAGAATATCACTATATATTGGGCAACAAAAGGGCCCTGTAGATATATTTATTTATAGATCTGAACATGACCAACACATGTGAAAAAATAGGACAGCAAACTTACTTATGAAACAACAAGATAAAAAAATAGCACAATAGGCAAAACTAGCAAATATAGTTACATCTTACATAAAAGCTAAGACAATTATTTATATGTGTTCAAAATTCTAAGGTAGCAATGATTCATATGTGGTTTTTGGGGGGACAGATTTCAAAAGACACAAATTCACTCTTAAAAAAATTAATGGGGGTCCCCAGCCTACAACAAATCATATAATCTTCTCTAGGGGAAATGATATCCAGTTTGTGTACTCACCATGTTTCAAGTTTAAAAAAAGGCTTAAGCTGTCCATCCTCACCCATTCTAAGGCTTGTTCATAATAACACATGTAGAGGTTTGCAAAGGAGGGTTATAGAACCCATGGCAGTGGCAAAAATCTGGATATACAATATATGCTTAAACGTGAAATAATTATGAATCAAGGCCAAATCAAGTAAACTACATAGGAACTTAGTGGAAGGACTCTGATGATTAAACTAACATAGAGCTTGTCTGACAATAGCAACAATAGTTATTTACTATGGTGGTATAAAAACTGCCTACATCCATGGAGGCCAGTAGGGAATTGGGGGCAGCCATTCAAAGCTGAAAAAAGGAACATGATACATATCAGATAACAGATAAGCTCTCTGTCATACCATGGGATTCTTCAGAACATATCTATAGTCTACTGTGTATCCTTTGCTTGAATGGCTGCCCCCATGGCTACACAACTGGTAACAGTTTTACCAGTGCAGAGCAACAGTACATTATATTGTCATTCCTTTAAAACCATTTTATTTTTCGGTGTTACAGTTCCTTCAAAGAGGTAAATAAGGTGGGTGCTGTCTTGTAAAAATGAATACATGTTTTGTACAATAGGTTGGAGGAAATAATCCAGAAAAATGGCCACAGGTTGGAATAAAGACCCCATTGCTAACATAATTGGTTAATCAGGGGGACTAGTATGCGATGTATGGATTTAAGAAATAGTAGAAATAATGGTAATTTGGGGAAAATCAGTTTGTAAGAAATCAAAAGTAAGAGTATAGATCCAGCCTGAATCAAGGACATGCCAAAGAACATAGGGTCCATCACCCAAACTTGAAATAGCAGGTATTTTATACATCAACATTGAAACAGAGGCTAGAGAGTTGTAGGCCAGCTATCCATAAACAATTGGCAATTTGGAGTTGTACACTATCCAGGTAGTGGCTTGGTAGCCTCAGCTCTCCTTTGTTATTCTAGTTTCACACCCTTTCATATACCCTTTGAATAGACCACTTCTATAAATATTTCCATCCAATACCGCTCATGCGCTGTTTTTCTAGTGTACACAGTGGTTTCTATGGTTAATGAACTTACTTTTTGGTGCCATTTCAAATTTCATTATGGGGGAGGGTACCTAGTCACTTTATTAATCCAGGGGTCCCCAATCGTTTTAATCCATGTGCCACATTCAAATATAAAAAAAATTGGGGAACAACACATGCATGAAAAACATGTTCCTGTTTGTGTAAAATAAGGGATGTAATTGACTATTTTGTAGCTCTTATGTGTACTGGCTTGTATGCAACCAAAACTTGTCTCCAAGCCTGGAATTCAAATGTAAGCACCTGAGGTCACTAAGTACATCCAAGGGGTTTATGAGCATCATGTTGCTTGTGGGCCACTGGTTGGGATCTCTGCATTCATTTGTTTTCCCTGCTGAGATCACCATGGTATATCAAAACATTGGACTTTCTTTAATAAATCTTTTTACATGTGATCCTGATAAGTGCTGTACTCTGTCCTGCTAGTTATATACATATTTACAGAGAAGTATCACCAGTGCTTTGGTCTCCAGGTTGTGAGGCTTCCTCCAGGGGTGCTCAAGGCAATGGATAGTGGGGTGGGGTTTGGGTGTGACTGGACTGGAATGCTTATACATTGTCTTGAGTCAATGCTGCGAAAAGTACAACAATGGCTTTGTTTCTGTTACCTAGTTATATAGTGTCGATTGAGTGGGGAGGGGGTAACTGGAGAACATTGGGTTGTTTAGCTTGAAATTAAAAAGCCTGAAAACTGACCATATATTTGTGTCAAGCCACAGAAGTTCATTTCTTTCGGTCAAATAATTCCAGATTAGAGGTAATTAATCATTTGTGCTTAATTCACTACACATACAAAGCACAGATATGCCTGACATAGCAGGACGAGCAAAATATATTCTACCTTGTGTTTAAAGCAAGTAGCTAACTGCACTGGCTTAGAGTGACAGTAGAAGGTGAGAGAATACAATTTGGACCTCCCTACTTGCAAGCAATACCCATATCATGTAGCACACGTCCCATTGTTCCCAGGGTTTCATTTGCTCACCACATGACACAATGGTTGCTCTCACGTGAATCTTCAAGTTGCCATGGAAACATAAGCGTAAGTTTCTTAGCAACTGGGGTAGTAGAAGAAAGGAGGGGAAGTAGTGTGAGACAGAGACGCAGGGATCGAATCAAAAGGAGAAGAGAATCTGGTAAGTGAGGTGTGTGCAGACTCCTAGTAACTGGCACAAAGTAAGTTTGGGAGCATTATAAAGGGGGACCAAGTGTAAGAATAAAATACAGAGTGACTGATGGGGTAGTTTTAGCTGGTATTATATAGCACAGTTTCAGAGACAGTTCTTTTGCCCTTTATTATCTATGAAACGTCTGTTTGCCTATCAATCTCTTGCTGTCATCTTCTGACTATAATCCAGCTGTATTTACATAAATTTTTTGTATATCTGCCCATTCTGCATCTTAAGCACAACGCTTTCCACCGGAGAATTTTCATTAATAATGTATATATAAACTCTTTTTAGGAAACTTTTGGAGAGGCTAAGTCTCCCTCAGGCTTCATTATTCTTTGACCATGATTAGGGTATGAATTCCTCAGTGACTTCAAGGACTTTTAGCAGCATGACAAATACTTACCTGTGCCTGGATGCTTCCACATATTCTGTCATATATAAGATGCACAAGGTGCAGAAACAACAACTCTTACATTTGGGGATGCCATTTTCCATGTCCAAATCCTGTTTAAGGGGGGGGTTACCTTTAAGCCAACCTTTAGTATTTTATAGAATGGCCAATTCTAAGCAAATTTCCAATTGGTCTTCATTATTTATTTTTTATAGGTTTTGAAATATTTGCCTTCTCCTTCTGACTCTTTCCAGCTTGCAAATGGGGGTCACTGACCCCATCTAAAAGACAAAATATCTGTAAGGTTTCAAATGTATTGTTATTGCTACTTTTTATTAACTTCTTTCTATTCAGGCCTCTCCTATTCATATTCCAGTCTCTTATTCAAATCACTGCATGGTTGCTAGGGTAATTTGGGCCCTAGCAACCAGATTGCCAATATTGTAAAAAAAAAAAAAGCCAAAACACTCAAAAACCAGAAACAATAAAAAATGAAAACCAATAGCAAATTGTCTCAGAATAGTACTCTCTATGTCATATTAATTCAAAGTTGAACAATCAGTTAATTCAAAGGTGAACAACCCCTTTAAGCAATTAATATTTTTTGAAGGATTTTCGTTTCATGACAACTAAGCATAAGCTAGCAAAGCAATCCCTTTGGCTTTATTTAATGTGTAAATGATGTTATGCATAATACAGAAACAGCTTTATCAGGAAAACCCCAGGACTTAATATTCACCTAATACATATCATACCTGTACAGTATTTGCAGTGAAGGAGGGTGATTTTTATGTTTAGGAATGCTGTTAATAGAAGGCTGAGAACTTATTTTATTCATGCAGGTAATAGCTCTGATAGACGAGGAGATTAGTCACCCACCGATTAATCTCCTCTAATATAGTTGACTAATCTCATTCAAATGCTTTTCCACCAGTGATAATGTAAACCTTCGGCAGGAAAACATATGCGTCACTCTGGTCTTTCGAAGTAGCCCAAAGTTGCCTCGCAAGGAAACTTCAGGCATTATCTGAAAAATTAAAAGCTGCAAATGGTTTTTCCACTAGTGATTTCCATTACTGCAAGTGGAAACACATTCAGAGGAGATTAGTCACCCATTCTTGAGATTAATTGTGGCAGGATTAATCTGCTCACCTGTCAGTGGCCTAAGCAATCATATGTACATATCATATGAGTACAAATTAAATTAGAGTGCAAAAAACCCTAAGTGGATGCAAACAAGAGATTGGTTTGTATTAATATAATAAAACACATTTCTTAACATTTTTTTCAGGAAGCACAGCATGATGGAGGGATATTTGTTAGAAAAAACAGCAGTTTAGAATGGAGAAAACAGTTCTATTTTCTGATGTATATAGCTCCATCATGTGTAGGGTTGGATTTTGATGTTTTCCAATTTAAAAAAATGTCCTCCTACTTTCAGGTGCATAGCTATTCCTGTATTATAATTAGAAGGGAACTCCTCAGTGGCTTTACAGTGAACATATTTATTAAAGTGTAAAAAGAGAGCTTGCCATAGCTATATGATTTTTAAGGGTACATTAAGTGGTAAAATTTCCCTCTGGTGGACTGTGTTGAACTTTGGTTTCACTTTGATAAATATTCCCATTGTCACTTGACAAATTGTATGGGATACCTCATTGAAACTGATCTATTGCCCTGCTTTTTTCTTCACATGTAGTCAGACTTTATTTCACATGTCCTGTAATCCCTTACTCTACAACAGGGATGTCTTTATTAATTTGCAGTTTTAAGCAGTTGTGGAATATAAAACCCCCTATAGACCAGGGATCCTGAATAGGTTACATGATGCCTATTAATACACATACATTTCATCCTACAATAGAAGTTAATAATTAAAACAAAGTGCAAATTCACAGCCTTCATATTTCATATTCTTAACATATGTTTTTGCATTATGCCAATTTCCTAAATTAATATGGCTTCCTCTCCAATAGACAAAGGTAAGCACTGAAATGAACGCTCTGCAAAAAGTTGAATAAAAGGCCAGATTCAATTTCATAAGAAAAGTTTATCTCTTACGTCAATTCTAAATTTTCCCAAAGAGCCAGATGCAATTCAAAAAGAAAAACAAATCTTAAATTTTTTCCCATGAAAATTCGATCAAAATTTATGGAAAAAAACTGGCATGGAAGTAGGAGAAAACATTTCTCATCAAAATTAATTTTGCCATTAGCACCTCTGTCTGCTGATGTTGTGGAGTGTAAGGACTTGCACCCCACAGTGCAGCACTGTATTTGTGATGGATGGGCAATGTTGGACATGGAGGCATCCACCCCACTTGCCAGTCACCCGTTCCTTAACTTGACATATTATTCAGATGTTAGGGAGTGTTGGTGGGTGCAGGTTTCACACAGTCCTTGCTGAATAGATCAGCAGTAATGCATCTCTTTCTCTTCTTATAAGTTGTTTTCTTCCCTTTTCGTATTACTTTTTCCATATTGCTTTGCATTTCTGGACTGTATTTAATAATTTTCCTATATGTTCTGGCTCCATAGATATCCCTTTTTTTACCTCTATCTTGAATCTTAAATTTTGCAAGATAAAAAAAAACTTATAGCACTTGAGTAATAAAATAAAAAAGTAAATAAAAAGTAATATTTTATTTTAAATATATACTCTTTCTACTGTTCTTTATGAGGCTACTCATTTAGGTCTAGGCTTTTGGGTTGAACAATAAATACATCTATGCTTCACATCTTATTTTCAGTTTCATTGTTGATCCTTTTGTTTCTTCACAGGTGGGTTATGTTGCCTCTTTTTCCCATTTACAATGTCTTTGGCATCATATTCAGCTTCTCGTAAGAATCATCTGGATTCGCTTGCTCGCCCCAAAGTGAATTTCAATAAACAACAAGACAGGTCAGTAAGCATCAAGTTGTACATGAGGGGCATGATGAAGTGGATGATTTTGTTACTACCAGTGTTTTTTATTTTATTTAGCAGTCTGGTACAATACCTTTTACAATGTGTCCAGTGGCATACTATTTGCAGAGCAAGGTAGAGGAGGGTGAGATTTTAATTCTTGGAGAGTTAATAATAAGTTTCTATTTCCAGAACATCCTTTAATTACATATATATACTGTACTAGTCTCAGATGAGTGTTGACAACCCCACTGATCTGCTTTTTATGTATAGGTACAGCAAATGGGGGCGCTGTTGCTGTTTGGAATAAGTGAAGGAGGACTCTGGAGGAGGCCCAGGGTTTTAAATAAGCTTTCATTCTCCTATAACCATTTTTTAGAAGATACTCAGATTGCATGTGGAAAGCTCCATTTAGAGGTCTAGGTGCTATGTGGTGTGTTTAAAGGGGACCTGTCACCCTAAGAAATAATTTCAAATTCTTTTCTATCATGTTAGTTGAGCAAAATAAACTTTACTTACACTGTATTTATTATTTCAATTTTGTTTCCTTCTGTCTTGGAATTATACAATCACAGCAAGCAGGCAGCAGCCAATTTGTGGACACGGTTATTAAGGGAAATTGTGTATCACCCCAAAATCTTGTGTTTGCACCAGAATGGGGGACCTAATGTCCATGTGCAGTGCCCTACACAATTATAGAGCCTGAGAAGTGAAGGGGGAATGTGGGGAGTGCAGTGACATGTAGGAAGTGCTGAATGGAAAGTGAAAGTAATTGACTGCCCCGCCTCTATGCCACGGGCATAGAGGCGGGACAGGTAATATTTGATTGACAGCTTAGATATTTAAACACCTTTATAACAGGTATGGATGTTTCAATGAAAAAATTTTTAGGCGTTTCATATTTAATTTGCAAAATGACTTTCATTATGCAGCTTTTTATGTGTAGGTGACAGGTCCACTTTAAGGGTGGTGGCACACGCAGGCCCAGATTTGTGCCTCACAAGGAAACTTCGGGTGCTTCAGAATACGAAGTGCCGCGTGTGCCATGTGCAGGCGATTTTTCATTATAGCTGGCGGAAGACAGCGGGAAGATGTTCGGGGAGATTAGTTGCCCAAAAGAAGAGGCGATTAGTCGCCAGGCGACTAAATCTCCCCAACTTCCCTGGTGTGCCCTTACCCTGAAAAGTTACAATTGCCAATTGGATTAGTGGAAGAGTTTATAAGCCGAGAACTTCCCATACCAGTCAGTTGAACTAAAGAAGCTGCTCGGATGAGTAGTGAAACGTCTTCAATGATTACTCAGCAAATCCAGTTGTTTTAGATTTACCTATACTACATATGCCATGACCTGGATGAATGAAAATCTTTATAGTCATATGGCACAATAGATTTGTCACGCACAGTACTGTGCTACAGCAGACAACAAATCTTCTTAAATTGCCTTTCCCTAGCAATGCACAGAGGTCATAACATCATAACACAGTCATAACACAGTCAAGGAGTGCTGTTTTAAAATGCAACTGGCTGTGTACTTTGGTTCCTCTGTGACTTCACAACACTTCAAGCTCTCCTTGAAGGTCCGTAACTGCCAGTAAGAAGATCAATAATAAATGCAATAAATTGCTTGTGCTCAATTCAGTTTTTTGCATAGAGTGCATACAGTATTGATCTACCATCCTGTGGGTATAGGCTCATCATTATACCTGAACTGCTCTCCTGTCAACACATATCACCACAAAGGCAAGCAAACAAAAAAACAACAAAAAAACAGCGGGTACATACTGTACTTGTTCATATTAGGTAGGCTCATTCATAAAAATAAATCCTGAATCCTTTGACAGTTCTCTATAACCACTGAGTGCACATTTCCTTTTGACATTTGCTACACAAGCCCTGCTTTTGCCATTTAAAATAATGCATTTTTTTCTATTCCTTCTCACATAATCCAGTTCTAATCATATTTTGTGTTTCGGTTGGTTACATAAATACCAGTCAGAAGATTGACAGCTACTGTTATTATTTAAAGCTTGTGGTGCATTGTTTTCTTATTATGTGTCATTTAATTATAGTTTATTAATTACAAATCCCCTGCAGTGTACAATAAGGCTGAAATTATAGGTGACCCTGGATAACAAGCGTTTAAATGTCAGAATACTAACAAAGAACCCGTAATTACAAAATGCCTCTTTCATTTCCGTAACATGCCACAAACCTTGCTCACTGTACTAGTTCCCTGCCAGCTCCAGCCGCATTGTAGCAATAATGTAACATGCTCCATTTGTTATAACAATGGCCCTGCTTGTTCATTAGAGCTTATGCATGTGTTTTAAAGTCACATTGTGTCATTTTCAATGATTTATTTCTGCTTACATATAAAGTACATTAACTCTGAATGTTTAAACTATATGTTAATACAATTTGAGGAACCTCAAATATGCCCTACCTTTCATAGCAAATGAACGGATAAGCTATTTATAAATAAAATAGGATGATGATTTATTTCAATAGGGGTAAAATGATATTCATGGCTTGATCCACATCTTAAAGGAGAAATCAACCTGTGGGGAAAAAAACCCTACCTCCCCACCCCAGGTAGCCCTTCCTCCTCCCCCCAGGCTAACTGCCCCCCCTGGGGAGATGCCCCATACTCCATACTTACCTCTCAGCACAGATTCTTCGAGCAAAGTTCCACGCATCCATCTTCCGGCTCCTCTGATAGCTGACTAAGAGATCAGTATTTCTGAGTGTGCGCCAAGGGGTAAGTATGGAGTATGGGGCATCTTCCCAGGGGGGGTAGTTAGCCTGGGGGGAGGAGGAAGGGCTACCTGGGGTGGGGGTATGGGGTTTTTTCCCCACAGGTTGATTTCTCCTTTAAAGGGATTCTGTCATGATTTATATGATGAAGTTTTTATTTAAAAAAATTCAATCGTTTACACTGCAAATAATTCACTCTACCATATAAAATGTAATTCCTGACATATTTTTAATATTGGTGTGTAGGCAGCCATCTCAGGTCATTTTAAGCAAATGTTTTGAGGCCACTAGGAGTAACATCTAAGGGATTGATGGGCAATCGCAAGCCACTGGTTGGGGACCACTGGTCTATGGCATCTGAAAGCAGCGCCTCTGGCATTTGCTAGAATACACAGAGTGCCTGTTTGGGTCTGGTACAGATGTTTCACACAGGAATAAGTGGAGGAAGACTTTTAGCTTTTTTTGCCCACCCTTTGAAAAAAAAAAATGAGAATTATATAATCTCATCCTTGGATATTAATAGCTTCTACTATAGATTTCCCACACTTGAAATATTGAAACCTTTCTGTAGCTAAATTGCAGAAATAAATCACAACATGCATCATTGCCATTGGGTCATTGGTGGTGAAAATTGTAGTTTTGCCGGGAAGCATCAGGTTAACTGCCCATTTAAAAAAAAAAAATTAGAACAACCTTGTCTCACAGTTGAAAAATGTTCGAACACTAAAGTCCCTGGTGGTCTAGTGGTTAGGATTCGGCGCTCTCACCGCCGCGGCCCGGGTTCGATTCCCGGTCAGGGAACGTATTTTCTTATTTTTAAACTAATTCAGCCTGCTAGTTATTTTCTGTAAGATATAGTTGCCACTACAGTAATACTTGAAAATTTTATTTTATTATATAGGAAACCAACTGTGGGAAAGGACCAGATCAGTAAATAAAAAGATCTTATTTCTGTATTCTGCATGTATCTATAAATATTAGACTACTAAAAGGGCTTGCACAAAAGAGTCTTGTTTTATATATTTTACAATTGTAGACATCTAAATACGAAAAATAAAATCAAACAAGGAAAAAAATTGCAAAGTTAAAGAACTGCGTTGGCCGGGAATCGAACCCGGGTCAACTGCTTGGAAGGCAGCTATGCTCACCACTATACCACCAACGCCTGTATGTGAAAGTCTGCGGTTACAGCTGCCTTCACCTAAGAACGTTATGAATGCCTGAACATGTTTTATCAATGACTGTAGCTTGAGCACTCCAGCTACATTACGAAGACATTACACAGCAAGACACAAACAGATCCTATTTCAAAGGGTTTTTTCAGCTGGTTAAGTTAAGCATGCATGACGTTCCTGCAAGCGAGAACTATCTATATAGCACCTATGTGTTACTACTGTTTCAAATGATTCCTTTCAGCTGAAAGCTTGATGGCTAATGTTAACGGAATTTAATTTATCATCCTTAACCTTTTCATTCTGGAAAGTGCTTCTAGTTTTCCCCTCTCACCATTTCTCCATCTCTCTCTGCTTTCTCTTTTTGTCTCTGCCCCTTTCTTTACCTCCCAGTCTAAACAGGTCTCTTGGGTTACATCTCACCCTTTGTATCTTGCTCCCGACAGCGTCTTTTTTTCTGTAGTCTTGTCTTCCCCTCTTAATTTTTACTTTGTTTTCTCCATTCACCCTTGTTTTCAGTATCTCTGAGCCTCCTCCTCAGTGACTGAGCACATAGCATCAATGCAGTAGACAGATAGCAGAGCATAGCACAGTCATATAGTGAGCTAAAAACAATTAGTTAATAATGCTGTTCCAGCAGACATATGCACTGAAATCTGTTTTTTAAAGAGCAAACTGATTTTTTTTATATTTAATTTTACAATTTGGACAAGTTAGACATATTGTCATGTTCCGAGGTGCCCTCAGGTCATGTGACTTGTGCTCTGCTAAACTTTAGTAAATTGTTACTGCTGCACTGCAAGTTGGAGAGATATCAACCCCCTCCCTTCTACCCCCAGCAGCCCGTCAGCAAACCAATAGGAAGGTAACCAGATACAGGGGCGATCCTGGCCCATCCGCCGCCTGAGGCAGCAGCAGTTGCTGCTGCCCCCCCTCCCCCGGAAACTCGCTCTTAAAGTACCAGGAGCAGCATTTTTGTTGCCCCTGGTACCTAGTGGGGCGCTGCTGCCTGAGGCGACAGCCTCAACTTGCTTCATTGGCGAAGCACCCCATACCAGATAGCAGCTAACTGACACCTCTACTGAAGGATTGGTTTGCATTGCTAAATGTGATCCCTAGTGGTAGACATGAGAATAGCCCCCAGCCTAGGTTGTGGTAAATACAGGGCAGCAACAATAGCTGTCTCAAAGCAGTTCCATCTTGAATTGCTGGCTCCTTCTCAAAGCTCAGAATCAGGCACAATGCACTGAGATTAGGGTTGCCATTCGGTATTTTACCGGCCTAGCCAGTAAAACACCTGCCAAGGCCGGGGCCGGTATTACAAATTTACCAGTAATTTGTAATACCCTTTTCGCTCAAACCTAACTTTTTTTTCAGGCTGCTGGCCATTGTGCGTGTTGCTCCGCCCCCTTTTGCGGCACTGTGCGTGGCTCAGCCCCCTTTTGCATCACAGACTGCCACCTTTTGATCCCGCCCCCAAGCTACCGGTAAAATGTTTTAGAAAAGGTGGCAACCCTAACTGAGATGGCTGCCTTCACACCAATATTACAGCTAAAAAAAATACATATGTTGGTTCAAGAATAACATTTTAAATGGTAGAGTGAATTATTTGCAATGTAAACAACTCCTTCTGCTAGCCCTGTATAAATAATAGCCTCCCTGGATGCTTACCTATAGCAATAAATGTGGCTTCTGCCTTTTCCCTGACCTCAATCACAGGTTTCTATGCTTCTCACTGCTGGGAATAAACAAAAAAAACAAGTAGAACCATGAAAAGGTAGAAAAGATTTAATGCTGTGAGCTCAGAAAGGGAAGAACTCACCAGAAGAAAATCCCAGTTCCTGGACAGGCCAGTCTGACATTGCTTCCATCTCTTTTGCTCCCATTGCTTCCATCTGTTACCTCTTTTTGGAGATAATGATACATTTTATACTATGTAGAAGGGAAGAAAAAAATATACATTTTTCATCTGATTTTAGTTTTTATTTTTATACCCATATGTTGTTTCAGTTTAGGCGCACAAATTATTATTAGAGACGTTATATGGCCAAATACTTTTGTTCTGGAACTGCAGGATGTTAAGAACAGCAGCTGCTGCCAGTGCACCGTATTGCCATCTTGTGCCCTATATATAAAGTAGTATAAAATGATTTACACAGGAATAATGCCATACATACAAGTGGTGTAAAATAGATGGCGTATTTATAAAAGGAAACCAAAATATCACAGTGTAATTTATCTACACAGCATTTGAAAATTACATAAAAACATTTATATATATATATCTTTCACACTTTGACAATATCAGCTTTTTCCAATCTTGAAAGGATGAAGGAGGATGTAAGGTCACACATGCAGATTTAGGGAGATTAGTCTCACCTCTTCTTTGGGGCGACAATCTCCCCGAACTGCCTTCACCTACCTTCCCGCCGGCTATAATGAAAAATCGCCAGTGGGGTGGCAGTCGTGGCGCTTGATTTTTCGAAGTCGCCAGAAGTTTCCTCGTGAGGCAAATTCCCGGGCCAGTTTGGAAAACAAAGCGCAGCAAGTGCCATCCTGCTGGCGATTTTTCATTATAGCCTGCGGGAAGGCAGTTTGGGGAAATTGTTGCTCCGAAGAAGAGGAGATTTGTCGCTGGGACGACTAATCGCCATAACATGAGCATAGAAATTATAATATTCCCAGCCTGAGATCATAAAGTGGATATGGCATTTTTTTTATATACAGGCCCCTATGTGTCAATCAGCTCGATGAGTGAATCAATTATTCATTATTTCTTCAGGGTGCCCTGTAACTTTTAGGGGCAGATTGATCAAAATGTGTGATTAGATCATAAAAAACTCACTTTCTATTCATTCCTATGGGATTAGAATAGTATTTATCAATGGAGTTCACTATTTGATAAATATGGTTTTAAAAATCCTATAGGAATGAATAGAAAGGGAGTGAGTTTTATTTTGGTGAGCTCTAATCTCATACTTTGATAAATCTGCCATCCAACTTGGTTATAGCACCTACTTTTGTCAACATTACTTTTCTGATTGCAGGCCTTCTGTATATTGGGTGGACAAGATACCCTCAGTGTCTACATGTGGTAAGTCTGCTTACTTTGTATACAGTGTCATTACCCTTTGTTTGGTGCTATGAAAAGAACAACAGGCTGGTTATATGTGCAAGGTATATAAAAAAAGTCTCTATATCTAAATAAAAATAGGTGCAAAACAATTTAACATTGTTTTGTAAGCTTGATTTGTTTACTGGATCTGGATTTTTTGGAAAATGTCAAAATAATTGTAATAACATTACTGAAAAATATTAAAGGGGAACAAAATCCTTCTAAATCTTATTTAAGCAAGCATTACCCTTTGCATGCTTCCAGGTCGGTCACTCAGCCCCTCAAATTCTTTCTTGAGAATCATTGCTGACTTTCCTTTTTACAGCATCTAGTGAGACTTTACAGAAGACAATCAGATGATGAGAAAGAATAAGAATAAATGAGGTGTTAGTTTATCTTAGATTATTGATTCCTCTTTAATACTTAAAAGGGGTTGTTCACCTTAAAATAGCTATCTGTATGATTTAGATAGGGCTATTCTAAGTCAATTTGCAATTGGTCATAACTGTTTATTATTTATGGTTTTTAAATTATTTAGCTTTTTGTTTAGTAGCTCTCAAGTTTGGATTTTTAGCAGCTATCTGGTTGCTAGGGTTAAATCTAGCAACCAGATAATGGTTTGAAAGAGAAACAATAATATGAACAAAGAATGGTCTAAATAGAAAGATAAGTAATACAAAGTAACAATAACAATACAATTCTGACCCAATTTGAAAGCTGTAAAGAGTCAGAAGAGGAAGACAGTCCAAAAACTATAAAAAAAAAAAAAAATTAAGGAGAATTGAAGCGTTGCTAAGAATAGACCATTCTATAAAATACTTAAAGTTCACTTGAAGGTGAACCTCCCCTTTAAAGAAGTGGTATGCTCCATTTCATATAAAAACCACAAATCATAACATTTGCATGCTATTTATAATTTTGCCATAAAAGTGTTTCCACAACCATTTTACATTACCCATCTGATCCCCCATGTGCCTCTATGAGGGGGCTGCCATATTTGTGCAGAAGTAGTGTGTTATCATTAGAAACTCAAACTAAAGGTGGCCATACACAGAGAGATCCGCTCGTTTGGCGATGACGCCAAACGAGCGGATCTCTCCCCGATATGCCCACTTTGAGGTTGGCAATATCGGGCTGATCCGATTGTGGGCCCTAGGGCCCAACGATCGGATCCAAACGATACCTAATGGGCGGTCAGATCGCGGGACCGCATCAACGAACAGATGCGGCCGCGATCCGACGGGATTTTTAGCCATCTGATCGAGATCTGGCTGACTTTTGGCCAGATGTCGATCGGGGAAGCGCGTCAGGGGGCCCCATACATGGGCCAATAAGCTGGCGACTCGGTCTGTCGGCAGCTTTTATCGGCCCGTATATGGCCACCTTAAGAGGCTGAGAAGGGACAATCAGTTTGGCAAAACACTCAGGTTTAAGATCTTCAAGTAACACTAAAGCAGACCTATCAGTGAAAAATTATCAACATGACCTAAAGATAAATATTTTGAAAAGTAGTTTTTTTGTGTATCACTTTAAGTGGATTTGACCACACTAGTTCTCTCTAAAAGGACCTCTGTGGTCAAAATGCCATGTGTGCCATAAAAGCTTAATGTTTTTTTTGTTGTTATTGGGCAAGCCTGGTTTATCTAACCCATGATTCTGCATTTTAGGACCGTCCTGAAATGAATAATATATATGAATAATTTATAATATAGCATTTTAAGGGGTTGTTTACCTTTCAGTTAACTTTTAGTATGTCATAGAATGGCCAATTTAAGCAACTTTTCGGTTGGTCTTCATTATTTAGTTCTTTATTTATTAGAACTATTTGTCTTTGCTTCTGATTATTTCCAGCTTTCAAATGGGGGTTAATGACCCCATCTAAAAAAACAAATGCTCTGTAAAGCTACAAATGTATTGTTAGTGCTAGTTTTTATTATTCATATTTCTATTCAGGCCCTCTACTATTCATATTCAAATCAATGCATGGTTGCTAGGCAAATTTGCATCCTAGCAACCAGATTGCTGAAATTGCAAACTGGAGAGGTACTATATAAAAAGCTAAATAAGTCGAAAACCCCAATTAATAAAAAAAACGAATTGCAAATTACTCCCTATATAAATCCAAAAGTTAACTCAAAGGTGAACAACCCCTTTGGAAAAGGGTGTCTTATTGCCATAATTACCCAATCCATTCTTTTGCAAAAAATAAACCGTATATTGATTTATAGGAACGAGTCAAAGACAAGAGGACCTGGCAAAGCCCAAGAAAGTAATAACAATAAATGAGGACAGGTGAGATTCCTATTGTTTGAAATTGAATTGTAAGGCTAATGCCACATGCAGCCCCTGAATCTGCCTCCTATCAGATTTCAGACATAAAATCATGGAATCCTCTAAATACTGTTTTCATGAAAGTTTGCTGCAGAATCTGCCTGAATTTGTGCAGACTCCTCCCCATTCCCCCTCTTATGAGATATAAATGATTTTAGCCTCCTGTGGTTGCACGACTTGTTACTACAGAGGATACAGATGTTTTTGCTTGGGGGTCCAGAAAGAAGAGGGTAGAGAGCATGGCATTTTTGACTAAGGCAATGTACTTTAGACTGCACCCACTTTAATGTATGCTTTCACAGAATTTAAAAGTAAACCATAGCAGCAGGGGAAACATTTGTTCCAAATCTAAGATATGATATTAAGGGACAGATTTATCAAGGGTCAAATTGCAAGTTCATGGGAGTTATTTAAAACTCCCATGAACTTGAAACTCGACTAATTACAATTAATTTAAAAAATCGCAATATTTGAAACTAGGGTGAATAGGATTGCCCCGCAAAAAACTCTAATGTCAGGAAGGCTGCAAACAACTCCAAATTGATCCCAGGACATCTTCCATTAGCTAAAACAGCAATTCGGCAGGTTTAAGGTGGCGAATTGTCAAATTCAAGTTCTTAAAGGGCCAGTGTATGATGAATTTTAAAATCGAATTCGAATTTTTTTAAAAAAACTCGAATCTAATTTAAATAATTCCCTTGTCGAATTTGACAGTTTTGGCCATAAAAAAACACAAAAATTCTAATCAGAATTTTCACTTTAAACCTTGATGTATCTGCTCCTATGTCTATGATAGTAAGTGAAGTAAACTAACAGGTGTTTGGTCTCTGTGCATGGGTTATTACAATTGGAGCAAACTTGGATGAAAAGCAGGAATTAATGGAACATGGAAGCTGTATCAGGTAAATGAGTTTTAGTTACTTTACTTTTGAGATAGTCAGACAAAGATAGTCAGAGTCTTGTTCAAACCGAAAAACCGATTAGGAGCAGGCACTCAATGAAGGCAAACTTCCACCAGGCAATAGTTCAAAGTGAAGAAAGTTTGTCTCCACAGCCTTACGCGTTTCGTGTCAAACACTTATAGTCTTCTTCAAAGGGGATGGGAATTATTTTCAAAAGCTGCATGATGGACTGCACACTTATAAACAAGTGCTGCATAATATATCCATCGTTTGTAGGACACTATTGTTTTGTAGTATGTTATAGCAGCATTTGCTGCCATGGAACCACTGCAAATGTCATCTCTTGCACATTATACCAACAGCACCAACTGTGCTGAGTTACCGCACCCAAATCGACACAACTGCATGAGCGTTTTGTCGGACACAGAAGCACCTATTGATGCTTGGCATGAAGAGAACCCTGAAGCTATCTCCTGGTCAGGAGGTGGTGGTAGCTCCAGGGTTTGCCCTTGTTACAAGGCACAGCAGAGCATGATTTGAAAGGAAGGCCGGAAAGACTGTGTGGTGCCAAGCAAACCTTTACAGAAGTGCAAAGAGTGCATTGTGGCACTAGTACCTTTAATAAAAATTGTTAGGCTAAACACACTGCGGGAAAAATCTCAAGTTGCACACTGCACTTGCAAACATAAATGACCCCTATTATGTTTTGGTTCCTCTCCTTGCTGTGTTATATCCATTTCAGTAGTGGGTAATTGCCTTTCTTCCCCACAACTGAAATGATAGATCGTATGTGGTATTTTCATTTTGGGGTTCCCTACATGCCACTTACCTAGGTAGACCTATGCATAATGAGCAGTGGACCCCTTGCAGTCATATTTAGGGTTTTTTATCTTTGTACCTAAGGATATATGGCTGGTAAGGTGCTAGCTGCAAAGTAGAAATTTTGAGTGAATACTATGTGGTAGTTTGAAATAGAAATACGTTTACCCGTTATCCATCAAAATCTTTCAAAATCAGTTGTATTTTACTGCATTAAAAATCATGTTTATTATATACATCTGTTTATTAAGGAAAACAAAATTTTAAAACTTTTTTTTAGACATATAGAAGACTATAGGGCTCATTTACAACAGCAATGCAGTGAATGTGTTTTTCCCAGAATTGCAGTGGCAAAGGGGCGTTGGATTGCTCTGTTCCTGGACTGATTTGGCAAAAAGAACACAATTGGGCGCAGTTACACAAAATATTTTTAAAGTCTGTCTGGCATCATAAATAGGAGGTCTGAATAAAAAGCTAACTTATAAAAAGTAACAATGACATATGACAATATGATTTCACATTACAATAGTTTTTTGGCTGCTGGGGCCAGTAACCCTCTGTGATCTGACAGGTGTAACGAAGTAGAACACAAACAAATAAAAACTAAAAAACACAAGACACTATACCATTTGAAAAGCTGCTAAGAAAATACATTCTATAACATAATAAAAGTTAGCTTAAAGGGGTTGTTCAACTTCCAACAATTTTTTTCAGTTCATTTGTTTTCAGACAGTTCACCATAAATACTTTTTCCAATTCCTTTATATTTTGTATTTGTGACTGTTTTGCTAAGATTGAAGTATAGTTTAATATTTCACCTTCTTCTGTCTTTCTATAGCATCTCTGGGAGAGGGGGTTGCCGACTTTGTAACTATTCTACATTGATACATTTAGTTGCTGAGTCAAAAGTTTCATTAAAGGAGAACTTTTCTGCTGATTCACTGCACATGCTCTGTGCTGCTGTCAGTTACTGAGCTTCCAGGCAGACTCAAAATATACAGTACACATAAATGTCACAATATAGACAGATAATTACTACACAGCAGCTTGTTTAAATAAACTATAGTTGTCTTTCTGAAACAAACACGCCAATTTTATCAGTGCAGCACAACAGTACAATATATTTTCATTATTTAAGGACACTAATTTTTTGGGGTAACTGTTCCATTTAAGTTGCTTGCCTTCACTGTGTCATGTTTTTAAAAATGCTTAGATGACATGCATGTGACGCTATAAAAGGAGTTGTTTGATGTAAAGGGTAATATCTGGACCTGTAAGTGCTCATATATTTATTTGTGCAGAATGAAAATATGTTTTAATGATTTGGAGCCTCTATGCCCACTTTATGGCTAAGAATTGCTTAATCTTTCTTTCCACAGGCCATCACCTATTTGGCCAGTTAGTTCCAGCGCCCTTTCTGCTGTTCCTTCAGGCCGTGTGCAGAACCTCGCACAACCAAAGAAAACTAGTCAGGAATGGAAGGAAGATAGACCTGCCTACAGCATAGTCAGTGAAGTGAACCAGCATATCACACAAAGTTTGCCATTTCTATGTATTACATTTAATTTACATATTAAATCTTTATGTCTCGTCTACTAGGTTTCTGAAGGAGCTAAAAAAGCTTCAGCTAGCCCACGTACTACACAGCTAGCAAAGCCAAAGCACAGGGCTACCTGTTCCCTGCCAGGGACACCAAACAGCCACCAAGAAAGTGGGAAGGAATCTGCCAGATCCATAAAATCTGCTCCCACAGCAAGGACCGAAGCTTTAGCAGGTAAGAACACTTGCACAATAGGATGATGCCTATATTTTTACTCTCTGCTTAGCATTAAATATACAAATTAATTACAAAAAAACTATGAAAACAATAGGTCACAGGCTTCAAGCGCTTACAATGTAAAAGTTATTGGACAGCCCCTTTTGAATTGTAAACACCTTAGAACAGTGTTGTTTAATTTTTCACATAATGTGGTCTGAATTCCAAGAGGTGGGGCCTGGGTCTGCTTCCTCTAAACAGGGGCATGCAATTAGGGGTTGCGGATGACCCTAGGTTTTGTGCTCACCTGTTCCGCAGCTAAAATTGCAGATAAGTCAAAATAAGAGCGTTACAGGAAACACATTTTATGTGGGTGAACAAAGGGCCCGAAAAACAATTGCGGTGGGGCCTGTTCCCACTAAGGTATGCCATTGGAATGTGTCGTTTGTCACCAAAGATGTAACCTGTAATATCTGAAAATTCTATATACTAATTAGTTCTATGACATGGTCATGGGTGTATATATTGAGTCTACCTAAATGTGTAAAATAAATTCATCAGCAGGCTACAAGGGAGACACATTTATAAGAAATACTAGTATTATGATTATGGATCCATTAAAATACATATTTTGCTTCAGTATTGGACATCTTAACTCATCTAATCTATAAAAGAGTGATTGATCAAAACACAGTCTAAAAATTACTAATTAATTTTGTAAACGTTTTTTTTTTTGTTTTTACTAATTGTATGATATGAAGTTGCTAAGCCACTACACCACATCAGGGCATGTGGTGGTCCTAACTATTGCGCACTGGCCATATCCCATGAAAAGTTGCAATAAAATAGCAAACTGTGCAGAATGTACCCTGGATTTAGAGAAGCAATACAGCGACTACAGTCAATGACAGTTTTCTAACAAAGCATTGTGCCCCAGTGTATTTGGGATTTAATTGTCATTTGAATACCAAACAGGGGGCTACAGAAAATAAGGAAAACAAACAGTTAAAGTGAGAATAACACTGTTTGGCTCCCACAAACAAGAGCTAGAAAATGTCTGCACTACAGTCCAGTGGCCTGCAAAATATTGCAATTATAATGAAACAAAGTGCCAACCTAAGGTTATCAGGTCTTGCGAACAACCCATCATAAATTCAAAATGTGCATTCGAAACTGTGCCAGTATCACATTACCCCTACTTAAAATAAGGAATATTTTCAAACCCTCATATTAAATCCTTTTCATTGATATATACGGTACGTTATGCAAGTGTTATTACAATTCCACGTGCACAGGTTTTGCCTTTTATACAGAAGGCATATATCATTGCATTTCACAAGTACATTTTACCATCACAGATAAATATTGTTCTTATATCCCTGAAGATAGAATTCATTGGATTAAAAAAAAAATCTATATCTTCTCTGAGCAGAATGAAATAAGCAGATAAAGGTTCTGACATTCATTTTCTCCACTGCATTTTTTCAAGTAGAAGGATGGCCTTAATCATTCATAAATTGATTTCAGTTAACAAAAATCATGTTCTGACAGCTGATTCAAGAACAGTTTTTCTCGGAGCATGCCTTAGCAGCACAGATACCAAAGGGATATATTAGCGGTTCCTGTTCAGTTTTTCGTCATCCTGCTTCTTTTATATTGTACTTCTTCAGTTTTTTACCATCCTGCTTCCTAGAAGGGCGGTAGTTCATAGCTATATCCTATATGTCTTCTCACCTGCTGAAAATTCTCAGTGCAGGAAATGATGCAACGATCCATTGGGCGGCGCTCGATTTCTCCTCCCTGGCTATCTCCTATAGAAGGCAGGGAAGAGAAATCGAGCGCCGCCTGATGGATCGTCGCCATGTTGCCTTTTCAGAAGAGGAGCGCAAGCGGAGTATCTGTAAGATATTGCTTAATAAAGTCTTTGCGAATGTAAAGTTAAATGTGTGTTGGTGTTTTTTTTTTCGTTAAGGGCGAACTAATTTTTTATTAAAAAAAATTCATGTTACTGTTCCTTTAAGACCAGAGTCAACTCCTTACCACAATGAGCTCTGGCTTTCTCACAACACAGATAAGTGGCTCACAACCTAGTAACCCGTATATAGGAGTCAAGTTCCCAGAACTGGACAAAAATACCAAAATATTAAATATATTCTTACACATTCAGACCTTCAAAATAGAATAACTGCACTCACAAACATTGTGAAACAATGCAATATCTTCACATCAATCAACCTCAGGGATGCTTATTTACATGTCCCCATACAGCTTCAACACCAGAATTTTTCACCAATGTTATAGGTCTGGTAGCTTACATGAGATTACAGCACCTTACAATAAAACCCTGCCTGGACAATCTTCTTCTTCCACACACAGATATTTTTTGGAGCACAGAGACCTGCGGCATGCCCCCTGGATCGAGCACTACTTGTGTTAGCCAGAGCTCGATCCAAGAGGGTTGACAACACCCCACCTGCTCTCTAACTGGCCTGTAATTCGGATTTAGGGAGCATCAGGATTGTTGGTTTTTTTTCATATTTAATAGTTTTTTAGTAGCCTTAAAGAATAATGATCCAAATTACAGAAAGATCCCTGTATCATATTCTGAAGCAGTTGCTTATCTATTTATCTGGGCAATCTAAGTTGTGTGGGCTGTCCATGTCATATCTCTAGGATACCAAGTTGAGAGAATGCATAAAGATCCTAGTGCCTTTCCCTTAACAAGTCACTGTGGGGACAACAGCAATCTTCCCTCAAAGTTGGCCATAGATGTTGAGATTTTTAAAAGATCCGATCCTCATCGTGAGACAACGATTTTCCCGGAACGATCATACGAATTGACCATCAACTAAAAAGACCAATTTGCCAGGAAAACAAAGGGGAGCTGCCTGCTTGGCCCTGCAAACATAGATAGATTGCACTGGGGCCGACAAAGATTTTTTATCCTGGCTGATCAATTTCCTGACAGATGTCAGCCGAAAAATCGTAAGATGTACGATCGTTCGAATCCCACTAACCGCACGATAATTTCGAAGGATTGGTCGGACTTCACTAAAATCGGTCGTTCAGCAAGAAGAATCGTCGCGTCTATGGGGAGCTTAAGCCGTGCACACCTTTAGATAGTAAATAAAAGCAGTCCCTCCTTTCCTTAAATTTCAGTGGGTAGGACTCATAACTAAATACAATAATTAAAAACTAATACAAATCAAAGTTAAAATAAAAAAAATCATAGCAAGTCCAAGTCTGTCTTTTTGAAGCCAATAAAAAAAATGTATAACATTTACTTTGTCTGTAAATTTCTAACCCTATTGTGTTGCTTGGTGAGCATGCACTCTTCTGGGCTGCCTGCTTCAACCAAAAGTCCTCACACGGTCAGAGAGCTCAAACCTCTAAAAAAGGTGCAGAAGCTATTTCTTTATCTTGTGTTTGCTTTTCTATTTGACAAAATATCTCACAGAATGGTGGTACAGAATAAAAATGCTGAACATTCAACATTACCTGTTTGCTTAAAGATGTGACTTTTTCTTTCCTAGTTCCTAAGGTAGAGCATCCTGAGTACCAGCATGATTTATCTGTTGTGAGACAAGTACCATCATCTGCCCTTCACACACAGGCAACAGATCGAGTTTGCCAGCTTGCTAAGCCCAGCCCTCGTAAGATAGTCTCTGATGTGCATGACCCATATAGAATCTCACCTGCTGCCAAACATGCAGAGGCTTCACCCCGCATCCAGGAGCTTTGTACCCCTCCAGCCCGCAGACAGCGCGCAAAGAAGATGTGAATTATTATACATCTTTACCTACTTCCATTAAAAGCATTTCTACTACTACTACATTGTCTACTTGACTCCCTAGAAATGATTTGATAAATGCACTTGCAGCATAACTATTTACAGCACTGTTGCAAAGCTTGCTAATTTTGTTGTGCTATGTTATTTGTAAAAACATTTGACAGATAAATGATGAATTTGTAATCTGTGAATACTAGTCTAAAATTTTTGAGAAGCTGCAACAGATGTACTATATCTTCTGTAAAATCCTCTCTTGCCATAGGAAATTAAACCATTGTTTACTGTAAAAAAAAAAGTTGGCAATAGCAAAAGGTAAGAAGGTAGTCACAGATTACATTGCACAACTCATCAAATGAAGTAAAGAGCTTTGGGGGATATACACCAGAAATGTCCTATGCTTCTCTATACTTTTACTTACAACATTTTCATTTCAAGGTCCATTCAAGGGTTTTTACTATAGTTATGGCAACACCTTACAATAATACCCTGCCTTGAAAATCTATTTCCAAGCCCCATCCAGCACAGAACATGTTTCAGGTCTCTGTGCTCCAAAAACAACACTTTTCTTACTTGTTTTCACCTTAAGTTACCATATTGTCATGTTCTGTGCGCTAACTCGCTGATCATGTAATATAGGATGTATGTGTGCCCTTAGTTTGTGTGATAACTTACAAGACAGAGGCTTGGCTGTTTTATCTGACATATTTTTATATAAACCTGCAGTGTTCAGGAGTGTAGGCCCTAGCCTCTGCCTATACAATGGGTAGAGCATTTTTATCCCTGCACAGATACTAAAGGTAAAACAAAATTGCCTCAGATAACGTAAAGCAGGCAATTTACCACAGTAGATATTGTAATAATTTGAGTTATTTATTACAGCTATCCATGGCATGCTGGCCAAAGATAATCTGCTCAGGATAAATAAATAAGTTGATTAACAATTCCAATCTAATTAAAAATGAATAGCCTCTAATTATAAAACATCAAAGTGTTGTTAAAGATCATGAAAAACTAAAAAAAAAAAATCTTTGTCTCACATACAATTTTCTATAAATAATAAATTAATAAATGTTGAACTGTTTCTGAAATAGTTACTCTTCTCTGACCTGCTCTCAGCAATGTGGCTTTCTATCTGCTGGCTCTGTCAATTTTTTGAAAGTAATCTTTAAGGGAGGAACTCCACGATGCGTTTGGTGCCGACACGTTGCCATGCGATGAAACGCATGCGACGTGGCGGATATTGTGAAGAAACAGGAAGTGACATTTCAACACCAAACGCATCGTGGAGTTCCTCCTTAATTCATAACAACACAAATGGATGACAGAAGTATGATTTAAAGATTAGAGAGATAGAATTTGGAAAGGAGAAAAACTTCTTCTATTCTCCCCCATACCTGGAGGGAGCTTCAGGTGCAGGATGCTATCTTGGGTGAAAGTATGTGACAGGTTTGGGGGTTGTATTGACTGATCCTACACATGAACACTGATCACACACATGCACATAATGAGTGAGGTGAGGCACTCGCTTGTTATACTCATGTGTGTGCCCCAATATGACCTCCTATACAAGAAGCTTCCTTGTGAGGAGTGGCTCTATGAGCCCACAGTAATGCAAACAAGATTTATATGATTTTTACATTTGAATGTGGCTCACTGTTAAAAAAAAGGTTGGGGACCCCTTATCTAGATGTCTGCTTGAACTAAAACTCACACATCAGACAATACTTAGAGGCTGAGAGCTGAAGTGTCGTATATATCCATTTTCCATAACCCCCTTCCCAAGACTCTTCCATGTCTCTTTTATGCAATAGTCCTATGTTTTCTTGCATCTTTTTTGTCTTCTTTTCAGTGTTACAAATCGCCCTTTTTGAATTGCCTTTCTTCTCTGCTCTTAGCCTTGCCTTTTGCTTACATTTAAAATGTAGGCTTATGGCACACAGGGTGAATTGTCAGCCAGTGTTTGTCAGGGGAGCAAAAATGCCCCCAACATGGCAGAGGAGCCATCATTATTATTAATATAAAACACATGTAACCACTGGCCAGGGGTGGATTTTGGCTTGAAAATGGCCAACTACACAGTGCACCACTGTAATATAACTGTATAATCTAAATATAACACCCTACCTGGCAAGGTCAAAATTAGGGGTAGGCAGAAAAGGCACATACCACTTTCTAAAGCTGCTGGGCCAGTGAAAATGCGAGATGGTGATGAGGAGAGGGTCCCTGCTTTTCATCATCTTGCATCACTGTTCCGGTTGGTTGCCACCCCCAGCTTGTCACCATATAAAATCCCCTATCATCACTTCACTATCTAGTAATTGAGGGCAGGGGGCTTGCCTAGGGCTCCGCTTTTAGCATGACACTGCTCCCTGGACCCGTTTCTAGGTTTTGGCTATGCCCATGCCATTCTGCTAGGGATGCACCAATCCACTATTGGGATTTGGCTGAATCCTGAACCAAATCCAAGCCCTAATTTGCATATGCATATGAATTGTACGATAAAAAATTTTAATTCCTTGTTTGTTTGTTGAAAAGTCACATGATTTTAAGGATTTGGATTCAGTTCGGCCAGGCACTTGGATTTGGTTGAAACCTGCTGAATAAGGTTGAATCCCAAAACTAATCTTGGATTTGGTGAATCCCAACGTGCTACACAACCTGACACACCATGGCTGGGGATATAAATACAGGAGGCTGATGACAGATGTGTTATCCAGTTCCAGTAGAGCTTGGCTACATAGCAGTTCAGTATAAAAACTATAGATGCAGATATACAGTTTACCAGTGAGGAGTAACCCAATCTGCCCTGGTTTTGCTATAAACAATTATGAATGTATAAGTTAAAAATGTATACTTTGGGTTTACCAACACAAGTTTATTGACATTTGTGTTTCTAAATATCTCTACGGAGGGATGAAGTACTGTAACAATGGTTAATCCACCGTCTAGGGTTGCACCTTCACCCCTTTAAAACCAAACACGTATGGAACCCACAGCCTACATGGCTAATTAGCTATTCATTTAGATGCATGCTGCAGACTGAATTTATTTACATGCAGCCATGCATCAAAATGAATTGCTAATTAGCCATGCAAGCTGTGGATTCAATGTGTTTGGTTTTAAAGGGGGTGAAGGTACAACCCTAGACAGTGGATTAACCATTGTTAAAGGAGAAACAAACCCTTAATAAAAAAAAAAAAACCCTACCCTACATAGACCCCCCTCCCCCCCAGCCTAGCTACCCCCTGGGCAAATGCCCCTAATTCTTTACTAACCCCTCCTTGCAGATTCTGTCCAGCGGAGTTCACTGGCGCCATCTTCAGCAGCTTCTGTAATTAAGGCCGGATTTACATAGTGGGTGCCCCTAGGCACTTCCGTTTGTTGCCCCTGTCCCCTCCTCTTTATTCATGCAAATTTTCATCATTAAAGCTGGCCATAGATGCAAAGATCCGATCGTACGAATCATCGTACGATCGGACTTTCCCATCTCCCGACCCGCCACTAACCATTCAGATCAAAGTCTTACCAGTCAGATTAGTTAAAGAACAGATCAGCAATGTTCTGCCCCTGACAGCAATCGTACGATATCTATATCCAACCAAGGCTAGTGACAGTCTCCCACTGAAAATCGTACGATCGGCAATACACGCAGAGATATTATCGGCAGCCGACAGAAATTTTCTAACCTGTCCGATCGACCAAACGACCGATCTCCGCCGGACGAAAAATGTCGGGACTCTCCACACACGGTCCGAAAATCGTACGAATCCTCGATTCGTACGATCAGATCTTTGCGTCTATGGCCAGCTTAAGACCGGAGCAACGGGGAATGGCGCATGGGAAATTATAAAAATGTTTGTATCTCCTGCACATCCCGTGTAGGTGTGGATAGGGTTGTCACCTTTTTTAAAAAAAATTACCGGCCAGTGGTGGGGGCGGAAAATAAAGAGGCGGGATTTGACACAAAAAAGGGGCGGATTCGACGATTGGCACCACAAAAGTGGTGGGGCCACGGGGGGTAGCATCACAAAGGGGCGGGCCAACTGCCTGAAGCCGAACAAAATGTAAGTTTTCATTGGCAGGCAAGGGATTTTGTAAATGGTATTACAAATTACCGGTAGCTACATTGCCAGTAAATTTGTAATACCGGCCATCGCCCTGGCAGGTGTTTTACCGGCTAGGCCGGTAAAATACTGGCCGGGTGGCAACCCTAGGTGTGGATGAGCAGCATGCCGCCCCTAAAATCCTGCTGGCAAGGCCCAGGCCTTGGTGGCCTTTCCCAAAATCTTCAGAATGAGAGCGTCGCTTCGGGAGTTTTCGTGAATTTTGTCCCACGCGCAGTTGTCTCTAAACAGAAAATTGCTCCAACTGCACATGCACTGCTTCGCCTGTCTCGTTCCGAATGTTTACAAAAGAAAAGAAGATGGCACCCGCTGGACAGAATCTGCACGTTAGGGTATGTAAAGAGTTAGGGGCATTTGCCCAGGGGGAATAGGGGGTCTATGTAGGGTTTTTATTAAGGGTTTGTTTCTCCTTTAATGGGGTGAGGTGGCAACCCTACCACCACCACCCCACCCCCTTCTTAATATGGCGGCCTCACCCACTCTAGTATATTAATGCAAAATCAAGGTTTGGTGTTCTGGACCTTTAAACAAGAAGTAGCCATTAGCAGGCACCAATGCACAAAAGGAACCTCAGAGCCTGGTTATTATATATCACCAGAGCATGGATATAGCACCATTCTTCATACACATCACACGACGCACTTCATATACTACTGCGGGTACTGTTCCAGGTACTAGTCCTTGTCGCTGTCTGGAACGCACCAGGCTCACGGCCATTGGATAGGGTAATGGGAGGTGCAAATTGTATCCAATCGCTGTACAGGCTGAGCTGAGAGTAAGTAATAAAGCAGATAGTTGGACGCAATGTAAAGTAATAATAGTCTGCACCATATACATTTCAAGCAGAAGCAGCTTACGAAGATGGTACTTATCAATGAAAAGGCGCTTTTCCGACTACCCTGATACTCTTGGACATTGCTATGTGGATATTAGCCGAATGTAAGTTCTCCAGTACCTACTCTTGAATTCTTACACTCTCCTTCCAAAACGCCTCGCGCGACTTCCTTTACCTGCGACACGCCCTCTCATTCATTACAGCAACCAACCAGCTTCCTCTCACACATCCGGGCGACGTTGCTCCTCCTAGTCCGCTGTTCAAGTGTTGGAGGAAACTGGTGCTTTGACTGTGGAGAAGCGGTGGTGACTGACTTATTGTTTCGCTCGGACAACGGAGGTTGTCTGTATTTGCTCTGCACGTGTGGGTATTGCTTGAGTTTTAATGGCGTGTCACGGGCATTAAAGGAAAGAGCCACTATATAATAAAGCCGATGTGTATCGCTATGCATAAATAGTTCCGCCCATAATGACGCTGTCTTCATAGAAACTATTTTGACAGGCGAACATACACGTGGTTTGACGTGAGCGCTGGGGTAAAAGGGTTAATAAATGTCCGTACTCTATTCGATGATAAGTTAGTGAGATGCGAAGGGAGGGCAAGTGTTTGTATTTTATGGAGGGCAGATAGTTCTATAACCTGTGCCTTCGATCTGGGTTCACAACTTGCACCCCACGAATGCGCTTAAGAGATTCACAGAGGTTTGTCAGGATGGAGTAGCCAGACACCGGTAACACTGAACATTTATGGCTGTATGTGATTATTCTCTTTGAAACCATCAAGAAACCATCTGCTACTTTTAGGAATCTATCTTACCTGTCAAGCCACTGTGTAACACTGGAGACACCTGGTGCCAATTTGCAGCATTGCGCAGCACTGGTCCTGAGACAATCGGGTCACAGCCAGTGAAGAGTTAAAGCTCGCAGGGATCCTGGACCAGCTGGAGAGGCAGGAGGCATCCTGGAGCAATGGGGACACACAGGTAGGAGACAGGGTATATAGGGATAATGGATGCCCTTAATAAGGCAAGGTGTTCAGGCCCGGACTGGCAATCTGTGGGTTCTGGCAAATGCCAGAGGGGCTGCTGTAAGATGCCATAGACACTCATTTAGTGGGCTGGTGAGGGGCTGTTTGGGCCTCTGTGTGGCCTGTTGGGGCCTCTGCTGTAAGATGCCATAGACACTCATTTAGTGGGCTGGTGAGGGGCTGTTTGGGCCTCTGTGTGGCCTGTTGGGGCCTCTGGGTACCTGAAATGCCAGGGCCTATTTTGATTCTGAGTCCAGACCTGAAAGTGTTGGTACAATACTGCAATTAAACACTGCATTTGGGTTTTAGGTGGATGATCTGGCATTCCAGGAATTACTGGACTTCTATGGTTACGAAGCTTCGGATCCTCTTTCTGACCAAGAGGGTGAAATTAAAGGATCTGATTCTGAACTGCACCACAGTAGCCAGGAATCGGTACGATTAACTATCCCAAACAAAGGGCACTTCTCTATTTATTAGTACCATGTCATTTGTCATAACTAGGAATTATATTCCATTGTATTAACCCGGGCCTGTGTTGTTTTTTTTTGTTTACTCTTAGGAACCAGTAGATGATGTGCCCCTTGAAGCTGAACATATGCCCCCCTCTTTGTCTCCTATGGATTCACTCAACTTCTCATCCTGGTCTCCTGGTAGTAAGTTTACTTTTTAATAGATGTTTAGTTCTTGTTAAAAGGGGATGTCAACCTAAAAATTACATTTTTCCTCATTTTCTATTTAGGGTTCTCCAGTACTACTAGAAAAGCATATTTTTATGATGAAAATACATACCAGCTGTTTTATGTGTTTTTTTTTTTATAGAGACCTATATTGTCTGGGGGTATAGTTTTTGTTTAAAGGAGAAGGAAACCCCCAGGGCGCAAAACCCCTCCCCCCTCCCCTATGTTGCCCCCCCTCCCTCCTCCCCCCTGGCCTACCTGTCCCCCTGGGCAAATGCCCCTAACTTGTTACTCACCCCTCTGCGCAGGTCCTGTCCATGGAGTTCACAGTCACCATCTTCTTCCACGCGCGTCTTCTTCCTGTGATGACCGGCGTTTTCTGGCGCATGCGCAGTAGGAACAGTTACGGTACGGCTCTACTGCGCATGCGCCGAATGTCACAAAGTTTTCCGATTTCACTTCGTGACATTCGGCGCATGCGCAGTAGAGCCGTACCGGTAACTGTTCCTACTGCGCATGCGCCAGAAAACGCCGGTCATCGCAGGAAGAAGACGCGCGTGGAAGAAGATGGTGACTGTGAACTCCATGGACAGGACCTGCGCAGAGGGGTGAGTAACAAGTTAGGGGCATTTGCCCAGGGGGACAGGTAGGCCAGGGGGGAGGAGGGAGGGGGGAGGGGTTTTGCGCCCTGGGGGTTTCCTTCTCCTTTAAGTGTTCAATCCATAATAGCAGAGCTTGTCAAACTTACCTGTTAGGTATGGGTTAGGTATGGGGAATACACAAGTGCATTCTTTCAAACATATAGCACCCTTGTGGTAGGCCTGTTTAAGTTGGACAACAGAGTGTTTAATGAAATATCATTCAGAAGCAAAGAGTATAAATGCTTTTTACATCCCTAAGAAAAAGTGAAATGTTTTTGTTTTATTTAATTGAAAGCCCAAGTCACTGCAAAGTGCAAAAAAAGTCCAAACAACACGTGCACCTAGGGTACAAAGTTGTCTATCCTTAAAAGAAAGAAAAAGGCCTAAATACTCGACTCCCAAAGGCAAAAAAGCTCTAGTGAAAAATCGAGTCTTCAGGCCCTCCTTCCCCGAAGCTAGGTAGGACCCCTTTATCCCCAGGCTAAAAGGCACCTAGGGGCAAGGGTCTTCAGACTCTGCTTCTCCTCATGGCTAGGGAGAGCCTCTTTTCCCCCAGGATTGGTGAAAGCATCCACCAGGGTTTCTCAAAGGCTGAAGTCTTATCTGTTGAGGGAGGACCGGAACCTAATAGCCACACGCTCCTCCCCTAGGTCTGTGGGGCAATACCCTAATGGGCAACTTGCACCCTCAAATTCCAAAAGGTGAATTAAAAAGGTAAAAGTGACAGACAGAGATTGCATAATAAATTAGGGATGCACCGAATCCAGGATTCGGCCTTTTTAAGCAGCATTCGGCCGAATCCTTCTGCCTGGTGGAACCGAATCCTAATTTGCATATGTAAATTATGGGCGGGGAGGGAAATCACGTCACTTTTTGTCACAAAACAAGGAAGTAAAAAATGTTTCCCCTTCCCACCCCGAATTTGCATATGCAAATTAGTGTTCGGATTCGGTTCGTTATTCGTCCGAATCTTTCGCAAAGGATTCGGGGGTTCGGCCGAATCCAAAAAAGTGCATTCGGTGCATCCCTATAATAAATAGTAAAGTAATAAAATGTGCCATGATTACAGCACGACCAGCGACCAGAAAAAGTGAAAGGTTTGTTTAAAAACAGTTTGAGGTGTGTATGTGTAATGCTTCTCACCAATGAAATGATGCTGTTGCGGATGAGTTTTAAAACTGGTTTTAATGATGTAATGGATGCAGACTTCAATTCTCAATTTGGATGTATCTCAGCACTTTTTTCAGTATTCAGTCGAATTCATAGTGTTTGTATTTGGTTTGGCAGAACACCTTAGGGGTTGATTTATCAAGGTTCAAATTGTAATTTTTGCCACCATTCGAATGTTTTTGCACTAAAATTCACAAATTTAAATTATATTTTCAAAAACTCTGGTATTTATTGAGCAATAAAATCGAAAACTCGAATGTAAAAAAATCGGCATCTAAAAGCTGGCGTGTTTACGTAGAAGTCAATGGGAATAAGACATTTTTTAAATTTGAGTTTTCAAGTTTGTAAACTCGCAAATTTTAGTTTTTTAAGCCTATAAGCTTGAAAAAGCTCAAGTTTAAAGTTTATTTGAAGTAGAAAAAACCTCACACCTCACAAATTAAATTTTTGATAAGCCCATTATTCATGTGACTTTAGCACTGTAAACATTTGAAAATATTTTTTGTTTACTAATGAAGCAATCTTTTTGATTTATCTCAAATCTGAATATTGAAATTAGGGTTGAATTTGTGGAGTATTCAGTCCTAGTTTAAATTATTATTTTTATTTTATTCCTGCAGCTCATGAGGACTGGACTCTGGAACCATCTAGGGTTGAAAAAGTAAGTGATTAACTATGATGTATGAAATTTTTATCTAGGTACTCAACAATTATATTACTGGTCAATTCTGCACTAATCTTTAATCCCTCGATTCATATTTCTTTTAAATACTGCCCTGTAATCTTTAGTAGAAAAATGGTATTCGTTATCACTTGTTTTTAGAACTTGCTTTAATTTACTGAATTGTTGCTAAGTTAATAGGATTCACTGACAAGATGACTATCACAGCCTCTAGACATGCCAAGTCTCTGTCACTTAGTTTGTTTCATTAACTACACTAGATTATACCCGTTCTTCAGTGTTATAAAATAATGGCATAATTGTGAGTGAAGTCAACTACACACCCATGTGCTGTTACATAAAGGGTTAAAATAACTAGCCCTTGGTATACATTCATTATCAACATACTTGAATTAATGCTTCAAGGGATCAAACTGGCTGTGGTCATTGGCACATTGAGTGTTTTGGCCACCACTCTTTGAGCATTCTGTAGTAACCCTCACATGAAAGTGCCAGTATCTGCAATTGGAAGCACGTTCCCCATTGGTGTGAAGTTGGTACTGGAGGGGTTAAGTGCTTTGAGTAATGTCATTTTAATGCAAGCACTGCAATAGTCAAATGCCCTGTGTGACAATATAGGTCAATGGCAGTGTGTTCTTTGTTTCAGGAGACAATGCTCAGTTGTCAGGCCCAGCTTCCAAATATGCCTTATATTCCACCTGCTGAGAGAGGTGAGGAAATCTACTATTTGTCAGTTACATAGTTAAATCGGGTTGAAAAAAGACAAAGTCCATCAAGTTCAACCCCTCCAAATGAAAACCCAGCATCCATACATACACCCCTCCCTACTTTCACACAAATTCTATATACCCATACCTATATTAACTATAGAGTTTAGTATCACAATAGCCTTTGATATTATGTCTGTCCAAAAAATCATCCAAGCCATTCTTAAAGGCATTAACTGAATCAGCCATCACAACATCACCGGCAGTGCATTCCACAACCTCACTGTCCTGACTGTTCTGTTCTACGTTGCTTCAAATGAAAGTTATTTTTCTTCTAGTCTAAAGGGGTGGCCTCTGGTGCTGTGATCAACTTTATGGGTAAAAAGGTCCCCTGCTATTTGTCTATAATGTCCTCTAATGTACTTGTAAAGTGTAATCATGTCCCCTCGCAATCGCCTTTTTTCCGGAGAAAACAACCCCAACCGTGGCGGTCTACCCTCATAATTTAAGTCTTCCACACCTCTAATCAGTTTAGTTGCATGTCTCTGCACTCTCTCCAGCTCATTTATATCCCTCTCAAGGATTGGAGTCCAAAACTGCACTGCATACTCCAGATGAGGCCTTACCAGGGACCTATAAAGAGGCATAATTATGTTTTCATCCCTTGAGTTAATGCCCTTTTTTATGCAAGACAGAACTTTATTTGCTTTAGTAGCCACAGAATGACATTGCCCAGAATTAGACATCTTGTTATCTACAAAAACCCCTCAATCCTTCTCATTTAAGGAAACTCCCAACAGTGTGTGAGTCAATTCTATTCTAGTGTATACATCTTTTGTACAGCAATATTCAGAAAATACACAAAGTTAATCTCTGTCATTATAAAGTACATTGGCATCATTAGTCTTAAGTATTCTGGATCATTTTGCAGCTCTGCGCATACTGTGCCTAATACCTAGTAATAATGATCAGTGCTCAGGATATACCGAGGGAGCTCTGTGCTCTATGTATATAGTAAGATTCTAGTAGGATATGTTCATAAATATTTACTATACTGGTATACTGTCTCTCTCTCATTTTACAATTAAAATTAACTCACAAGTCTTATGCATGAGTACATAGATATTCCATATTCCATTTGTGGCCCCACCCACACTGACATCAACCTCATTAATACTCTAGTCTAGCCTATGTCCCTAATTAATGATTTATATAACACATGACAAAAACTGTCAGGGGCTTTAGGAGGAGAAAGAATTTAGGTGGGAGAAAAACTCTTTATACAGGAGCACATTAGATTAGTGCCAGGAACGATTTTTAAGTTATACGGACACATTCCTATAAAAATTCAAAGGATATTTATATTCTTTATGAGGTAAGGCCATATATAAGTGTTGGTGTAAAATACATTCTCTTGAGCCCAAATATAATTTCTGATCCATGAACTGTAATCTTGGTTCATCTATCTTGGTTCATTATTTAGATTCTTTGTATAGATGACCAATATTATGTAACTACATCTTGGCATGTTATAGATTTTGATGAAAAAGACCAGCTATTATGGGATCCTGATGTTCTCCCTGAACAAGAGGTGGAGGAATATCTGATTCGTGTCTCTGAGCATCAGCACAGAGCAGGCGGCACATATGTGTATGATGCAGAGCATATAAGGGATAATGAGCAGGTAAACAGTCTATACATTCTTTGATTACCCAAATTATGTGTTGCTTTTCACTCTTATTTTCGTTACTGTTCTTTGTTTTCTCTTTTAACTTTTCTGCTTGGTTAAAAGAGATAATCATTTGGCTACTCTCACCTCTCTTCCACCTCTTATATAAGGTTCTTTTTTTTCAGGCACTCTATGAGTTGGTCAAGTGTGAATTTAACTCAGAGGAAGCTCTTCGAAGGTTGCATTTTAATGTGAAGGTTGTACAAGGTGAGGGAGGCGCAGTAACTTAGCATAAATCAGTGAATTAAATAAACAAGATAACTTAGTGGTAAATCTGAAAAAGACATATGTTGCACTGTCTGTACCTGTAAGAGATATTAGAACTACACACTTGTTACATGGTGAAATATACTATATTTTCTTGTTTTCTTTTACCTCTTCTGTTTTTCACTTTAGGTGGACTTAGTGCCTGGAGTGAGGATGAGCGCAGAAATTTTGAGCAAGGGTTCCGTGTTCACGGCAAGAATTTCCACCTTATTCAGGCTAACAAGGTGAGATGAGAAGTGTTTAGAATAAATTGATGGCAAGTAAGAGAGGTGGGATGTCTTTATTAAAAAAACAGCTTGTACTATAATGATGATTTTCCCCATAGAGAGGCTGGGAGAGCTGTTAAATTAAGTGTATGTTTTTTGCACTAAAGCTTCTAACAAACATGCTTTCCAAACTGTGATTTATTAGGGTACACCCAGTGTGCCACTTATTATAGGCCTGGTTATTGGGCTTGCAGCCAAGACCAAAAGGGCCTCAGCAATTTCTCATGCTAGTATTCATGTTCAGACTCAGTGTCACCGGGATAGCAGGAAAACGGTGGGCCCATGGGCCCAGGTGTCAGTGGGCCCTCATGCTCCTAAACATTTGGCCTAATTCATGCCCATTCCCTATTTCAATGAAAGCAAAGAGGCTAAAGATAGAATAACAGATTATAGTATGTTAAGAAAAGAGACTAGAAGAATAGAGGTTGAGCGAGGAGAGGAAGAAAAATAGTACTGAAAGTGGACCTCTGGTCTAAGGTTTTTTTTGGTGGTCCCCTGGTATAAGGTTTTTTGGTGGGCCCCTGGTGTCCCAGTCTGACACTGTTCAGACTGGTCTCATCAGAATGTACAGACACATGATTTGGGGCCAATACATGCCAGCTTTGTTAAAAAAAAATTCTGTATGGTGTTTTTTGTGGTGTAAATGCAGTACCTTTTTTTTTTATAAATGTTTATACATTTGTTTTATATTAACAAGAAAGAAATACAGTTATAGGATCCATTATCCGGAAACCCGATATCCAGAAAGCTAAGAATTACTCCATTTTATCCAAATAATCCAAATCTTTAAAACTTATTTCCCTTTTCTCTGTAATAATAAAACAATAGCTTGTACTTGATCCCAATTAAGATATAATTAATCCTTATTGGAAGCAAAACCAGCCTATTGGGTTTATTTAATGTTTAAATTAATTTCTAGTAGACTTAAGGCATGAAGACCCAAATTATGGAAAGATCCGTTATCCTGAAAACCCCAGGTCCCGAGCATTCTGTATAACAGGTTCCATACTTGTACAGAATTTTGTAACTTAATCAGGCTATTGATTACATAATATACAAAACTGATTCAACAGTAAGCCTGTCATAAGATGGGTAATTTTGAATAATTAAAACGTAAAATTAGAGTGCAGCTATATCTACCCTATTTAGTCAAGTCCTTAATGAATTAAAGGGGACCTGTCATCCAAAAAAATTATTCCAAATCCTATTTTATCAGGTTAATTAAGCCCGGATTTCATGGGCGGATGCCCCTAGCACCCGCCCACACTCCCGCCGCGAGCGCACGCGCGCCTGCTCGTAAGCGATGGCAAACGGCGCTATTGAATGGGGACGCACAGGTCCCCATGATGCGGCTGGGCGGCATGCCGCCCCTAATTTTTTGCTGCCCTAGGCCCTGGCCTAAGTGGCCTCGCCACAAATCCAGGCCTGAGCTTAATCAAGCAAAATTAACTTAAATTACACTGTATAAATTATTGGAATCTTGTTTTCTTCACTCTGGGAATTCATAATTATAGCAAGCAGGCAGAAGCCATTTTGTGGACACTGTTATTAAGGCAAACCTTGCATCATCTCAAAATCTTGTTTGTGCACCAGAATGGGGGACCTGATGTCCATCCCCATGCACTGGCTACACAATTAAATGGTTAAGAGAAAGGGGAATGTGTGGAATGTAGTGACATCTAGGAAGTGCTGAATGGAAAGTGAAAGTAATTGCTTGCCCCATCTCTATGCCTAAGGCATAGAGGAAGGGCAGGCAATATTTGATTGACAGCTGAGATTTTTAAATGCGTTTACAACAGCTATGAATGCTTTAATGAAAAAAAGAATTAAATTTTCATGTTTATTTCGAAAAGGACTTTTATTATACAGCTTTTTATGTCTGGGTGACCGGTCCACTTTAAGTAAACAAGTAGGAAATAGCTGATTATAATGTTTTACCTGATCTTCCACTTCTTCCTTCAAGTCCAGGCATGTGCATGCGCAGTAAAGTGAAAGCGGACTTAGATTTCAAGTGGTGACTTTTTTTATATTACTATGCGTGCGCCTGCCTGGCCTGGAGAAAAGAAGACAGAAAAGAAAGGATGTGCGAAATGAGCTTTTACAGAAATATGCCAGGCTGGTACAGTTTTCTGCCAACAGGAGGACCCGGGGTATCAGGTAAGTGATGATAATCACTGGGGGTCTAACTTTTGAAACCCCCAGTGATTTTAACTTTAGTTTTTGTTTTTCTCTCAGCAAACTTGTCATTTCCTAGTACAAAATCCACACTGTTATGCTTTTTTAAAACCAACCTATATTCATTAATTTATTAATATTTTAGGTTCGAACAAGATCAGTAGGTGAGTGTGTTCAGTACTATTACATGTGGAAGAAGTCTGAACGATATGAGTTTTTTAGACAGTCTCGTCTGGGGAAGAGGAAGTTTGGGAACCCACCATCTGTGTAAGTTATAATGATACTTAGAATAAGTATAAACGGCAGTTCTTAATGTACCATGTTTGTGTTATTTAATGAAATGTTGTAATGCCTCCTATAGGGAGAATGAATTTGACCTACCAGAGGCAAAAAAGTTGCACAAATCTGTATTCAGAGGAGAACTTTTAGGACAAACAGGTAGAGGATTTTTTTCACACAAATTTTAAATGCATTGCCTGAATACACTGCTGCTACTTAACTTATAACTTATACTACTTATAACTGTCTATAATTCCAGCATCTACCTTGTTACTATCTCCCTTTATGACTCTTAAATTGGAACTATTGCGAAAATGAAAATGTAATATAAGCATCATACTGAAATAAGAATTTTTTTAAACATAATTAATAAAATATTCTGCATCGTTTCTGAAATAATCATGTTTATCTTCAGTATCCCTCTCTCAGCATCTGTTTCTCTTCATTCTGTCTTCATGCAGCAGTTGGGTGTTAGATATTCATTGACAGTTAGATCCGATATATCTTATAGGGGGCTTCCTTTCCTAGCAGATGTATTAGAGTTCACTCAAATAACTGATTCAAGTACAAACAAAATCTAACAAAATAACTGCCTTTTGCACAAATCCTGCACGTAGAGCAGGGGTGTCCAAACTGCGGCCCGAGGGCCGCATGCGGCCCAGGATGCATATGAATGCGGCCCAGCTTGGTTGCGGGGGAAACGTCATGTCGCAAAGGATATAGGAGGAGGGGGGACTCCTGCCCATTGCCCAGTTAGTAATAATAATATAACAATAAGTCTATTTAATATCCAGGTGTCCAATATTCCAGTGTATAGCTCCATCTGGTTATCCAACTGGCATTGTAGTTCTTTTCTTGTGTATTTCCTTTACTTTTACAAATCAAACGTGTTTGTGTATTTCATGTGTGGCCCCAGACAATTTTTCTTTTTCCAATGTGGCCCGGCGAGCCAAAAGTTTGGACACCCCTGACGTAGAGAGACATGATGTGTGGTGATTTTAATAGAGTGAGCTCTAATACATCTTCTAGGTAAAAGGCGATATACTGTGTATATAATAAGATATATTGAATGCAACTGTCAATGAATATCTGACACCCAACTCCTGCATGAAGAGATAATGAAGAGATGAATAGCGAACATAGAAACGATACAGAATTTTTAATTGATTGTGTAGGGACCTGGTAAATTAGCCACCCTAATAAATGTTGACAGGCAAATCCTCAAATGTTTTAGATGCCTAAATGGGTCCTAATGAGGGACCTGTTTCAATGTGCTGCCTTAAACTAGGCCCCTGGTGTTCTCACAGTGGAAGGTAGATGGTACTGTGCTATAGTATAAAGGTCCAGGTAACCATGTGCTCTGGGTCCATTTTGCTTTAGCCCTTACCTGATGAACCAGGAAGGGAATGGGTAGTGGAACCTAAGTATATTGGCCCTAGCAAGAGATAAAGATACTCTGTTATAGATCACTTAAAGGAACAGTAACACCAAAAACTGAAAGTGTTTTAAAGTAATGAAAATATCATGTAGTGTTGCCCTGCACTGGTAAAACGGATGTGTTTGCTTCAGAAACACTACTATAGTTCATATAAACAAGCTGCTGTGTAGCAATGGCGGAAATTGAAAAACGGCTAAATGGCACAGGATAGATAATGGATAACAGATAACAACCATTAGACAGACAGAGCTTATCTGCTGTCTGCTGTGTAACTTGAGCCTTTTCTCCTTTGAATGGCTGCCCCCATGGCTACACAGCAGCTAATTTATATAAACAATAGTAGTGTTTCTGAAGCAAACACAGCAGTTTTACTAGTGCAGGGCAACACTGCATTATATTTTTATTACTTTAAAACTATTTAATTTTTTGATGTTACTGGTCCTTTAGGCAGGTTATTTAGTTGAGCAGTTCAAGGCACCGACGAGGCGTGTCAGAGGGATTAAGAAGCTGGGTACCAATTGCCCAGAGCTAGGGGCTGAGTGTGTAGATTTAGGGATTTAGAGATTCCCCTGGGTTCCACTTAGGGAAAAGGCTGAAAGCTGGGTGTACCTTGAATTGCTGCTCCCCTTGCTGCTGTATATGTTCCCTTGCCTGCAGGGATTGAACTGTTCATTGCTTTTTGTATATGCTACTCTCTGTTGCTACATGTTCCTGTTGATTTTTATGAATTCCTATGTGGATTATTCTGTTGAATAAACTTAGTTCTCTGGTTAAGCAAAAAGAGCCACTTGCGCCGAGTTATTGTGCATACCACTTTGTTACAGTTCCACTACATCCTGCCTCTACATCGCTGTGAGGGATTTACCCCTGAGAGAAAGATCTCATCCAGAGCATAGTCCGTAGGCTTTTAGTATAGAGGGTGCCCCTCAATTTAATATTTCGCTACAACTGTATTTAAAAAACTCTTATTTCAGCATGCTTAAGCTTATCTTAAAGTTTCATTTTCGTGATAGTTCCCCTTTAACTAAATCATCTCACGTTGACATCTTTTCTGTGATGCTAATTAGAATACTTGTTATTACATGTTTATTTTCTTCTTATTTATATTGCTATTGTTTCTATTGTATTTTAAGCAGCTGTTACACAAAGACATTCTGTAAACTATACTACCTGCAGCTGCAACAAAGACCAGTGTTCATGTGAAATGAGAAGACAATCTGGTGTTAATTCCAGTGACTATCAAGAAACCCCTCCAATCACTGGTGACCTCATCAGCCTCAACTTTTCTCAGCAAACTTTACCCCTGTTGCCTGGTTTAAAGGCTCAGGATCCACCATTATCAACTTTCTCTATGGCAGAAATAGCACTATCTGACTTTCTCTCAACACCCTCTCTTCTTTGTACTGCCTCCCTTCCTCCCTAATAGGTGTTTTCTATTCAGTTTTCTGGAGAAGTGAGATAAAGACTCTGAGTCACGGATACTGGTCATTCTCAGCAGGAACAAAGCGGTTTTATTTTCCTAATACATTTCATTAGAGAGCCACAGGTGCCTGTTGCACTCCACTATGATCAAATCCAAACTATTTTTCTCAGGGTGAACTTTACTAGTATTTAGCCACTGGGTGAGAAAACACTTGAAAATTTGTTGTACAGTGACAAATTAGTTTGGCACTGTTTAGCCATTGTGTGCCAGAGTGTTTTGCTACAGATCACAGTAAATAGATTTCTTTGGAGCATTTAGGAATTGTAGGTCTGAATCACAAATTAGGCTATTCCCTGAGATTTCCTCATGTGGAGAATGCCTAAAAACTTTTTGTATGCTCTTTGCCAGCAATAGAATAGGATGCATTTATTTTTTGGTTGGTTAAATTATTTTCCAAAGTTTTGATTGAAGTATTTTAGACTTTTTCAGTGACATTTTCTGATGTATTTTTGGGTAAAATACTAGCCTGTATTTCTAGGTTGTCATGATATCATTTGTTACTTCTAAACTTCTTTACTGCTGTGCATTCAAGAGCACAAATATTTGTATTTCTTTGTCTCTGTGTACAAGAGTTGGTTGCCAAAACATAGTTCATGTTTTATATCTATTTAAATTTTTACATAATTTTGAAATTAAACATTTGTACAGACTTTAAACGGGTGTCTGTAGTCAAGATCCTTAAAGTGATGTCTTAAAATAAATTCCAAACTCTCTGCCTATTCTTGATTATGACGGTGGTGCTCTGTCTTGATGCCCTGTTGCTGAGAAAATCAATATGAAATAAAAAAAGAAATCAAATGGCACTTAAAACTTGCAATTGTGCTACTACATTCAGCTTTATTGAGCTCTCTACACAAAGTTTTGGGGGTCACCCCCCCTACACAAAGTTTTGGGGGTCACCCCCCCACCCCCCCCCCCGTTTCATAAGTGCTCTTAAGTCTTTGGTTCAGGTATGTTGGAGACACCTGCGTCAAAATGAAAATAAACATGGTTCCAGCCTTCACTGAACACATAAATTCAGTGCACAAGTTAAGGGAGTATGTGAAAGGCCGCAAATTAGCATAGCCAAAGGGAAATAAGAGTAACATAGAAAGTTAGGTTGAAAAAAGACACACGTCCATCAAGTTCAAGCATTTAACTCTATTTTAACCTTCCTAACTGCTAGTTAACTATACAGCAAACCAACTTATACTGACATTTGCTGTTTGAGTCACACCATGCTCTGGAAAATATACTGAGGGAAATCAGAACTATACATCACTGGGCTGAAACTTCAACAACCAATGCTGAATCTAAGGACAAAGAATACAAGCCTCTCAAAGCACCTTTAAGCCAGTATATTACTAGACTGGGCCTAGATCAACACAATGGGGAGGCACATGACAGGGAATCTAACTCGGCACCAAAACACAGAAAAGTAATGTGGTATATGACAGATCTATAAGCTGGGGAGGCCAAACAACTGAAGAAAAATAGTGAATGGCCCAACGTAGAAGGACTAGCTGTTCAGCACAAGACCCAACAATCTCTCTACAACTAAAGGACAAGGAACACTACCAGATTCTAGGTGTTTATAGTACACTCCAATTTAAATCCCTTGTGTATGCCAATAACTAGTGATGGGCGAATCTGGCGTTTTGCCAAATAATTTGCGAATTTCCCGCAAAACTGCAAAAAATTAGCGAAACAGCCAGTGTCCATTTTTTTTTTGAAGCCGGTTTTGCGGATTTATTCGCCGGCAGCGAATTGCGGGAATTCGCCGCGAATTTGCACCTGGTGAATAAATTCACCCATCACTACCAATAACAAATGGGCACATAGAGTGACAATTAATACTAAAATGTCATGCTTATATTTACTATCACCCTATTAGTCTAATTATATATTTATAAAGTACCATCATATCAAACATATAAAGCTCTAATCTGGGTAATAACTTGTACCCCAGTCCTTGCAAAATGCTCATGCAGAATCAGTGGCGTAACTACAGAGGAAGCAGGCCCCGCAGTCGCGGGGGGCCCGGGGGTACAGGTGGGGCCAGGTGGGGGCCTGCTTCCTCAGTAGTAAGCACAACCGGCAGGGACCATATCGGGGTATGGTGCAGAGTGCTGACAATCTGGAACTCTGCCGAGCTCCACAGAAAATTACTTTCTGCATATCCATACGTACGTGGCACCCACAATGCTAGTAACCTTCCATAGGACGCCGCAATCTTGCCTGCAGAACACACTGACGACCCGCCGAACAGACAGGCTTAGTGGGAGGAGATTGACACACTCACGGTTGAGTTACAGTGCGGGCCGGAGATTAGTTAAAAGCCAACAGTGTGACAGGAAGATAACCGCTCTCTCATTGGCTGCTCACTGACAGAATTCTGAGTCATAGGACGGGATTTATACGGAATGTTTCTATTTGTAGGGGATCTGCAAGAGCTTTTGGCGCCTGTTGCTGCTGAAGCTTTGGATAAGGCTCACTGCTTCAGTTATGAGGGGTTGTCTGTTGCCCGTACCTCACCAATGGCCACACTGTACAGCAAACAAGCCCATACCTGACTCACACATTGTTCCCTACTGTGGGCTGCTTGCACTTTTGCCCTCATGTTCAAGTGTGCTTTTCTGGGGAGATAATAAGGTAAAATGAAATCTATGGTTTACATTGCTTCAGCTTAACTTGTCAAAATGGAGAATGGGAGATGTTTGATGTTTGTGAGGTAAATCATACCATCAGCTGAGGATGTGTCTGTTTCCTGGGAATCCCATTAAATACCTCGCAGGCACCAAACATGGAGTAGGGTTAGTTTCCCTGAAAATGAAAATTGATTTTTGTGATTAAAACAATGATAAAGTATATAGGGTTAATGGTCCCCTATTAAAGGAACAGTAATGTCAAAAACATGTGTTTTAAAGTAATACAAATATAATGCAGTGCTGTCCTGCACTGGTAAAACGTATCTATTTGCTTCAGAAAGATACTATAGTTTATATAAAGCTGCTGTGTAGTCATGGGGGCAGCCATTCAAGCACAGGATACACAGTAGATAACAGATAAGTACTACTATAATTTATATAAAGAAGCTGCTATGTAGCCATGGGGGCAGCCATTCAAGCACAGGATACACAGTAGATCAGTGGCGTAACTACCGAGGAAGCAAACGCCGCCCGGGAGTACAGGGGGCCTGCTTCCTCATTAGTATGCGCAACCGGCAGGGACCATATGGGGGGGATGATGCTGACAATCCGGAACTCTGCCCTGCCAGGTTCCTGCTTTTTTTTCCGGAGTGCCTTGCTGCCTGAGGGGTGGGATTATGAGCTATTGTGCTCCACTTATGCGTGCCCTGCGTGACCTCAACGCATCTATCCGACTTCCAATGGAAAGCAGGGAAAAAGGCGCTTGTAAAAGTTGCAGTCCAGGACTCTGCTGACAAGCAGGACGGATGGCGGTTCACTACTCTAAGCTGCAGATTCCCCCACTCCTCCCTCCCCTACAACACTATCAGCATAGAAAGAATGCAGGCTGTAAGGATACAAATCACATTTATTGCACTGCCTTGTGGTTGTTTAACTCTTTCCTTGCCTTAATGGGCAAAGTTGTAATTGTGCTATCTATTATATATACATGTAATTGCCACTTTGCCACCCTTCTATAGTTCTGGGCTATTCATATCTGAAATTGTGATTGTGCCATCCTTCTATGAGTTCTGGGGATATTATGCATGAAATTCTCCCACTATTTTGTGCAGAGGGGGCCCTGAAATTTTTTTTGCGGGGGGGGCCCTGGCATCTGAAGTTACGCCACTAGAATACTAGAATCAGAAAATTTGGGGGCCTGGAAAATGCTTTCACCCGTTTGGAATAGGAATTAAACATTTCTAGAACAAAACTTATATCAATTCAGCTACCCACTTATTGGGCAGGGAAGCCGATCAGGGTTGTTATCTACAGTATGTGTTTATTTATTGTTAAGGCTAACCTCAGTAAGAAAGATACCCCCTTCCTTGCCCTTCTATCTGATCGTTTCGAATTACCCAGGCCATCCAAGCTTCAAAGGATTTAAGTGTGCAGCATTGAGAAGGAGAGGAGATGGATTTCTAAATAATGTATATTGGATTTCTAAATAATGTATATTGCAAAGATGATGGAGAAGGTGTATATGCAGTATTAATTTTGAATTTACATACCGTTTAAAGAAGTAGGCTATAAATGTCATACATTATGTTTTTGGTACCAGCCCAAGGCAACCACAGTCATTTAGCAGTGAAGATATGTATCTCCAAAGATACCCCAGTAACTCCCCATCTTCTTTTCTGCTGATTCACTGCACAGGCTCTGTGCTGCTGTCACTTACTGAGTTTAGGGGAGGGAATACAAATGTCAGAATACAGGACTGATTAAAACTTAATACAGACAGTTACTAAATGGCAGCACAGAAACCAATGCAGCTAACATCAGAATCTAATCATCAGCCTTGTAGCATCAGTTTATTTTACAGACCAACCTCATTTTGTGCTCTATAATTTGTGACAACCCCTAATCTTAGCTTCTCAACAGCTGCTCAGAGCCCACTGAGCATGTGAATGTTGCAGGCACTTTCCAAGATGCTGACCCCCTGTGACAAGTTTGAAGTCCTGGATCATTGCTGCTACTGAGAAGCTGAAACTTTAGGCTGATGCAATAAATTCAGTATATAAAATATGGCATTTTTGCCATATTTATTTTTAGGGTTTTGTTCTCCTTTAAAGGAGAAACAAACCGTAACATAAAAAAAACCCCTACCCCTTGTAGACCGCCCTCCCCCCAGACTAGGTGGTACCCGGGGAAATGCCCCTAACCTTTTACTTACCCCTCAGTGCAGATTCTGTCCCCTGCATTTCACGGCAGCCATCTTCTTTTCATCGATATACTTCAGAAGCAGACCTTTGTTTTTCGGCGCATGCACCGAAAGTCACAAAAATTTCTGAAAATTAAATTTTCGGGACTTTCGGCAAATGCGCAGTTGTTCAGGACCACAAAATCACTGCACTGCGCATGCTCTGAAAACGAAGGTCTGCTTCTGAAGTTTAACGAAGAAAAGAAGATGGCTGCCGTGAACTGCAGGGGACAGAATCTGCACCGAGGGGTAAGTAAAAAATTTGGGGCATTTGCCCCGGGTACCACCTAAGCTGGGGAAAAAGGTTTTTTATGTTACGGGTTTGTTTCTCCTTTATTTAGTCTCCAGTATTAATTAAAACAAATTAGTAATCAGTCCAGGAAGCAAAGGTCTCCAATGTCATCTAAATTTTCAATCCAGATTATAGAGGATATGACACCTCTGAACAATAATTTTCTCAAATTGCTCTTCTAAAATGACATACATTAAAAGAGAGCATGCTGCATATCAAAGCAGAACTAAAGCTCAATAAAAAATTAGGCTTGAAGTTCTGCATGTCATGTCTTTTTTACAAACCTAAATCTACTACAGCCCTTTAGCAATGAAGATATGTGCCTCTGAGGATGCCTCCAGTAGCTATTAATTTTCTTTTCTCCTGATTCACATCACATGCTCTGTGCTTCTGTTCATTACATGAGATTATTATACATAAATCTAAAATGTATTACATAAATCTGATTAGTGATACAGAAATCAATACAGAAACCAATAGCACTATGCATCAGAATTGATCATTAATCAGTCCAGTAATCATTTTGCTTTCCGCTAATGTGTGGATTTCTGAGGACTCCTAAACTCAGCTTATCAAAACATTCAAAATATGGTTTAACAGGATCTGATAAGGGAGGGGGGCTCTTCTTTGTATGAATTTGAAGGCATGGATTATTACTATTGTATAGCTAATATGTATATTAATACAGTATTTCTAGCTATAAAAAATACATTCTATCAAAATAACATTCCATGAAAGCATATCTGATGTTTACCAAGGAGAAGGAAAGCTATGGAGGCATTTTATATAGATTCAATAGATTAGCTGCAATAGTGCAAGCTAGAATGCTATATTTATTCTGTAGAATACTTTACCATACCTGAGTAAAAAGCTCTAGAAGCTCTCTGTTTGTTTAGGATAGCAGCTGCAGTATTAGCTTGATGTGACATCATTTCCTGCCTGCGTCTCTCCCTGCTCACTTATAGCTCTGGGATCAGATTACAGCAGAGAAGGGGGGGAAGAGGAGCAAACTGAGCATGCTCACACCGAGGCAAGGTGGTTTAAGCTGAAGGCAGGAAGTCTAATACAGAAGCCCATGTGTACACAATAGAAGGAAAGAAATAAGTTTTTATTTTGACAGGGGAGTCGGAGCAGCACTACTTTGAGGTTTTACTGGTATAATAGGTGGATCTTTCTGATGAACCTTTCCTTTTCCTTTACACATGATTGATCCAGATAAAATATGGGAAAAGGATTTGGATTATAAACATAGACTGGCCATATAATGTGTGGCACAATCTAACATTTAACACACTTTAAAATTGCCATAGTGAAATATGGTGGTAGCACCACACTATGGGGCTGCGTTTTATCAGCAGGGTATAATCATCTTGTTAGAACAGAAGGATTAATGGTAGTAGTAGGTAGAACTCTAAACAGTTTCATTCTGTTTAACTGAAGGTAGACAAGTGGATTGCCTCGGAATATTTATCTGCTGGTTTCTTGTTCCTTATCACCTTCCACATTCCTGTTGTACACCTTAAAGTTGTTACAGTGTTACTGTAGGAGTTGAGCTGGTTCCTAAAAGTTGTAATAATGTGACTCCTCAGGTTGGGCTGGCTTCTAAAGTTGCAATAATATTACTGCAGGGGTTGGGCTGACTCCCAAAGTTGTAATAATCCTACTTCAGAGGTTGGGCTGGCTACAAAGTTGTAATAATGGTACTACATGGGGTTGGGCTGACTCCTAAAGTTTTAATACTGGTACTGTGGGTGGGGTTGGGCTGTCCGCTAGAGTTTTAATAATGTTACTGCAGGAGTTGGGCTGGCTTCTAATAAAAGTTTTAATAATTGTACTGTGGGGGGGGGGGTTGGGCTGGCCCCTGAAGTTTTAATAATGGTACTGCAGGAGTTGGACTGGCTACAAAGTTGTAATAATGGTACTGTGGGGGGTTGGACTGCCTCCTAAAGTTGTAATAATAGTACTGCAGAAGTTGGGCTGGCTACAAAGTTTTAATAATGTTACTGTGCGGGTTGGACTGCCTCCGAAAAGTTGTAATAATAGTATTGCAGGTGTTGGGCTTGCCCCCAAAGTTTTAATAATGGTACAGCAGGGGTTAGGCTATTACCCATAGTTGTAATATTATGACTGTGCGGGTTGGGTTGGCTTCTACAGTTGTAACAATAGTACTGCAAGGGTTGGGCTGGCCCAGCAAATATCCTACCAAAACTCACAGCGGTCTGGTTATTGATGTTTGTTATTAGAGGAACAATTTATTTTAGTTGAGATCCTCCATTTACTGTATATGTAGGGATGAAGAATGTCAGTGGATGATAAAGAAATCCTGTGCTTACTACAGCAGTTGAAATAACCAAACCAGATCACAATCACTGCCTGTGTAATACTTTTTTTAAACCAATATTGGGTAGATTGCATGTTAATATTTTGTTTGACAAGGTTAATTTAGTAGGGTAGCAGTTTTGTTCAGTTTACTTATACATTTAAATACATATAAATTACCCTAAATTTTCAATATTGCATTGAGTGACTTTCAAATTGAGCTATGGATTAATTTATGTGATTAAATAATGCACTGCTATGGCTCATTAATACCCAAATGCTGGATGCATACATTTCAGAATTCATTTAGAATATAAATGAAACATAATGAATGGAAATTCATTCATTCAATCACCCCTTTATAATGTGGGTTCATTTTGGCTGATGAGAACAAAATTTGGCTGAGAGAGGTTGATATACAATGCAAGGTAAGGAAAGAGTAAAATAGTTTTTGGGATCACAGCCTACTATATTGCACACAGTAGAGTAGCATATTCCATTTCCATTGCTATCTTTATAGTCCAATCAATGGATACTTTGTGCTTTAGATGCAGAACAAAATAGGTCTTCATTTATTTTTCTGTGTTCATTACTGATCTTTTACCAAAAGGGTATAAATACAGTATATCAGCTAATACATACAGTATGTTGTCATTAGGTGAAAGAGAGATGTGCAGGTCCATGGAACCTCAGTCATTTGCATTGGATTTTTGAGCAGCTGAAATGGCATTGTTGAGTGATACTTAAGCTTAAGGGACTGGCTATATAAATAAATTACAATAAGCTAGAGTCCTGCAGCAGATCTCCGCAAAAACCTTTGGTACGGGTTGCAGGTAGACGTTTCGGGAGCAGGAATAGATGCAGGTCAGTGGTTCTCCGGGTTTGTGGGTAGTTTGGGTCGCGGGTCTGCTCAGTAGTGAGTTTTACTCCTTTTTTCTGATCACGCCTACTTCCAATGATGTCGCTTCAGGTCGGGTAGTGGGCAAGTATGCGGGTCCGGGTTTACCAAATTGGTTCCGCGCAGGACTGTACAATAAGCATACATACTCACCCTCAAAGCAGATGAGTTAAAAAATGGGCTATAAATGTGTGGGTGATACAGACAATAAGTTGTTGAGGCTTGGGTCACAATTTCTGTTTAATACATACAGGCAAGACATTGCTTACACTGAACATACTCCTTGGTAAATGGATTATATACAGCTTATGTGGGTTTTATACATGGTGGTCAAATTGAATTTGCAACCAATATTTACTGGACAGTTGTACCTGTCAGGGTAAGGTTACAAACGGATTTAAAAAAATTGGGAGACTTCTATAAAATCTAGCTTGATAGGCTGCATTGTGCATTTAAAGGGGAACTAAGCACCCTAAGGGCTCTTATACACTAAGGGTGTTTTTGTGTGTGTTTTAACGCAAGTTTAAACGCAGGTTTAAGAGCAAATAAACACAATCACATTATGTTGTGCCTAGTTGTATTCATGAGCATTATAAGTTGTGTTTTACTCCATTTGCATTTCAGGGCGTTTGTTAAACAGTCGACTGTGCAATTATGTTCTTGTGTTTTTAATAACTGAATAAAATGGATTAGGAGAAATGCCCAAATCAGAGCATTAATTTGTTACAGTCTCATCATCTGTATGGGTCCTTAGATGTTCTAAAAGATTAGAGCCATCATTGAAAGTTTCCCCACAGATAGCACATGTGAAAGACTTGTCTTCACTATGCACTCTACTGTGTCTTACAAGACTTGACTTGTCCTTAAATCTCTTGCCACATTCACTGCATGTATAAGGCCTCTCCTCTGTATGGACTCTCTGATGTCTAACAAGAGCTGAGCTGCCAGTAAAACCCTTCCCACACTCCATGCAAACGAAAGGTCTCTCTTCAGTGTGAGTTTTCTGGTGTTTGATGAGTAGAGAGTTATGACTAAAGCTTTTTCCACAGTCTGAACATGTAAACAGCTTCTCTACAGTATGGACTCTCCAGTGCACGACAAGGCTTGAGCTCTGAGTAAATCTCTTTCCACATTCTGTGCAACTATAAGGTCTCTCTCCGGTATGAACTCTCTGATGAGTTACTAAATTAGAACTACTGCTGAAACATTTTCCACATATTTCACATGCATATGGTTTTTCATTTGTGTGCACCCGAAGATGTGTACGAAGTTGTGAGCTACAAGTAAAGCTTTTTCCACATCCTGGGCAGTGCCAAGATTTCTCTCCAGCATGAACCTTTTTGTGCTTCACCAAATTTGAGCTTCCGCTAAAGGATTTTCCGCATTCATTGCAACTGTAGGGCCTTTCACCTGTGTGAATTCTCTGATGTGTAACAAGATGAGAATTCTGGCTGAAGCTTTTGCCACAGTCTGTGCACATGAAAGGTTTTACTTCTGAGTGAACTCGAAGATGCCGAGCTAAGCTGGAGCTTTGCGTAAACCTTTTCCCACAAACAGTACATGAATATGGTCTCTCTCCAGTGTGTGTTCTTTGATGCACTGTATAATCTGGTTTCCTATAAAACATTTTGCCACAAACCATACACATATATTTTGCCAGCACTTTCTTACAAATATCATTCTTTTCTGTTTCCTCATCATCATCGTCATCACCAACATCATCATACAAATCTGGTGTTTCCAGGAGTTCACTGTCCGTGTTTTCACTCTGCCCTGGAAGATTTCCTTCTTCTTGAGAAGCGAATTCTGCTGGTGAATTTGATCCTTCACTAGAATCTCTACAGGAGACTGGCTGTTCATTGCTGGTTTCTGAAGCGGCTGTAGAATTATCTTCATCACTATGGATTTCCTCCATTTCTAGGCTTGACAGATCAAGTAAAGTGGCACCAATTTTCACTTTTAGTGAACCAAAGAATCCCCTGCAAACAAACATATGGCAACAAGTTAATTTTTAGGCATAGTAGTCACCCTTTGATGAGACATCAACTCTATGCAGAATATATAATTCACAAAAGTGGTACTAATTAATAAATTGGTGTTCAGTTTCCAGTGGTAGTAAATGATCCATAAAATGCTGTTCTGCTTTGGTCTTAAAGCATTACCACCACATTTGTATGAAAATCCATAGGAATATGTCAGCACTGCTATAAAATCCTACCATAGGCTGGCATACAATGAAACCGTACTCTATTGAAGGATTACAGTGCCTCCTTCCAGCCTGACTAGCTCTCTCAGTTCAGTGTTGGCTGCAGAAAGTACAGATAGGCTAGCGGTGTTTTGGAGGGGGGTACTATTGGAAAAAATATACATGACCCTCATTCTTTTGAGTAATAAGGACAGATTCCAAAGGAGTTCACAGGAATGTGTCAGCATTGCCTTGAACCAGCAATTATTATAGCGCTACACCTGCTTAAGGTATCCCAAGGGTTGCCACCTTTTCCTAATTTTTTAGCGGCTGGTGGGGGGGCCGGGAACAAAAAGGGGTGGGTGTGACGTCAAAAGTGGCGGGGCCATGACGTCAAAAGGGTGGGAGGCGGAGCTATGAAGACAGAGGACAAAAGCTAGGTTTACAGGGGATTGGGGGCGGGCCGAGGGGGTCTTTTTAAGGTTATTACAAATTTACCGGCAGTTAAATTGCCGGTAAATTTGTAATACCGGCCCCCGGCCTTGGCAGGTGTTTACCGGCTAGCCCGGTAAAATACCAGCCAGGTGGCAACCCTAGGTATTTCTTGCAGCTGAACAAAGTATGGAGAGAGCATGGTTTTTTCTGATGTAGATAGCTCTGAAGAGAAAGCTACACAGGTGCTACATTGGTGGCAGATGATATGCTGTCAGGAGAACCAGTGCTGACATTCCAGGAAGGCTGCATCAAAACGGACCCGAGTATAAGCCGAGGTACCTAATTTTACCTACGAAAACTGGGAAAACGTATTGACTCGAATATAAGCCTAGGGTGTGAAATGCAGTAGCTACTGGTAAGTTTCAATAATCAAAAAACCCTTTTTAAAGAAAATCTCTGCAGGCTGTAGCATTTGCTATAGTCTGTTTGACTGAATTGGCTCATATTATTTATTTTAGTCAGCAGACAGATTATTATTAATATAATTCATTATTAAACTTACCAAGTGAGTGGAAGATTTGCAATAAAAGAAAAAATACAAATGTTGCTCTCTCAGTCCACGTCCACTCTCACAGGCGCGAACAGCACAGCTGCGTGCAGTGTGCACAAGCATGGCGCATGATGACGTAATTGCGCACAACCAGGAAAATGTTCGTATGGGCCCGGTTCCCTCTACTCTCTCTTCTGAGTCTTCTCGGGGAGCAATTACAAGCAAAGTTGGGGGCCCCATCAGAGGTGCAGGGGCATGGGACTCCGATCAGTAGCGCAGCCATTCTCGTCAATCAGTTCATACTGACTCGAGTATAAGCCGAGGTAGACTTTTTTCAGCACATTTTGGGTGCTGAAAAACTCGGCTTATACTGTATAAAACTTAGCACTAGCTGGTCACAGTTATGTAGCAATGCAGATAAAGAGTTTTATGTTTCCCTAAACTCTTTTTTCACAAGTTCTGCACTGAAATCAGTTTCTCAAAAGAACAAACAGATTTTTTTATATTTAATTTTGAAATCTGACATGGGGCTAGACATAGTCAGTTTCCCAGCTGCCCTAAGTCATGTGACTTTTGCTCTTTGCTGCTGTACTGCAAATTGGAGTGATATCACCACCTCCCCCTAGCAGCCTAACAACAGAACAATGTAATCAGATAGCAGCTCCCTAACACAAGATAACAGCTGCCTGGTAGATATAAGAGCAGCACTCAATAGTAAAATCCAGGTCCCACTGTGACGTTCAGTTACATTGAGAAGGAAAAACAACAGCCTGCCAGAAAGCAGTTCCACTAGTGCAGCACTGGCTCTTTCTGAAAGCACATGACCAGTAAAATGACCTGAGATGGCTGCCTACACACCAATATTACAACTAAAATAAAAGAATATACAGAAATTCCTGGTTCAGGAATTAAATTTTATATGGTAGCGTGAATTATTTGCAGTGTAAAGTGTTATTTAGAAATAAAAAAGACATCATAAAAATCACGACAGAATCCCTTTAAGGGTTAGATATTTATCCAAACCCAAGATGGAGCTAGTGTTGTTTCTAGTTTTTTTTATTGATGGGTTAATTAAATTATTTTTAACATTCTATTATGTAAAATAACAGTAACAGTCACTGGGAATACTGGTTCTCCTATATAGCACAAAGGGAGTCTTACTGAAAATCTCTTACACTTTACCCTGCTACCTTTTATAGAAGATGCTCCTGACCAATGACCTTTTGTCTTCTGGAACCAATAGGAATATTTTAGGCTATTTACTTACTATGAAGCCATGGCTAGTTGCTCACTCCTGCCCAGTAAATAGACGGCTAACTCTATGCTTTATTAGCAGTGCAGTGCCAATTCTAATGCACATGACAGCAGCTACCTTCTCACTGGATACAGACTGTGGTTATTGCTATGAAATTCTACAAATCCCCTTCCATCTGCCTGTAACTATACCAAATGAACCTTTACCCTGCTTGTAACCATACTAAATGTATTTAGTCCACTATAACAAGTATAAGAAACGCCACATATATGCCAGCCTATAACTACATACCGCCCAACAGCCCCTCTCTTCGTATCATTTTCTTAACACACAGTCCCAGACCGCTGCTTATAAACGTCCAGCAATAGCTCCTTCTGTCCTGACTGACAGCTAATCCCGACGTCACAAGGTTCATCTCGCGAGACTGTGAGATCACGATTTCAACACAGTGACGCGGTACGTAACCGTGTTATGAGAGAGAGAGAGAGAGAGAGAGACATGAGCTACGTAGATGTAGCGTCTAACAAGCTTTTGGGAACGTGCCTTTAGTGCATTGGTGGTATGTGGGCGTCTGCTCAAGATTTTTTCTTCCATTCGCAGCTCAGGAAACAAAAACAACAACAAAAAAAACACATGTACTTCAATAGTTGGCCAAAACGAGTTCATTTTTTCCTGTGGTTATTGCAAGTGGGGTCTCCATACTCTAATACCACCAACAGCAGAGCTTCTGCTCCCCAGTCCTAATATTTAACCAAAAGTTAGTTTTTTTTTTACTCTGGTCAGAGCTCCGACTTAACCTCAGATCATTTTCTTCCAATTTGATGAAAACAAGTTCTTGTGCAGACTAGGGCCAGGTGAATGGAAATGCAATAAGTTTGACGTGATTTATGTCACATGATATATAAATATAAAGCACATGGCGTGCAACGCAAGCAGACAAAATGGTTAAGTGAACCATTAATCTGTGTCAGAATTATAAATATGCTCATAAATCCAATCTGGCATGATCAGGGCACCCATGATAGGCCACACATTCATTAGAGCTAAAACATTGGTGGTCAGTGCCTCCCTACAAGTTACAAAAATTAATTGGTGGCCAGTAGGGTTGCCACCTTTTCTGGGAAAAAATACCAGCCTTCCTATATTTTAATGGTTTTCCCCTATAAATAACATTGGCATTAAGCAACATTTTTACCGGCCAGGTGGCAACCGTAGTGGCCAGCCCCCCAGTTTAAAAACCACTGGTGGCCAGGCCCCCCTTCCACAAGCTAAATAAAAAACATTGGTGACTGACTCCCCCCACACACAAGTTAAAAGGGAACCCATCACCCAAAAACATTATTCAAAATCCTATTTCAGTGGTGGCCAAACTTTTTGCAACGAGGGCCAGATTTGTTGCGGTGAAAATTTGTTGGGGCCGACCATTCAGCCCGACATTCTTTGAACCATTAAGATTAAATTACAGGAATCGAGTAATCGTAGCAGTAATATTTGGGCACATTAGTGAAATGATCTGCCACTTGGTCTATACTGCTGCCTGTGTGCTGAAAGTGTTAGCAATAGACACATACTGGAACGTAGTGACGACATACTTAGTACTTACTTAATAGTTTACTGTACTGGCACATCAGTACGTCTATTGACACCTTCAGCCCTAAAGAAGTATGCGAAAACATTGCGTCTCTACGTGCCAGTATGTGTCTGTTGCTAACACTTTCAGCACACAGGCAGCAGTATAGACCGAGTGGCAGATCATTTCACTAATGTTCCCAAATATCACTGCTATGGGATTCCTGATCGCACTGAATCCCATATTATTAATTTCATGATGGAGGCTGAGGGCCGGTGTAAATTTGAAGAAGGGCCACAATTGGCCCCCGGGCCACAATTTGGACATGCCTATCCTATTTTATCACATTAGTCAAGCACAATTAACTTTAATTACACAATATAAATTATTTGAATCTTGTTTCCTTCGGTCTGGGAATTCATAATTATAGCAAGCAGGCAGGAACCATTTTGTGGACACTGTTATTAAGACAAGCCTTGTATCATCTCAGAATCTTGTTAGTGCACCAGAATGGGGGACCCGAAGTCCATCCCCATGACCTGGCCACACAATAAAACAGTGAAGAGAACTGGGGAATGTGGGGAGAGCAGTGACATCTAGGAAGTGCTGAATGGAAAGTGAAAGTTATTGTCTACCTCACCAGAGGAGGGGAAATGAGTTTACAACAGCTATGAATGCTTTAATAAAAAATAGAAATTGAATTTCATATTTAATTTGAAAAGGACTTTTATTATACAGCTTTTTGTGTCTGGGTAATAGGTCCACTTTAAATACCATTGGTGGCCAGGCCCCTCACAAGTTATAAAAAGCCATTGGTGGCAAGGACCCCCCTATAGGTAAAAAAAACATTGGTGGCCAGGCCCCCCTATAAGTTAAAAACAAATATTGGTGGCTTGGGCCCCCCCCAATTTTTTTTACTTACAAATGGATTAAGCAGCTAAGTAAATATTTCACATGCATAAATGTACATTATTGATTATAGCCCCCAAACACATTTGTCAGAATCCAGTACTAACTATTTAGGCACACGAGAACTGCTAAAAGCAATTGTATAAATTACTAGGGTCCCCCTCCCCATATAGGTCTTCCACCCTATGCTCAGACCTGTGGTCATTCCACAAATCCTGAAGTGTAGATGAAAATGTTATGTTAAGGACATGGAAAGGTAGAAAAATAAATAAAACTGTTTGATAAGGCTAGTAGACTAAGTACTCTATCTCTAGCTTACTCCAGGGTGCCCAAGGTAGCCATGAGTCGAAATGACTGAAATTTGATTCTATTGCGCATGCTTCAGGAGCTCTGCTGTCCCCTCCTATGCAAGTTGAAGGTATTGAGCGTGACATCATGTATGACAGGGAGTGAGGGGGAGGGGAGTGGATTTTTCGCACTTGTCCATTAGTGAAAATGAGGAAAAGGAAGCCTCTAGTCCGTTATCAAGATTGCGGCGGATGTTCTGCAAACCGAGTAGTGAAGATGAAGCGCAACATTCTACTTTATTATACCCATTGGTGAGCTCAAACTTTAGTGATCTTACCCACCTGTATAAGAACTTTAGAGGGAGGTATCTGAAACGTTTGGCTTTCCTTCTCCTTTAACATGGCCCTCTCTTAAAAAGGCCCTCAGAAATAGGAAGGCTGGCATTTTCTCCCCAGAATAATTGTACTATTGGTGTTTTGTCTGCATTATTAATATTATGCCAAATCATGACCAAAGTTATGGTTAACTGCACTGTAATTATTGCAAGTCGTTGTGCCATGTGCGAATAACAATTTTGCAATTACAGTGGTTCCTTTTTCATTCCACTTAGTTTCTATTGGTTATTTTGATAGTAGTCTCTATTAAAAAAAATGTGTAATAAGCAATATATATTGTTAAAGCCCAAGGGGCCTATTTATGATAGGGATGCACCGAATACACTATTTTGGATTCGGCGAACTCCCGAATCCTTCATGAAAGATTTGACCAAATACCGAACCGCATCCTAATTTGCATATGTAAATTAGGTGCGGGAAGGGGAAAACATTTTTACTTCCTTGTTTTGTGACAAAAAGTCACGTTATTTCTCTCCCTGCCCCTAATTTGCATATGTAAATTAGGATTAGTTCTGACAGGCAGGAGGATTTGGCTGAATCCGAATCCTGCTGAAAAAGGCTGAATCCCGAACCCGAATCCTGGATTCCGTGCATCCCTAGTTTATGATGATGTGTAAAACATTTTGTAAAACATTACCGGTGATGTTGCCCATAGCAACCGATCAGCAATTAAAGGAGAAGGAAAGCCCCAGGGCGCAAAACCCCTCCCCTGTATTGCCCCCCCTCCATCCTCCCCCCTGGCCTACCTGTCCCCCTGGGCAAATGCCCCTAACTTGTTACTCACCCCTCTGCGCAGGTCCTGTCCACGGAGTTCACAGTCGCCATCTTCTCCCACGCGCGTCTTCTTCCTGCTCTGACCGGCGTTTTCTGGCGCATGCGCAGTAGGAACAGTTACCGGTACGGCTCTACTGCGCATGCGCCGAATGTCACGAAGTTTTCCGATTTCACTTCGTGACATTCGGCGCATGCGCAGTAGAGCCATACCGGTAACTGTTCCTACTGCGCATGCGCCAGAAAACGCCGGTCAGAGCAGGAAGAAGACGCGCGTGGGAGAAGATGGCGACTGTGAACTCCGTGGACAGGACCTGCGCAGAGGGGTGAGTAACAAGTTAGGGGCATTTGCCCAGGGGGACAGGTAGGCCAGGGGGGAGGAGGGAGGGGGGGCAACACAGGGGAGGGGGGAGGGGTTTTGCGCCCTGGGGCTTTCCTTCTCCTTTAAAGTTCAACAGTTGTTGAAGTCTAATTGCTGATTGGTTGCTATGGGCAACATTACCAGTAATGTCTTACACACATTATAAATAGGCCCCTTAGTGTCCTTTTTTCTTTTACAGTGCTGCTGAATTTATTTGCTAGTACAACATCTCTACATGAAGGGGCCCATTTACTTTGCTCGAGTGAAGGAATAGAATAAATAAAACTTCGAATTTCGAATGTTTTTATGGCTACTTCGACTACGACTTCGAATCGAATGATTCAAACTAAAATATTTGACCATTCAATAGTCGAAGTACTGTCTCTTTAAAAAAAACTTCGACCTCCTACTTCGCCACCTAAAACCTACCGAGGTGCAATGTTAGCCTATGGGGAAGGTCCCCATAGGCTTTGTAACAATTTTTTGGACACAGAAAAATTGTTCAATCGATGGATTAAAATCCTTCGAATCGAATGAATTGATGTTTCTCTATACATTAGTTGGCAATTTTTTTAGTGGTTTATGAGATTTTAACAGTTTCAGATTTAGTTAATTCCAGGCTCTCAGCTCAGCAGCTCTCTTGCCAGGGATAATATGATTAGCTGACTATGCAGACAGTGCATGGTCTTTGATTCTCCAGCATCTTTCTTCATTTTGCATTAGGTTACCGCAAACTCTGAGTACAGCTTTGCCACATGTACATGATAGCTGACAGAGGATTACAGAAAAAGGACATTGGTAGTGAGTCTGCACTTGAATGGAAACCCACTACAAAGTTTGTGGCCCACAATATTTGGGTGTTCCCCCTAAGGATTTGGAAGAAAAAGAAACTCACATGCCCCTGCTGCAGCCACTCTTGCATTGTGTCCAGTCCAAACGGTGTGTTGGTTTCCTCATACTGGTCTCCATTCAGTGGACATCATATGTAGGGGGGTTTTGGTGGGTGAGAGAACCAATCCACACACATAGGATAAAATCACTGTCCAGCTTTATTTTAAATAGTTAAAACAAAACTATTTAAAATAAAGCTGGACAGTGATTTTATCCTATGTGTGTGGATTGGTTCTCTCACCCACCAAAACCCCCCTACATATGTTCCCCCTAAGGCACAGGAAAAATTAAGGACTTTACTTATTGAATATTTTAGTGTAAAATCAAACAGAAAACAGAAAAGGTAATTTACTGCACATATAATTAAGTCAATAAATAATGAATCTCTACTTTTAATCTTTGTATACTTTCCCTATATGTATATATTTAAATGCTTGAATGGCTAAATGGACCATTTATGGCTCGATGTTACAAAATTAAAAATAAAAGCCACAGGAACATGTAAAATCAATTTATTTGCATGACAAATATTTGTATGTAGCATTCTATAAAATCTTATTTTACTTGTGTTCATACAAAGAACATGGAAGTTTAGTTTACCGGTGGTTGTGTCATGACTGGTTTAAAAAATACAGTTTTGTGACAACTTATCTTACCTAAGACACTATCTATATTACACATTTATATTATACTGTATATTGCACAAAATGGGCAACTGTCCCCCATGGGTCCTTTTATGAACAGAAAGAGTTGATTTCTGTGCAAATCCCTTTCCTCATTCACTGCATTCATATGGCCTCTCTCCGACATGAATTAGCTGATGGTGGATTAATGCAGTGTACCGAGTAAAGTTTTTTCCACACTCAGTACATTCATAGGATTTCTTTCCCGTGTGAGTAATTTGGTGTTGTATAAGGTGTGCTTTCATGGCAAAACACTTTCCACATTTGGAACAGGGGTAAGGTTTTTCTCCTGTGTGTTTTCTCTTATGACTGACCAAATGAGAACTGTCAGTGTATGTTTTCCCACACTCAGAACATGTGTATGGCCTTTCTCCTGTGTGAATTCTCATATGCCTTAAAAGGTGTGTGCTCCCCTTAAAGCTTTTCCCACAGTTGTTACAGATATATGGTCTCTCTCCTGTATGGGTTCTTCTATGTAGTATAAGACCTGCGTTGTAAGTAAAGCTTTTTCCGCATTCATTGCAAACATAAGGTTTCTCACCAGTATGTGTTCTCTGGTGATTAACCAGATGTGAACTGTCAGTGAAAGTTTTCCCACATTCCGTGCATTTGTAAGGCTTCTCTCCAGTGTGAGTTCGTATATGTCTTACTAAGTGGGAGCTGTGATTAAAGGTTTTCTCACATTTATCACAGCAATATGGCCTCTCCCCAGAGTGAATTCTGCGGTGCTGGCGCAGGGCTGATTTACAGGTAAACCTTTTTTCACATTCTGTACAAGCAAAAAGCCTTTCGCCTGTGTGAGTCCTCCGGTGCTGGACAAGATCCGAACCCCGAATAAAACTTTTTCCACATTCTGAGCAAATGTAAGGCCTTTCTCCTGTGTGAATTCTTCTGTGTTGGACAAGATGTGAACTGAGGCTAAATGTTCTGTCACATTCAGAACATGCATATGGTTTTTCTCCTGTATGAGTTCGTTGGTGTTCAATGAGCTGGGATTTTTGAATAAAGTTTCTTCCACATTCAGAGCAGAGGTATGGTTTTACACCAGAGTGAGTTTTTTGATGTCTCCGAAGGACTGAGCTGCGACCAAAGCTTTTCCCACACTGATTACATATATAATGCCTTTTTCTTTTGGCACTTGTGTTAATCACATAATCTTCATCATCATCATCATCGTCGTCGTCATCATCGTTATTTTCCTCCTTCTCATCATCATCATCATCCTCTTTGAAAAAACAATTGTCTTCATTGTCTTGAGTATTTTTGTTGTTTTGTGGATTTATTGTATTCAACTCTTTGCTGTCACTATTCAATTGTTCCACAGTACTTTTGAGTTGTTTTGATTTGGTTTCTGTCACTTGAGGAGGGTGAGAAGGTTCACATTCCTGAGGTAACTTTTTCAGAACATTTACCCTTTTCTCCCTTCTGTTGTATTGTTCTTCTTTTGGGAAATATTTGTGCATTTTCTTATTTTCCAAACCCTGGCTTGAGGACTGGATTTCTAAAGGATGATCTCTTCTAGCATTGCGCAGCATGGAAACATACTTTGCTGAAAGCAAAATGTACAGAGTTAGTAGTAAAGGTTATTTAGGAACCAAAGAACATATGCATACACACAGTAACATTTCATGAGGTCAACTGATATGAATGAACTGAAGGGGGATTTAAATATTTGGTTTAATGGGTCAATGTTAACCCTTTGTCAGAAAGGGACAATTATCTCTTTGTGCATTAGGAAATACATTTTTTACAACTGGCAGCCAAAAAATCTTTTAGTGAAAAGAAAATACTGATGCTTTTCTGCTCAAAGCACATGATGCCAGTCTAGTGAAATCTATTATTTTACTAATCTTTATACAAACAATACTGAAGTTTACAGGCATATTTATTGTTAGTTCAACTTCAGGTTCATGCATGTCATTGTAAGAAAATTTGAGAGTGATCATTATCTTGCTTGTGTTTTATTTTGTTTTTTTACTCCCTGTATTTGTAGTCTACAGTCTTTTTTTTCCAAAACATAAAAAGCTTTCCCCTTAAAAGCAAGCAAAAAAACAGTAAGTGCAAAAAAACAAGCACAATTAAGATAGTAACATAGTTAAATTGGGTTGAAAAAAGACCGAAGTCCATCAATTTCGACCCCTCCAAATGAAACCCAACATCTATACGCACAACCCTCCATACCTTCACATAAACTCTATATACCCATATCTATACTAACTATAGAATTTAGTGTCACAATAACCTTGGATATTATGTCTGTCCAAAAAATTATCCAAGCCATTCTTAAAGGCATTAACTGAATCAGCCATCACAACATCACCTGGCAGGGCATTCCACAACCTCACTGTCCTGACTGTGAAGAACTCCCTACGTTGCTTCAAATGAAAGTTCTTTTCTTCTAGTCTAGATGGGTGGCCTCTGGTGCGGTAAAAAGGTCCCCTACTATTTGTCTATAATGTCCTCTAATGAACTTGTAAAATGTAATCATGTCCCCTCACAGGTGCCTTTTTTTCCAGAGAAAACAACCCCAACCTTACCAGACTAAAGTCATAATTTAAATCTTTCATCCCTCTAACCAATTTAGTTGCTCATTTATATCCCTCTTAAGGACAAGAGCCCAAAACTGCACTGCATACTCCAGATGAGGCCTTACTAGGGACCTATAAAGAGGCTGTACTTTATTTGCTTTAGTGGCCACAGAATGACACTGCCCGGAATTAGACAATTTGTTCTGCAAAAACCCTTAGATCCCAACACACTGCCATTGTGTATAACTTGGATGTATATTATGTTGCCACTCTTGCGTTTTCTTACATCAACATGCACGAACCTATAGTTGCAGGTGTTGTACCGTGTTAGTACTAGATTAAAACCAGTTAATATAGAGTAAGTGATACTTTTTTATTGGATAACTAAGTAGATTATATAATGCAAGCTTTTAGAACTACTGCTAAAGGCATGCTATCTGAAGCAGGGACCTAAGTAGTCCCAAAAGCTTGCATCTTACTTAGCTAATAAAAGGCATTTACTACTCTATATATTCTATGCATGAACCTGAAGGTCTACTAATAATAATAATAATAATGTAACTCTGACACCTTAATCTCTATATCTGCCTACTCCATTGCTGTGCAAGATTACGGTTCATTTTCCAGCCTGATATTACTCTTAGTTTGGGTTTCCACGGACTTACCCTTACAATTAAAGTTCTTCTTTGCATTTCTAAGCACTTCAGTCTATGTAACACTGGCAGTTTTAAGTTAAAAAGCAACCAAAGCATTAATCCAGTTTTTGCTCATATGCCAGCTCACAACTACAACCTGCTTCTACTGACAACTGGGATTTTTTAAACCTTCCTTTTTACAAGTCTAAAAAAAACTTTTGCTATGATAATCCTCATATTCCATTCATCCAGATCTACTACACATGTCAGCAGACCCACTAACAGTCTATCTCCAATACTGATCTTAGTTTCAACTTGTTATCTTTTTGTCTAGACGGCAGCATAGTGTGTTGTTGGCTCTGAATGTTTACATTGCAAAATTAGTAAAATTATAAGAACAAAGACAAGTACTTACTTCTGTCAGGAGGTGTATAGCCTAAATAGGTTTTCTCTCCTTGCTCAATGTCAACAATAATATTTGGCTTTTTATTTGCACAACCTGTAAAGCAATATGGAAAAGAGTTCTGCAATAAGTATTTCATATTAGGATGATTATGAATATATGTATGACATGATATTTTACTAATATTTTGGCATTAAAGGGCTATAGAGAAGGCAATATGCCCCACCATCTCTAAAAGGTAGGAAAGCACTGTACTTCATGAGCTAAAATGACAGAGTGGTGCTGGCACATTCAAACCCTGCATTTCTAGTCAAAATACTGCACAGTTCAGTAGGAGGCAGGGCACACCAATAAACGCAAGGTCATTACAAAGGTGAGATAATGTAACTTAAGCTACACAGGGCTGTAGTCTGTAAGAAGGAAAAACAGAAAATACATGCCTCAACACCAATAAAAATAACTTGTGGTATTTAGCTGCCCTTTAATTAATACAAATATAAATTTGCTGTAAAATAAAGTAACAGCTATACAAAATAAGCATTATGGGAAAGAAATTCAATCTTATCCTTTGACAATGCAGACAGAAAGATATCATGGTTGTGTAGATTAGCTCTGAAATTTCTCTTACCAACTGAGCTGACCGCATAATAATTTTCCATCATTACATTTTTGTAAAGGTTCTTTTGTCCATCTTCCAAGTAATTCCACTCATCCTCACTGAAATAAACTGCCACATCTTCAAACTTTATGGATACCTGTAGCACAAAAATATGAAAATCTAAATTACTTGAAAGCAAAGTCACCCTGCATTTAGTGGTGCCAAATGTTAGGCACCCCCAAGTGAATGTATTACCTGAAACCCCGGGTCGGTGCTTCTATCAGCAGAAAACTGCACAGGCCCAGGGTTATTCCAGAAAGCACCACGGTGAGATCATCTGCCGTCTTCCTCTCTCTTCGCGTGGCTGCGCATGCGCAGTAGAGCGAAAAGCCGAACTTTAACTACAAAGTTGGCTATTTCGTTCAACTGCGTATGCATTTGCCCCGGAAAATTTGAAGCAAGAAGAAGCCAGAAGAGGATCGCTCCGTGGTGCTCGCTCGTAATACCCCAGGCCAGTGCAGTTGCGGCCTGGGGTTTCAGGTAAGTAAATACAAAAACTTGGGGGTGCCTAACATTTGCCACCCCAAGTGCAGGATGACTTTTCTTCTCCTTTAGACATTGACATACTATATGCACCAAATAATATACCGTAACTGCTTTTCCCCCCCAATGTTGTTTTTGCCCCCTTTCTTTTGTATGTTTTGTTTTGTAATTGAAAACTCAATAAAATGTACCTGTTAAAGGAGAATTAAAGATTAACTAAAGAAGTAGGCTAGAAATGTTGTACATTATGTTTTGGACTTCTGTACCAGCCCAAGGCAAACACAGCCCTTTAGCGGCAATGATCTGTATCTCCAAATGTGCCCCAGTAGCTCCCCATCTTCTTTTCTGCTGATTCACTGCACATGCTCTGTGCTGCTGTCACTTACTGAGCTAATTACTGCATGGCAGCACAGAAACCAGTGCAACTAGCATTACAATTTAATAATCAGCCCTGTAGCATCAGCTTATATATCAGGCCAATCTCATTTGGATAATGAAATGACAGACCAATCCAGAACCTCACTGCTGAATCCAGGAGCCAATAGTTTAGAAACACTATTTTTATTTTATATTATGATTAAACAGCTGCATTAAGTGTTTTTTGTCACCAAGGGACACTTAATCATAGGCTAACTTACATTCAACACACATAGACAAAACTATACTGTATATAACTAGGCTGTCTGGTACCCAAGTGAAAGATCCATCTCTCTTCTTCTCTTAAAAACTCAGATATTATGTTTTCTCCTCTACTGTTCTATTGTTACACTTGGCAAAGCATTTGGCTACTGATGTTTTCATTGGCAATGTTTAGTACTTGTTCCTTTAAGGAATAAACGCATAAGGTGGTTATTTTTTTAAACTATTGCCTCCAGGATTCATTTTCTACTTGATAATTTACGACAATTCCTAAGCTTAGCTTTTCAACAGCTGCTCAGAGCCCACTGAGCATGTGAGTGTCGCAGACGCTTTCCAAAATGGTGACCCCCATGTGACAAGTTTGAAGTCCTGGATCATTGCTGCTATTGAAAAGCTGAAACTTTAGGTTGGTACAAAAAGTTCAATACATAAAATATAGCATTTTTAGCCATATTCATTTTCAGGGGTTAGTTCTTATTTAAAAAACAGTTGAAGTTCAAAAAACACAAAAAGTACACAAACACATATGGATTGCAGTTGTCATCCTCATCTTACAGTGCCGTCTAAAAAGGCAGCACATTATTTTTACTGCCGCACTTCAACATAAGAGGACACATTGATCAAAACATCCAGTACTGTATAGACTTAATTGGGGCAGAGGCTGATTTTAATGATGCATAATATCTATAAAATGCTGTGAATATGTTAGCACAATAGAAATAAATAATTATATATTTAATTTGCTCATTATTCAATTGTGTATCAATCTATTTCGATAACAATAGTTCTAAAATATTTTTATGTTGCAAAACTGTTTTAGAAATTTTGCCTCTTTATAGGTCCCTGGTAAGGCCTCATCTGGAGTTTACAGTGCAGTTTTGAGCTTCAGACCTTAATAGGGTTATAAATAAGCTGGAGTGCAGAGACATGCAACTAAACTGTTAGTTGGAAGACTTAAATTATGAGGGTAGACTGTCAAGGTTGGGGTTTTCTCTGGATGAAATAATTTATTTCCTAAAAATTCAGATAGTGTCTATTGTTTTATGAACACTTTAATTCACGATTCATATTTATGCATATCTTTGCAGAGGTAACATATCCACAGCACTTCTACACAGTTATAGTACAAATGGTGGGAACATATACAATGTATTGTTATAGATGCTATATAGTTAACCTGTGATAATTATTTTTCCAAAACAAAGTATATATTTTTCCATAACATCTTGTTAAGGACTAACCTGAAAGGCATGTATATTTAGTAGAGCCTGAAGGGCAGCATCATGAGACGATATCAAGGGAAAGGAGCTTTTGACAAATATATCTAACTCAATAATATTGCCACATAAAAGCCAGTAAATTCAGGGATGTGAAGAGTATCAGGTCTGTGCATTGAAACAAGATTAACCAAGGTTTATATATATATATACTTGTGAACTATAGTGAACTATAACTCCCAAGTGAACTATAATGGGAAGCATTGGGTGGCCATCCTGCAGGTCTAGCATTGATAACACATGGTGTTTTTATATTATTATGTATTCATAAATATGGTTTTAAAAATTAATTAAGATTGTGTTTGCATGATCTAGTGCACCATAGATCACCATAGTAAATTTAAAAATCCTGAAGGTTGTCAATTTATGGTACCGAGTCCTGCTAGTTGGATCTTTGGTTTCTTTCTTTCTAATATTTAAATTTAAGAATCATATTTGTACTGTCTGCCTTTAAATAGGCAGTTATTACAGGGCTTCAGTCAATCCCTGCAGCTGTGCAATCTGGCCCTACAGTTTATTTATGAAATTGCAGAGGGGGAGGCATTTGATAGTGGGAAGTGGGTCCAGACTGGGATTTCAAGTACACAGAGGTCCCAGCAGCCCAATAAATAGTGGTCTGTCTATGGTATCTTACAGCTGCCCCTCTGGCATTTGGCACAACTGGCATAAGCTTCTTGTGAGAGAAATGATAGAAATTTGATTTTTGTAAATTCTCTGTGAAAATCAGTGTATTTTCCCCATGCAATAACAATGGTGAAGATTAACCCACAAAGAAATGACATATATGTGTATTAGCACGGGGAGATGGCTTAGTTAATGAAAAGCAAAAAAGTGCTCTCTCTCTATTATGGTAGTTAAAAATTTTCTCCTGATGATAACATATACATGTTTGCCAATACAAAGTTACAAGTTACAGTTTTCCCAAGAAACCTGCTTATCTTAAATAGTTGCATTTGTGTCTTTGCTGTCTTAAATTGTTACAAGTGTATCGAAGAGTAGCTATTCGGTGTTCTGGGCTCTGCAAAAAAAAGTCTCTTATTTTAATTAAGTTTCAGAAACTTTGTATCTTTTTCTTGTGTTAGTACAGGAGATGAAAGAGAAACTCAGGACACTTCAGCAGAAAATGGGACAGTTGGAAGGTATGGTACTGCCCTTTAAGTATATTGGCAATATTGTAGTGAATGTTTACTTTTAGTGAAATTTAAGCCTTCACCCTCTAGTAAATATGTCCTTGATGATGACAGACCAACACATTTATAAGCTTTCCTTTATGAGCCACATTTCCACCCCACGTGCTTATATAACCCTAAGGATTATAAAGCAGCCCCAAGACATTGGTTTCCTCATAAACTAAACGTATCTACAAATGTAAGAAAAATAATCCATAGCATTATAAATTGAAATATATATTGATTATATACATATTGAATTTTTTTTCTACTGGAACGTACCTTTCTGTGGGAACCTCTATTTTTTCTTCCTTTTGGTCTTCCTTTTGGTCTTTTTTGAGGTAGCTCTTCTGAAGCAGAATCCTAACAATAAAACAAAATATTAAGGTACTAGAGTACACAGAATACCTTGCTCACCCAGCTTGTCTGCCAGTATTTTTTTAGTAGTCCAGGAAAAATTAGAAAATTAAATGAAGATTTCACAAGCTTTTTGCAGTTTTTTTTAGGGGTTTCAGTCAGAATGAAATGAAATTCTTCTTGAAAAAAACAGGAGTACAGATTTGTAAACAACAGCCCTGAGACTATAAATATGCAGCCAAATCATTTGCATCCTGGTTTGGAAATTTATTAATAGAAATTATATTTTGTATTTTTTTTTCAAGCTTCTGAATCATTTTGTGTATTTGTTATTAGACAGAAAAATAGATAGATACCTCGAGAGCTAGCATTTCGTTTTTCATGTCATCTTCGTTCTGGGTACAGAATTTCATCAAAGTAATCTCCTCCATCTTTTAAAATTCTTAAAGAGGAAAAATGGATCGAGTCTGCTGTGTAACAGCTGTGTTTCTTACTGGGAGGTGCTGAAACCTTAGAAAAAGGAAACCATAACAAGGCTTATTTCATTGTTTACATGTTAAAATGAATTGTTCTTCATTCCTTCATTCACATAAGAAGAATGATAATCCCCATAAAAGAAATACATATGTCAAAAATCATAGTATGAAAAAAAAAGGATTATCTAACTAAAACAAGTCAAAGGCATTGCTTGAATAAAATCAGATTAAAGGACCAGTAACATATTTTACGTTTAAACAAATCTCTCTCATGCAGAAATGTTAATATGGCAAGTGCTTTTTTTTAAACAAATAAAATTACCATGGATTAATAGGGCAAAACAAAAAAAAAGCAACCGGGCACCCATCAGCCTGCAGATCCCTCCGTGCATCCTTTCCCGGCTGCTTCCGGTTCAAACCGGAAGTTTGTTCCCTGCATTATTTACTTACAGTACGATAGCTACCTTGTGAGTAATTAAAGGGGCTTCTTTTGCCACTGCGGGGAGAGGGAAGTGGGAGGAGCAGTTCTCTTCTCCTGCTGTGTCTGCGATCCTGCGTGAACTAAACTGAGCGCTGGCTGAGCTTGTGCTGTTGGCTGGGAGGAGGGGTGTTGCAGCACATAGAGAGGGGGCAGTCACAAAGGATCGCAGCACATAGAGGTTTGCAGCCATATGGATGCACGAACATTGTATAAGCAGTTACACTGATGCCTAATAATGTTATTGACTGCTATTTCGAGTTTAATCACACTAAGATAAATATGCTGTGAAATGAATACACCTACTACATGTGGAGGCCACCACTGGACAGGAGATTATTAAAATCTCATGGTTTTGCATTACATTATGAATGAATGGGATATAGTGGTATGTCAGCCATTAAAAGCAAACTATACTCCCAAAATAAAATCTTAACCAGCAGATAGGTTATCCGTGGTGTAATTTCCAGGAGTGCAATTGCACCGGGAGGGTCCACTCCCCCTGGGGGCCCACCGGAGATCGGGATGGGGGGTTGCCGGGTGCACATCCTGCGCCCGTTCCAGGAGGCTATTAGTTAAGTTACTGTAGGTTACCATACCCCCCAACATTTTGGAAATAAAAAGAGGAACAAAAAATTTTGACCACGCCCATTGTTGGCCACACCCCCTAATGACCATGTTCATTTTACAAAATTTGGCAGGAGATGAAAGTTTGAACATATTTCTGGTTTTTTTTCCAGTTATTACAGTTTTGCTAATGAAGGTGAATTGCCCTTTAAGCTGCGAGTCTAACTTCTCCCAAGGGACCTGTTATTTTATATTGTTACAATTACTTATTTTGCTTATCTCGGAATTGTTACAAAGGTATCTTATCTGCAGCTGTGGCTGTTCTGGGCTCTCTGACAAAAACCCAATTAAGTAAGAAATATTGTATCTTTTTTTTAGCTGTACCCTTGACTGCGAGTTGAGCTGTCATAAACGGGACTGTCCCGCTGAAAACGGGACAGTTGGGAGGTATGGGTTATATCAAATTAAGTGTCATATTAAAGGCTCTTGCCAATGTGGAATATATATTTAAGTACATATTCCCTTTTACATCTTTTCCCTTGACCCACCATTTTATGATCTCGGTGCTCTGTCAGAGATCACTTGAACAGAAATACTGCACGGCTAACTGTAACAGGAAGAATTGTGGAAACAAAAAAAATATATTGTTTGTATGTGTGGACTGTGAATCGTAGGATCCCAGGGTGCCAATTTTCTATTTATTATTACCCAATGGCACCTATTGCTAAAAAGTACCTTATTATGAAAATGATATATGAAGCAGGGTTTTTACATATGACCTACATTGTTCGGTATAGTTTACCTTTAATTAGTGTATAGGTATGGAACCAGTTATCCAGAAAAATCAAAGGGGATTTCTACAGACACTCTGATCACACATTTCTATTGTGATAAAATTGCTTTATTTGTGCTCATTAACTCCACTGGTCACATCCTTTTACCAAACTAAACACATATGGCTCCAGTATCAGATCACAAATGACATGTATAGATTGACCTATACTAGATAGACATGTATAAATTAATACATCACTGGGTACCTCCCCACTCATTATTAAAAATAAAACAAACTATACATCCATAGGCATGTATAAAGATTTGACAAGATAGGAGCCAATAATAGCCCATAGCTGTGCCAATTCCTTTAATCAAAATTAAATGTCATGAACAAAGTAATTACATGACAATATTAATGAAATACTGTTTAGAAGATATCTAACTATTGGATATTGAATTAACCCTCTTAAGATTCTCTTTGCTATGGTGAGAGAGGGAAAGGTCTGTTGAGATCAGTCCCCACAGTGGCAAAGAACAGTAGAAAGGGAAGGGAGTATATCACCTTTTTACAAGGTCTAAGATGTTGTACCGTGTTAGCCATTGAAAAAATGCAGAAAATTTAAAGTTTGGTGATACCTTTTATTGGCTAACTGAATAAGTAACAATTGCAGGCCCCTTTGTCAGGCAAAATACAAATTAAAGGCTGGAAAGGCACATCATATATACTGTTAGATCATTGAAATAGGGGTTATGGGCTCCTGTTGTGTCTTGACGTTACCCTTTAAAACCATGACCCGGGTCACAGAATTCCCACAGAACACCCTAGAATGTGGCCTGAACAGAGACAGGAGTTTTATGTCCAGATATGACTTTAACTAAGTGATATGACACCTAGAAAAAACACAGCTAAAGACAATCTACATGTTAAAAGACACTTTCCTTAAATTGAATTCACCTCACAACAAGGTGCTGACTGTACTAGTGTTTGCTTCCTTGACTAAAGCCAATGTGCTCACTCTTGGGGGCTTATCAATGTCTGGGCTCACGTATTGTCTTATCCTTACTGGTCACAATTCCTATTTATAGTTTATTTGTTACAATCTGGCATGGACGTGTGAAGTGGATAAGTTCTGGTTCCATATGTTATCCCACTCAGTGGAACCCTTACCTGTATCTTTTCTTTTTTTCTTGTCCAATTCCTAATTTGCACTGTTGTGTTAACCTTACCCTATTCTGCCTTGTCTAATTCAAACTATGTGACCTGACTGAATCCAGACCCCTGGACTATTTACAACCCACCTTAATTACTTTTATTATCTCTACAAGTTATTTCTGTCTATCTGTAACTTTCTAATTTATTGCACATAAACCCTTTTTTCAATGATCTAACAGTAAATATGATGTGCCTTTCCAGCCTTTCATTTGTATTTTGCCTGACGAAGGGGCCTGTGTGTTCTGAAAGCTTGCAATTGTTCAGTTAGCCAATAAAAGGTATCACCAAACTTTACATTTTCTACCTTTTTACAAGGTACACAGTATGTTTATCCATTAAATTAAGCAATTTTAGTTTCAGAGCAGGATACTTTTAAATATATATGAGATTATAATATTCCTAAATTACTGGCAGATGAACAACGTTGAGACATATACTTATATACACTTATAGGTAGAGAGGTTGTGGCCAATGTCTTATTTAAAAAGGGATGGTAATTTTAGGATTCTGCAGTTTTGGATCTATGAATATCAAATAAAATTACCTTAATTTCATAAGTAAATAGCAAAAGTTATGTTTATTGGTTCATTATAGTCATAGGGGCAAATTTACTTAAGGGCGAAGTGGCTAACGCTGGCGAAAATTCACCAGCGTTACGTTATTTTGCCACTTCGCCGATTTACTAAGGGCGCTGGTGTAAATTCACTAGCGAAGGAGATAGACTCTGGCGCAACTTCGCACTCTAATGCCAGGTGAATTTTCACACTGGCGCATGGACGTAACTACACTAATTCACTAAGATGCGGATTTTCCTGAATGTTACCTCTTGTGCCAGACTTGCCTTCGCCACCTCAGACCAGGCGAAGTGCAATAGATAGGAGTTCCTCAAAAAAAAGTTGAAAGTCCCAAAAAAACGCTTGCGTCTTTTCCTTTGTACAGGGTGATAGGCTGAAAAAGAGCAAACTTTTTTTTGGGGTACCTCCCTACATTTGATAACATATGGCACCTAAACTATACTGTTTAGGGTATTATATTATATAATGTGTAGGGCATTATATAATTGTATTAAGGTTCCCTGGCCTTGTGTAGTGTAATGTATTTGCTGCAGCATATATGGCCATTGTACTTTAACTGCACGCCATATGCAAATTACTGAACGCTAGCGTAACTTTGAACTGATGATCGTATTTTCGCTAGCACAACTTCGCAAGCCTTCGGTAACCTGTGCGCAATTTTGAATCTTCGTAAATTAGCCTTGTCCAGGCAAATTTACGCCTGGCGAAGTGTTGCGATGTGCGCGGAGCCAACGCTGGTGGATTTTTGGAGGTAAGTTAATTTGTCCCATAGTTTGCATTGAAGGCTACAGCTTGTAGCAGCTCCCATTCTCCTAAGGAAGTATTAGAGGGCTTGAAACATCATGAAGATGGGAGCTTTTAGGAGATACATTTGCTGCTAGCTTGTCTTCCCTATAAGTGATTTCCCCTGCCCTATCTCCAAATTTTTTGGCATGTTATATGTTTTTAAACAAGATCTTACTAGTGCTATGTAAAAGGATGAATTGCCTTCTCCTCATGCATTTGGTGCAAGAGCTTGCAAAATGCCAGGGTATGCACTGCAGTTTTTATTAAAAAGGATTTACTTGTGTTCTAAATTTGCAGGTTCCCTGCTAGTAATGATAATTGTGTAATCAATAGCAAGGGTACATTTTGAACCTTCAGTATACATCATTCAGTTTTTTCCCATAGACATTGGGATTAGTCACCACTATTCAATGCTGGCCATAAATAGATGTTATTGTTTTGCATAGGGCAAGTTTTACATTATGTACTCATAAAGAATAATGAACCAATTTTCAGTTTGGCTGCATGTAGGACATATTAATTTCTTATAAATAACCCAGTATGGCACTGTCTAATGCAGGTAGCTAATCTTAATAATATTTTCTTATCTTTTTCTGCATAGGAAAATTGAAATTGTAAGCAAGAAATATCTGTGCCTTCAGCATTCTGTGGTCAAGTGCCTATAGTGACATCTGTATAAGCAAACACAGCAGTCTTTGACAAGGGACTTTGACAAGTCACTTGTCTAGCAGCAGCCACAGCAATATTAAATATATTGTGTTTTGTTAACCTGTATGCATGATGCCTCATCTGAAGCAAGCAATATTACAGTTTCTGCTCAAGTATAACTATAAAAATGTACTTGTACTTGTTACCCAAAAAAATGCCTGGCTTATAAAATAGGCAGTGTTTGCATTTTAAACTTCATTTCTGCATCTCATGGATTGTGGGATTTTTTGCATTTTCAAAATACATTTTTTATAAAGTAATTAAACCCAGGCAAATGTGGTTTATTCATAAAGTTTTAGTTATTCCATGTTGCACTACCGTACATTAGGTCTTCTCAGATTTCTGATCTTTAACAAGTGACTGGTACTCAATAAAGCTTTTTCCACATTCAGAACATATGTAGAGCATTTTTGCCTCATGGGTTCTTCGGTGTTTGGCAGGAGATGAGCTGTCAGTAAAACCCTTGCCACATTTAATACACACATATTTTCTCTCTCTCAAGTGTGTGTTCTTTGATGGACAAGACTTGCAGGAACATAGTTTTTCACCTGTGTGTTCTCTCACATGCCTAACTAAAGTGTTTGTTTACTTTGTTTGATTTCTGTCACTCATGATCAGGGTAGTTAAAATTTAATTTAATCTAAGCATGCAGAGTGCAAAGTATTTGTGTCATGAAAATTGTATTTGTTATTTGCGGTGTATGGTTCCTCAAACTGTTCTAACAAGCTTCAAGGATCTATGAAGGTTTGGCTTCCAGAAGTATTAGTTTCACCTGGGATTCCACATTCTGCATCAGTGGTGCAATTACATGGTCCTTCTACAAGATCACAGTTGAGTACATCTTCCATTGTCCAATCTGTTGAAAGGGAAACACACACGATTAGAAAATGGAAGATATCAATTTTTTTTAATTTGGCCCCAAAGACACACCACATTCATCAGAACATGGAAAATTAATGTGCCATGTGCAGGAAAAAGTAATTGTGTATATCCACATTTGATATTTTAAGTATCATGTTTAATTTGATCATTCATTTTATGAGTGGTCTCCAACATTTAGGTCCGCAAGGCATTTAATAGAATATAAGACGTATGACTGAGTATATGTGTCTAAATACATTAACTTTCTTTGATGGGAATTTTTAATTCAAAACTTGTGTTATACTATTATAATGCACACAAGAAAGGCAACTAAAAGTAATACCAATTCGTGAGACCATTGGTATTTCTAGGGAAGCCATAACTTCTATAAAATTGAGAAGCCAAGGCCTAAAAAAAGTATTGTAACATAACTGAACATAAAATGAAATTTTTTAAAGTAATACAAATATAATGCAGTGTTGCCCTGCACTGGTAAAACCAGTGTGTTTGCTTTAGAAACATTACTATTATTTATATAAATAAGCTGCTGTGTAGCCATGGGGGCAGCTATTCAAAAGAGAAAAGATTCAAGTTACACAGCAGATAGCAGATAAGCTCTGTAGAACATAATGTTATCTGTTATCCACTATTTAACCTGTGCTATTTTCAATTTCCACCATTGCTATTCAGCAGCTTGTTTATATGAACTATAGTAGTGTTTCTGAAGCAAACAGATCAGTTTTACTATGCAGGGCAACACTACATGGTATTTTCATTACTTTAAAACACTTTCATTATTTGGTGTTACTGTTCTTTTAATCTTCTCCAGCCTTCAGAAAGCCACGTTTTTGTAATGGTATGGGGGTATGGGTTGTCAGAAATCCTTGTCTCTCGTTATATTTAATATAATTCGGACTAAAGTTCTCATTGTATTTAATGTATTTGGGACAAAAGTTCCCACTGCCTCTCACTGTATTTAATTTAGTATGGGGGCAACTACTTTTGCCCCCTCACTATATAATATATTTCCCCCCTCACTCTATATAGGATTTGGAGTTATTGTTCATAGAAACCAATGTGCTATTATTACAAGTGCATACTATGAGTATATCTATATATCATTTACTGTACAAGGTAATTGAGGCTACTAGCACAGTGGGCAGATTTTCCACAGTGAATTCTAGCTGGCAGAAAAAAAAAAAATTAAAATAAATTATTGGGAGGCAGTATAGGCAGTTTTGCCTGTTCATCCCCTTGTTAAAATTCAGGACAGAAGCAGCAGTGCTATTAGCCCATGGAGCTCCTAGCAGTTCAAGCAGCTGAATGCTTTCAGCAGACGTTGTAAGGTGCTGTACCATGTCAGCCATTGAAAATATGACAAAAGTATAAGGTTAGGTTATACTTTTATTTTATTTTTATTATCGTATAATTAAAAATTCTAAGCTTTCACGATGATAGTATCACATCTAGTCTACTCTGTCTTACACTCCCATCTCAGCAAACTCATTCTTTGTAATCCTTATTTGTGAATAGAGGCATTATGGTGCTAGAACAGGAAAGGGCTTTCTCCAAACAGTTGGTACAAAGTAGGAAACACAGAATTATCAAGAATGTCATTTTATACTGAAGTGTTAAGGTTTGCTGTTACTGGAACCAGGGAACCTAGCCCAAGCTACAGATACCAGACCCAGATAATTATTCCTTCTCTACCAAATGTTAAAGTTGTCATGACACATGCTGATTGGCAATGTTCTCTGGGCATCTGTCAAATCTAGACTTGTCTGAGGTGATTCTCCACTTTACCATCTTCTGAAAGCTCTATAATGCCCCTTCCTTCTCTCTACATTTTACACAATGTTGTTTTAGTCCAGAAACAGTTTGGAACATGGCAGTGAGTGTTCCAGTTGAGGACATATGCTTTTAAAGGGAGTCCAGATACTTTTGTCCAAAAATATATCCAAATATTTTTGGCCATACGGTGAACTTTAAACTAACTTCCCTTTAGCACACCACTCTCAATAAAGAACTAAAGGGGTGTCCATATTTATGAAACAGTGGAAATATAGATAAATGTGCCCCTAAAAACGATATATATATATTTATATGAGTTTTGCGAAGGACCAGCACACTTTTTTCTCAAATATCCAAAGTGCTTTTATTTTTCACATCACAATGCCTCCAACGTTTCAAACAAACAAGGGAAAGTTGTGCTCAGCACTAATTTTTAAAACCATTAGGCGGGGGTGCAATGAGGGTGTGACCACAAAATACATATAGACAAATACAAGAGTCCTCTGCACTCAACCCATTATCAATATATTTAAGACAGAGCACAACTTTCCCTTGTTTGTTATAGTTATACAGGTGCAGTGACCAGCTCCATGTTGTAGCTCCCACCCTTCCCAGCTAAAACCATTAGGCGGGGGTGCAATGAGGGTGTGGCCACAAAATACATATAGACAAATACAAGAGTCCTCTGCACTCAACCCATTATCAATATATTTAAGACAGAGCACAACTTTCCCTTGTTTGTTATAGTTATACAGGTGCAGTGACCAGCTCCATGTTGTAGCTCCCACCCTTCCCAGCTATAGTCAGGTGATCCCACTGGTGTCTAATAAAAGGGCAGCCAAGTTTGGGCATTTTACTTTGAAAGCAGCTAGTAAGTTGCAGGTAAAACTTAGTCCCTTTGTAAAATGTATAATTAAGCAATTGAATTCTTAATGAATCAGATGAAAATTAAGCGTAGGACTGTCCAGATATGGGATGACTTTGACGTAGTTGGCCAGCTTAAATATATTGCAATAGATGGACAAACAATGCCTGTTTTGTTTAAAGGGTAAGGCATTTTTCAGTAGCAGTATGCACAAAATGTCTCTGTCTTAAATATATTGATAATGGGTTGAGTGCAGAGGACTCTTGTATTTATATATATATATATATATATATATATAAAAATTTTAAAAATTAATTTTGGTGAACTGTGATTTTTTTTCTTAATAAACATTTCCCTCTGTCTACCATTCTGCTTCTCTGGGGTATTTTAGTTAAACATTGTTTCAGGGTATAATTATTAAAGTCTGAGAATAGAACATGTCATAGTTCCCAAAAGGAAAATTTACAGCTCTCTGTTAAAGGAGAAGGAAAGCTATGGAGGCATTTTATTGCCAATAGATTAGCTGCAATAGTGCAAGCTAGAATTTTATACTTATTCAGTAGAATGTTTTACCATACCTGAGTAAAAAGCTCTAGAAGCTCTCTGTTTGTTTAGGATAGCAGCTGCAGTATTAGCTTGGTGTGACATGCTTTATATATATATATATATATATATATATATATATATATATATAAAATAATTTTTTATCCAAAATCAGACACCTTTGGTGTTAAAGTCAGATTTATGTGCTCTTTACCAACATCATCAACATGTTCTAAGACAATAATGCAACAAATCACAAAATGTAACTTCTGATGAATATATTTATTGAACTATGTTTTTATTGAGTGTTTCCAGGTGATTTAAAACATGTGATGAACTCTTCTGAAGGATCCAATTCTGGGACTTGAGGCTCCCCAGTCATTGTATTTCCTGTATTCTCCTGATCTCAGGTAGTACTGACGCCCCCTGTAGTTGGGTTCCTCGTAGAACATCCAGTGTCCATCAAACACATTGCAGGAGTGAATGTCATTGAAACGGAATCGGTCATAAGTATTGGGGCAGTCATCAAAGAACTCCATCATCTGTCCTTGGAAGTCTCCTCTTTCATAGATTCTCATTTTGTATTGACCGTGGTGCTTTTAATGAAAAACAAAATGAATAAATACAGGGAAACTCTAAATAATATATAACATTCCACAAATTATAGGAAACTGTTTTCTATTACTCTTTAATGTCTTTTAATGTTAAAGGTAGAGTGTAAATCTGATAGCAATATTAAAATTAAAAAAATAAGTAATATGCGTAAAACATTAAAAAACTTTCTATGTAAAACTTATCTACCATCATGGATACAATTGTTTAGAGTAGAATATAACTCTTTTAAAAATACTGTACATATGGAATAAAGTGATTTGATTTCATTCCTTGACCTATGGTTTGCATATAGTTAAAGGGTAACTAGCCTGTTTCTGTGATATGTTCAGTAAACAGTAAATTTTTTCTGTAAAACCAGTGATTAAGCTTCTAATTATAAGGTGTAAGTTCTTTTTAAGAACTCCTACTGTATTTACAGTTGAGGTGGGTTTTGGATGTGTGTCCTACTTGTTATGGTATTTTGTGTAAACCTAACTTTACAAACACTTACATTGGGAAGAAAGCGGCAGGACCTGATGGAGTCATTGAAGCCCATCCATTTCTGAAAGTCTGGATATTCTCCTTTCCAGAGATAATACTGGTTTCCCCTGTAACTGGGGTGCTCATAGAGGATCCAGTTTCCACCCTCTACCCTGATGGAGTTGCAGCGATTGAAGTATGAGGACAGGTCAGAACAGTCTGAGCTACACTCATAGTGGCGGCCTTGGAAGTTCCTTTCCTCGTAAAAGAAGATCTGAATGAAAGAAGATACAAATTACTTACTAAAAAAAAAATTAAATCTAAATCTTTATTATTTTTAATCAATGGCAAATATAAGTTTTAGTGGCAAAATCCCACATATGTCATAAGCATTTATTTGCTCAAATATAGTTCCATTTTAAGTAAGTTCTAATAAATTAATTCTAATTTAAGCATGAATAAGTTAAAGAATGAGTTATACAAAGATTACAAACAAAAGTATAAACACAAGTTCTAATACAAATAATCTTGATGTTATTAAAAAAACAGCTGTATAGATCTTGATTCTGGCTTACCTTTCCCATTTTGAATGAATGGAAGTTTTAGTGCTGTTGAAGGTTGAGTAGAGGCAGCCTTTATATATGCCTTGTATTGCTGCTGTCTGCATATGCTGAGCCTAGTGCTTATGTTTTCTGTCTAGTAAGGTAAATGTAAAGATCTTTTGTCTTGCTTTGTTTTTAATGTTGTGCTGTGACAGTTGTTTCTCAGTGTTTACAAGTGCCTTTGTTCCATAATGAATGGACCCTTTAATTCAGTGAGCTAATAAGGTAAAACACAGGCATATCTTGTATAATAAATCAGTTAATTTTTGTGTTTTCTGTAGGCCTTTCTGTAAGACTCACCTAATTATTCCTTAATTTGGAAGAATGTGGTAATACGATTTCTTTCCAAACATCATAGATTATTAAATCTGCAGGGTGCATCTTGTTAGAGTGACTCGTACCAACCAGCATGGATTAAATAGCATAAAAATGTTATAAAATAATCAGATCCCAAAAGACATAATATCTCAATTTATATTCCATTTTATGTTAAACTATAATTTCCCCCTCTAATCAAACTGCTGCACAAGCTTATCTACATCACTTAAAGGCCACTGTGGTGGAGACGTTTAATGAACATTCTCATTTTATTGGTTTTAGAGGATTTTAAAACCACAACTAAAAACTCATGTTCTATAAATCCACAAATGTCATGGAATTTGAATGATTAAAAAAAAAACGCTGAACGATGCAGTAAGGAATCCAAATACTTTAAAAACATCTAAATATTGGTGGGGGGCGGAGCCTAACCTTCCATGTGAGCGTTACGTTTGCTCCGGAGCTCTAAATATTGGTGGGGGCGGAGCCTAACCTTCCATGTGAGCGTTACGTTTGCTCCGGAGCTCTCCATTCCCTAGCCCATAAAGGTGTACAAATTGAGCAAACCCCGACGCAACTCAGCACGGTTACTTCAGCCCACTTTCCCGAGAGGCAGATGGGTCCCAAGAATCCGGCGAAAAAGGACTCCAAAAAGGTGTCGGAGTTCTTTGCAGAACGTAGCTCCAAGCAGTCGGACGCCATCTTGGATCACCACGCTGATGTGCATGTGGACTCCGGACCGACAGCTTCCCCGGTCACAGCAGCTGAGATTAAGGACATGCTTACAGAGCTCAGAACAACACTCCAACATGACTTTAAGCTGTTTTCCGCTGAAATTAAGCGTGAGTTACGGGACCTCGCGGAACGCACCGACCATTTGGAACGCAAAATGGCGGAGTTCACCACTGCGCATAATGCGGTTGCTGATACGCAACAGATTATGGAGAAAGAAGTGGCGCGCCTTACCGATAAGGTTGCAGACCTTGAAGATAGGTCCCGACGCTGTAACATCCGCATCAGGGGCATCCCGGAAGACGTTAAACCGGAGGCGCTTGAGGCCTACTTTATGGATCTCCTCCAGGCTCTTTTACCGGAGGCACCCCTGATCGATCTGACCGTTGACCGCATTCATCGGGTCCCCAAGCCCAGAACGGCACCTGAGGCGGCGCCCAGGGACGTTCTTACTAAGCTGCATTTCTTTAAAACGAAGGAACAAGTCCTGCTGCTAGCCAGGAAACGGGACACTTGGCCAGATAAGTATAAAACTCTGGAACTGTTTACCGATCTTTCTATGGCTACCCTTGCTAAAAGGAGAACATTCCTTGAAACTACGAGATCGCTAAGGGAACATAAAATCCCCTATCGATGGGCCTACCCTACGAAACTTATTGTGCTACGGAATGGAGTCTCCTACACCTTTGCCTCACCTGACGAGGCTAAGAAAACGACGTTCAAGTGGACCCACAGAGAGTCGGCCATAGGTGACAAGTCGGAAGCCCTCACCCTAGCCGGACCCTCTTCTCCTCAGACACGCCTGGACACAGGCTGGGACGCCGCTTAGTCCCTGCTGTTCCCCATCTTTACCACCATCACTTCTCCTTTTTTTTTTTGATGGCTGAGAAGCGTACGGGACAAATATGACCCCGAGTCTGGGCTGGGAAGGAACACCAACACCTGCTCTCCTCTCCCCCCAACTATCCCTGTTGTTATACAGGACCCTCAGCAGCGATGACAACACTGAGACCGCTGCCGTTACTGGACACTTTTCCTCCGGTTGAGGAACTACAGTTTACTGATTCAGGTTATTTTTTGGTTGTGTTTTTACTGTACTGTTATGCTCTTTATCCTCGTGATGATATGACGATCCAGACCTGGGTAATCCTATTTTCTACACCAACTCTCTCTTCCCCCTATGCTGCTGTCTTAATACGGAGGTATCCTACTGCTTGTTTTCCTATATACAATGATGGTTTGTTTTCTTACACATAATGTCAGGGGTCTTAATACCCCCCAGAAGCGTAATTTAATGCTGAAAGAGGCGAGCAGATTACGGGCTGATATCCTGTTCATTCAAGAAACCCACTTTTCTAAACGCAATCCCCCTAAATTCTATTCGGAACTACCCGCATGTTTTCCATTCTTGTGCCAATACTAAATCTAAGGGAGTTTCTATGTTTTTTTTTTTCTATTTTTTTTCTAAACATGTCACGCTGGATGTACATAAACATTTATCAGACTCGAATGGCAGGTATCAGGTGGTGATCTGCTCGCTTAATGGTCAGTTGTATACCTTGCTAAATTTATACGCCCCTAATGAACATCAGGACAAATTTGTGTGTAAGGTGCTGAACTTGGTTCATGACATGAAAAAGGGACGCCTTGTGGTAGCAGGAGATTTCAACATGGCCTTAAACCAATCGCTTGATACCCAGAGGCCTTTGGGGAAATCCCCCCCTCCACTTTCCTTGCGTATAGCCCATAAACTGGAAGAATGTATCTCAGAAAATGCTCTGTTTGATGTCTGGAGGGCATACAATCATAACGCTAGAGACTATACGTACTATTCTCCGAGGCATGACTACTCTCGGATTGACCTGATTTTAGCCGATTCCCAAACCACTAACGCATTATTGAATGCATTCATTACGACTCGCACCTGGTCAGACCATGCGCCTGTCGTTGCCGATTTTACAACACCCCAAGATCAGGTCCGATCCGGAGTTTGGAGAATCAATGACTCTCTGCTGGCCAACCTAGATCACAGACAAAAGATAACTGATCACCTGACTGACTACTTTAAACTTAATAAAACCCCAGAACTGACTCCGCAAGCAGTGTGGCTGGCCCACAAAGCAGTACTTAAGGGTGAATTAATTAATCTTAGCAAACAAGTGAAGCGATCTAGAGAAGCTCAACAGGTGATGCTAGAAGACCAATTAAAACACGTTGAAAACTCCCGACTTTCTGCTTCCCCCCCACTAAGCAAAAACTTTTGCAACAACAGGCAGATGATCTTAGGATACGACTCCATAAGGTGCAGTTAGCTCGGACAGAATATAGGCTTAAACTACTCAAACTAAAATATTACACTAAGGGCAACAAAGCGAACAAATTACTGACCCATAGACTCAAGAGTATGCAAGCTCAGACCCGAATTAAATCTATTACTCATAAGGGTGCACTTCTTACTAGCCCAAAAGAAATAGCTGAATCCTTTGTAGAATATTATAGGGGGCTCTACAACCTGACCCGAAACACCCATGAACATATCCCCTCGCGACAGGAGATTGCCTCCTTTTTGGATTCGGTCCCACTGCCCTCGCTCACCAGTCAACAGATAGAGACCCTTAATGATCCCTTTACTGAGGAGGAAGTTTCGGCTACGATTAAGACCCTAAAAAACGGCAAGTCCCCCGGTCCAGATGGATACTCAAATGATTATTATAAGACATTCGCACATATTTTGGTACCTAAACTCACTAAACTTTTCAACCACTGGGTCGAAACCAATAACATTAGCTCGGAATTTCTCGCTGCTCATATAGTCACCATCCAGAAACCGGGCAAAGCCCCAGATAAATGCACTAACTACAGGCCAATTGCACTTCTTAATACAGACATTAAGATTTACGCCAAAATTTTGGCATCGCGATTCGCTCCACTACTCCCAACCTTAATTGATAATGATCAAGTGGGATTTATTCTTGGTAGGCAAGCCCCCGACAACACCAGGAAATTACTAAATTTAATTCACATTGCTGAAAGGGAGTCCACTCCATTCCTGGCCCTGTCGTTGGATGCGGAGAAGGCATTTGACAGGGTAAATTGGTCTTACATCCATATGGTCCTAGAAAAAACTGGACTCCAGGGTAACTTCTTGAAAGCCATATTGCTCCTCTATACTAAGCCGTCTGCTAGAGTAAGAATTCCGGGTGCTCTGTCGGATGCCTTCGACATAACCAACGGCACGAGACAGGGATGCCCCCTGTCGCCCTTTATCTTTGCCTTGATGGTGGAGCCTTTAGCAGCAAAAATACGACTGCACCCGGGGATAGAGGGACTTAAGGTTGCAGCTTCTCACCACAAGATAGGATTATTCGCGGACAATATTGTCATGACCATCACTAACCCAACTTCGTCGTTGCCCTCTCTTATGAATGAACTTCAGACTTTCCAACGCATTTCTTATTATAAGATCAATCAGGATAAAACGCAAGCCCTCTCCATAAGCCTGCCTCATTCGGATATAACTCAGGTTAAATTGCAATATCAGTTTGACTGGAGAACCACTTATTTTACCTACCTAGGTGTTAAGATCCCTAAAACCCTGAACCAGGTATTCAAGATAAACTACTTGCCTTTGTTGCAGTCAATCAGGGCTGACTGCAATAAATGGCAAAAGCTGGAAATTTCATGGTTGGGTAGAATTGTTACCACTAAAATGACTATTCTGCCACGCATTCTCTACCTATTTCGAACCTTACAAGTGCAGATACCCCAGACTTTTCTTGCAGATCTCCAGAAAACTATTAGGCACTTCATCTGGGATGGCAAGAAGCCCAGAATTGCTTTACGAACGCTTCAGCTCCCCACAGCCTCAGGAGGCCTGGGAATCCCCAATATCTCTCTCTATCACAAGGCGTCTCTCCTTGAAAATGTGGTTAGACTACACAGTGCTTTAGGCCATAGAAAATGGGTAGATATCGAGCTATCTTATATAGCGGGGTATAGAATGGCAGAAATATTATGGATACCACTCAAGGCTAGGCCGCCTCTTCCTGGCATACTTCAGACCACGGACCTTCTCTTGAAATGTTGGGATAGACTTCACAAACAATATGGCTTTGGGGAATTCCCGTCTACTCTTACACCAATCTCTGCAATTAAATTGCTGATTCCAGATATACATTTGTCAGAGTTCACTACTAAGGGCATCACATCACTTGGGGACCTTTACTTTGCTAACACACAGAGACCTTTTGAGGACCTCCAAAGAAAATATTTATTATCAGATAATGCGAAATTCCCACTGATGCAAATCAATCATCTACTGCAGTCACATCTCCAAAGCCCTAAAACCATCAGGAGGTCTACGCTCATGGAACTTCTCTGTAGAGAGAGTGTCTATGGAAAAGGGGTGCTGTCCGATTGTTATAAGTTGCTCCTGCAGAAAGATCCTGAGCTTAAACTTCTTTACCAAATGAGATGGGAACAGGACTTCAATGTTCATCTCACCCCTCAACAATGGGATAGAATATTTTTGGCATCCCAGGGTGCCACGAGATGCACTAATCATATTGAGATTAATAAAAAAAGTGCTCTTCCGTTGGCACCTTACTCCTGTGAAAATTCACACTATTAACCCTACCTACAGCGACAAATGTTGGAGAGGTTGTGATACCCCTGGTACTCTATACCATATGTGGTGGGAATGCCCTCAGGTATTGTTGTTCTGGCAATCGATATTTGCATTCCTGCAAGCTGAATTACACTGGACATTACCTTTTGAGCCTCAAATAGCCTTGCTTCATGCCCTCCCTTCTTCTGTGAAGCCGCCTCAACGGAAGCTACTGTTCCAAATATTTACTGCTGCTGCCACAATCATTTCGAGAAAATGGAAACTGAACTCTACCTATTCTCTTCAGGAGTTATTTACACTAATTTCCACCCATGAACAGATGGAGGAGATGGCGTCTACTAACGAAAACAAGAGAGAGGCTCATGAGGTCATTTGGTCACCTTGGCGGCTCTTTAGGGCGACTAACCCCACTACACAGCAAACCTTGCATCAGACCCACTCTGTATCCCTATCCCAAATTAGTGCAACAGCTGTATCACATTGAAAGGGAGAGCACCCCTTCGATCCGCATCTGTTTTCTCCTGGATCATTAAAAGAGCATAACAGTTCAGAGCATAACAGTTAACCTTTTTTTTTCTTTTCTTTCCTCTGTCTTCTTTTATGTGTTTCCATGTTTATCCTTTATTGTGATTTCACTTTATCCAGAATAATGACTCATGACTCTGCTGTAATATGCATCTTTTTATTTTATTGCACTCGGAGAATTGTGTACCAGACATACAGCCTTTCTTTTGTTATCGCTGTCTGTGAAATTCAATAAAGCATTTCTCTGGTTAAAAAAAACATCTAAATATTTGCGTTCTTCGGATAAATCCTAGAAAAAAATTCAGAATACCTCTAAAAATCCGAATTGCCGGCCCAATAAGATCAGTGCAAATTTTAAAAATTATTTGTATTTGTTATTTAAAGCAGTTTTTGTTTAAAACAATGTAATATGAGTTAATACTCCTCTATTTTTTTAATCAACTGGCTTAAATCATTATCTAATTGGTCCAGAAATGCAGAGAATAACAGCATTTATACATACTGTATATTGGTTTTATTAGAAACGTTTTTGGGTCTGTTACGGAGATGTGATGCTATTATTGTGCTGCAATAAAGATGTTTTAATTTAATCGATTTCAAATATAAACAATTGCCTCAATTTAGAGTAGTTCATGATTTTGACTTACCTTTCCCATTTTGGCTGAATATAAGTATTAATGCAACTGAAGGGTTAGAAGAGGCAGCCTTTATATATTTCTTGTATTGCTGCTGTTTGTTTATGCCTAGAGCTTAAAGGGGTTGTTCACCTTTGAATTAACTTTCAGTATGATGTAGAGTGATATTCTGAGGCAATTTGCAATTGGTTTTTATTTATTATTTTATGGTTATTTTATTTTTAAGGTTATTTAGCTTTTTATTCAGCAGCTTTTCAATTTGCATTATAAACAATCTGGTTGCCCTAGTAACCATGCATTTATTTAAATAAGAGACTGGAATATGAATAGGAGAGGACCTTACTAGAAAGACGAGTGATAAAAATTAGCAATAACTATACATTTGTAGCCTTACAGAGCATTTGCTTTTTAGATTGGGGTCAGCAATGCCCATTCGATAGCTGGAAAATAATTAAAAAACTATGATAAATTAAATAATGAAGTCCAATTGAAAAGTTGCTTAGAATTGGTCATTCTATAATGTTCTAAAAGTTAACTTAAAGGTGAACCACCCCTTTTATTTTTCTGTTTAATAAGGTAAATGTATAGATCTTTTGTATTCAATGTTTTTCCTGCTGTGACAGTTATTTCTCAGAATTTACTCATGCCTTTGTTCTACGATTTTAACTGAAAAACTACGGTTATAGGCAAGGTCAAAAGGCAGGCGGCAGGATTCAATGGCAGATTGACCAGCTTGGGCAATGATCTGCAGCAAAACAGTGTTTTTATTTAGAATTTTGGTGCCAGAGCACAACGTCAGAGCATCCACTGATTTATTCAAAAATAAGCACCTGCTTTGTGGCCACTGAGAGCAACATCCAAGGGGTTGGGAAGCAACATGTTGCTCACGAGCTACTGGTTGGGCATCACTGTATAAGAGTATAATATACTTAAAAGTGTTTTTTGGGGTGATGGAATACTAAAACAGTTAAACTGTTTCAAAAATGCAATGTAAAAATAAATATCCAAGAAGCAGCTTTATCTATCCGGGTTGAGGAAAATTCTTGCAAAAACTTAAAGTCAGTTCCTGAACTGACTCATTTACTACAATCACTTACTTTGGCTTAGTGCCATATAGATTTTTAAATGGATTTTGCCAAAGAAACAAAACACTGAAACCCTTCTTTAGCAATCCAAAATAAAACATTTGCCAAAAACACAAATAAGTTCAGGGACTCACTTGTCATTTCTGTAAGTGTTTGCCAGAACCTGGACAAGCAAATGTTGATAAATCTTCCCATAGTATGAATTGTAATACAGTGTATTTCCATGCAGTATTTATAATTGTAAGCATTATGAATTAAATATTTTAATGGATATTCTAGTAAAAAGATTAAATAGCTACTAATGTGAGTTGACCTGGATCTTTCCAGATAACTTATCTTTCCATAATTTGGATCTTCATACCTTAAGTCTACTGGAAAATAATGGAAACATTATATAAATCCAATGGGCTGGTTCTGCTTCCAATAAGGATGAAATCTATCTTAATTTGGATCAAATACAAGGTATTGTTTAATTATTTCAGACAAAAGGGAAATAATTTAAAAATTTTTGAAATATTTGGATGAAACGTAGTCCATAATTCAGAGCTTTCTGGATAACTGGTTTCCAGATAACAGATCCCATACCTGTATTGTAAAAATTCCAAGTAGCCAGCTCCAGAGGCCCTAGACAACAGAAGAAAATTGTGAAGCACAAACCTGCTATTGTCCTTGCACCTGGATATTCCAGTGCAACCCTCTGATATCTGGGATGCCATGTTGGCTTTGCTGTTTTCCTATATTCTGTGTTTCTTCTGCATGCCTACCTGCACCAAATTAATTAAAACTCACCCGACAACACATTTTACACTAACACACTTTTTTGGGATGGGAGCTTTTTCACATACGCACTATTCAACAAATACAGACACATTTTACTGTATTTTTTACTATGTTGTGCTGTTTCCCAGCATGTGTACTCATTATTGTACACAGGGGGGCAGATTTATCAAAATGTGAAATTAGAGTTCATCAAATGTGGGATCTTTAGAAGTGTATGTATCAATGGGTGAAAGTTACAGTTCATCACTTGATAAATAGACTTAATATTCCATAGGAATGAATAGAGACTGTGTGAGTAGTTATGCGATGAACTCTGATCTCAAATTTTGATAAATCTGCCTCATGGTATAATTACTACACTCAATGCCATATAAATGTAGCTCCAATAATTTTTTTACACATCATGATAAACAGACCCCTTATTGTGCAGCAAGGCTAGTGGAACTGGAATTTTGACCACCAATCTCGCTATAGTGTAATAGTATTTTACTTTGATTTGGAAGATAAGATGCTGTTAAATGAAAGCTTTGAGGTAATTGTCAGAAAATATATAAAAATCATCTACATTAAGCAAATCTTTGCAACTCTTGACTTCTTTGGAACTTTTGCTGGAAAAGTTTAAACATTTACCAGGTGATCTGAAAAATCAGATCTAACAAATGCAAGTTGATGGACTATATTTAAATTAAATGCAATCAACCAAGCCTTTTTATGCTGGTTTTCATGGACCTTTCCTGATCTGGTTACATTACCTTGTGAATACCATACTGTATGAATTTATCTTGCAAAACAGGTAGCTCTTAAAGTACATGTAAAGTCATTTTTTACCATGTATATAAATTGGGCATATCTTCCCCACCCAAGCCACATCATTTGTACTGCATATACCCCGTCCATTTGCGAGCACCATCAGCTTTTCTTAAAACAAATAGCAGCTTTCACCCAGTGGCCATTTTCCCTCTGACACATCATCAGTAACATTGACATCTGCAAACAGGACATGCATGCTGTAAAGTTCTTGCAATGCAGAATGCAGACTTACACAGGTATAACATACTTAGATAAAAAGGTCTGTTGGGGTTGAGCACTGTAATGGTTAAGCTGAGCTCAGGAAAGGTGGTTAGGAGAACCAAATAGGCTCAGACAGCTAGAGCAGAGTTTCTATGGGAACCAGAAATGCCATCTCTTCTTTAGCTGTTAGACTGGAGGATGTGTTTAGTAATCTGAGCTGAGAAAAACTGGACATGCTCATAGGTCAACAGCCAAAGCAAATTCCTGAGTGAGGGGACCGAGTGGGTTAGAGGAGGAGAATTATTGTCAGACACCATAGATTCTTTTTATAGTCTGGATCTTCTCTTTGATGTATATTGTACAAACCGACAAAATGCTGTGTGGCAAGATTAAAGGAGCCTGGCATGCAAAAACACCTGATGGCAGTTTATAGGAGAATAGTGTTTGAGTTAATCTTCAATAAAAGCCAAAAAAAAATAGAATTAATCTTAAGTAGCAGACATATTTACAGGGATTGTGTGTTGCATGAGAATATGTATTACTACTTTCTTTATGAATTTAAAATGATGGTGCACTGTGGTGCCTCTTCAGTCCTGATTTAACCCCTAGCAGGTATGGCTGGAAATATTTGTAAACATTAACTAGTCATGAGCACACCCTTATTCAGTAAATATTATGCAAGCAAGTAATTTAAAACAATTTGCTTTTATTAAAATTGTATGTATTTATTTTAGATTTAGATTTCTGAGTTGATTTAAAACTTGTGATAAACTCTTCTAAATGAACCAATTCTAGGACTTGATGCTCCCCAATCATTGTATCTCCTGTATTCTCCATTTCTCAGGTAGTACTGACGTCCTCTGTAGTTGGGTTCCTCGTAGAACATCCAGTGGCCATCAAACACATTGCAGGAGTGAATGTCATGGAAACGGAATTGATCATAAGTATTGGGGCAGTCATCAAAGAACTCCATCATCTGTCCTTGGTAGTCTCCTCTTTCGTAGATTCTCATTTTGTATTGGCCATGGTACTTAAAAACAAGTTAAACTTTAATTAAATATAGATACAACTGAAAGCATACCATTTGATGGTTATTGAATATGTACCCACTAATTTTATCTCTATATTAATTTTCTGTTCTGAAAGCTTTTTTTTTTTTATAAAAAAAAATCACTATTCTACTTCATTTTAGAATAGATGGAATCAAACTGTCAGTAGGTTAATGATATAAATTAACTACATGTTTAAAAATGAAAGTGGCATTTTGTTTCTATACCGCACCTAAGGAAGAGTTAAATATACCTCTGAAAGAGTAGGAATCCTGGGAAGGAAGAATTTCTTCTAATAACATTTTTCATGTTTTTTTTTACACTTTTGTGAAACCTTCATCCATAGATTTGCTTATGTTCATCAGAAAATCCCATTTTACACTGCTGAACCTTAACAATGGCAATACTGGTCTGTTGCTGGCATCTGTTCAGATTTTCTTCAAAACCAGTGGTTAAGCTTCTACGTATAGGTTATTTAATGAAACCGGTAAACTCAGAAGAAAAATATGACTTTTCAAGAACTTCAACTATTTTACATAAATTTGAGACTTCGTTTACTGTTTGTTCTGTCTTAGAACTTCATTTTTTTAAACTTTTTTTCACTTTTATTTGCAAACACACTTTTGAAAATAAAATTGGAAACACTTACATTGGGAAGAAAGCGACAGGATCTAATGGAGTCATTGAAGCCCATCCATCTCTGAAAATCTGGGTATTCTCCTTTCCAGAGATAATACTGGTTTCCCTTATAACTGGGATGTTCATACAGGATCCAGTTTCCACCCTCTACCCTGATGGAGTTACAGCGATTGAAGTATGAGGACAGGTCAGAACAGTCTGAGCCACACTCATAGTGGCGACCTTGGAAATTCCTTTCCTCGTAGAAGAAGATCTGAAAGAAAATATTATAAATAACTTTTTTATCCAGAAAAATTGTTTAACTGATAACCTTTTCAATTATTTTTGGAAAGCAATGTAGATCATTTTGCTGCCAAATAGACAGATACATTTTAGGTGCACAATGCTGTAAAAGAATATTTAGCAAGGTGCTTGTAGTTCTTTTGTAAAGCAGTGTTTTGTTGGCAATTTGGAAAAATTATTTGACTGGAATCCTGCTACACAGAGAACAGGCACAGATAAAGTACTAGGTGCTCTATAGGGTTTTGAGACTTTAGTTCAGCCAATATGAATTATTGTTATTTCTATAAGTCTGCTTCTATGTAGTTTTTTCCATTTCAGCACGTTAATTATAAACTGTAGTCTAAACATGAATTGTAAAATATGTAATGTAATTCACAAATAATAGTTTGTCTGCATGTTGTAATAACATTTAAGGCATAATGCAATAAAAAGTCTTACATTTGGCAACATCAAGTAACCTATAGCATCCAATCAGATGTTTGTTTTCAAACAGCAATCTTAAGACCATTAGTTACATTACCAGCTATAGACTAATCATAAGTGTAAGTGTGACTTTTAAAATGTACAGTAAAATGTAATACACAAATAACTGTGTCTAGTGTATATGTGAATAACATATAGAGTATAAGTTCTGAAGTACAAAATATAATGTTGATTCAATAAATAAGGTTTGGTGATGATTTTGGCTTACCTTTCCCATTCTGACTGAGTGGAAGTTTCAGTTCAATGGAAGGGAGAAAAGAGCCAGCCTTTATATATGTCATGTATTGCTGCTGTCTACATGCGATGAACCTAGAGCTTAATTTTTCTGCCAGGTAAGGCAAAAGCAGAGAACCTTTGTCTTGCATTGTGTTTGATGTTGTGCTGTGACAGTCATTTCTTAGTTTATGCTGGTACTTTTGTTCCATAACTTTACCCAAAGAGCTATCCAGCATTCCCAGTTATTCCATAAAATCAATTTCACAAATTTTCCAGTCCATTGCTTAGCAGTGTTGACCCTGGAGACCCTGATGTGGCCCTCTAGTGGTAATTTACATTTCACTTCAATTGCTGGTCCAGACACTTTCTAACAGTTTAAAGAATTGTGGTTACTAGTAAATCCTTAATTTGGCATCATCTGATCATTAGGGGGCACATTTACTTAGCTTGTGTGAAGGAATAGAATAAAAAAAAACTTTGAATTGTTTTTTTTGGCTACTTCGACCATATAATTGGCTACTTCGACCTTCGACTACGACTTCGAATCGAACGATTTGAACTAAAAATCATTCGAATATTCGACCATTCGATAGTCAAAGTACTGTCTCTTTAAAAAAACTTCGACCCCCTACTTCACCACCTAAAACCTACCGAGGTGCAATGTTATGGGGAAGGTCCCCATAGGCTTTGTAACAATTTTTTGGTCGAAGAAAAATCGTTCGATCGATGGATTAAAATCCTTCGAAACGAACGATTCAAAGGATTTAGTCGTTCGATCAAACTATTTGCGGTAAATCCTTCAACTTCGATATTCGAAGTCGAAAGATTTACATTCGGCAGTCAAATATCGAGGGTTAATTAACCCTCGATATTCGACCATATGTAAATCTGCCCCTAGGTGTCATTCTTTGCCACTTTTGAATCACACAAATTAACCAATGGTTAGCTAGCATCAAAGATTTATCAAATAATCTCATCAATGTCATTCCAATGTTTAAGAAGACACATCTTATGTCCCCAGATATATTAATATAGTAATGTGATGTTACTGTATATGTCATATTATGCAATATATACAGTATGTGTTTATCTGTATCAATTTTGTGGTAACACCATCATTACACTCCCGTTTAATTATTTAAAATTGGGTAGTGATAACCATATAAAGGAACAGTGGCTAGTTCCATGTTGTAGCTCCCATCATCCCAAACTTCTTTCAGGTGATCCCTGTGGTGTCCTATAAAAATGTAACTATTTTTAGCCTTGGAAAGCAAGTGGCAATTTAAAGTAAGTCCCTGTAAAATTGTATGATGAAACACTAAAATTCTCCTTGTCTGACCAATCCTACACTCACTTTCTGCTACAATGTCTGTGTTTTATTGGCAAGACCAGGGGTGACTTTGAGACAGTTGGTCAGCTTGGATATATTGCAATATATGGACAAATAATCCCAGACCTACTGGTACAATGTTCCCTATATTAAAGAATGGGGGGGTGGTATGATAATTTCAATCTAGAAACACTAAAAAATAACAAGCGATGTTTAAAATAGAGGTAAACTCATTTTCTGGCGAATATTGCATCAAAGTTAAGCACCTGCTCTGGAGTTTTGTTAAAAATGTTGTTGCAAAATACTCATTGCAATTGCGAAATTTTATTACATACACTAGGAATGTTCACATATGCCATTTGGTCGCAAAAGGACGCAAATGCAGTTGCTAACATTCACATTGGTCATTGTCAAATGTTTTAGGTGCTAATGAAGCATATCTCATTCCCAGTTCTTGAATTGGAGTGAAAAAAGTGGAGAGATGCTCTGTGTGGTGCATCCCTCCCATAACCATAAGCCACACCCATTGTTATAAAAAGCCTCACGCACCAATACTTTCTGGTTTCACCCACTTTAAAGCAAAGCCATTTTGCTATTTCCGTTTTGGTATTTCCATCTAATGCACAGTTTGATGCCCAATATGCATAGATTTACATATGTGACCTATAGGGACCCCAAAATAAAAATTGTGCATATGGCTGCCAATTTAGCAACTGCAAACACAGCACCTTTTCTGTGTATTGTGTCATAACATAGCATATCCCCATCATATTCTATATTACCCAAGATTATTTCATATATAGCATTCTCTCACTATTCCTTAATCTGCTGCTGTTTAATGCCTTAATTTTCTCTTTTTCTCATTTTCTTCTTCTCTCCTTTTTTCTATAACCCTCTCTGATGCCCCCACCTTCTTTATCTGTTTAACACTTCTCTATCTTTTCTTCTTCTCTCCCAGCAAGTTTTTCTCTCCTTTAATCCCCTATATACAGTATTTAACTATATTACATTTTACCTCTGCATTGTATTTGCATGTAGAAGTGGAGAGGAGCAAAAGACAGTTCCGGGATTAAAAAAACTTGCTTCTACGATGAAGGGGATGCTATTTCACAGAAATAAAAAAGTGAGGGGATGGCATCCCTCCCCAATTCCAGCACTACTAGTTGCACAACTCTGCATTCTCTCCAGCTTATTTATCTTTCTTATGGACTGGAGCCTAAAACTGCACTGCATACGCAAGGTGAGGCCTTACCAGGGGACTTATAAAGAGACAAATTTATATTTCTTGAGTTAATGCTTTAGAAGCCACTGCCTGTCATTAGACAACTTGTTATCTATAAAAATCCCCAGATCATTCTCAATTACTGAATGTGAGTGACTTGGGAAAGCAAACAGATACAATATGTCAGAGGTTGGGTAGGTTAAGTAAGCATATGAGTTTATGACTGATTCTGTTTTTCAAATAACCGTTATGATATGCAGAGGATTTCTGTGCACATAATGAGGTTTGTTGAAGTGGATATGTATTAAGAATATCTACAGTGTTTTTCTCATTAAATTGAATCTGGCCCAAGCTCTAGAGTTTTGTTGTATTAAAACTGCTTATCGTTCAGTGCTCCACTAAGCCTCCTATACTTCCTGGGTCCCAGCATTTACAGGGTTTTTATGTACCCCTGATTATGTCTGTGGCTGATCAAGTAATATTATAAGGGAAAGAGTTATTTTGCAGGTAGCCCTTGAAGGACATGTAAAGTCTACATTTTCCTACCATGTATTTAAGTTGGGCATATCTTCCCCACCCAAGCCACATCATTTGTACTGCATATTCCCCCTCCATTTGCCAGCACCATCAGATTTTCCTAAAACAAAACAGCAGCTTTCACCCAGTGGCCATTTTCCCTCTGACACATTATAAGTAACATTGACATCTGCAAACAGGACATGCTTGCTGTAAAGTTCATACAATGCAGAATGCAGACTTACACAGGTATAATATACTTTGATAAAAAGTTCTGCTGGGGTTGAGCACTGTAATGGTTAAGCCGAGCTCAGGAGAGGTGGTTGGGAGAACCAAATAGGCTCAGACAGCTAGAGCAGAGTTTCTATGTGAACCAGTAATGCCATCTCTTCATTGGCTGTTAGACTGGAGGATGTGTTTAGGAATCTGAGCTGTGAAGAACTGAGCATGCTCATAAGTTAACATCCAAAGCAAATTTGCCGAGTTAGAGAAGTAGAAGTATTTCTAAGTGATTAAGCGGATGTGCCAGATGTGCTGTTAACCTTTTATTAACCAGAGTGGCAGTTATCTAAAGATTTCAAAGAGGCTGTTCGCTGACTACATTTTAGTATGGGGGTTTACATGACCTTTAAGGGTGCCGACGGTAATACCGAAAGGCTTTACTTTAAATATATTCTATGCCCACAGTATTAGATATAAAATAATTAATTGCTTAGCACTAGCTTAATGTAAAATTTTTGAGAACTAACAAAGGACAGATCTATGTTTGCCATGGTCAATAACTTTTCCTTGAAGTGCTTAATTTATTTAATTCTCTGTGCCATACAGTATAGAATTTAGGGTGCCAACATAAAAGTATTATTGTGCAGACACCATAGATTCTTTTTATAGTCCTGATGTTCTCTTTGATGTATACTGTGCAGTGTGTTTACCGGAAAAATGCTGTGTGGCAAGATTAAAGGAGCCTGGCATACAAAAACACCTGATGGCTGTTTAAAGGAGAATTTTGTTTAAGAGTTAATCTTCAATAAATGGCAAAAAAGTGAGAATTAATCTTAAGTAGTAGACATATTTAAAGGGATTGTATGTTGCATGAGCATATGTATTACTCCTTTCTTAATGAATTTAAAATGGTGTTGCACTGTGGTGGAGTCCTGATTTAACCCCTAACAGGTATGGCTGGAAATATTTGTAAACATTAACTAGTCATAAGCACACCCTTATTCAGTAAATATTATGCAAGCAAGTAATTTAAAACAATTTGCTTTTTATTAAACTTGTATATATTTGTTTTAGATTTCTGAATTGATTTAAAACCTGTGATAAACTCTTCTAAATGAGCCAATTCTAGGACTTGAGGCTCCCCAATCATTGTATCTCCTGTATTCGCCAGGTCTCAGGTAGTACTGACGTCCTCTGTAGTTGGGTTCCTCGTAGAACATCCAGTGGCCATCAAACACATTGCAGGAGTGAATGTCATGGAAGCGGAACTGATCATAAGTATTGGGGCAGTCATCAAAGAACTCCATCATCTGGCCTTGGTAGTCTCCTCTTTCGTAAATTCTCATTTTGTATTGGCCTTGGAACTTAAAAAAAAGTTAAACTTTAATTAAATATAGATACAACTGAAAGCATATCATTTGATGGCTATTGAATATGTACTACGTTTTATCTCTATATTCATTTTCTGTTCTGAAAGCTTTTTTTTTTTACAAAAAAATCACTATTCTACTTCTTTTTAGAATAGATGGAATCAAACTGTCAGTAGGTTAATGATATTAATTAACTACATGTTTAAAAATGAAAGTGGCATTTTGTTTCAATACCGCACCTAAGGAAGAGTTAAATATACCTCTGAAAGAGTAGGAATCCTGGGAAGGAAGAATTTTTTCTAATAAAAATGTTCATGTTTTTTTTTTACACTTTTGTGAAACCTTCATCCCTAGATTTGCTTATGTTCATCAGAAAATCCCATTTTACACTGCTGAATCTTAACAATGGCAATACTGGTCTGTTGCTGGCATCTGTTCAGATTTTCTTCAAAACCAGTGGTTTAGCTTCTACGTATAGGTTATTCAATGAAACCGGTAAACTCGGAAGAAAAATATGACTTTTCAAGAACTTCAATTATTTTACATAAATTTGAGACTTTGTGTACTGCTTGTTCTGTCTTAGAACTTCATTTTTTTAAACTTTTTTTTTCATTTTTATTTGCAAACACACTTTTGAACATAAAATTGGAAACACTTACATTGGGAAGAAAGCGACAGGATCTAATGGAATCATTGAAGCCCATCCATCTCTGAAAATCTGGGTATTCTCCTTTCCAGAGATAATATTGGTTTCCCTTATAACTAGGATGTTCATACAGGATCCAGTTTCCACCCTCTACCCTGATGGAGTTACAGCGATTGAAGTATGAGGACAGGTCGGAACAGTCTGAGCCACACTCATAGTGGCGACCTTGAAAGTTCCTTTCCTCGTAGAAGAAGATCTGAAAGAAAATATTATAAATAACCTTTTTATCTAAAAAAATGGTTTAACTGATAACCTTTGCTATTATTTGTGGAAAACAATGTAGATTATTTTGCTGCCAAATAGACAGATACATTTTAGGTGCACAATGCTGTAAACGGATATTTAGCACGGTGCTTATAGTTCTTTTATAAAGCAGTGTTTTGCTGGCAATTTGGAAAAATAGATTTGACTGGAAAGCGTGACTTTTAAAATGTAATACACAAATAACTGTGTCTAGTGTATATGTGAATAACAGATAGAGTATAAGTTCTGAAGTACAAAATATAATGTCAATTTAATAAATAAGGTTAGGTGATGATTTTGGCTTACCTTTCCCATTCTGACTGAGAGGAAGTTTCAGTTCAATGGAAGGGAGAAAAGAGCCAGCCTTTATATATGTCATGTATTGCTGCTGTCTGCATGCGATGAACCTAGAGCTTACTTTTTCTGTCAAGTAAGGCAAAAGCAGAGAACCTTTGTCTTGCATTGTGTTTGATGTTGTGCTGTGACAGTCATTTCTTAGTTCATGCTGGTACTTTTGTTCCATAGCTTTACCCAAAGAGCTATCCAGCATTCCCAGTTATTCCAAAAACTCAATGTCACAAATTTTCCAGTCCATTGCTTAGCAGCGTTGACCACGGACCACTGTAATTTACAGTGCAATTCAGTTGCTGGTCCAGACACTTTGTAACAGTTTAAAGAATTGTGGTTACTAGTAAATCCTTAATTTGGCATCATCTGATCATTAGGTGTTATTCTTTGCCACTTTTGAATCACACAAATAAACCAAACAATGGTTAGCTAGCATCAAACATTTACCAAATAATCTCATCAGTGTCATCCCAATGTTTAAGAAGCCACATTTTATGTCCCCAGATATATTAATATAGTAATGTGATGTTACTGTATATGTCATATAACACAATATATACAGTATGTCTTTATCTGTATCAATTTTGTGGTCACACCATCAATACACTCCAGTTTAATTATTTAAAATTGGGTAGTGATAACCATATAAAGGAACAGTGGCTAGTTCCATGTTGTAGCTCCCAACCTGCTTTCAGGTGATCCATGCGGTGTCCTATAAAAAAGATAACAATTTTTAACCTTGGAAAGCAAGTGGCAATTTAAAGTTAGTCCCTGTAAAAATGTATGATGAAAAATACTAACACTCTCCTCGTCTGACCAATCCTACACTTACTTTCTGCTAGAATGTTTGTGTTTTATTGGCCAGACCAGGGGTGACTTTGAGACAGTTGGTCAGCTTGGATATATTGCAATATATGGACAAATAATTCCAGACCCGCTGGTACAATGTTCCCTATATTAAAGAATGGGGGTTATGATAATTTCAATCTGGAAATACTAAAGGTGGGAATGTTACTAAAAAAATCACAAGTGATGTTAAAAATAGAGGTATACTCATTTGCTGGTGAATATTACAAGTTAAGCATCTGCTCTGGAGTTTTTAAATATTTTTTGCAAAATTCTATTACATACACTAGGAATGTTCACATATGCCATTTGGTCACAAAAGGACGCAAATATGGTTGCTAACATTCACATTGGTCATTGTCACATGTTTAGGTACTAATGAAGCATATCTCATTCCCAGTGCTTGAATTGGAGTAAAAAAAGTGGAGGGATGCTCTGTGTGGTGCATCCCTCCTATAACCATATTTACGTATGTGACCTATAGGGACCCCAAAATAAAAATTGGGCTTATGACTTTTCTTGGCTACCAATTCAGCTACTGCAAACAAAGCACCTTTTCTGTGTATTGTGTCATAACATAGCATATACCCATCATATTCTATATTACCCAAGATTATTTCATATAAAGCATTTTCTCACTATTCCTTAATCTTCTGCTGTTTAATACCTTCATTTTCTCTTTTTCTCATTTTCTTATTTTCTCTATAACCCTCTCTGATGCCTCCACCTTCTTTATCTGTTTAACACTTCTCTATCTTTTCTTCTTCTCTCCCAGCAATTTTTTCTCTCCTTTAATCCCCTATATATTTAACTATATTATATTTTACCTCTGCAATGTATTTGCAAGCAGAAGTGGAGAGGAGCAAAAGACAGTTCCGGGATCAAAAAACTTGCATCCACGCTGAGGGGATGCTATTTCACAGAAATAAAAAAGTGAGGGGATGGCATCGCTCCCCAATTCCAGCACTGCTAGTTGCACAACTCTGCATTCTCTCCAGCTTATTTATATCTTTCTTATGGACTGGAGCCTAAAACTGCACTGCATACGCAAGGTGAGGCCTTACCAGGGGACTTATAAAGAGACAAAATTATATTTCTTGAGTTAATGCCCTTTTTTATGCAAGACAGTACTTTATTTGCTTTAGAAGCCACAGAGTGACACAGCCTGGCATTAGACAACTTGTTATCTATAAAAATCCCCAGATCATTCTCAATTACTAAATGTGAGTAACTTGGAGAAATCAAATAGATACAATGGGGGAAATTTACTAAAGGGCGAAGTGGCTAACGCTGGCGACAATTCGCCAGCGTGATGTTATTTTGGCAATTCACCGATTTACTAAAAGTAGTTGGCGTAAATTCGCCAAGAAGATAGACTCTGACGCAACTTCGCACTCTAATGGCAGGCAAATTTTCGGTCTGGCAAAAGAGCGTTACTAAACAATTTCACCAAGTTTTTGATTTTACTGACCGTTATCTCTATCGCCATACTTGCCTTCGCCACCTTAGACCAGTCGAATTGCAATAGAGTAGATAGGAGTTCCTCAAAACAAAAGTTTTTTTTTCTAAGTCCCAAAAAACGCTGAAGTCTTTTCCTTTTGTGAGGGTGATAGACTGAAAAAGATCGTAATTTTTTTGGGGTACCCTCCTTCCCCCCTACATTTGCTAACATATGGCACCTAAACTATACTGTGGGCACATGTGTAGGGCATTATGACAACTTTATATAATAATTTTATTAAGGTTCCCTGGCCTTGTGTAGTGTAATGTATTTGCTGCAGCATATACAGCCATTGTACTTTAACTGCACGCCGTCTGCTAATTAGCCAGTGCTAGCGCAACTTCGAACTACTGAGCGTAATTTCACTGGCGTAATTTGGCTTGTGTGCAACTTTGGATCTTTCTGAATTAGCGTTGTCCAGGCGAATTTACGCCTGGCGAAGTATTGCGATGTGCGCGAAGCCAGCGCTGGAGAATTTTCGCCCGTTAATGAATTTGCCCTAATATGTCAAAGGTTGAGTAGGTTTATGAGTTTGTGACTGCTTCTGTTTTTCAAATAACCATTATAATATGCAGAGGATTTCTGTGCACATAATGAGGTTTGTTGAAGTGGATATGTATTAAGAATATCTACAGTGTTTTTCTCATTAAAATGAATCTGGCCCAAGCTCTAGAGTTTTGTTTGTATTAAAACTGCTTATCGTTAAGTGCTCCACTAAGTCTCCTATACTTCCTGGGTCCCAGCATTTACAAGGCTTTCTTGCACCCCTGATTACATCTGTGGCTGATCAAGTAACATTATAAGGAAAAGAGTTATTTTGCAGGTAGCCCTTGAAGGACATGTAAAGTCTACATTTTCCTACCATGTATATAAATTGGGCATATCCTCCCCACCCATGCCACATCATTTGCCAGCACCATCAGATTTTCTTAAAACAAATAGCAGCTTTCACCCGGTGGCCATTTTCCCTGACACGTCATCAGTAACATTGACATCTGCAAACAGGACATGCATGCTGTAAAGTTCATACAATGCAGAATGCAGACACAGGTATAATATACTTTGATAAAAAGTTCTGCTGGGGTTGAGCACTGTAATGGTTAAGCTGAGCTCAGAAGAGGTGGTTGGGAGAACCAAATAGGCTCAGACAGCTAGAGCAGAGTTTCTATGGGAACCAGCAATGCCATCTCTTCATTGGCTGTTAGACTGGAGCATGTGTTTAGTAATCTGAGCAAAGAAGAACTGAGCATGCTCATAAGTCAACAGCCAAAGCAAATTCCTGAGTGGGGGGCCGAGTGGGTTAGAGGAGTAGAAGTAGAAGTATTTCTAAGTGATTAAGGGGATGCGCCAGACGTGCTGTTAACCTTTTAATAACCAGAGTGGCAGTTATCTAAAGATTTCAAAGAGGCTGTTCGCTGATTACATTTTTGTGGGGGGAGGGGGTTTATATGACCTTTCAGGGTGCTGACGGTAATACCGAAAGGCTCTACTTTGAATGTATTCTATGCCCACAGTATTAGATATAAAATAAATAATTGTTTAGCACTAGCTTAATGTAAAATTTTTGAGAACTAACAAATTAAATTTTGTTTAAGAGTTAATCTTCAATAGAAGCCAAAAAAAAAGAGAATTAATCTTAAGTAATAGACATATTTAAAGGCATTGTATGTTGCATGAGAATATGTATTACTACTTTCTTTATGACTTTAAAATGGTGTTGCACTGTGGTGCCTCTTGAGTCCTGATTTAACCCCTAACAGGTATGGCTGGAAATATTTGTAAACATTATCTAGTCATGAGCACACCCTTATTCAGTAAATATTATGCAAGCAAGTAATTTAAAACAATTTGCTTTTATTAAATTTGTATATATTTGTTTTAGATTTCTGAGTTGATTTAAAACCTGTGATAAACTCTTCTAAATGAGCCAATTCTAGGACTTGAGGCTCCCCAATCACTGTATCTCCTGTATTCTCCATTTCTCAGGTAGTACTGACGTCCTCTGTAGTTGGGTTCCTCGTAGAACATCCAGTGGCCATCAAACACATTGCAGGAGTGAATGTCATGGAAATTGAATCGCTCATAAGTATTGGGGCAGTCATCAAAGAACTCCATCATCTGTCCTTGGTAGTCTCCTCTTTCGTAGATTCTCATTTTGTATTGGCCTTGGTACTTAAAAACAAGTTAAACTTTAATCAAATATAGATACAACTGAAAGCATATCATTTGATAGCTATTGAATATGTACCCAATAAGTTTTATCTGTATATTAATTTTCTTTTCTGAAAGATTTATTTTTACAAATAAATCACTATGCTACTTCTTTTTAGAATAGATGGAATCAAACTGTCAGTAGGTTAATGATATTAATTAACTACATGTTTAAAAATGAAAGTGGCATTTTGTTTCTATACTGCACCTAAGGAAGAGTTAAATATACCTCTGAAAGAGTAGGAATCCTGGGAAGGAAGATTTTTTTCTAATAACATTTTTCATATTTTTTCTTATACTTTTGTGAAACCACATCCCTAGATTTGCTTATGTTCATCAGAAACCCCCATTTTACACTGCTGAACCTTAACAATGGCAACACTGGTCTGTTGCTGGCATCTGTTCAGATTTTCTTCAAAACCAGTGGTTTAGCTTCTACGTTTAGGTTATTCAATGAAACCGGTAAACTTGGAAGAAAAATATGACTTTTCAAGAACTTCAACTATTTAAAATAAATTTGAGATTTTGTTTACTGCTTGTTCTGTCTTGGAAATTCATTTTTTTAACTTTTTCATTTTTATTTGCAAACACACTTGTGAACATAAAATTGCAAACACTTACATTGGGAAGAAAGCGACAGGATCTAATGGAGTCATTGAAGCCCATCCATCTCTGAAAATCTGGGTATTCTCCTTTCCAGAGATAATATTGGTTTCCCTTATAACTGGGGTGTTCATAGAGGATCCAGTTTCCACCCTCTACCCTGATGGAGTTGCAGCGATTGAAGTATGAGGACAGGTCAGAACAGTCTGAGCCACACTCATAGTGGCGACCTTGAAAGTTCCTTTCCTCGTAGAAGAATATCTGAAAGAAAATATTATAAATAACTTTTTTAACAAGAAAAATGGTTTAACTGATAACTTTTGCAATTATTTTTGGAAAGCAATGTAGATCATTTTGCTGCCAAATAGACAGATACATTTTAGGTGCACAATGCTGTAAAAGGGTATTTAGCAAGGTGCTTATAGTTCTTTTGTAAAGCAGTGTTTTCATGGCAATTTGGAAAAATAGATTTGACTGGAATCCTGCAACACAGAGAACAGGCACAGATAAAGTTCTAGGTGATCTATAGGGTTTTGAGACTTTAGTTCAGCCAATATGAATTATTGTTATTTCTATAAGTTTGCTTCTATGTATTTCTTTTCCATTTCAGCACATATTAATTATAAACTGAAGTCTAAACACGAATTGTAAAATATGTAATGTAATTCACAAATAATATTTTGTCTGCATGTGTTAATAACATTTAAGGCATAATGCAATAAAAAGTCTTACATTTGCAACATCCAGTAACCTATAGCATCCAATCAGATGTTTGTTTTCAAACAGCAATCTTAAGACCATTAGTTACATTACCAGCTATAGACTAATCATAAGTGTAAGCATGACTTTTAAAATGTACAGTAAAATGTAATACACATGTAGCGCTATAGTAAATTGAGTGCACCTTACTCTACTATGGGCTTCACTCCTAGTACATATGCTTCGGATGAGACCTTAAATCTTAGGGAGTGAGCCTTCGCATCGAGGTGGAAGCAGGGTGTAGTGCAACTGTAACAGTAATCAGGGTGCAAAGAATTGGGCGCCAGAGGTTCTTATAACTTAACCAAATAACAGATTTATTGAGCACAGTATACAATCCTCAGTGGAGTGTACATAGATCAGAACATTGCAGGTTCATACAATACATTGAATAGGCAGTACTCACAACACCTTCGGTCAGTATGATTCTCCTCAGAGATAGGAACAATACATGCAGCTTTGAGGAGGTACACCCAGCTCTCAGCCTTTTCCCTAAGTGGAACCTGAGGGGAATCTATCTACCCTAGGTCTGTACACTTAGTCCCTACTTCTAGGCAATGAGTACCCAGGGATCTTAATGCCACTACAATCCTCGTAGGAGCCTCAGACTGCTCAGCTAAATAATCTGACTGACTATCACTCCTAGAGTGATCTATAAGTGTGAGTAGCCTATTCTTACTAGACCTGACCTGTCTAGGTTCCACTCGAGGTCTGCCTTCTGCACAGGCTAGAGCCAGCACAAGATGGACCCTGATAATCTGGCTTCAGAGCCTTTTATACTCTAGCACAGTGCCATCTGCTGGTCACTGGGGGAAACAACAAGAGTCAACAGTACCCCTCCCAACTGTATTTTAGGACCCAATTAGGTGTCCAAAACATGGAGGGACTGCCTGACAATAATACTAGGGGTGGCTATTCTACACACAAATAACAGTGTCTAGTGTATATGTGAATAACATATAGAGTATGAGTTCTGAAGTACAAAATATATTGCCAATTTAATAAATAAGGTTAGGGATGATTTTGACTTACCTTTCCCATTCTGACTGAGAGAAAGTTTCAGTTCAATGGAAGGGAGAAAAGAGCCAGCCTTTATATATGTCATGTATTGATGCTGTCTGCATATGATGAACCTAGAGTTTACTTTTTCTGTCAAGTAAGGCAAAAGCAGAGAACCTTTGTCTTGCATTGTGTTTGATGTTGTGCTGTGACTGTCATTTCTTAGTTTATGCTGGTACTTTTGTTCCATAGCTTTACCCAAAGAGCTATCCAGCATTCCCAGTTATTCCAAAAACTCAATGTCACAAATTTTCCAGTCCATTGCTTAGCAGTGTTGACCCCAGAGACCCTGATGTGGTAATTTACAGTGCAATTCAGTCGCTGGTCCAGACACTTTGTAACAGTTTAAAGAATTGCGATGACTAGTAAATCCTTAATTTGGCATCATCTGATCATTAGCTGTCATTCTTTGCCACTTTTGGATCACACAAATGAACCAAACAATGGTTAGCTAGCATCAATCATTTACCAAATAGTCTCATCAGTGTCATCCCGATGTTTAAGAAGCCACATCTTATGTCCCCAGATATATTAATATTATTTAATATATAATTTAAAATAGTAATGTGATGTTACTATATATGTCATATAACACAATATATACAGTATGTCTTTATCTGTATCAATTTTGTGGTAACACCATCAATACACTCCAGTTTAATTATTTAAAGTTGGTTAGTGATAACCATATAAAGGAACAGTGGCTAGTTCCATGTTGTAGCTCCCATCATCCCAAACTTCTTTCAGGTGATCCATGTGGTGTCCTATAAAAAAGGTAACCATTTTTAACCTTGGAAAGCAAGTGGCAATTTAAAGTTAGTCCCTGTAAAAATGTATGATGAAAAACACTAAAATTCTCCTCGTCTGACCAATCCTACACTTACTTTCTGCTAGAATGTTTGTGTTTTATTGGCCAGACCAGGGGTGACTTTAAGACAGTTGGTCAGCATGGATATTTGGAAATATATGGACAAATAATCCCAGACCCGCTGGTACAATGTTCCCTATATTAAAGATTGGGGGTTGGGGGTATGATAATTTCAATCTGGAAACACTAATGGTGGAATGTTACAAAAAAAATCACAAGTGATGCTTAAAATAGAGGTAAACTCATTTGCTGGCGAATATTACATCACTAAGTTAAGCACCTGCTCTGGAGTTTTTAAATATTTTGTTGCAAAATACTCTTTGCAATTGCAAAATTTTATTACATACACTAGGATGTTCACATATGCCATTTGGTCGCAAAAGGACGCAAATTCACATTGGTCATTGTCAAACATTTTAGGTGCTAATGAAGCATATCTCATTCCCAGTGCTTGAATTGGAGTAAAAAAAGTTGAGAGATGCTCTGTGTGGTGCATCCCTCCCATAACCATAAGCCACACCCATTGTTATAAAAAGCCTCATGCACCAATACTTTCTGGTTTCACCCACTTTAAAGCAAAGCCATTTTGCTATTTCCTTTTTGGTATTTCCATCTAATGCACAGTTTGATGCCCGGTTTGCATAGATTTACATATGTGACCTATAGGGACCCCAAAATAAAAATTGTGCATATGACTTTTCTTGGCTGCCAATTCAGCTACTGCAAACACAGCACCTTTTTCTGTGTATTGTGTCATAACATAGCATATACCCATCATATTCTATAATACACAAGATTATTTCATATATAGCATTCTCTCACTATTCCTTAATCTTCTGCTGTTTAATACCTTCATTTTTTTTTCTCATTTTCTTCTTCTCTCCCTTTCTCTATAACCCTCTTTGATGCCTCCACCTTCTTTATCTGTTTAACACTTCTCTGTATTTTCTTCTTCTCTCGCAGCAATTCTTTCTCTCCTTTAATCCCCTATATATTTAACTATATTATATTTTACCTCTACATTGTCTTTGCATGTAGAAGTGGAGAGGAGCAAAAGACAGTTCTGGGATTCAAAACACTTGCATCCACGCTGAGGGGATGCTATTTCACAGAAATAAAAAAGTGAGGGGATGGCATCCCTCCCCAATTCCAGCACTGCTAGTTGCACAACTCATTCTCTTCAGCTTATTTATATCTTTCTTATGGACTGGAGCCTAAAACTGCATTGCATACGCAAGGTGAGGCCTTACCAGGGGACTTATAAAGAGACACATTTATATTTCTTGAGTTAATGCTCTTTTTTATGCAAGACAGTACTTTATTTGCTAAAGAAGCCACAGAGTGACACTGCCTGGCATTAGACAACTTGTTATCTATAAAAATCCCCAGATCATTCTCAATTACTAAGGGGCCGATTCACTAAATTCGAGTGAAGGATTCAAAGTAAAAAAACTTCGAATTTCGAAGTGTTTTTTGGGCTACTTCGACCATTGAATGGGCTACTTCGACCTTCGACTATGACTACGACTTCGAACTAAAAATCGTTCGACTATTCGACCATTCGATAGTCGAAGTACTGTCTCTTTAAAAAAAACTTCGACCCCCTAGTTCGGCAGATAAAAGCTACCGAAGTCAATGTTAGCCTATGGGGAAGGTCCCCATAGGCTTGCCTAAGTTTTTTTGATCGAAGGATATTCCTTCGATCGTTGGATTAAAATCCTTCGAATCGTTCGATTCGAAGGATTTGATCGTTCGATCGAAGGAATAATCCTTCGATCGTTCGATCGAATTTTCTGCGCTAAATCCTTCGACTTCGATATTCGAAGTCGAAGGATTTCAATTCCTAGTCGAATATCGAGGGTTAATTAACCCTCGCTATTCGACCATTGATACATCTGCCCCTTAATGTGAGTGACTTGGAGAAAGCAAACAGATACAATATGTCAAAGGTTGAGTAGGTTAAGTAAGCATATGAGTTTATGACTGCTTCTGTTTTTCAAATAACCATTATGATATGCAGTGGATTTCTGTGCACATAATGAGGTTCGTTGAAGTGGATATGTATTAAGAATATCTACAGTGTTTTTTTCATTAAATTCAATCTGGCCGAGGCTCTAGAGTTTTGTTTGTATTAAAACTACTTATTGGTCAGTGCTCAACAAATGGGGAAATGTAATTAAAGGCACTAAGTTTGCCCAGGGGCAGTAACCTATAGCAACCAATCAGCAGGTAGAATTTCCTGGTCACATGTTTAAAAGCAAACATCTTTTTGGTTGCTACTGGTAACTGCTCCTGGGCAAACTTAGTGCATTTTATTACATGTGGGGGTAAGTCTCCTATACTTCCTGGGTCCCAGCATTTACAAGGCTTTCTTGCACCCCTGATTATGTCTGTGGCTGATCAAGTAATATTATAAGGGAAAGAGTTGTTTTGCAGGTAGCCCTTAAAGGACATGTAAAGTCTACATTTTTACCATGTATATAAGTTGGGCATATTTTCACCGCCAAAGCCACATCATTTGTACTGCATATACCCCCTCCATTTGTCAGCACCATCAGATTTTCCTAAAACAAATAGCAGCTTTCACGCATGCATGCTGTAAAGTTCATGCATTGCAGAATGCAGGCTTACACAGGTATAACATACTTTGATAAAAAGTTCTGCTGGGGTTGACCACTGTAGGCTCAGACAGCTAGAGCAGAGTTTCTATGGGAACCAGAAATGCCATCTCTTCATTAGCTGTTAGACTGGAGGATGTGTTTAGTAATCTGAGCTGAGAAGAACTGAGCATGCTCATTTGCCAAAGCAAATTCCGAGTGAGGGGACCGAGTGGGTTAGAGGAGTAGAATTATTGTCAGACACCATAGATTCTTTTTATAGTCCGGATCATCTCTTTGATGTATACTGTGTAATGTGTTTACCGGCAAAATGCTGTGTGGCAAGATTAAAGGAGCCTGGCATGCAAAAACACCTGATGGCTGTTTATAGGAGAATAGTATTGAAGAGTTGATCTTCAATAAAAGCCAAAAAAATTAGAATTAATCTTAAGTAGCAGACATATTTACAGGGATTGTATGTTGCATGAGAATATGTATTACTACTTTCTTTATGAATTTAAAATGATGGTGCACTATGGTGCCTCTTGAGTCCTGATTTAACCCGTAACAGGTATGGCTGGAAATATTTGTAAACATTAACTAGTCATGAGCACACCCTTATTCAATAAATACTATGCAAGCAAGTAATTTAGAACAATTTGCTTTTATTAAATTTGTATATATTTATTTTAGATTTCTGAGTTGATTTCAATCCCATGATAAACTCTTCTAAATAAGTCAATTCTAAGACTTGAGGCTCCCCAATCATTGTATCTCCTTTATTCTCCATTTCTCAGGTAGTACTGACGTCCTCTGTAGTTGGGTTCCTCGTAGAATATCCAGTGTCCATCAAACACATTGCAGGAGTGAATGTCATGGAAACCGAATTGATCATAAGTTTTGGGGCAGTCATCAAAGAACTCCATCATCTGTCCTTGGTAGTCTCCTCTTTCGTAGATTCTCATTTTGTATTGGCCTTGGTACTTAAAAACAAGTTAAACTTTAATTAAATATAGATACAACTGAAAGCATATCATTTGATGGCTATTGAATATGTACCCAATAAGTTTTATCTGTATATTAATTTTCTTTTCTGAAAGATTTATTTTTACAAATAAATCACTATGCTACTTCTTTTTAGAATAGATGGAATCAAACTGTCAGTAGGTTAATGATATTAATTAACTACATGTTTAAAAATGAAAGTGGCATTTTGTTTCTATACTGCACCTAAGGAAGAGTTAAATATACCTCTGAAAGAGTAGGAATCCTGGGAAGGAAGAATTTTTTCTAATAAAATATTTCATATTTTTTCTTACACTTTTGTGAAATCACGTCCCTAGATTTGCTTATGTTCATCAGAAAACCCCCTTTTACACTGCTGAATCTTAACAATGGCAATACTGGTCTGTTGCTGGCATCTGTTCAGATTTTCTTTAAATCCAGTGGTTAAGCTTCTACGTTTAGGTTATTCAATGAAACCGGTAAACTTGGAAGAAAAATATAACTTTTCAAGAACTTCAACTATTTTAAATACATTTTAGATTTTTTTAAACTTTTTTTTCATTTTTATTTGCAAACACACTTTTGAACATAAAATTGAAAAACACTTACATTGGGAAGAAAGCGACAGGATCTAATGGAGTCATTGAAGCCTATCCATCTCTGAAAATCTGTGTATACTCCTTTCCAGAGATAATATTGGTTTCCCTTATAACTGGGGTGTTCATAGAGGATCCAGTTTCCACCCTGTACCCTGATGGAGTTACAGTGATTGAAGTATGAGGACAGGTCAGAACAGTCTGAGCCACACTCATAATGGCGGCCTTGGAAGTTCCTTTCCTCGTTGAAGAAGATCTGAAAGAAAATATTATAAATAACTTTTTTATCCAGAAAAATGATGTAACTGATAACCTTTGCAATTATTTTTAGAAAGCAATGTATATAATTTTGCTGCCAGATACATTTTAGGTGCACAATTCTGTAAAAGGATATTTAGCAAGGTGCTTATAGTTCTTTTGTAAAGCAGTGTTTTGCTGGCAATTTGGAAAAATAGATTTGACTGGAATCTTGCTACACAGAGAACAGGCACAGACAAAGTTCTAGGTGATCTATAGGGTTTATTTCAGCCAATATGAATTATTTTTAGTTCTATAAGTTTGCTTCTATGTATTTTTTTCCCATTTCAGCACATGTTAATTCAAACTGTAGTCTAAACATGAATTGTAAAATATGTAATGTAATTCACAAATAACATTTTGTCTGCATGTGTTAATAACATTTAAGGCATAATGCAATAAAAAGTCTTACATTTGGCAACATCCAGTAAACTATAGCTTCCAATCAGATGTTTGTTTTCAAATAGCAATATTAAGACCATTAGTTACATTACCAGCTATAGACTAATCATAAGTGTAAGCATGAGTTTTAAAATGTACAGTAAAAAGTAATACACAAATAACGGTGTCTAGTGTATATGTGAATAACAAATAGTGTGGCCCTCTAGTGGTAATTTACAATGCACTTTAGTTGCTAGTTCAGACACTTTGTAACAGTTTAAAGAATTGTGGTTACTAGTAAATCCTTAATTTGGCATCATCTGATCATTAGGTGTCATTCTTTGCCACTTTTAAATCACACAAATTAACCAAACAATGGTTAGCTAGCATCAAACATTTACCAAAACATCTCATCAGTGTCATTCCAATGTTTAAGAAGCCACATCTTATGTCCCCAGATATATTAATATAGTAATGTGATGTTATTCCAGGTTCCATGGACATGTGTAATTAACAGTGGGAATGTAATGTATTTTCTGCAACATATAACATAAATTTCCCGCTGTATACAAATTAGCCTGAGCACAAGACCTCTAGCGAAAATGAACAGTAGTGCATCTTTGCTTTGATTTGCTTGCATTACCAAAGTAATGTTAGCGAAAATTCACTAGCGTCCATTGGCAGGATGAAGTGTTGCGATGGGAGCGAAGCCGTCGCTGGCAAATTTTCGCCGCTTAGTAAATTTACCCCATAATCTTTTTAGTTTGTTATAATAATCGGCTTATAGTTTTGAGGTTGAGAATGAAATCCCTTTTTGGATAGCGGCACCACATTAGCAATTTAACAATCTCTCGGCACCATTTCAGACCTCAATGAATCCTGAAAAATTAAGTAAAGAGGTTTGGCAATCACAGAGCTAAGCACGTTTGGTACTCTGGGATGAATACCATTCGGTGCTGGATCTTTGTTTATCTTAACATGCTCTACCTAGACACTTTGTATTTCCTTTTGTGTGAACCATGCATCAGTAGTTATATGACTAGATATTAGAAAGTATTAGTACTACCATGTACAAAAGAAAGACATTGCTAGTATGTTCTTGAACAAGTTGAAATAAAAAGGTTACAAACCTGCTAGCTTTTTTTGACTTGACAACCCCATTACTCCAGTCAATGATTCAATTCAGTGAGCAAAAGTTATTTCATAGTTTACATGTGAAAAGTCATGGACTTATTAAGTACTAGTTTTAACCCATAGATTTCAATAGAGATTTTACAGGATAAAAAGTGAGATAATTGTTTTTGAATTGCATCTCAAATTGAATCTCGTCTATGAGTTTTCACGTGATAAACCTTTTTCATACTGAATCAAATCTGGCCCATCTGTCTGGATACTTAAAGTCACCCATAATAATAACTTGATCTAGTTGAGAAGCTGCCTCTATTTTAAAAGTAGCTGGGTTTTGAGAATAACTGCACTGCAAAAATTGGGATTTGCAACATCTGGTGCTCCATCTACCCAAACCTATTCCACCTATATATAATAAGAAAACATATTTTATTTCCAAACAAATTAATATAAGCATCCCATAAAGATATAACACAACTAGTAGGACCATGCATAGTTCATTGTTATGCTTCAGTTTACATTAATGTTTTACTATAAATGGAGTGTGTGTTTTGAGAAGTATGTGTTCTTTATAGAAGCAATGACAGCCATTACTTTCTGAGATAATGACTAATTTGTTAAAAATGCTGGGCAGCTCTTTAGGTAAAGCCATGGAGTATAGGTGGCAGTAAGAACAGAGAAACAACTGTCACAGCATAACAACAAAAGAAACAATACAAGACAAAAGATCTGTACATTTTACTTACCTGTCAAAAATATATGTTCCAGACTGAGCAGATGCAGATAGCAGCAATACAGGGCATATATATAGGCTGTCTCTTCTCTCACTTCAGTAGTACTGAAACTTCTATCCATTCACAATGGGAAAGGTAAGTCAGAACCATCAAAATATCTTGATACTTCTGATCATTTCTAATTACTGTATCAGTAAAAAAACACATCTAATAAACTACATTTTGTAAAGTTAGGGGTCCAGATCCAAGTTAAACAGAATATATACCCAATTTTAAAAAGAATCAGAGATTGTTTTATTTAAATTCTCTTAAAGTAACATTGTTTTATACAATTATTTTTTAAAAAACACTAGATACTCTGCTTATTTATAAAACACATTCAAAGTGTCTGTTTACAAGGTTTGTCCTCTTACTGTTCTCAAAGCAGTATTTATGTATTTTCAGATCTGTTGTACAGCATTGTGTAATATGTTGGCATACATAAGTGTAACTAATATCATAATTAAGCTCTTCAGTTCCAGATGTATAAAATATAAGCTTTTAACCTACAATGTCTTTCTTTAGATATTTTTTTATGAGGAAAGGAATTTCCAAGGTCGTCACTATGAGTGTGGCTCAGACTGTTCTGACCTGTCCTCATACTTCAATCGCTGTAACTCCATCAGGGTAGAGGGTGGAAACTGGATCCTCTATGAGCACCCCAGTTACAGGGGACACCAGTATTACCTGTGGAGAGGAGAATACCCAGACTTTCAGAAATGGATGGGCTTCAATGACTACATTAGGTCCTGTCATTTTATTCCCCAGGTGAGTTTTCAAAACTTTCCTAAATGCTGCAATAGTAGGAAAGATATAACAATAATTATTATAATTTATTAATTTGCTTATTTCAAATTGGATGCATGGACAGTTTAAAGGGATACTGTCAAGGGAATAGTTAATAGTGCTGCTCCAGCAGAATTCTGCACTGAAATCCATTTCTCAAAAGAGCAAACAGATTTTTTTATATTCAATTTTGAAATCTGACATGGGGCTAGACATATTGTCAATTTCCCAGCTGCTCCAAGTCATGTGACTTGTGCTCTGATAAACTTCAATCACTCTTTACTGCTGTACTGCAAGTTGGAGTGATATCACCCCCCTCCCTTCCCCCCCCCCAGCAGCCAAACAAAAGAACAATGGGAAGGTAACCAAATAACAGCTCCCTAACACAAGATAACAGCTGCCTGGTAGATCTAAGAACAACACTCAGCAGTAAAAACCCATGTCTCACTGAGACACGTTCAGTTACATTGAGAAGGAAAAACAGCAGCCTGCCAGAAAGCATTTCTCTCCTAAAGTGCAGGCACAAGTCACATGACCAGGGGCAGCTGGGAAATTGACAAAATGTCTAGCCCCATGTCAGATTTCAAAATTGAATATAAAAAAATCTGTTTGCTCTTTTGAGAAATGGATTTCAGTGCAGAATTCTGCTGGAGTAGCACTATTAACTGATGCGTTTTGAAAAAAACATGTTTTCTGATGACAGGATCCCTTTAAGTAAGAACCTGTCAATTTAGTTCCTATGTAAGATTTGTTGCAATTTCCTTGGGGGTTACTTTATTATTATTATTATTATTACTTTTTAAGAGCAATCATTACTCCTACATTTATTTATAATGTTCTTTGCTTAGAATACCAATGAATTAGATTTTGATATTGATGTATAAGTGGTTGCACAGCAGTCTACAATTTTATATAGGAATTAAAAATTTACAAAATACTATAATAAATGGCAGGAAGTTTTCCCAGTTCTATGAACCCATAGCAAACAAATGGTAATATGTTTTAACCTGCAGAAACTTGTGGACCCATTTTTACATTGAATTAAGTTGAACTAAATATTTAATATCATATAAAATGGTGTTACAGCATTGAATGGTAAAAAATAGTAGCATGGTATATGGGTAAATTGTTTAAACGTGCATATCATACTAAAGGACTATTATAGAACTAAAAGTAGATGAAGGGAGGTTAAACCCCCCCAAAATCAAGTGGTGATATAATAATAAAAAGAGGGGCACGGTCCCCTGCTGCAGAAAATAGTGTGTGTGCGGATCCGTATATCTACTGTTGTTGCTAAGGGACCTTGCCGGGGTCGGCAGAGAACCAGCACCAGCAATACAGTAAAAGATAAACAGCAAGAGAGCGGTAGGAACAACACAATATTAAAAAACTAAACCATATGTACATGCTTTTATCATTATTTAGTAGGGCTAGTAAACTGACTATTGAAAAGATTTTCCAGATCCATGGCTTGTTCATTTTTTTAAAAAAAATTTTATGTTTATTAATCTATGTGTACAGCACCACGGCCAATACAAAATGAGAATCTATGAAAGAGGAGACTACCAAGGGCAGATGATGGAGTTCTTTGATGACTGCCCCAATACTTATGATCGATTCCGTTTCCATGACATTCACTCCTGCAATGTGTTTGATGGACACTGGATGTTCTACGAGGAACCCAACTTCCGAGGACGTCAGTACTACATGAGACCTGGACAATACAGGAAATACAGTGACTGGGGAGCCTCAAGCGCCAGAATTGGATCATTCAGAAGAGTTCATCACATGTTTTAAATCATTATGAAACATTGTACACCTAATATATTTATGATCCAATAAAGTTGACAAATTCCTTATTACTTTTTTTATATAATCATCATTTGTACATGTAGTACAGCTTTGGTCTCCAATACACCAAAATAATGGAACTAAACACAGGGGTTTTTAAGTTATTGTAGAGACTGGATATCAGTTATACAGATAGACAGACCAGGCTGAGTTTAAATACACTGGAGAAGAGATACTTATTAGGGATATAATTAGATTGCATCTCAACATAAAAACAAGAACAATTTTAGCCTGGCGACTTTACCTAATTTGGCTCTAGCTATCTTAAAATAAATGTATATGGGTAGATTTCTCAACATGTAAAAAGAAAAGAGAGTGTTAATCCAGACTTTGTAAATAGTCCCATCCCGACCCATACACACATATTTATTAGGTTTCATAGCATAGCAAAACATTAAGTTATACATGATTGGTTAAAATACCACTGCAGAATCTATGTAATGAAGCTAAGCAAAAATATTCTTATATGGGCATAAACTTTATACTGGGTACAGTTGTTTACCTGACCTCAAGCAATTTCATAATAACTGGCTAGCTAGGCGTTGGTAATAAGGTTCCTCTTTTATAACAGTTATATTGCACGTAGCTGCAGTTTATAAATTGCTCACAAAATATACTGTTATAAGACATGGAAAATTGCATAGGACAAAACCATTAGTTCAGAGGTTATATAGGCCTCAAGTGGGCCCTAAGCTAGGCCCTAAGCTAATCAAGATCCAACAGTGTGTGTATATATATATATATATATATATCTATATATCTATATATCTATATATATATATATATATATATATATATATATATATATATATATGATGTCATCACGCCGGCGCATACGCCACATGTGAGCCAGCACCAGAAGGGAACAGACGCATACGGCGGGCGTCCCTGCCGGAGACATGGCGGGCACCCCGCATGCCCAGAAGGAAGCCACTGGACCACCAGGGTAAGCAGAGTTATTTATTACACCAGTATTCCTTCCTTTAAATGTAGCTGACCAAAAAAGAATTCCTGCCAGTTGTTAAACGGAACAAGATGAGCTCAGTCACTGCGGGCGCTCAGCCAGAGAAAATAGGGAATGTATAAACTTCATCAAATAAGGCTTTATTCAAGCAAACAATGTGACAAACAGTGGCAATCAAAGTGCAGTTAAGCCTACGCGTTTCGTGCCCAAAACAAACGGCACTTCTTCAGAGCTCACCTGCTTTGTACATTGCCAGTTGTTAAAGCTTATTTTTTGGAATGGTGGTATGAGGGATAGTATTTTGGGAAAGGCTCCACACATTTCTGTAAGTTTATAGAGAGATGTAAGAGGTGTAAGCATGGGTGCACATAAGACATGAAATTCGTGTTTCACTCTTCTCCCTCCTTCTCCTTTATTTTGCCTTGTCTCCACCGGAAGCTCTGCCATATGTGGACCAGTTTTACACTCTATTATATTGGTCAGATTTCCATGTCTGTTGTTCTTATGTTAAAGTCACAGACATAATTTTAGACTACAGAATTCGAAATAGCTCCTAGGAGAACTTAACAATTTTAACTGTAGTAAAACCATTTATATATTGAAGGAGGGGCCATGTGAAACTTCAACAGACAACATAATTTTGTGATATTATCTGTGAAATTCAAAAATAATAAATACATTAATCCGGACCCAGTAAAAAAAAAAAAAAAACACTTAGCAAAATTACCATGATCAAAAAAATAAATAAAAAAATGCTGCTTTGAAAAAGAGCAGCTCAGTGTCTCTATCTATGTGAGAGGTGTCACTGGCCAGCCCTGTTTTCACAAATGCTAATTCTGAGGAAGATTTGGATTAGTACATGAACACTTACCAATAGTATGACCCAAAGTAAAAAGCACATGTATCCATCTACTGATGGAGGGAAAAGGGAAAAGAAACCAATAGACAAGCTCTTTTATTATTACAAGGATAATAGTGCCCCATGCAGTGTGCAAAGTACAAAGCATTGCTGCTGCACTCCATTTCAGAACACAGAGGACCGCAGACTGTTTTGAATCAAATTGGACCACATAAGAATTCTAATATGGCATCATTCTGCAGTGCAAAGTAGCAGTGGCAGGACACTCATCACTGAGCAGCAGATATTTTAATCTGCAGTCAGTGCAGAGCACAATAAATTGGTTAGTGCTGCTGCCTTATAGCTTTGGTATACTCAGTTCAATTCCACAGCACTATCTGCAAGGAGTTTGTATGTCCTCCCCATGATACTGTTGATTTCCTCTCACCTAAACACCTAAATAATACAGGTGTTAGGTAAAATCACTCCTAACAGAAATTAGCACTGGTAAATTATGAACAATCTATGCAAAGCATTGATGAATATGTGATTAGTACACAAAAGGTAATAACAAACCTATAGTCACTCCCAAACTCTTTCAGTTACTGTGCTCAGTGTATGATAACTCAGACTGACAGTTGTATTATGGTATTCATGTAAATTGAATTAAAATGTAAATATTTAGTTACATAGTTACGTTGGGTTAAAAATACCAACCCCTCCAAATGAAACACACACTCACACCTACCCTACATACAGTCACATAAACTATATATACCAATATCTATACTAATTGTAGATTTTAGTATCATAATAGCCTTGGATATTATTCTTGTCCAAGAACTAGTCTATTCCCCCATTATTGGTCTTAAAGTTCTCAGTCTATGTTCCAACAGACTGAAAAGGCTAATTATCTAACCATCTTGTAATACATATATATATACCTTATTTATGTTTTTGTATTTTACAGATGGCTTAAACTGATGCTCTGCTTAGGGCCAAGCACGAGATTAGTTAAAGGGAACCATGCTTTCCTCAAAATACACAGAGATCAAGAAAAGATCATTTCATCTATATACTACCACTATGGAGGAATGTAATTAAAATCAAAAGTGTTACTTGAAATGACGTTTTTGTGAATGTTTAGCACTACTCGCATTGAAAAAACATTCGCTGGGGAATATTACATTGCTCATTATTGCTAAGAAAAGGTTAGCATTAAAACCTGCTCTGGAGTTTCATTAAATATTTTGTTGTAAAAATCTCTTTGTGATTGTGAAATTTTATTACACTGTGAATGTTTGCAGCAGCCATTTGGTTGCAAAGTTTGCAAGGCAGTCGTTGAGGTCTGTAATCGGTACAAAAGGATGCAATATGGTCGCAATAAGGTGTCTACAAACATTTTTTGTACTAACGATACATATTACATTCCCTTATATGAGTCTGTACAAGAGCACAATATATAGTTTATAGTTTGTTATTTAATTTTAAGTTTCCTTTAAGGGGGGTATTTACTAAACCTCAAATTTACAGTATCTGGTTGGACTTTTTGGAGGCAACAACTGGAATTTTTAGTGGAAAAAAAGCTGTCAAGATCCTGTATAGGTCAATGGGAAAGGCACCAATCTCAATTTGAAGATATTGTGGTTTGCGCTGAGTTTAGTCCATAAACCCAATAAATCCCCAAAATTCTGGGGTTTCAGACAAAAAACAGAAAAAAAAATGTGAGAATCAGGTTTTTGCTCAATTTTATCGGGTTTTCCCCCAAAACAATTAATTCAAGTTTCTTTCATTAATAAATAAGGTCAAATCAACCCATAGGAGTTTGGGCCCTTTTTTTTAATAAAATATGAGATAAATTCAGAGTTTAGTAAATAATCCCTATGACTCTTAGAATTGAATGCAGATAATAACTGTTAATATGTGTTCAGTATTATAGTGCACTCCTGTTTGGGATCATTTGAATTATGTTAGTTTGTGGATTAAAGACACAAAACCTCTACAACACAGGAATGTATTTAATAATGCCCATGTGTAAGGGCCCTATGGTGCACAGGAGTGTATACTCTACCAGCATTTTCCAGCAAATAGAGAAGTGCCCAATCATGGCTGTTTGGCCTTTCATTTAAATGTGATTAGTCTGTCAGTGGATTTTGAAAGGAAAAGATATGGTGCATGTGACTTTAGTTAAAGTGAACAACAGGCCAAATAGACATGAACAGGTGCTTCTCAACAGTCTGACATATATATGCTGCTAATCCTTCACCACTATTTAATAGTTGGTATGGAAGCCCCTGAAACTGCTACTTCAGCAGTGCCGGGCAATGCCGGCCTGGCGCCCCAGGCAACCCAGCCCTGTCATGCAAATGAGGACGCATGTGCGCAAATGAGCACGGACAGGTCTGCGCCAGTGCGCTTTGACATCCGAAAGCTACACCCACTTAACCTTTTTCAGTGGGGGACTAGGGGTAGGCTGCTTAAGAGATATGTGCCTGCCATCCCCCAAAGTTTGTGCCCCATACACGTGCCTCTTCTGCCTACCCTTAGTTCTGGCCCTATACTTCAGTCTTCCTTTCACTTGATTGGGAAATGCAAGGCAGAGAGCTGGAGTTTTTGTGATGGGGGTTGTAAATTTAAACTTTTTAGCACTGCTTTGGACTTCCCATTCATGTGAAAGAGAGTATCAAATATGTGTCAGGATCTTCTTTCTAGGACTGAAAAAGCTTGAGAATATACACTGTGGGCAGATTTATAAAGGGTCGAATTGAAAATTGAAAATTCAGATTTTGCAGTTTTTTTATGGTCAAAACTGTCAAATTTGACTAGGGAGTTATTCACATTTGTTTTGAGTTTTTCAAAAATTTCGAATTTAGTTTTCGAGATTTATGATACTCTGGCTGAGTTGTTTGCAGCCTTCCTGACATTCGAGTTTTTCAAATTCAAATCTAATTTGTTTCAAATTCAATTTGAGTTTTCGGGTCAATCCTATTCACCCGAGTTTAAAAAATGAGATTTTTTATAAAAAATTTTCATGGGAGTTCATGGGAGTTTTAAAAAACTCATATGAATTCAAAAATTCAACCCTTGATAAATGTGCCCATGTGTTGTAGCCCATAGTAAGTCAGTTTAGGGGGCAGATTCACTAAGGGTCGAATTTCGAAGTTAAAAATACTTAGAAATTCGACCCTCGAATTGAAATCCTTCGACTTCGAATATCGAAGTCGAAGGATTTAGCGCTAAACATTCGATCGAACGATCAAAGGATTTTTCGTTCGATCGAACGATTAAATCCTTCGAATCGAACGATTCGAAGGATTTTAATCAAACGATCGAAGGAAAATCCTTCGATCAAAAAAAGCTGAGCAAGCCTATGGGGACCTTCCCCATAGGCTAACATTGACTTCGGTAGGTTTTATCTGCCGAAGTAGGGGGTCGAAGTTTTTTTTAAAGGGTAAGTACTTTGACTATCGAATGGTCGAATAGTCGAACGATTTTTACTTCGAATCGTTCGATTTCGTTCGACTTCGATCGAATTTAACCAATTCGATGGTCGAAGTACCCAAAAAAAACTTTGAAATTCGAAGTTTTTTTTATTCTAACCCTTCACCCGAATTTAGTGAATCGGCCCCCAAGTGTATTAATTTACTAAATCACCATAAATATAACAATGACTAATTTAAATGGGGTTCTCAGTATAATGGGTGATGATTTCATAGCATAAATGTACAAGCATCAGTAATGTTATTTAAATCATAGGAGTTATTCAGCAATTATAGTTTGTCACAGAAAACAGGATACAAAGAATTTTCCACCAGGATTCATAGGTACATTGAAGAACGAGTAAAACAACTTATTCATCCACTTCTGGGAAGGGCATAAGAGATCAATTCCCAGGGCCTAAAGGATTATATATATATGAGATCCAAACAATAAGATGATTACCGTGATAACTTTATATCTTTCTAATCTAATGTTATATATATATATATAAAATATAAGCATGAATCAAATAATCACATTAAAACCTAGATTTCCCATGTCTCAATCTTGATTTCCAATCTCTCTCTTTAGCACACCTAAAATTAAAGAAATCCGATTTATTCAGTTCATTTATAATTTTATAATATATAAATAAATATATACATTATATGTAAACATGATTTTTAGATTTTTTAAGCATTTGCACAACTTTTTGATAATTCAAAGATATAAGTATATTAAAAAATATATATAGTAAGTGATTGGTGTACACATCTTAAAGAATGCGTAATGCTGTGACAACAAAATAACTTTTGAATTTGATATTAACATTTATATACAAATAATGGTTATAGCATTTTAATATATTTAAAAAGAACAGCACTGCCTATGGGGCATGACTTTCACTAGCATGATTGAAAGCTTGATGGCTGTGCCTGTGCACACTAGCGTGTTAAAAGATAAACACTTCAATTTAATAATAACGGTCTTCAAATCCCCTTTGAATACCGACATGCCTCATTTGCAGTTAGCTCTCCCTATTTTGGGATTGAAAAATGTGGCCCAAAAATGGGTCAACCAGGTAACTACAGTAGCCAGATTGGCGATAACTTCCAAATGGAAATCCTCCACAATCCCAACCATTCAAGAAATAATCCTTAGGCTTGAAAGTAATAAGATTTGAGGAAATGACTGCCCGTATTAACAATTCATTACAGTTACATAACAATATTTGGAGCAACTGGAATTATTATCTAACAACTAGAGATGACCAATCTTAATTCACCTAATAATTACTGCAAAGCTTGAACTACCAAATGTAACTATTGCCTGACTCTTTCCCTTCTTATGCTATCTCTTGTGTTGGTTTTTTATTTCGTCCCTCCCCTTCCTTTCCCAACTTCTCTTTCTTTTTATTTCTTTTCCAATATGGTTGTGACATTTTAATACTATTATTAAACTCAAAACACAGTCTGTAACAAAATTTGGAAAATATTGAATGGAACAGAACGCTTTGAATAATGACAAAATACTTATGCTGTTAACTATGTAAGTTTATTGCGAAATCCAATAAACTCTAAGTAAAAAAAAAAAATGAACACTTAGGGTTTTTTTTATCAAAGGTCAAATTTTAGGAGCAGATTCATCAAGTGTCGAAATTTGAATAAAAAAAGACCAACTGAAATAAATCTACATTTTTTTCCTCAGGTGAATAGGCCCTTAGTATAATGTGATTTCTTTAAACTTTTTAAACTCTAATAAATGTGATTTTATTCACAATTTGAATTGTATGTTATTCATGAAAAAATGTGAACGTCCCGTCCCGAAAACTCAAATCAAATTCGAATTGTCTTCCTCCAAAAAAAACAACTTTTGCGCGTCACATTTTTTTGACGTGCAACATTTTTTTTTGATGCACAAACTCCTATTGGAGTCTATGGACTGTCATTTTTGCAGCGAAACTTGGCAAAATGTTGGCACATCACTATTATTAACATCTTCAAATATTTCAAGAGCCATTGACTTCTACATGAACTCGGCAGGTTTTTGGTGGAGAATAGTTGCATTAGAACTGTTTCTAGGGTCGAGTGAAACATCTTAATTTAAATTTAAATTTCCCGCCTTATGCAAATTAGCCTGAGCGCAAGACCTCTAGCAAATTTATGCTAGGCAGAAATGAACACTAATGCATCTTTGCTTTAATTTGCTCGCAATTCCAAAGTAATGCTAGAGAAAATTCCCTTGCGTCCCTCGGCAGGACAAAGTGTTGTGATGAGTGTGAAGCTGTCACTGGCAAATTTTCACCGCTTAGCAAATTTACCCCATAATCTTTTTAGTTTGTCATAATAATTTTTCCCTTAATATACCTCCGAAAAGCTCTATTTTAAAAGTAGCTGGGCTTCATTTAGAATTAACTGCACTGCGAAAATTGAAATTTGCAACATCTGGTGCTCCATCTACCCAAACCCATTCCACCAATATATAAAAAGAAAACTTATTTTATTTCCAAACAAGTTAATATAAGCATCACATAAAGATATAACACAACTAGTAGGCCCATGCATAGTTCATTATTATGCTTCAGAGTTTCCATTAATGTTTTACTATAAATGGAGTGTGTGTTGTGAGAAGTATGTGTTCTTTATAGAAGCAATGACAGCCATTTACTTTCTGAGATAATGACTAAATTGTTAAAAATGCTGGGCAGCTCTTTAGGTAAAGCCATGGAATATAGGTGGCAGTAAGAACACAGAAACAACTGTCACAGCACAACATTAAACGAAACAATACAAGACAAAAGATCTGTACATTTTACTTACCTGTCAAAAATATATGTTCCAGACTGAGCAGATGCAGACAGCAGCAATATAGGGCATATATATAGGCTGTCTCTTCTCTCACTTCAGTGGTACTGAAACTGCTATCCATTCACAATGGGAAAGGTAAGTCAGAACCATGAAAATATCTTGATAATTCTGATCATTTCTAATTACTGTATCAGTAAAAAAGCACATCTAATAAACTACATTTTGTAAATTTAGGGGTCCAGGTCCAACTTAAACAGAATATATACCCATATTAAAAAGGAATCAGCGGTGGTTGTTTTATTTAAATTCTCTTAAAGGAACATTGTTCTGTCCAATTATTTTTCAAAAAACACTAGCTATTCTGCTTATTCATAAAATACATTCAAACTGTCTGTTTACAAGGTTTATCATCTTACTGTTCTCAAAGCTGCATTTATGTATTTTCAAATCTGTTGTACAGCATTGTGTAATATGTTGGCATAGATAAGTGTAACTAATATCATAATTAAGCTATTCAGTTCCAGATGTATAAAACATAAGCTTTTAACCTACAATGTCTTTCTTTAGATCTTTTTTTATGAGGAAAGTAATTTCCAAGGTCGTCACTATGAGTGTGGCTCAGACTGTTCTGACCTGTCCTCATACTTCAATCACTGTAACTCCATCAGGGTAGAGGGTGGAAACTGGATCCTCTAGGAGCACACCAGTATTACCTGTGGAGAGGAGAATACCCAGACTTTCAGAGATGGATGGGCTTCAATGACAACATCAGGTCCTGTCATTTTATTCCCCAGGTGAGTTTTCAAAACTTTCCTAAAACTAATCTAGTGCTGCAATAGTAGGAAAAATATAATAATAATAATTATTGTAAATGATTATTTTGCTTATTTCAAATTGGATGCATGGACAGTTTATGTAAGAGCCTGTCATTTGAGTTCCTATTTAAGATTTGTTGCAATTTCCCTGGGGGTTACTATATTAAGAGCATTCATTACTCCTACATTTATTTATAATGTTCTTTGCTTAGAATATCAATGAATTAGATTTTGATATCGATGTATAAGTGGTTGCACAGCAGTCTACAATTTTATATAGGAATTAAAAAATTACAAAATAATGTAATAAATGGAAGAAAGTTTCCCCAGTTCGATGAACCCATAGCAAACAGCAGACCACAAAATTTTACATGGTAATATGTTTTAACCTGCAGAAACTTGTGGACCCATTTTTACATTGAACTAAGTTGTACTCAGATGTTGATAATTAAATATTTATTATAATATAAAATGGTGTTACAGCAATGAATGGGAAAAAACAGTAGCATGGTATATGGGTAAATTGTTGACGTTGCATTTAAACATACATTTCATACTAAAAGACTATTATAGAACTAAACCATGTGTACATGCCTTTATCATTATTTAGTAGGGCTAGTAGACTGACTATTGAAAAGATTTTCCAGATCCATGGCTTGTTCATTTTTTTTTTAATTTTATGTTTATTAATCTATGTGTATAGCACCATGGCCAATACAAAATGAGAATCTACGAAAGAGGAGACTACCAAGGGCAGATGATGGAGTTCTTTGATGACTGCCCCAATACTTATGATCGATTCCGTTTCCATGACATTCACTCCTGCAATGTGTTTGATGGACACTGGATGTTCTACGAGGAACCAAACTTCCGAGGACGTCAGTACTACATGAGACCGGGACAATACAGGAAATACAGTGACTGGGGAGCCTCAAGCCCCAGAATTGGATCATTCAGAAGAGTTTATCACATGTTTTAAATCATTGTGAAACATTGTATACCAAATATATTTATGATCCAATGAAGATGACAAATTCCTTATTACATTTTATATAATCATCATTTGTACATGTAGTACATCTTTGGTCTCCAATACACCAAAATAATGGAACTAAACAGAGTGTATTGTAGAGACTGGATATCAGTTATACAGATAGACAGACCAGGCTTAGTTTAAATACACTGAAGAAGAGATACTTATTAGGGATATGATTAGATTGTATCTCAACATAAAAACAACAAAACTGTTAACCTAATTTGGCTCTAGGTATCTTTAAATAAAAATGTTAAATGTATATGGGTAGATTTCTCAACATGTAAAAAGGAGAGAAAGGTTAATCCAGACTGGTTAAATTAATATTTATATATTGTGAGCAGGATCAGATGAACAGACAGTTCTTGAACAGGGTAAAGTCCATTTATTGTTCACATATAAAGACTTTGGGAGCAAAGCAGCATAAAACAAAATAAAACAAAACAAAATCCTGACCACAATTGGGCTCTAACTAATACACGGGGTAGTTTCCCTCTCTACTAACCGGTCCCCTACTGGGATTCCCGGTCAAACAAGAAAACAGTACAACTCCCCAGAGTCACAGTACCTTTATAAAGTCCTTTCCCTTTGGGGGAAAATAAACAGCCTCTTTCAATGGCCACACTCAGCTCCCAGCTCTCCTCAGTGTGTGTCTCAATCTTCCTCTCAGAGCCCCCAACCCTCTCTAGCAGCTAGCTGATCTAGCCTGCTAATTATTCCCCAGGTGAGACTTTCTAGGGGAATTAACCCACTCAGAACTGCTGTACATATGGGAGTAAGACATGAACCTAGGGGAAATATATGTCCCTTCACACTGTGCTCCAGTTACCAGTTCACAATATATATATAAAAGGAAACAAGTAACAGTTGTGCTCACCACTAATTTATAAAACCATTAGGCGGGGGTGCAATGAGGCTGTGACTACAAAATACATATAGACAAATACAAGATTCCTCTCCACTCAACCCATTATCAATATATTTAAGACAGAGACATTTTGTGCATACTGCTACTGAAAAATACCTTACCCTTTAAACAAAACAGGGATTGTTTGTCCATATATTGCAATATATTTAAGCTGGCCAACTACGTCATCCCATATCTGGCCAGTCCTATACTTAATTTTCATCTGATTCATTAAGAATTCTATTGCTTCATTATACATTTTCCAAAGGGACTAAGTTTTACCTGCAACTTACTAGCTGTTTTCAAAGTAAAACTCCCAAACTTGGCTGCCCTTTTATTAGACACCAGAGGGATCACCGGATAATAGTTATACAATAGCAGTGACCAGCTCCATATTGTAGCTCCCACCCTTCCCAGCTATAATCAGGTGATCCCACTGGTGTCTAATAAAAGGGCAGCCAAGTTTGGGAAGACGTTTCACTACTCATCCGAGCAGCTTCTTCAGTTCAACTGACTGGTGTGGGAAGTTCTCAGCATATAGACTCTTCCACTAATCCAATCACAACGGCACATTGTAACTCTTCAATGAGGTGACATCTGAAATTCACAGAGGTGTTAATTCTGTGAAGTTACAGTGATAAAATTACCAATGGTCGTGCAACTCCTAGAAATAGGTGTTACTTGTGGGTAGGGGTGGGCAAATTTTTTCGCCTTGTTTCGATGTGAAAATGACGCCCATAGACTTGTATGGCGTTGTGCAGCAAATTTTTTTTTGCCATGCAACAAAATTTTTTTGCTGCCCATAGACTTTAATGGGTGTTGGTGACATTTTGCTGGTGGACAGGTGAAATTCGCCCAAGCCTACGGGAGTTGCATGAATGTATGTGTGAAGTGTTCTGAAACTGCCAGGGTACAGATGTTAGAACAACACTGTATGTAGCAGACAGGTGGTGTTGAAGAACCCTGGCTCTGTTCATTGATGGTTCTCTACCTTGACATGAATCATCTCTTTCAAACCAGCGGTCTTCTTTATCCAAGATTTGGATATTGCTTTCTTCAAAGGAGTGTCCCTGGTCTTTTAGGTGTAGAAAGACAGAGTCTTGCCCTGTAGAGTTGGCCCTCCTATGCTGAGCCATTCGCTTGGTGAGCAGTTGTTTTTTCTCCCCAATGTATAGATCAGTGCACTCCTTGCTACACTAGACTGCGTATACCACATTGCTTTGTTTTTCTTTAGGCATGGATCATTTGGGTGTACCTTTTTTTGTCTCAGTGTTTTGCTAGGTTTGAAAAACACAGGTACGTTGTGTTTGTTGAAAATTCTCAGTTACATATGGGATGACTATGTTTCACCTACTATGTGTCTCCGGGCAGTTATTTCTTTTGTTGTTCCTGTTGGGTTTGGTTGCTGCTGTTTTAACAAAGGCCCAGTCTGGGTAGCCACACACTTTCAAAGCTTCTCTGGGATGTTTATTCTCCTTGTCCTTGGACTCTGTATCAGTTGCCACACATTCCACCCTGTGGTGCAGAGTTCTAATGACACCCAGTTTGTGTTCCAGCGGATGGTGGGAATCGAACAACAGATATTGATCCTTATGAGTGGGTTTCCTGGATACTTCCATTTTCAAGTTACCCCCACTTGGATGCATATCAAACAGTCCAAAAAGGCAAGTTTGTTCCCATGGACATCTTCCCTTGTGAACTTGATGTTATTGTCCACTGAATTAATGTGCTCTGTAAAGGCCACCACTTCATTGGATCTGATTTTAACCCAAGTGTCATCCACATATCTGAACCAGTGTAGTTCCCTGGAGTGTAAGTAAAGCCATCCTTTCCACTCCCTCCATGTACAAGTTAGCTACAATGGGAGAGACTGAAGAACCCATTGCACAGCCATGTTTCTGTCTATAAAAAAGGTCCTTGTACTTGAAGTATGTGGTGTTAAGCCACAAATCTAACAACAAACATACTTGGTTAGGATTGAGCTTCATTCTGCTTCTGAGGGTGTTTTCTTGCTGCAGTCAATTTCTTACAGTCTCAATGAAAATCTTCATAGTCATGTAATATGTTTAATTAGCACAAAAATAATTCGCAAACACCTTTGTGAACATTAGCAAACATGTTTGTGCCATTTTTGAGTGATTTAAAACCTCAATGACTTCATTGCAGAGTTTGCAACCAAATTGCTTTTGCGAATGTTCGCAGTGTATGTAATACATTTTCGCAAACCACTTTTTTTCGACAAAATATTTAGCGAAGCTCAGGAGCAGGTGTTAAATGTTCGCAATACATAATTAAGATTGGCAATGCAATTAAGGCCTAAGAAAGAGTATTACATTGTGACCGGTGGATTTTTATTCGCAAAGTTTTGTTCTTTGTGAATTTTATTTGATTTCCCCCAAAGAGTTCATTCCTATACAAGCCCTTTCCCTGTTTTCTTCATGTCTGTTACTAGATCTATTACTTTGTGCCACTAGTCTATGGGCTTTACTAGCATTTTATTTTTTTTTCTCACTAAAAAAAGTTTTTAATAATACATATTATTTGTAATTAAAAATAAACACCTTTCATTCTAACACCATGTAGCTGACCAGGAAAAGAATTCCTGCCAGTTGTTACAACTTGTTGTTTGGAATGGTGGTATGAGGGATAGTATTTTGGTAAAGGCGCCACATATTTCTGTAAAGTTGATAGAGAGATGTAAGAGTTGTAAGCATGGGTGCACATAAGACATGAAATTTATGTGTCACCCTTCTCCCTCCTTACAAGTTGATTTGACACCCTTTTTGCAGAGTATTGTCTGGGTTGTCCCTTGTCTCCACCCGAAGCTCTGCCATATGTGGACTAGACAGTAGTGCTGCAGGTGATATGTGAGTGCAACAGTAATAAATCTTGAACTGGAATTTTCTAATTTACACTCTATTATATTGGTCAGATTTCCATGTCTGTTGTTGTTCTTATGTTAAAGTCACGGACATAATTTTAGACTATAGAATTCCAAATAGCTCCTAAGTGAGCTTAACAAGTTTAACTGTAGTAAAACCATTTATATATTGAAAGAGGGGCCATGTGAAACTACAACAGACTTAGATCCTTTGAGTCCTTTATCCAGAATGCTCAAGACTTGGGAGTTTACCAGATAACAGATCTTTCAGTAATTTGGATCTTCATACCTTAAGTCTACTAGAAAATCATGTAAACATTAAATTAACCCAATATGCTGGTTTTGCTTCCAATAAGGATTAATTATAACGTAGTTGGGATCAAGTACAAGCTACTGTTTTATTATTACACAGAAAGAGAAAATCATTTTTAAAAAGTTGGATTATTTTATTATAATTAAGTCAATGGGAGATGGCTATTCCATAATTTGGAGCATTCAGGTTTCCGGATCCCATACCTGTACTAAAATACTAGTTGTTTTCTCAAATTGATTTCTTTTTCTCTGTCCCTATAAACCAGCATTATTTATATTTATATATATATATATATATATATATATATATATATATATATATATATATATATATATATATATCCCCAAGATTGATGCACTCCAGGACTTCATAATGCAGTTTAGAAAAGAAAATTTATTGTCAACGTTTCCGTCCCGTTCTGGGCCTTTCTCAAGACATTACATTGTCATTTACATTTTGTAATGTCTTGAGAAAGGCCCAGAACGGGACCAAAATGTTGACAATAAATTTTCTTTTCTAAACTGCATAATGAAGTCCTGGAGTGCGTCAGTCTTAGGGAACTACTTTCTACAATATATTTGACAGCACCCAGACATGAAGAGAATGCTTGACTGGAGTGCACCACAGCTGGAACTTTATATATATATGAACAACCATATTGATCATATTAGTGTTAACTTTACTGGAACCGTTTAACTACTCATACGACATTAGGTCAGTAATGCTGTGTTTCAACCCAATGCATGGATGGGGGTCGCGTGGGGGGGGGCACAGTTGTAAACTTACGTACCAGGGCCCTTAGGGGTCTAGTTACGCCACTGCATTCATTTTCTCTTTTATCCCACTAACAGATCAGAGGGGTAAGATCTTGGCTACCTATGATTTATCCCTTGGGGCTTTTTGTGCACATTTTTTGTACATTCATTGAGAAAGGACAGAGGTATCCAGGGCCAGGGCAGGTGGGCAGATATCCCAGGCAATCTGGCCGGCCGTATAGCCCCCTCTGCCACTCGCGTACATTAGTGCTTATACATGATGCAAGTTGAATGGTCGCGTCAATGGAGGTGAAAGTATGCACGCCCCCTTCACCTCGTATGCGCAAACAAGTGAGACAACGAGACTCTGCAGACTGGACTGGGGTAGGCAGCAGTGAAAGGTATGTGTTTGGTGCCCCCCCAAAGCTTTGTGCCCTAGGCAGGGAATCTACATATCAGTCTTTTGAGTCACTCTCTATAAACTATTAAAAATGATTGAGTTTATAGAATTTACCAGTCATTTATATATTTTGTGGTTATTTATATTTGATGTGATTGTGATCATTTTGTATTAAAAATTAACAAGTTTGAGCTTTGAAAACTGTTACATATAGCATAGTGGTACAGTTCATATATATCATTTTTAGTAGTGCAGTAATTGTTATCCCATACATGTAATTAATGGATTATCCAGTCTGCAGAGCTCCTTATGATAAATTGGCCAGGGGATCAGGGCCACTGATAATAAATCTATATTGTTGCATTCACTGGAGTCTGATTGACGTCTATCAGAATAACTTAAAGTTGTTGTCCCCCACAGTAAAATCATTTTAGGGCCCTATTAAAGTTTGAGAATAATAATTATGCTAAAACTGTCAGTGCCCCACAGGGGCCCCTTAAGTCTCCTGAGGGTTAACAGCAATGTAGCACACTTTTTTGGAGGGACTAAAGGTTTTTTTTGTTTTTAAATGTTATCGTTGAATTTTAATCATTTTGAGATTCCTTTTGATCTCTGCTGCAGGCCAGTGATCAGCTGCTTAATGTTTGCTGATTTATCAAACTCAAGAATTGAAGAAATGATCATTCCAACCAGTGGTCAGACCCATATTTTACCCTAAATGGTTATGTTTTTGAGAATATTTATAAAAGTTAACTGGATATTTTTAGGCAAATAAAAACATCCTTATTTATTAAATCATAAATGAATGATTTGACCTAAAACGCTACTGCGTGTATAAATAAATAAATAAATAACACACACACAAGTAATTTTTAAAGCATGTTGCTTTAATTGAACTTATTAAACTAATACAAATGTATTAGTAAATGTTTGAGTTGATTTAAAACTTGTGATAAACTCTCCTGAATGATCCAATTCTGGGGCTTGAGGCTCCCCAGTCACTGTATTTCCTGTATTCGCCAGGTCTCAGGTAGTATTGACGCCCCCTGTAGTTGGGTTCCTCGTAGAACATCCAGTGTCCATCAAACACATTGCAGGAGTGAATGTCATTGAAACGGAATCGATCATAAGTATTGGGGCAGTCATCAAAGAACTCCATCATCTGCCCTTGATAGTCTCCTTTTTCGTAGATTCTCATTTTGTATTGGCCATTGTGCTTTAGAAATAAAAAAGGAAATGTAGAGACATTGTGGAAACATGCCATTTGATGATTGCAAAAACACTTTACCTACTTTGTACTATTGGGAATCTGTTTTATTGACATCTTTTAATTGTCTGTATCTTTTAAATTTTTTTCCTTACTGTTCTACAGGTTTTGATCATATGTATGTAATATCAGTGATGACATTATTTTGCAGTCATAACATATTATACCAGGTTTGCTTGAAAAAGAATGACTATGTTTTGAATAACTATTTTTAAACTTAAGGTTAAATATTTTAATTGCACGTTTTAACATAAAACTAATTATTTTCTCTTACTTCTGTAAAGTGTAGGAATATTGGTTGGATTAGTTCAGATTTTCTTTCAAAACCAATGATTAAGCTTCTAAATAAAGGCTATTCCATAAAACTGGTAATGTGGGGAAAATAAGTTTTCCCAGAACTCCTGCTGGTTTTTATATAGCTAAAGTGAAATTCTGGCTATAGGTTGTGTAATCGTCAATGTTAATGTGATATTTTAACATAAGTTTACAAACACTTACTTGAGGAATAACGCGACAGGACCTGATGTTGTCATTGAAGCCCATCCATCTCTGAAAGTCTGGGTATTCTCCTTGCCAGAGATAATACTGGTGTCCCCTGTAACTGGGGTGCTCATAGAGGATCCAGTTTCCACCCTGTACCCTGATGGAGTTACAGCGATTGAAGTATGAGGACAGGTCAGAACATTCTGAGCCACACTCATAGTGACGGCCTTGGAAGTTCCTTTCCTCGTAGAAGAAGATCTGAAAAATATTGATATGTTAATTTTCTAATAACGCTGTTATTAATCTTATTTTGCTGGCAATTGGGAAAATACATTTGACTGTAATCCTGCTACAAAGATCTCAGGCACTGATTAAATGATGTATGCAATGTGGGGGTTTGGTACATTTCCTAAGAAAGGTGGCCATGAAAAATATGTATTGGTGCAAATTGTTTCCTATTTTATTCAATGTGAATAATTGTAATTGCTATTATTTGGCTCCTATGTAATTGTTTTCATTTAGAAAAACTATACACCCAAAATGAATATTTAAGCAACAGATATCTATACGTGGCCTATTAAAGAATCTCACCAAACTGCAATATAGATATCGGTGAATATTGCCCTATTAAATCATGTCCCTTGAGCAACCATTTTGTGATGGTCTCTGGGCTCCCTCAGAGGTCACTTGACCAGAAGTAACGCAGCTCTAACTGTAACAGGAAGAAGTGTAGGAGCAAAAGACAGAATTTTGTCCATTAATAAGTATTCCATTGGTTTGTGTGTGTGCACCATGAATTGTATGATCCCAGGGGGTGACCCTTAGTTCTTAAAATGGCAATTTTCTATTTTTCATTAAACAAGGCACATACTGCTAAAAAATTTAATTTTTTGATGAAGCTGGATTTAACATTTAAATGTTATGTGCTATTTCTTTACAGAGACCTACATTGTGAGGGGTATAGTTTTCCTTTAAATGGAATTTGAATTCTTAAATGTACAATGCCATTCAGAAATAACAGAATAAACATACATGTAAGCACGAGTTCTAAAGTGTGTAAAAACCACCAAAGGCTTACCTTTCCCATTTTGATTGATTGGAAGTTTCAGTGCAATGGAATGAAGAGATGAAGCAGCCTTTATATATGTCCTGTATTGCTGCTGTCTGTATAAGCTGAGCCTAGAGTTTTTGTTTTTGTCTAGTAAGGTAAATGTAAAGACCTTTTGTATTCTATTGAGTTCAATGCTGTGCTGTGACAGTTACTTCTGGCACTTATGTTCCATACATTATCTAAAAAGCTACTCTGCATTTCCAATTGTCAAAGCTTTATAAGTGGACAACTAGAATCTATTTTCAGCAGTGGAATAGAATCTATTCATAGGGGCAGATTTACTAAATGTCGAATTGTTTCCAGCAACCGATTCACATACTTTGCATCACTTTGCCACGCGCAAATTAATTACCACTTTGCTATTTCACTAAAATGCAAAGTTGTGTCCTGGGTGCCGAATGCTAGTGATTTTTTCTCTTGCAATATTTTTTAAGTGCAAGCATTTCATAGCTAAGATTTGCTAGCAAAAAGTTGCTAGTGGTCTTACACTTATGTCAATTTCAATAGGACGGGAAAATTAAAGTCGTTTGGATGTCTTTATTAGAGATGTTGGTGCAAATGCTTGAAGGGGCCACTTTTTATTACAAATGTCCAAGGAACCTTAATAAAGACAAAAGAGATCATATAATGCCCTAGACATGAGTCCACTATAAAATGAATTCCATGGCCCGCAAATATCTGCGGAAAAATGTTAACGCAAAAAAGTTCAAGTTAGGACTTTTGCAGGCAATCCCGTTTTAAAAAAAGGAAAAGTCGCCAGTGTTTTTTTTAACTTTAATGAATTTTCGACATACCGGATATGATGTAAGTGACATAAGATTGAGGAAAATCTTGCTTCATTTTAGCAGTTCACCAGTTCTGAAGTGGCAAAGTCAACTCTGGCAAAAGAGGTAACATTCTATAAAATCTGAATTTGTGGACCAACGACCATTTGCCTGAGCGAAAAGTTGACTGGCGATAGAGTGCGATGGTCTCTTTTGCTATCGAATTGTTGTCTGCGCCTGTTGGTGGATTGGTCCTGTACATTGGGTTTCTGGTGAATTTTTGGTATCGACGGCCACTTTACCCTTTAGTAAATCTGACCCATAGGGGTATATTTATCAAAGAGTGAATTTAGAGATTGCCACAGTCCACTAGAGTGAAATTCCACCACTCTCCATTCATTTCTATGGGATTTTGAAAGCCATATTTATCAAAGGATGAACTTTCACCCATTGATAAATACACTTTTAAAAATCCCATAAAAATGAATGAGAGTGGCGGAATTTCACTCTAAAGGACTATGGTGAGCTCTAATGTCACTTTTTGATCAATATACACCATAGTGTAATTTTTCAAGCATACTAGTGAATACTTTACTTTGCAGCAATTGTTCATTAGGTATCATTCCTGTTGTCAGAGTTTGCCAATCCTGAAGGATATTCCTTGTTGGATTCAAAAATACTAACTTGTGTGACCCTAATGTTTCAAGAAGTCTCTTCTATCTTAAGTAACTATCTATTCACTTAAGTGTTTCCCCACATGCCTCTTACCAATGGAGTTACTATAGAGGAAGCAGTCAGCTTTTTTAGCGTTAGCAACCAGCAGACCTGCAGCCAGGAGATGATGTGTGATGTGCCGAACCCCTCCAAATTTTTTAACATTCATATATAAATAATGGTTATAGCATTTTAATATATTTAAAAAGAAAAGCACTGCCTAAGGGGTATGACTTTCACTAACATGATTGAAAGCTTGATGGCTGTGCCTGCGCACACTAATGTGTTAAAAGATGAACACACTTAAGGGGTTATTTATCAAAGTCAATAGAAAAGATTTGACGAGCACTCCATTCACCCGTTCGATTAAAAGAAGTAAATGTTTATTTCAGTATATTAAAAACATCCATTCCCTGACGCTTTTCGTATCATCCGGTATGTAGTCATAAGTATTATATACACATGTAGCCAACGGCTTTTTACACTAACATTCCGGACATGATCTCAGCAATTGAGTTGAGTTAAAACAGATTAGGGCATATAAACCATTTTGCTGCAAAAGTCCTTTTAACAAGTGAAAAAACTTTACTTCAATATTTTACATTTGGAATAAATAAATAAATAAATAAATATATTTATTCCATCTTCTTATTTCTGATGGGGTTAAACCTTCTAATAGAAATCCATTGAGGTCACAGATCAAAAGGGGGTAATCTCACAAGATTTTGGCTCCCTATGATTTTTCCCTTGGTGCTTTTCATGAACATTTTTTTTATACATTCATTGACAAAGGACAGAGGTATCCAGGGCCAGGCCAGGCAGATGTCCCAGGCAATCTGGCTTGCTGCATAGCCCCCTCCGCCACTCGTGTACACAACTGCATATACATGATCGCAAGTGCATGCATGCTGAATGGCCGCATCACTCCAGGTGCAAGTATGAACGCCCCCCTTCCCTTGCGTATGTGCACAAACAATCACGACAACAAGACTCTGCAGACCGGACTGTGGTAGGCAGCAGTGAAAGGTATGTGTCTGGTGCCCCCCCAAGCTTTACGCCCTAGGAACGTGCCTATTCTGCCTACCCCTAGTTCTTGACCTGGCTGTTTTTGACTAGTTTTAACATTTAAATGTCATTACTCACAGTAGATAAGTGATAGGTTAATTAACCCTTTAAGTGCCACAGAACGTAGAATCTACGTTCTGTGGAAAAGTAACTTGAAATGCCACAGAACGTAGATTCTACGTTCTGCAGCACTTCCGGGTTCAGGAGCGGAGGAGCGGCTGTTAGAGCCGCTCGCTCCGTTCCTGCTCGATCCCCTGCCCCTAGGCAACGAGCAGAGCAGGGGATTGAGTGGCCCCTGGGGCGCGATTGCCCAGGGGCCCAAAAACAGCAGCAGGCACGTGCTACTTACGTGTCCTGCTGCTGCAGACTGCACAGCGCTGGAGATCTCCGCCCCCACAGCACAGGAACACAGAGGACGTCGCAGATTTCTTCCAGGGAGTCTTCCTGATCGTGTGCAACAGTCTACATCGACTTTTTCAGGTTAGTGCAACAATTACACACACTAACACACCAACACACACTTATTACAGTGATACACACTTAGATTCACACTTACACACACTTACACATACATTTTTGGGGATTGGGGGGGTCACTTACACTCACTGCACTTACACACACGTGCACACGCACACACGCGCACATAACATGTAATTTACCATTTGTACACACGCACACGCACATACATGGCATTGTGGCTTTTTTTTTTTTTTTCTTATCGCATCGTCTCTTTTTTTGGCTGAAAAAAATGTTTTATTGCCATTACGAATAGCGTATTCGCTAACCGTACTGTGCAATATCTTTTTTATGTTATTTCGGTGATTATATTGCAATTTTGGGTATTTTGGTGCATTTTTAGCCATTTTATTGAATTTTTAGCCATTTTATTGCATTTTCAGCTCTGCGTATGTTGTGTTCACTTGTTTCTAGCCGTATAACCTGTTTGGCCCAGCTAAAATATTCAAACTGTGATTCTGACGGCCGATAACGCTAGTCTGGAAAAAAAACATTGATTTTTGTGGTTTTATTGGATTTTTTTGCATTTCACTCTTTACTGCCTTATTTTCTTTTGCCTTGTAAATTTTATCTACTATATATCCATTTGGGGGTCTCTGTGCGCCACATAGTTTGGTATATCTATGCATATTGGGCATCAAAGTGTTCAGTAGACCCCTGGCGTTCATATTTAGGATGTTTTATGCTGATACGTTACGAAATGTGGGGCATATAATGGGGTAAAATTCAAGCTTTGTGATGATTTTCAGAAATTTGATAAAAACCGTTATGTTCAGCATTGCTTTGCAGTTTGGCAGTTTGCAGTAGAAACACTTATTTATCCATATTGGATTCGTCAGAATGTGTACTTTCTGAAAATATATGGTTTTCTGGGGTCTCTGTACTGTTAGGGGGGTCTAATGTCGCATAATACACACACCAGGTGCTCATATTGCAGCAGCCAGTGCGTCAGCCGTGAAAATGTATATACACTATTGTCATTTGGGGGTCTCTGTGCGCCACATAGTTTGGTATATCTATGCATATTGGGCATCAAAGTGTTCAGTAGACCCCTGGCGTTCATATTTAGGATGTTTTATGCTGATACGTTACGAAATGTGTGTCATATAATGGGGTAAAATTCAAGCTTTGTGACGATTTTCAGAAATTTGATAAAAAACGTTATGTTCAGCATTGCTTTGCAGTTTGGCAGTTTGCAGTAGAAACACTTATTTACCCATATTGGATTCGTCAGAATGTGTACTTTCTGAAAATATATGGTTTTCTGGGGTCTCTGTACTGTTAGGGGGGTCTAATGTCGCATAATACACACACCAGGTGCTCATATTGCAGCAGCCAGCGCGTCAGCCGTGAAAATGTATATACACTATTGTCATTTGGGGGTCTCTGTGCGCCACATAGTTTGGTATATATATGCATATTGGGCATCAAAGTGTTCAGTAGACCCCTGGCGTGCATATTTAGGATGTTTTATGCTGATACGTTACGAAATGTGGGGCATATAACGGGGTAAAATTCAAGCTTTGTGACGATTTTCAGAAATTTGATAAAAACCGTTATGTTCAGCATTGCTTTGCAGTTTGGCAGTTTGCAGTAGAAACACTTATTTACCCATATTGGATTCGTCAGAATGTGTACTTTCTGAAAATATATGGTTTTCTGGGGTCTCTGTACTGTTAGGGGGGTCTAATATCGCATAATACACACACCAGGTGCTCATATTGCAGCAGCCAGTGCGTCAGCCGTGAAAATGTATATACACTATTGTCATTTGGGGGTCTCTGTGCGCCACATAGTTTGGTATATCTATGCATATTGGGCATCAAAGTGTTCAGTAGAACCCTGGAGTTCATATTTAGGATGTTTTATGCTGATACGTTACAAAATGTGGGTCATATAATGGGGTAAAATTCAAGCTTTGTGACGATTTTCAGAAATTTGATAAAAAACGTTATGTTCAGCATTGCTTTGCAGTTTGGCAGTTTGCAGTAGAAACACTTATTTACCCATATTGGATTCGTCAGAATGTGTACTTTCTGAAAATATATGGTTTTCTGGGGTCTCTGTACTGTTAGGGGGGTCTAATGTCGCATAATACACACACCAGGTGCTCATATTGCAGCAGCCAGCGCATCAGCCGTGAAAATGTATATACACTATTGTCATTTGGGGGTCTCTGTGCGCCACATAGTTTGGTATATCTATGCATATTGGGCATCAAAGTGTTCAGTAGACCCCTGGCGTTCATATTTAGGATGTTTTATGCTGATACGTTACGAAATGTGGGGCATATAATGGGGTAAAATTCAAGCTTTGTGACGATTTTCAGAAATTTGATAAAAACCGTTATGTTCAGCATTGCTTTGCAGTTTGGCAGTTTGCAGTAGAAACACTTATTTACCCATATTGGATTCGTCAGAATGTGTACTTTCTGAAAATATATGGTTTTCTGGGGTCTCTGTACTGTTAGGGGGGTCTAATGTCGCATAATACACACACCAGGTGCTCATATTGCAGCAGCCAGCGCGTCCGCCGTGAAAATGTATATACACTATTGTCATTTGGGGGTCTCTGTACGCCACATAGTTTGGTATATCTATGCATACTGGGCATCAAAGTGTTCAGTAGACCCCTGGCGTTCATATTTAGGATGTTTTATGCTGATACGTTACGAAATGTGTGGCATATAATGGGGTAGAATTCAAGCTTTGTGACGATTTTCAGAAATTTGATAAAAACCGTTATGTTCAGCATTGCTTTGCAGTTTGGCAGTTTGCAGTAGAAACACTTATTTACCCATATTGGATTCGTCAGAATGTGTACTTTCTGAAAATATATGGTTTTCTGGGGTCTCTGTACTGTTAGGGGGGACTAATGTCGCATAATACACACTCCAGGTGCTCATATTGCAGCAGCCAGAGCGTCAGCCGTGAAAATTTATATACACTATTGTCATTTGGGGGTCTCTGTGCACCACATAGTTTGGTATATCTATGCATATTGGGCATCAAAGTGTTCAGTAGACCCCTGGCTTTCATATTTAGGATGTTTCATGCTGATAAGTTATGCAATGTGGGGCATATAATGGGGTAAAATTCAAGCTTTGTGACGATTTTCAGAAATCTGATAAAAACCGTTATGTTCAGCATTGCTTTGCAGTTTGGCAGTTTGCAGTAGAAACACTTATTTACCCATATTGGATTCGTCAGAATGTGTACTTTCTGAAAATATATGGTTTTCTGGGGTCTCTGTACTGTTAGGGGGGTCTAATGTCATATAATACACACACCAGGTGCTCATATTGCAGCAGCCAGCGCGTCAGCCGTGAAAATGTATATACACTATTGTCATTTGGGGGTCTCTGTGCGCCACATAGTTTGGTATATCTATGCATACTGGGCATCAAAGTGTTCAGTAGACCCCTGGCGTTCATATTTAGGATGTTTTATGCTGATACGTTACGAAATGTGTGGCATATAATGGGGTAGAATTCAAGCTTTGTGACGATTTTCAGAAATTTGATAAAAACCGCTATGTTCAGCATTGCTTTGCAGTTTGGCAGTTTGCAGTAGAAACACTTATTTACCCATATTGGATTCGTCAGAATGTGTACTTTCTGAAAATATATGGTTTTCTGGGGTCTCTGTACTGTTAGGGGGGTCTAATGTCGCATAATACACACTCCAGGTGCTCATATTGCAGCAGCCAGAGCGTCAGCAGTGAAAATGTCTATACATATTGTCATTTGGGGGTCTCTGTGCGCCACATAGTTTGGTATATCTATGCACATTGGGCATCAAACTGTTTAGTAGACCCATATGTTTATATTTAGGATGCTTTATGCTGGTAATGATACATGGACAATACGATGCTGGAAAGTTGAAGCTTTGAGGCAGTTTCCAGATATTTCACCAAAACCGCCAAATTTGGCAAAGCCTTGCGACTCAGTAGTTTGGAGCAGAAAGGCATGGGTACCCATTTTAGATTCTGTAGAATGTGTACTTTCCAAAAATATATGGGGTTGGGGGGTAAACATATATTTCTGTGTTTTTACCCCACAAAAATGCAGTCAATGTGTTGATTTTTCATTAGCTGAAGTTACCCACGGGACTGTTTGTATGCGCTAACTTCATTTTGGGGCCTCTAAATGCCAGATACTTTGGTAAACCTATGAACAATGGCCACCAAACTGTTCGGAGGAACCCTGGCAATCATATTTAGGGTGCTTTTTCTTAGTACGTAATGACACATGGGTGATATGGTGCTGGGAAGTTGAAGCTTTGAGGCAATTTTCAGATATTTCACCAAAACCGACAATTGTGGGAAAGCCTTGCGACTCAGTAGTTTGGAGCAGAAAGGCATGGGTACCCATTTTAGATTCGGTAGAATGTGTACTTTCCAAAAATATATGGGTTTTGGGGGGTAAACATATATTTCTGTGTTTTTACCCCACAAAAATGCTGTCAATGTGTTGATTTTTCATTAGCTGAAGTTACCCACGGGACTGTTTGTATGCGCTAACTTTATTTTGGGGCCTCTAAATGCCAGATACTTTGGTAAACTTATGAACAATGGCCACCAAACTGTTCGGAGGAACCCTGGCAATCATATTTAGGGTGCTTTTTCTTAGTACGTAATGACACATGGGTGATATGGTGCTGGGAAGTTGAAGCTTTGAGGCAATTTTCAGATATTTCACCAAAACCGACAACTTTGGGAAAGCCTTGCGACTCAGTAGTTTGGAGCAGAAAGGCATGGGTACCCATTTTAGATTCGGTAGAATGTGTACTTTCCAAAAATATATGGGTTTGGGGGGTAAACATATATTTCTGTGTTTTTACCCCACAAAAATGCAGTCAATGTGTTGATTTTTCATTAGCTGAAGTTACCCACGGGACTGTTTGTATGCGCTAACTTCATTTTGGGGCCTCTAAATGCCAGATACTTTGGTAAACCTATGAACAATGGCCACCAAACTGTTCGGAGGAACCCTGGCAATCATATTTAGGGTGCTTTTTCTTAGTACGTAATGACACATGGGTGATATGGTGCTGGGAAGTTGAAGCTTTGAGGCAATTTTCAGATATTTCACCAAAACCGACAATTGTGGGAAAGCCTTGCGACTCAGTAGTTTGGAGCAGAAAGGCATGGGTACCCATTTTAGATTCGGTAGAATGTGTACTTTCCAAAAATATATGGGTTTTGGGGGGTAAACATATATTTCTGTGTTTTTACCCCACAAAAATGCTGTCAATGTGTTGATTTTTCATTAGCTGAAGTTACCCACGGGACTGTTTGTATGCGCTAACTTTATTTTGGGGCCTCTAAATGCCAGATACTTTGGTAAACTTATGAACAATGGCCACCAAACTGTTCGGAGGAACCCTGGCAATCATATTTAGGGTGCTTTTTCTTAGTACGTAATGACACATGGGTGATATGGTGCTGGGAAGTTGAAGCTTTGAGGCAATTTTCAGATATTTCACCAAAACCGACAACTTTGGGAAAGCCTTGCGACTCAGTAGTTTGGAGCAGAAAGGCATGGGTACCCATTTTAGATTCGGTAGAATGTGTACTTTCCAAAAATATATGGGTTTGGGGGGTAAACATATATTTCTGTGTTTTTACCCCACAAAAATGCAGTCAATGTGTTGATTTTTCATTAGCTGAAGTTACCCACGGGACTGTTTGTATGCGCTAACTTCATTTTGGGGCCTCTAAATGCCAGATACTTTGGTAAACCTATGAACAATGGCCACCAAACTGTTCGGAGGAACCCTGGCAATCATATTTAGGGTGCTTTTTCTTGGTGCATAACGATACATGGGTGATATGGTGCTGAGAAGTTGAAGCTTTGAGGCAATTTTCAGATATTTCACCAAAACCGACAATTTTGGGAAAGCCTTGCGACTCAGTAGTTTGGAGCAGAAAGGCATGGGTACCCATTTTAGATTCAGTAGAATGTGTACTTTCCAAAAATATATGAGTTTGGGGGGTAAACATATATTTCTGTGTTTTTACCCCACAAAAAATGCAGTCAATGTGTTGATTTCTCAGTAGCTGAAGTAAAGTCCTGAACAATTTGGATGTGCTAACTACATATTGGTGTCTCTAAATGCCAGATACTTTGGTAAACCTATGCATAATGGGTATCAAATTGTTCAGTGGACCCCTGGCAATCATATTTCAGATGCTTTTTCTTGGTACCTAATATAGTTTGGGATATGCGGAGCAGCAAAATAAAACCTTTGAAATGATTTTTCAGAATTTTGAATTTTTTTGTTGAAAAACCGCTATGTTCAGACAAGCTTTTATGTTTGGTAGTTGGGAGTAGAGAGACATAGTTACCCATTTTGTAATCGGCAGAATGTGTACTTTTCAAAAATGTATGGTTTTCTGGGATAAACCTACGGTTTCAGGATTTTTTGCCTTGGAATCTAAAGCATGCCGTTTTCTGCCTTAGTGCTTTCAAAATTTGGTAATATACTGCCGGGAGTTTTTGCTGTACAGAAATCCTAAATCTCCCTAAAACTATACATATCTGGTATTGGCACGTTCGAGAGACATAAGGCTTTCCAAATCAGTTGGATTTTCATTCGTAAAATGAAATATTTTTCTGGTATAAATTGATATACGATGAAAATGGTAATTTTTCATTTTTTTTTGGTATTTAGCACTATAAATTTTTTTGCACATGTGTAAATACATGAAAACTCAGGCAGATTTAGAAAGCTCAGTTTCTACCGAAAAAAACAATGTATAGTTTTCCTAGGTAAACTATAGGTTTCCCCTCAGAAAATGCCCCTAAAGTGAGAGAGCACAAAATGTTTCAAAAACGGCTGGCATTTCGCGTAACCAAAATGTGAAATTCTGCTGGCACTTAAAGGGTTAAGAAAAATATGATGTATATAAATATGGTAAGTGTTTTGTCTTACAATTTTTATTTCATAACAGTAAGTGAGCATAATTTATCTTATTTTGCTTAAAGGGAATCTACATATCAGCTGTCTTTTGAGTCACTCTCTATAAACTATTGAAAATGATTGATAGAGTTTATAGCAATTTACCAGTCATTTATATATTTTGTGGTTATTTATATTTTATGTGATTGTGATAATTTTGTATTAAAAATTAACAAGTTTGATCTGTGAAAACTGTTACATATAGCATAGTGGTACGGTTCATATATATCATTTTTAGTAGTGCAGTTATTGTTATCCCATACATGTAACTAATGGATAATCCAGTCTGCAGAGCTCCTTATGATAAATTGGCCAGACTCCAGATGACTTCACTGGAGTCTGATTGACGTCCAGCAGAATAATTTAAAGTTGTTGCACCCCAGGGGGGCGTGGCCGGCATGAGCTTGTGAGAGCACGTGCGTCCCATAGCTCCTGCAACGATCCTGAACTTATCCTGTTTCAAAGTGCACCTTAAAGTACGGAGTTTGAAGTGGAGCTAGTAACAGACAGAGGTGAACTTATTCTGCCATTATGAGGAGGAATTCTGCACTTAAAGCCTCAGCAAATGTTATGAAAAGGTCTGATCGTAAGGACTCTGCACACAGCCAAGATGGCGTCTGCCCCATATCAGAGAACTCTCCCTCCACAGCCAAGGTCAGTGCTAAGAAAGCAGACATAAGTACCTCAGCAGCCAAACGTTTGGAAGTTTTTGCACATGACCCGACTACTTCTGCCCTCAGCTGCCCTACCGCAGATGAAACAGTCCTCACACCCGACAGTCCATTGTCCTCCCCTCCCTCACCGGCCATAACCGCAGGCCCGGATGACGCAGCAGAGCCTTCCCTGCTGGAGATTGTGCATATTATGAAACAACATCATGCGATGCTGGTTGACACAATAGACGGTCTTAAAACGGAGTTTGCCACAGTGAAACAGGATATTTCTAAACTGAGAGACCGTACCAGTGAGGCAGAACGCAGGATTGGGGAGTTGGAGGACATATGTGGGCCATTGGGCAAAAGAGCCACAGAGGCTGCTAGGCACATACAGGCATTAGAGATTAAGACTGACGACCTCGAAAATCGCCTGCGCCACAACAATATACGTCTGGTGGTAGTGCCAGAGGAAGCTGAGGGTACTGCGACGTAAACTTTTGTGGAAAGTTCCTGCCAACACAGATCGGAGAGAAGGCCTTCTCCGCCATGTTCCTAGTAGAGCGTGCACATCGTGTTCCAGCACGGCCATTACCACCAGGGGCAGGGCCCAGACCGGTGATTGCAAAGTTTGTTAAACTATCGAGATCGAGATCTCACTGGCCATTGAAGTGCTAGCCATTATGGTAAGGGCGGTTGGTAACATTGTTGGCTGTAAATATGGGGATATAGAGGAAAGGATAGCGTTATATGCGGACGATATGTTGCTGTTTCTGGCAGATCCGGCAGAATCACTAGATAGACTTCTCCATACAGTCAAAACGTTCTGCAAAAATACGAGTTGCTTATAAATTGGGGTAAATCTTATATATTTCCTTTGGATCACGAAGCCCCTCGTTATCAACTACCTGGTCAGCCCTTGCAATGGGTCACCCGACTTCAATATTTAGGAATATCCTTTACCAAAAACCACCGTAATTACTTGCAAGATAACTTGAACCCTATACTTACTAAAATATCTAGTCAAATGAAGGCATGGAGCTCCCTCCCCTTAACACCACCGGGTAGAGTGGCTATTTGTAAAATGATCTTTTTGCCACAGCTTCAGTATGTATTCGTAATTCCCCTGTCTACATACCAAAACAGGTATTTACACGGCTAGATTCTGACACCAAAACATTTGTATGGGCAGGCAAGCGCAGCAGACTGGCATACTCAGTTTTACAACTTCCGAGCCTGCAGGGTGGGATGGCCCTTCCAGATTGGAGATCTTACTATTTAGCATCACAATTGCAACATCTCCTGCCCTGGTCTAAATGAGACGTAACTGATTCTTCCTATGTGGTTCTTAGTAAGTTTTGGGGTAGTAAGGCGGTACCGCCGCTAATTCTTTTAGAACATATACAGAACTTCAACTGCCCCCTTCCATTGTTAAGAACACTTTTTAGGGTATGGGAGGTGGCACTGAAACTTATTCACTACCAAGGAATTTCCCCAAATACTCCATTGTGGGAAAATGAGGGGTCCCCTCATTTCCAAAATGCAGATTTGCAGTTATTTTGGCAAACACAGGGGGTACAGGTCATTGATGATCTATATGTGGATGGTGTTTTTAAAACCCCCTAGCAGATTGAGACTGATTTTGGTATGGTGGTTACAGCCTGGTTACAATATTACCAACTTAAACAGGCCGCTAAGGCTCAATGGTCACTAGCCCCGGTTGTTATAACTAAATCACCACTGGAAAATATGTTGGAATATCTCACTAGCTTCTGCAGAAATCATCCCCTATCATGGCTCTACTCTGTGTTAATGAAAAACAAGAAGCGTATATCGGGTAATTTTAGAGGAAGGTGGGAATCAGCTATGAGTGACCTGGAGGATGAGGAGTGGGAGGAAGCTTTGGAGGCTTCCAGTCTGGTGTCCTTTAATGTAAGTAGATTGAAGTAGATTCTCCCAAACTCTTATTCTACATCATGCATACATCACACCTGTGCGTATGCACAGGGCAACTATAAGACCAGATAACTGCTGTCCCAAATGTCATTTGCCAGGAACCAATTTTCTTCACTTGATGTGGAGCTGCACAGTGGTGGCTTCATTGTGGGCGAAAGTATGTGAGGAACTTACCCATATAACTGAGATAAGAATACCTGTGAACCCAAAGGTGTGCCTGCTAGGTATTATTACTTATCTCACTAAGTCCCACTATGTGTTAATATCCCTGAGGGAATCGCTTTTCCTGGCATGCAAATGCATAGCACTTAAGTGGTTATTTGGTGACTCTCCCACTGTACAGATGTGGAAAAACCTTTTACAATAACATATTACGCTGGCACAGTTAGGGGCCGATTCACTCAGCTCGAGTGAAGGGTTCGAATGAAAAAAACTTTGAATTTCGAAGTTTTTTTTGGGTACTTCGACCATCGAATTGGTTAAATTCGATCGAATTCGATCGAAGTCGAACGAAATCGAACGATTCGAAGTAAAAATCGTTCGACTATTCGACCATTCGATAGTCGAAGTACTTGCCCTTTAAAAAAAACTTCGACCCCCTACTTCGGCAGATAAAAGCTACCGAAGTCAATGTTAGCCTATGGGGAAGGTCCCCATAGGCTTGCTAAGCTTTTTTTGATCGAAGGATTTTCCTTCGATCGTTTGATTAAAATCCTTCGAATCGTTCGATTCGAAGGATTTAATCGTTCGATCGAACGAAAAATCCTTCGATCGTTCGATCGCAGGATTAGCGCTAAATCCTTCGACTTCGATATTCGAAGTCGAAGGATTTCAATTCGAGGGTCGAATTTCGAAGTATTTTTAACTTCGAAATTCGACCCTTCGTGAATCGGCCCCTAAGTGTGCATACAAAGAGATACACCAAATAAGTTTGACTTGGTCTGGACAGGATGGGTGGAAGCTTTGCAACCAGGTGCTGATCCTACATGAGAAATTGTATCAGTATGACTTGTCATTATGCAAATGTTCTGTTGTATGAAGTGTAATGCAGAGATATGTACCTGGCAATGTGTACGGATATGTATATGTAAAACACTGAATGTCAATTATTGTGACTTGTTTCTCCACCAACCTTTCTTTTTCTTTTTTCTTTTGTATTTTGTTTTGAAAAAGCAATAAAAAAAGATTATAAAGAAAAAAAGTTGTTGAACCACAAAGTAAAATCATTTTAAGGCCCTATTAAAGTTTGAAAATGAATACATACTGTATGCTAAAACCGTCAGTGCCCTAAAGAGGCCCCTTAAGTCTCCTGAGGGGTAACAGCAATGTAGCACACTTTTTTCAAATTTTATCTTTGAATTTTAATCATTTTGAGATTCCTTTTAATCTCTGCTGCATGACATATTCAATGCCTAAGCATTTAATACTTTAATAGGCCAGTGATCAGCTGCTAAATGTTTGCTTATTTATCAAACTCAAAAATTGAAGAAATGATCATTCCAACCAACTGGTCAGACCCATATTTTACCCTAAATGGTTATATTTTGGGAATATTTATAACATTAACTGGACATTTTCAGGCAAATAAAAACATCCTTATTTATTAAATCATAAATGAATGATTTGACCTAAAACGCTACTGCATGTATAAATAAATAAATAAATAACGCACACACAAGTAATTTTTAAAGCATGTTGGTTTAATTGAACTTATTAAACTAATACAAATGTATTAGTAAATGTCTGAGTTGATTTAAAACTTGTGATAAACTCTCCTGAATGATCCAATTCTGGGGCTTGAGGCTCCCCAGTCACTGTATTTCCTGTATTCGCCAGGTCTCAGGTAGTATTGACGCCCCCTGTAGTTGGGTTCCTCGTAGAACATCCAGTGTCCATCAAACACATTGCAGGAGTGAATGTCATTGAAACGGAATCGATCATAAGTATTGGGGCAGTCATCAAAGAACTCCATCATCTGCCCTTGGTAGTCTCCTCTTTCGTAGATTCTCATTTTGTATTGGCCATTGTGCTTTAGAAATAAAAAATGAAATGTAGAGACACTGTCAAAGCATGCCATTTGATGGTTGCAAAAACACTTTACCTACTATGTACTATTTGGAAACTGTTTTATTGACATCTTTTAAATTTCTATAGCTTTTACATTTTTTCCCTACTGTTCTACAGTTTTTGATCATATGTATGTAATATCAGTGATGACAGTATTTTATAGTCATAACATATTATACCAGGGTTCTGTCCAAAAAAATGTCTATGTTTTGAATAACTACTGTATTTTTAAACTTAAGGTTAAATATTTTAATTGCACGTTTTAACATAAAACTGTAATTATTTTCTCTTACTTCTGGAAAGTGTAGGAATATTATAAAGGATATTTTGGTTGGATTAGTTCAGTTTTTTTTCCAAACTAATGATTAAGCTTCTAAATAAAGGCTTTTCCCTAAAACTGGTATACGTTTTCCCAGAACTCCTGCTGGCATTCATACAGCTAAAGTGAAATTCTGGCTATAGCTTGTGTAATCGTCAATAACAAAAATGGAAACTGTTTTATTGACATCTTTTAAATTTCTGTAGCTTTTAAATTTTTTCCCTACTGTTGTACAGTTTTGATCATATGTATGTAATATCAGTGATGACAGTATTTTGCAGTCATAACATATTATACCAGGGTTACATCAAAAAAATGACTATGTTTTGAATAACTATTTTTAAACTTAAGGTTAAATATTTTAATTGCACGTTTTAACATAAAACTGTAATTAGTTTCTCTTACTTCTGGAAAGTGTAGGAATATTATAAAGGATATTTTGGTTGGATTAGTTCAGTTTTTTTTCCAAACTAATGATTAAACTTCTAAATAAAGGCTATTCCCTAAAACTGGTATACATTTTCCCAGAACTCCTGCTGGTTTTCATAAAGCTAAAGTGAAATTCTGGCTATAGGTTGTGTAATCGTCAATAACACTTACTTGAGGAATAAAGCGACAGGACCTGATGTTGTCATTGAAGCCCATCCATCTCTGAAAGTCTGGGTATTCTCCTTGCCAGAGATAATACTGGTGTCCCCTGTAACTGGTGTGCTCATAGAGGATTCAGTTTCCACCCTGTACCCTGATGGAGTTGCAGCGATTGAAGTATGAGGACAGGTCAGAACATTCTGAGCCACACTCATAGTGGCGGCCTTGGAAGTTCTGTTCCTCGTAGAAGAAGATCTGAAAAATATTGATATGTTATTTTTCTAAAAACGCTGTTATTAATCTTATTTTGCTGGCAATTGGGAAAAATACATTTGACTGTAATCTTGCTACAAAGATCTCAGGCACTGATTAAATGATGTATGTATGCAATGTGGGGGTTTGGTACATTTCCTAAGAAAGGTGGCCATGAGAAATATGTATTAGGTGCAAATTGTTTCCTATTTTATTCAATGTGAATAATTGTAATTGCTATTATTTGGCTCCTATGTAATTGTTTTCATTTAGGAAAACTATACCCCCAAAATGAACACTTAAGCAACAGATACTTTATATCATAATATGTGGCCTATTAAAGAATCTCACCAAACTGCAATATAGATATCAGTAAATATTCCCCTATTAAATCATTTCCCTTGAGTAACCATTTTGTGATGGTCTCCGGGCTCTCTCAGAGGTCCTGACCAGAAGTAACGCAGCTCTAACTGTAAAAGGAAGAAGTGTGGAAGCAAAAGACTTTTTGTCATTATTTTTTCCATTAATAGGTATTCCCTTGTGTGTGCACCATGAATTGTATGATCCCAGGGGGTGACCCTTAGTTCTTAAAATGGCAATTTTCTATTTTTTTTAAAGGTTTTTATTTTGCATTTTATAACAATAAACAAACACACATTATATCATGCATGGTTTTGTCTTTTTGTAATTATGACAGTACAGCATAAGCATTTAGTGTGTTTGAGTCCTGTACATTTGTATACAATTTAATTCAGTTTTACTTCTGTATTTGTGACCCATAGTCCTTTTGAATAAATGGTATAGATATCACTGTTTGCTTTCCCTCTCTGGCATTAAGGTTCCTCTGTGGCTTCCAACCAGTCTCGCCATACCAGATCATACTTCTGTAGACACCCTCTTGCCATATAAGTAAGTTGTATTAGGGGGAGTGCTGTTTTTAACAAGTTCAACCAGCCATTAAATGTGGGGGGTTGGGGGGACATCCAGTTCAGGAGGATATATTTCCTGGCATAGAATAGTAATGTACTTAAAAGTATTCTTCTGACCGCCCTTGGGGTGACGTCATCTATTACAATGAGAATACATACCTGAGGGGTTATTATTTTAGGAAGTGCAGTTTTGTCCTGAATAAGGTTGAGAACCTGGGACCAGAAAGCTTGGATTCAGGGGCATGACCAGATGAGGTGTAGGTAAGATGCATCTGAGGCTCTACACTTGGTGAGTCGAGTCTGTTCATACAAAACAGCCTATTTGGGTTTAAGTCTATGTAGGATTTTGAACTGAATCAGTCTATCTCTGGTTGAGACAAGGTAGTCATAGGCCCTATCAGTTGCCTCTTCCCAGTCCCCCATCCTCCAACCCTGGGATGTCCCTGCTCCAAACTGCACCGCTGTGTTAAATGGAGGTTTAATAGTAGCTAGGAGAATCAAGTACAGCCTGGTAACAAGTTTCTTGGTGGTGGGGGCTCTAAGGTTTGATTCTATCTTAGAAGTTGTACGGTTCATATTGTTCCCTTGAAATTGGGTAGTGGTGGCCTGTCTAAGCTGGAAATAGGAGAACCAGGGAAGAGGCTCCTGGGTTTGGACATGTTTGATTTCAGTCCTGGGGCGTACCACTCCTTCCCAAACCAAGTCCCCAAGTGTACATAAACCCCATTGTGGCCATATTTTGTACTCCGCTATGTGCCGCAGATGTGGGAGGAAGGAATTCCCCCATAGGGGTAACTAAGGCGACAGGAGGGGTGATGCTAGGTGGCAAACTTTGAGTGCTGCCATCCACGCTTTGTATGGGGTGATTATAATTGGGTGGGTTGTGTGTAGATTAGGAGACTTGAGAAATGGAATATATGAAAGTGACTCTGTTGAGCATGCCACAGTGGTCTGCATTGGGAAGTTCAGATTATATGGATCTGGATTAAACCACCAATGTATATAGTAGATCTGAGCTGCTAATGAATAAAAATACCAATTTGGGAGTCCCAATCCCACTTCGGTTACAGGAGCCTGCAGTTTGGCTCTAGCAAACCTAGGGGGCTTGTTTGCCCAGAGAAATGCTGTTTGGGCCGTATCAAGAGAGGCAAAGAAGGAGTGGGGGGGAAGGGAAAAATTTTCTATTTTTGATTAAACAAAGCACATACTGAAAAAAACTAAATTTTTTGATGAAACTGGATTTAACATTTAAGTTGTTTTATGTGATATTTTTTAGAGACCTACATTGTGAGGGGTATCGTTTTCCTTTAAATGGAATAGGAATTCTAAAATGTACAATGCCATTCACAAATAAAAGATTAAACATACATGTAAGCACAAGTTCTAAAATGTTTAAAAACCACCAGAATGTTAAAGATTTTGGCTTACCTTTCCCATTGTGATTTTGATTGGAAGTTTCAGTGCAATGGAATGGAGAGATGAAGCAGCCTTTATATATGTCCTGTATTGCTGCTGTCTGTATACGCTGAGTCTAGAGCTTTTGTTTTTGTCTAGGATGGTAAAGGTAAACCTTTTGTATTATATTCTGTTCAATGTTGTGCTGTGACAGAAAGGGCTACCCTGCATTTCCAATTGTCAAAGCTTTGTATGTAGACAACTAGAAGTTGTCCACAACTCAGCAGTGCAACAGAGTCTATTCATAGGTGCAGATTTACTAATAGGGAATTGTTGCCAGCAACCAATTCGCACACTTTGCATCACTTTGCCAGGTGCAAATTCTTTACCACTTTGCTATTTCACTAAAATGTGTCCTGGGTGCCGAATGCTAACAATTTTTCTCTAGCGATACTTTTTCAGTGCAAGTATTTCATAGCTAAGATTTGCTAGCGAATAGTTGCTAGTGATCTTATGCTTGTGTCAATTTCAATAGGACGGGTACATTAAAGTCATATGGATGTCTTTATTAGAGATGTTGGTGCAAATGCTTGAAGTGGCCACTTTTTATTACAAATGTCCAAGGAACCTTAATAAAGACATAAGATCATATAATGCCGTAGACATGAGCCCACTGTAAAATGAATGTTCCATGGCCCTCAAATATCTGGGAGAAAATGTTAACCCAAAAAAGTTCAAGTTAGGACCTTTGCAGGCAATCCCGCTTTAAAAAAAGGAAAAGTCACCAGGGTTTTTTCAACTTTAATGCATTTTTTGACAGACAGGATATGATGTAAGTGACATAAGATTAAGGAAAATCTTGCTTCATTTTAGCAGTTCACCAGTTCTGAAGTGGCAAAGTCAACTCTGGCGAAAGAGGTAACATTCAATAAAATCTGAATTTGCGGACCAACGACCATTTGCCTGAGCGAAAGGTTGCCTAGCGATTGAGTGCGATGGTCTCTTTCACTAGCGAATTGTTGTCTGCGCCTGTTGGTGAACTGGCGATGTCCCTGTAGATTGGGTTTCTGGGGAATTTTCAGTAGCAACGGCCACTTTACCCTTTAGTAAATCTGACTCATAGGGGTATATTTATCAAAGGGTGAAGTTAGAGATTGCCACAGTCCACTAGAGTGAAATTCCACCACTCTCCAATCATATCTATGGGATTTTGAAAGCCATTTTTATCAAAGAATGAACTCTTACTTTCACCCATTGATAAATACTAGAAATGAATAGAGAGTAGAAGAATTTCACTCTAAAAGACTGTGGTGATCTCTAACGTCACTATTTGATCAATATACACCATAGTGTAATTTTTCAAACATACTAGTGAATACTTTACTTGGCAGCACTTGATCATTAGGTATCATTCCTGTTGTCAGGGTTTGCCAATCCTGAAGGATATTACTTGTTGGATTCAAAAATACTAACTTGTGTCACCCTAATGTTTCAAGAAGTCTCTTCTATCTTAAGCAACATGACATGACATGTTTTTAAATTCATTAATTTTCATTTATCATACATATTGATTGTTTCAAATATCTAAATTTTCTTTAAGTGACGCTTCGTTAAGAAAGATCGGTGATGTCTGGTAAAACATGTCAGGAGGAATATGTCATTTATATAAGGCTTACTTTAACTGAAACTTAATTTATATGGACTGTAATTAGAAGAAATGTTAGTGGATTGAATCGTAACCTCCATGGACCTCTGTCACATGAATTTTTTTTTACGGCATTAGAGATAAGAAGTCAGCGCAAGAATGCAATGAATTTACTTATTTATTTATTTGATGAGATCGTAACCTCAATGAATATCTATTAGAAGGTTTTAATGCATCAGAAATAAGAAGATAACACTAAAATGCAATGAATAGATTTATTTAATTATTTATTCCAAATGTAAAATATTGCAGTAAAGTTTTTTCACTTGTTAAAAAGCCTTTTGCAGCAAAAGGGTTAATATGCCCTAATCTGTTTTAACTCAACTCAATTGCTGAGATCATGTCCGGAATGTTAGTTTAAAAAGCCGTTGGCTGCGTGTGTATGTAATGCCTATGACTACGTATCGGATGATACGAAACGTGTCAGGGAATGGATGTTTTTAATATGTTGAAACAAACATTTACTTCTTTAATCGAATGGGTGAATGGAGTGCTCGTCAAATCTTTTCTACTGACTGTGACTCACCTATAGCTAGGGGCTTGGGGCGATGCACCCGGGCCACCCATCTGATCTGGTGAGTTCCTTCTCATTTATTACCCTTGATACTATTTAAAACACAAGTGAATCCAGGAGCGGGACCCGGGGTCTATATACCCGGGTCACCATCTATTTTGGGTGAGCAGTATTTTTTGGGTGAGTGTATTTTTGAAAGAGCCCGCTAAAGAAACCTGCACCATTCAACATAGGCCTAAGTACAAAGGTGTTTTGGTACCTATTATTTGTTTATAATATGTAAACGGAACCAAATTTAGCGCATACATTTTTGTATACGCGTTATTTATCAAAGGTCAAATTTAAGGAACAGATTTATCAAGGGTCAAATTTTGAATAAAAAAAAATGAAATTCAAATAAAAAAAGACCAACCAATATTTATTCGAATTCGAATTGTATGAATCAAAGAAACATCTTATTCGGTCAAATTCGATTCAAAGTTTTTCTAAAGAAAGTCTACCAATTGACTCCAAATAGGTTCTAGGAGTTCTCCCATAGGCTAAAATAGCTATTTGGCAGGTTTTAGATGGCTAATGGTAGAAGTGGAAGTGTTAAAGACACAGTACAAGATACATTTCAAATCTTTTCAAATTTGGATTATTCTCTAGTAGAACTACACTAAAAATAGCTCAAAATTCGATTTTGTCAATCAAATTTTGACGTTGACCCTTGATAAATCTGTGATTTTGTTTGAACTTTTTTTTTTCCCTTGGGGATTTTCGTGCACATTTTTGTATACATTCATTGACAAAGGACAGAGGTATCCAGGGCCAGGCCAGCCAGATGTCCCAGGCAATCTGGCCGGCCACATAGCCCCCTCCGCCACTCGCGTTTATGAGTGCGTAAACTCCAGGTGCAAGTATGAATGCCCCCCTTCCCTTGCATATGTGCACAAACCAGCACGACAACAAGACTCTTCAGACCGGACTGGGGTAGCCCCATCCCCAAGCTTTACGCACTAGGAACGTGCCTACTCTGCCTACCCATAGTTCTTGACCTGGCTGTCTCTGACTAGTTTTAACACTTAAATGTCATTACTCACAGTAGATAAATGATAAGTTAATTAAGAAAAAATATGCTGTATATAAATATGGTAAGTGTGTTGTCTTACAACTTTTATTTAACAACAGTAAGTGAGCATAATTTAGCTTATTTTGCTTATTTTTAAAGGGAATCTACATATCAGCTGTCTTTTGAGTCACTCTCTATAAACTATTGAAAATGATTGATAGAGTTTATAGCAATTTACCAGTCATTTATATATTTTGTGGATATTTATATTTCATGTGATTGTGATAATTTTGTATTAAAAATTAACACGTTTGATCTGTGAAAATTGTTACATATAGCATAGTTGTACAGTTCATATATATAATTTTTCGAAGTGCAGTTATTGTTATGCCATACATGTAACCAATATATAATCCAGTGTGCAGAGCTCCTTATGATAAATTGGCCAGATGATCAGGGCCACTGATAATAAATCCTTGTTGTTGCAATTACTGGAGTCTGATTGAAATCCAGCAGAATAACTTAAAGTTGTTGCACCCCACAGTAAAAATCATTTTAGGGCCCTATTAAAGTGTCGGGCTATTTAAACATATATTTGATAAAAATCATATAAAAGAATTTAAGGCTCCTTATAAGTAGTAAACAGGAGGAGTCTTAAATAATATATGCCCAACCCTGAATTCAATATCGAGCCTTCCCAATCAATTGGTACAAAGGGTGAAAAATCAGGACAACTATAAAAAATAATTGATTTATTTAAATATGAATATGACAAAAAAATGAAATTATTACTTCTTACAAAAAAAATCTATTAAACACTCCCTGACATACATTCAATGATTAATCAAAAGGAAAATTGACCAATAGAGATTACTTAATAAACGGCAAGCATCCACAAGATAATATATACTTTCACTTCTTAATACTTAATAACAAGGTATTATATAGATTAGAATCAAAGGAGGATTATATAACTGATTCTGATTTGCTAAGGAATTCTGTCCTTAAATTTTCCTATTTCCCCATTAAATCGTTAACTTGGATATCATATATATATATATTAATGAAAAATAAAATGGACCCAAATTAAACAGATTATTCCTAGTTTGCAATTCTGGGAAAGTCAATGTTTAGGGTATGACTATAATACACATAGGAATAATAAATATCCAAGCATACAACTTAATCGAGAAAAAGTATAACAAAAATTTATATTTACCAGATTTACCAGTAGTTTTCACTGGCCTGTGATGTCACCCTGATCTCACTTTCTGGATCTTTAAAAACATCTGGTTCTTTTCTTTTTAGTTGGAGAATGAGTCTTCTTATAGTTGAGAGTCTCCAAGTAGTTTTAGATTTCTTTCCTTCTCTTTCTTTCAGATGTAGAGTTTTTCTTCTTCAGTCAGCCCTCCTTTTCTTATCCTTCCTTCTAGTTTCTTTTTAATTCCTTCTTTTTTTCTTCTTCTTTTTTTTAGTATCCCAGTGTCTCCTAATTTATCCCTCCTTTCTGTCTAAAACTCAACCCCTGGGATTAATCAATTAACCAATTGGAATTGAAGGGTAGTCTCCAAAAAGTTAAACTATCACCATTTAATCTAAATATTTTGTAAAATGTCAATCATTGACCCCCTGGGCATGATGTCCTACACTACCTGTAGATGGCACTATTGCCTCAAACATTGTGACCTAAAAATATCTAAAAAATACATAATAGCCTTTGACCTTTCTTAATTTGATGTTACACATTATTGTTGACATTGCTTCAGACTAGAACAATGCTGTGTAACTCCTTAATACTTTTGGTACATATAATATACTTGTGAAAACACTAGCCATTCAAAATTGGTCTGGTCTTTGATTAATTATTACCCTCTCAAACAGGTGTGCTCTATACTGTGGATAGTTTGTAAAATCCTTCAAGGTGTTCTCATATTATTCACACAGACACCAAGGATTATACAACCTTTGAGATTTGCTTTAAGCACAAAGGTTATACACCTGTGTTAAACATCCTTTTCAGAACAGAAGTTTCTTACCAACTAAACATTAATTTATATAAAACAAAATATAACATTCATTACTCAACACTATATGATTAATCAAATATGCATAATATCAATCATGAATATGTATTCTATTGAGTAAAATAATCATACGTTATCATTAATAAACCTGAATATTCTTATAGTTAATATTCATCTTATTTGAAAATCCGACAAAAGTTTGAAATTAATAAATACTGCATGCTAAAACTGTCAGTGCCCTACAGGGGCTCCTTAAGTCTCCTGAGGGGTAACAGCAATGTAGCATGCTTTTTTTTAAATTTTATCTTTGAATTTTAATCATTTTGAGATTCCTTTTGATCTCTGCTGCATAGCATGTTCAATGCCTAAGCATTTAATACTTTAATAGGCCAGTGATGAGCTGCTAAATGTTTGCTGATTTATCAAACTCAAGAATTGAAGAAATGATCATTCCAACCAACTGGTCAGACCCATAGTTTACCCTAAATGGTTATATTTTGGGAAATACGTTAACTGGATATTTTCAGGCAAATAAAAACATCCTTATTTATTAAATAAATGATTTGACCTTAAACACTACTGCATGTATAAATAAATAAATAACACACACACAAGTAATTTGAAGCATGTTGCTTTAATTGAACTTATTGAACTAATACAAATGTATTAGTAAATGTTTGAGTTGATTTAAAACTTGTGATAAACTCTTCTGAATGATCCAATTCTGGGGCTTGAGGCTCCCCAGTCGCTGTATTTCCTGTATTCTCCAGGTCTCAGGTAGTATTGACGCCCCCTGTAGTTGGGCTCCTCGTAGAACATCCAGTGTCCATCAAACACATTGCAGGAGTGAATGTCATTGAAACGGAATCGATCATAAGTATTGGGGCAGTCATCAAAGAACTCCATCATCTGCCCTTGATAGTCTCCTTTTTCGTAGATTCTCATTTTGTATTGGCCATTGTGCTTTAGAAAGCAAAGGAAATGTAGAGACATTGTCAAAGCATGCCATTTGATGGTTGCAAAAATACTTTACCTACTATGTACTATATGGAAACTGTTTTATTGACATTGAAATTTCTGTAGCTTTTAATTTTTTTTTACTGCTCTACAGTTTTTGATCATATGTATGTAATATCAGTGATGACAGTATTTTGCAGTCATAACATATTATACCAGGGTTCCTTTAAAAAAATGACTATGTTATGAATAACTGTTTTTATATTTAACGTTAAATATTTTAATTGCACGTTTTAACAAAAAACTGTAATTCGTTTCTTTTACTTCTGGAAAGTGTAGGAATTTTATAAAGGACATTTTGGTTTGGATTGGTTCAGATTTTTTTTCTAAACGAATGATTAAGCTTCTAAATAAAGGCTATTCTCTAAAACTGGTAAGCGTTTTCCCAGAACTCCTGCTGGTTTTCATACAACTAAAGTGAAATTCTGGCTATAGGTTGTGTAATTGTCAATAACACTTACTTGAGGAATAAAGCGACAGGACCTGATGTTGTCATTGAAGCCCATCCATCTCTGAAAGTCTGGGTATTCTCCTTGCCAGAGATAATACTGGTGTCCCCTGTAACTGGGGTGCTCATAGAGGATCCAGTTTCCACCCTGTACCCTGATGGAGTTGCAGCGATTGAAGTATGAGGACAGGTCAGAACATTCTGAGCCACACTCATAGTGGCGACCTTGGAAGTTCTTTTCCTCGTAGAAGAAGATCTGAAAAATATTGATATGTTATTTTTCTAAAAACGCTGTTTTGCTGGTGTAACACCTTTTTGGGCTGCATAGCACACAAATAGTTAAACTGTCCAGCTAGCAGTAGAAGCATGGGTTACACTGTGACTCACACAACAGGGTCAGGGCCTTTGCCATGTGGAAGTGTTCCCTCTATGGTGTAGTGCAACTACATCCCCCCAGGCTACTGTGCATACAACAAAAGATGGGTGCCAGGAGGTTCTTGCAGTAAAACAGAAACAGTTTATTTAACTATGCACAAGGCAAGTGACCACAGGTTTAGTACTCACACAGGAGCTGAGGCAATAGCACATTTCTTACACAGAGCTGCAGGCATTAGGCATTTCTCACAGAGGAAAGGTCTCCATTAGGCATTTGCAGTATTCACACACATTCCCTCCTGGAAGTTGTCAGGAAAGCAGCTTCTACCCTACAGTCCCTCTTCACTGAGGTCCCTGACTGGAGGCAACACATAAAGCCTCTGGGAAGCTACTCCCTTACTGCAAATCCTTGTTGGAGCTTCAGCTGCTCTTTCTCTCTCACCTCTCTGCCTTTCTCTCCTAGAGAGACTATAACAAGTCTGCCCTAGTGTAACTATTCCTCATTCACGGGGTTACCTGGTCCCCGACTTCTTCTTCCAAAGCTCATGGGCCTTTCTGGGCTGTGCCTGTACCCAGGCTCTCCTGAGCACACCCAGCTGGATTACCATCCACAGGCCAAAGAGGAAGTGGCCACTCCCTACACACACTATATAGCAGTGTAGCAGGGGAGTGTCATTCTCTCCTGGCAGATCACTCTAAGAAAAAGGTGGGGGCCTTAAAGGAAAACTATACCCCCCAAACAATGTAGGTCTCTATTAAAAGATACTGAGTAAAACAGCTCATGTGTAAAACCCTGCCTCATGTAAATGAACCATTATCATGATAATATACTTTGTTAGTAGTATGTGCCATTGGGTAATCATAAATAGAAAATTGCCATTTTAAAAAATAAGGGCCGCCCCCTGAGATCGTAAGATTCACTGTGCACATATACAAACCACATGTAAGGTCACATGAGCCAATTAACAGACAGAGTTCTGCCTTTTGCTTCCTCACTTCTTCCTGTTACAGTTAGTGTTGTAGTATTTCTGGTCAGGTGATCTCTGAGGCAGCACAGATAGAGTCACGAAATGGTGGTTCAAGGCAAGAGATGTAAAAGGGCAATATTTATGTAAATATATATTCCAGTTTGGTAAGATTCTTTAATATGTCATTCAATTTGATATAAACTATCTGTTGCTTAAGTATTCATTTTGGGGGTATAGTTTTCCTTTAAAGCTGCAGGGCAGATTAACCCATAGGGGCCCCTATACTGGCAATTGGGAAAAATACATTTGACTGTAATCCTGCTACAAAGATCTCAGGCAGTGATTAAATGATGTATGTATGCAATGTGGGGGTTTGGTACATTTCCTAAGAAAGGTGGCCAAATTATTGGCGCAAATTGGTGCAAATTGTTTCCTATTTTATTTAATGTGAATAATTGTAATTGCTATTATTTGGCTCCTATGTAATTGTTTTCATTTAGGAAAACTATACACCCAAAATGAACACTTAAGCAACAGATACTTTATATCATAATATGTGGCCTATTAAAGAATCTCACCAAACTGCAATATAGATATCAGTAAATATTGCCCTATTAAATCATTTCCCTTGAGCAACCATTATGTGATGGTCTCTGGGCTCCCTCAGAGGTCACCTGACCAGAAGTAACGCAGCTCTAACTGTAACAGCAAGAAGTGTGGGAGCAAAAGACAAAATATTGTCCATTAATAGGTATTCCATTGGTTTGTGTGTGTGCACCATGAATTGTATGATCCCAGGGGGTGACCCTTAGTTCTTAAAATGGCAATTTTCTATTTATGATTAAACAAAGCACATACTGCTAAAAAATTGAGCTGGAGTTAACATTTCAGCTATTTTATGTGATATTTCTTAATAGAGACCTAGGGGCCGATGCATCAAGGGTCGAATATCGAGGGTTAATTAACCCTCGATATTCGACTGGGGAATGAAAATCCTTCGACTTCAAATATCGTCAAAGGATTTTCCGCAAATACCTCGGTCGAATGATCGAAGGAATAATCGTTTGATCGAACGATTAAATCCTTTGAATCGAACGATTCAAAGGATTTTAATCCAGTGATCGAAGGATTATCCTTCAACCAAAAAAAGTTAGGCAAGCCTATGGGGACCTTCCCCATAGGCTAACATTCGGTTCAGTAGCTTTTAGGTGGCGAACTAGGGGGTCGAAGTTTTTTCTTAAAGAGACAGTACTTCGACTATTGAATGGTCGAATAGTCAAATGATTTTTAGTTTGAATCCTTCGATTCGAAGTCGAAGGTCGAAGTAGCCACTTCGATGGTCGAAGTAGCCTAAAAAACACTTCAAAATTCTAAGTTTTTTTACTTCGAATCCTTCACTCCAAGTTAATGAATTGGCCCCCTACATTGTGTGGGGTATAGTTTTCCTTTAAATAGAATACAAATTCTAAAATGTACAATGCTATTCACAAATAACAGATTAAACATACATGTAAGCACGAGTTACAGTGTGTAAAAACCACCAGAATGTTAAAGATTTTGGCTTACCTTTCCCATTTTGATTGATTGGAAGTTTCAGTGCAATGGAATGGAGAGATGAAGTAGCCTTTATATATGTCCTGTATTGCTGCTGTCTGTATAAGCTGAGCCTAGAGCTTTTGTTTTTGTCTAGTAAGGTAAATGTAAAGACCTTTTGTATTGTATAGTATTCAATGTTGTGTTGTGACAATTAATTTTGGCACCTAGTTCCATAGATTATCTGATGAGCTACCCTGCATTTCCAATTGTCAAAGCTTTGTAAGTGGACAACTAGAATGTATTTTCAGCAGTGGAACAGAGTCTATTCATAGTGGCAGATTTACTAAGGGGCGAATTGTCACCAGCGACCAATTCACACACTTTGCATCACTTTGCCAGGCGCAAATTTGTTACCACTTAGCTATTTCACTAAAATGCGAAGTTCTGTCCTGGTTGCCGAACGCTGATGATTTTTCGCTAGCGATACTTCTTCAGTGCAAGCATTTCATAACTAAGATTTGCTAGCGAAAAGTTGCTAGTGATCTTACACTTCAATTTGAATAGGGCAGGTACATTAAAGTCGCATGGACGTCTTTATTAGAGATGTTGGTGCAAATGCTTGAAGTGACCACTTCTTATAACAAATGTCCAAGGAACCTTAATAAAGACAAAATAAATCATATAATGCCCTAGACATGAGCCCACTGTAAAATAAATATTCCATGGCCCTCAAATGTCTGGGGAAAATTTTTAACCCAAAAAAGTTCAAGTTAGGACTTTTGCAGGTAATCCCGCTTTAAAAAAAGGAAAAGTCACCAGAGTTTTTTCAACTTTAATGCATTTTCGACAGACAGGATATGATGTAAGTGACATAAGATTGAGGAAAATCTAGCTTCATTTTAGCAGTTCACCTGGTCTGAGATGGCAAAGTCAACTCTGGCGAAAGAGGTAACATTCAATAAAATCTGAATTTACGGACCAACGACCATTTGCCTGAGCGAAAGGTTGCCTGGTGATAGAGTGAGATGGTCTCTTTTGCTAGCAAATTGTTGTCTGTGCCTGTTGGTGAATTGGCAATCTCCCTGTAGAATGGGTTTCTGGTGAATTTTCGGTAGCGACGGCCTCTTTACCCTTTAGTAAATCTGACTCATAGGGGTTTATTTATCAAAGAGTGAAGTTAGAGATTGCCACAGTCCGTTAGAGTGAAATTCTACCACTCTCCATTCATTTCTATGGGATTTTGAAAGCCGTTTTTATCAAAGAATGAACTTTTACTTTCACCCATTGATAAATACTCTTTTAAAAATCCCATAGAAATGAATAGAGAGTAGAAGAATTTCACTTTAAAAGACTGTGTTGATCTCTAACATCACCTTTTGATCATTATACACCATAGTGTAATTTTTCAAGCATACTAGAGAATACTTTACTTGGCAGCACTTGATCATTAGGTATCATTCCTGTTGTCAGGATTTGTCAATCTTGAAGGATATTCCTTGTTGGATTCAAAAATATTAATACTAATGTTTCAAGAAGTCTCTTCTATCTTAAGCAATATGACATGACATGTTTTTAAATTCATGACTTTTCATTTATCATACATATTGATTGTAATGACGCTTCATTAAAAAAGTAAAAAAAATGTAAAAAACTTAATAAATTAAATACTTTAGAAAGAAAGGTCATGTCTGGTAAAACATGTCAGGAGGAATATGTAATTTATATAAGGCTTACTTTAACTGAAACTTAATTTATATGGACTGTAATTAGAAGAAATGTTAGTGGATGGAATCGTAACCTCCATGGGCCTCTGTCACATGAAAAATCTTTTACGACATTAGAGATAAGAAGTCAGCGGAAGAATGCAATAAATTTATTTATTTATTTGATGAGATCATAACCTCAATGAATATCTATTAGAAGGTTTTACCACATCAGAAATAAGAAGATAACACTAAAATGCAATGAATAGATTTATTTAACTATTTATTCCAAATGTAAAATATTGAAGTAAAGTTTTTTTCACTTGTTAAAAAGCCTTTTGCAGCAAAAGGGTTAATATGCCCTAATCTGTTTTAACTCAACTCAATTGCTGAGATCATGTCTGGAATGTTAGTTTAAAAAGCCGTTGGCTGCATGTGTATGTAATACTTGTGACTATGTATCGGATGATACGAAACGCGCCAGGGAATGGATGTTTTTAATATGTTGAAATAAACATTTACTTATTTTAATCGAATGGGTGAATGGAGTGCTTGTCAAATCTTTTCTACTGACTGTGACTCACCTATAGCTAGGGGCTTGGGGCAATGCACCCGGGCCACCCGTCTGATCTGGTGAGTTCCTTCTCATTTATTACCCTTGATACTGTTTAACCCTTTCCCTGCCAAGAACGTAGCTCCTATGTTATTTTAAAAAAAGGCTGCAAGTGCCAAGAACGTAGGAGCTACGTTCTTTCTTTAATCAGCTGCCTCTCTGCACTGCTGCAAAAATTGAAGTGCAGAGGGGTTCTCCTGGCCCCTCCACCCCCAAAACAACGAGCCTAGGGGGCTGCCAGTCGGGTCCTGTGCTGCTATTGTCGCAGGACCCGACTTCTTACCTGATTCTGGCTGCTGTGCTGCTTCTTCCTGGACCGACCTCGTATGAAGCTCCGCCCATGCACTTCCTGCTGTTGATCTCTGCGATCCTGGAGTCTGCAGATCTGCTTCTGATCCCTTCTTCTCCAAAAAACTGTAAGCACCCTTCTATTTACACAGTTACACACACACATACATGCAATCACACATACATACATGCATTTACACATACACAGCACACATATAACTAAAGTTAGATTTTGTTTTCTAATTTTCTGGCTTTTTTTGTATTTTACAGAGTCACATACAGATATACACATGTATACACAAACACACACTTATATGATCTTTTTAACTTTTTTTTTATCAGTTTCCCTCTTGTTATTCCCTAAAAAACTGTTGCTTTACCATTGTGACTAGTGGATCAAGCATTCTGACCACTAACCACACTGTTGGATCAGTTATTTTGTTATTTTATTGGTTTGCCTAATTGTATTTGATTTTTGTGATTTTTATGCTTTCATTGTTGTGCCTTACATTTTTTTAGCATCATTTGCTCTTTGATCATTTGGAGTACAAACACATTTTTAGCAAATTTGGGTTCGTCAGAATGTGTACTTTCCAAAAATATATGGTTTTGGTGGTCCTTGTGCTGGGTCTTGTGGCATACAATGCGCAGTCAAAGGTCTTTGTTCAGGGAAGGCAAATCGGCAGCCGAGAAAATTCATATGCACTATTTGTATTTGGGGTCCGCACATGCCAGCTGCTTTGGTATATCTATGCATATTGGGCATCAAACTGTTCAGACCCTTGGCATCAATATTTAGGGTGTTTTACTATTATATGTAAGAAATTGGGTGAGAAAAATGCAGCCAGTTACAATATTTTTAGGTGATTTTTTAGAAATGTCATAAAAACCACAGCCTTTAGCGTAGCTTTGCAGTATGGTGCTTTGGAGTACAAAGACATGCATACCCAATTTGTATTCGGGGGGATTGTGTACTTTCCAAAAATATATGGTGTTCTGGGGTGAAATTACTCTTTTCTAACTTTGCCCCTCTCAAAATGATATAAATGTGTTGCTTTTGCTGTACATGAAATGACAGACCATATGGGGGGTCTGGGGCCCCTATATGCCACGTGCTTGGGTACACCTATACATATTGGGCATCAAACTGTTCAGAGGACCCCAGGCTTTCATATTCGGGGTGATTTCTCTTGATACCTAAAAGTATGTGGGTAATTCGATGCTGCAGTTTAGAAATTTTGAGGTGATTTTTGGAAATGTCAGCAAAATCACCATATTTAGGAATGGTTTGCGGCTTGGTTCTTTGGAGTACAAAGACATGCATACCCAATTTAGATTCATGGAAATGTGTACTTTCCGAAAATATATGGCTTTCTGGGGTGAACCTACTTTTTTCTACTTTTGCCCCCCCCCAAAACGATATAAATGTGTTGATTTTGCAGTACCTGAAATGACAGACCATATGGGGGTCTTCCTTTTGGGGCCCCTGTATGCCATGTGCTTCAGTACACCTATTCATATTGGGCATCAAACTGTTCAGAGGATCCTAGGCTTTCATATTTGGGGTGATTTATCTTGATACCTAAACGTATGTGGGCTATATGATGCTGCAGGTTAGAAATTTGAGGTGATTTTTGGAAATGTCACCAAAATCACCAAATTTAGGAATGGTTTGTGGCTTGGTACTTTGGAGTACAAAGACATGCATACTCAATTTAGATTCGTGGGAATGTGTACTTTCCGAAAATATATGGTTTTCTGGGGTGAACTTCCTTTTTTTCTACTTTTGACCCCCCCAAAACGATGTAAATGTGTTGATTTTGCTGTACCTGAAATGACAGACCATATGGGGGTCTTCCTTTTGGGGCCCCTGTATGCCACGTGCTTGGGTACACCTATACATATTGGGCATCAAACTGTTCAGAGGACCCTAGGCTTTCATATTTGGGGTGATTTCTCTTGATACCTAAAAGTATGTGGGTAACACGATGCTGCAGGGTAGAAATTTTGAGGTGATTTTTGGAAATGTCGCCAAAATCACCAAATTTAGGAATGGTTTGTGGCTTGGTACTTTGGAGTACAAAGACATGCATACCCAATTTAGATTTGTGGGAATGTGTACTTTCCGAAAATATATGGTTTTCTGGGGTGAACCTACTTTTTTCTACATTTGCCCCCTCCAAAACAATGTAAATGTGTTGATTTTGCAGTATCTGAAATGACAGACCATATGGGGGTCTTCCTTTTGGCGCCCCTGTATGCCACGTGCTTGGGTACACCTATACATATTCGGCATCAAACTGTTCAGAGGACCCCAGGCTATCATATTTTGGGTGATTTGTCTTGATACCTAAAAGTATGTGGTTATATGATGCTGCAAGGTAGAATTTTGAGGTGATTTTTGGAAATGTCAGCAAAATCACGAAATTTAGGAATGGTTTGCGGCTTGGTACTTTGGAGTACAAAGACATGCATACCCAATTTAGATTTGTGGGAATGTGTACTTTCCAAAAATATATGGCTTTCTGGGGATGAACTTACTTTTTTGTACCTTTGCCGCCCCTAAAACTAGGTAAATGTGTTGATTTTGCAGTACCTGAAATGACAGACCATATGGAGGGGGTCTTAATTTTAGGGCCCCTATATGCCAAATGCTTAGGTACACCTATACATATTTGCCATCAAACTGTTCAGAGGACCCTAAGCTTTCATATTTGGGGTGATTTTTCTTGATACCTAAAAATATGTGGCAAATATGATGCTGCGGGGTGGAAATTTTGAGGTCATTTTTGGAAATGTCACCAAAATCACCAAATTTAGGAATGGTTTGCGGCTTGGTACTTTGGAGTACAAAGACATGCATACCCAATTTAGATTAGTGGGAATATGTACTTTCCAAAAATATTTGGTTTTCTGGGGTGAACTTACTTTTTTCTACTTTTACCCCCCCAAAACGATGTAAATGTGTTGATTTTTCAGTATCTGGAATTACAGAACTGATAGATCAAATGAGGTGTCTACATTTTAGGGCCCCTATGCCACATGCTTGGGTACACCTATACATATTTGGCATCAACCTGTTCAGTAGACCCCAGGCTTTTATATTTGGAGTGTTTTACATTGATACCTAATGATGTGTGGGAGATATGATTCTGTAGATTGGAAGCTTTGAGGTCATTTTTCAAAAAATTCACAAATTTCTATAAAACATTATAACTTTAGGAAACAATTGCAACTTGGTAGTTTGGAGTACCATGATATATTTACCCATTTTTGATTCACCAGAATCTGTTCTTTCTAATAATGGGTAGTTTTCTAGGGTAAACCTACTGTTAGTGGAATGTTTGGCCTTGAAATCAGAAGTATGCCGTTTGGGGAGCGGTGCTTTGGAAATTTGGTAGTGTACTGCTTGTAGATTTTGATCTATACAAGTGAGAAATCTCCATAAAACTATATATATTTGGTAATGCCGCGTTCAGGAGACATAGACCCTTCCAAATCGGCTGTGTTCTCATACATATATGTGATTGTTCTTGTGAAACATGATTTTTTTCATTTTATTGGACACTTAGAAGCCTATATTTTTTTACAGAAGTAGAATTCCTGCATATTTTGAAAGTTCAGGTTGTCCTGAAAAAAACAATATATTGTTTTCCTGGGTAAACTAAAAGACCGCCCCAAGAAAGGCCCTTAAAGTGAAAGAGTGCAAAATATCTAAAAATTGCTTGGCAGTAGATGTTCGCATCTAGGACAAAACGGCTGGCAGGGAATGGGTTAAGGCACAAGTGAATCCAGGAGCGGGACCCGGGGTCTATATACCCCGGTCACCATCTATTTTGGGTGAGCAGTATTTTTTGGGTGAGTGTATTTTTGAAAGAGCCCACTAAAGAAACATGCACCATTCAGCATAGGCCTAAGTACAAAGGTGTTTTGGTGCCTGTTATTTGTTTATAATATGTAAACGGACAAAGGTCAAATTTTAGGGGCAGATGTATCAAGGGTCGAATTTTGAATAAAAAAAATCTTTGAAATTCAAATAAAAAAAGACCAACCAATGTTTATTCGAATTCGACTTATACGAATCAAAGAAACACTGTATTTGATCAAATACGATTCAAAGTTTTTTCTAAAAAAAATTTTGATTTTTCAAAGTCTACCAATAGACTCCAAATAGGTTCTAGGAGTTCTCCCATAGGCTAAAATAGCTATTCGGCAGGTTTTAGATGGCTAATGGTAGCAGTGGAAGTGTTTAAGAGACAGTAGATGATAAATTTCAAATCTTTTCAAATGTGAATTGAAATTAGATTATTCCCTAGTAGAACTACACTAAAAATAGCTCAAAATTCAATTTTTTTTAAATCAAATTTTGACTTCGACCCTTGATAAATCTGCCTCTTAGAGTAATGTGATTTTTTTTAACTTTTTTTTTAAAACTGACATATTTTATTTACTTTCATTGTACATGAACTGGTTACGGTACCCTGTTATCTTTTTTAACCTTTTTAAACTAATAAATTTGATTTCATTCACAATTTGAATGGTATGTTATTTATGAAAAAATTTGAACGTCTAAAATTCGATTAAATAGTCCTGAAAATCCAATCAAATTCGAATTGGTTTCCTCCAAAATAGAAAATGACTTTTGCATTTTTTTGACACGCAACATTTTTTTTCTCCCATTGGCGTCATTTTTATAATAGATAAACTTGGCAAAATGTTGGCACATCACTAATATTAACATCTTCAAATAGTTCAAGAGCCATTGATTTCTACATGAACTCAGCAGGTTTTAGGTGGAGAATAGTTGAATTAGAACTGTTTCCAGGGTTGAGTGATACATTTTGATTCAAATTCGAGTTAGTGGTTTTAAATTGGAATTTGTGAATTTTGACCCAAAAAAAATTGAGGGTCTGAGGAGCATTAAAAATAAATATTTAGAATTTGTGTACTGCAACATCATTGGGACTTGCAGATGTCTTGATGAACACATAGGACCCATTTGTATAGTAGTGCAGACAGATAAGATTCCTCTTTACATTCATTTTCTCTTTTATCCCACTAACAGATCAAAAGGGGAGTAAAGTCGCAAGATTTTGGATCCCTATGGTTTTTCCCTTGGGGCTTTTTGTGAACATTTTTGTATAGATTCATTGAAAAAGGACAGAGGTATCCAGGGCCAGGACAGGCCAGGCAGATGTCCCAGGCAATCTGGCTGGCCGCATAGCCCCCTCCGCCGCTCGCGTACATCAGTGCAAAAACATGATCGCAAGTGCATGCATGCTGAATGGCTGCGTCACTCCAGGTGGAAGTATGAACGCCCCCTTCCCTTGTGTATGTGCACAAACAAGCATGACAACAAGACTCTTTAGACCGGACTGGAGTAGGCCCCCCCAACCTTTACGCCCTAGGAACATGCCTACTCTGCCTACCCATAGTTCTTGACCTGGCTGTTTCTGACTAGTTTTAACACTTAAATGTCATTACTCACAGTAGATAAGTGATAAGTTAATTAAAAAAATTATGCTGTATATAAATATAGTAAGTGTGTTGTCTTACAACTTTTATTTAGCAACAGCAAGCGAGCGGCAATCTACATATCAGCTGTCTTTTTGAGTCACTCTCTATAAACTATTGAAAATGATTGATAGAGTTTATAGCAATTTACCAGTCATTTATATATTTTGTGGTTATTTATATTTTCTGTGATTGTGATAATTTTGTATTAAAAATTAACAAGTTTGATCTGTGAAAATTGTTACATATAGCATAGTGGTACAGTTCATATACATCATTTTTAGAAGTGCAGTTATTGTTATCCCATACATATAACTAATGGATAATCCAGTGTGCAGAACTCCTTATGATAAATTGGCCAGATGATCAGGGCCACTGATAATAAATCCTTGTTGTTGCATTCACTGAAGTCTGATTGATGTTCAGCAGAATAACTTAAAGTTGTTGCACAGTAAAACCATTTTAGGGCCCTATTAAAGTTTCAAAATGAATAAATACTGTATGCTAAAACTGTCAGTGCCCTACAGGGGCCCCTTAAGTCTCCTGAGGGGTAACAGCAATGTAGCACACTTTTTTTATCTTTGAATTTTAATCATTTTGAGAGTCCTTTTGATCTCTGCTGCATGACATGTTCAATGCCTAAGCATTTAATACTTTAATAGGCCAGTGATCAGCTGCTAAATGTTTGCTGATTTATCAAACTCAAGAATTGAAGAAATGATCATTCCAACCAACTGGTCAGACCCATATTTTACCCTAAATGGTTATATTTTGGGAATATTTATAACATTAACTGGACATTTTCAGGCAAATAAAAACATCCTTATTTATTAAATCATAAATGAATGATTTGACCTTAAACACTACTGCGTGTATAAATAAATAAATAAATAAATAACACACAAGTAATTAGAAGCATGTTGCTTTAATTTAACTTATTGGACTAATACAAATGTATTAGTAAATGTTTGAGTTGATTTAAAACTTGTGATAAACTCTTCTGAATGATCCAATTCTGGGGCTTGAGGCTCCCCAGTCACTGTATTTCCTGTATTCGCCAGGTCTCAGGTAGTATTGACGCCCCCTGTAGTTGGATTCCTCGTAGAACATCCAGTGTCCATCAAACACATTGCAGGAGTGAATGTCATTGAAATGGAATCGATCATAAGTATTGGGGCAGTCATCAAAGAACTCCATCATCTGCCCTTGGTAGTCTCCTCTTTCATAGATTCTCATTTTGTATTGGCCATTGTGCTTTAGAAATAGAAAAGGAAATGTAGAGACATTGTCAAAGCATGCCATTTGATGGTTGCAAAAATACTTTACCTACTATGTACTATATGGAAACTGTTTTATTGACATTGAAATTTCTGTAGCTACTTCCTACTATTTCCTACTGTTCTACAGTTTTTGATCATATGTATGTAATATCAGTGATGACAGTATTTTGCAGTCATAACATATTATACCAGGGTTCCTTTAAAAAAATGACTATGTTATGAATAACTGTTTTTATATTTAACGTTAAATATTTTAATTGCACGTTTTAACAAAAAACTGTAATTAGTTTCTCTTACTTCTGGAAAGTGTAGGAATTTTATAAATTTTTATAAATAAAGACATTTTGGTTGGATTAGTTCAGATTTTTTTTCAAAATTTATGATTAAGCTTCTAAACAAAAGCTATTCCCTAAAACTGGTAAGCGTTTTCCCAGAACTCCTGCTGGTTTTCATACAACTAAAGTAAAATTCTGGCTATAGGTTGTGTAATCATCAATAACACTTACTTGAGGAATAAAGCGACAGGATCTGATGTTGTCATTGAAGCCCATCCATTTCTGAAAGTCTGGGTATTCTCCTTGCCAGAGATAATACTGGTGTCCCCTGTAACTGGGGTGCTCATAGAGGATCCAGTTTCCACCCTGTACCCTGATGGAGTTGCAGCGATTGAAGTATGAGGACAGGTCAGAACATTCTGAGCCACACTCATAGTGGCGGCCTTGGAAGTTCCTTTCCTCGTAGAAGAAGATCTGAAAAATATTGATATGTTATTTTTCTAAAAACGCTGTTATTAATCTTATTTTGCTGGTAATTGGGAAAAATACATATGACTGTAATCCTGCTACAAAGATCTCAGGCAATGATTAAATGATGTATGTATGCAATGTGGGGGTTTGGTACATTTCCTAAGAAAGGTGGCCATGAAAAAAATGTATTTGGTGCAAATTGTTTCCTATTTTATTCAATGTGAATAATTGTAATTGCTATTATTTGGCTCCTATGTAATTGTTTTTATTTAGGAAAACTATGCACCCAAAATGAACACTTAAGCAACAGATAGTTTATATCATAATTTGTGTCCTATTAAATAATCTCACCAAACTGCAATAAAGATATCAGTAAATATTGCCCTATTAAATCATTTCCCTTGAGTAACCATTTTGTGATGGTCTCTGGGATCCCTCAGAGGTCACCTGACCAGAAGTAACGCAGCTCTAACTGTAACAGGAAGAAGTGTGGGAGCAAAAGACAGAATTTTGTCCATTAATAAGTATTCCCTAGGTTTGTGTGTGTGCACCATGAATTGTATGATCCCAGGGGGTGACCCTTAGTTCTTAAAATGGCAATTTTCTATTATTGATTAAACAAAGCATACTGCTAAAAAATACAATTTTCATGAAGCTGGATTTAACATTTCAGCTATTTTATGTGATATTTCTTATAGAGACCTACATTGTGAGAGGTTTGGGGGCAAATTCACTAAGATGCGAAGTTGCGCCAGGCGCAACTTCGCCGCACTTCGCCACACTTCACCGCACTTCGCCAGGTGTAGTTTCGCCTGCGCTCCGCAAATTCACTAAAATCCAAAGTTGCGCACAGGGGTAGCGTAAGGTTGCGAAGTTGCGCTATCATTGATTCGCTATATAAAGCGAAGTTACGCTAGCGAAGGCTAATTTGCATACGGCGCGAAATTCAAATTTCAATGGAGGAACACGTATTAGCACTACAAATGCCTAGAAAACCTTCAAATCAGCAAATAAAAATTTTATTTTGCCCTACACATGTGCCCACTGTCTAGGTAAGTTGCCATGAGTCAGGAAATGTAGGGGGGAAGGAGGGGAGCCCCAAAAATATTTTCAATCTTTTTCAGCCTATCACCCATCATGTAGAAAACACGCCAGCGTTTTTTGGGACTTAGAAAAAAATTGGACTTTTTTTAAAACAATCCCTATCTACACTCCTATTGCGCTTCGCCAGGTCTGAGGTGGCGAAGGAAGTCTAGCGTAAAAGGTAGCGTTCAGTACACTGCGTAAGTTAGTGAATTTGCGTAGTTACGTCGCTAGTGAAAATTCGCCTGGCGTAAGGGTGCGAAGTAACACTAGCGAAACTACGCCAGCGTTCGTTAGTGAATTTGCGCAGTAATGAAAAATGCCAAACGCTAGCGAATTAATGCTAGCGTTCGGCGCTTCGGCGCTTAGTGAATTTGCGCCATAGTTTTCCATTAAATGGAATTCTTAAATGTACAATGCCATTCACAAATAACAGATTAAACATACATGTAAGCACAAGTTCTAAAGTGTGTAAAAACCACCAGAATGTTAAAGATTTTGGCTTACCTTTCCCATTTTGATTGATTGGAAGTTTCAGTGCAATGGGATGGAGAGATAAAGCAGCCTTTATATATGTCCTGTATTGCTGCTGTCTGTATAAGCTGAGCCTAGAGCTTTTGTTTTTGTCTAGTAAGGTAAATGTAAAGACCTTTTGTATTCTATTGTGTTCCATGTTGTGTTGTGACAGTTATTTCTGGCACCTATGTTTCATAGATTATCTAATGAGCTACCCTGCATTTCCAATAATGATGGTCTCTTTCGCTAGCGAATTGTTGTCTGGGCCTGTTGAATTTGCAATGTTCCTGTTGTAGATATCAGAGTTTTAGATTTAAGCCATAAGTGGTTATTATCAAAGAACAAAGATTATTGAACACGACAGTAAATACAGAATTGCTGTGTTGTAGAAGAAGCTCAAGGTTAAAGGCCATTCTGTTATAAGAATGTAGAATGTTTGCACAGAACAAGGAATACATCTGTTGTCTCATATCACAAGTATAGTGCAAGGCCAAACAAGACACATCGTCTCAGAAACGACAGCATAGATACCATTCTGGACACTTTGCTGACACAGTAGTTGCAACTTATTTGGCTATTGTACTGAGACTGTGAGTCTGTTCCTAAGATGGAAATAGTGACTAGGGATGTAGCGGACTGTTCACCCGCGAACATTGACTGTTCGCGTTCGCGGAATGTTCGCGAACGTCGCGCGACGTTCGCCAATTTGGGTTCGCCTTAGCTGGCGCTTTTTTTTTGCCATTTCTCCCCCAGACCAGCAGATACATGGCAGCCAATCAGGATGCTCTCCCTCCTGGACCACCCCCACACCCCCTGGACCACTCCCCTTCCATATATAAACTAAAGCCCTGCAGCGTTTTTCATTCTGCCTGTGTATGCTTGAAAGAGCTAGTGTAGGGAGAGAGCTGTTTAGTGATTTGAGGGACAGTTGATAGTAACTTTGCTGGCTAGTAATCTACTTGATACTGCTCTGTATTGTAGTGACAGAACTCTGCAGGGATTTGAGGGACAGTGAGTTTAGGTTAGTTAGCTTTGCTGACTAGTAGTAATCTACCTTCTACTGCAGTGCTCTGTATGTAGCTACTGTGGGCAGCTGTCCTGCTGCTGATCTCTCATCTGCTGACTGCTGCCTTTAACCCAATAGTCCTTGTAAGGACTGCTTTTATTTTCTTTTTTGTTTTTTTTACTTTGCTACTGTAAGAGCCCAGTGCTATTAGTCTAGCTGTGTTGGGGAGTGGGACTGGTGTGCTGCTCCTCCTAGTAGTTCACCACTACCAGCACCAACCAGAGTCAAAATTGTTACAAAGTATCTTATTTGCACCTGTTAGCTGTTCTGAGCTCTCTGCCAAAAGCCAATTAAGTTAGAAACTGTTTTTTTTCTGGCTGTTCAGTGCAGAGAAAAGAGGGACTTTCCAGTACAAAAGAGGGACAGGGGGTTGAGTGGTCAAAAGAGGGACAGTTGGGAGGTATGCAAGTGCCACCTAGCTGTGTGAGCTTTTTCACATTCTGTCTAAATAACAATAATAATTCCGTGTCCGTAAACATCACCTGAGTGATGTTTTTACAGCAGCAATAATATATTCCGTATCCACTACTGTATACGTTGCCCTTGCAGGCATTGTTTGCCCAGTCTTTAACCAAGTGCCACCTAGCTGTGTGAGCTTTTTCACATTCCGTGTCCAGAAACATCACCTGAGTGACGTAGTGTGATTTCTGCCCTTTACAGCACAAAACGCAGCGCTGTGTCAACAATGTATTTTTCAGATACATTTTTGCCCTTGACCCCCCTCTGGCATGCCACTGTCCAGGTCGTTGCACCCTTTAAACAACTTTAAAATATTTTTTCTGGCCAGAAATGTCTTTTCTAGCTTTTAAAATTCGCCTTCCCATTGAAGTCTATGGGGTTCGCGACGTCCGCGAACTGTTCGCATTTTTGACGCAAGTTTGCGAATATGTTCGCGAACATTTTTTCCAACGTTCGCTACATCCCTAATAGTGACACAGTTATGCTAAAACAAAAATGATGATTGGATGCCTCTGGATCAGCCCCATGGAAGAAGAAATGGTTAAATAGTCACCTGTTGTATTGCTTATTGTCCCCCAACGTCCTCACAAGCTTTCAGGACGTGTGAGCTATTATTTAATACTTTGTATTGTAATATTCTGTATTAATGTATACCTCAAATAAAGCTGTCTGGTTAATTTCCTGAGAGAATCTGTTTGGTTCAAGTCAGGCCCAGGGGGAACTTCGGGGCCAGGCTCGATTTGAGTAAGTATTTATTCAAATCCAAGAGGGACTTACTCATCGTGGCTGAGAATCTTATATCCCTGGAGGACTATAGGAGCATAAATCCGACACCTGTGCATTGGGTTTCTGGTGAATTTTCACTAGCATTGGCCACTTTACCCTTTAGTAAATCTGACCCATAGGGGTATATTTATCAAAGAGTGAAGTTAGAGATCGGTGCAATCCTCTATTAAAATTCCGCCACTCTCCATTCATTTCTATAGGATTTTGAAAGGTGTTTTTATCAAAGGATGAACTTTTACTTTCACCCATTGATAAATACTCTTTTAAAAATCCCATAGAAATTAATGGAGAGTGATGGAATTTCACTCTAGAGCAGGGCTGTCCAACTGGTGGCCCGTGGTGTTTAATCATATGCTGGGGTACTGTATTAAACACAGGGGATGAGGAAGCATATGGATTTATGGGTATGTCTTAATATGACTTAACTTTTTTCATATATGAGTGACATCCTTGGCAGGGCAGGCACAAGGTAGTTTGACACCCTAGGCAAGAGCTTCAATCAGTGCCCCCTGTCCTGCATTACCATTTCCCTCATTACCTGGATGGTTTTTAAATAAAGAGAGCAAGAAAGTGTACAATACTTTTTCATTTATATTACTGTCCCCCATACCTGTACCAGCAAGCTCAGCAGCCATCCATCATACAGCCCTCCTGCAGCCATCATATTGCTTCCTATCTTTACCTATGTCAGCAGCAGCCAAAAATAAATCTGATCACGTCATATTGCCCCCAAGTATTTATGTACCTGTGCCAGCACACAGCAGCAACAGCAAACATATGGGCCCCAAATCTGTACCTGGCTGTGCCAGCAGGAAGCTTCATATTTTACAGTAATAGAACAAATGTCTTCAGTTCAGTGCAACTGTGCAAGGCTGAGAGCAGCAAGCACGAGCCACACCAAGCAGGCCGCCAGCTCTCTCTGTCATTACAACAGTGACGTCATTGATGCGTCTATGCATATCGAGGTGCACCGCACAGAAGGAGCTATTACTTGCTGGCAAGAGGGAGAAGGGGAAGGAGATGGATTCCACCCAACTGGGTGACCATGATTACTGAAACAAATGATTAAATAAGTGCTTGAAAAAAGTGCACCCCTCAATGATGGCACCCTAGACAGCCGCCTACTCTGCCTACCCCTAGTTCCGGCCCGGATCCCTGCAGTGAGCACCAACCATTTGGTTTTTTGGTGTTCTATTAATGTGGACATGGTCTTACGGTAACATGGGTGTGGTTTAAAGTGGGTGTGGTCTAAAAAGGGAGTGGCTAATACTGGCTTCTGTTATCGGCCCTCCACCATGTAGATTGGAAAAATTCCGACCCTCTGTACCATAGAAGTTGGACAGCACTGCTTTAGAGGACTGTGGTGATCTCTAACTTCACTTTTTGATCAATATACACCATAGTGTAATTTTTCAAGCATACTAGTGAATACTTTACTTGGCAGCACTTGATCATTAGGTATCATTCCTGTTGTCAGGATTTGCCAATCCTGAAGGATATTCCTTGTTGGATTCAAAAATACTAACTAGTGTCACCCTAATATTTCTTAATATTTCTAAAAGTTTCTTCTATCTATCTTAAGTGACCATCTATTCACTTAAGTGTTTCCCCACATGCCTCCTACCAATGGCGTAACTATAGCTGAAGCAGTCAGCTTTCTCTATAGTATTAGCAACCAGCAGACCAGCAACCAGCAGAGGGTCATGAGATAATGTTTGCCGACTTTATGATCATAACTTTGTAACTAAAAACCCCTGTCTTTGTTAACACATGCATTTGCATATCTACTGAATTACTTAGACAGGGGCCCAGGGAATGTGCACTGACCCATTTGTTTATGTCAGTAGCACTTCCCTTATACTTATATACATTTCTACTTAGCAATGTGAGTGCTCCCACAACGCTCTGTTTGTGTTTGCCGAACTCCTCCAAATTTTTTAACATTTATATACAAATAATGGTTATAGCATTTTAATATATTTAAAAAAAACAGCACTGCCTAAAGAGCATAACTTTCACTAGCATGATTGAAAGTTAGCTGGCTGTGCTTGCGCACACTAGAGTGTTAAAAGATGAACACTTAGGGGGATATTTATCAAAGGTCAAATTTTAAGGTCAGATTTATCAAGGGTCAAATTTCGAATAAAAAAAAAAACTTCAAGATTCAAATAAAAAAAGACCAACCAAAATGTATTAGAATTCGAATTGTACGAATTGAAGTAACATCGTATTCGAACAAATTAGATTCAAATTCTACCAATTGACTCCATATAGGTTCTAGGAGGTCCCCCATAGGCTAAAACAGCAATTTGGCAGGTTTTAGATGGTGAATGGTCGAAGTGGAAGTGTTAAAGAGACAGTACATGATACATTTCAAATCTTTTCAAATGCTAATCGAATATGGTCCATTCCCTAGTAGAAGTACAAAAAATAGCTCAAAATTTGAGTTTTTTTAAATCGAAATTTCAGTTCGACTCTTGCTAAATCTACCCCTTAGAATAATGTGATTTTTTTTAAACTTTTTTTTTTTTTAAACTGACGTGTTATTTACTTTCATTGTACATGAATTGGGTCATCCTCTGGTTGTGGTACCCTGTTATCTTTTCTAAACTTTTAAGCTCTAATAAATTTGATTTTATTCACAATTTGAATGGTATGTTATTCATGAAAAAATGTGAACGTCTACAATTTGATTGAATAGTCCCGACCTGAAAACTCAAATCAAATTGGAATTATTTTCCTCCAAAAAAACCACAAACAACTTTTGCGCATCACATTTATTTTGATGCGCAAAGTTTGTTTGGAGTCTATGTCATTTTTGCAGCGAAACTTCATCGCTATTTTTAACATCTTCAAATAGTTCAAGAGCAATTGAGTTCTACATGAACTCCGCAGGTTTTAGGTGGAGAATAGTTAAATTAGAACTGTTCCTAGGGTCGAGTGATACATCTCAATTTAAATTCGAGTTGGTGGTTTTAGATTTGAAATTTAGAAAACAAATTGATGGTCTGAGGACCATAAGCAATAAATATGGTTAGTTTGTGTACTGCAACGTCATTGGGACTTTCAGATGTCTTTGTGATCACATAGGACCCATTTGTATAGTAGTGCAGACATTAACAGATTGGAGGTGTAATCTCGCAAGATTTTTGTTCCCTGTGATTTTTCCCTTGGGGCTTTTCATGCACATTTTTTTATACATTGATTGACAAAGGACAGAGATATCCAGGGCCGGGCTAGGCCAGGCAGATGTCCCAGGCAATCTGGCCGGCCGCATAGCCCCCTCCGCTGCTCATGTACATGAGTGCTTATACATGATCACAAGTGCATGCGCACTGAATACCCGCGTCACTCCAGCTGCAAGTATGAACGCCCCCCTTCCCTCGCGTATGTGCACAAAAAAGCAAAACAACAAGAATCTGCAGACTGGACTGGGGTAGGCAGCAGTGAAAGGTATGTGTCTGGTGCCCCCCCAAGCTTTACGCCCTAGGAACGTGCCTACTCTGCCTACCCCTAGTTCTGGCCCTGGCTGTTTCTGACTAGTTTTAACACTTAAATGTCATTATCACAGTAGAAAAGTGATAGGTTAAAAATATGCTGTATAAATATGGTAAGTGTGTTGTCTTACAACTTTTATTTAACAACAGTAAGTGAGCATAATTTAGCTTATTTTGCTTAAAGGGAATCTACATATCAGATGTCTTTTGAGTCACTCTCTATAAACTATTGAAAATGATTGATAGAGTTTATAGCAATTTACCAGTCATTTATATATTTTGTGGTTATTTATATTTTATGTGATTGTGATAATTTTGTATTAAAAATTAACAAGTTTGATCTGTGAAAACTATTACATATAGCATAGTGGTACAGTTCATAAATATCATTTTTAGTAGTGCAGTTATTGTTATCCCATACATGTAACTAATGGATAATCCAGTCTGCAGAGCTCCTTATGATAAATTGGCCAGGTGATCAGGGCCACTGATAATAAATCCATGTTGTTGCATTCACTGGAGTCTGATTGACGTCCAGCAGAATAACTTAAAGTTGTTGCACCCCATAGTACAATCATTTTAGGGCTCTATTAACGTTTAAGAATAATAAATATGCTAAAACTGTCTGTGCCCCTGAGGGGTAACAGCAATATAGCACACTTTGGGGGGGCCTAAAAGTTTTTTTTAAAATGTTATCATTAAATTTTAATCATTTTGAGATTTCTTTTGATATCTTCTGCATGGCATGTTCAACGTCTATGCATTTAATACTTTAATACTCCAGTGATCAGCTGTTAAATGTTTGTTGATTTATCAAACTTAAGAATTGACGAAATGATCATTCCAACTAAGTGGTCAGACCCATATTTTACCCTAAATGGTTATGTTTTGGGAATATTTTAAAAAGTTAACTGGACATATTCAGGCAAATAAAAACATCCTTATTTATTATTATATACATTGTGATTTGACCTAAAATGCTACTGAATGTATAAATAAGTAAATAAATAACACACAGACAAGTAGTTTGAAGCATGTTGCTTTAATTGAACTCATTGAACTAATACAAATATATTAGTAAATGTTTGAATTGATTTAAAACTTGTGATAAACTCTCCTGAATGATCCAATTCTGGGGCTTGAGGCTCCCCAGTCACTGTATTTCCTGTATTCGCCAGGTCTCAGGTAGTATTGACGCCCCCTGTAGTTGGGTTCCTCGTAGAACATCCAGTGTCCATCAAACACACTGCAGGAGTGAATGTCATGGAAACGGAATCGATCATAAGTATTGGGGCAGTCATCAAAGAACTCCATCATCTGCCCTTGGTAGTCTCCTCTTTCATAGATTCTCATTTTGTATTGGCCATTGTGCTTTAGAAATAAAAAGGAAATATAGAGACACTGTCAAAGCATGCCATTTGATGGTTGTAACAACACTTTACCTACTTTGTACTATTTGGAAACTGTTTTATTGACATCTTTTAATTTTCTGTAGCTTTTAAATTTTTTCCCTACTGTTCTACAGGTTTTGATCATATGTATGTAATATCAGTGAGTATATTATGAATAACTGTTTTTAAACTTAAAGGTTAAATATTTTAATTGCACGTTTTAACATAAAACTGTAATTATTTTCTCTTACTTCTGGAAAGTGTAGGAATATTATAAAGGACATTTTGGTTGGATTAGTTCAGATTTTTTTTCAAAATTTATGATTAAGCTTCTAAATAAAATCTATTCCCTAAAACTGGTAAACATTTTCCCAGAACTCCTGCTGGTTTTCATACAGCTAAAGTGAAATTCTGGCTATAGGTTGTGTAATCGTCAATAACACTTACTTGAGGAATAAAGCGACAGGACCTGATGTTGTCATTGAAGCCCATCCATCTCTGAAAGTCTGGGTATTCTCCTTGCCAGAGATAATACTGGTGTCCCCTGTAACTGGGGTGCTCATAGAGGATCCAGTTTCCACCCTGTACCCTGATGGAGTTGCAGCGATTGAAGTATGAGGACAGGTCAGAACATTCTGAGCCACACTCATAGTGGTGGCCTTGGAAGTTCCTTTCCTCGTAGAAGAAGATCTGAAAAATATTGATATGTTATTTTTCTAAAAACACTGTTATTAATCTTATTTTGCTGGCAATTGGGAAAAATACATTTGACTGTAATCCTGCTACAAAGATCTTAGGCAGTGATTAAATGATGTATCCAATGTAGGGGTTTGGTACATTTCCTAAGAAAGGTAGACATGAAAAATATGTATTTGGTGCAAATTGTTTCCTATTTTATTCAATGTGAATAATTGTACTGTAATTGCTATTATTTGGCTCTTATGTAATTGTTTTCATTTAGGAAAACTATACACCCAAAATGAACACTTAAGCAACAGATAGTTTATATTATAAAATGTGGCCTATTAACGAATCTCGCCAAACTGCAATATAGATATCAGTAAATATTGCCTATTAAATCATGTCCCTTGAGCAACCATTTTGTGATTGTCTCTGGGCTCCCTCAGAGGTCACCTGACCAGAAGTAACGGAGCTCTAACTCTAACAGGAAGAAGTGTGGAAGCAAAAGACAGAATTTTGTCCATTAATAAGTATTCCCTTGGTTTGTGTGTGTGCACCATGAATTGTATGATCCCAGGGGGGGACCCATAGTTCTTAAAATGGCAATTTTCTATTTTTGATTAAACAAAGCACATACTGCTAAAAATAGAAATAACAAATAACAGAATAAACATACATGTAAGCACGAGTTCTAAAGTGTGTAAAAACCACCAGAATGTTAAAGATTTTGGCTTACCTTTCCCATTTTGATTGATTGGAAGTTTCAGTGCAATGGAATGGAGAGATGAAGCAGCCTTTATATATGTCCTGTATTGCTGCTGTCTGTATAAGCTGAGCCTAGAGATTTTGTTTTTGTCTAGTAAGGTAAATGTAAAGACCTTTTGTTTTGTATTGTGTTCCATGTTGTATTGTGACAATTTCTGGCACCTATGTTCCATACATTATCTGATGAGCTACCCTGCATTTCCAATTGTCAAACTTTGTAAGTGGACAACTAGAATGTATTTTCAGCAGTGGAACAGAGTCTATTCATAGTGGCATATTTACTAAAGGGCGAATTGTCGCCAGTGACCAATTCGCACACTTCGCATCACTTTGCTAGGCAAAAATTTGTTACCACTTAGCTATTTCACTAAAATGCGAAGTTCTGTCCTCGGTGCTGAACACTGACGATTTTTCACTAGCTATACTTCTTCAGTGCGAGCATTTCATAACTAAGATTTGCTAGTGAAAAGTTGCTAGTGATCTTACACTTATGTCAATTTGAATAGGGCGGGTACATTAAAGTCATATGGATGTCTTTATTAGGGATGTTGCAAATGCTTGAAGTGGCCACTTTTTATTACAAATGCCATGGAACCTTAATAAAGACAAAAGAGATCATATAATGCCCTAGACATAAGCCCACTGTAAAATGAATATTCCATGGTCCTCAAATGTCTGGGGAAAATTTTTTAAACCAAATAAGTTCAAGTTAGGACTTTTGCAGGCAATCCCGCTTTAAAAAAGGGAAAAGTAGCCAGCGTTTTTTCAATTTTTATGCATTTTTGACAGTCAGGATATGATGTAAGTGACATAAGATTGAGGAAAATCTAGCTTCATTTTAGCAGTTCACCTGGTCTGAGATGGCAAAGTCAACTCTGGCGAAAGAGGTAACATTCAATAAAATCTGAATTTGTGGACCAACAACCATTTGCCTGAGGAAAAGATGCCTAGTGATAGAGTGCAAACGATCGCTAATGATGGTCTCTTTTGCTAGCGAATTGTTGTCTGCGCCTGTTGAATTTGCAATTGCAATGTCCCCGTGCATTGGGTTTCTGGTGAATTTTCACTAGCGTTGGCCACTTCGCCCTTTAGTAAATCTAACCCATGGGGGTGTATTTATCAAAGAGTGAAGTTAGAGATCAGTGCAGTCCTCTAGTGAAATTCCGCCACTCTCCATTAATTTCTATAGGATTTTGAAAGGAGTATTTATCAAAGGATGAACTTTTACTTTCACCCATTGATAAATACTCTTTTAAAAGTCCCATAGAAATGAATGGAGAGTGATGGAATTTCACTCTAGAGCAGGGCTGTCCAACTGGTGGCCCGCAGGCCGCACCCTCTCATGTGGCCCTCCACATCAAAGTCTGCCTGCTCTGTCTGTTTACCATATTTAAACTTTAAAAGGTATCACTACAGAAATTAACTGGCCCCTGCATTGTCTAAACCTTAAATTCACACTGTAATCCCCTGTATTGTTCACTCCTGTGATCCCCCTGCATTGTTCACACTTGTGACACCGCTATTGTTCACTCCCCTAAAGCCCTGTACTGTTCACACCTAAGACCCAGACTGAAATTGCCCACATTGTTCTCCTGTTCACACTTTATTCAAAATGCTAATGGGGCACCAGCACTGTGTCGCTGTATGTAGTACATATTAGACAGATTCCTGTCTCCTGCTCTGTTCTGCCTTCCCTATGCTCCCTGTGTGTGTCATACTTTGGTATTTGTTCTGGGGGTTTGTTAGCATTTGAAAATTATTATTTGTGGCCCCTAAGGTGTTTAATCATATGCTGGGGTACTGTATTAAACACAGGGGAGGAGGAGGCATATGGATTTATGGGTATGTCTTAATATGAAATTTGGAAGAAAAAAAGATTGAGGGTCTGAGGACCATAAGCAATAAATATGGTTAATTTGTGTACTGCAACATCATTTGGACTTGCAGATGTCTTGGTGAACACATAGGACCCATTTGTATAGTAGTGCAGACAGATAAGATTCCTCTTTACATTCAGTTTGTCTTTTATCCCACTAACAGATCAGAGGTGTAATCTCGCAAGATTTTTGCTCCCTGTGATTTTTCCCTTGGGGCTTTTCATACACATTTTTTTATACATTGATTGACAAAGGACAGATATCCAGGGCCGGGCCAGGCTGGGCAGATGTCCCAGGTAATCTGGCCAGGCGGATAGCCACCTCCGCCGCTCATTTACATGAATGCTTATACATGATCACACGTGCATGCACGCTGAATACCCCCGTCACTCCAGCTGCAAGTATGAACGCCCCCCTTCCCTCGCGTATGTGCGCAAACAAGCAAGACAACAAGAATCTGCAGACCGGACTGGGGTAGGCAACAGTGAAAGGTATGTGTCTGGTGCCCCCCCAAGCTTTACGCCCTAGGAACGTGCCTACTCTGCCAACTCCTAGTTCTAGCCCTGGCTGCTTCTGACTAGTTTTAACACTTAAAGGGGATCTATCGTGAAAATTAAATTTTAATATATGGTAGAGCTCATGAAAACAGTTAACTTTGTAAATATGATTGATTAAAAGATATTTTTTGTTTAGTAGTTATAGTTTGTTTTTCTTATGTCTGACTCATTGCACTCTCTCTCTGACTCGTTAGTCCACTGTGCTCAAGGTCAGGTCGTGTTTTGATTGACAGGATAAGCTTAGTTTTTATTGGTTGCTAGGCTCTGCATAGATCTCTCACCTGCAACGTTTTTTTTCTCTGGACATTAGGACTGCGCAGCACAGTGCAATAGTAAAAGCCTTTCCAGAATTGTCAGCTGGGCATTCGGATTCAAACAGCGGGGCATTTATGATGGCTAGCCGCAGAGGTCAGCACACACTACGGCATCAACTTGCACAGTTTCTGAAGTGATTTCAGCGACATATATGTTGCACAGTAGCCTGACCTAACCTGATTGCCAATAATATAGTATCTACAGGGGTGGACCATGCACGGAGAGAGATAACGCAGCAGAGACAGCACACTTTCTGGGTCAGTTAGCACATGACCTTTAGCACAATCCTCAGTGATCTCTGCAATGAAGATGTCTCGATCAACATGCCTGCTCCGATCAGCATGTGGTTTCACGGGCATCTGCGGAGCAATCAAGGATATTTTCAGGCCGTCTGTTAGGTAAGGAAACTCCGCGCTAAGTCGGGCACGGGGGATTCCCCCATCAGCCCCCCTGTAAGTCTGACAACCCACTGCGCTCCCCCGTGCCGCTCTTGTGATTGCGCCACTACATGTTCGTTGCCACAAGTTCAAGCACTCTCCATTCGCTTCTCTTTTCTTCCAGAGCAACTTTTTGCGTGTGGGGCAGTGTTACTTTGTACCCATGCAGCGGGAGAAAAAAAGTCCGGCGCAACATCTGTACTCGGGTAGCAGCTGCCACACTGGGGCCAATCAGCAGGAGAAAGTAAAGTCTTTTGCTTTGAGAACTGAGGTATAAGGCTTTTCTCTAATCCGCGCACTGAACCTGCCTTATATTAACAAGGATATTTTCAGGCCATCTGCGGGGGGCAGACCATGAAAGGCGAGACATTGCAGCAGTTAGCGCACTACCTTTGAAAATTTGTTGCCGATACCATTTCAGAGTGATCTCTGCACTGATCAGTTGCATTTATGCGATTGCAGATTTTGACGTAATATGACTGGATTTTAAAAATGTACTAGACATTTCAACATAGGGCCAGTTCTTTCTTCTCTGCTTTACAGCTCTGCTTTCCTCAAAAGCCATACTTTGCTTACAATACCCAACATGTGTGTGCCCATCTCTGTCAACTGTAGTACATTTTTAAAATCCAGTCCTCAGGCCATATTACGTCAAAATCTGCAATCGCATGAATGCAACTGATCAGTGCAGAGATCACTCTGAAATGGTATCGGCAACAAATTTTCAAAGGTAGTGTGCTAACTGCTGCAATGTCTCGCCTTTCATGGTCTGCCCCCCGCAGATGGCCTGAAAATATCCTTGTTAATATAAGGCAGGTTCAGTGCGCGGATTAGAGAAAAGCCTTATACCTCAGTTCTCAAAGCAAAAGACTTCACTTTCTCCTGCTGATTGGCCCCAGTGTGGCAGCTGCTACCCGAGTACAGATGTTGCGCCGGACTTTTTTTCTCCCGCTGCATGGGTGCAAAGTAACACTGCCCCACACGGAAAAAGTTGCTCTGGAAGAAAAGAGAAGCGAATGGAGAGTGCTTGAACTTGTGGCAACGAACATGTAGTGGCGCAATCACAAGAGCGGCACGGGGGAGCGCAGTGGGTTGTCAGACTTACAGGGGGGGCTGATGGGGGAATCCCCCGTGCCCGACTTAGCGCGGAGTTTCCTTACCTAACAGACGGCCTGAAAATATCCTTGATTGCTCCGCAGATGCCCGTGAAACCACATGCTGATCGGAGCAGGCATGTTGATCGAGACATCTTCATTGCAGAGATCACTGAGGATTGTGCTAAAGGTCATGTGCTAACTGACCCAGAAAGTGTGCTGTCTCTGCTGCGTTATCTCTCTCCGTGCATGGTCCACCCCTGTAGATACTATATTATTGGCAATCAGGTTAGGTCAGGCTACTGTGCAACATATATGTCACTGAAATCACTTCAGAAACTGTGCAAGTTGATGCCGTAGTGTGTGCTGACCTCTGCGGCTAGCCATCATAAATGCCCCGCTGTTTGAATCCGAATGCCCAGCTGACAGTAGGCCGGCCATTTCTTTCTTCTCTGCTTTACAACTCTCCTTTCCTCAAAAGCCATGCTCTGCCTATGTGTGTCCTACTCTGCTTACTATACCCTACTCTGCCTGTGTGAGCTATATTTTGCTTTGTGTGCTATATTATGCCTTTGTTTGCCACACTTTGCCAGAGAGTGCTGTATTCTGCGTGTGTGTGCCATACTTTGCTTATGTGTTCCATACTTTGCCAGCCCTACTCACTCTGTTGTACTTGACTGGGAGAATGTGCAGACCTGACAGGCTTACTTCTCTCACAAGCATCTTCCAGAGTAACAGTTGATGTGAGGATGCTATTCAGCATGGAGGAGGGTGGGACTTTGCTAGTTGCTAAGTGACATCATAGCTAGTAAGTAACCACGCCCATTCAGCAGTAGCTTGAACTGTCTCTCAGAGAAAGCACCCTCATTGCATTTCATAATATATCATTTTCCAAAAAAAGTAAGCATTTCTGCTAAAGAAATTTAATTGCAGATTTTAATATTTCCACCTTAACTATCCATTCAGAGAATTTTATTTTCGCAATAGATCCCCTTTAAATGTCATTACTCACAGAAGGTAAGTGAAAGGTTAAAAATATGCTGTATATAAATATGGTAAGTGTGTTGTCATACCACTTTTATTTAACAACAGGAAGTTAGCATAATTTATCTTATTTTGCTTAAAGGGAATCTACAAATCAGCTGTATTTTGAGTCACTCTCTATAAACCATTGAAAATGATTGATAGAGTTTATAGCAACTGACTAGTGATTTACATATTTTGTGATTATTTATATTTTATGTGATAATTTTGTATTAAAAACTAACAAGTTTGATATGTGAAAACAGTTACATATAGCATAGTGGTACAGTTCATATATATCATTTTTAGTAGCGCAGTTATTGTTATCCCATACAAGTAACTAATGGATAATCCAGTCTGCAGAGCTCCTTATGATAAATTGGCCAGGGGATCAGGGCCACTGATAATAGATCCATGTTGTTGCATTCACTGGAGTCTGATTGACATCCAGCAGAATAACTTAAAGTTGTTGCACCCCACAGTAAAATCATTTTAGGGCCCTATTAAAGTTTGAGAATAATAAATATGCTAAAACTGTCAGTGCCCCTGAGGGGTAACAGCAATATAGCACACTTTTTTGGGGGGGCCTAAAAGTTTTTTTTAAAATGTTATCATTGAACTTTAATCATTTTGAGATTCCTTTTGATATCTTCTGCATGGCATGTTCAATACATATCCATTTAATACTTTAATACTCCAGTGATCAGCTGCTAAATGTTTGCTGATTTATCAAACTCAAGAATTGACAAAATGATCATTCCAATGAAGTGGTTAGACCCATATTTTACCCTTAATGGTTATGTTTTGGGAATATTTCTAACAGTTAACTGGACATTTTCAGGCAAATAAAAACATCCTTATTTATTATTATATACATTATGATTTGAACGAAAATGCTACTGCATGTATCAATAAATAAATAAATAACACACACACAAGTAATTTGAAGCATGTTGCTTTAATTGAATTTATTGAACTAATACAAATGTATTAGTAAATATTTGAATTGATTTAAAACTTGTGATAAACTCTCCTGAATGATCCAATTCTGGGGCTTGAGGCTCCCCAGTCATTGTATTTCCTGTATTCGCCAGGTCTCAGGTAGTACTGACGCCCCCTGTAGTTGGGTTCCTCGTAGAACATCCAGTGGCCATCAAACACATTGCAGGAGTGAATGTCATTGAAATGGAATCGATCATAAGTATTGGGACAGTCATCAAAGAACTCCATCATCTGTCCTTGATAGTCTCCTCTTTCGTAGATTCTCATTTTGTATTGGCCATTGTGCTTTACAAATAAAAAAGGAAACGTAGAGACATTGTCAAAGCATGCCATTTGATGGTTGTAAAAACACTTTACCTACTATGTACTATTTGGAAACTGTTTTATTAACATCTTTTAATTTTCTGTAGCTTTTAAATTTTTTCCTTACTGTTCTACAGTTTTTGATCATATGTTTGTAATATCAGTGATGACAGTATGTTGCAGTCATAACATATTATACCAGGGTTCCTTCTAAAAAAAAATTACTATGTTTTTGTATTTTCTCTTACTTTTGGAAAGTGTAGGAATATTATAAAGGACATTTTGGTTGGATTAGTTCAGAGTTTTTTTCAAAACTTATGATTAAGCTTCTAAATATAGGCTATTCCCTACAACTGGAAAGCATTTTCCCAGAACTCCTGCTGGTTTTCCTACAGCTAAAGTGAAATTCTGGCTATAGGTTGTGTAATCGTCAATAACACTTACTTGAGCAATAAAGCGACAGGACCTGATGTTGTCATTGAAGCCCATCCATCTCTGAAAGTCTGGGTATTCTCCTTGCCAGAGATAATACTGGTGTCCCCTGTAACTGGGGTGCTCATAGAGGATCTAGTTTCCACCCTGTACCCTGATGGAGTTACAGCGATTGAAGTATGAGGACAGGTCAGAACATTCTGAGCCACACTCATAGTGGCGGCCTTGGAAGTTCCTTTCCTCATAGAAGAAGATCTGAAAAATATTGATATGTTATTTTTCTAAAAACGCTGTTATGAATCTTATTTTGATGGCAATTGGGAAAAATACATTTGACTGTAATCCTGCTACAAAGATCTCAGGCATTGATTAAATGATGTATCCAATGTGGGGGTTTGGTACATTTCTTAAGAAAGGTGGCCATGAAAAATATGTATTTGGTGCAAATTGTTTCCTATTTTATTCAATGTGAATAATTGTAATTGCTATTATTTGGCTCCTATATAGTTGTTTTCATTTAGGAAAACTATGCACCCAAAATGAACACTTCAGCTACAGATAGTTTATATCATAATATGTGGCCTATTAAAGAAGCTCACCAAACTGCAATAGATAGATAGATATCAGTAATGTTGCCCTATTAAATCATTTCCCTTGAGCAACCATTTTGTGATGGTCCCTGGACTCCCTCAGAGGTCACCTGTAAGTATTCCCTTGGTTTGTGTGTGTGCACCATGAATTGAATGATCCCTGGGGGTGATCCTTAGTTCTTAAAATGCCAATTTTCTATTTTTGATGAAACAAAGCATATATTGCTAAAAAAATAAATTTTTTGATGAAGCTGGATTTAACATTTAAGCTGTTTTGTGTGATATTTTTTTAGAGACCTACATTGTGAGGGGTATCATTTTCCTTTAAATGGAATAGGAATTCTAAAATGTACAATACCATTCAGAAATAACAGATTAAACATACATGTAAGCACGAGTTCTAAAATGTTTAAAAAACACCAGAATGTTAAAGATTTTAGCTTACCTTTCCCATTTTGATTGATTGGAAGTTTCAGTGCAATGGAATGGAGAGATGAAGCAGCCTTTATATATGTCCTGTATTGCTGCTGTCTGTATAAGCTGAGCCTAGAGCTTTTGTTTTTGTCTAGGAAGGTAAAGACCTTTTGTATTGTATTGTGTTCAATGTTGTGCTGTGACAGAAAAAGCTACCCTGCATTTCCAATTGTCAAAGCTTTGTAGGTGGACAACTAGAAGTTGTCCACAACTCAGCAGTGGAACAGAGTCTATTCATAGGTGCAGATTTACTAAAGGTTGAATTGTTACCAGCAACCGATTCACACACTTTGCATCACTTTGCTAGGCGCAAATTTGTTACCACTTCGCAAATTCACTAAAATGCAAAGTTGTGTCCTGGGTGCTGAATGCTAATGTTTTTTTCTAGCGATACTTTTTCAAGGCAAGCATTTCATAGCTAAGATTTGCTAGCAAAATGTTGCTAGTGATCTTACACTTATGTCAATTTGAATAGGGTGTGTACATTAAAGTCGCATGGACGTCTTTATTAGAGATGTTGGTGCAAATGCTTGATGTGACCACTTCTTATAACAAATGTCCAAGGAACCTTAAAGACAAACAAGATCATATAATGCCCTAGACATGAGCCCACTGTAAAATGAATGTTCCATGGCCCTCAAATGTCTGGGAAAAATGTTAACCCAAAAAAGTTAAAGTTAAGTTAGGACTTTTGCAGGCAATCCAGCTTTAAAAAAAGTCACCATCGTTTTTTCAACTTTAATGCATTTTCGACAGACAGGATATGATGTAAGTGACATAAGATTGAGGAAAATCTTGCTTCATTTTAGCAGTTCATCTGGTCTTAGGTAACAAAGTCAACTCTGGCGAAAGAGGTAACTCAATAAAACTTGAATTTGTGGACCAACGACCATTCAACTGAGCGAAAAGTCACCTGGCGATAGAGTGTGAATGAATGCTAGTGATGGTCTCTTTTGCTAGCGAATTGTTGTCTGCGCCGGCTGATGTATTGGCAATGTCCCTGTGGTTTGGGTTGCTGGTAAATTTTCATGAGCGGCGCCCATTTTGCCCATAAGTAAATCTGCCCATAGGGGTATATTTATGAAAGAGTGAAGTTAGAGATCGGTACAGTCCTCTAGAGTTAAATTCTGCCACTCTCCATTCATTTCTGTGGGATTTTGAAAAGTGTATTTACTAAGTGTATTCACTTTCACCTATTGATAACTACTCTTTTAAAAATCCCATAGAAATGAATGGAGAGTGGCGGAATTTCACTCTAGAGGACTGCCGCAATCTCTAACTTCACTTTTTGATAAATATACACCATAGCCTAGTTTTTCAAACATACTAGTGAACTTTATCCTTGTTGGATTCAAAAATACTAACTAGTGTCACCCTAATGTTTCAAGACGTCTCTTCTATCTTAAGCGACTATCTATTTACTTAAGTGTTTCCCCACATGCCTCCTACCATGGCGTTACTATAGAGGAAGCAGTCAGCTTTCTCTATAGTATTAGCAACCAGGAGACCAGCAACCAGCAGAGGGTCATGAGATAATGTGTGATGTGCCGAACCCCTCCACATTTTTTAACATTCATATAAAACTAATGGTTATAGCATTTTAATATATTTAAAAAGAAAAACACTGCTTAAGGGGTATGACTTTCACTAGCATGATTGAAAGCTTGATGGCTGTGCCTGCGCACACTAGCGTGTTAAAAGATAAACAGGGGCTTATTTATCAAAAAATAGCAATTCAGCAGGTTTCAGATGGCTAATGGTCTAAGTGGAAGTGTTAAAGAGACAGTACATGATACATTTCAAATCTTTTCAAATTCAGATCGAATTTGGACTATTCCCTAGTCGAAGTACACAAAAATAGCTAAAAAAAAAAAGTTTTTTTTAAATTGAATTTTCACTTCGACCCTTGATAAATGTGCCCTTAAGAGTAATGTGATTTTTTAAAACTTTTTAAACTCTAATAAATTAGTTTTCATTCACAATTTGAATGGTATGTTATTGATGAAAAAATTTGAATGTCTAAAATTCTATTGCATAATCTTGAATCAAATTCGAATTGTTTTCCTCCAATAAAAAAAACAAATTTTGTGCATCACATTTTTTTTTGATGGGCAACATTTTTTTCTCCCATTCGTGTCTATGGGCTGTCAAAATTTGGCAAAATGTTGGCACATCACTGTTATTAAAATCTTTAAATAGTTCAAGAGCCATTGATTTTAACATGAAGTCGACAGGTTTTAGGTGGAGAATAGTTGAATTGGAACTATTTCCAGGGTCGAGTGATACATCTCAATTTAAATTCGAGTTGGTGGTTTAAAATTGGAATTTGGAAAAAAAATTTAGGGTCTTTGGAGCATTAGCAATCAATATGTAGAATTTGTGTACTGCAATGGCATTGGGACTTGCAGATGTCTTGGTGAACACATAGGACCCATTTGTATAGTAGTACAGACAGATAAGATTCCTCTTTACATTAATTTTCTCTTTTATTCCACTAACAGATCAGAGGTGTAATCTCGCAAGATTTTTGCTCCCTATGATTTTTCTCTTGGGGCTTTTTGTGTACATTTTTTTATACATTCATTGAAAAAGGACAGAGGTATCCAGGGCCAGGCCAGCCAGATGTCGCAGGCAATCTGGCCGGCTGCATAGCCCCCTCCGCCACTCCTGTACACGACTACGTATACATGGTTGCACGTGTATGCATGCTGAATGGCCACATCACTCCAGGTGCAAGTATGAATACCCCCTTCACTTGCATACGTGTGCAAACAAGTGAGACAACAAGATTCTGCAGACCAGACTGGGGTAGGCAGCAGTGAAAGGTATGTGTCTGGTGCCCCCCCCAAGCTTTATACCCTTGGAATGTGCCTACTCTGCCTACCCCTGACTGTTTCTGACTAGTTTTAACACATAAATCTCATTGCTCACAGTAGATAAGTGATAGGTTAACTAAGAACAAATATGCTGTATATAAATATGGTAAGTGTGTTGTCTTACAATTTTTATTTAACAACAGTAAGTGAGCATAATTTAGCTTCTTTTGCTTAAAGGGAATCTACATATCAGCTGTCTTTTGAGTCACTCTCTATAAACTATTGAATTTGAGTTTATAGCAATTTACCAGTCATTTATATATTTTGTGGTTATATATATTTTATGTGATTGTGATAATTTTGTTTTAAAAATTAACATGTTTGATTTGTGAAAACTGTTACATATAGCAAAGTGGTACAGTTCATATATCTCATTTTTAGTAGTGCAGTTATTGTTTTCCCATACATGGAACTAATGGATAATCCAGTCTGCAGAGCTCCTTATGATAAGTTGGCCAGATGATCAGGGCCACTGATAATAAATCCATGTTGTTGCATTCACTGGAGTCTGATTGACGTCCAGCAGAATAACTTAAAGTTGTTGCACCCCACAGTAAAATCATTTTAGTGCCCTATTAAAGTTTGAGAATAATAAATATGCTAAAACTGTCAGTGCCCCACTGAGGCCCCTTAAGTCTCCTGAGGGGTAACAGCAATGTAAAGTGTTTTTGGGAGGCCTAATGATTTTTTTTAAAAAAGTTATCGTTGAATTTTAATCATTTTGAGATTCCTTCTGATCTCTGCTGCATGGCATGTTCAATGCCTAAGCATTTAATACTTTAATATTCCAGTGATCGGCTACTGAATGTTTGCTGATTTATCAAGAATTGACGAAATGATCATTCCAACCAAGTAGTCAGACCCATATTTTACCCTAAATGGTTAAGTTTTGGGAATATTTATAAAAGTTAACTGGACATTTTCAGGCAAATAAAAACATTCTTATTTATTAAATCATAAATGATTTGACCTAAAACGCTACTGCATGTATAAATAAATAAATTAATAAATAACACACAAGTGATTTGAAGCATGTTGCTTTAATTGAACTCATTGAACTAATACAAATATATTAGTAAATGTTTGAGTTGATTTAAAACTTGTGATAAACTCTCCTGAATGATCCAATTCTGGGGCTTGAGGCTCCCCAGTCACTGTATTTCCTGTATTCGCCAGGTCTTAGGTAGTATTGATGCCCCCTGTAGTTGGGTTCCTCGTAGAACATCCAGTGTCCATCAAACACATTGCAGGAGTGAATGTCATTGAAACGGAATCGATCATAAGTATTGGGGCAGTCATCAAAGAACTCCATCATCTGCCCTTGATAGTCTCCTTTTTCGTAGATTCTCATTTTGTATTGGCCATTGTGCTTTAGAAATAAAAAAGGAAATGTAGAGACATTGTCAAAGCATGCCATTTGATGGTTGTAAAAACACTTTACCTACTTTGTACTATTTGGAAACTGTTTTATTGACATCTTTTTCTGTAGCTTTTAATTTTTTTCCCTACTGTTCTACAGTTTTTGATCATATGTATGTAATATCAGTGATGACAGTATGTTGCAGTCATAACATATTATATCAGGGTTCCTTCAAAAAAAATGATATGTTATAACATAAAACTGTAATTATTTTCTCTTACTTCTGGAAAGTGTAGGAATATTATAAAGGACATTTTGGTTGGATCAGTTCAGATTTTTTTTCAAAACTAATGATTAAAGGGCACCATCATGCTCCTGAAATTTGCATATTATAGTCTCTGTTATAGTCTCAGTATGGCCTCCCTCAGTGAAAGAGCCCATTTGACAAAGTAAGGGAATTTTTAAACCTGCAGTTTTTTCAAAAACTATAGATGTAGTTTGATTAAACGTGTTTAGCTTGTACTGGTCAGATTGTTAATATGTGTTTGATTTTGGCTGTGATATGTGCCCTTTAAGCTTCTAAATAAAGGCTATTCCCTAAAACTGGTAAGCGTTTTCCCAGAATTCTGGTTTTCCTACAGCTAAAGTGAAATTCTGGCTATAGGTTGTGTAATCGTCAATAACACTTACTTGAGGAATAAAGCGACAGGACCTGATGTTGTCATTGAAGCCCATCCATCTCTGAAAGTCTGGGTATTCTCCTTGCCAGAGATAATACTGGTGCCCTCTGTAACTGGGGTGCTCATACAGGATCCAGTTTCCACCCTGTACCCTGATGGAGTTGCAGCGATTGAAGTATGAGGACAGGTCAGAACATTCTGAGCCACACTCATAGTGGCGGCCTTGGAAGTTCCTTTCCTCGTAGAAGAAGATCTGAAAAATATTGATATGTTATTTTTCTAAAAACGCTGTTATGAATCTTATTTTGCTGGCAATTGGGAAAAATACATTTGACTGTAATCCTGCTACAAAGATCTCAGGTATTGATTAAATGATGTATCCAATGTGGGGGTTTGGTACATTTCCTAAGAAAGGTGGCCATGAGAAATATGTATTTGGTGCAAATTGTTTCCTATTTTATTCAATGTGAATAATTGTAATTGCTATTATTTGGCTCCTATGTGCACCTTGAATTGTATGATCCCTGGGGGTGACCCTTAGTTCTTAAAATGGCAATTTTCTATTTTTGATTAAACAAAGCACATATTGCGCAAAAATTAAATTTTTTGATGAAGCTGGATTTAACATTTAAGTTGTTTTATGTGATATTTTTTAGAGACCTACATTGTGAGGGGTATAGTTTTCCTTTAAATGGAATAGGAATTCTAAAATATACAATGCCATTCACAAATAACAGAATAAACATACATGTAAGCAAGAGTTCTAAAATGTTTAAAAACCACCAGAATGTTAAAGATTTTAGCTTACCTTTCCCATTTTGATTGATTGGAAGTTTCAGTGCAATGGAATGGAGAGATGAAGCAGCCTTTATATATGTCCTGTATTGCTGCTGTCTGTATAAGCTGAGCCTAGAGCTTTTGTTTTTGTCTAGGAAGGTAAAGACCTTTTGTATTGTATTGTGTTCAATGTTGTGCTGTGACAGAAAGAGCTACCCTGCATTTCCAATTGTCAAAGCTTTGTAGGTGGACAACTAGAAGTTGTCCACAACTCAGCAGTGGAACAGAGTCTTTTCATAGGTGCAGATTTACTAATGGGGAATTGTTACCAGCACACTTTGCATCAATTCGTTACCACTTCGCTAATTCACTAAAATGCAAAGTTGTGTCCTGGGTGCTGAACGCTAACGCTTTTTTTCTAGCGATACTTTTTCAATGCAAGCATTTCATAGCTAAGATTTGCTAGCAAAATGTTGCTAGTGATCTTACGCTTATGTCAATTTGAATAGGGCAGGTACATTAAAGTTGCATGGACGTCTTTATTAGAGATGTTGGTGCAAATGCTTGATGTGACCACTTCTTATTACAAATGTCCATGGAACCTTAATAAAGACAACAAAGATCATATAATGCCCTAGACATGAATCCACTGTAAAATGAATATTCCATGGCTCTCAAATGTCTGGGAAAAAATGTTAACCCAAAAAAGTTTAAGTAAGGACTTTTGCAGGCAATCCTGCTTTAAAAAAAGTCGCCAGCGCATTTTTAAATTTAATGTATTTTCAACAGACAAGATATGATGTAAGTGACATAAGATTGAGGAAAATCTTGCTTCATTTTAGCAGTTCATCTGGTCTGAGGTGACAAAGTCAACTCTGGCGAAAGAGGTAACTCAATAAAACCTGAATTTGTGGACCAACGACCATTCGCCTGAGCGAAAAGTCACCTGGCTAAAGAGTGCGAATGAATGCTAGTGATGGTCTCTTTTGCTAGCGAATTGTGGTCTGCGCCGGCTGATGTATTGGCAATGTCCCTGTGGTTTGGGTTGCTGGTGAATTTTCGCTAGCGACGGCCACTTGAGTAAATCTGCCCCATAGGGGTATATTTATAAAAGAGTGAAGTTAGAGATCGGCACAGTCCTCTATAGTTAAATTCTGCCACTCTCCATTCATCTCTATGGGATTTTGAAAGGTTTATTTATCAAAGATGAACTTTCACTTTCACCCATTGATAACTACTCTTTTAAAAATCCCATAGAAATGAATGGAGAGTGGCAGAATTTCACTCTAGAGGACTGTCGTAATCTCTAACTTCACTTTTTGATAAATATACACAATAGTCTAGTTTTTCAAACATACTAGTGAATACTTTACTTGGCAGCATTTGATCATTAGGTATCATTCCTGTTGTCAGGGTTTGCCAATCCTGAAGGATATTCCTTCAAGACGTCTCTTTTATCTGAAGCGACTATCTATTTACTAAAGTTTTTCCCCACATGCCTCCTACCAATGGCGTAACTATAAAAGAAGCAGTCAGCTTTCTCTATAGTATTAGCAACCAGCAGACCAGCAACCAGCAGAGTGTCATGAGATAATGTGTGCTGAACCCCTCCAAATTTTTTAACAGTTATATACAAATAATGGTTATAGCATTTAAATATATTTAAAAAGAACAGCAATGCTTAAAGGGTATGACTTTCACTAGCATGATTGAAAGCTAAATGGCTGTGCCTGTGCACACTAGCGTGTTAAAAGATAAACAGGGGGTTATTTATCAAAGGTCAAATTTTAGGGGCAGATTTATCAAGGGTCAAATTTTGAATAATAAAAACTTTGAAATTCAAACAAAAAAATATCAACCAAAATTAATTTGAATTTGAATCATACGAATTGAATTAACATCGTATTCAATCAAATTAGATTAAAAAATTTTTCCAATTGACTCCACATAGGTTTTAGGAGGTCCCCCATAGGCTAAAATAGCAATTCAGCAGGTTTTAGATGGCTAATGGTCGAAGTGGAAAAAGAAAAAAAGTGTTAAATGTTAAAAAGAGACAGTACATGATACATTTCAAATCTTTTCAAATTCAAATCGAATTTGGACTATTCCCTAGTCAAAGTTTTTTTAAATTGAGTTTTCACTTCGACCCTTGATAAATGTGCCCCTTAGAGTAATGTGATTTTTTAAAAACTTTTTAAACTCTAATAAATTCGTTTTTATTCACAATTTGAATGGTATGTTATTGATGAAAAAATTTGAATGTCTAAAATTCTATTGAATAGTCCTGACCTGAAAACTTGAATCAAATTCGAATTGTTTTCCTCCAATAAAAAAACAACTTTTGTGCATCACATTTTTTTTTGATGGGCAACATTTTTTTCTCCCATTGGTGTCTATGGGCTGTCATTTTTGCACCGAAACTTGGCAAAATGTTGGCACATCACTATTATTAACATCTTCAAATAGTTCAAGAGCCATTGATTTCAACATGAACTTGACAGGTTTTAGGTGGAGAATAGTTGAATTGGAACTGTTTCCAGGGTCGAGTGATACATATCAATTCAAATTCGAGTTGGTGGTTTTAAATTGGAATTTGGAAAAAAAATTGAGGGTCTTTGGAGCATTAGGAATCAATATGTAGAATTTGTGAACTGCAATGGCATTGGGACTTGCAGATGTCTTGGTGAACACATAGGACCCATTTATAGCAGTAGTGCAGACAGATAAGATTTCACTTTTCATTAATTTTTGCTCCCTATGATTATTCCCTTGGGGCTTTTCGTGTACATTTTTTTATACATTCATTGACAAAGGACAGGGGTATCCAGGGCCAGGCCAGGCCAGCCAAATGTCCCAAGCAATCTGGCCGGCTGCATAGCCCCCTCCGTCACTCGTGTACACGACTGCGTATACATGATCGCACGTGTATGCATGCTGAATGGCCACGTCACTCCAGGTGCAAGTATAAACACCCCCCCTTCCCTCGCGTACGTGCACAAACAAGTGAGACAACAAGATTCTGCAGACCAGACTGGGGTAGGCAGCAGTGAAAGGTATGTGTCTGGTGCCCCCCCAAGCTTTACGCATTTGGAATGTGCCTAATCTGCCTACCCCTAGTTCTTGCTCTGGCTGTTTCTGACTAGTTTTAACAAATAAATAAGAACAAATAGGCTGTATATAAATATGGTAAGTGTATTGTCTTACAATTTTTATTTAACAACAGTAAGGGGCAAATGTATCAAGCGTCAAATATCGTGGGTTAATTAACCCTCGATATCCGACTGGGGAATTAAAATCCTTTGACTTCGAATATCGAAGCCGAAGGATTTTAAACAAATAGTTCGATCGAACGATCAAAGGAATAATCGTTCGAACTAAGGATTATCGAAGGATTATCCTTTGACCAAAAAAAGATAGCCAAGCCTATGGGGACCTTCCCCATAGGCTAACATTGACTTTGGTAGCTTTTAGGTGGCGAACTAGGGGGTCGAAGTTTTTTCTTAAAGAAACAGTACTTCGACTATCGAATGTCAAATAGTCGCAATGATTTTTAGTTAGAATCCTTCCATATAAAGTAATAGTCGAAGGTCGAAGTAGCCCATTCGATGGTCAAAGTAGCCAAAAAAACACTTCGAAATTCGAAGTATTTTTTCTTCTATTCCTTCACTCAAACTTAATGAATGGGGCCCCAAGTGAGCATAATTTAGCTTATTTTGCTTAAAAGGAATCTACATATCAGCTGTCTTTTGAGTCACTCTCTGTAAACTATTGAAAATGATTGATAGAGTTTATAGCAATTTACCAGTCATTTAAATATTTTGTGGTTATTTATATTTTATGTGATTGTGATAATTTTGTATTCAAAATTAACAAGTTTGATCTGTGAAAACTGTTACATATAGCATAGTGGTACAGTTCATATATATAATTTTTAATAGTGCAGTTATTGTTATCCCATACATGGAACTAATGGATAATCCAGTCTGCAGAGCTCCTTATGATAAGTTGGCCAGGGGATCAGGGCCACTGATAATAAATCTATATTGTTGCATTCACCGGAGTCTGATTGACGTCTATCAGAATAACTTAAAGTTGTTGTCCCCCACAGTAAAATCATTTTAGGGCCCTATTAAATTTTGAGAATAATAAATGCTAAAACTGTCAGTGCCCCACTGGGGCCCCTTAAGTCTCCTGAGGGGTAACAGCAATGTAACACATTTTTTGGGAGGCCTAATGATTTTTTTAAAAAATGTTATCGTTGAATTTTAATCATTTTGAGATTTCTTTTGATCTCTGCTGCATGGCATGTTCAATGCCTAAGCATTTGATACTTTAATATTCCAGTGATCAGCTGCTAAATGTTTGCTGATTTATCAAACTCAAGAATTGACGAAATGATCCTTACAACCAAATAGTCAGACCCATATTTTACCCTAAATGTTTATGTTTTGGGAATATTTATAAAAGTTAACTGGACATTTTCACGCAAATAAAAACATTCTTATTTAGTAAATCATAAATGAATGATTTGACCTAAAATGCTACTGCATGTATAAATAAATAAATTAAGAAATAACACACAAGTAATTTGAAGCATGTTGCTTTAATTGAACTCATTAAACTAATACAAATGTATTAGTAAATGTTTGATTTAAAACTTGTGATAAACTCTTCTGAATGATCCAATTCTGGGGCTTGAGGCTCCCCAGTCACTGTGTTTCCTGTATTCGCCAGGTCTCAGGTAGTATTGATGCCCCCTGTAGTTGGGTTCCTCATAGAACATCCAGTGGCCATCAAACACATTGCAGGAGTGAATGTCATTGAAATGGAATCGATCATAAGTATTGGGGCAGTCATCAAAGAACTCCATCATCTGCCCTTGATAGTCTCCTCTTTCGTAGATTCTCATTTTGTATTGGCCATTGTGCTTTAGAAATAAAAAGGAAATGTAGAGACATTGTCAAAGCATGCCATTTGATGGTTGTACAAATACTTTACCTACTATGTACTATTTGGAAACTGTTTTATTGGCATCTTTTAATTTTCTGTAGCTTTTACATTTTTTCCCTACTGTTCTACAGGTTTTTATCATATGTATATAATATCAGTGATGACAATATTTTGCAGAATTGCAGTTATAACATATTATACCAGGGTTCCTTCAAAAAGATTGACTATATTTTGAATAACTGTTTTTAAACTTAAGGTTTTTTTATTCACAAATTTGTTCTCATTGTAAATTTTATTACATTTCCCCATAGACTCTCAAGTGTGAAATGCATTTGAGCTTCTCTTTCCCTAATGGGGTAATAGAATATTTGTCGGTAACACAGAAATGCATTTTTTATGTTTTAGTAAAGTAAGATATATAATTAATATGTTGCAAATTAACAAACTTCTTTGTGGCATTATTTTCCACTTTTAGTTATTTAGTAACTGCGTTTGTGTAGTTAAGTTGAACTGAATGGCCCAATATGTGCTGCCATAGAAGCAAGGCTTGTTTTACCTTTCTTGCCTCCCTAGGCAATAATCAGTGTATTAGTAAATACAGTAAAAAATAACACATAAAATAAGTTGAAATTTAGATCTGAAAAAATCTAAAAACTTTAGGATTAGCAAAGCCTTTTATAATGCTCCTCTCTTTTTGTCATCATATGAAAACTTTCTGACAATCTCAGCTTCAGTTGAAAGCAGAGCAACGCTGTTTAGCCTTTCTTCACTAAGAGAGTATCCCAGGTAGTTTTTTTTACTGTTTTTTTTAGCAAGGAAAGGTCTAATACTGCAGTTTGTTGCCAGTGTGCAAAGAAAAAATCATAATGATACATACACATTTGGGTAAATTCCTTCAAGTGAGTCTTTAACAATGTTTTTGAGCAGCTGAGGAATAGTGATGTCCTGGGCACCAATACATTTTAAATAAAGGTGCAGGCATTCATTAGGCAGTTTATGATCCAAGTGATTTGGATACTGACTGCACAGATGATAAGCTTGCAAATCCTCAGTGCTAAGTATGCTCATATTTTCAAATAAGCTGTTATTTTCAAATGAGTGTCAGGGATAGTTTACACAGGATAGGGAGGAAGGTGTTAATTCTGAATTTATCTCTTGTGTTTAGTTGTGTGTGTCCTTGAAGGCTGACATCAAATGGCTTTTATGGTCTTCCTGTAGATCAGGGATCTCCAAACTTTTTTATGAGTGAGCCACATTCAAATAGCATCATCTGTATTGGCAGCCAGCAGAATGCTCTGTTTGGGAGTGCAATTAAAAAATTGAGCAACTGATTTGAGGTCCCTGGGAGCAATATTAAATGGGTCAGTGAGAATCTAGCCCAGATAACTCTCTAGCTTCTCTCTCACACCTTTTAAAATCATCCCTTATAGCTTACAAAAGTCTGGTGAGACCATCATAAAGTCGTACAACTGTACCAATTTCAATATCCAAACATTGTAAGCATTTGTTTGAAGCACTGAACCGCTCTAAAATGAAGCTCCAAAATACTGTCATGATGGCAGTCTCTAACTTCTGCAAGTTTTTGCTTGCACCTGCAGCCTCATTTTGAGTTGTTGGCATTTGGAAAACATAATCTTATGGCATCAAGTGCTTCTTTGATCTCCTTCCATGATCTTTTTAGACTGAGGCATGCATCACTCCTTGATGACCACCGTGTTGTAGATAAATTCTTAACTACTGTAGATTTCAGCTGTAAATGAGAGATCAACAATGCAAAAGAAAGTAACTGCTTCTCTGTAGCTTTCAGCAGCACTGGTTCTAACAAGGTTTAGAATAGGGACATGTTGCTAGCATTGTTATATGACTGTCCTCTGCAATCCTTTATGTCAATGTGATATTCAATGTGCCCATGACTGAACAAATTTCAAGTTTTATGACCCACATTTGGGATGAATTTAATGAACCTTTTCATTGAGGATGCAGTCATTTTTAAGAGAAGGCAAACTGGTGTATATGATACATCTGGAGTTGAATCAACACTTAATGAGTAATATTTTGCTTGCTTTGTTTTGTTTATTATAACTTGTAGCATACTGAAGGCTACAATATCATTGAATTAATAACATATCGTTTTGGACAAGTATGATGTACTGCCATGACCAAAGTTTCCATACTTCTTTCTGTGCTCTTCTCAAGAAAAAGATGGTCAACTGCCACTACTTTTTGCCCAATTTTGCATGAAATTGTGACATTTTGACTCTTTTTAAAAGCCTGTATTTTTCAAGATTTATTATGCCCCAAAGAAGCAAAAAAACAAAGCGCTATGTGACATCCACCCACTATCAAAGTATAATATTTTAAATTGTATTGCTTCCCTGAACTTCCACACTTCAAATCATATAAACTTCTTAGCTGATCTGATAGACATCTTCTGTATTTCTTTTGCCTTCTTCTGGATTAGCTAGCAATTGTGTAGGTTTTAAATAGACATAAAAGGTTGAACTTGATGGATGTGTGTCTTATTCTCCTTTACTGTATTTAATGCCCTTTACCACTGAGCCCTCCCTAAATATCCAAAGAATGCTGGGGCTTACAGAGCCAACCAGCATAAAGTGCTGCCGCCTGCTCTCACAATTCCAGCTCCACAACCATATGCGTTTACAGCAAATTAATTTACCATTTACAAATTAGTTAAATATTATAAAATAAAAAGTAAATTTTAAGGGAGATGAGGCTAGAGCCTTAAATTAATTTCAGTAGCATATGTTTAAAATCCATTTAGTTTACATAAAATTAGTCAGCAGCATTATTATTTCTATAAATAACCTTCCAACTGGAAGATTTCCAATCAATAAAGTGCAGTTCTGTAATTGTTGTTTTCCTGCCTGCAGTGGCTGTGCTATTCAATTTCAGCTAATTTTGCATGAACTGTGTACAGCTCTGAGGCAAAAAAGAGAACCAGTACATAATCTGCCAAATCCCGCACAAGTGACATCACAACATTGTGCATGCATGTGCGGTCAAGTGATGACTTCACTCTACACGAGGCCCAATCAATAAAAACTGGTTACAAACTTCTCTCTTCTCTGCCTATGTTGGCAAAATAAGGAGTTAATTATTATGTAATTTTAGTAAGCACAGCTGGTGGCTAAGAAAGGGATGCCAATGCCTTTATGAAAATAAATGTTACAGTACACAACACAGTCACATAGTAGCGCTGAGCTGTGGGTTACGGTGGTATGCTTTGACTTATACTGTCCGTTATAAACCACCCTAAACAGCTTGCTGTCCTAGACCAGGGCCTTTGTGGCCTCTCCACAAATCTGGGCCTGCACAGAAGATGGATCCGCTGAAAGTGGGGGCAAGGTAGAAGATACATTTTTATAATTATATCTTGCACTAGACAGCAAAATCTGAAATTGAAAGCAAAGTCACACTCTACTTCCAGTTTGTACAAGTACAATTAACAGAGAAGCCCTCTGTAATGGCTGTAAGGCTTCAATTATGGCAACTGGGGTTTCTTAGTGGACTGCTGATATGTTTTGATATAAATATTTTAAAAAAACTGAACTGATACAGTAAATCCTAATCTTTTCTGTCCACTCACTAATAAAAATACATATTTCAGCTTTAAACAAGAATGAAAACCCATGACCTTTTTAAAAAGTTTCCCCATAATAAGCAAATAGCACATTCTATTTATATAAATTGTCATTTTTTTATACAACCCCATAAAAAGCTGCCTTAAGTATGTACAAAAAAAGCAAACAATATGTGATAAAAGCCTCAGAGTTGCCCATATGGAATAACCCATAGCAACTAATAAGATATTTGTTTTTAAACAGATGACTACTGAATGATTGTCTTGGATGATTACCAGTGATAAGCATAATTTCATTTGGATGAGAAATTTTACTCATTTACAAATAAACACAGCCTTGTTCATTAAGCCACAAATATAGGATTTGACCTAAAGCTGCATGGCATAAATACATTTTAAAAAAGTACTACACAGACAAGTTATTAAAAAAAAATCTATTTTATTGAATTATCAATATAACTGTAATATAACTGATTTAAAACCTTTGATAAACTCTTCTGAATGATCCAATTCTGGGGCTTGAGGCTCCCCAGTCTCATGTAGTACTGACGCCCCCTGTAGTTGGGTTCCTCGTAGAACATCCAGTGTCCATCAAACACATTGCAGGAGTGAATGTCATGGAAACGGAATCGATCATAAGTATTGGGGCAGTCATCAAAGAACTCCATCATCTGCCCTTGGTAGTCTCCTTTTTCGTAGATTCTCATTTTGTATTGGCCATGGTACTTAAAAAATAAGATGAAATAAGTAAGATAAAAACATAAATACTATTAAACAAATAACAAAACAATAAAAATACCTTTCAATTCTGAAACTTCTTTTTATTTAAAACATTCCCATGGTCAATACAGTCGACATCTTTCAATTTTTAATACCCTTTCAAATTTAGCCCTGCTGCAGATTCTGATCATATTTTATATCAGTTACCATAACATATTATTTAAGGGTTCTGGGAAAAATGAATCACTTTGTTTTGAGTAACTGTCATCAGACATATTAAAAATATTTTTTTTATTTCATGTTTTAAAAATCCAACTGCCTAAAATTTAATTATTTATCTAATTGCAAATGTTAATATGTAACTGTAATTTTTTGTTTTCTGTGCAGGAAATGTACATATTTGCATTCTTACAGTATCTGTATAAAATTTGATTGACCTCAAAAAGGGTGAAACTGATCTTTTGCATGGATTAATTTACAATTATTTTTCAAACTAATGCGTAAGCTTCTACTTATGCAATGAAACCGGCAAACTGGGAAAAAATATGTTTTTTTTCAAACAGCCGAGATTAGACTTTGGTGATTGGTTGTGTTATCATCACTGTAAATGTGCTGTTTTGAATACTTACATTTGCAAGAAAGCGACAGGACCTAATGGAGTCATTGAAACCCATCCATCTCTGAAAGTCTGGGTATTCTCCTTGCCAGAGATAATACTAGTGTCCCTTGTAACTGGGGTGCTCATAGAGGATCCAGTTTCCACCCTCTACCCTGATGGAGTTACAGCGATTGAAGTATGAGGACAAATCAGAACAGTCTGCGCCACACTCATAATGGCGGCCTTGGAAGTTCCTTTCCTCATAGAAGAAGATCTGAAAGACAAATAATTGGTTGTTTTTTTCAAAAAAAAACTGTCCAAATTGATACGGTACTGATATTTTTATAAGCAATGCCAGTTTTATTGTTGGCAACTTAGAGAACAGGCACAGATACAGTTCTGGGTGCACTTTAGAGTATTGATTCTTTTCCTGAGAGAAGTTGCCATGACCAGTATGTAGAATTGCTGCACGTTGTTTCATTTTTAGTGAATGTTAATCATTGTTATCTCTATTAGTTGGTTCCATCTTGTTTTAATAAAAACATAGGCTAATTTCAAACTGTAGTCTAAGCATAAATTCTTAGGGGTAGATTTATCAAGGGTCGAATTTCGAGGTAAAGAATACTTCAAAGTAAATTCGCAGTGTAGTATCTTATTCGATGGTCGAAGTATCCAAAAAATTGCTTCAAATTGTTTTTATTTCGAAAATTCCCTCGAATTCACTTCGACCCTTGATAAATCTGCCCCTAAATGTGTAAATTCTTTCACCAATACTATTGTGTCTGAAAGTATTAGTAACAAATGTAAATGTAAACAAGTGACTTCTAAAGTGTGTTCACTTGATTGTAATTAAAAACCGTCAGAATAGTTAATTGTTTTCTAGTTGTTGATTTTGGCTTACCTTTCCCATTTTGATTGAATGAAAGTTTCAGTGCTGTTGAAGAGTGAGTAGAGGCAGCCTTTATATATGCCTTGTATTGCTGCTGTCTGCATTATCTGAACCTAGTGCTTTTGTTTTCTGTCTAGTAAGTTAAATGTAAAGATCTTTTGTCTTGTCTTGTGTTCAGTTTTGTGCCAGATATGTGCTTTTTATGTGTGTCAGTGTTTTCTGACACCTATGTTTTTTTTACCAAAAGAGCTACCCAGCATTCTCAGTGAGTCCATAATCTAGTACCTGAACAAATGGAATCTATTTTCAGAAATAGTATAGAATATTATATGATAAATATTCCAGTGTTTTCTAAGTTACTAGGGAATCCTTGATTTGGAAGTATTTGCCCATTGGCCATCAATCCATGAATTAGTGTTTACCAAGGTATAGCTTGTTTGAGTAACCAAGTATTGTTAGACATTGGGAGGCAGATTTATCAAGGGTCGAATTTCGAGGGTTAAAAAACCCTCGAATTCGACCATCAAAATAAAATCCTTCGAATTAGAATATCGAATTTGAAGGATTTTAGCGCAAAAGCTTTGATCGAACGATCGAATAAAAATCGTTTGATCGAACGATAAAATGATAAAATCCTTTGAATCGAACGATTCGAATGATTTTAGGCGATCGATCGAATGATTTGTATTCGATCAAAAAAACTTAGAAAAGTGCTCTGTATGGCGAAGTATGAAGTCAAAGTTTTTTTAAAGAGACAGTACTTCGATTATCGAATGGTCGAATAGTCGAACAATTTTTAGTTCGAATCATTCAATTCGATCAAATTCGATCGAATTTGACCAATTTGATGGTCGAAGTACCCAAAAAATTACTTCGAAATTCGAATATTTTTTTATTTGAATTATTCACTTGAGCTTAGCAAATCTGCCCCTAAAATGTTATGAAATAATTAAGCAAGTGTTATCCCTATTTAAAAGAAGCCATGTCTATAGCTATCTAACTCTACGTCATACAGCTTTCATATTGTTTAGCAAATACAACCCTTGGTATTCATATGGAGTAGGAATTAAGATTATATAACTTGCTTGAACATTAGGGTAACATTTTTGGAGATAATTGTAAATGCCCTGTATCCCGAAATTATTGCCAATATGTTGGTGGCAGTAAGCAAAAACATATACTGTACATTAGGATTAGGTTGAACCTCCCCCCCAAAAGATGGAGTAAAATGTTATTACTAGTAGGAAAACGGTGGATCTATACACTAGAAAGGTTTTGTCCATTAAGTCAGCAACATTAAGGGGCCGATTCACTATGGGTCGAATATCGAGGGTTAATTAACCCTCGATATTTGACTAGGAACTAAAATCGTTCGACTTCGAATATCGAAGTCGAACGATTTAGCGCAAATCCTGCGATCGATCGAACGATTATTCATTCGATCGAACGATTAAATCCTTCGAATCAAACGATTCGAAGGATTTTAATCCAACGATCGAAGGAATATCCTTCGATCAAAAAATCTCAGGCAAGCCTATGGGGACCTTCCCCATAGGCTAACATTGACTTCGGTAGCTTTTAGCTGCCGAAGTAGGGGGTCAAAGTTTTTCTTAAAGAGACAGTACTTCGACTATCGAATGGCGAATAGTCGAACGATTTTTACTTCGAATTGTTCGATTCGAAGTCGAAGTAGTAATCGAAGGTCGAAGTAGCCCATTCGATGGTCGAAGTAGCCCAAAAAACACTTCGAAATTCAAAGTTTTTTTAATTCGAATCCTTCACTCGAGCTTCATGAATCGGCCCCCATGTCAGCAATATAAATATATAAGTATAAATATATCGAGTTCTCACAATATATATATTCCAGGGCTATGTATGTGGTATCATGATTTGGAATTTTTTTTTCTAAGACTGTAATATGAAGTAATATATCATATATGGAGCACCTTAGTCTTCCAACACACTATGGAATGCATTTGAGTTCCCCTTCCTTAAAGAAGTAAACACTAAACACTGAAAATTAATATGGCTAGAAATGCCATATTTTTCATTTTGTAAATACCAACAATGGAGTGTTGCTCCAGGCCTGAAACACCAGATTGGTGTCAGGTGCCGTCAGGTATTGGGCTCAATGCTGCCCAAAGCCCAAGAACTGTACATAGCAAAACAAGAAACCTGTGGCACAGCTGATGCGATTGATTCAGTGATCAGTGTTTATTCAGCTCTTGTTTTGCTATATTTTTAATTTTGAATCAGCCTAAAGGTTCAGCATCTCTATAGTAGTAATGATCTAGTCCTTCCAAGTTGTCACAGTAGTCTTCCATCTTAGATTTTGTTAGGAGTGTATGGGACACGCACATGCTCAGAGTAATTTGAGCAGCTTTTGAGAAGCTACGTTTAGGTAAATAAGGTTTACCTGTCATATAAGCTGATTATTGGAACATGTGCTGTCATTAGGGATGTAGCGAACGTCGGAAAAAAAGTTCGCGAACATATTCGCGAACTTGCGCAAAAATGCGAGCGGTTCGCGAACGGTTCGCGAACCCCATAGACTTCAATGGGAAGGCGAACTTTAACATCTAAAAAAGACATTTCTGGCCAGAAAAATGATTTTAAAGTTGTTTAAAGGGTGCAACGACCTGGACAGTCGCATGCCAGAGGGGGATCAAGGGCAAAAATGTATCTGAAAAATCTGCCTGTGTGTGCCTGGAAGAGATAGTGTAGGGGGAGAGCTGTTAGTGATTTCAGGGACAGATGATAGTAAGTTTGCTGGCTAGTAATCTGCTTGATACTGCTCTGTATTGGAGGGACAGAAGTCTGCAGGGATTTGAGGGACATTTTAGCTTAGGTAGCTTTGCTGGCTAGTAATCTACTGTTCTCTTTAAACAACTGCCATACGTTGACCTTGTAGGCATTGTTTGCCCAGTTTTTTTGGACGCAGCCACTGAAGCACAGTTGCCAGAAAAAATATGCCATATAAATGCTGAAAATAGTCATTTTTCGCCATACGTTGACCTTGTAGACATTGTTTGCCCAGTTTTTTTGGACGCAGCCACTGAAGCACAGTTGCCAGAAAAAATATGCCATATAAATGCTGAAAATAGTCATTTTTTGCCATACGTTGACCTTGTAGGCATTGTTTGCCCAGTTTTTTTGGTCGCAGCCACTGAAGCACAGTTGCCAGAAAAAATATGCCATATAAATGCTGAAAATAGTCATTTTTTGCCATATACGTTGAGTCAACGTATGGCAAAAAATTACTATTTTCAGCATTTATATGGCATATTTTTTCTGGCCTCTGTGCTTCAGTGGCTGCGGCCAAAAAAACTGGGCAAACAATGCCTACAAGGTCAACGTCGTAGTAGTATTCTCCTACTGCCTCTCTGACTCTCCGTCTCTCCATCTGAACTACCCTCCTCTTGCTCTCTTCTACTAGGCACCCACAAAACATCAATCTCCTCATCATCATTCTCCTCAGATGCATCAATTTCTTCTGACACATCACAGAAGGAAGCAGCAGCGGGGACCTCCTCCTCATCACTCATCATTATGTCCATCTCTGTCGTGTTCTCTGCCAGAATTAAATCTGGTGTAACGTCCTCATCTCCTTCATCTTCTTCTGGCAATAATGGTTGCGCATTACTCAGTTCAAGAAACTCATGGGAAAATAACTCCTCTGACTCCAGTGAAGAAGGGGCACCGGTGGTGGAGGAAGTGTTACGTGGGGTGGCCATAGCAGTGGAGGATGAGGAGGATGTTGTGGTAAAGTTAGAAACGGTAGAGGATGGGGTGTGCTGTGTAAGCCAGTCAACTACCTCTTCAGCATTTTGGGAGTTCAGGGTCATTGGCTTTTTAAAACTGGGCAATTTGCTAGGGCCACAGGATTGCATAGCAGCACGGCCCCTAGCACGGCCTCTGCATGGCGGCCTGCCTTTGCCTGGCATTATTTTTAAAAAAACAACAACAACAAAAACTCAGTTGGTTTTTCTGGAAACGATAATACACACAGCTAGATGGCAGTTTGAAGAAAACAGTGTGCAAATAATGCCTACAAGGTCAACGTATACACAGCGGTGGATACGGATTACGTAAAATATATGAATGCTGCTTGAAAAAAAGTAACTCAAGTGGTTTTTCTAGAGACGATAATATTATCAATATTTAGACAAAATGTGAACAAGCTCACACAGCTAGATGGCGGTTTGAAGAAAACAGTGTGCAAATAATGCCTACAAGGTCAACGTATACACAGCGGTGGATACGGATTACGTAAAATATATGAATGCTGCTTGAAAAAAAGTAACTCAAGTGGTTTTTCTAGAGACGATAATATTATCAATATTTAGACAAAATGTGAACAAGCTCACACAGCTAGATGGCGGTTTGAAGAAAACACTGTGCAAATAATGCCTACAAGGTCAACGTATACACAGCGGTGGATACGGATTACGTAAAATATATGAATGCTGCTTGAAAAAAAGTAACTCAAGTGGTTTTTCTAGAGACGATAATATTATCAATATTTAGACAAAATGTGAACAAGCTCACACAGCTAGATGGCGGTTTGAAGAAAACACTGTGCAAATACTGCCCACAAGATCAACGTATACACTACTACAGCGGTGGATACGGATCTCGTAAAATTTATTATGGCTGCTTGAAAAAAGTCACTCCGGTGTTTTTTCTGGAGACGGTAATATTATGGATATTTAGACAGAATGTGAACAAGGTCACACAGCTAGATGGCAGTTGGTTGAATAACACACTGGGCAAAAAATGCCTACAGGGCAAATAATGCCTAAAAGGTCAACTTATACACTACTACAGCGATGGATACAGATTACGTAAAATATGTTGTGGCTGCTTGAAAAAAGTCACTCCGGTGTTTTTTCTGGAGACGGTAATATTATGGATATTTAGACAGAATGTGAACAAGGTCACACAGCTAGATGGCAGTTGGTTGAATAACACACGGGGCAAAAAATGCCTACAGGGCAAATAATGCCTAAAAGGTCAACTTATACACTACTACAGCGATGGATACAGATTACGTAAAATATGTTATGGCTGCTTGAAAAAAGTCACTCCGGTGTTTTTTCTGGAGACGGTAATATTATGGATATTTAGACAGAATGTGAACAAGGTCACACAGCTAGATGGCAGTTGGTTGAATAACACACTGGGCAAAAAATGCCTACAGGGCAAATAATGCCTAAAAGGTCAACTTATACACTACTACAGCGATGGATACAGATTACGTAAAATATGTTATGGCTGCTTGAAAAAAGTCACTCCGGTGTTTTTTCTGGAGACGGTAATATTATGGATATTTAGACAGAATGTGAACAAGGTCACACAGCTAGATGGCAGTTGGTTGAATAACACACTGGGCAAAAAATGCCTACAGGGCAAATAATGCCTAAAAGGTCAACTTATACACTAATACAGCGATGGATACGGATTACGTAAAATATATTATGGCTGCTTGAAAAAAGTCACTCCGGTGTTTTTTCTGGAGACGGTAATATTATGGATATTTAGACAGAATGTGAACAAGGTCACACAGCTAGATGGCAGTTGGTTGAATAACACACTGGGCAAAAAATGCCTACAGGGCAAATAATGCCTAAAAGGTCAACTTATACACTAATACAGCGATGGATACGGATTACGTAAAATATATTATGGCTGCTTGAAAAAAGTCACTCCGGTGTTTTTTCTGGAGACGGTAATATTATGGATATTTAGACAGAATGTGAACAAGGTCACACAGCTAGATGGCAGTTGGTTGAATAACACACTGGGCAAAAAATGCCTACAGGGCAAATAATGCCTAAAAGGTCAACTTATACACTACTACAGCGGTAGTAAAATAAAAAAAAGTAAAATAAAAAAAAAAATGAATATTAAAAAAAAAAAAATTAAAGTTGGTGCTGCTGAACTACTAGGAGCAGCAGATTAGCACACCAGTCCCACTCCCCAACACTGCTAGACTAATAGCACTGGGCTCTTATAGTAGTAGTAGTAGTAGTAGTAGTAGTAGTAAAACAACAAAAAAATAAATAAAAGCAGTCCTTACAAGGACTACTGTTATTGCAGCAGTCAGCAGATGAGATCAGAAGCAGGACAGCTGCCCACTGCAGCTACATACAGAGCACTGCAGTAGAAGGTAGATTACTAGCCAGCAAAGCTACCTAAGCTTAAATGTCCCTCAAACCCCTGCAGACTTCTGTCCCTCCAATAACAGAGCAGTATCAAAACGATTACTAGCCAGCAAACTTTCAACTGTCCCTGAAATCACTAACAGGCAGCAGCTATCTCCCTACACTATCTCTTCAGCACACACAGGCAGAGTGAAAAAACGCTGCAGGGCTTCGGTTTTTATAGGGAAGGGGAGTGGTCCAGGGGAGAGCTTCCTGATTGGCTGCCATGTACCTGCTGGTCTGGGGTGAGAGGGCAAAAAAAAGCTCCAACAATGGCGAACCCAAAATGGCGAACGTCGCGCGACGTTCGCGAACTTCCGGCGAGCGCGAACACCCGATGTTTGCGCGAACAAGTTCGCCGGCGAACAGTTCACGCCATCCCTAGCTGTCATGTACTAATAATTATTTACTAATCAGCTTCAGCCTTATATTGTGACATTTATATTTTATATTTAGTACCTTGTATATTGGTCCCTAAGCTGCTTAAGTGACAGCAGCACAGAACATGTGCTGTGAATCGGTAGAAAAGAAGATGCGGAGCTACTAGGACATCTTTGGAGGCACAGATCATTATTGCTAAAAGGTTGTTGCCTTGAGCTGATATAGAAGCCCAAAACATAATGTCCAACATTTCTACCCTACTTCTTCAGTTAAACTTTAGTTCCTTTTATCCCCTAAGTGGCTCTTGTACTTCCTCTACACCTCTATATAGTTTCATGCAGTGTTTCTCTATGCTAGCCATCATGATTCACAGGGCCGGATTTGCCCTGTTTGCCCAGAGGCTGGTGTCCTCCTTTGCCCCCTCCCTCTCTAAAGATAGCGCTCATGCACATCCGCTCAGAGGCCGGCGCATGAGCATCCTCTTGCTTGGTTTCGCGGGCAATAGCCACTCAGCGCTAGTGCTCTGACAAAAAACTGCTTGTGCAGCTGGGCAGCATGCCACCCCTTAATTGATGCCGCCCTAGGCCCGGGCCTATACAGCCTTGCCGCAAATCTGGGCCTGATGATTCACTAACAGGACAAATATAATCAATATTCATGTAAATGTGAGCTCCAGCATATGTTTCCTAAAATCTTTTACTATATTGGCCTTTAAAGACTGGGAAATGGAACTGCTTCACAAACAATTGTACTTCTGTGGTTGTATCTTTAGACTTTGATGTGTGTTACCATGTAAACATCAATAGACCATCAATTAAAGAGCCAACTGGATAAGTATCTACCACCCCAGCCCTGTGGTCTTTTCATGCTGATAGATTCTACATTGTAGCATATAATGTAGCTTCTTTCATACATGAAGGATTGCATATCAGTTGTCAGATGACTCACTTCTAAACTATTCAATTAAAGAGCAAACTGGATGCAAACTGGATGAGTATCTACCACCCCAGCCCCATGGTCTTTTTATGCAGATGCCATAGATTTTACATTGTAGCCCATCATTTAGCTTCTTTTGTACATGAAGAATTGTATACCAGTTGTCAGATGACTCGCTATCTATAAACTATTAATAATTAAGTGATACATTTTAAAATGTATTAACTAAAGCAGGCTTTTTTACCAATCAATTTGCACATTTTGTATATGAAAATAAATAAAATAAAAATAAAATAAATAATTTATATCTATGAACTTTATTTCACATAGTGATTCATTTTACATATATATGGTTAAGTAGTAGAGTTATTGCTATCCCATTCATGTGACTAGTGGAGAATGAAGGTGGGAGAGTCCCTGATGATAAAGTTACCAGGTCCAGTATTTATTGTGCAGATCAGAGATTTTATGGCTTGAAAGTCACAGCTTATCGTATATCATGAACTGTACTGTAAGTGGCTTGGTGGACGCAAAGAGATACATCAGTAGAATACTTCATATGATAACTCACCTTCAATGTGTAGTGCAGTTTTGTTCTCCAGTCCTTCAGAAGGATATTATTGTGCTGGAGCGATCACACAGTAGTGCAACTAGATTTGACATGGAGAATTAAAACTATAAGGTTAGACTGTTGGGGTTGTTTTATCGAAAAAAAGACATTTGTCAGGTAATATGTTTACTATTTACAAATACATTACTGGACATTATAGACGTAGAAAAAAATAAAGAATGAGAGGCCATCCCTTTAGACTAGAGAAACCAAACTTTAATTTGAAGCAGTATACAGATGCAGCCACTTTGGTTTGTCTGTTTGACACAGAATAACTAAACACAGATATCCCATTTATCTCATTTAACACAGAAAACTGCGTCACAACATCCCATCTAATTAAAGCATTCACCATTGTGAACAATGGAGCTTTGGTATGCTAATTAAAAGGTTAAATGCATTAAATGAGTTAAGATGACTTAAGATAACACAGTTTCTTCAATTACCCCTGAGTCATGACTCATTTAACTCACAAATCCAAGTGGCTTCATCTGTAGGTGGTTCTTTACCATGAAGGAAGTGAAATGATTACAGATCCTAGTAAGTTAGGGTTTGGATGATTTCTTTAACAAGCAAAATATCCAATTGTTATCTTAAGAACTACAATTAATTAGTATTGATATTAGTATACTGGGCTGGTGAACCCTGGCTCTTTTGGGCTTCGCTGGCCCAGACCTGCGTCCTGCACTCCCTCTCCTAACCCCCCTTCCATACACTGGCAGCGCTTGTGAGCCGTAAAAAGTTACGCATGTACGCAGGCTTGGGGGAGTGATGGCGGGTTGCGGCATGAAGAGGACTTTGTGGCTGGGGGGGCCTGGGGGATGGTGTGGGGGGCCCCAGAGTCTGTTGGTATATATATATATATATATATATATATATATATATATATATATATATATATATAGGTCTGTATATGTGTGTGTGCAGTTTGAGCAGCTGTTGAGAAGCTATGCTTAGGGGTCATCGCAAATCATCAAGCATAAAATGAGGTTTGTCTGTCATATAAGCTGAGGATAAAGGGCTAATTATTAAATTCTGATGCTAATTGTGCTGGTTTCTGAGCTGCCATGTACCAATAATCTGAATAATTTATTAATCAGCTTTATATTGGGATATTTATATTATATATATTAATTATCTTGTATGTCGGTCCCTAAGCTCAGTAAGTGACAGCAACATGTTCAGTGAATCAGCAGAAAAGAAGATGGGGAGCCTCTGGGGCATCTTTTGAGCATAAATCTTTACTGCTGAAGGGCTGTGGTTTATAAAGCAGTATCTTGTACTTGGTTCTACCTAGGCTCCATATTGGTGACAATACCTAACTATTGGTTTTATTTAATGTCTAAATGATTTTCAGTAGCTTTAAGGTATATTGATACAAATTTTGGAAATATCTTGTCTGGAAAACCCCAGGTCCAAAAATAACACTTCTGAATGCATATATAGAATCTACTGTAAACAACAGATTCTTTAAATGTATTCAGAAAGTTTCAAATTACAAAAAGACCAGTTCTCAAACCTAGGCAAATTATATTTTTTTCTAATTATTCCCCTTGTCTCTGTAATAAGAAAACAATAGCTTGTACTTGATGGTAACTAAACTACATGCATCTATTACTGGAAAAATAATGCTATTGTGTTTATTTAATGTTTATATTTTTTTAGTAGGCTTAAGGTGTAGTGATTCAAATTATGGCAAAAACCCCTTATACCAAGTACTCCAGAACATAGTTCCCATACCTGAAAGAATTTGATCTAAAGTTGCACTACATACAGTATATAAATTAAAAAATACATAAAAAACAAATTTTAAACATGTCCATTTTATTGAACTTTACATATAATCTTTGAGTAGATTTAAAATTGATTTAAAATCTGTGATACACTCTTCTGAATGATCCAATTCTGGGGCTTGAGGCTCCCCAGTCACTGTATTTCCTGTATTGTCCAGGTCTCATGTAGTATTGACGCCCCCTGTAGTTGGGTTCCTCGTAGAACATCCAGTGGCCATCAAACACATTGCAGGAGTGAATGTCATTGAAATGGAATCGATCATAAGTATTGGGGCAGTCATCAAAGAACTCCATCATCTGCCCTTGGTAGTCTCCTCTTTCATAGATTCTCATTTTATATTGACCGTGGTACTAAATAATAAATGAAATAAATATACACAAATCATAACATTTTTGATTGGCTATTTATAATATATAATATAATTTATAGGAGGTACTTTACCTACTATATATTATGTTGCCAGTCATTTTTCATTACGAGACCTTTTTTACCTAAATATTATAATTGCCAGGGCTATTAAAAATGTGGACCTTCATTGATTACCTGCATTTAATATCATAATATAATGATTGTATTTCTTTTTTTTCCTAGTAATCATATCTGCACAATATCTGGAAAAAAACTTATTGTTTTTAAAATAACTGCTACCTAAATGTCAAGAGGTTATTTGATTTATTTAATTACATGTTTTAATATGAAGGTATACCTTTTTCTAGATCACCAAAAATAATTCTCAAACACTTGTACATTAGTTTTTCACTCTCCCTGGTGTTGCTTATGTCGATAAGAAACCTTGTTCTAAACAAATGAGAATTCTGTTCCTGTCAGTTGAAGATTTAAAACCAGTGATTAAGCTTCTACTTTTTCATAAAACTGGTAAACTTGAAATAAAACCATGACTACTTTGATAATGGGTTGTTTTATCTTCACTGGAAACGTGCTGTGTTAACATTGAATAAACTTACACGGGGAATAAATCTGCAGGATCTGATGGAGTCATTGAAGCCCATCCATTTCTGAAAATCTGGGTATTCACCTTGCCAGAGGTAATACTGGTGTCCCCTGTAACTGGGGTGCTCATACAGGATCCAGTTTCCACCCTCTACCCTGATGGAGTTGCAATGGTTGAAGTATGAGGACAGGTCAGAACAGTCTGAGCCACACTCATAGTGGCGCCCTTGGAAATTCCTTTCCTCGTAGAAGTAGATCTAAAAGAATATCATCAATTATAATTAAATACCATGGTACTAATCATTTTTATGTAAAGCAGTGTTGATTAATTTGCTGGCCCTTTTGAAAAATAGATTTCTGACTGGAATCCAGCTGTATATAGAGACGCAGGCACATACTGTATACTGTACAATTTTTGGTGCACATACAGGGAAATGTAATAAAAGTCGCAAAGAGCAAAAAAATTCGCACCAATATGACTAAAAATCCACATCTCTCAATGTAATATTGTTCCTTAAACTGTTATTGCATTGCGAATTCTAATTGCGCATTGTGAATTTTAATTGCACACTCATAAGAAGTGCTTGAAGGTGTCGTAATCTTTTGGAGCAAACATAACGACTTTTTCAGTAAGAAGTTTTATTACATTGACTGCGCATTGGCGCAAACTAGAAAATTCGCAAACGGTCTTTCACTGTCGGAAGTGGTCGCTAAACAGTTTCTGGGCTCGCAAAAGCTATATTAAATTCGCACAAAGCAAAATTTGTTCGCGCAAAGGCATAACTTTTCGCATTGCGAATAGTTTTTCCGTTAGCGATTTTTATTAGATTCCCCCGTAAAAGTTTTAATACTTTTCCTGAAGGAGTTACCATGAAAATTATCAAAAAATTACAGCAATTTGTTTCACCTTTTAGGCAAATTAAATCATTAATTTTGCTATTTTTTTGTTCTAATACAGTTATCTAAGTATGGGTTACAAGTTCTAGTATAAAAATAAAATGTATGATGGTTTTTTTTTTTACAAATTATAGCTCTTCTTTAGGAGTAGGTAACATACTATATAGAACATAAGTTTAAAATGTGAAATCATTTTTGAATGATGTCAACTTACCTTTCCCATTTTGAATAGAAGTTTCAGTGCAATGGAAGTTTGAGAAGAGGCAGCCTTTATATATGTCCTGGATTGCTTCTGTTTGCATAAGCTGAGCCTCTAGTTTTATTTTTCTGTTTAGTAAGGTAAATGTAAAGATCTTTTGTCTTGCATTGTGTTTCATGTTGTGCTGTGACAGTTTTGTCTCAGTTTTAAGTGGTACCCGTGTTCTATAGCTGTACTAAAAGAGCCACCCAGCATTCCCATTATTTCATAATCTCAGTATCTGAACAACTGAAATATGTTTACGGTGCTACAGTATCAAGAATGCTTCAAATTAGTTCATACTTAGTTTATCAATAGGTATTTTTAGAATATTATTGAATCCTTGAATTGGCTGCATTTGATCATTTACCATAATTCTATGTATAAGGTTTTTTAAACAACCCTGAGGGGTGTAGCTTGTCAAGTAAACATATGTATACTGGTGTATGGCTCTATCCAAAAACAAAATAAAGAAATAAGTTGTCCAAAAATAAAGAAAATGAAAAAGTAAGAAAATAGTAAAACTGATGAAATGGTTTATCACAGGACAACACCCAGTCCAAGGGTTGCCAATCAATTTTTTTCATTATGCAAAAATCCAAATAGAGTGAGGCACATTTCCAAGTAAAGCAGTAGCTTTCGTGCCTGTGTAGGCACTTATTTATATGCTGAGGGTCTCTCCCAGGTACAATCCTTATAAAGGCATGTGGACCAATTAAAAAGCATTGCATCACAAAAATTCTTAACCAATAGGTGAAAAGCTCAAAACAAAGTGCAGAACCAACAAGGATATACTGTATAGTGCATTGGTCAAGATTTGAGCTACTGCTTTACTTGGAAATGGGCCTCACTCCACTTGGATCTTTGTGTAGCTTGTCAAACTTACGAACCAAGAATGGGGTAACAGCATGATTGTGCTATGGTAACCCCAATATAATCCCGATGTTCAGAAAGTTCCATCTCTACTCAATATCTAGTCCACATACCTCATACACCATTTAACAATGCAGGGCATATACAGTACAACCCCCTTGGTATTACATGTGGTAAAGGATGTAAGGTTAAATACCTTTACATTTTCAGGTGACAAGGAACATGGCTGCTTGAACACTGCAGTGACATATGTAGAGATAATTTTAAAAGCCTTGTGGCCTGATATTTTCACCAATGGTTAGATAAAATAAACCTGAAAACTTGAAGGTTTATTTGTTAATATTTTAATTTTAGTGCTTGTAGAGGTTTTTGAATCCACAACTGAATTCACATTCACTAAAACCATGAATGTCATGGAATTTATTAATAGATCCGAATACAAAAAGTAAGAATGAAAAAAACTCTGAACAGTGTACTTAAAAATGTAAATACCTCTAAAACTTCTACGAATTCAAGTTTTTTGGACAATTCCTAATGACAAAAATCTGAAACCCTCTAAAATTCTGAATTAATTAAAAGCAGTCCAATAAGATCAGTGCAGCTCCCATTGACTTCTATAGCACCTAGATAACTTTTACTTGGTGAACTTTTGCATTGGAGGGTTTTGTGGTTTTTACACGTAATAAATTTTGAATTTTTAGAGCTTTTAACAAATACAGTATAGGAAAACAACTATATTTTGGAGATTTGTGGAAAAAAACAAATCTGTTAAATGTCCCCCTCAGACTATACAAAGGGCTATACAAAGTCCCAAAAAAGAGGGGGTGGTAACTTTATGACTGGTTGAAGCTAAGAGGATCTATACATTAGATGCAATGTCCTTCACGACTGCTGTAGTTAGTCTTGAAAAGCTCTGCAAAGCTGAAGAGAAATGTAAGTCAATGGTAATGCAACAGTTGGCTTTATTATTTGTGAATGGCATCTAAAATAAAGACCCTGAATTACAGATAATGTTGGCCTTATATTAGTATAACTCCTGGAGATCATGGTTTCATCGTTAAGATCACTACAGTGAGACCATTCAAATTGTACCCACTTGATCAGTTGAATGCATGTTTACTATTCTCTTCAACCATGGAACCAGGTTGCTATTATTTTGGGCACAGAATTTGCTCTCCTTTTGCAATAAATCCAATATAAATATATTTGGTTTAAGAACCAGGTATGGGTCCTATTCATTCTCTTTTGTATGGTTTTATGAAGTGTTTCCCAGTGCTAGGCATCATGAATAGTAATAAGTGAAATTTTTCATCTAATATTGCTGCAAAGATTACGCCCATAGGGGCAAATTCACTAAGATGCGAAGTTGCGCCAGGCGCAACTTTGCCACACTTCGCCAGGCGTAGTTTAGCCAGCACTCCGCAAATTCACTAAAATCTGAAGTTGCGCACAGGGGTAGCGTAAGGTTGCCAAGTTGCGCTAGCGTTGATTCACTATATTCAAACGAAATTCAAATTTCAATGGAGGAACACGTATCTGCACTACAAATGCCTAGAAAACCTTCAAATCAGCAAATATAAATTTTATTTTGCCCTACACATGTGCCCACTGTAAGTTGCCATGAGTCAGGAAATGTAGAGGGGAGGAAGGGGAGCCCCAAAAAATTTTCAATCTTTTTCAGCCTATCACCCATCATGTAGAAAGCACGCCAGCGTTTTTTGGGACTTAGAAAAAAAATTGGCTTTTTTTGAAACAATCCCTATCTACTCTATTGCGCTTCGCCAGGTCTGAGGTGGCGAAGGAAGTCTAGCGTAAAAGGTAGCGTTCAGTACACTGCGCAAGTTAGTGAATTTGTGTAGTTACATCGCTAGCGAAAATTCACCTGGTGTAAGGATGCGAAGTAACACTAGCGAAAATACGCCAGCGTTCCTTAGTGAATTTGCGCAGTAGCGAAAATGCCAAACGCTAGAGAATTAACGCTAGCGTTCGGTGCTTCGGCGCTTAGTGAATTTGCGCCATAGACTCCAACGGGTAAAAAAATTGCTGCACGACAAAAATAATTTGACGTGCCACAACGTGCGACAAAAACATTTTGATGCCCATAGACTTCAATGCATTTTGGTGAGTTTCACAGGTTTTTGGTCAGATTCACCCATCACTAATCATGAACCTATAACATGACAAGTTTAATGTATATTCTAAGGATTGCTGCCTTAACCCGTTCACATCCTAAATATGAATGCCAGGGGTCTGATGAACAGTTTGATAACCAATGTAAATTGATTTATCAAAGTACAGACCCCAAAATCTACCTTGTGGATACTTATTTGATGGCTTACATTTAACCTAATTTAAAAACATACTGCCATCTTTATATGTGGTACAAGCTACAAAAAAGTATGGTGATCCCTGAAAACAAATCCAAAATAGTTAATTATGTTTTTCTATGCCAAACTACCAAAATGCAAAGTTAGTTTTTATGACATTTCTGAAAAGCACCTAAAAATACTGCAATTTGCCGCATTTATCTCATATAATTTCTTACATACAACCACATTAAATAAGGGTGCTGAGGGTCTACTTAACAGTTTGATGCCCAATATGCATAGATATCCCAAAGTAGGTGGCAAGTATGGACCCCAAATGAAAATAGTGCACATGAATTTTCTTGGCTGCCGAATCACCTTCTGTGAACAAATCCCCCAGATTGCATATTATGTGCTGAAAAAATCCCTAACTACAAAGAACCATATATTTTTGGAAAGTACACATTCTAATGAATATAAGATTGCTAAAAATGTGTTTCTACTCCAATCAAACTGCAAAAAGACACAAAAAAAGAAACAACAATGAAAGAATAAAACCTCAATAAAATCACAAGAATCTAATACAATTAGGCAAATCATTGAAATAATAAAATATCTGACCCAACCCTAGGTACGCGGCTAGATTGGGGGTGTGTAGTAATTTGGAAAGAACAGTTCTAGTTTGTGTTAATGTTTATTATGCTGTGTTCAGCTCTTTGAACTTTGCAGATATTGCTGTATTTTGACATATCAATATTAATGCAACATAGATCAAAAAGCAAATTGAAAAACAATTGGATAAACCAATCCATTTCACATGGTTATAACTATTTGTAAAGCTACTAATATCCAATAAATATGAGTAGTGGATGATCCAGTCTGGGGAACTGCTTTTAACAATGCACCAATTCTAGCTGGATTTTCTAGAAGTGAATTTTCACATGATTGATTTACCTTACCTTATGATTACTCAATTTTAAGGGTTGTAGTCTTTTCATTTTGCTTTATTGTCTATCCAATAGTTGATAATCTCAGCTTCTAATGAATTAGAGTGTCTTAGGGTGAACAAACAAATACAGTACATTAGCATACTAGCAATTGAGGGGTGTAGAAAGTATATGTGTGTGCAGCAGATATATTACATAGTTTCAAAAAAGGCTTGGCTGCCTTTTTAGCAAAAATCAATGCAAGATCATCAAAATTAACTCAGTAGAAAGTTGATCCAGGTACTGTTCCAATTTCCCTTATTTTGTTTATCTATGGATGAAATATAATTTAAGCAGGTTGTAAAATGTTACTTTTGTGTTACTATATATGTGTTACTTATGTCTATTCAACAATAGAACTTCAATGTTTTTGAAAAAAAGTGAAATTAATGTTTCGCCTACTAAAAAAAATTCTGTAATGGGTTTAATTGTAAATAAAAATTATCGTAGGAAGGTAGAAAGTAGTAAGTTAGGTTTGTCAGAACCACATAGAAGAAAGATGGTTTTAGGAATAGTGGGTCAGATGATTGCATGCCATCAGTACAGTCATAATTCAGGTTTATAAGAGAGGCTTGGATGATTTATTGGACAAGCATAATTTCCAAGGCAATTGTGTTACTAAAATCTACAATTAGTATGGATATTGGTATATATATATAGTTTATATGACTGTATGGAGGGTGGGTGTGAGTGTGTGTTTCATTTAGAGGGGTTGCACTTGATGGACTTTGGTATTTTTAATCCAACTTAACTATTTTACTAAAAAATAACATTTTAATTCAACTTACAGAAATACCATTATAAAATCAGTCAGCATTTTCTTTTGCTCCTGGTTATATTGCTAAGTGTTTGTTGTACTGGGTCTAGATTAATGTATTTATTATTTTTGAATTTCACAAATATTATCACAAAATTATATTGTCAAAGTTTCACATGGCCCATCTTTCAATATATAAATGGTTTTAATGCAGTTAAACTTGTTAAGATCACCTAGGAGCTATTTGGAATTCTGCAGTCTAAAATTATGTCTATGACTTTAACATAAGAACAACAACAGACATGGAAGTCTGACAAATATAATAGAGTGTAAATTAGAAAATTCCAGATCAAGATTTATTACTCTTGCACTCACATATCACCTGCAGTACTGCTGTCTAGTCCACATGTGGCAGAGCATCGGGTGGAGACAAGGCACAACCCAGACAATACTCTGCAAAAACGGCATTAAATCTTTAGGCAGGTCTCTACAGTATTGGCCATGCGGACATTACATTTCAGATATCTCTATGAGAATCTACAGTATTGAATATTTGTAAGTTGTCACAAGGGGTCACCATCTTGGAAAGTACCTGTGACACTCACATGCTCAGTGGGCTCCGAGCAGCTGTTGAGATGCTAACCATAGGGGTTGTTGCAAACTATCAAGCAGAAAATTAGGTTTGTCTGTACATAGATATATATATCCATTTAACAAGTTTGTACCTGTATTAACCCCTTTCTCTCCTTTTTACATGTTGAGAAATCTACCCATATACATTTAACATTTTTATTTTAAGACAGCTAGAGCCAAATTAAGTTAAAGGAAAACTATACCCCCAAAATGAATACTTAAGCAACAGATAGTTTATATCAAATTGAATGACATATTAAAGAATCTTACCAAACTGGAATATATATTTACATAAATATTGCCCTTTTACATCTCTTGCCTTGAACCACCATTTCGTGACTCTATCTGTGCTGCCTCAGAGATCACCTGACCAGAAATACTACAACACTAACTGTAACAGGAAGAAGTGAGGAAGCAAAAGGCAGAACTCTGTCTGTTAATTGGCTCATGTGACCTTACATGTGGTTTGTATGTGTACACAGTGAATCTTACGATCTCCGGGGGCGGCCCTTATTTTTTAAAATGGAAATTTTCTATTTATGATTACCCAATGGCACATACTACTAAAAAAGTATATTATTATGATAATGGTTCATTTACATGAAGCAGGGTTTTACACATGAGCTTTTTTACTCAGTATCTTTTAATAGAGACCTACATTGTTTGGGGGGTATAGTTTTCCTTTAAGTCCCCAGGCTAACAGATTTTTTGTTTTTATGTTGAGATGCAATGTAATCATATCCCTAATAAGTATCTCTTTTCCAGTGTATTTGAACTCAGCCAGGTCTGTCTGTATTATTGATATCCAATCTCCACAATAACTTAAAAACCTGCAGAGTTCCATTATTTTGGTGTATTGGAGACCCAAGGTGCGCTTCATGTACAAATGATGATTACATAAAAAAGTAATAAGGAATTTGTCATCTTTATTGGATCATAAATATATTAGGTGTACAATGTTTCATAATTTTATATACTGAACTTATTGCTCCAGCCTAAATGTTCAGTTTCTCAATAGTAGCAATGATCCAGAACTAAAAATTTGTCACAGGGGGTCACCATCTAGGAAAGTGTCTGCGACACTCACATGCTCAGTGGGCTCTGCGAAGCTGTTGAGAAGCTAAGCGTAGGGGTTGTCGCAAACGATCAAGTAGAAAATTAGGTTTGTCTATATATATATATATTATATATTTTGGTGTATTGGAGATCCAAGGTGCGCTTTATGTACAAATGATGGTTAAATAAAAAAGTAATAAGGAATTTGTCATCTTTATTGGATCATAAATATATTAGGTGTACAATATTTCATAATGATTTAAAACATGTGATGAACTCTTCTGAATGATCCAATTCTGGGGCTTGAGGCTCCCCAGTCACTGTATTTCCTGTATTGTCCAGGTCTCATGTAGTACTGACGTCCTCGGAAGTTGGGTTCCTCGTAGAACATCCAGTGGCCATCAAACACATTGCAGGAGTGAATGTCATGGAAACGGAATCGATCATAAGTATTGGGGCAGTCATCAAAGAACTCCATCATCTGCCCTTGGTAGTCTCCTCTTTCATAGATTCTCATTTTGTATTGTCCATGGTGCTGTACACATATATTAATAAACATATGATTAAAAAAACAAGCAAGCCATGGATCTGGAAAATCTTTTCAATCGTCAGTCTACTAGCCCTACTAAATAATGATAAAAGCATGTACACATAATAGTCCTTTAGTGCGATATAAATGTTTAAATGCAATATTTAGCAATTTACCTATATACCATGCTACTGTTTTTTCCCATTCATTGCTGTAATACCATTTTATATTATAAGAAATATTTAATTATCAACAACTTAGTTCAATGTAATAATAGGTTAACAAGTTTCTGCAGGGTAAAACATATTACCATGTAGCATTTTGTACTGGGGAAACTTTTTGCCATTTCTGATATTTATTTTTTACATTTCTTTAATTCCTATATAAAATTGTAGACTGCTGTGCAACCACTAGTGCATCAATATCAAAATCGAATTTATCTTTATTCTAAACAAAGAACATTATAAATAAATGTAGGAGTAATGAATGCTCTTCATATTGTACCCCCAGGGAAATTGCAACAAATCTTACAAATGACAGGCTCTTACTTAAACTGTCCATGCATCCAATTTGAAAAAAGCCAAAGAATCATGTATAATAATTATTATTCTAGCTTTCCTACTATTGCAGCACTACAGAAGTTTTAGGAAAGCTTTGAAAACTCACCTGGGGAATAAAACGACAGGACCTGATGTTGTCATTGAAGCCCATCCATCTCTGGAAGTCTGGGTATTCTCCTCTCCACAGGTAATACTGGTGTCCCCTGTAACTGGGGTGCTCATAGAGGATCCAGTTTCCACCCTCTACCCTGATGGAGTTACAGCGATTGAAGTATGAGGACAGGTCAGAACAGTCTGAGCCACACTCATACTGGCGACCTTGGAAATTCCTTTCATCGTAAAAGAAGATCTAAAAAAAGACATTGTAGGTTCAAATATTATTTTTCATACATCTGGAACTGAAGCACTTCATTCTGATATTAGTTACACTTATCTATGCCAACATATTACACAATGCTGTACAACAGAATTGAAAACACATAAATGCAGCTTTGAGAACAGTAAGATGATAAACCTTGTAAACAGACACTTTGAATGTATTTTACGAATAAGCAGAATAGCTAGTGTTTTTTAAAAAAACAAAAAATTGGATAGAACAATGTTCCTTTAAGGGATCGCAGGTTGATTCTTCTTAAAATTGGGTATATATTATGTTTAAGTTGGATCTGGACCTCAAATTTACAAAATGTAGTTGAATACTACAGTACAGTAATTAGAAATTATCAGAATTATCAAGATATTTTCAAGGTTCTGACTTACCTTTCCCATTGTGAATGGATAGCAGTTTCAGTACCACTGAAGTGAGAGAAGAGACAGCCTATATATATATGCCCTGTATTGCTGCTGTCTGCATCTGCTCAGTCTGGAACATATATTTTTGACAGGTAAGTAAAATGTACAGATCTTTTGTCTTGTATTGTTTCGTTTAATGTTGTGCTGTGACAGTTGTTTCTGTGTTCTTACTGCCACCTATATTCCTTGGCTTTACCTAAAGAGCTGCCCAGCATTTTCAACAATTTAGTCATTATCTATAAAGAACACATGCTTCTCACAACACACACTCCATTTATAGTGAAATATTATAATATGGAAACTTTGAAGCATAATAATGAACTATGCATGGTCCTACTAGTTGTGTTATATCTTTATGCCATGCTTATATTCAGTTGTTTGGAAATAAAATACCTTTTCTTATTATATATTGGTGGAAGGGATTTGGGTAAATTCCAATTGTTGCAGTGCAGTTAATCCTATATGAGGCTCAGCTACTTTTAAATTAGAGGCAGCTTCTCAACTAGATCAAGTTATTTTAACGGGTGACTTTAATTATCCAGACAACGGGCTAGATTCGATTCAGTGAGAAAAAAGTTTGTCACGTGAAAATCTCATGGACGAGATTCAATTTTAGATGCAATTCAAGAAAACTTATCTCAGTGTTTATCCTGTAAAACTCTATCGAAGTCTATGGGGTAAAACTAGAACTGGATACGTCCATTACTTTTCACATGATAAACTATGAAATACCTTTTGCTCACTGAATTGAATCTGGCCCATTGACTGGGGTAATGGGGTTGCCAAGTCAGAAAAAGCTAGTAGGTTTGGCACTTTTTATTTCAACTTATTCAAGAACATACTAGCAATGTCTTTCTTTTGGACACGGTAGTACTAATACTTTTTAATACTCTGAATTCTAATAATAGAACTACTGATGCATAGTTCACACAAAAGGAAATTCAAAAGTTCTAGGTAGAAAACGTAAACATAAACAAAGATCCAGCACCGAATGGTATTCATCCCAGGGTACCAAACGTGCTTTGCTCAGTGATTGCCAAACCTCTTTACTTAATTTTTCAGGATTCATTGAGGTCTGGAATGGTGCAGAGATATTGGTAAATTGCTAAAGTGGTGCCGCTATCCAAAAAGGGATCCCATTCTCAACCTCAAAACTATAGGTCGGTTAGTCTGATGTCAGTGATAGAAAAAAGCTTTAAGGATGGATATTAACAGATAAGTTATTATGACAAACTAAAAGGATTATGAGTTTGTGGTAGGATGGTTTAATGCTGGCATGGTTTTATTAGTCTTGCTAGATGAATTAAATTGCATTCTTCGAGGAGGTGAGCAGGAACCTTGACTCTGGGATGGCAGTGGATTTCATATGCTTAGAATTTTCTAAAGCATTTGATACAGTACCAAGCACAAGATTACAGGTTAAATTAATGCATTTTGGCCTGGAACCTATATTTGTACTTGGATAGAAAACTGGCTGAAGGAAAGATTACAAAGAGTGGTGGTAAATGGAACATTTTCTAATTGGACTAGTATTGTTCAATTCTAAATTCAACCTTTGATATATCTGCCCATAAATGGCAATGTGTTGGGAGTTTCCTTAATTGAGACCTATCTGGATATTTTCATAGATAGCAAAATGTTTAATGCCAGGCAGTGTCACTCAGTGGATACTAAAGCAAATAAACCACTGTCTTGCATATAAAAAGGGCATTCACTCAAGTAATGAAAACATCATTGTGCTTCTTTATAGGTCCCCTGGTAAGGATTCGTGTATGCAGTGCAGTTTTGGGCTCCAGTCCATAAGAAAGCTACAATTGAGCTAAAGAGGGTGCAGAGATATGCAACTAGACTAGTTTAATGGATGGAAGATTTCAATTATGAATGTAGACTATCAAGGATGGGGCTGGTTTGTTTGAAAAAAAAAACGCCTCTCGAGGAGACATAATTGGACCTTACAAGTATCTTAGAGGACATTATAGACAAATAGCAAGGGACCACATTACCCAGAAAGAGGATCACCACAAAGGCCACTATAGACTAGAGGAAAGAACTTTCATTTGAAGCAGCATAGGTGGTTCTTCGCAGTGAGGGCATTGAGGTTGTGGAATACCCTGCCGGATGTTTTTGTGATTGCTGATTCAGGTTTTTAAGAGAGGTTTTGATGATTTATTGGACAAGCATAATTTCCAAGGCTATTGTGATACTAAAATCTTCAATTAGTATAGATATTGGTGTATATATATATATATATATAGTTTATGTGACTATATGGAGGGTAGGTATGAGTGTGTGTTTCATTTGGTGGGGTTGCATTTGATGGACTTTGGTATTTTTAATCCAATTTAACTATGTTACTAAAAAAATGACATTTTACTTCAACTTACAGAAATACGATTGTAAAACTATCAGTCAGCATTTTTTTTTGCTCCTGGTTATATTGCTACGTGTTTATTGTAATGGGTCCAGATTAATGTATTTATTATTTTTGAATTTCACAAATATTATAAGAAAAGTTTCACAAAGCCCATCGATCAATATATAAATGGTTTAATTGCAGTTAAACTTGTTAAGATCACCTAGGAGCTATTTGGAATTCTGTAGTTTAAAATTATGTCTGTGACTTAAACATAAGAACAACAACAGACATGGAAGTCTGACCAATATAATAGAGTGTAAATTAGAAAATTCCAGATCAAGATTTATTACTCTTGCACTCACATATCACCTGCAGCACTGCTGTCTAGTCCAAATGTGGCAGAGCACTGGTTGGAGACAAGGCACAGCCCAGACAATACTCTGCAAAAAGGGTGTTAAATCTTTAGGCAGGTATATATAGTATTGGCCGTGTGGACATTACATTTCACATATCTCTATGAGAATCTACAGTATTGAATATTTTTGTTGAGAGCACAGTTAGGAGTCCAGGCTATGACCAAATGTCATAACGAAAAGCAATACAATACAAGGTCAGTATCATGTAGCTTAAAGGAGAACTAAACCCTAAAATTAAATATGGACAAAAATGCCATATTTTATATACTGGACTTATTGCTCCAGCCTAAATTTTCAGTTTCTCAATAGTAGCAATGATCCAGAACTACAAAGTTGTCACAGGGGGTCACCATCTAGGAAAGTGTCTACGACACTCACATGCTCAGTGGGCTCTGTGAAGCTGTTGAGAAGCTAAGCGTAGGGGTTGTCACAAACGATCAAGTAGAAAATTAGGTTTGTCTATATATATATTATATATTTTGGTGTATTGGAGATCCAAGGTGCGCTTTATGTACAAATGATGATCAAATAAAAAAGTAATAAGGAATTTGTCATCTTTATTGGATCATAAATATATTAGGTGTACAATGTTTCATAATGATTTAAAACATGTGATGAACTCTTCTGAATGATCCAATTCTGGGGCTTGAGGCTCCCCAGTCACTGTATTTCCTGTATTGTCCAGGTCTCATGTAGTACTGACGTCCTCGGAAGTTGGGTTCCTCGTAGAACATCCAGTGGCCATCAAACACATTGCAGGAGTGAATGTCATGGAAACGGAATCGATCATAAGTATTGGGGCAGTCATCAAAGAACTCCATCATCTGCCCTTGGTAGTCTCCTCTTTCATAGATTCTCATTTTGTATTGGCCATGGTGCTGTACACATATATTAATAAACATATGATTAAAAAAACAAGAAAGCCATGGATCTGGAAAATCTTTTCAATAGTCAGTCTACTAGCCCTACTAAATAATGATAAAGGCATGTACACATGGTTCAGTTCTATAATAGTCCTTTAGTACGATATACATGTTTAAATGCAATATTTAGCAATTTACCCATATACCATGCTACTGTTTTTTCCCATTCATTGCTGTAATACCATTTTATATTATAAGAAATATTTAATTATCAACAACTTAGTTCAATGTAATAATAGGTCCACAAGTTTCTGCAGGTTAAAACATATTACCATGTAGCATTTTGTACTGGGGAAACGTTCTGCCATTTCTGATATTTATTTTTTACATTTCTTTAATTCCTATATAAAATTGTAGACTGCTGTGCAACCACTTGTGCATCAATATCAAAATCGAATTTATCTTTATTCTAAATAAAGAACATTATAAATAAATGTAGGAGTAATGAATGCTCTTCATATTGTACCCCCAGGGAAATTGCAACAAATCTTACAAATGACAGGCTCTTACTTAAACTGTCCATGTATCCAATTTGAAAAAAGCCAAAGAATCATGTATAATAATTATTATTCTAGCTTTCCTACTATTGCAGCACTACAGAAGTTTTAGGAAAGCTTTGAAAACTCACCTGGGGAATAAAACGACAGGACCTGATGTTGTCATTGAAGCCCATCCATCTCTGGAAGTCTGGGTATTCTCCTCTCCACAGGTAATACTGGTGTCCCCTGTAACTGGGGTGCTCATAGAGGATCCAGTTTCCACCCTCTACCCTGATGGAGTTACAGCGATTGAAGTATGAGGACAGGTCAGAACAGTCTGAGCCACACTCATACTGGCGACCTTGGAAATTCCTTTCCTCGTAAAAGAAGATCTAAAAAAAGACATTGTAGGTTCAAATATTATTTTTCATACATCTGGAACTGAAGCACTTCATTCTGATATTAGTTACACTTATCTATGCCAACATATTACACAATGCTATACAACAGAATTGAAAACACATAAATGCAGCTTTGAGAACAGTAAGATGATAAACCTTGTAAACAGACACTTTGAATGTATTTTACGAATAAGCAGAATAGCTAGTGTTTTTTAAAAAAACAAAAAATTGGATAGAACAATGTTCCTTTAAGGGATATTAAATAAAACAACCGCAGGTTGATTCTTCTTAAAATTGGGTATATATTATGTTTAAGTTGGATCTGGACCTCAAATTTACAAAATGTAGTTGAATACTACAGTACAGTAATTAGAAATTATCAGAATTATCAAGATATTTTCAAGGTTCTGACTTACCTTTCCCATTGTGAATGGATAGCAGTTTCAGTACCACTGAAGTGAGAGAAGAGACAGCTTATATATATATGCCCTGTATTGCTGCTGTCTGCATCTGCTCAGTCTGGAACATATATTTTTGACAGGTAAGTAAAATGTACAGATCTTTTGTCTTGTATTGTTTCATTTAATGTTGTGCTGTGACAGTTGTTTCTGTGTTCTTACTGCCACCTATATTCCATGGCTTTACCTAAAGAGCTGCCCAGCATTTTCAACAATTTAGTCATTATCTATAAAGAACACATGCTTCTCACAACACACACTCCATTTATAGTGAAATATTATAATATGGAAACTTTGAAGCATAATAATGAACTATGCATGGTCCTACTAGTTGTGTTATATCTTTATGCCATGCTTATATTCAGTTGTTTGGAAATAAAATACCTTTTCTTATTATATATTGGTGGAAGGGATTTGGGTAAATTCCAATTGTTGCAGTGCAGTTAATCCTATATGAGGCCCAGCTACTTTTAAATTAGAGGCAGCTTCTCAACTAGATCAAGTTATTTTAACGGGTGACTTTAATTATCCAGACAACGGGCCAGATTCGATTCAGTGAGAAAAAAGTTTGTCACGTGAAAATCTCATGGACGAGATTCAATTTTAGATGCAATTCAAGAAAACTTATCTCAGTGTTTATCCTGTAAAACTCTATCGAAGTCTATGGGGTAAAACTAGAACTGGATACGTCCATTACTTTTCACATGATAAACTATGAAATACCTTTTGCTCACTGAATTAAATCTGGCCCATTGACTGGGGTAATGGGGTTGCCAAGTCAGAAAAAGCTAGCAGGTTTGGCACTTTTTATTTCAACTTATTCAAGAACATACTAGCAATGTCTTTCTTTTGGACACGGTAGTACTAATACTTTTTAATACTCTGAATTCTAATAATAGAACTACTGATGCATAGTTCACACAAAAGGAAATTCAAAAGTGTCTAGGTAGAAAACATAAACATAAACAAAGATCCAGCACCGAATGGTATTCATCCCAGGGTACCAAACGTGCTTTGCTCAGTGATTGCCAAACCTCTTTACTTAATTTTTCAGGATTCATTGAGGTCTGGAATGGTGCAGAGATATTGGTAAATTGCTAAAGTGGTGCCGCTATCCAAAAAGGGATCCCACTCTCAACCTCAAAACTATAGGTCGGTTAGTCTGATGTCAGTGATAGAAAAAAGCTTTAAGGATGGATATTAACAGATAAGTTATTATGACAAACTAAAAGGATTATGAGTTTGTGATAGGATGGTTTAATGCTGGCATGGTTTTATTAGTCTTGCTAGACAAATTAAATTGCATTCTTCGAGGAGGTGAGCAGGAACCTTGACTCTGGGATGGCAGTGGATTTCATATGCTTAGAATTTTCTAAAGCATTTGATACAGTACCAAGCACAAGATTACAGGTTAAATTAATGCATTTTGGCCTGGAACCTATATTTGTACTTGGATAGAAAACTGGCTGAAGGAAAGATTACAAAGAGTGGTGGTAAATGGAACATTTTCTAATTGGACTAGTATTGTTCAATTCTAAATTCAACCATTGATATATCTGCCCATAAATGGCAATGTGTTGGGAGTTCCTTAATTGAGACCTATCTGGATATTTTCATAGATAGCAAAATGTTTAATGCCAGGCAGTGTCACTCAGTGGCTACTAAAGCAAATGAACCACTGTCTTGCATATAAAAAGGGCATTCACTCAAGTAATGAAAACATCATTGTGCCTCTTTATAGGTCCCCTGGTAAGGATTCGTGTATGCAGTGCAGTTTTGGGCTCCAGTCCATAAGAAAGCTACAATTGAGCTAAAGAGGGTGCAGAGATGTGCAACTAGACTAGTTTAATGGATGGAAGATTTCAATTATGAATGTAGACTATCAAGGATGGGGCTGGTTTGTTTGAAAAAAACGCCTCTCGAGGAGACATAATTGGACCTTACAAGTATCTTAGAGGACATTATAGACAAATAGCAAGGGACCACATTACCCAGAAAGAGGATCACCACAAAGGCCACCCCTATAGACTAGAGGAAAGAACTTTCATTTGAAGCAGCATAGGTGGTTCTTCGCAGTGAGGGCATTGAGGTTGTGGAATACCCTGCCGGATGTTTTTGTGATTGCTGATTCAGGTTTTTAAGAGAGGTTTTGATGATTTATTGGACAAGCATAATTTCCAAGGCTATTGTGATACTAAAATCTTCAATTAGTATAGATATTGGTGTATATATATATATATATATATATATAGTTTATGTGACTATATGGAGGGTAGGTATGAGTGTGTGTTTCATTTGGTGGGGTTGCACTTGATGGACTTTGGTATTTTTAATCCAATTTAACTATGTTACTAAAAAAATGACATTTTACTTCAACTTACAGAAATACGATTATAAAACTATCAGTCAGCATTTTTTTTTTTGCTCCTGGTTATATTGCTACGTGTTTATTGTAATGGGTCCAGATTAATGTATTTATTATTTTTGAATTTCACAAATATTATAAGAAAAGTTTCACAAAGCCCATCGATCAATATATAAATGGTTTAATTGCAGTTAAACTTGTTAAGATCACCTAGGAGCTATTTGGAATTCTGTAGTTTAAAATTATGTCTGTGACTTAAACATAAGAACAACAACAGACATGGAAGTCTGACCAATATAATAGAGTGTAAATTAGAAAATTCCAGATCAAAATTTATTACTCTTGCACTCACATATCACCTGCAGCACTGCTGTCTAGTCCAAATGTGGCAGAGCACTGGTTGGAGACAAGGCACAACCCAGACAATACTCTGCAAAAAGGGTGTTAAATCTTTAGGCAGGTATATATAGTATTGGCCGTGTGGACATTACATTTCACATATCTCTATGAGAATCTACAGTATTGAATATTTTTGTTGAGAGCACAGTTAGGAGTCCAGGCTATGACCAAATGTCATAACGAAAAGCAATACAATACAAGTTCAGTATCATGTAGCTTAAAGGAGAACTAAACCCTAAAATTAAATATGGACAAAAATGCCATATTTTATATACTGGACTTATTGCTCCAGCCTAAATTTTCAGTTTCTCAATAGTAGCAATGATCCAGAACTAAAAATTTGTCACAGGGGGTCACCATCTAGGAAAGTGTCTACGACACTCACATGCTCAGTGGGCTCTGTGAAGCTGTTGAGAAGCTAAGCGTAGGGGTTGTTGCAAACGATCAAGTAGAAAATTAGGTTTGTCTATATATATATTATATATTTTGGTGTATTGGAGATCCAAGGTGCGCTTTATGTACAAATGATGATTAAATAAAAAAGTAATAAGGAATTTGTCATCTTTATTGGATCATAAATATATTAGGTGTACAATGTTTCATAATGATTTAAAACATGTGATGAACTCTTCTGAATGATCCAATTCTGGGGCTTGAGGATCCCCAGTCACTGTATTTCCTGTATTGTCCAGGTCTCATGTAGTACTGACGTCCTCGGAAGTTGGGTTCCTCGTAGAACATCCAGTGGCCATCAAACACATTGCAGGAGTGAATGTCATGGAAACGGAATCGATCATAAGTATTGGGGCAGTCATCAAAGAACTCCATCATCTGCCCTTGGTAGTCTCCTCTTTCATAGATTCTCATTTTGTATTGGCCATGGTGCTGTACACATATATTAATAAACATATGATTAAAAAAACAAGAAAGCCATGGATCTGGAAAATCTTTTCAATAGTCAGTCTACTAGCCCTACTAAATAATGATAAAGGCATGTACACAAGGTTCAGTTCTATAATAGTCCTTTAGTACGATATACATGTTTAAATGCAATATTTAGCAATTTACCCATATACCATGCTACTGTTTTTTCCCATTCATTGCTATAATACCATTTTATATTATAAGAAATATTTAATTATCAACAACTTAGTTCAATGTAATAATAGGTCCACAAGTTTCTGCAGGTTAAAACATATTACCATGTAGCATTTTGTACTGGGGAAACGTTCTGCCATTTCTATTTATTTTTTACATTTCTTTAATTCCTATATAAAATTGTAGACTGCTGTGCAACCACTTGTGCATCAATATCAAAATCGAATTTATCTTTATTCTAAATAAAGAACATTATAAATAAATGTAGGAGTAATGAATGCTCTTCATATTGTACCCCCAGGGAAATTGCAACAAATCTTACAAATGACAGGCTCTTACTTAAACTGTCCATGTATCCAATTTGAAAAAAGCCAAAGAATCATGTATAATAATTATTATTCTAGCTTTCCTACTATTGCAGCACTACAGAAGTTTTAGGAAAACTTTGAAAACTCACCTGGGGAATAAAACGACAGGACCTGATGTTGTCATTGAAGCCCATCCATCTCTGGAAGTCTGGGTATTCTCCTCTCCACAGGTAATACTGGTGTCCCCTGTAACTGGGGTGCTCATAGAGGATCCAGTTTCCACCCTCTACCCTGATGGAGTTACAGCGATTGAAGTATGAGGACAGGTCAGAACAGTCTGAGCCACACTCATACTGGCGACCTTGGAAATTCCTTTCCTCGTAAAAGAAGATCTAAAAAAAGACATTGTAGGTTCAAATATTATTTTTCATACATCTGGAACTGAAGCACTTCATTCTGATATTAGTTACACTTATCTATGCCAACATATTACACAATGCTGTACAACAGAATTGAAAACACATAAATGCAGCTTTGAGAACAGTAAGATGATAAACCTTGTAAACAGACACTTTGAATGTATTTTACGAATAAGCAGAATAGCTAGTGTTTTTTAAAAAAACAAAAAATTGGATAGAACAATGTTCCTTTAAGGGATATTAAATAAAACAACCGCAGGTTGATTCTTCTTAAAATTGGGTATATATTATGTTTAAGTTGGATCTGGACCTCAAATTTACAAAATGTAGTTGAATACTACAGTACAGTAATTAGAAATGATCAGAATTATCAAGATATTTTCAAGGTTCTGACTTACCTTTCCCATTGTGAATGGATAGCAGTTTCAGTACCACTGAAGTGAGAGAAGAGACAGCCTATATATATATGCCCTGTATTGCTGCTGTCTGCATCTGCTCAGTCTGGAACATATATTTTTGACAGGTAAGTAAAATGTACAGATCTTTTGTCTTGTATTGTTTCGTTTAATGTTGTGCTGTGACAGTTGTTTCTGTGTTCTTACTGCCACCTATATTCCATGGCTTTACCTAAAGAGCTGCCCAGCATTTTCAACAATTTAGTCATTATCTATAAAGAACACATGCTTCTCACAACACACACTACATTTATAGTGAAATATTATAATATGGAAACTTTGAAGCATAATAATGAACTATGCATGGTCCTACTAGTTGTGTTATATCTTTATGCCATGCTTATATTCAGTTGTTTGGAAATAAAATACCTTTTCTTATTATATATTGGTGGAAGGGATTTGGGTAAATTCCAATTGTTGCAGTGCAGTTAATCCTATATGAGGCCCAGCTACTTTTAAATTAGAGGCAGCTTCTCAACTAGATCAAGTTATTTTAACGGGTGACTTTAATTATCCAGACAACGGGCCAGATTCGATTCAGTGAGAAAAAAGTTTGTCACGTGAAAATCTCATGGACGAGATTCAATTTTAGATGCAATTCAAGAAAACTTATCTCAGTGTTTATCCTGTAAAACTCTATCGAAGTCTATGGGGTAAAACTAGAACTGGATACGTCCATTACTTTTCACATGATAAACTATGAAATACCTTTTGCTCACTGAATTGAATCTGGCCCATTGACTGGGGTAATGGGGTTGCCAAGTCAGAAAAAGCTAGCAGGTTTGGCACTTTTTATTTCAACTTATTCAAGAACATACTAGCAATGTCTTTCTTTTGGACACGGTAGTACTAATACTTTTTACTACTCTGAATTCTAATAATAGAACTACTGATGCATAGTTCACACAAAAGGAAATTCAAAAGTGTCTAGGTAGAAAACATAAACATAAACAAAGATCCAGCACCGAATGGTATTCATCCCAGGGTACCAAACGTGCTTTGCTCAGTGATTGCCAAACCTCTTTACTTAATTTTTCAGGATTCATTGAGATCTGGAATGGTGCAGAGATATTGGTAAATTGCTAAAGTGGTGCCGCTATCCAAAAAGGGATCCCATTCTCAACCTCAAAACTATAGGTCGGTTAGTCTGATGTCAGTGATAGAAAAAAGCTTTAAGGATGGATATTAACAGATAAGTTATTATGACAAACTAAAAGGATTATGAGTTTGTGATAGGATGGTTTAATGCTGGCATGGTTTTATTAGTCTTGCTAGACAAATTAAATTGCATTCTTCGAGGAGGTGAGCAGGAACCTTGACTCTGGGATGGCAGTGGATTTCATATGCTTAGAATTTTCTAAAGCATTTGATACAGTACCAAGCACAAGATTACAGGTTAAATTAATGCATTTTGGCCTGGAACATATATTTGTACTTGGATAGAAAACTGGCTGAAGGAAAGATTACAAAGAGTGGTGGTAAATGGAACATTTTCTAATTGGACTAGTATTGTTCAATTCTAAATTCAACCTTTGATATATCTGCCCATAAATGGCAATGTGTTGGGAGTTTCCTTAATTGAGACCTATCTGGATATTTTCATAGATAGCAAAATGTTTAATGCCAGGCAGTGTCACTCAGTGGCTACTAAAGCAAATGAACCACTGTCTTGCATATAAAAAGGGCATTCACTCAAGTAATGAAAACATCATTGTGCCTCTTTATAGGTCCCCTGGTAAGGATTCGTGTATGCAGTGCAGTTTTGGGCTCCAGTCCATAAGAAAGCTACAATTGAGCTAAAGAGGGTGCAGAGATGTGCAACTAGACTAGTTTAATGGATGGAAGATTTCAATTATGAATGTAGACTATCAAGGATGGGGCTGGTTTGTTTGAAAAAAACGCCTCTCGAGGAGACATAATTGGACCTTATAAGTATCTTAGAGGACATTATAGACAAATAGCAAGGGACCACATTACCCAGAAAGAGGATCACCACAAAGGCCACCCCTATAGACTAGAGGAAAGAACTTTCATTTGAAGCAGCATAGGTGGTTCTTCGCAGTGAGGGCATTGAGGTTGTGGAATACCCTGCCGGATGTTTTTGTGATTGCTGATTCAGGTTTTTAAGAGAGGTTTTGATGATTTATTGGACAAGCATAATTTCCAAGGCTATTGTGATACTAAAATCTTCAATTAGTATAGATATTGGTGTATATATATATATATATATATATGTATATATATATATATATATATATATATATATATATATATATATATATAGTTTATGTGACTATATGGAGGGTAGGTATGAGTGTGTGTTTCATTTGGTGGGGTTGCACTTGATGGACTTTGGTATTTTTAATCCAATTTAACTATGTTACTAAAAAAATGACATTTTACTTCAACTTACAGAAATACGATTATAAAACTATCAGTCAGCATTTTTTTTTTTGCTCCTGGTTATATTGCTACGTGTTTATTGTAATGGGTCCAGATTAATGTATTTATTATTTTTGAATTTCACAAATATTATAAGAAAAGTTTCACAAAGCCCATCGATCAATATATAAATGGTTTAATTGCAGTTAAACTTGTTAAGATCACCTAGGAGCTATTTGGAATTCTGTAGTTTAAAATTATGTCTGTGACTTAAACATAAGAACAACAACAGACATGGAAGTCTGACCAATATAATAGAGTATAAATTAGAAAATTCCAGATCAAAATGTATTACTCTTGCACTCACATATCACCTGCAGCACTGCTGTCTAGTCCAAATGTGGCAGAGCACTGGTTGGAGACAAGGCACAACCCAGACAATACTCTGCAAAAAGGGTGTTAAATCTTTAGGCAGGTATATATAGTATTGGCCGTGTGGACATTACATTTCACATATCTCTATGAGAATCTACAGTATTGAATATTTTTGTTGAGAGCACAGTTAGGAGTCCAGGCTATGACCAAATGTCATAACGAAAAGCAATACAATACAAGTTCAGTATCATGTAGCTTAAAGGAGAACTAAACCCTAAAATTAAATATGGACAAAAATGCCATATTTTATATACTGGACTTATTGCTCCAGCCTAAATTTTCAGTTTCTCAATAGTAGCAATGATCCAGAACTAAAAATTTGTCACAGGGGGTCACCATCTAGGAAAGTGTCTACGACACTCACATGCTCAGTGGGCTCTGTGAAGCTGTTGAGGAGCTAAGCGTAGGGGTTGTCGCAAACGATCAAGTAGAAAATTAGGTTTGTCTATATATATATTATATATTTTGGTGTATTGGAGATCCAAGGTGCGCTTTATGTACAAATGATGATTAAATAAAAAAGTAATAAGGAATTTGTCATCTTTATTGGATCATAAATATATTAGGTGTACAATGTTTCATAATGATTTAAAACATGTGATGAACTCTTCTGAATGATCCAATTCTGGGGCTTGAGGCTCCCCAGTCACTGTATTTCCTGTATTGTCCAGGTCTCATGTAGTACTGACGTCCTCGGAAGTTGGGTTCCTCGTAGAACATCCAGTGGCCATCAAACACATTGCAGGAGTGAATGTCATGGAAACGGAATCGATCATAAGTATTGGGGCAGTCATCAAAGAACTCCATCATCTGCCCTTGGTAGTCTCCTCTTTCATAGATTCTCATTTTGTATTGGCCATGGTGCTGTACACATATATTAATAAACATATGATTAAAAAAACAAGAAAGCCATGGATCTGGAAAATCTTTTCAATAGTCAGTCTACTAGCCCTACTAAATAATGATAAAGGCATGTACACATGGTTCAGTTCTATAATAGTCCTTTAGTACGATATACATGTTTAAATGCAATATTTAGCAATTTACCCATATACCATGCTACTGTTTTTTCCCATTCATTGCTGTAATACCATTTTATATTATAAGAAATATTTAATTATCAACAACTTAGTTCAATGTAATAATAGGTCCACAAGTTTCTGCAGGTTAAAACATATTACCATGTAGCATTTTGTACTGGGGAAACGTTCTGCCATTTCTGATATTTATTTTTTACATTTCTTTAATTCCTATATAAAATTGTAGACTGCTGTGCAACCACTTGTGCATCAATATCAAAATCGAATTTATCTTTATTCTAAATAAAGAACATTATAAATAAATGTAGGAGTAATGAATGCTCTTCATATTGTACCCCCAGGGAAATTGCAACAAATCTTACAAATGACAGGCTCTTACTTAAACTGTCCATGTATCCAATTTGAAAAAAGCCAAAGAATCATGTATAATAATTATTATTCTAGCTTTCCTACTATTGCAGCACTACAGAAGTTTTAGGAAAGCTTTGAAAACTCACCTGGGGAATAAAACGACAGGACCTGATGTTGTCATTGAAGCCCATCCATCTCTGGAAGTCTGGGTATTCTCCTCTCCACAGGTAATACTGGTGTCCCCTGTAACTGGGGTGCTCATAGAGGATCCAGTTTCCACCCTCTACCCTGATGGAGTTACAGCGATTGAAGTATGAGGACAGGTCAGAACAGTCTGAGCCACACTCATACTGGCGACCTTGGAAATTCCTTTCCTCGTAAAAGAAGATCTAAAAAAAGACATTGTAGGTTCAAATATTATTTTTCATACATCTGGAACTGAAGCACTTCATTCTGATATTAGTTACACTTATCTATGCCAACATATTACACAATGCTATACAACAGAATTGAAAACACATAAATGCAGCTTTGAGAACAGTAAGATGATAAACCTTGTAAACAGACACTTTGAATGTATTTTACGAATAAGCAGAATAGCTAGTGTTTTTTAAAAAAACAAAAAATTGGATAGAACAATGTTCCTTTAAGGGATATTAAATAAAACAACCGCAGGTTGATTCTTCTTAAAATTGGGTATATATTATGTTTAAGTTGGATCTGGACCTCAAATTTACAAAATGTAGTTGAATACTACAGTACAGTAATTAGAAATTATCAGAATTATCAAGATATTTTCAAGGTTCTGACTTACCTTTCCCATTGTGAATGGATAGCAGTTTCAGTACCACTGAAGTGAGAGAAGAGACAGCTTATATATATATGCCCTGTATTGCTGCTGTCTGCATCTGCTCAGTCTGGAACATATATTTTTGACAGGTAAGTAAAATGTACAGATCTTTTGTCTTGTATTGTTTCATTTAATGTTGTGCTGTGACAGTTGTTTCTGTGTTCTTACTGCCACCTATATTCCATGGCTTTACCTAAAGAGCTGCCCAGCATTTTCAACAATTTAGTCATTATCTATAAAGAACACATGCTTCTCACAACACACACTCCATTTATAGTGAAATATTATAATATGGAAACTTTGAAGCATAATAATGAACTATGCATGGTCCTACTAGTTGTGTTATATCTTTATGCCATGCTTATATTCAGTTGTTTGGAAATAAAATACCTTTTCTTATTATATATTGGTGGAAGGGATTTGGGTAAATTCCAATTGTTGCAGTGCAGTTAATCCTATATGAGGCCCAGCTACTTTTAAATTAGAGGCAGCTTCTCAACTAGATCAAGTTATTTTAACGGGTGACTTTAATTATCCAGACAACGGGCCAGATTCGATTCAGTGAGAAAAAAGTTTGTCACGTGAAAATCTCATGGACGAGATTCAATTTTAGATGCAATTCAAGAAAACTTATCTCAGTGTTTATCCTGTAAAACTCTATCGAAGTCTATGGGGTAAAACTAGAACTGGATACGTCCATTACTTTTCACATGATAAACTATGAAATACCTTTTGCTCACTGAATTAAATCTGGCCCATTGACTGGGGTAATGGGGTTGCCAAGTCAGAAAAAGCTAGCAGGTTTGGCACTTTTTATTTCAACTTATTCAAGAACATACTAGCAATGTCTTTCTTTTGGACACGGTAGTACTAATACTTTTTAATACTCTGAATTCTAATAATAGAACTACTGATGCATAGTTCACACAAAAGGAAATTCAAAAGTGTCTAGGTAGAAAACGTAAACATAAACAAAGATCCAGCACCGAATGGTATTCATCCCAGGGTACCAAACGTGCTTTGCTCAGTGATTGCCAAACCTCTTTACTTAATTTTTCAGGATTCATTGAGGTCTGGAATGGTGCAGAGATATTGGTAAATTGCTAAAGTGGTGCCGCTATCCAAAAAGGGATCCCACTCTCAACCTCAAAACTATAGGTCGGTTAGTCTGATGTCAGTGATAGAAAAAAGCTTTAAGGATGGATATTAACAGATAAGTTATTATGACAAACTAAAAGGATTATGAGTTTGTGATAGGATGGTTTAATGCTGGCATGGTTTTATTAGTCTTGCTAGACAAATTAAATTGCATTCTTCGAGGAGGTGAGCAGGAACCTTGACTCTGGGATGGCAGTGGATTTCATATGCTTAGAATTTTCTAAAGCATTTGATACAGTACCAAGCACAAGATTACAGGTTAAATTAATGCATTTTGGCCTGGAACCTATATTTGTACTTGGATAGAAAACTGGCTGAAGGAAAGATTACAAAGAGTGGTGGTAAATGGAACATTTTCTAATTGGACTAGAATTGTTCAATTCTAAATTCAACCATTGATATATCTGCCCATAAATGGCAATGTGTTGGGAGTTCCTTAATTGAGACCTATCTGGATATTTTCATAGATAGCAAAATGTTTAATGCCAGGCAGTGTCACTCAGTGGCTACTAAAGCAAATGAACCACTGTCTTGCATATAAAAAGGGCATTCACTCAAGTAATGAAAACATCATTGTGCCTCTTTATAGGTCCCCTGGTAAGGATTCGTGTATGCAGTGCAGTTTTGGGCTCCAGTCCATAAGAAAGCTACAATTGAGCTAAAGAGGGTGCAGAGATGTGCAACTAGACTAGTTTAATGGATGGAAGATTTCAATTATGAATGTAGACTATCAAGGATGGGGCTGGTTTGTTTGAAAAAAACGCCTCTCGAGGAGACATAATTGGACCTTACAAGTATCTTAGAGGACATTATAGACAAATAGCAAGGGACCACATTACCCAGAAAGAGGATCACCACAAAGGCCACCCCTATAGACTAGAGGAAAGAACTTTCATTTGAAGCAGCATAGGTGGTTCTTCGCAGTGAGGGCATTGAGGTTGTGGAATACCCTGCCGGATGTTTTTGTGATTGCTGATTCAGGTTTTTAAGAGAGGTTTTGATGATTTATTGGACAAGCATAATTTCCAAGGCTATTGTGATACTAAAATCTTCAATTAGTATAGATATTGGTGTATATATATATATATATATATATATAGTTTATGTGACTATATGGAGGGTAGGTATGAGTGTGTGTTTCATTTGGTGGGGTTGCACTTGATGGACTTTGGTATTTTTAATCCAATTTAACTATGTTACTAAAAAAATGACATTTTACTTCAACTTACAGAAATACGATTATAAAACTATCAGTCAGCATTTTTTTTTTTGCTCCTGGTTATATTGCTACGTGTTTATTGTAATGGGTCCAGATTAATGTATTTATTATTTTTGAATTTCACAAATATTATAAGAAAAGTTTCACAAAGCCCATCGATCAATATATAAATGGTTTAATTGCAGTTAAACTTGTTAAGATCACCTAGGAGCTATTTGGAATTCTGTAGTTTAAAATTATGTCTGTGACTTAAACATAAGAACAACAACAGACATGGAAGTCTGACCAATATAATAGAGTGTAAATTAGAAAATTCCAGATCAAAATTTATTACTCTTGCACTCACATATCACCTGCAGCACTGCTGTCTAGTCCAAATGTGGCAGAGCACTGGTTGGAGACAAGGCACAACCCAGACAATACTCTGCAAAAAGGGTGTTAAATCTTTAGGCAGGTATATATAGTATTGGCCGTGTGGACATTACATTTCACATATCTCTATGAGAATCTACAGTATTGAATATTTTTGTTGAGAGCACAGTTAGGAGTCCAGGCTATGACCAAATGTCATAACGAAAAGCAATACAATACAAGTTCAGTATCATGTAGCTTAAAGGAGAACTAAACCCTAAAATTAAATATGGACAAAAATGCCATATTTTATATACTGGACTTATTGCTCCAGCCTAAATTTTCAGTTTCTCAATAGTAGCAATGATCCAGAACTAAAAATTTGTCACAGGGGGTCACCATCTAGGAAAGTGTCTACGACACTCACATGCTCAGTGGGCTCTGTGAAGCTGTTGAGAAGCTAAGCGTAGGGGTTGTTGCAAACGATCAAGTAGAAAATTAGGTTTGTCTATATATATATTATATATTTTGGTGTATTGGAGATCCAAGGTGCGCTTTATGTACAAATGATGATTAAATAAAAAAGTAATAAGGAATTTGTCATCTTTATTGGATCATAAATATATTAGGTGTACAATGTTTCATAATGATTTAAAACATGTGATGAACTCTTCTGAATGATCCAATTCTGGGGCTTGAGGATCCCCAGTCACTGTATTTCCTGTATTGTCCAGGTCTCATGTAGTACTGACGTCCTCGGAAGTTGGGTTCCTCGTAGAACATCCAGTGGCCATCAAACACATTGCAGGAGTGAATGTCATGGAAACGGAATCGATCATAAGTATTGGGGCAGTCATCAAAGAACTCCATCATCTGCCCTTGGTAGTCTCCTCTTTCATAGATTCTCATTTTGTATTGGCCATGGTGCTGTACACATATATTAATAAACATATGATTAAAAAAACAAGAAAGCCATGGATCTGGAAAATCTTTTCAATAGTCAGTCTACTAGCCCTACTAAATAATGATAAAGGCATGTACACAAGGTTCAGTTCTATAATAGTCCTTTAGTACGATATACATGTTTAAATGCAATATTTAGCAATTTACCCATATACCATGCTACTGTTTTTTCCCATTCATTGCTATAATACCATTTTATATTATAAGAAATATTTAATTATCAACAACTTAGTTCAATGTAATAATAGGTCCACAAGTTTCTGCAGGTTAAAACATATTACCATGTAGCATTTTGTACTGGGGAAACGTTCTGCCATTTCTATTTATTTTTTACATTTCTTTAATTCCTATATAAAATTGTAGACTGCTGTGCAACCACTTGTGCATCAATATCAAAATCGAATTTATCTTTATTCTAAATAAAGAACATTATAAATAAATGTAGGAGTAATGAATGCTCTTCATATTGTACCCCCAGGGAAATTGCAACAAATCTTACAAATGACAGGCTCTTACTTAAACTGTCCATGTATCCAATTTGAAAAAAGCCAAAGAATCATGTATAATAATTATTATTCTAGCTTTCCTACTATTGCAGCACTACAGAAGTTTTAGGAAAACTTTGAAAACTCACCTGGGGAATAAAACGACAGGACCTGATGTTGTCATTGAAGCCCATCCATCTCTGGAAGTCTGGGTATTCTCCTCTCCACAGGTAATACTGGTGTCCCCTGTAACTGGGGTGCTCATAGAGGATCCAGTTTCCACCCTCTACCCTGATGGAGTTACAGCGATTGAAGTATGAGGACAGGTCAGAACAGTCTGAGCCACACTCATACTGGCGACCTTGGAAATTCCTTTCCTCGTAAAAGAAGATCTAAAAAAAGACATTGTAGGTTCAAATATTATTTTTCATACATCTGGAACTGAAGCACTTCATTCTGATATTAGTTACACTTATCTATGCCAACATATTACACAATGCTGTACAACAGAATTGAAAACACATAAATGCAGCTTTGAGAACAGTAAGATGATAAACCTTGTAAACAGACACTTTGAATGTATTTTACGAATAAGCAGAATAGCTAGTGTTTTTTAAAAAAAACAAAAAATTGGATAGAACAATGTTCCTTTAAGGGATATTAAATAAAACAACCGCAGGTTGATTCTTCTTAAAATTGGGTATATATTATGTTTAAGTTGGATCTGGACCTCAAATTTACAAAATGTAGTTGAATACTACAGTACAGTAATTAGAATTGAAAGATATTTTCAAGGTTCTGACTTACCTTTCCCATTGTGAATGGATAGCAGTTTCAGTACCACTGAAGTGAGAGAAGAGACAGCCTATATATATATGCCCTGTATTGCTGCTGTCTGCATCTGCTCAGTCTGGAACATATATTTTTGACAGGTAAGTAAAATGTACAGATCTTTTGTCTTGTATTGTTTCGTTTAATGTTGTGCTGTGACAGTTGTTTCTGTGTTCTTACTGCCACCTATATTCCATGGCTTTACCTAAAGAGCTGCCCAGCATTTTCAACAATTTAGTCATTATCTATAAAGAACACATGCTTCTCACAACACACACTACATTTATAGTGAAATATTATAATATGGAAACTTTGAAGCATAATAATGAACTATGCATGGTCCTACTAGTTGTGTTATATCTTTATGCCATGCTTATATTCAGTTGTTTGGAAATAAAATACCTTTTCTTATTATATATTGGTGGAAGGGATTTGGGTAAATTCCAATTGTTGCAGTGCAGTTAATCCTATATGAGGCCCAGCTACTTTTAAATTAGAGGCAGCTTCTCAACTAGATCAAGTTATTTTAACGGGTGACTTTAATTATCCAGACAACGGGCCAGATTCGATTCAGTGAGAAAAAAGTTTGTCACGTGAAAATCTCATGGACGAGATTCAATTTTAGATGCAATTCAAGAAAACTTATCTCAGTGTTTATCCTGTAAAACTCTATCGAAGTCTATGGGGTAAAACTAGAACTGGATACGTCCATTACTTTTCACATGATAAACTATGAAATACCTTTTGCTCACTGAATTGAATCTGGCCCATTGACTGGGGTAATGGGGTTGCCAAGTCAGAAAAAGCTAGCAGGTTTGGCACTTTTTATTTCAACTTATTCAAGAACATACTAGCAATGTCTTTCTTTTGGACACGGTAGTACTAATACTTTTTAATACTCTGAATTCTAATAATAGAACTACTGATGCATAGTTCACACAAAAGGAAATTCAAAAGTGTCTAGGTAGAAAACGTAAACATAAACAAAGATCCAGCACCGAATGGTATTCATCCCAGGGTACCAAACGTGCTTTGCTCAGTGATTGCCAAACCTCTTTACTTAATTTTTCAGGATTCATTGAGATCTGGAATGGTGCAGAGATATTGGTAAATTGCTAAAGTGGTGCCGCTATCCAAAAAGGGATCCCATTCTCAACCTCAAAACTATAGGTCGGTTAGTCTGATGTCAGTGATAGAAAAAAGCTTTAAGGATGGATATTAACAGATAAGTTATTATGACAAACTAAAAGGATTATGAGTTTGTGATAGGATGGTTTAATGCTGGCATGGTTTTATTAGTCTTGCTAGACAAATTAAATTGCATTCTTCGAGGAGGTGAGCAGGAACCTTGACTCTGGGATGGCAGTGGATTTCATATGCTTAGAATTTTCTAAAGCATTTGATACAGTACCAAGCACAAGATTACAGGTTAAATTAATGCATTTTGGCCTGGAACATATATTTGTACTTGGATAGAAAACTGGCTGAAGGAAAGATTACAAAGAGTGGTGGTAAATGGAACATTTTCTAATTGGACTAGTATTGTTCAATTCTAAATTCAACCTTTGATATATCTGCCCATAAATGGCAATGTGTTGGGAGTTTCCTTAATTGAGACCTATCTGGATATTTTCATAGATAGCAAAATGTTTAATGCCAGGCAGTGTCACTCAGTGGCTACTAAAGCAAATGAACCACTGTCTTGCATATAAAAAGGGCATTCACTCAAGTAATGAAAACATCATTGTGCCTCTTTATAGGTCCCCTGGTAAGGATTCGTGTATGCAGTGCAGTTTTGGGCTCCAGTCCATAAGAAAGCTACAATTGAGCTAAAGAGGGTGCAGAGATGTGCAACTAGACTAGTTTAATGGATGGAAGATTTCAATTATGAATGTAGACTATCAAGGATGGGGCTGGTTTGTTTGAAAAAAATGCCTCTCGAGGAGACATAATTGGACCTTATAAGTATCTTAGAGGACATTATAGACAAATAGCAAGGGACCACATTACCCAGAAAGAGGATCACCACAAAGGCCACCCCTATAGACTAGAGGAAAGAACTTTCATTTGAAGCAGCATAGGTGGTTCTTCGCAGTGAGGGCATTGAGGTTGTGGAATACCCTGCCGGATGTTTTTGTGATTGCTGATTCAGGTTTTTAAGAGAGGTTTTGATGATTTATTGGACAAGCATAATTTCCAAGGCTATTGTGATACTAAAATCTTCAATTAGTATAGATATTGGTGTATATATATATATATATATATGTATATATATATATATATATATATATATATATATATATAGTTTATGTGACTATATGGAGGGTAGGTATGAGTGTGTGTTTCATTTGGTGGGGTTGCACTTGATGGACTTTGGTATTTTTAATCCAATTTAACTATGTTACTAAAAAAATGACATTTTACTTCAACTTACAGAAATACGATTATAAAACTATCAGTCAGCATTTTTTTTTTTGCTCCTGGTTATATTGCTACGTGTTTATTGTAATGGGTCCAGATTAATGTATTTATTATTTTTGAATTTCACAAATATTATAAGAAAAGTTTCACAAAGCCCATCGATCAATATATAAATGGTTTAATTGCAGTTAAACTTGTTAAGATCACCTAGGAGCTATTTGGAATTCTGTAGTTTAAAATTATGTCTGTGACTTAAACATAAGAACAACAACAGACATGGAAGTCTGACCAATATAATAGAGTGTAAATTAGAAAATTCCAGATCAAAATGTATTACTCTTGCACTCACATATCACCTGCAGCACTGCTGTCTAGTCCAAATGTGGCAGAGCACTGGTTGGAGACAAGGCACAACCCAGACAATACTCTGCAAAAAGGGTGTTAAATCTTTAGGCAGGTATATATAGTATTGGCCGTGTGGACATTACATTTCACATATCTCTATGAGAATCTACAGTATTGAATATTTTTGTTGAGAGCACAGTTAGGAGTCCAGGCTATGACCAAATGTCATAACGAAAAGCAATACAATACAAGTTCAGTATCATGTAGCTTAAAGGAGAACTAAACCCTAAAATTAAATATGGACAAAAATGCCATATTTTATATACTGGACTTATTGCTCCAGCCTAAATTTTCAGTTTCTCAATAGTAGCAATGATCCAGAACTAAAAATTTGTCACAGGGGGTCACCATCTAGGAAAGTGTCTACGACACTCACATGCTCAGTGGGCTCTGTGAAGCTGTTGAGGAGCTAAGCGTAGGGGTTGTCGCAAACGATCAAGTAGAAAATTAGGTTTGTCTATATATATATTATATATTTTGGTGTATTGGAGATCCAAGGTGCGCTTTATGTACAAATGATGATTAAATAAAAAAGTAATAAGGAATTTGTCATCTTTATTGGATCATAAATATATTAGGTGTACAATGTTTCATAATGATTTAAAACATGTGATGAACTCTTCTGAATGATCCAATTCTGGGGCTTGAGGCTCCCCAGTCACTGTATTTCCTGTATTGTCCAGGTCTCATGTAGTACTGACGTCCTCGGAAGTTGGGTTCCTCGTAGAACATCCAGTGGCCATCAAACACATTGCAGGAGTGAATGTCATGGAAACGGAATCGATCATAAGTATTGGGGCAGTCATCAAAGAACTCCATCATCTGCCCTTGGTAGTCTCCTCTTTCATAGATTCTCATTTTGTATTGGCCATGGTGCTGTACACATATATTAATAAACATATGATTAAAAAAACAAGAAAGCCATGGATCTGGAAAATCTTTTCAATAGTCAGTCTACTAGCCCTACTAAATAATGATAAAGGCATGTACACATGGTTCAGTTCTATAATAGTCCTTTAGTACGATATACATGTTTAAATGCAATATTTAGCAATTTACCCATATACCATGCTACTGTTTTTTCCCATTCATTGCTGTAATACCATTTTATATTATAAGAAATATTTAATTATCAACAACTTAGTTCAATGTAATAATAGGTCCACAAGTTTCTGCAGGTTAAAACATATTACCATGTAGCATTTTGTACTGGGGAAACGTTCTGCCATTTCTGATATTTATTTTTTACATTTCTTTAATTCCTATATAAAATTGTAGACTGCTGTGCAACCACTTGTGCATCAATATCAAAATCGAATTTATCTTTATTCTAAATAAAGAACATTATAAATAAATGTAGGAGTAATGAATGCTCTTCATATTGTACCCCCAGGGAAATTGCAACAAATCTTACAAATGACAGGCTCTTACTTAAACTGTCCATGTATCCAATTTGAAAAAAGCCAAAGAATCATGTATAATAATTATTATTCTAGCTTTCCTACTATTGCAGCACTACAGAAGTTTTAGGAAAGCTTTGAAAACTCACCTGGGGAATAAAACGACAGGACCTGATGTTGTCATTGAAGCCCATCCATCTCTGGAAGTCTGGGTATTCTCCTCTCCACAGGTAATACTGGTGTCCCCTGTAACTGGGGTGCTCATAGAGGATCCAGTTTCCACCCTCTACCCTGATGGAGTTACAGCGATTGAAGTATGAGGACAGGTCAGAACAGTCTGAGCCACACTCATACTGGCGACCTTGGAAATTCCTTTCCTCGTAAAAGAAGATCTAAAAAAAGACATTGTAGGTTCAAATATTATTTTTCATACATCTGGAACTGAAGCACTTCATTCTGATATTAGTTACACTTATCTATGCCAACATATTACACAATGCTATACAACAGAATTGAAAACACATAAATGCAGCTTTGAGAACAGTAAGATGATAAACCTTGTAAACAGACACTTTGAATGTATTTTACGAATAAGCAGAATAGCTAGTGTTTTTTAAAAAAACAAAAAATTGGATAGAACAATGTTCCTTTAAGGGATATTAAATAAAACAACCGCAGGTTGATTCTTCTTAAAATTGGGTATATATTATGTTTAAGTTGGATCTGGACCTCAAATTTACAAAATGTAGTTGAATACTACAGTACAGTAATTAGAAATGATCAGAATTATCAAGATATTTTCAAGGTTCTGACTTACCTTTCCCATTGTGAATGGATAGCAGTTTCAGTACCACTGAAGTGAGAGAAGAGACAGCTTATATATATATGCCCTGTATTGCTGCTGTCTGCATCTGCTCAGTCTGGAACATATATTTTTGACAGGTAAGTAAAATGTACAGATCTTTTGTCTTGTATTGTTTCATTTAATGTTGTGCTGTGACAGTTGTTTCTGTGTTCTTACTGCCACCTATATTCCATGGCTTTACCTAAAGAGCTGCCCAGCATTTTCAACAATTTAGTCATTATCTATAAAGAACACATGCTTCTCACAACACACACTCCATTTATAGTGAAATATTATAATATGGAAACTTTGAAGCATAATAATGAACTATGCATGGTCCTACTAGTTGTGTTATATCTTTATGCCATGCTTATATTCAGTTGTTTGGAAATAAAATACCTTTTCTTATTATATATTGGTGGAAGGGATTTGGGTAAATTCCAATTGTTGCAGTGCAGTTAATCCTATATGAGGCCCAGCTACTTTTAAATTAGAGGCAGCTTCTCAACTAGATCAAGTTATTTTAACGGGTGACTTTAATTATCCAGACAACGGGCCAGATTCGATTCAGTGAGAAAAAAGTTTGTCACGTGAAAATCTCATGGACGAGATTCAATTTTAGATGCAATTCAAGAAAACTTATCTCAGTGTTTATCCTGTAAAACTCTATCGAAGTCTATGGGGTAAAACTAGAACTGGATACGTCCATTACTTTTCACATGATAAACTATGAAATACCTTTTGCTCACTGAATTAAATCTGGCCCATTGACTGGGGTAATGGGGTTGCCAAGTCAGAAAAAGCTAGCAGGTTTGGCACTTTTTATTTCAACTTATTCAAGAACATACTAGCAATGTCTTTCTTTTGGACACGGTAGTACTAATACTTTTTAATACTCTGAATTCTAATAATAGAACTACTGATGCATAGTTCACACAAAGGGAAATTCAAAAGTGTCTAGGTAGAAAACGTAAACATAAACAAAGATCCAGCACCGAATGGTATTCATCCCAGGGTACCAAACGTGCTTTGCTCAGTGATTGCCAAACCTCTTTACTTAATTTTTCAGGATTCATTGAGGTCTGGAATGGTGCAGAGATATTGGTAAATTGCTAAAGTGGTGCCGCTATCCAAAAAGGGATCCCACTCTCAACCTCAAAACTATAGGTCGGTTAGTCTGATGTCAGTGATAGAAAAAAGCTTTAAGGATGGATATTAACAGATAAGTTATTATGACAAACTAAAAGGATTATGAGTTTGTGATAGGATGGTTTAATGCTGGCATGGTTTTATTAGTCTTGCTAGACAAATTAAATTGCATTCTTCGAGGAGGTGAGCAGGAACCTTGACTCTGGGATGGCAGTGGATTTCATATGCTTAGAATTTTCTAAAGCATTTGATACAGTACCAAGCACAAGATTACAGGTTAAATTAATGCATTTTGGCCTGGAACCTATATTTGTACTTGGATAGAAAACTGGCTGAAGGAAAGATTACAAAGAGTGGTGGTAAATGGAACATTTTCTAATTGGACTAGTATTGTTCAATTCTAAATTCAACCATTGATATATCTGCCCATAAATGGCAATGTGTTGGGAGTTCCTTAATTGAGACCTATCTGGATATTTTCATAGATAGCAAAATGTTTAATGCCAGGCAGTGTCACTCAGTGGCTACTAAAGCAAATGAACCACTGTCTTGCATATAAAAAGGGCATTCACTCAAGTAATGAAAACATCATTGTGCCTCTTTATAGGTCCCCTGGTAAGGATTCGTGTATGCAGTGCAGTTTTGGGCTCCAGTCCATAAGAAAGCTACAATTGAGCTAAAGAGGGTGCAGAGATGTGCAACTAGACTAGTTTAATGGATGGAAGATTTCAATTATGAATGTAGACTATCAAGGATGGGGCTGGTTTGTTTGAAAAAAACGCCTCTCGAGGAGACATAATTGGACCTTACAAGTATCTTAGAGGACATTATAGACAAATAGCAAGGGACCACATTACCCAGAAAGAGGATCACCACAAAGGCCACCCCTATAGACTAGAGGAAAGAACTTTCATTTGAAGCAGCATAGGTGGTTCTTCGCAGTGAGGGCATTGAGGTTGTGGAATACCCTGCCGGATGTTTTTGTGATTGCTGATTCAGGTTTTTAAGAGAGGTTTTGATGATTTATTGGACAAGCATAATTTCCAAGGCTATTGTGATACTAAAATCTTCAATTAGTATAGATATTGGTGTATATATATATATATATATATATAGTTTATGTGACTATATGGAGGGTAGGTATGAGTGTGTGTTTCATTTGGTGGGGTTGCACTTGATGGACTTTGGTATTTTTAATCCAATTTAACTATGTTACTAAAAAAATGACATTTTACTTCAACTTACAGAAATACGATTATAAAACTATCAGTCAGCATTTTTTTTTTTGCTCCTGGTTATATTGCTACGTGTTTATTGTAATGGGTCCAGATTAATGTATTTATTATTTTTGAATTTCACAAATATTATAAGAAAAGTTTCACAAAGCCCATCGATCAATATATAAATGGTTTAATTGCAGTTAAACTTGTTAAGATCACCTAGGAGCTATTTGGAATTCTGTAGTTTAAAATTATGTCTGTGACTTAAACATAAGAACAACAACAGACATGGAAGTCTGACCAATATAATAGAGTGTAAATTAGAAAATTCCAGATCAAAATTTATTACTCTTGCACTCACATATCACCTGCAGCACTGCTGTCTAGTCCAAATGTGGCAGAGCACTGGTTGGAGACAAGGCACAACCCAGACAATACTCTGCAAAAAGGGTGTTAAATCTTTAGGCAGGTATATATAGTATTGGCCGTGTGGACATTACATTTCACATATCTCTATGAGAATCTACAGTATTGAATATTTTTGTTGAGAGCACAGTTAGGAGTCCAGGCTATGACCAAATGTCATAACGAAAAGCAATACAATACAAGTTCAGTATCATGTAGCTTAAAGGAGAACTAAACCCTAAAATTAAATATGGACAAAAATGCCATATTTTATATACTGGACTTATTGCTCCAGCCTAAATTTTCAGTTTCTCAATAGTAGCAATGATCCAGAACTAAAAATTTGTCACAGGGGGTCACCATCTAGGAAAGTGTCTACGACACTCACATGCTCAGTGGGCTCTGTGAAGCTGTTGAGAAGCTAAGCGTAGGGGTTGTTGCAAACGATCAAGTAGAAAATTAGGTTTGTCTATATATATATTATATATTTTGGTGTATTGGAGATCCAAGGTGCGCTTTATGTACAAATGATGATTAAATAAAAAAGTAATAAGGAATTTGTCATCTTTATTGGATCATAAATATATTAGGTGTACAATGTTTCATAATGATTTAAAACATGTGATGAACTCTTCTGAATGATCCAATTCTGGGGCTTGAGGATCCCCAGTCACTGTATTTCCTGTATTGTCCAGGTCTCATGTAGTACTGACGTCCTCGGAAGTTGGGTTCCTCGTAGAACATCCAGTGGCCATCAAACACATTGCAGGAGTGAATGTCATGGAAACGGAATCGATCATAAGTATTGGGGCAGTCATCAAAGAACTCCATCATCTGCCCTTGGTAGTCTCCTCTTTCATAGATTCTCATTTTGTATTGGCCATGGTGCTGTACACATATATTAATAAACATATGATTAAAAAAACAAGAAAGCCATGGATCTGGAAAATCTTTTCAATAGTCAGTCTACTAGCCCTACTAAATAATGATAAAGGCATGTACACAAGGATCAGTTCTATAATAGTCCTTTAGTACGATATACATGTTTAAATGCAATATTTAGCAATTTACCCATATACCATGCTACTGTTTTTTCCCATTCATTGCTATAATACCATTTTATATTATAAGAAATATTTAATTATCAACAACTTAGTTCAATGTAATAATAGGTCCACAAGTTTCTGCAGGTTAAAACATATTACCATGTAGCATTTTGTACTGGGGAAACGTTCTGCCATTTCTATTTATTTTTTACATTTCTTTAATTCCTATATAAAATTGTAGACTGCTGTGCAACCACTTGTGCATCAATATCAAAATCGAATTTATCTTTATTCTAAATAAAGAACATTATAAATAAATGTAGGAGTAATGAATGCTCTTCATATTGTACCCCCAGGGAAATTGCAACAAATCTTACAAATGACAGGCTCTTACTTAAACTGTCCATGTATCCAATTTGAAAAAAGCCAAAGAATCATGTATAATAATTATTATTCTAGCTTTCCTACTATTGCAGCACTACAGAAGTTTTAGGAAAACTTTGAAAACTCACCTGGGGAATAAAACGACAGGACCTGATGTTGTCATTGAAGCCCATCCATCTCTGGAAGTCTGGGTATTCTCCTCTCCACAGGTAATACTGGTGTCCCCTGTAACTGGGGTGCTCATAGAGGATCCAGTTTCCACCCTCTACCCTGATGGAGTTACAGCGATTGAAGTATGAGGACAGGTCAGAACAGTCTGAGCCACACTCATACTGGCGACCTTGGAAATTCCTTTCCTCGTAAAAGAAGATCTAAAAAAAGACATTGTAGGTTCAAATATTATTTTTCATACATCTGGAACTGAAGCACTTCATTCTGATATTAGTTACACTTATCTATGCCAACATATTACACAATGCTGTACAACAGAATTGAAAACACATAAATGCAGCTTTGAGAACAGTAAGATGATAAACCTTGTAAACAGACACTTTGAATGTATTTTACGAATAAGCAGAATAGCTAGTGTTTTTTAAAAAAACAAAAAATTGGATAGAACAATGTTCCTTTAAGGGATATTAAATAAAACAACCGCAGGTTGATTCTTCTTAAAATTGGGTATATATTATGTTTAAGTTGGATCTGGACCTCAAATTTACAAAATGTAGTTGAATACTACAGTACAGTAATTAGAAATGATCAGAATTATCAAGATATTTTCAAGGTTCTGACTTACCTTTCCCATTGTGAATGGATAGCAGTTTCAGTACCACTGAAGTGAGAGAAGAGACAGCCTATATATATATGCCCTGTATTGCTGCTGTCTGCATCTGCTCAGTCTGGAACATATATTTTTGACAGGTAAGTAAAATGTACAGATCTTTTGTCTTGTATTGTTTCGTTTAATGTTGTGCTGTGACAGTTGTTTCTGTGTTCTTACTGCCACCTATATTCCATGGCTTTACCTAAAGAGCTGCCCAGCATTTTCAACAATTTAGTCATTATCTATAAAGAACACATGCTTCTCACAACACACACTCCATTTATAGTGAAATATTATAATATGGAAACTTTGAAGCATAATAATGAACTATGCATGGTCCTACTAGTTGTGTTATATCTTTATGCCATGCTTATATTCAGTTGTTTGGAAATAAAATACCTTTTCTTATTATATATTGGTGGAAGGGATTTGGGTAAATTCCAATTGTTGCAGTGCAGTTAATCCTATATGAGGCCCAGCTACTTTTAAATTAGAGGCAGCTTCTCAACTAGATCAAGTTATTTTAACGGGTGACTTTAATTATCCAGACAACGGGCCAGATTCGATTCAGTGAGAAAAAAGTTTGTCACGTGAAAATCTCATGGACGAGATTCAATTTTAGATGCAATTCAAGAAAACTTATCTCAGTGTTTATCCTGTAAAACTCTATCGAAGTCTATGGGGTAAAACTAGAACTGGATACGTCCATTACTTTTCACATGATAAACTATGAAATACCTTTTGCTCACTGAATTGAATCTGGCCCATTGACTGGGGTAATGGGGTTGCCAAGTCAGAAAAAGCTAGCAGGTTTGGCACTTTTTATTTCAACTTATTCAAGAACATACTAGCAATGTCTTTCTTTTGGACACGGTAGTACTAATACTTTTTACTACTCTGAATTCTAATAATAGAACTACTGATGCATAGTTCACACAAAAGGAAATTCAAAAGTGTCTAGGTAGAAAACATAAACATAAACAAAGATCCAGCACCGAATGGTATTCATCCCAGGGTACCAAACGTGCTTTGCTCAGTGATTGCCAAACCTCTTTACTTAATTTTTCAGGATTCATTGAGATCTGGAATGGTGCAGAGATATTGGTAAATTGCTAAAGTGGTGCCGCTATCCAAAAAGGGATCCCATTCTCAACCTCAAAACTATAGGTCGGTTAGTCTGATGTCAGTGATAGAAAAAAGCTTTAAGGATGGATATTAACAGATAAGTTATTATGACAAACTAAAAGGATTATGAGTTTGTGATAGGATGGTTTAATGCTGGCATGGTTTTATTAGTCTTGCTAGACAAATTAAATTGCATTCTTCGAGGAGGTGAGCAGGAACCTTGACTCTGGGATGGCAGTGGATTTCATATGCTTAGAATTTTCTAAAGCATTTGATACAGTACCAAGCACAAGATTACAGGTTAAATTAATGCATTTTGGCCTGGAACATATATTTGTACTTGGATAGAAAACTGGCTGAAGGAAAGATTACAAAGAGTGGTGGTAAATGGAACATTTTCTAATTGGACTAGTATTGTTCAATTCTAAATTCAACCTTTGATATATCTGCCCATAAATGGCAATGTGTTGGGAGTTTCCTTAATTGAGACCTATCTGGATATTTTCATAGATAGCAAAATGTTTAATGCCAGGCAGTGTCACTCAGTGGCTACTAAAGCAAATGAACCACTGTCTTGCATATAAAAAGGGCATTCACTCAAGTAATGAAAACATCATTGTGCCTCTTTATAGGTCCCCTGGTAAGGATTCGTGTATGCAGTGCAGTTTTGGGCTCCAGTCCATAAGAAAGCTACAATTGAGCTAAAGAGGGTGCAGAGATGTGCAACTAGACTAGTTTAATGGATGGAAGATTTCAATTATGAATGTAGACTATCAAGGATGGGGCTGGTTTGTTTGAAAAAAACGCCTCTCGAGGAGACATAATTGGACCTTATAAGTATCTTAGAGGACATTATAGACAAATAGCAAGGGACCACATTACCCAGAAAGAGGATCACCACAAAGGCCACCCCTATAGACTAGAGGAAAGAACTTTCATTTGAAGCAGCATAGGTGGTTCTTCGCAGTGAGGGCATTGAGGTTGTGGAATACCCTGCCGGATGTTTTTGTGATTGCTGATTCAGGTTTTTAAGAGAGGTTTTGATGATTTATTGGACAAGCATAATTTCCAAGGCTATTGTGATACTAAAATCTTCAATTAGTATAGATATTGGTGTATATATATATATATATATATATATGTATATATATATATATATATATATATATATATATATATATATAGTTTATGTGACTATATGGAGGGTAGGTATGAGTGTGTGTTTCATTTGGTGGGGTTGCACTTGATGGACTTTGGTATTTTTAATCCAATTTAACTATGTTACTAAAAAAATGACATTTTACTTCAACTTACAGAAATACGATTATAAAACTATCAGTCAGCATTTTTTTTTTTGCTCCTGGTTATATTGCTACGTGTTTATTGTAATGGGTCCAGATTAATGTATTTATTATTTTTGAATTTCACAAATATTATAAGAAAAGTTTCACAAAGCCCATCGATCAATATATAAATGGTTTAATTGCAGTTAAACTTGTTAAGATCACCTAGGAGCTATTTGGAATTCTGTAGTTTAAAATTATGTCTGTGACTTAAACATAAGAACAACAACAGACATGGAAGTCTGACCAATATAATAGAGTGTAAATTAGAAAATTCCAGATCAAAATGTATTACTCTTGCACTCACATATCACCTGCAGCACTGCTGTCTAGTCCAAATGTGGCAGAGCACTGGTTGGAGACAAGGCACAACCCAGACAATACTCTGCAAAAAGGGTGTTAAATCTTTAGGCAGGTATATATAGTATTGGCCGTGTGGACATTACATTTCACATATCTCTATGAGAATCTACAGTATTGAATATTTTTGTTGAGAGCACAGTTAGGAGTCCAGGCTATGACCAAATGTCATAACGAAAAGCAATACAATACAAGTTCAGTATCATGTAGCTTAAAGGAGAACTAAACCCTAAAATTAAATATGGACAAAAATGCCATATTTTATATACTGGACTTATTGCTCCAGCCTAAATTTTCAGTTTCTCAATAGTAGCAATGATCCAGAACTAAAAATTTGTCACAGGGGGTCACCATCTAGGAAAGTGTCTACGACACTCACATGCTCAGTGGGCTCTGTGAAGCTGTTGAGGAGCTAAGCGTAGGGGTTGTCGCAAACGATCAAGTAGAAAATTAGGTTTGTCTATATATATATTATATATTTTGGTGTATTGGAGATCCAAGGTGCGCTTTATGTACAAATGATGATTAAATAAAAAAGTAATAAGGAATTTGTCATCTTTATTGGATCATAAATATATTAGGTGTACAATGTTTCATAATGATTTAAAACATGTGATGAACTCTTCTGAATGATCCAATTCTGGGGCTTGAGGCTCCCCAGTCACTGTATTTCCTGTATTGTCCAGGTCTCATGTAGTACTGACGTCCTCGGAAGTTGGGTTCCTCGTAGAACATCCAGTGGCCATCAAACACATTGCAGGAGTGAATGTCATGGAAACGGAATCGATCATAAGTATTGGGGCAGTCATCAAAGAACTCCATCATCTGCCCTTGGTAGTCTCCTCTTTCATAGATTCTCATTTTGTATTGGCCATGGTGCTGTACACATATATTAATAAACATATGATTAAAAAAACAAGAAAGCCATGGATCTGGAAAATCTTTTCAATAGTCAGTCTACTAGCCCTACTAAATAATGATAAAGGCATGTACACATGGTTCAGTTCTATAATAGTCCTTTAGTACGATATACATGTTTAAATGCAATATTTAGCAATTTACCCATATACCATGCTACTGTTTTTTCCCATTCATTGCTGTAATACCATTTTATATTATAAGAAATATTTAATTATCAACAACTTAGTTCAATGTAATAATAGGTCCACAAGTTTCTGCAGGTTAAAACATATTACCATGTAGCATTTTGTACTGGGGAAACGTTCTGCCATTTCTGATATTTATTTTTTACATTTCTTTAATTCCTATATAAAATTGTAGACTGCTGTGCAACCACTTGTGCATCAATATCAAAATCGAATTTATCTTTATTCTAAATAAAGAACATTATAAATAAATGTAGGAGTAATGAATGCTCTTCATATTGTACCCCCAGGGAAATTGCAACAAATCTTACAAATGACAGGCTCTTACTTAAACTGTCCATGTATCCAATTTGAAAAAAGCCAAAGAATCATGTATAATAATTATTATTCTAGCTTTCCTACTATTGCAGCACTACAGAAGTTTTAGGAAAGCTTTGAAAACTCACCTGGGGAATAAAACGACAGGACCTGATGTTGTCATTGAAGCCCATCCATCTCTGGAAGTCTGGGTATTCTCCTCTCCACAGGTAATACTGGTGTCCCCTGTAACTGGGGTGCTCATAGAGGATCCAGTTTCCACCCTCTACCCTGATGGAGTTACAGCGATTGAAGTATGAGGACAGGTCAGAACAGTCTGAGCCACACTCATACTGGCGACCTTGGAAATTCCTTTCCTCGTAAAAGAAGATCTAAAAAAAGACATTGTAGGTTCAAATATTATTTTTCATACATCTGGAACTGAAGCACTTCATTCTGATATTAGTTACACTTATCTATGCCAACATATTACACAATGCTGTACAACAGAATTGAAAACACATAAATGCAGCTTTGAGAACAGTAAGATGATAAACCTTGTAAACAGACACTTTGAATGTATTTTACGAATAAGCAGAATAGCTAGTGTTTTTTAAAAAAACAAAAAATTGGATAGAACAATGTTCCTTTAAGGGATATTAAATAAAACAACCGCAGGTTGATTCTTCTTAAAATTGGGTATATATTATGTTTAAGTTGGATCTGGACCTCAAATTTACAAAATGTAGTTGAATACTACAGTACAGTAATTAGAAATGATCAGAATTATCAAGATATTTTCAAGGTTCTGACTTACCTTTCCCATTGTGAATGGATAGCAGTTTCAGTACCACTGAAGTGAGAGAAGAGACAGCCTATATATATATGCCCTGTATTGCTGCTGTCTGCATCTGCTCAGTCTGGAACATATATTTTTGACAGGTAAGTAAAATGTACAGATCTTTTGTCTTGTATTGTTTCGTTTAATGTTGTGCTGTGACAGTTGTTTCTGTGTTCTTACTGCCACCTATATTCCATGGCTTTACCTAAAGAGCTGCCCAGCATTTTCAACAATTTAGTCATTATCTATAAAGAACACATGCTTCTCACAACACACACTCCATTTATAGTGAAATATTATAATATGGAAACTTTGAAGCATAATAATGAACTATGCATGGTCCTACTAGTTGTGTTATATCTTTATGCCATGCTTATATTCAGTTGTTTGGAAATAAAATACCTTTTCTTATTATATATTGGTGGAAGGGATTTGGGTAAATTCCAATTGTTGCAGTGCAGTTAATCCTATATGAGGCCCAGCTACTTTTAAATTAGAGGCAGCTTCTCAACTAGATCAAGTTATTTTAACGGGTGACTTTAATTATCCAGACAACGGGCCAGATTCGATTCAGTGAGAAAAAAGTTTGTCACGTGAAAATCTCATGGACGAGATTCAATTTTAGATGCAATTCAAGAAAACTTATCTCAGTGTTTATCCTGTAAAACTCTATCGAAGTCTATGGGGTAAAACTAGAACTGGATACGTCCATTACTTTTGACATGATAAACTATGAAATACCTTTTGCTCACTGAATTAAATCTGGCCCATTGACTGGGGTAATGGGGTTGCCAAGTCAGAAAAAGCTAGCAGGTTTGGCACTTTTTATTTCAACTTATTCAAGAACATACTAGCAATGTCTTTCTTTTGGACACGGTAGTACTAATACTTTTTAATACTCTGAATTCTAATAATAGAACTACTGATGCATAGTTCACACAAAAGGAAATTCAAAAGTGTCTAGGTAGAAAACGTAAACATAAACAAAGATCCAGCACCGAATGGTATTCATCCCAGGGTACCAAACGTGCTTTGCTCAGTGATTGCCAAACCTCTTTACTTAATTTTTCAGGATTCATTGAGGTCTGGAATGGTGCAGAGATATTGGTAAATTGCTAAAGTGGTGCCGCTATCCAAAAAGGGATCCCATTCTCAACCTCAAAACTATAGGTCGGTTAGTCTGATGTCAGTGATAGAAAAAAGCTTTAAGGATGGATATTAACAGATAAGTTATTATGACAAACTAAAAGGATTATGAGTTTGTGATAGGATGGTTTAATGCTGGCATGGTTTTATTAGTCTTGCTAGACAAATTAAATTGCATTCTTCGAGGAGGTGAGCAGGAACCTTGACTCTGGGATGGCAGTGGATTTCATATGCTTAGAATTTTCTAAAGCATTTGATACAGTACCAAGCACAAGATTACAGGTTAAATTAATGCATTTTGGCCTGGAACATATATTTGTACTTGGATAGAAAACTGGCTGAAGGAAAGATTACAAAGAGTGGTGGTAAATGGAACATTTTCTAATTGGACTAGTATTGTTCAATTCTAAATTCAACCTTTGATATATCTGCCCATAAATGGCAATGTGTTGGGAGTTTCCTTAATTGAGACCTATCTGGATATTTTCATAGATAGCAAAATGTTTAATGCCAGGCAGTGTCACTCAGTGGCTACTAAAGCAAATGAACCACTGTCTTGCATATAAAAAGGGCATTCACTCAAGTAATGAAAACATCATTGTGCCTCTTTATAGGTCCCCTGGTAAGGATTCGTGTATGCAGTGCAGTTTTGGGCTCCAGTCCATAAGAAAGCTACAATTGAGCTAAAGAGGGTGCAGAGATGTGCAACTAGACTAGTTTAATGGATGGAAGATTTCAATTATGAATGTAGACTATCAAGGATGGGGCTGGTTTGTTTGAAAAAAACGCCTCTCGAGGAGACATAATTGGACCTTATAAGTATCTTAGAGGACATTATAGACAAATAGCAAGGGACCACATTACCCAGAAAGAGGATCACCACAAAGGCCACCCCTATAGACTAGAGGAAAGAACTTTCATTTGAAGCAGCATAGGTGGTTCTTCGCAGTGAGGGCATTGAGGTTGTGGAATACCCTGCCGGATGTTTTTGTGATTGCTGATTCAGGTTTTTAAGAGAGGTTTTGATGATTTATTGGACAAGCATAATTTCCAAGGCTATTGTGATACTAAAATCTTCAATTAGTATAGATATTGGTGTATATATATATATATATATATATATATATATGTATATATATATATATATATATATATATAGTTTATGTGACTATATGGAGGGTAGGTATGAGTGTGTGTTTCATTTGGTGGGGTTGCACTTGATGGACTTTGGTATTTTTAATCCAATTTAACTATGTTACTAAAAAAATGACATTTTACTTCAACTTACAGAAATACGATTATAAAACTATCAGTCAGCATTTTTTTTTTTGCTCCTGGTTATATTGCTACGTGTTTATTGTAATGGGTCCAGATTAATGTATTTATTATTTTTGAATTTCACAAATATTATAAGAAAAGTTTCACAAAGCCCATCGATCAATATATAAATGGTTTAATTGCAGTTAAACTTGTTAAGATCACCTAGGAGCTATTTGGAATTCTGTAGTTTAAAATTATGTCTGTGACTTAAACATAAGAACAACAACAGACATGGAAGTCTGACCAATATAATAGAGTGTAAATTCCAGATCAAAATGTATTACTCTTGCACTCACATATCACCTGCAGCACTGCTGTCTAGTCCAAATGTGGCAGAGCACTGGTTGGAGACAAGGCACAACCCAGACAATACTCTGCAAAAAGGGTGTTAAATCTTTAGGCAGGTATATATAGTATTGGCCGTGTGGACATTACATTTCACATATCTCTATGAGAATCTACAGTATTGAATATTTTTGTTGAGAGCACAGTTAGGAGTCCAGGCTATGACCAAATGTCATAACGAAAAGCAATACAATACAAGTTCAGTATCATGTAGCTTAAAGGAGAACTAAACCCTAAAATTAAATATGGACAAAAATGCCATATTTTATATACTGGACTTATTGCTCCAGCCTAAATTTTCAGTTTCTCAATAGTAGCAATGATCCAGAACTACAAAGTTGTCACAGGGGGTCACCATCTAGGAAAGTGTCTACGACACTCACATGCTCAGTGGGCTCTGTGAAGCTGTTGAGAAGCTAAGCGTAGGGGTTGTCGCAAACGATCAAGTATAAAATTAGGTTTGTCTATATATATATTATATATTTTGGTGTATTGGAGATCCAAGGTGCGCTTTATGTACAAATGATGATTAAATAAAAAAGTAATAAGGAATTTGTCATCTTTATTGGATCATAAATATATTAGGTGTACAATGTTTCATAATGATTTAAAACATGTGATGAACTCTTCTGAATGATCCAATTCTGGGGCTTGAGGCTCCCCAGTCACTGTATTTCCTGTATTGTCCAGGTCTCATGTAGTACTGACGTCCTCGGAAGTTGGGTTCCTCGTAGAACATCCAGTGGCCATCAAACACATTGCAGGAGTGAATGTCATGGAAACGGAATCGATCATAAGTATTGGGGCAGTCATCAAAGAACTCCATCATCTGCCCTTGGTAGTCTCCTCTTTCATAGATTCTCATTTTGTATTGGCCATGGTGCTGTACACATATATTAATAAACATATGATTAAAAAAACAAGAAAGCCATGGATCTGGAAAATCTTTTCAATAGTCAGTCTACTAGCCCTACTAAATAATGATAAAAGCATGTACACATGGTTCAGTTCTATAATAGTCCTTTAGTACGATATACATGTTTAAATGCAATATTTAGCAATTTACCCATATACCATGCTACTGTTTTTTCCCATTCATTGCTGTAATACCATTTTATATTATAAGAAATATTTAATTATCAACAACTTAGTTCAATGTAATAATAGGTCCACAAGTTTCTGCAGGTTAAAACATATTACCATGTAGCATTTTGTACTGGGGAAACGTTCTGCCATTTCTGATATTTATTTTTTACATTTCTTTAATTCCTATATAAAATTGTAGACTGCTGTGCAACCACTTGTGCATCAATATCAAAATCAAATTTATCTTTATTCTAAACAAAGAACATTATAAATAAATGTAGGAGTAATGAATGCTCTTCATATTGTACCCCCAGGGAAATTACAACAAATCTTACAAATGACAGGCTCTTACTTAAACTGTCCATGTATCCAATTTGAAAAAAGCCAAAGAATCATGTATAATAATTATTATTCTAGCTTTCCTACTATTGCAACACTACAGAAGTTTTAGGAAAGCTTTGAAAACTCACCTGGGGAATAAAACGACAGGACCTGATGTTGTCATTGAAGCCCATCCATCTCTGGAAGTCTGGGTATTCTCCTCTCCACAGGTAATACTGGTGTCCCCTGTAACTGGGGTGCTCATAGAGGATCCAGTTTCCACCCTCTACCCTGATGGAGTTACAGCGATTGAAGTATGAGGACAGGTCAGAACAGTCTGAGCCACACTCATACTGGCGACCTTGGAAATTCCTTTCCTCGTAAAAGAAGATCTAAAAAAAGACATTGTAGGTTCAAATATTATTTTTCATACATCTGGAACTGAAGCACTTCATTCTGATATTAGTTACACTTATCTATGCCAACATATTACACAATGCTGTACAACAGAATTGAAAACACATAAATGCAGCTTTGAGAACAGTAAGATGATAAACCTTGTAAACAAACACTTTGAATGTATTTTACGAATAAGCAGAATAGCTAGTGTTTTTTAAAAAAACAAAAAATTGGATAAAACAATGTTCCTTTAAGGGATATTAAATAAAACAACCGCAGGTTGATTCTTCTTAAAATTGGGTATATATTATGTTTAAGTTGGATCTGGACCTCAAATTTACAAAATGTAGTTGAATACTACAGTACAGTAATTAGAAATGATCAGAATTATCAAGATATTTTCAAGGTTCTGACTTACCTTTCCCATTGTGAATGGATAGCAGTTTCAGTACCACTGAAGTGAGAGAAGAGACAGCCTATATATATATGCCCTGTATTGCTGCTGTCTGCATCTGCTCAGTCTGGAACATATATTTTTGACAGGTAAGTAAAATGTACAGATCTTTTGTCTTGTATTGTTTCGTTTAATGTTGTGCTGTGACAGTTGTTTCTGTGTTCTTACTGCCACCTATATTCCATGGCTTTACCTAAAGAGCTGCCCAGCATTTTCAACAATTTAGTCATTATCTATAAAGAACACATGCTTCTCACAACACACACTCCATTTATAGTGAAATATTATAATATGGAAACTTTGAAGCATAAAAATGAACTATGCATGGTCCTACTAGTTGTGTTATATCTTTATGCCATGCTTATATTCAGTTGTTTGGAAATAAAATACCTTTTCTTATTATATATTGGTGGAAGGGATTTGGGTAAATTCCAATTGTTGCAGTGCAGTTAATCCTATATGAGGCTCAGCTACTTTTAAATTAGAGGCAGCTTCTCAACTAGATCAAGTTATTTTAATGGGTGACTTTAATTATCCAGACAACGGGCCAGATTCGATTCAGTGAGAAAAAAGTTTGTCACGTGAAAATCTCATGGACGAGATTCAATTTTAGATGCAATTCAAGAAAACTTATCTCAGTGTTTATCCTGTAAAACTCTATCGAAGTCTATGGGGTAAAACTAGAACTGGATACGTCCAGTACTTTTCACATGATAAACTATGAAATACCTTTTGCTCACTGAATTGAATCTGGCCCATTGACTGGGGTAATGGGGTTGCCAAGTCAGAAAAAGCTAACAGGTTTGGCAGTTTTTATTTCAACTTATTCAAGAACATACTAGCAATGTCTTTCTTTTGGACACGGTAGTACTAATACTTTTTAATACTCTGAATTCTAATAATAGAACTACTGATGCATAGTTCACACAAAAGGAAATTCAAAAGTGTCTAGGTAGAAAACGTAAACATAAACAAAGATCCAGCACCGAATGGTATTCATCCCAGGGTACCAAACGTGCTTTGCTCAGTGATTGCCAAACCTCTTTATTTTTCAGGATTCATTGAGGTCTGGAATGGTGCAGAGATATTGGTAAATTGCTAAAGTGGTGCCGCTATCCAAAAAGGGATCCCATTCTCAACCTCAAAACTATAGGTCGGTTAGTCTGATGTCAGTGATAGAAAAAAGCTTTAAGGATGGATATTAACAGAAAAGTTATTATGACAAACTAAAAGGATTATGAGTTTGTGATAGGATGGTTTAATGCTGGCATGGTTTTATTAATCTTGCTAGACAAATTAAATTGCATTCTTCGAGGAGGTGAGCAGAAACCTTGACTCTGGGATGGCAGTGGATTTCATATGCTTAGAATTTTCTAAAGCATTTGATACAGTACCATGCAGAAGATTACAGGTTAAATTAATGCATTTTGGCCTGGAACATATATATGTACTTGGATAGAAAACTGGCTGAAGGAAAGATTACAAAGAGTGGTGGTAAATGGAACATTTTCTAATTGGACTAGTATTGTTCAATTCTAAATTCAACCTTTGATATATCTGCCCATAAATGGCAATGTGTTGGGAGTTTCCTTAATTGAGACCTATCTGGATTTTTTTATAGATAGCAAAATGTTTAATGCCAGGCAGTGTCACTCAGTGGCTACTAAAGCAAATAAACCACTGTCTTGCATATAAAAAGGGCATTCACTCAAGTAATGAAAACATCATTGTGTCTCTTTATAGGTCCCCTTGGTAAGGATTCATGTATGCAGTGCAGTTTTGGGCTCCAGTCCATAAGAAAGCTATAATTGAGCTAAAGAGGGTGCAGAGATGTGCAACTAGACTAGTTTAATGGATGGAAGATTTAAATTATGAATGCAGACTATCAAGGATGGGGCTGGTTTGTTTGAAAAAAAAACGCCTGCGAGGAGACATGATTAGACCTTACAAGTATCTCAGAGGACATTATAGACAAATAGCAAGGGACCCCTTTACCCAGAAAGAGGATCACCACACCAAAGGCCACCCCTATAGACTAGAGGAAAGAACTTTCATTTGAAGCAGCATAGGTGGTTCTTCGTAGTGAGGGCATTGAGGTTGTGGAATACCCTGCCGGATGTTTTTGTGATTGCTGATTCAGGTTTTAAGAGAGGTTTTGATGATTTATTGGACAAGCATAATTTCCAAGGCTATTGTGATACTAAAATCTTCAATTAGTATACAGTAGATATTGGTATATATATATATATATATATATATATATATACAATATATATATATATATAGTTTATGTGACTATATGGAGGGTAGGTATGAGTGTGTGTTTCATTTGGAGGGGTTGCACTTGATGGACTTTGATATTTTTAATCCAATTTAAGTTTGTTACTAAAAAAATGATATTTTAATTCAACTTACAGAAATACCATTATAAAACTATCAGTCAGCATTTTTTTTTTGCTCCTGGTTATATTGCTACGTGTTTATTGTAATGGGTCCAGATTAATGTATTTATTATTTTTGAATTTCACAAATATTATCAGAAAAGTTTCACAAAGCCTAGTTGCAGTTAAACTTGTTAAGATCACCTAGGAGCTATTTGTAATTCTGTAGTCTAAAATTATGTCTGTGACTTAAACATAAGAACAACAGACATGGAAGTCTGACTAATATAATAGAGTGTAAATTAGAAAATTCCAGATCAAGATTTATTACTCTTGCACACCTGCATCACTGCTGTCTAGTCCAAATGTGGCAGAGCACTGGTTGGAGACAAGGCACAACCCAGACAATACTCTGCAAAAAGGGTGTTTTAATTTTTTAGGCAGGTATATATAGTATTGGCCATGTGGACATTACATTTCACATATCTCTATGAGAATCTACAGTATTGGATATTTTTGTTGAGAACACAGTTAGGAGTCCGGGCTATGACCAAATGTCATAAAGAAAAGCAATACAATACAAGTTCAGTATCATTTAGCTTAAAGGAGAACTAAACCCTAAAAATAAATATGGACAAAAATGCCATATTTTATATACTGAACTTATTGCTCCAGCCTAAATTTTCAGTTTCTCATTAGTAGCAATGATCCAGAACTACAAAGTTGTCACAGGGGGTCACCATCTAGGAAAGTGTTTGCGACACTCACATGCTCAATGGGCTCTGAGAAGCTGTTGAGAAGCTGTAGGTTTGTCTATATATATATATTATATATTTTGATGTATTGGAGATCCAAGGTGCACTTCATGTACAAATGATGATTACATAAAAAAGTAATAAGTAATTTGTCATCTTTATTGGATCATAAATATATTAGGTGTACAATGTTTCATAATGATTTAAAACATGTGATGAACTCTTCTGAATGATCCGATTCTGGGGCTTGAGGCTCCCCAGTCACTGTATTTCCTGTATTGTCCAGGTCTCATGTAGTACTGACGTCCTCGGAAGTTGGGTTCCTCGTAGAACATCCAGTGTCCATCAAACACATTGCATGAGTGAATGTCATGGAAACGGAATCGATCATAAGTATTGGGGCAGTCATCAAAGAACTCCATCATCTGCCCTTGGTAGTCTCCTCTTTCGTAGATTCTCATTTTGTATTGGCCATGGTGCTGTACACATATATTAAACATATGATTAAAAAAACAAGCAAGCCATGGATCTGGAAAATCTTTTCAATAGCCAGTCTACTAGCCCTACTAAATAATGATAAAGGCATGTACACATGGTTCAGTTCTATAATAGTCCTTTAGTACGATAAACATGTTTAAATTCAATATTTAGCAATTTACCCATATACCATGCTACTGTATTTTCCCATTCATTGCTGAAATACCATTTTATATTATAAGAAATATTTAATTATCAACAACTTAGTTCAATGTAATAATAGGTCCACAAGTTTCTGCAGGTTAAAACATATTACCATGTAACATTTTGTACTTGGGAAACTTTCTGCCATTTCTGATATATATTTTTTATATTTCTTTAATTACTATATAAAATTGTAGACTGCTGTGCAACCACTTGTGCATCAATATCAAAATCTAATTTATCTAAACAAAGAACATTATAAATAAATATAGGAGTAATGAATGCTCTTAATATTGTACCCCCAGGGAAATTGCAATAAATCTTACAAATCTTACTTAAACTGTCCATGCATCCAATTTGAAAAAAGCCAAAGAATCATGTATAATAATTATTATTCTAGCTTTCCTACTATTGCAGCACTACAGCAGTTTTAGGAAAGCTTTGAAAACTCACCTGGGGAATAAAACGACAGGACCTGATGTTGTCATTGAAGCCCATCCATCTCTGAAAGTCTGGGTATTCTCCTCTCCACAGGTAATACTGGTGTCCCCTGTAACTGGGGTGCTCATAGAGGATCCAGTTTCCACCCTCTACCCTGATGGAGTTACAGCGATTGAAGTATGAGGACAGGTCAGAACAGTCTGAGCCACACTCATATTGGCGACCTTGGAAATTCCTTTCCTCGTAAAAGAAGATCTAAAAAAAGACATTGTAGGTTCAAATATTATTTTTCATACATCTGGAACTGAAGCACTTCATTCTGATATTAGTTACACTTATCTATGCCAACATATTACACAATGCTGTACAACAGAATTGAAAACACATAAATGCAGCTTTGAGAACAGTAAGATGATAAACCTTGCAAACAGACACTTTGAATGTATTTTATGAATAAGCAGAATATCTAGTGTTTTTTAAAAAACAAAAAATTGGATAGAACAATGTTCCTTTAAGGGAAATTAAATAAAACAACCGCAGGTTGATTCTTCTTAAAATTGGGTATATATTATGTTTAAGTTGGATCTGGACCTCAAATTTACAAAATGTAGTTGAATACTACAGTACAGTAATTAGAAATGATCAGAATTATCAAGATAGATTCATGGTTCTGACTTACCTTTCCCATTGTGAATGGATAGCAGTTTCAGTACCACTGAAGTGAGAGAAGAGACTATATATATGCCCTGTATTGCTGCTGTCTGCATCTGCTCAGTCTGGAACATATATTTTTGACAGGTAAGTAAAATGTACAGATCTTTTGTCTTGTATTGTTTCGTTTAATGTTGTGCTGTGACAGTTGTTTCTGTGTTCTTACTGCCACCTATATTCCATGGCTTTACCTAAAGAGCTGCCCAGCATTTTCAACAATTTAGTCATTATCTATAAAGAACACATGCTTTTCACAACACACACTGCATTTATATTAAAATATTATAATATGGAAACTTTGAAGCATAATAATGAACTATGCATGGTCCTACTAGTTGTGTTATATCTTTATGCCATGCTTATATTCAGTTGTTTGGAAATAAAATACCTTTTCTTATTATATATTGGTGGAAGGGATTTAGGTAGATTGAGCAGCAGATGTTGTAAATTCCAATTGTTGAGGTGCAGCTAATCCTATATGAGGCCGAGCTACTTTTAAATTAGAGGCAGCTTCTCAACTAGATTAAGTTATTATAACGGGTGACTTTAATTATCCAGACAACGGGCCAGATACGATTCAGTGAGAAAAAAGTTTATCACGTGAAAATCTCATGGACGAGATTCAATTTTAGATGTAATTCAAGAAAACTTATCTCAATGTTTATCCTGTAAAAACTCTATTGAAGACTATGGGGTAAAACTAGAACTGGATACGTCCATGACTTTTCACATGATAAACTATGAAATAACTTTTGCTCACTGATTTGAATCTAGCCGATTGACTGGGTAATGGGGTTGCAAAGTCAGAAAAAGGTGGCAGGTTTGTCACTTTTTTATTTCATCTCATTCAAGAATATACTAGCAATGTCTTTCTTTTGGACAAGGTAGTACGAATACTTTTTTTTATCAATTCTTTATTTTTTTCATTTTTTTGAACAAAAATAAAAAGGAAATTGGGGGAAATGGGTTACAGGAAGGAAAACAAGGGAGGAAAGGAGAAGTGTTGTTCTATTCCACATTGTATACAGTTAAGAGTTCATATATTTTATCCATTATTATAATCACCACTAATATTATAAATAGAAATCCACATATATATTAATTTATTTTCTTCATAAATTCTACCCAAGGATGCCAAATTGACCAATATTTCTGACTTTGGTTGTGAATTAGGCAAGTAATTTCTTCCATTTGTCTAACTTCTTCTACTTTGGATAACCACTCTTTACACCTTGGGGGTTCTGTTGATTTCCAACTTATTGGAATTAAAGCTTTTGCCGCCTGTAATAAATGAAGGGTAAGTGGGTCTTTTAAAGTTGTGCTCCTATCATAATTCATATTCAACAGGATTGTCTGGGGCATATCAATTTGAATCTCTTGTTGTGTAACTTCATTTGTAATCTGAAGAACATCTTTCCAATATGCATGAATAACTGGGTAATTTATCCATATATGAGTATGGTTCCCCTCCAATATGTTACATCTCCAGCATTTCTCATTATTGTTAGGATAGCGTTTTTTCAGCTTCATCAGTGTATAATGCCAACGTGTAAGCAATTTATATACTGCTTCTCTAGTTCTAGCGGCTTTTGATGTCTTAAATGTGGATTTAAAAATATTTTTCCACCTATTGTCATTTATATCTATATTTAATTCTTCTGCCCATTCCTGACGTAGAGTGTCTGGGCCTACCGCCAAGGTTTCTACTAGAAGTTCATATAATTTCGAGAGAGGTTTAGCCAAGACCAAGAGTATGGTTTTCCATTGTGTTTCAGGTCTTTGCCAGTCCATGGATACTTTTGATTGGAAGTACTTTTGCAATTGGTTATATCCCCATACATCTCTAGGGTGTTGGTTCCATCTTTTTTGTATTTCAGCTAATGGGATTAACTTTCCATTTTTAATAAGATCTTTTAAAGTGGTTTCCCTAGTACCCATTTTCCCCATCTCTTAAATGACCCTTTTTCCAAATTTGGTGGAAATTCAGGATTAAACATTAAAGATTGTAATATGCAGGGACTATATGTTAGTCCTAGTCTAATTTTATTTTTATGCCATACTCCTAACGTGGCCCCCACTAAAGGGTGTTGCCATGCTGCTTTAGGTGTAAATTCCTTTTCGACCTATAAATTATTAATTAACAGAAATCCTGTCGTTAGATGTTCCAACTTAATTCAATATTTTTGTGGGTTAACTATAGACCAGTCTAATATCCTTACAAGATGTGTTGCTACATAATACAGGCAACAGTCCGGTAATCCTAGGCCCCTTTTTTCTTTTGGTGCTATCAATAAAATATGTTTTAACCTTGATTTCTTATTGCCCCATATAAATTTAGAAATCATCGATTTAAAAAAGGAGATTGGAATCATTATAGGTAATGTCTGGATAAAATACAAATGTTTAGGCATAAAAACCATCTTGATAGCCTGAATTTTACCAAACCATGATAATCTAAGTTTATCCCAAACATCTATCATTTTTTGGAGAGATATCATTAATGGGAGATAATCTTGGTACAATTTCCCAAGGTCTGGTCTTATTTTGATGCCCAGGTATTTTATATTTGGTTCAGTCCACTTAAAAGGAAAACTAGATTTCAGGTGTTGTATTCTAACATCTGATATATTTATATTCAAAATCTCGGATTTATTATAATTCACCTTAAAATTAGATAGTTCCCCAAAATTTTGCATGAGGGCCATGACCTTTGGCAATGATATAATTGGTTTAGTAAGATATAATAATAAATCATCAGCAAATGAAATACATTTATACTCCTTACCCTCTATAGTGATCCCAGATATATCAGGATCTTTTCTAATATGAGAAAGCAGTATTTCCATAACCAAAATAAATAGAACAGGGGACAACCTTGCCTCGTCCCATTGCAAATTTGTACTGTTGGCGACAATGTCCCATTAATTCTAATTCTGGCCGTGGGTCTCTCATTAAGGGCCATTATTCTATATATAATTGCATGGCCAAAACCAAAGCTATGCAAAGTCTGTTCAAGAAACGGCCAGGACACCCTATCGAATGACTTTTCAGCATCTGTAGTAAGAATAATTGAAGGTACTTTGTTCCCTTGGACATATTTCATCAATGATATAATTTTAAATATATTATCTTTTCCTTCCCGTTTAGGTGTAAAACCCGCCTGATCAGTATGAATAAGGTCCGGTAAGTATCTCTTTATCCTATTACTAAGTATTTTGGCATATATTTTTAGATCTATATTAATCAAGGAAATCGGTCTATAGCTTGGGCATAATTGTGGGTCCTTGTCAGGTTTAGGGAGTATGGTAATGTGCGCCTCCTTTGCTTGGGGATAAAAAGTATTATTCTCACCAATACTATTATAATAGCTAAGAAGTTGTGGAATTAATATTTTTTTTAAAGTTTTATAAAAAGAAGCAGTATAGCCGCCTGGTCCTGGGCTTTTCCCCGACGGTAAAGCATCTATACACTCTTCAATTTCCTTCTCTTCGAATGGGGAATCTAACTCTCTACCATAGTCACCAGTTTATTTATGTACACCTGCATTCTCAATAAAATCCTTCAATATATTCGAAGTCTGTTTTGGTTGGCGATGATACTTTTAAACAGTATAATGTTTGATAATATTCACAAAAGGCATCCACTATACCTTTAGTGTCATGGTGAATTTTGTTTCCCTTATCTTTTATTGATATGATGTGTGTTTGCGGTTGGATTTTTTTAATTGTCCTAGCAAAATATTTATTACATTTATCTCCTAACTCATAGTATTTCTGCTTGGTCCTTATATAACTCTTCTGAACCTTTTGGTTTAATAATGCCTTGAGTTGTAACCTTTTAAATTCTAAAGTAATCAATGTTTTTTGAGAAATATTTTCTTTGTGAGATTGTTCTAATTGTGAATTTTTTTTTAATAATGCCACTAATTCCTTTTCTTTTTCCTTGTTAAGGTGACTACCCATGGCAATTAAGTTACCTCGCAGGACGCACTTAAGAGTTTCCCACAATGTTTTTGGAGATACTTCTGGTGTAGCATTATTGTGTATTATTGTCTCTATTCACGTTTGTATTTGTTTGATCCAACCTTTTGTATGTAAAAAAAAAACTCATTAAAGCGCCACATATATTCCGCTTTTAGTGTTTTTGGTATGGCAAATTTTACTATGATAGGGGAATGATCTGATAATAAAATATTACCTATGTCTGCTTTTATAAATAATTTTAGCCAGTAATGAAACACAAATATGTAGTCAATGCGAGAATAAACTGAATGAACTTCTGAAAAGTATGTGTAATCTTTCTTTGTCGGGTTCAGTACCTTCCAAATGTCTATTAACTGCATCTGTGATAAACTTTTTTTTAATTTCTGTAAGGCCCTTATATTAAATATTTGTTTTTCCTGAGTCTACTAAGGAATTTAGGGTAACATTAAAATCTCCCCCTAAAATAATAAGACCTTCCCTGAAATTATCTAGGGCATTAAAAAAATGTTTTAAGTATTTCACTTGGCCCGTATTTGGGACATATAAGTTTGCAATGGTACAGATTTGATCAGCCAATTTCCCTTTCACCATAACATACCGGCCCTCCTTTTCCCTTTCACCATAACATACCGGCCCTCCTTATCGGTAACTGTCTCTAAATGCTTGAAGGGGAGATCTTTATGAATTATGGTCATCACTCCAAGGGATTTCCTAACTGGGTTGTTACATATATATATTTGGGGATAATTATATAACTGAAGTGCTGGCATATGGTTAATTTTAAAGTGAGATTCCTGAATCATTACAATTAATGCCTTTTGTTTTTTACATTGATGTACTATCTGCGCCAGTTTAACCGGTTCATTCAGACCATTAACATTAAATGACAATATATTGCCTTCCATATTAATTGTGTTAGCCATAGGCATCTACATATGAATTCTGGCAAAAATCATATGTTTCCTCAAAGTGTAGAGAACCACAAGGGGGTATGGGGACTGAAAGAGGGGAAAAAAGGGAATTTTTTTGCCACGGCAGGCTAGTCAGGGTACAGTCCCTGAACTGTGGTAACTTAACAGCGGCACGGGTGCAACGCACCATATAATTGGGGGTATGTGGTTGAATGATGCACCTTAGGATCATAACCAGTGCAATCACTCCCCTGATCTCAATCCACCTGCTATTTAAATATATATTAAAGTTATAATGATGTTATAATGATGGGGGGACAAATATCATATAATAACATTATCCGGTAAGTAAGTGGTCCTGAAACTAAATAACCATATTTACCTTCAATCCTATATTCCAGGTCTACCACTCTAGAAGAAGTCAATGTAGTGAACGACTTTTCCTACATTATAATCCATAACTAAAAAAGAAAAAGATCCATTATAATTTCCTAGTACACCATCATAATTCTTAAGAAACTAAAATATTTTAGATTTCTGAGGTCTCTGACTCTCTCTCCTTTCTATGTTGCTCTCTAACCTAAATATGAAACCCAAAGAAAAGCATGCATCACTAGTTTGTATTGTGTCTCTCAAAAGGGAGGAGAAGAGAGGAGGGAAGAAGAAAGAGAAAAAAAAAAGTACTAATACTTTTTAATACTCTGAATTCTAATAATATACAGTAACTACTGATGTATAAAGGTGTTTCTAATTAAACTTAAACATCTGCCAGCTGTGTCTTTGTCCTCCAATAAGAATAGCGTAGGTTTGTCTATTTATTATGCACACCCAACACTAAGCACTCTCTGCTGCTGCCTGCACTCTTCTTATGGGTGCCTGGGAACAGAAGGAGACACACAGCCAATGACTGTTTAACTTTAGCGCTCATGTGTTCTGAGTGGATTTGTTTGAAAAACTAAGTTTTAGTGATTTCTTCTTGCAAGCAGTACCAAATTTTTAATATGTTCAGACTGGAAAATGGATCCATATGATGTTGTGCACACACTAAGAGAACATACGTTTTGCATTAAAAGACATACATGGCAACTAAATCAAGTGCAAATGTGCCAAAATAAACAATTGGCTTATGATCAAAGATGGTGGCATGACGCTCCTTAAGTCATTATGGTTTTCAGCAAAAAAGGAGCACCAGCTCCTGTTCCAAGGTTAGCACTTATACAGTCATATGAAATAGTTTGGGAACCCCACTCAGCCTGAATAATAATTTACTCCACTTTCAAAAAAAATATAACAGTGGTATATCTTTGATTTCCCAGGAATATCTGAGTACTGGGGTGTTTTCTGAACAAAGATTTTTAGTGAAGCGGTATTCAGTTGCATGAAATTAATTCAAATGTGAAAAACTGGCTGTGCAAAAATTTGGGTACCTTTGTAATTCTGCTAATTTGAATGCATGTAACTGCTTAATACTGATTACTGGCAACATCAAATTGATTGGATTAGCTTGTTAAGCCTTGAACTTCATAGGTAGGTGTTCAATCATGAGAAAAAGATATTTAAGGTGGCCAATTACAAGTTTTGCTTCTGTTTGACTCTCCTCTGAAGAGTGACAGCATGGGATCCTCAAAGCAACTCTCAAAAGATCTGAAAACAAAGATTGTTCAGTATCATAGTTTAGGGGAAGGCTACATAAAGCTATCTTAGAGGTTTAAACTGTCAGTTTCAACTGTAAGGAATGTAATCAGGAAATGGAAGGCCACAGGCACAGTTGCTGTAAAACTCAGGTCTGGCAGGCCAAGAAAAATACAGGAGCAGCATATGCGGAGAATTGTGAGAATGGTTACAGACAGCCCAGGATCACCCAAAAGACCTGCAAGAACATCTTGCTGCAGATGGTGTATCTGTATTGTTCTACAATTCAGCAAAATTTGCACAAAGAACATCTGTATGGCAGGGTGATGAGCAAGAAGCCCTTTCTGCACTCATGCCACAAACAGAGTTGCTTGTTGTATGCAAAAGCTCATTTAGACAAGCCACAGTCATTTTTGAACAAAGTGCTTTGGACTGATGAAACAAAAATGTAGGAAGAAGAACACCGCATTCCAAGAAATACACCTGCTACCTACTGTCAAATTTGGTGGAGGTTCCATCATGCTGTGGGGCTGTGTGACTAGTTCAGGGACTGGGCCCTTGTTAAAGTCGAGGGTTGGATGAATTCAACCCAATATCAACAAATTCTTCAGGATAATGTTCAAGCATCAGTCACAAAGTTGAGGTTACACAGGGGTTGGATAGTCCAACAAGACAATGACCCTAAAGCCACTTCAAAATCTACAAAGGCATTTATGCAGAGAGAGAAGTACAATATTCTGGAATGGCTGTCACAGTACCCCAACTTGAATATCATTGAAAATGTATGGAATGATTTGAAGCAGGCTGTGCATGCTCGGCAGCAATCAATTTACTGGAGAAATTTTGTTTGGACGAATGGTCACAAATACCGCCATCCAGAATCCAGACACTAATCAAAGGCTATAGGAGGCGTCTAGAGGCTGTTACATTTGCAAAAGGAGGTTCAACTAAGTATTGATGTAATATCTCTGTTGGGGTGCCCACATTTATGCACCTGTATAATTTTGTTATGATGCATATTTTCTGTTAATCCAATAAACTTTATGACTGCTGACATACTACTGTTTCCATAAGGCATGTTATATATTAAAAGGAAGTTGCTACTTTGAAAGCTCAGCAATTGATAAACAAAACTCCAAATAATTAAGAGGGGTTCCCAAACTATTTCATATGACTGTATTAATTTTTAATACTTTTAGACTGGAAAATGGATACATATGATGTAGTGAACACACTAACAGGGGAATGTAATAAAAGTCGCAAAGAGCAAAACAATTCGCACCAATAAGACTAAAAATCCACATCTCGCAATGTAATATTGTTCCTTAAACTGTTATTGCATTGCGAATTTTAATTGCGCATTGCGAATTTTAATTGCGCACTCATAAGAAGTGCTTGAAGGTGCCGTAATCTTTTGGAGCAAACATAGCGACTTTTTCAGTAAGAAGTTTTATTACATTGACTGCACATTGGCGCAAACTATAAAATTCGCATTGGCGCAAACTATAAAAAAACGGTCTTTCACTGTCAGAAGTGGTCGCTAAACAGTTTCCGGGCTCGCAAAAGCTATATTACATTCGCACAAAGCTAAATTTGTTCGCGCAGAGGCATGACTTTTCGGATTGCGAATAGTTTTTCCGTTAGCGATTTTTATTACATTCCCCCGTAAGAGTCATACATGGTAAGTTGGTAACTAAGGCAAGTGCAAATGTACTGAAATCAACAACTGACTTATGATCAAAAATGGTGGCATGATGCTCCTTAAGCCATTATGGTTTTCAGCAAAAAGGAGCACTAGCTCCTGTTCCATGATTAGCACTTATATGAAACAAATTCTCACCTCTGGTAAATAAGATCGGCAGGCAGTATTAGTAAAAAAAAATTGGAGGTTCACAGAATCGAGGATGCAGTTTGGGATTCTGCCTTTTTCAGCAAAATTTGAATTTGGCCAACTGCAAGTGCTTGGCTGAACCAAATCTAAATCCTAAAAATCATCTGACTTTTTGTGACACAACAAGAAAGAAGAAACATTTTCTGTGTACGCGGTTCTCTTTCACCCCTAGTTTCCCTAATTTGCATATGCACATTCAGATATGGTTCAGTATTCTGCCAAATGTTTTGTGAAAAATTCAGGATTCAGCTGAATTCTAAAATATTGGATTCAATGCATTCCTAGAAGCTGCTATATTGTAATGTTCCATATTAAAGCACTCAGTCTCCATTGACACAAATAGGGTTGCCACCCTTTAAAAAAAAAAGGTGGCCAGTGGTGGGGGCGGAAAATAAAGGGGCGGGCGGGACACAAAAAGGGGTGGAGCCAATGAAGGATGCCGCAAAAGGGACGGAGCCACTAGGTAGCATCACAAAAGTGGTGGGGCCACCACCCGAAGCTGACGAAAATGTACATTTTCATCGGCGGGCAGGCCCGGGACTGGCAATCTGTGGGTTCTGGCAAATGCCAGAAGGGCTGGCTGGTGGCTGTTTGGACTGGTAGGGGGCTGTTTGGGCCTCTGCGTACTTGGAATGGCAGGGCCTATTTTGACTCCCAGTCCAGGCCTGTCGGCGGGCAAGGGATTTTGTAAATGGTATTACAAATTACCAGCAGCTACATTGCCGGTAAAATACCGGCCGGGTGGCAACCTTAGACATAAAACATGCAGGAAGTAGTGTTCTGGCTATTATGTTAGACACCCAGTAACTCCAGCCTTTATACATTAAATTTTTGCCTAATTAACTATATTAGAAACATTTATTTTGCACAGCCTATCTATTTACCCCGTTTTTATTTTTACACTGAACAATGCCTTTAAGCAGCTCAAGTCCGCAAATATATATATATATAGTCCATGTGGGCAGCACTCCGCTCTTGATGCTCAGACTCGGGTGCAAGGTAAAGAAATCAGATATGAAGACAAATGACCAGCAACACCGAGATGTTTCGTGAATAATTCAAGTGTATTAGAAAATCACATGTAAAGCCGACGTGACGTTTCGGTCCACTCAGGGACCTTTCTCAAGGCAACCATGTCAAACATCCAAATCAGTTTATAAACCCACAATCCCATTAAACCTATCAACAGGAAGTGACAAAACATCAGGTGTAGCAAATCCCTCAGTCAAAGCTAAAGGGGCTGTAACAATCATAAAATTGTAATTTATGTGCTTATATATATATAAATATATGTAGAAGCATAAGACTAAAAAAGTGATGGAGTGTTAAGAATAGCTCATTAATATTTCTAGCAGAAATGTCGTGAACAATAAAATTGTTAGAGTTAAAAATTGTGCAAAGTGATAAAAGATACATAAAAATTCCAGTATAACACTGATACATCACTGTATTAAGATTGTAACATTGTAACATATTCTATTGGTTACTCAAACGGCCCCCCGGTGTTAAAAAACTATAGAATTATATCATAAACATCATAACTATAGTATACACGAAGTTAAGGCTAAACCAGTTCTAATATGTTATCTACAACATGTGTCACACAACAAGGTATGTACGAAACCGTCTATATGTTATATGTTTACTTCTATGCTAAGCTGGGAATACATTCATAAAATTTGTGTCCAGCAGCAAATAGTCTCACAGAAAACAATTCAAAGTCAGAGAGCTATTAAGACCCTTTGGAGCTACACAATTGAGTTCATATGTCCAAAAAGCCTCCCTCTGAAGCAGCCTGCGGTCAGTGTTACCGCCTCTTAATGAATCCTGTATGTAGTCAATTGGCATGCACTTAAAGGCAGATGCCGGGTGTTTAGCCGACAACCAATGTTGGGCCACAGGTTGCTTTGAGATATCCTGTTTGGTTTCCTTTCTTGGTTTTGGATCAAGCGCTGCTCTAATGGTAGAACGGTGCATGCTGATACGTTCCCGTAGTTGTCTGCAGGTTTTACCACAGTATAAAAGCCCGCAAGGGCATTTTATAATGTATACCACGTTCTGAGATGTACATGTGAGCCTCTGCTTGATGGTATATGATTTACCAGTATGTGGATGGAAGAATCTATCACCTACAATTAGAGAATTACACATTGTGCAGTTGCCACATTTGAATACACCCAATTTATTCAATCGTGTGGGTGTTTCATATTTGCTTACGGGGTCGGTAGGGGAGAGAAGTTCCTTCAGATTTCTGTTTCGCCTGTGTCCAAAACGTACTTTCGCGCTGTCAGATCATGGTCTGATTTCACAATCGGCCAATGCTGTAAAATTGAACTTTTTATTAAAGGAGTACGGGCATCGAACGTTGTCATGTAATAAATGTCATTTGATCTATCCCCGACCTTCCTTGGGGGACCTCTCAAGATCTCCTCCCGATCAAGTGTACCCGCCCATTCCTTCGTATCCTTGATTAATTTACTCGGATATCCACTTTCCAAGAATCTACTGGCCATATTTTCCAGGGCCAACCCCCTCTCCTCCACATCACTGGTGATTCTTACCACCCGCATCATCTGCGACCTGGGTAAGGAATTTAATAAGTGTCGTGGGTGACTGCTTGAATAGTGTAATAAAGAGTTCCTATCTGTAGGTTTTTGGTAAATCTTGGTGTGTAACCGCTGTCGTTCCTCGTCCTTATATACAGTTACATCCAGGAACTGAATACTACATGCATCGGAGTGAACTGTGAACCTGATGGGTGAAGGTGAACTATTGAGATCATTGACAAATACATTCAATTCTTCCTTTGTGCCATACCACAGGAAAAACAGATCGTCAATGTAGCGTCTAAAGTAGCCACCATATTTGCGAAAAAGAGCATGCCCATATATATTCTGGGTTTCATATGTGTGCATAAAGATATTGGCTTAAGTTGGCGCTACATTTGAACCCATCGCGGTCCCAGTCAGTTGTAGAAAAAAATCAGTCTCAAATTTAAAATAATTATTGTACAGTATAAATTCCGAAAGGGAAATCAAGAATTCCGACGGTGGGCCAGAGTAGGTTTGATTAGAACTCATGAACTCCCTCACAGCCTGGATGCCCGCCTCATGAGGAATGCAGGTGTATAAACTCTGAACATCCATGGTCACGAATAAAAAGTTCATGTTGCCCGTGTTTATACTCCTAATCATCTTTAAGAAATCTGTGGTATCTAATAGGAAATATCCCAGTTCCCTAATGAGGGGCTGTAGTAGCATGTCCACATATTTGGCTATATTTTGAGTTAGTGACCCTCTAGCTGATATAATAGGCCTTCCAGGGGGATTTCTCAAGGACTTATGTATTTTCGGTAAGGAGTAAATAACTGGTCTTACCGGGTGTTTGACGTACAGTCCTTCTCGTTGAGTGTCCGTGATCCAGCCATGTGTGCATGCAACATCCAACAGATTTTTGAGGCGTAGCTGAAATTTAGAAGTAGGGTCAAAACTCAATTTACGATAACCATTGCTGTCAGATAACTGTGCCAACAATTCTGACCTGTAATACACGTAATCTAAGATAACCACTGCCCCACCTTTATAAGCTTGATAATGATATTTTTATTATCACATAATGCCTTTAGCGCCACGCGCTCTTCCTTGGGTAAATTACCCCTCTGGTGTAGTTGTTGTGGGAAATCAGATACAGCTGCATCAATCATGCGTGTAAAGGTCCGCAACGATATGTTGGTAGTAATAGGGTCAAATTCACTCTTGGCTTTGGGGGTCATGTTTCCATCTCTGTTACCCGCCATATTGTCACCACTATGTTTGAAGTGTTCCTTAAGTCTCAAGTTACGTGTAAACTTGTAATTGTCCACAATAGCATTAAAGTTATGCGCCAATGCGGAGGGGACGTATGTCAAACCCTTAGATAAAACGCTTACCTCCACTGCTGTTGGCTGGTACTGGGAGAGGTTAATTATTGTTTGTTCGGTGGGGTCCTTCCTCCCCGCCGCGGCGGTTTGCCACGTCCTCTCCCCTTTCCTGTGTTTGCGGCCGCCGTGTCTGTGCTTTGCTATATATGCTATATATATTAGGGTTGCCACCTTTGCTGATGGCTAAACCCGAACATGGGGGACAGGGCAGATAACATCGGTGGTGAGGCAGTGATGTAGGAAAAGGCATGATGACATCAGAGGTGGAGGTGGTTACAATGACGTTGGTGGAGATATGACACATAATAATGATATTGCACTTAGATGCAACTGGCTGGATTTCTATCCAATGTTTTAAAATTAAAAGTATTGATGCCCAGTTCAAAACCACACAGGTGGCAACCCTATATTCTGCTTGATGATTAAGCCCAATCCTTTAATTACAGGTATGAGATCTATTATACAGAAATCAATTATCCAGAAAGCTCTGTAATACAGCAATGCTAATTTAGAAAAAAACATTCTTATTTTTGATTGATTTGCTTTTTTTTTTGTATCTGTAATAATAAGAAAGGTGGATATCTTAGTATTTAAATGCTTTTCATGTACAGTATTGGGCAGATTATTATTTGGGTTTCATAAGGCTGAAAAACCTGAACGTTCAGACCCGAACACGCCTTACAAAAACCGAACTGTTCGGGTCAAAACCGAACAGGTGGCAACCCTAATATATATATGTTTATATATTTTCTTGTACCACAGGTTTTCCTTTTATTTTCATCAATATTTTTATTGTTTTACAAACAAATGCAATATGTACTTGTCAAAATTTTGACAGGTTATCATAAGCAGTGCAGACGGTTGAAAGTGTACATAAGTAAATTATCAGTGCACAGTGGTAGAACGTATATTGTCCCACAGGTTTTCCTTTTAATCAAGAATTTAGAGCACGACATTCCTTCCGAGTACGATTTTACTATTCACATCTAACCACATTTCCCAACAATGAGCAATGCACCAGCTTCCTCACACAGCCCAAAACACACGCAAGCGCACAAAACGAGGCCGGTTTTCAGCAAAGCGATTGGTTCCGTCTTACGCATGCGCAGCGAATGCGGTCTGTGGGTGTCGTCCATTTTATACATGCATTTGTAGGCGGTGGTTGTGCCGCTGCAGCTAGGATATTTTATTTTCATTTAGTATTATTTTCTCCTGGTGGTTCTGTCTCCTACAGGATAGCATGGCAGACAATCAGTCACCTGGGGACTCCGGCTTGTCCCTCGGCTCGGAACCGGAGGTCAAGAAGCTAAGCGAACTGCGGGTTATTGATCTGAAGGCCGAGCTTAAAAAGCGGAATGTGGACACCGGTGGGAATAAGAGTGCGCTGATGGAGAGGCTTCGGAAGGTGAGTTGGGGACGCTCAGAATTCGTGCTTTGGACTCTATACTTTCGTTCATGTGACCATGAGGCAAAGCGCGATATGTACGTTCTAATCTAATCTGACTATATCCTGTGGCCCTACCAGCAGTCTCTCTTTAACCAGGGTTTCTAATTGAACATTAGTTTCAACCTCTATATATGAGCCCTTACGTTTCCATAATTGAACCCCCAGTGGCTCAACTGTTAGTTTCTGGATCTCACAACAGGATCCTACTCTGCACACTTAAACATTTGAGTAAAAGGCATTTAAAAAGAAAAAACAGCTGCACAAATGCAGAATCCACAGTTTCTGTAGTTATGTACTTGGATGACACAAAATCTGCCATGCAGCACCTGTGGGCTTGAAGCTGCCCAGTCTCATTCAAACTGGAGTGGTACCTTTTGTCTTACTTAGTATGTAAATGAGCGCATCATGTTCAGCTTTTCATAAGGTTCCCCTAGCCCACTTCCTGTTTAGGTTAAATGAGACTTCCTGTTTGTGAGGGTGGAATCCTTGTTGCTGTCCTATGCAGAGGTTTCATACACTTTTGGGTTAAAGGCGGTGACCACATTGCGGTGGCAGTTTTGCTAGCCTTGTCTATTAGGTATGTTTTTGGCGCCTGACACTACACTGCCCTGAATAATCAAACTCAAGCAGACATTTGGAATAATCCGGAGCACATATAGCATAATACATTTTAAGGCACTTTAATTTATTTATTTTGCATATCCTTCAAACTTACGTCTGTGCAAGGCATACTTGAGAGTACAATGATTATGATATCATGGCGCTCTGAATAAAAGTACCTCAGGCAGGTAATTTTTCTTTAATTCAGAAGCGCAGGGGTTGCTTTGGTGTAAAGTAACAGTAACTCCAAAAAAATTAGAGATTTTTAAAGGAATGACCATATAATGTACTGTTGGCCTGCACTGATAAAATTGGTGTGTTTGCTTCAGAAACACAACTATAGTTTATATAATCCAGCTGCTGTTTCGAGGGGGGCTGCCATTTAAGCACAAGATACACTGTAGATAACAGATAAGCACTGCAGACTCCCTTTTTTTGTATATAAACTGCTGTGAAGCCATTGGCAGCCATTCAAGCAGGTCCGGACTGAGAATTAAAATAGGCCCTGGCATTTCAGGTACACAGAGACCCAATCAGCCCACAGAGAGGCCCAAACAGCCCCCACCAGCCCACTAAATACTGACTTTCTATGGCACCTTATAGCAGCCCTTCTGGCATTTGCCAGAACCCACAGATTGCAAGTCTGGGCCTGCATTCAAGCACAGGGTATACAGTAGATAACAGATAAGCTCTGCAGAATCCCTTTGTTTATATAAACTGCTGTGTAGCCATGGGCAGCCATTCAAGCACAGGGTATACAGTAGATAACAGATAAGTTCTGAAGAATCTCAATGAATATTCTTTATTCAGCTTGAATGGCTTCCCCCATGTTTGCACCGCAGCTTGTTTATGTAAAATATTGTAGTGATTCTGAAGCAAACACTTCAGTTTTTCCAGCGCAGCAGAACAGTACATTATATTTTCTTTATTTTGAGGCATTTTAACTTTTTGCTGTTCGTTTAAGTTTTAAACACACACGCGCCATGATTTTTGCTGTCCTGTCTGTGTGGTTCATTGTTTGATTAAGCACCCTTCCCCTGCTACTGAAATCTCACTACAATAAAACATTCAAAGATTTTGCATGCCAAGTGCCTTGGTCCCTATCATGTACTGAGAAAGCTGGCTCATTGTGCAGCTCCAAATCAGTTTTTGGATACTTTAACGAGTAATGAAAAGGATATTTGATCTTTTCCTTATAACGTGTGCAGATAAGTGAAATCTGCCTTAACGGAGAACCTAAATTCATAGATGAATTGGGCTAGAAATGTGTTTGGTTTCTATACCAGACAAAGAGCACCACAGCCCAGAATTCCCCTTGGGTTAAAAAAAAAAAAAAAACAGGCATGAAAAAATTTTGCCTGTCGAGGGGAAAACATTAAAAAAAAGGTTCCTCCCCAACTCGCCTGCACTACAAAATGTTTTTTACAAATGCGGATGCGACTGTATTTCAGAAAACAGTACTTGATCCTACTGCTTTAACAGCAAACTGTTAAATGCGACAGACTGTGAGGATAATGTTGGCGTGGAGAGGAGCCAGGGGAAAATGGTTGGGTGATGCACCCAGCCAAAACAGCCTGGGGGAACACTGCCGCAACCATTTGTAAAATTCTTGATAAAGAATACAACTTGCTACAACTGTTTGAATAAAAAAATAAATTCTTGATAAAGTACTTATTAGTAGTTCATATTCAAGTTACAAAGCAGCTCAAAAACCAGTACACTATGCATCAGAATTTTACCAGTTAAACTAGTATTGTCCACTTCATGACAGGTGAAACTTATTTTCTGCTTGAAAATTTACAGTGACCTTTAAGCTTAGCTTTTCAACAGCAGGAGCACACTGAGCATGTGCAGTGTCACCAACACTGAACAGTAGCTTTAAAGATCAGACCATAAGATGGGGAGCTCCAGTGGACAACTCTTAAGATCTGTATCTTAATATAGACTACTGAATCTCTTGGCTGGTACAATAAGTCCTATATAGAAAATTCAGCATTTCCTGCCATATTTTTTTTAAGCTTTTGTTCTCCCTTAGGTAGCCATCCAACTACTGTTCCAGAAAGGCAAATACGAGTGTGGCATCCTATTATATAGAAATAGTCATCCGGAAATCTCTGAATCACGGAAAGGCCACCTCCCATAGACTCCATTTTAACTAGATAATCCAAATTTAAAAAAAAATATTTCCTTTTTCTCTGTAATAAAACAGTACCTTGTACTTGATTTAAACCAAGATATAATTAATCCTTGCTGGAGGCAGAACCAGCCTATTGGGTTTATTTAATGCTTAATGTTCTAGTAGTCTTATAGTATAAAGATCCAAATTATGGAAAGATCAATTATCCGAAAACCCCCAGTACCCGAGCATTCTTGATAACCGTCTCATACCTGTATAGCAGTATACATCTAGCTGCTGTCAAATGGTATTTTTATCTGACCGTTTAAGAAAGTCTTCTGCCATCCACCCTGTAGTCTAGCAGCACTTACAGGCATGACATCCAGGTGTTAGTGCACATAAAGGGTGGATTTCAGCCCAAAAATGGCAGCGGATTAACATTGTGTAACGTTAATATTATTCTTGCCATTTATTCAGTGCGTCCTGTCAATTGTGCTTATAACATGAGACACATACCATTTTCATACCACATAGGGCAACATTTCCACAAAGTAGGCAAATTTGTCTTATAATTGCAATCTAAACCTCTAGGGTAAAGTATACAAGTCAGAGCTGTATGCTTGGCTGGGGGTTTGGCTGATGTACAGATGTTAATACAGGTATGGGACCTGTTGTCCAGAATGCTCGGGATCTGGGGCTTTCCGGGTAATGGATCTTTCTGTAATTTGGATCTTCATACCTTAAGTCTGCTATAAAATAATTTAAACATAAAATTAATCCAATAGGCTGGTTTTGGCTTTGATAAGGATCAATATATCTTCTTTTGGATCAAGTACAAGGAACTGTTTTATGATTACAGAGAAAAAGAAAATAATTTTTCAAAATTTGGATTATTTGGAGAAAATGGTGTCTATGGAAGACGGCCTTTCCATAATTCTGAACTTTCTGGAAAATGGGTTTCCAGATAATGGATCCCATACCTGTAGTAGTCTAGTATATTGGCGATTCACACTCCAAACTGGAAAACTGCTAAAATGGAAAATGAACCAAACCCCATAAAAGAGCCATTACCAAATTTTTTGGGAATACCAGGTAAAATTTCTGTTTGATTGCTTTAAATTCGTGTAAGGCAGTGCTGTCCAACTTCTATGGTACAGAGGGCCGGAATTTTTCTAATCTACATGGTGGAGGGCCGATAATGGAAGCCAGTGTTAGCCACTCCCTGTTTTCAGACCACACCCACTTTAAACCACACCCATGTTACCACAAGACCATGTCCACATTAATAGCACCCCAAAAAACCAGATGGTTGGTGCTCACTGCAGGGATCAGGAACTAGGGGAAGGCAGAGTAGGCGGCTGTCTAGGACGCCATCATTGAGGGGCGCACTTTTAATGTTTTTTTTTTTTTTGTTTTTTCATTTTTTTCAAGCATTTATTTAATGATTTGTTTCAGTAATCATGGTCACTCAGTCGGGTGGAATCCCCTTCCTTTACCTTCTCCCTCTTGCCAGCAAGTAATAGCTTCTTCTGTGCGGTGCGGCAGTGCAGCGCGACGTGTGTATACACGTCAAAGATGTCACTGATGCGGTTGGGTGGCAGAGAGCCGGCAGGCTGCTTGGTGTGGCTCGCGCTTGCTGCTCTCAGCCTTGCACAGTTGCACTGAACTGAAGACATTCTTTCTATTACTGTGAAAGTGTGAAGCTTCCTGCTGGCATAGCCAGGTACGGAGTTGGGCCAGGGGCCATATGTTTGCTGTTGCTGCTGGCCTGGCGCTGGCACAGGTACATAAATACTTGGGGGCAATATGATGTGATCAGATTTGTTTTTGGCTGCTGCTGGCACAGGTAAAGATTAGGGCAATATGATGGCTGCTGGAGGGCTGTTTGATGAATGGCTGCTGAGCTTGCTGGTACAGGCATGGGGCAGTATAATGGATGGCTACTGGCACAGGTACAGGGGGGCTGTATTATGGGTGGCTGCTGAGCTTGCTGGTACAGGTATGGGGGGGCAGTATAATGGATGGCTACTGGCACAGGTACAGGGGGGCTGTATTATGGGTGGCTGCTGAGCTTGCTGGTACAGGTATGGGGGGGGCAGTATAATGGATGGCTACTGGCACAGGTACAGGGGGGCTGTATTATGGGTGGCTGCTGGGCTTGCTGGTACAGGGGGCAGTAATATAAATGAAAAAGTGTTATAAAATTTTCTTTATTTAAAAACGGGAAAAAAAAGGGAAATGGTAATGCAGGACAGTGGGGGCGCTGATTGAAGCTTTTGTCTGGGGTGCCGAACTACCTTGGCCCGCACTGACGGAAAAGTTTGTCATATTAAGACCTACCCTTAAAGGGCATGTAAAGGCAAAAATATAAAATCCCATTTTTACTTTCTTTAATGAAAAATAAATCTATTTACAATATACTTTAATTAAAAGATGTCTACAGTTTTTATCATAAACCTGACTGTATGCAGTGCAATTCCCCCTTCTTTTACTGCTGTGGATAGGAATTGTCAGATGGTCCCCAACTGCTGTACAGGTAAACGATCATACTTTCAAATGGCAGGGGGAGCCCCTCCACCTTACTTCCCAGAACTCGAGCAGCATTGTTGGATTCCCTGTAGAGATTTGTATCCAGAGACGCAGTGCAGTCTCTATATTATGATTATTAATATATTATAGATATAGATATTATAAGATATTATTTGACTTGTGCTGTTTTGATAATTTATGACGATCCCTAAGCTTAACCTCCCAACTGAAGCCCATACAACACTGAGCATGTGCGAGTCTTGATATTGCAGAAATGTCTAGCAAAGTTACAAGATGACAGCCCCCTGCGCCAACTTTGAAAGCATAAATCATTTGTCTTATTAGGCTGCTGGTGCAGTAAGTTCATGTTTATATTTAGTATACATAATACAGCATTTCTAACATTATTCTATTTTAGACTTTAGTTGCCCTTTAAATCCACATGTCCCCTCCTCCCCTGTTTATAATACAGTACCCCAGCACATGATTAAACACCTTAGGGACCCCTAATAATAATTTTCAAGTGCTAACAAACCCCCAGAACAAATACTAGGCTTATGTTCCATAAGGATCATAGGTCAGGCAGAGTATGGCAAACACAGGGTGCAAAGAGCAGGCAAAGTATGACACACAGGGAGCATAGGGAAGACAGAACAGAGCAAGAGGCAGGAAAATCAGGACCAGTCTAATATGTACTATATACAGTGACAGTGCTGGTGCCTCATAAGCATTTTGTATTAAGTGTGAACAGGTGAACAATGAGGGCAGTTTCAATCTAGGTTTTAGGTGTGAATAGTACAGGGTTTTAGAGGTGTTACAAGTGTGAACACTGCAGGGGGGATTACATGTGTGAACAATACAGGGGATTACAGTGTGAGTTTGAGGTTTAGACAATGCAGGGGCCAGTTAATATCAGTACTGATACCTTTTAAAGCTTACATATGGTAAACAGACACAGCAGACAAAATTTGATATGGAGGGCCACACAAGGGTGGGTCATGGGCCACCAGTTGGACAGCCCTGGTGTAAGGTATCCTTCATTTTTCTTAGTTAAACTCTATACCCTTAGGTAAAACATGGTTTGTTTTTTTGTATTAAAATGTGAAATTTTAGATATTTATTTCACATTCTGATTACTTGAAATTGCTATAATTCAGCTATGATCTGTAGGGTTTTATTTGCATTCAAAAGTAAAGGTTCAAAATTCAATACTCTTTCCACAGGCTATTGAAGAAGAGGGTGGAAATCCAGATGAGATTCAAGTATCATCAGATACACCAAGCAAAAAGACTCCAAAACGTAGCGGTAGAGGTTTGTATAATTCTCAGACTTTATATTACCCATCATCACAAATGAAGTTACTGTATGTTCAGAATTTCTAAAGCGATTGTGCCTGTGCTGTCTGCTTTGCTTCTTTCCATTGTCTCCTAAATGTAATCCAGTTCTTTAAAGTGCACCTTTGAAAATCCATACCCCCTCATTCAGTGAGGTCACTGTATAGGGTGCTGAACACAATTTTTGCCATGTTTTCTCTTTGTGAAGCAGACAAGCAGATTATATAACCATTATACAACTTCTTTCCCCTTTGTTGTGACTATTTTGTCACAACAGAAGTCTATTGGGCAAGAGGTTTTTTATGCACTGGTAATCTAATTATCTATCTCACAAAGACTAAACATTGTAGCTTCATGTTCTCTGTTTAGCACAATGGATACCAAAACATAGATTTATTGTAAGAAAATCAATAGGTACAAGGTATGTATGGCACAGGGCCTATTCATTAAACCAATGTTGAAATGCATATATGGCCCATTAGTACGTTATTATAACAGTGTTACGTGTATTGCTGTTTGTTGTATAATTGCAATTTTTTTTTCCTTTTTAATGCAGTGCGTAAAATGGAGGAAGGGGAAGATAATGGGTTGGAAGATGATTCTGGGGATAACCAGGTAGTTTTTGCTATTGCTTGACAATGACAAATCAAATCAAATAAATGGAGAATTGTATATCCCAAATTGTTTGAATTTATTATCTGAATTTTTATGGGCTTATATGGTGAACTTTATTAAGCGGATCCCAAGACTTTGTATTATATTTTCCCCATCCGCATATAAGTCCCTAGGAATCCTGTGCAGAAAATGTATATACTGGGATATTCTGAGAAGTCCCTGGGAATTTGCCAGTATTCATCTGTAATTATCTTTAGCTATATGTGTCATTAATGCTCCAGAAGATTTCCATTAGATGCATTTCTGGATTACTGTACATAGCTTTTTACTTCTCAAGATGGCACAAGACCAATTTCACATAAACCCTGAATGATTTATAAAACATTTGAGACAGGTGGCCTTTAAACCCACTTTCAAACAGCATAATGGCTGCCATTGAGCAATGTGCAGCTTGGTATTAGAAGCTTGCATCCCTCTTGACTTGTTTTCCTGCACAGTAATTGCTCAAATGTCTGTTTAAAAAAAGATAAAAATATTACAAACAGGAGCTTCTTGGATGCAGGTTATTGTAGTTTACAGAAATCTCTAATTACAGCTTTGTGTTCTTTTGATATCAGATTACAGTATTTAGCTTACAAAAATAGTGCCAATTTTTTGATTTGTTTTTAAGAAGAGCACTCTGTATAGGATAAGGCCACAAGAGGGCAGAATTCAGCTAGCTGATTTCAGCCCTACCTCGGCAGTAGCCTCCTCTCTTTTACATATTCAATACTGTTGAATTGGCGCAAACTGACTCAGCGGATGCGGATTTTGGCAAAGAACCACAAGTCTTTGCATTTTGAGCTAAAACCTGTTGAATGCCGAAAAAAGAGAGGAGGCTACTGATCGGTTTAGGGTAGCGTATGGCCCTAGCTTTAACATGTACAAGGGGCACTGCTAATGTAGGAAAAGGTGGGGGTTTTTTTTTTTTTTGTTTTATGTTTATTTGGGAAAACATACCATTGTTCTTTATCCTTAATTTAGTGATTGTAACCCTGCAGCTGTTGCAGAGCTACAACAACCAGTAGCTATTGGTAATATATCTATATATAGCAATCTATTCAGGATTTGGTGCGGGATTTGACCAAGATTCAGCCTTTGCCAGCATGATTCGGCTGAATAAAGTGCCTGGCCAAACCAAATCCAAAAGATTACGTGACTTTTTGTCACTCAAACAAGGAAATCGATTTTTTTTTAACTGTACTTAATTTGTATATGTAAATTAGGGTTCTGATTTGATTCTGAAACTTTCACATTAAGGGTTCGGTCGAATCCTAATATAGTGGATTCAGTGCATCCCTAAATATTTTTATCAGGCTTTCCTTTCTTGAATTACAGGTGAAGGCACTTTGTTGATATTGTGCAAGTTCAGACAGTGTTAACTTGATGAAAGTTAGACCATGAATTTTACCGTATATTTTGTTTTGCAGGATACTGAAGACCCCAGCATGGAGCAAGGTACTGTTTCACAGACTAGTAATATAGTGTTGTTTCCCCCTAATTTTTATTTTGTTTTTCTTTTATGTGCACGCAATTTTGAAACATGGCCCACAGAGATTGGAAAAAGATCACCAGATATATGAAATTTTACTTGTTAAAATTGATTTTGTAAAGTGATAAGATTTGCATATATCTGGTGATAAAATGATGTGCTTTATCGTGGTAGAAATAGTTAGATTCAGGAAAGCCTTTAAGATTGGAAGGAACACCACCACAGTGAAAGAAAACTGAAACCAGAGAAGACCTTTAATAATTCTTGAAGGACATCAACTCACTTTGGAACACTCGTTCAATGGCACGTCATTCATTGTCTACAAAATCAAAGAGAACTTAATTTAATAACAGACTGTTCTGTTAAATGGATTTCTCTGAATTTTGAAGCTGAAATTATATTAAAGCTCCATGGACCTTAAGAAGTCTTTATATGAAGATTATCTTGTGACTGGACTGGACTAGAAGAAACAGAAGACTCCTGCTATTTCTGCAGTTATGGGTATTTACTGGAAACATTTATGAAGTTTATACTGCAATCCGTGTAAGTTAGCATCTATGTGCACAAAGTGGGATTTTCCAATCTCTGTAAATAGCTCACAGATTAGTTTGGCAGCAGTACCACTTCCGCAATTGTGATTGCTTTTTTTCCTTGGTCATTAAATCTTGTGCCGTTCTATTCCTATTAAATCTATAGAAAATGAGAGCGTACACATCATAATGGGGGAAAATGATGAATCTGAGCCACTTAAGGAAGATGCTCCAGAAGTAGAGGAGTCAGTTAAGGATGAAAGTTCTTTGGAACAAGAGAAGATCAAAGAGGAAGATGTTTTTGTAACTGTTGAATCGGCTGACGGCACATTCGATTTAGATGGAGAGTCCAATCAAGAGGGAGAAACTGAAGAAATTAAAACTTTAGCGTTAGATGAAAGGGAATCTAATGAACAAATCACAAACAAGGAAAATGTGGACATTGATATGGTAGATATAGACAAAGTCAGTGAGCAGAGTAGCCAAGTACAACAAAATCTTGACGAAGACTTGAATTCAGAGGAAAAACCTGCTGATGAAGCTAAAGATGCTGAAGAGCCAAAGAAAATCGAAGAATGTGGAGAGGAAGAAGCATCTGCCACTAAAGCGTCCTCTGCAAATGAGGATGGTCAGAAGATGAGGTTTGTCATTTTATCAGTTCTAGACGAGATCTATCTTTTATTTTTTATTTAATTTTTTTTTTACAAATAGGCATTTAAAGATGCTTTCATTTTTTTGTCTTCAATTACCCATCTTAAATGTCTTCTCATTAGAATTTTTATTTCCTCTGAATTGTTAAATATCCTAAAGTGCAGTTTTAGTTTTACACAGTAACTGTTTACATCTATCTGGTGCTTAGAGTATTGCCGGTCGTGCTCAAACTGCAAGACAATACTGGTAGGTATATCCTCAGTATAAGTATGCACATGAAATGCTTTACTGACTAATATTTGTTTTTCTTTAGTTCTGTTGAAGAAGAGATTGAGAAAAGTATGTCAAAAGATGAGAAAGGTATGGTGTTTTTTTCCTCTCGCCACCTTTTTCCCTACTTACCTTTATTATGGCATGCAATGCTTTTTTCAATTCTTTGGTGACTAAAAAACACAGTATTTATTGCTTAGGGCTTCCACAAGACTGCAGTATTTTTTTGTGCAGTCTACCAAGCTTTACCCAAACTGATATTTTTATATATTGCATTGATTGTCTTATTTTATTTCATCTGGAATGTTATTTAACAAGTGTCTGTAATACCACGCTTTGCTGTTCCAGGGCAAATTGATGTTAATTCTGGAAGAAATCTGTGGGTTAGTGGCCTTTCCTCCACCACAAGAGCAACAGATCTGAAGAACCTCTTCAGCAAATATGGAAAGGTAAAACATAAACAGTATATTTATCGTGCTACATCATGCTATAGAATGTTGTAAAATATGCTTTACTGAAATCCAGCTATCTTCCTAATGTACAATAGTAAAATTTGCCACTTAGTGTCTGAATGGCATTGGTTAATGGTTATGTGATGTCCTTCATATCTCGTCAACCAGTGTGCCATATGACCGAGTAATTTTGTAAACTAAAGAATATTCACTGATTACTGTTGGAAATGGCACTTATGACATTTAGCAGTTGTTAGTAATTAAACTGGAATGATTCCCTCCATCCCAGTTTCTCAATTTTATAAAAGTTTTTTAATATTGGGGCAAAACATCCTAATTCAGAAAACAATTAAAACCACCTTCTACTGCATCTGTGTAGGCTCTATAAGTTCTAATAGAAATACACTTTTGTCTGGAGTCAGGCTTGGCACATAATGTTTATCAAATGTTAAGAGGCAGCCTGTTAGGAAAGCCAATGACTGCAGATCCAAGATGGCGTCCATCCACTCTCTGAGAAACCATGAAAAGGCGGGTAAAGCCATATTTGCTTACCCCTGTTTACCCTTGTTCTCTGGTTCTGACACCTGAAATGTAGAGGAGAACTATTTTTTCTCTGCCGTCTCTGGGACACGGAAAGCCTGGGGTTAAGCTTCACCCTCTCCCTCCAGGAGGCAGAACACTTGAATAACAAATTAAGGGGGTGTACCAGGTCCTCTCCGGTTTTACCCCTGCACCATACCTAATCCTTCTCCAGTGAGATTTCTGCAGTTAGCACTGATCCTGGGAACAGGGCTGTCTGCATCCCTTGTTAGTTAGCCCCTTACGTGGGATAGCTCATTGGGGTTATAATCCATAGCCTAAAAAAGGGCTATACAAACCATCCAGACAATTCCCAGCACCCGTCAAAGGAAGGCAGAAGGTCTGGCCAGTGAGACACTAGGGTAAGTTGGCAATGCGTATCCCCCTCTGCATCTACTGCTTACACGATGCTGCCTCTCCCCGCCTGACTGGCCGTACATTAACTTTTCATTCCTGAACCAACAAGTGTGTTTATGGGGTTATTTTTATTTATTTTTTTAGTTTTGTAATATTAAGTCTAATATTGGCAGCCATTTCAGGTCAAAATCTGTTTGCTCTTTTGAAAAAATGGTTTTCAGTGGAGAATTCTGTTGGAACAGCACTTTTAGCTGATGTGTTTAGAAAAAATTGCCACAGAATCCCTTTAAAAGGTTTCAATATTTTATTTACGGTTTTCTTAAGTTTATACTACTTAGTTACTTTTGATTAATTCTTTAGTTTATACTACTTGGTTATTTTTGATTAATTTATTTATTTTATACCACTATATTTTCTACTTCCTATTTTATACGTTATACTTTTATTTTACAGTGACTTTCTGGTTTTAATATAAACCTCAAGCATAGCTTACATTTTTTTGTTTGGTTTTGAGTTTTTAAAATTCTTTTTAAGGTCGTTGGTGCAAAGGTAGTAACAAATGCCCGTAGTCCTGGAGCGCGTTGTTATGGATTTGTTACAATGTCCTCTTCTGAGGATGCGACAAAGTGCATCAGTCATCTTCACAGAACAGAGCTACATGGAAGAATGATATCAGTGGAGAAAGTGAGTGTGGCCGTACTTGCTTCATAGCCTTCATGTATTAAATTGTAATGTTTAAAATCTGGATACTATATTTCATACTGTATACTGTTTGCTAGGCGAAGAATGAACCAGCTGGAAAGAAGCCTTCAGACAAGAAAGATAATGAGCCAAAGAGAGAGAAGTCCTCAAGCAGTGATAGACGTCCTTCAACTGAGAAATCCGAGAAGTAATTATTGTTGATAGACTTGACTCATCGCTGGTCAGATGTGCAGTAGTTCTATTAGACCGCTTAAGTTGACAACCCTATACCATTTGATCATGTCAAAATACTTTTAGTAACAAGGAGCTAAAAAGTGTTTAGTTATTGAATTATTGTGCAATGGCATCTTAACAAAATTAATTCCGTTTATAGTCCTGATTGCTGTCCACTTTCTTTGTATTTCTATCATCTAGTGATGTGTGGTTCAGATTTTTCCTGACCCGCCGCCAGCCGACTTCCGGGTTCCTTTTATAGACCTGACCCGCCGCTGACGTCGGCGGGTCGAGCAGGCATGTGTCTTATTAAAGTTCAACCCGGAAGTCTGTTTTGTAAGGTTTACCCGCTGGTCGGGCGGGTTCGGACCACAACCTGCCAGACCTACAGGTAAACCCTTGGGTATCGGACCAGCCTGCACATCACTAGTATCATCTCATATAACTGTGTTCAAAAGACAGTTATATTTTCCCAGCAGCCTTTACATTCCTTTGTCAAGCTACAAAAGATTGGCGTACTCTGTGAGTTTAATCCTTTTCAGGTGCCAGCTGCAGGACGGCGTATAGACCCAAATCCACCAAGACCCAGAGTTCAAAGTAGTCTTGAGCTGTACAAAGTTACTGCAGTCTAATTGTTTCCTAAAACCAGAACAAAGTTAGTTCCAAAACCACAAATTGGTTTCAAATTCTGCATAGTTTTAAGACATTTTGAGCATTCTGCCACTAGGTGAACCATGCAGTTAGACTTAATACAGTAGTAGATATTTTGTTAAAATAATTGGAAAAATTAAAGTGCTGCTCTTTTACATTAGAAAAGAAAGAAACCCTTAACTTTTTTCTACATAGGACTTCACCCACCAAAATAGATGAAGGATCTGACAAAAAAGATGATGAAAAGCCTGTAGACGATAAGGAAAAAGAAAAGGAGGAGCACAAATCAGGAACATCAGATCGGTCAAGAAGCAGCAAATCTGGTAAGATTATTAAGAAAGTTTAGGAGAATAGAATAGGTTTAAACAATACTAAGTTTTTGTAAAGGCCTCTACTAAAATGTAGGCTAGAACTAATACACCTTGTATGTTAGGCTTATGGTAACAGCTCAATGCCACTACAGCTTTTTAGCAGTAAAGATCTGTGCCTCAGTAGATGCCCCAGGTAATGCTCTCCCATTTCCTTTACTGCTTATTCACAGTGAACACCATGGTAGCCAGTTGCCTGGTCTTAGGGACAGTATGCTGTTTATATACAAAATAAAATTCACAATACAAATCAGAATGAATCCATCAGTCCAGGAGTATCTGCTTGTTTAACCTCGCTTATGTTTTGATGATTTCTGTTGACCCCCAAAGTTAAATTTCTCAAGAAGCGGCTAAACTTGGTTTGGTAGAAAAAAGTCCAGTGTATAAAATACAGTCTACTTAGTATGTTTTGTTCTTAGCCATAAGAAAGGTGAACCATTACAAGAATCATTGTTGATACCTTTAATTATATATAAATATATATATATATTGAGTTAAATTTTGTATATTTTTTTTTTTATTTGCTATAGTTTTTAAATTATTTGCTGTTGCAAATTGTCTTGGAATATCAACTTGTAGCAGTCAAAAACTATTGCTCTGCGAGCCCCCTCCTGTTCATATCCAGTTTTATTTAAACCCATTGACAGGCTGCTAGGTTAATTTGGACCCTAGCAACAGATAACCTGCTGAAGTTCCAAACTGGAGGGCTGCTGAACAAAAAGCTAAATACTGAAAAAAACACAGAAAAATCATGAAGACCAATTGCAAATGGTCTCAGAATATCAAGCTCTACAGTATAATAAAAACAGGAGTTTTGTTACTCATCATTAATTCTGTTTCTCTGTAGTCGAAAGGGGGACACGTAACGATGCGGTTAAGTTCCATCCTCCAGCAGGCAGGACACATTAAGTAATTAAGGGGGTGTGCCAGTTCAGGCTTAACCCCATACACTGTACATTCATATTCAGTTTGTTCCAAAGCTGCTAACGGAAACTCTAACTTTAAGTTTAAAAAAGGCAGAACTGGTAAAACAGGGTACTATTCAGTAACGACCAAAACGGTCCATCACTTGTTGCATTTGGCCGGCAAGCCCTGTGTCCCCCTTTTGACTACAGAGAAACCGATGTAATGATGAGTAACAAAATTCCAGTTTTCTTTGTCATCCTAGGGGGACACAGGGAAGATGAGGACTAACCAAAGCAGTCCCAAAACAGTAGAGTGGCTACAAGCTTAGACTGGTGCTGAACATTTATTTTAGAACTGATTGCAACACCTTACGTCCGAGGAAAGCCTCTGCAGAGCAGAATGTGTCAATTTTGTAAAATTTGGTAAAGGTGTAAACGGACGACCATGTACCCTCCTGCAGATCTGCTCCAATGAGGCAGAGTTACACCTCGCCCAGGAGGCTCCCACCGCTCTAGTGGAGTGGGCTCAAATCCCCTTGGGTTGCACTCTCCACTGCAGAATAGGCTTGTTTGATTGTCTCTGTGATCCAGACTGAATGACTTATGTGCCATCATAGTGCCCCGACTAAGTCCAAATTGTGTAGCCGGCATTCTGTGCACTGTTGTCCCTTGACAGGACAGCAGAGACTGAACTTGGTCCCTGATTCTGGTCTGCTTGTCCCGAGGAAGGCTTACAGTCTGTGTAAGTGTGTTAAATTCTATACCTAGGAACATCATTTGATGTTTTGGAAGCAGGTTGGATTTTGACCAGTTGATGGTCCACCCAATGTTCTGGAGGAGTTGAACTGCATTGTGAAGATCCTCCATGGCCTTCTCTTCTGATCCGGCCTTCAGAAAGAGATCGTCCAGGTAAATACCCTGGGGGCTGATGAAAGCCCGAATGGTAGTGGCACAAATTGGTAATGTTTGTTTGTGAAGTCAAAGCGAAGGTTACGATGGTGTGGAGGCAATATTGGAACATGGAGATAGGCGTCCTTGATGTCCAGGGACATCATTAGCTGACCCTGCTCCATTCAACATATCACTGACTGCAAGGTCTCCATCTTGAAGTGTACTAGCTGAATCGATTTGTTCAAGTCCTTGATGTCAAGTTCAGGTCTTGTGGTGCCATCCTTCTTCGGGACTGTAAACAGATTTGAGTTAAAGCCGGAGAATCTCTCTGGCAGTGTTACTGGTGTGATTACTCTGGATCTCTCCATCCTTTCTATGCATTCTAGAAAGGGGTTTTCTTTTGTGGGATTGGAAGGCACCCTGGATATAATAAACCTCCTGGTTGCTACTGCTGCCAAGTCCAGGTAATGGCACCCTCGAACTTATTTCCTTGACCCAGGCATCCAAAGAGTGACTGATCCATTCCTTCTGGAATCATAGCAATTTTCCTCTGATCCATTCCAACGATTCTGGAGGCAGTGCCCCGTCAGGCAGACGCAGACTTGTCCACTGATGGCTTGTTGTGGGGCCTATTGTTTTTCCACGGGGGAGTCTTGTCATTGGCCTTGGAGTGGAAGTGAGATCATTGTGGAGGACTGCTCCTCCGCGTGAACCAACAACTCTGGCCGCAAAAAATGTTCCCCGCCTCTGCGATTACTTGTGCAGACGACAGTGAATCCCCCAGGGGGACACCCTCCTGGATGTCCCTGATGAGTGAGTCAGACCCATGCCGAGGCCAGAGAAGGACACACTTTCGATGCCCGCAGAGGAGTAGATTGCTCTTAAAAACCCTTCTAACAGTCTGTCTGAAGGATCTTTAAATGCTGCTGTCGGTGACCGGCAGTGTGGTAGATTTAGAGCATCTGGACACCTGAATATCTACCGCCGGGGGGTTTAACCATCAACCAGCTTTTTAGGGAAGGGAAAAGACTTGGTGAATTTCTTTGTGCCTTGGAACTTCCGTTCAGGTGAATCCCACTCATCCTGAATAATACTGAGTAGTTCATGCTCTGGGAAGCAGGCTGTATATTTATTCTTACTCTTGAAAAGGCTTGGCGTTTCCCCTTGCTTTTTTGTGAGACATTCAGGACCTCAAGTATCCCTTTAATAATGCTGTCCACATCGTGGAGGCTGTCCTTGTCTCTGCCCTCACCCTGTTCCTCATCCACGGATGATGCGTCAGATGAGGGGAGTTTGCCTTCTGAGTGGGACGAGATTTGTTCAGGGGCTGATTCATCCAATTGCATGTGGGCGACCGTCCCCTTTTTCATCATCTGGGGCTTTGCGCTTACCACTAGTCCTGTGGTGATGCTTAGCTAAGGCCTTTCCTAAGTTGTCTGAGATGGCCGGGAGCCCCTATAGAGAGGCCAGGGATTATGGGAGCTGGACTGCCCAGAGAGGAGGTGGTAAATCTGCTGATGACCGCAGGGCTGTGGTCTTGAGAAATGCCTTGCATTGTGTTTTCAACTTGAGTTTCTAGCTGAGCCCCAGAGTAATGTGCTGCCCTGTGGCGTAAGAGCTGCAAAGTGACTCCCCCTCAGTCCCCTGAAAATTCTGCTGGCATTTTGTGCAAGTACTACACCGCTTGTATTTTTAATTAAAATGACGCCACTTATCCCCCAGACATTCTGCACTATCCAGCTAGCGCAGGTAGGTGTCTGGGTGGACGGTATAGTCCCTAAGCTAGTAAGTGACCCTGGTGGGATCAGCCTCGTAGGGGGCTAACCACAGTAAAACATGTACTTTTGCCTTTGGAGTCACCCATTGGATAACTGCAGAAATCATCTCATAAGCTGGTGTCCATCGTCCCAGTAGCAGGACTCTTGAAAAACTGAATGAGTGTACAGTGTGTGGGGTTAAGCCTGAAATGGCATGCCTCCTTAATTACTTCAAGTGTCCTGCCTCCTGGAGGATGGAGCTTAACCCAGTCGTTCCCTGTTTCCCTCTGAGACGACAGAGAAAAGTAATTTTAACTCTAAAGTAATAGGAGGAAAAATACATTCTGTAGCTCCACCACAAGTTATTGTAGTTCAACAGTCTACTATTTTAATCTACTATATATCTGGATATTAATACAGGCAAATATGCCAAGAATTTGAATTTTCTTCTCTTTTTAGGTAGTAGAGGAACTGAAAGAACTGTAGTAATGGATACATCAAAAGGAGAACCAGTTATAAGTCTAAAAACCTCATCTGATTCTAAAGAAAGGGTAAGCTGTGTTTTTCTCATCCCAGTTTACCAATAGATTCCAACCCTTTTTGCGATTTAATGTAAACCCTGTTTGGAAGATTCCACTCCTTAATTTGAGGCAAATTACTTTTAGCCCGGTTGGTTCATAAATTAATTTAGAATTTTTATTTTAGAAAAGATTTGCAGTAAGATTTTTTTCTTGACCAATTGATTTATTGTCTGGTTTAATGCTTAACTGCTCTGTACAATTATTCATCCTTTGGTGGATGTTGGTAATTTTTTAAAAAAAAAAAATATATATATATATATCCATTAAAAAATATGCAGACTTTTCATGATTTTTAATGGTGTCTGACAGTTCCCTAAGCCTAGCCCCCTGCTCTCCTGCTGATCTGTCTGACTACTTTGCTGAGCTGCCTGACTACTGTTACTTTTTATCAACAGTCATCTGTCCTTAGCCTGCATCCTCCAAACCCCAAAATTCCCTGCACACATGATTTCACAAGGAAAATCACAGTGCAATGCATTGTGGGTTATGTAGTTCCTGCATGCTGTCTGTAAGCTGTGGAAAAGTTGTTGCAATTTGTAACATCAGTGTTTAGTCATTCCCATTTCAAATGATGCAGAAAGAGAAGAACTGTTAGCCAGCTGGATTTCAGCATAGAAAATGGCATTTATTCATACTTTTTGAAGAGACTGTTAACTGTGATGGGTATATTAGGGTTTTCTGTGTTATGTGGGCTTCTTTATTACATTTTGGTTTGGAAGCCGGAGTTCCCCTTTAATGTTCACATTGAAGTACATCCGGTTTTACACCATAGAAGACATATTCCAATAGTGTAGCTTCACTCTGGTTCGTGGTCCTGTAAAGTCTGTAAATCTTGCACCCTATTTCCCCCTAACCCAGCCTTTCCATTTTTCCATGTTTTTGGTTCAGAGCTCTAAAAGTCAGGAGCGCAAGTCTGAGAGTAAAGAAAAGAAAGAGATTCTCTCCTTCGATAAGATTAAAGAACAAAGAGAACGTGAACGGCAGAGGCAGAGAGAACGAGAGATCAGAGAAATGGAGAGACAAAGGTAGATTTATCAACCTTTTATCTAAAGCATTCTTTTACCACAGTTGTCTGTAAAACATACTGTTTCATTCAGAGTTAAATTGTGTAACTTCATCTCTGACAGCCTTTGAATATTTCTTTAAATCACATTGTGAATTTCTTCACCTTTCTTGGGTTCCAACAGTTGTGTAGGATGGCAGTTCCCCTAACAGGCATATAAACTGGCATATCAAAAGCTTAATTTTCATTAAAACAGGGAACGAGACCGGAGAGCCCGTGAGCGAGTTCTCATGATACGTGAAAGAGAAGAACGGGAAAGATTACGAAGGGAGCGTGCTAGGCTCGATTTTGAAAGAGAACGTCTTGACCGAGAACGTATGGAGCGTGAGAGACTTGAAAGAGAGCGAATGCGTATAGAAGAAGAAAGGCGAATAGAACAGGATCGCATTCAAAGAGAAAGGGAGGAGCTTCGCCGTCAGCATGAACGCTTACGCTATGAACAGGATCGCAGGCCAGGAATGAGAAGGCCGTATGACTTTGATTCAAGGTACTGCTAACTGCTTGATTGCATGTAAACATAAATAAGTGCGTAATCTGTTTAATTTAACTTTTGATTTTAGTAGAGCAGATAATCTTTGTTTTTATGTTTGACATTAACACTTATACTGCCTAATCTGCTTGTTTCAATCTTGCCCAAACACCAATGGGACTGAATATTCTCCACTGCAAGCTTAAATGGCCACTTTACTAAGCTTATAGTTGAATACTTGTTCCAAACCTTAGTAGAGATTTTGGTTCAGTCATGCTTCCAATAACCTCACCACAAACTTGCCCACAGTCATTTATGTTGGAAAATGATTGGGATCGTAATCTGCTCAGTATGCTTTAAAATAAATAAAAGTTTTGTTTATAGCATATACAAGGTGATGAATGCATTTAAACAATCTGGAAAATTATACTTTTTCTATATGATCATACATAGTTGTTTTTGTCTACAGGAGAGATGAGCCCTACTGGTCTGAATCAAAGAGAATGGCTATGGATGATCGATACAGAGATTTTGGTTGGCAAGACCGGTTTCATGACTTCGAAAGAGATCGGGGTCGATATCCAGATCATATGCGTTTGGACAGGTCAGTAGTAGCAGTAATGTTTTTATATTAATGACATATTGATAACTTTACGCATCACAAGCATATTACAAATATGACAATGTTAACTAGAGGATTGTTACAATACAACCACTAAGGTTAGCATAAAAAATCTTTACATGTTTTTACATACTTTACAAATGTTGAACATTTTAATGTGAAAGGTGGAGAAGGGTTATATGTAAATACTGAACTATAGTTGGCAACCTAACTCAAAACCTTTTTAAGCCTTTCAACATTTTGCTCCACATAGCTGCCCCTGTGTAGAGACATCCAATGAACGTATAGTAATAAATCAAAAGACTGCACCAATGGTCTTGCAGTTTGAAAAAAACGAATTGTATTGTTGCATAGTATGTATAAACCATACATATACTATACATACAATGCTATGACACAATTCATTTTTTTCACACTGCAAGACACTTGGTGCTGACTTGATACTATCCATTTAGTAGTAGAACAGATTGGGCTAAAATGCTGTCATATGTAAATGCAATTTTATAGAATACAAACACAATTTTAATAAGGGTAAGGTTTGCCCCTGTGCATTTATTTGTTGTCCTAAATCTTGAGCACCAATATTTTCCAATCTTTGTAACCTTGCAATGATCTCCGTGGTCCCTGACCTGACCCAAATGGTGCTTGTACTGAAAAGCAAACTAGCACTGCTGTATAGTGTTGTTAAATGAAATAGAGCATAAACTTTGCTTCAAAGAAAAATGTTTTCCATTTAAGTAATAACTTCTTTAATTTAGGACCAGCCAACATTGGAGAAAGATATACTATTCTTTTTACTTTTACACATTTTCTAACAATGTTTACTCCCATATTTCCGTTAGGAGAGAAGATGGAAGGACCCCAGTGGGAGGTAGAGAAGGCGTAAGTGGTTTCCAAATAGCTAATTTAGATAATTGTTCCACAGACTCAAAATGTTAAGTTCCTGTTCTGTGCAAAATTTTGTTATACCCCTTAATAGCCTCAGTTGTTTTTTGTTTTTTTTAATTGTCCTCTGGTTTCATTGTTCCCTTTAGAGATCCATGTAGAGTCCTGCTAACATGTTGCTCTAGTCTAGCCAGCAGTTTGGTTATTATAACCACATAAGCAACTTTTAGTCACCTCAACTGTGAAGAGATAAAATCTTTAATATTAGAGGTGACCGGGGCTTCTTGTAGTTGTGGTTTCTGCCTGGATAACAAGCAGCCAGTAAATTTCTTGCACATGACCGTAGCAGTCACTTTACTTAACACTTCTGATTAAAAATATAAGTAATTTGTCAAATCTTGAGTCACTTGACACCAACCATATTTAAGAATAGTGATTAATACTTCCTTGTTAATGAGTAATCCCTGTGGCACACATTCTTTTATTTTCTCCCAAGCTATTTAGGTTATGCATCTAATCAACTTTTGCCCACTTTTTAATTTTTTTTTTTACTGACATCAAACCACATACACATTGCATCACAATCCCATTAAAGGCATAGTTAAATATTCCTGGTTTTAACAGGACTGTCACTATGTTTATATGACTATACCTTATGATGATCGCACCTTGCAAATGACTTTGGCCTTGGGAGGTAGGGCATTGCCAATAGGTTGGGGTCAGTGTTTTCATTTGTCTTCCAGCCTATTGGAACTTTGTCCAATCTTCAAGGCTGAGGTCATTTGCAAGGCTGAGGGTGTGATACAGGTTAATTTTCAAGGACTGGGAGAAGTTAAGTCCCTCTTTTACAAGAAGCAATACGTTTATGGTTAGCTATTTGCTCCATTTTTAGCAAGATGGATGACTAGAATTTGGTTAAGGATCTGGGGCATAGGTCATAACTTGCAACCAGAGCTAAAATAGTTTCATATTATGGAACGCCTGGTAGCATACATTAACAAAATTATTTTTGGGCAAAACGTAAATAGTGAAATTGTAGTCATTTTCAAAGGACTATTGTATCCAAACTCTCAACGCCTCATGCTTCCAATATGCAAGGGATTATAGCTGTTAATATAGGCCAGGGCTGTCCAACTGGCGGCGGCCCGCGACCCCCCCCCCCCCCTTATGTGGCCCTCCATATCAAAGTCTGCCTGCTGTCTGTTTACCATTTGTAAAATTTAAAAGGTATCGCTACAGAGATTAACTGGCCCCTGCATTGTTTAAACATCAAATTCACACTGTAAACCCCTCTATTGTTCAAACCTGTGATCCTCCTGCATTGTTCATACTTGTAACACCTCTATTGTTTATATCCTAAAGCCTTGTACTGTTCACACCTGAGACAGTTGGACAGCACTAATATAGGCCATAGAGAACGTTTTTGCCGTCAAGCCAGCCTGGGAACAGTAGAATCTTAGACTAGTCTAAAATGGTACTCGGCCACTACAATAAATCAAGCTTAATATAATTATACACATCCACACATTGGGAGGCAGTGGAAGAACGGTGTATATTTTTCTTTTGTTTTGTTTTTTATTACTTTACATTTGTAACTTTAAACTGTTACATTTTCCTTTCTTATAGAACTATCCAGGTAGACATGGAAGAGATCCTCGAGATGGATGGGGAGGATATGACAGACGCATCAATGAAGGTCGTGATGTCCCCCCACAAGGAAGGTAATGTTCTACAACATTACATAAGCCCAAAACCTTATGTTGGAGCTTTTCGCACTTTTTCTGCAGCGTTGTAAAATATAATGTAGCTAAAAAGTGGCTGTCAAAATCATTACAATTGACCTTTGCACCATAGAAATGCTAACATTACACCTTTCAGCCTGGAAAGCAAAAATATACTTGAAATCTTAAGCCCTCCCATACGTTATTGAAGGTCAGATTTTAGGGTTTTTGAAAACCACAACTAAATTCACAAACTCTAAAACCACAAAAATCAATGAATTTGTTAAAAGATCTGAATAAAAAGTGCAAAAAAAAAAAAAAACTAACAATGCTTTGAAAATAAAACTAAAAATGTGTGGTTTTCGGGCAATTGCTAATGAAAAAAGATCTGAAAACCTCTGATTTGATTAAAAGCTGCCCAATAAGATCAGCACCGCTTCCATTGACTTCTATAGCGCTTCGACAACTTTTACTTGCCGAAGGTTTTCATGGTTTCATTTCGAATTTTTAGCGCTTTTAAGAAATATAGAAAACCTACAAAATTTGTGGAGATTTGTGCAGGGAAAAAAGCTATTCGATTTCGTAAAAGAGCCACCATAATGACAAAATTAGAATCTGAATAAAACAACCTTAAAGGGGTTGTTCATCTTCCAAAACTTTTTCCAGTTGAGTTGTTTTCACCAAAAATACTTTATTTTTTTTTTTAATTGCTTTCCATCTTATTTTTTACAAGTTTAATATTCCTGTCTCTGATGTCTGGCAGCGCCGTGATCTAGGCGCAGATTCTGAGCTGTTACAATTTGCTACATTTACTGTAATTGATACATTTAGTTGATATATTTCTCAGTAGTGATAGGTGAAATTATTTGCTAAGTTTCGCCCAAAAACTATGGCCATAGACTCCAATGGAGAAAAAAAAAAAAATGCTGCACATCAAAAAAATTGTCGCCATAGACTTCATTGCATTTTGGTGAATTTTCACTGTATTGGGAATTTTTGGGTGAAACGGGTCAGATTCACCCATCGCTTTTTCAGCAATATCTTTGTGATATTATCTAATATTGTATCAATTGTAACAGCAGCTTTTAATGAAACTCAGGTATTCAGCTCAGCAGGGCCACAGATAAGAAATGTATCAACTAAATGTATAAATTTAAAGCCGTTGGCGTTGACGACCCCCCCCCCCGAGCTGCTTTAGAAAGACATAATGATAGCTAAATAATCTCGTTGGAGTTTCTTTCCATGCATTTCCAGTGTACAATATTTATCTCTCGCCTACGTATATGAAGTTGTTGATAAAAACATATCTTTAGCTATACAAACATTTGCTTTCTGTTTCATGAGTCTGAGTATACTACATGGTATCTTGCTGGAAAGTGTAAAGTGATGCTTAATACTGTAAGAAGTCATTGAATATATTTGGCTGAACATGTAGCTTACAGGGCCACCAATCAAAACCTTAGGTTAACTATCGGAGCCACAGATTTTGTAACACACATTCTATCAGTTGCCTCTGGACAACGGTATACGTTTTAGCAGTACCAAAGACTTTTCCACTACATGGAATATGTGAAAATAAATTATTCAATATCCCAAACCAATATCTCAATAGCCCTCCGTTTTGTTCAGTGCACAGGGATTTAACAGATTGAGCTGGCCGATGTATCATTGGCTAATTCAACTGCTTAACCTTGACTTGTGCCTAGTTGTGTCTTAATAATCTCCATTGGAAAATCTAGTTAAAGATCCTGTAATTTAAGAAATCAATATTAAATCCACATTAAGTATTTTTTAATGCATTTGTGTGGAGTTTTTTCTTTCCAGCTTGCCTTTTCATTTGTTTTGTTTTTTTTGTTTTTTTTTAAATGACAGAAATGGTCGGGATTGGGATAGTAAAATTGAAGCAGATAGACAAAGGCCAGCAATTGTGGATGGCATTGTAGGAAGAGACCACGACAGGTGGCAAGGTGGGCTTGCTTAAAGGTTCTCAAATGTCTGCACAGCTGTTTTTATGTTTACTTTTTTGACTGTCATCAGAGTCAGCAGCAAAAACAAGAAAAGTTAAACTGCTCATAAACTTGTTTGCTACTAAATGCGTAATCATCAGTTAGGTGATATAAATAGCTTTTAATCAAAATGATAGATTTTGCTTAAATGGGCTAATCTAAATGGCTTTCCTGACCTTAAAGGAGAACTAAAGCTTAACTAAAGAAGTAGCTAGAAATGTTGTACATTGTTTTGGGCTTCTGTACCAGCCCAAGGCAACCACAACCCGTTAGCAGTAAAGATCTGTGTCTCCAAAGATGCCCCAGTAGCTCCCCATCTTCTTTTCTGCTGATTCACTAAACATGCTCTGTGCTGCTGTCAGTTACTGAGCTTAGGGACCCACTCACAATATACAGTACACATAGAATAGAAATATCACAATATAAGGCTGATTAGTAATTAATACAGATAATTACTACATGGCAGCACAGAAACTAGTGCAATTAGCAGCAGAATTTAATCAGCCTTGTAGCATCAGCTTCTATTACAGACAGATCTCATTTTCTGCTTGATAATTTGTGACAACCCTTAAGCTTAGTTTCTCAACAGCTGCTCAGAGCCCACGGAACATGTGAGTGTCACTGACACTTTCCAAGATGGTGACCCCCTGTGAAAAGTTTGAAGTCCTGGATCATTGCTGCTAATTGAGAAGCTAAAACTTTAGGCTGGTGCAATACTTTCATTATGTAAAATATGGCATTTTTAACTATTCTTTTTTGGGGTCTAGTTCTCCTTTAAAAGGATTCTGTCAATTTTTATTTATTTTTTATTTCTAAATTACACTGTTTACACTGAAAATAATTCACTCAACAATATAAAATTTCATTCCTGAACCAGCAAGTGTATTTTTTTTTTAAGTTGTAATATTTGTCTGTAGGCAGCCATCTCAGGTCACTTTGCCTGGTCATGTGCTTTCAGAAAGGGCCAGCACTTTAGTATGGAACTACTACTACTCTGGCAGGCTGTTGTTTCTCATACTCAATGTAACTGAATGTGTCTCAGTGGGACCTGGATTTTACTATTGAGTGCTGTTCTTAGATCTACCAGGGAGCTGTTATCTTGTGTTAGGGAGTTGATCTCTCGTTACCTTCCCATTGTTCTGTTGTTAGGCAAGTTGCAGTACAGCAGTAAAGAGCAAAAGTCGCATTACTGGAGGCAGCTGGGAAACGGACAATATGTGTAGCCCCATGTCAGATTTCAAAATTATATATAAAACAATTTGTTTGCTCTTTTGAGAAACGGATTTCAGTGCAGAATTCTGCTGGAGCTTCACTATTAACTGATGTTTTGAAATGTTTTTTTCCCATGACCGTATCCCTTTAATATCGGTTAAATGCACAGTACTTTCACAAGTGTATCAAAGGTTTTTTAGCAGAGTTTGGTCACCATTGTCCTATAATGTCTTGTAATGGTATATTTGCTTTTTGGTGGCTTTTCTTCAGTAGTGATACATTTTAGGGCTCTTACACAGGCTTTTTTTCTGCATTTGATGTTTGTTTGAAGCGCAGGTTTGAGAATATCTAAATGTATTCGCTAATTAATTCCATTATATCCTGCCTGGTTGTATTCATGAGCAGAGTTGCATTATTCTTCCATTTGTGTTTTAGTGCGTTTTCTTTTTAGACTCTACATGCTGCATTTTCTTGTGCTTGACACACATTTAACTATCAATAGAATAGAGGGTTGATTTTGGAATGGACTTGGTTGTGTTAAAAAAAACGCAATGCGTGTTTAGAATGTGCTTAAAAACGCATTTAAAAAAAAAAAACACTTGTGTGTAAGAGCCCTTAGAGATGCTTTGGTCACAAGTACATTTTTTAGTCAACTGAATAATCATCTCTGCCTCCAAATAAATAATCTCATTTCTGTGCAGACATAAGGATATGCTGTCCATCTAAAATGCTTTTTCTAAAATTCTTACAATTACTGTCCTCTGTTTTATTAAAAACCTCTTACACGTGGGCATTTTTTATGCTCCAGTGTGTTTGATTTGTGGTTGAGATGCAGGTTTGAGCAGACCTGAACACATTTAGCTAATTGATACCATTATGTCCTGCCTGGTTGTACTAGTGAGTGTTCAGTCGCATTTTACTCCATTTATGTTTTTTAAGACAAAGCACTCTATTTTCTTGCGCTTGCCATTCAGAAACCAGTGGAATAGAGGGATGTCTTTTGAACTGATAAAATCACACTTGGGGCAGATTTATTAAGGTTGGAATGGTAAATGAGAATTTTCGAAAATTGTCAACTCACAAATTATAATTTAAAACCACCAACTCGAATGTAAATTCGAATGTGAGATTTATCACCTCAACCATGGAAACAGCTCTAATTCGAACATTCGCCACTTGACATTCAAGTTCTTTTCGAAGAAAAAAAAAAACGAAACGAATTTGAATGAAACGCGATTTCAGTTTCATTCGAATGAAACACGATTTGCGTTTTCAGGTCAGTAACATTTGCTTGATTTTTAGACATTCGTTTTTTCTTAAATAAGCGAACTTTCAAGTTTTGAGTACATTTGAATTTATTTGAGTAAAAAAAAAAATCACAAAATCAACCTTTGATAAATCTGCCTCTTAATGTTTGTTTAAAAAAACCGAAATTTACATTGGTTTTCTATTTTAAGTGGTTTCTGTGATATTTGCTTTTTGAGGGCCCAGAGTGTAAGCACGTCCTGTATTCAGGTAACCCTTGCATTGCAATGTATTAGCGGTCTAAAATTGTAAATATCTCCGAAACCACAAAAAATGGAAAATGAATGTAAATTACAAAAGTGAGCAGAGGCATATGTAGAATAAGTTTACGTCAGTTTGTTTTTTTTTAGCATTTTGACCTAAACATTCCCTATTTCCTTAAAAGGTGATCGTAGCATGCCTGGTCCTGGCAAGGACATGTAATGAACTGAATGGAATGCAAAGGTAAGTAAAAAAGAAAAAAAAAAGTAAAAAAACACAGTGAACTGAATGTTAACACAGATTTTGCATCTACATTTTCTTTAATGATTGGACCAAAAGTTTGATAAACTGTAAAAGAAAGTAAGCCTGTCAGGTATTCATGGCTTGGAGCAAATACACATCATTGAGTGTTTATCTCTGTGTAATTTTGCAAAAAAAATCAATGTTTTGAAAACCTTTGTTTTTTAAATCCCAGCTTTTCAAATGGTCTAAAGTGAAAAGTGACTACATTCCGGAGGATAATGGTGTTTGTGAAATTGTGCTTTATTTACACTTTCCCCAGGGCAGCAGGATTTAAGTGCTTGGGCAGATTTTTTGAACAGGATGTAAGCTCATTTACCAGCTTACTCTGAACTTTTCTGTATCTATTCATTAGTGGCAATTCTGCAATTGCCAGAATTCACCATAGATTTAAGGACACCTTAGAAAAATGCAGTAAGTAATAGGTGTAATATGGACTGTGCAAAGATGCAAACAATTCCAGTTATGCTCATAGTTTTTTTTATTATTGTGTTTAGTGTTCTTGTGGCCAGAGATAATGCACACATCTTTAGCAAAGTGGTTGTAGTCATTTGTTTTGATTACTAGAGTTCCCTGGTGCATGTATACTTCCTACAGATAAAGCATAATTAACCGACACCTTTTACGCCTTTACATCAAAATATAACCTTTTTAACATCAGCTCATTCATTCATTGGGTTTATGTAGAAAAGTGCATAAACACCTGAATCACCAGAAATCTTCCAAAAGCCATTACGCTCATAGTGTAATGCAACCCCTTCTCGCCTTTATGATTTTAAAACAAGGTATCCTTTTAAAACATATAGCCATAATGTAAAGGATTTGCCTATAAAAAAATCTTACTGTGCTACTTTATCATTGATACTTCCCCGTTCCTATTGCTAATTGTTGTTCTTTTGATTCTCTCCTATTGCAGTTTTCCACCTGTCAACAGTTGCACAGGGTATTTCAGCTTCTTTTGGCCATCAAGAAGGACATTTTGAAGGACAAAATGCATCCAATGACCCCAGATTTAGTAGTCGTTAAATATTTTAAACATTTCTTTTTTTAATAGAAGTGTGGTGGTTATGACTTTCTTTGTGTACAAAAGATTTCTGTCTATTTTGAACTGACCTGATTTTGCCTTGTTAATTATTTTTGTTAAACTTGTTTCTGAGGAAACATTCTGTTCTCATAATAAATGGTGTACAGTTTCAGTGCTATAAATATTTGAGATTTTCCATCTGGAAGCCTTAAATAAATGTTTTATTTGAAATTATGCAATTTCTCTTGAAGAAAGTTTATTTAATAGGAACCTCCAGCTTTTTACGAAGATATTTGCATGGATTAAATCTGGAACTTGTATGTTGATCCGTTAGCAGGGTTGTTGAATTGTTTGTAGGCAGTAACCGATTTAACGGGGTTAAAAATAATTGGGAAAAAGGTGGCTTTCAGAATTCAGTATTGATGAATTAAAATAATAGTCGCAATAGCACTTTTGAATCTGCACAGCACTTTAATTTTGCACTTTATTAGGTATTGAACGAGACCTTTAGTGTTTGTAAACTGGTAATTTATTAGTAACAGCCATTGGCAGGGTTTCTTTTTCCTAATTATTTTGAAATTTGTTATAGTATCTGACGTTGTCAGACCCTAGCCAATAGCTGCTTAAAATGGTTCATAATATACAAATAAGTGCTTCCAATTCTCATTTCTGCCTACGTAGATTTAACTGGGTTGTCCATCTTCAGTAAGCACAACTCCCAATACTATAAATTGTTTCCCCCGGGATGATCAATCAAGTCGCAGTAGCAATTTCCATCGAATTCACTAAAAGCATTTGATATAGCAAACAATTAGTCTATAAAGCAGAAGAGCCATTACTTCCCATAAGAACTTGAACAAATGGGAGGACATTTAAGCAAATTAAGAGATGCGGGGCTGTAATGCACAGTTAATTTTGAAGTTCCTATTGGCTAATATTCCTTTACGCTGAATTTCAATTTACCGATACAATCGGTAAATATAAAGGGGTCAGCCTTCCCCTGGTGCCTCTCATTAATCCTGCTCTAGAATAAAGTGCTAAATACCTCCTGTAGTGTTTTTTTAAAGACATACATTACATGGTATCTTGAAATTACTTAATCTGCTCTGGTAACTACAGAGTTATTTATTAACAGCTTGTTCCAAGTAATTGCAGTGTGGAGTTCAATTAGTGAGGTCATTCATTCTGTGATAAAAAAAGGTGTCAATTACAGCCCTTTTTTATGAAAAGAAGGCAGCAACTGCCGGTTATAGTGCATGTCTCTCTCCAGCAGACCTTCAGACAAACCGCAAAAGTTGAAATGGGGAAAACGTATAAAGAAGTGCAGAAAATGATAGGTTAAATGCTTAAATGATCTCAAATGTGTTTACCCTTTCGCTGCCACCTAGCCTGGTTAGGGTGAGACAAGCTAAACGGAGCCAAAAAGCTTTTCAAATGCAAAACATGCAGCAAAAGGCTTTCTGAAAACAGAAGGTGCTGTATACATAGCATTGCCTTAATACCAAAAATTTGAGTTTAACTCTCACATAAGGCATTATGGGCAGAGAAATTCAAATCACTCCTTTATAAGAAGCCATGTTGCATTATCTTGCACCTATGAGATCTTATAAGATTGAAATAGGCTGTCTGCAAGTGTGGATATATACTCTGAACTATTAGGCTGTATCTGTGCTATAAAACCAGTGGTTCTGAATATATAGTTGACCAAACGGACATAAAGGAGTGATTTGCATGTCTCTGCCCATAAAGCCTTATGTGAGAGTTAAACTGAGAGAAATTGGCCTGAAATTGTTGCAATTTGCAGCATTTATCTCACACAATTTCTTACATACAAAGGCAAATAACCCTAAATATGAACGCCAGGGTCTAATGAACAGTTTGATGCCCAAAATGCATTGATATACCAAGGTATGTGGTATGTAAGGACCTCAAATAAAAATAGTGCATATGAATTTTCTCAGCTGCCAATTCAGCTGCTTCAAACAGCGCCCCCTGCAAGCGTATTATTTGTCATAAAACCCCCTAACTGCACAAATACCCCCAGGAAACCATATATTTTTGGAAAGTTCACATTCTGAGGAATCAAACATGGGTAAATACATCTTTCTACACCAAACTAGCAAAGCTGTGCTAAATACATGTAATGAAGAATTATGCAGTGGTAAAAAAAAAGCAACAAAACCACAAAAATTGTGCAAATCAGTGAAATAACTGATCTGATAAGGGGTAGAAATGCCTGATCCAATAGTCAAACTGCTAAATAAACAGTTTTTGGGTAAAAAAACAAAACATAATAGTAAAAATGAGATAAATAAAAACGGTAAAATGAAATAAACTGTTTGCATGTGTGTACACGTGTAAAAGTTGTTTAACAGTTAATATGTGTACATGTAAGTGTGCAAAAAAGGCACCCCTCTCCAAAAATCCCCAAATGCAGCAAAAAACAATCTTTAGTAATGTGTGTAAAAAAAAAAAGGGACCACTTACCCTTTTTTCAGCCAAAGTTTTAAATGGAAACCAAAATGTGGACGAAAACTGAAAGCTACCATTTGAATGGATGGAGACGAATAACAAATTTGCTACATTTTTATTCATTGGAATAGAATGTGCATTGCATTTGCATGAATGGAATTAAAAGCTATTCTAAGGATTTTGAGCTTTACTCACTTTTGTAAACACACTGCTAATACTGAACACAACTGTATTTACAGATGTTCCAAATTTGAAATCAAAACATGAAGAAAACTGTTGCCAATTTGTGTTATTCCTTTACAGAAAGGGGATTATTAGGCTGTTCCAAAAAATAGCAGTCTTCTTTACAAACTCAAATGTATAGTTCTATATTATTAAAAAGTGAGTAAATGATATTCACTTATAAAATGTCTCCTTTAACGGCCGATTTCCCTTGCCATTAAAGGAGAAGGAAAGGTTAAAATTAAGTAAGCTTTATCAGAAAGGTCTATATAAATACACCAGTAAACCCTCAAAGTAATGCTGCTTTGAGTCCTCTGTCAAAAGCAACACCACATTTCTTTCCTTCTATTGTGTACACATGGGCTTCTGTATCAGACTTCCTGTTTCCAGATGAAACCTCCAGGGCATGGCCTTGAGCATGCTCAGTTTGCTCCTCTCCCCCTCCCTCCTCCCATCCCAGCTGTAATCTGAGCTCAGAGCTATGAGTGAGCTGGGAGAGACTCAGGCAGGAAGTGATGTCACACCAAGGTTATATGGCAGCTTCTATCCTAAACAAACAGAGACAGTGTCTAGAGCTGTTTACTCAGGTATGGGAAAGCATTCTGCAGAATAAATATAGCATTCTAGCTTGCACTAGTGTGGCTAATCTGTTGGCAATAAACTGTCTTGGAGCTTTCCTTCTCCTTTAAAGACCTTGAGATAAAATAAACCTATGCTTCATGTACCCCGTATAGGGTTAGTTCAGCTTTCAAAGATCAGTGATGAAAAAGTTATAGTTCCAAGTAATTGATAATATTCCAAAACTTCGTCACGGTGGTGACCGTGTCAAAATGTTATTAAAAAAGGAAGCTAAATGGATACGTCGTTTAGAAACGCTGGAGCCCCATGGCCTTAACCGTGAATATGACTTGCATCCCATATACCGAATTTTAATGGTTGTTTTTAATTTTATTATGATCAGATAACTTTTTACAAATATTGGTCATTTTTATTGTTTTGCAGATACTGTATCATGAGATTCATATCTTTATCTGGAGGAATATAACTACCAGGAAATAAGTGGATACTTTATTTATGTATTACAATGTATCTGACAATGTTGCCTTTATACTTTTGTATCAATCAATTCTTGTTATTCGCCTATAGATGGCGACCTAATGAGTGAGTATAAAACCTTGTAACCAGCAGTAGTTCATTAACTTGAAAAAAAGGCCACATAGGCCTGAAACGTTGTTCGTCTGAGATCCAAGCCAGAAATCCAATAAAGGCTTTTTAAGATTATATACAATTTGGATGGTGCTGTGATTTCATTCTGCATTGCACCTGCCTGATAAATTGTTCCAAAGATCAGTGATGGACATACAGTAACATCTTTATAAGCACTAGGAGTTGATACCATACCTTTTGCTTCAATGTGATAGCCTTTATTTATGTGTTATTGCTAGTTTTTACATGGTATGGTAAGAAAGTGGAGAAAACCAGAAGTCCCAAAGGCAGGAATAAAAGGATGAATTAGAGCACGCACACACCAAAACGGATGCCCCCTCCAATGCCACAACTCATTGGCCCTGTCTGAATCATGCTTCTAGGCGTACTTGCTAAAGGATATAGAACATTTTATTATATGATAACTACTGGTATGGAAGATATCCAGCCTTTATACTCAGTGTGACTTGAATGTTCCATTGCACTGTCCCTGGATTAAAATTATACTTTATTTAATTTCACAGCTCCCAAATTCTATGAAACAGGGCCAACCTGTACCTACCAGTTAGGAGGTGGTTTCTGGAGGGCTGGAACATGAGACCCACCTAATTTTTGGTACCATTCTGATCGCCCACTTATGGATCACCACATGCCCCTATATTCATTATATTATTGGGTACTAGAAAGTACCAATATTACATTTCAGATAACTGGCCTGAAAACAACCACCACCTACAGGGATTATTAATGACATGGTCCTGAGCACTCCTACCTCATGCATAAAGTAATGAGGGTGAGGGAGGGTGTCCCAGCAGGCCATAAAAAAGTGGGGAGACATAACAATGGCAGCTCATACTGGGCACCCACGATTGTTGGGGTATGTGCTCAGTTTTCCAACTCTTGAATCTTGAAAGATACAAAAGAAAATTCCTAACTTGGTAACATGCATAGGGTTTCTCTGTGTTCCCTTTTATTTTATTTACTGTTGTAATTTGTATGGCTCTTCTTTGTAACACCTTTTTTTGAATCTATAAATGAATGTTACTTTTGTAATATTAAATATAAAATGCCACACATTTTGTCCTTGTGGTCTAACTCATCGTTAGGGTTGCCACCTTTTAAAATAAAAAAAAATTACCGGCCAGTGGTGGGGGCGGGAACTTGAGGGGCGGCCAATGATGCAAAAAGGGGCGGAGCAGGCGGTCTGGGTGCAAAAAGAGGCGGAGCCATGGGGACGTTCCTGCAAAAGGGGAGGGGCCACATCGCCAGAAGCCGAAGGAAATTTACGTTTTCACCGACAGAAAAAGGCTTTTGTGAATGATATTACAAATTACCGGCAGCTACATTGCCAGTAAATTTGTAATACCGGCCCCAGCCCTGGCAGGTGTTTTACCGGCTAGGCCGGTGTATTAACTCTATATGTGTGTTTGGAAAGGGAAAGTTATCTGCTTATATGCTAAATAACTAGTAAAGCTAGCAGGAGAGAGTGTTGAATGTAATTTAACCAGCTGGCTGCTGGAGTATTTGTTGCACTAACCCTGTGACAGAGAATGTTTGATGCATTGGTGTATTGTGAGTCATTACCTGTTATAGAGAGCAGGGGAATAGTCACATTAGGTTTGTATCATCTGTTGAAACGTCAATTTAGACGCTGACCACGAGTGAAAGACAACTTTGAGGCCGTGCCCATTTTTACACGAGCAGATTGTCGCCCACGTCAAAATCCATGTTTCGCAAATTTTTCACCTGTTTCGGGGCTTTCGCAAAATTTGTGGCAAAGTGTCAACAGGACAAATTCGCCCTTCACTATTAATGATAGATGGTGGCAGCAAATAGATTTTATGGATGTTGGCATGTGTTGGGGTGTCTAATGTACGTCTAACTTGTGTAAGGTGACTGAGCATAACCCCTTGTAGCCACACCCAAGATCACGGTCTGTTGAGAGTGCCATTATTGTAACATTTTATACTACACAATGCAATATTGATAGGGTTTGTGGTACATTTGTCTGGCAGGAGCATGACTATTTGCCCATTGGCAATTCTGAGGGTTTTCCCACCCAATCATTACTATCTCATTTAGAGCAGGAGGCAGGATTCACCCATTTATGTGTATGTCAATCACTTTTGAGCATAAGTGACCTCACTTTTTTGGGACTCATGATCCACCTTTCCAAGAAACACTTCCCTTGCCAGCAAGTGCACCTATGATTACAGGTGAATCTGGGGCGGGGGGGGGGGTAGAGGCTGAGCTCAAATCCCGCACCATTACCATAAGGGAAAACATACTGGCAAGCTCTTGAATTCTATTTCATTTGCTTATCTTAAAATACTGTTGATCTTGGAACTAAAACAAACCCTCTGCCTCGGGCATTTCAAATTAAGGTCATAAATGCAACACAGACTCACAGTCACTAACCACTCATGTTTCCTGATATCACAGGGTATTTTGAAATAATGTTACCACTTCCTTTTACTCCTGAAGCATAGAACAGCCCACGGATTTAAGCCATTACAAAATGCCAGTTAATGTAAACTTGGGAGCTCTAGTGGATGTTCCTTTTTTTTAGCTAACCTTTCTCCACTTCAAGCTGCTGAGAAACGTCTGTGTCTTAATATGGTAAGTAGCCTTCTTTTATATACTGTATGTCTACAAAGCAAATAATTATTTCCTGGTTCAGAATTCTAAATCTCTATGTTAAAACTTCTTAGCAATTGAGCAAAAGAAAAAGCAACAGGGCTAATTGTGGAGCTTTAAGTATTTCTTTAAGTATTTTTTGTGACTCGGGATGTTTGTGTATGTTTCTGTGCATGTCTATGGAATGAATAGTGTAGGGAGCTGGTTAGGATGTATGTACACAGAGATAAATACAAGGAAAGCACATACATATTATTAGTTCTATTGGCATAAAGTGACTGCTGAGTTTTGCAGTATGGGGCTGTCCCCACTTAGAAGTGCCACATACAGTGGGAGTGGTGGGCAACACGTTGACCAATCAGGGGCAGATTAAAGGACCAGTAACATCAAAAACATTTTTTTAAAAATTCGTTAGTATACAACGAAAAATAAACACCAAGACAAATCAAACTTTTCAATTGCAAAGCCTTTATTAAGAAATAACTAACCGAAACTCCACTTCCTGTCCTCTTCAGAAACGATGAAAGGGCGACCATCCATCCTGCAGTGATTGATTTCTCCTCCCTGGCTATTCTAGTGACAGCGAATCTGCAGCGCTTCCCTTTTTCCAAGCAGCAGGTACTGGGAGAGCCGAATCAATGGGGTGTGCATGCCACTTGCTCCCCATAACTGTGCCCATCTGACTGTGCTAGCAGTGCCTGCGGCTGAATCCTCCCAGTTGGTTACGATTCAGGATAGAAAGATAGAAAACGGCATCTCGTCTCCTACTCAGTCCATATCTCCCAGCACTCAGCGGGACAGTAGCAGCATGTCCAGCGGCAGCCCCCACAGCATCCCATCCAACAGGGCCCGCTGCTGCCTCCGCCGCGGAGAGCAGAGTTACTTCAGGGCGGCTTACTACAGCCACTTCCCTCCCTCTGTCGTTCAGCAAATGGCGATTGGCAGTTGTCTCGTTTATTCAGTCACAGAGGAGGTTCCATGTAGCCGCCTCCTCCAGCCGCCGCAATCAAGGATACAGCGAGTGAATGTGCCGGCGGCTCATCTTCCCCTTCTCAAGTCACTTGAGAAGGGGAAGAGGATGCAATCGCAGCGGAGGATTCCTTTCCTGAATCCTTGCCTTCTCCTGCAGCAGCGTGCAGCCTCCAGACTCATGGACCTGTTGGATGGGATTCTGTGGGGGCTGCCGCTGGACATGCTGCTGCTGCTGCTGTCCCGACTCTGTACCTTGGGCACAGCGCTGAGTGCTGGGAGACGTGGACTGAGTAGGAGACGAGATGCCGATTTCTATCTTTCTATCCTGAATCGTAACCAACTGGGAGGATTCAGCCGCGGGCACTGCTAGCACAGTCAGATGGCACAGTTATGGGGAGCAAGTGGCATGCACACCCCATTGATTCGGCTCTCCCAGTACCTGCTGCTTGGAAAAAGGGAAGCGCTGCAGATTCGCTGTCACTAGAATAGCCAGGGAGGAGAAATCAATCACTGCAGGATGGATGGTCGCCCTTTCACCGTTTCTGAAGAGGACAGGAAGTGGAGTTTCGGTAAGTTATTGCTTAATAAAGGCTTTGCAATTTAAAAGTTTAATTTGTCTTGGTGTTTATTTTTCGTTGTATAATAACACATTTTTTTAAAAAAATGTTTGATGTTACTTGTCCTTTAAGGGGTTGATTGTTTTAGGTTGATTGTTTAGGTCTCTTGAACCTTAGCAGAATACTTTTACAGACATTTTACAGAGTGTGTAACCATGTTATAATCAAAGGGGTTCAACCAAATGTTATACCTGAAATGAGACTAACCCAAGAAATCTGAAAACCCCCATTTTAAGGGCATGTACAGATAAGACATGTAAGTGCTGGTTCAGCCCACATGTAGAACTTGTACAGTAGTGCAGCGAATTTCTCCAGTTTCGCTGCAAAATTTGCAAAGCGGTAAAACATTTGCGGGGAAAAATCACTTGGCAAAGACAAAAAGAAAGCTCCTTTAGCCTTTAAAATGAGATTATATGGGAAAGCTGCAGAGCTAATATTATTCACAAACCCAGGTCTTGTTCTGAAGTGGTTATAGAAATATCTACTAGCACAGAAGTAGGAAGGTATCTATAAGTATTTCAAGTGTCCTTAACTTCCCCAACAAATATTGCCAAGTCCTGGAAACTCCTATTGCAAAGGAATGGATGGTTCAAATGAAAAATATTGCAACTGGGACATGGACGTTGTTATAGCCCTTGTGAATAAACCCAGATTGTCAAACTTACTGAAAACAGACTCTCCCAATGACCTAAAACCAAACCAGTAATCACATGATGACATGGGCATTTACATTGGGGCAAATTGCATACAAGCAGAATCTGTATTTTTTGGGCTAACAAATGTGTACATTTACATTGGGTCTGTTTCTCAGGCGGTTAATAGATAACAAATGCTGATAGTATAGTTCAGTGCAATGGACAAGAAATGACTGTAATACAGATACATCAACTGACCCCATGCCATTAGTTTCATAATTACCTAGACCTGGATTTTTAGAAACCTAATTCCTAGTCACACTAGAAGGTAAAGACAAATAAGGTCTCAGAAATGGTCAGAGTGGGTTCATTATAATCCTAATGGCATGGGGTAATTTACATCCTTGATAATATAGTAATAATGCTATACTATTAATTTTCCTATACTGTTACAATTTATCCTATATTGCACTCACATAATTGAATCAAAGCCATAATAATAAACACTGTGGGGGTTATTAATCAAGGTCCGGATTTATCTCAGTATTTCTAATATCCAACGTCTAACAACTCCAAATTCCCGAATGGACCTTATTTATGTAGAAAAAAGCCCTAAAAATAGGGTCGGGCAAAACTCAATTTTCTGAGTTTTTTGCTCCGAATCCCCAAAATCATCGGAAATCGGTACGGACATCAGTTCAGACACTGGGACCTTCCCCATTGACTTATATAGGACCTCAAGAGCTTTTAGATGCCAGGGTATCAGATTCTGAGTTTTTAGACCATTGAACGTTAATAAATCTCAGATCATTCGAACTTGTTTTTTTTTTTTTTTTTGCTACGAAAACTACGAATTATTCAAGGTTCGGATATTCGGAGCTTGATAAATAACCCCCTGTCTGTATTTCTAATTGTAAACAATGGGAAGCAAACTTCTTTGAATATGAATAAATTGCTGTTACCTCTAACCGTATGCAGATTCAATTAAGGTCGAGTTCCAAGTGATGCACCTCCGCCGTGTGTGCTAATGGAGTATACAAATGATAGGAATTCACAAGGATCGACTCAAACGCAGCTTTACTGCTCCACCTTTAGTGTTTTATTGTTTAACACAACATGTTTCGAGTCTTGTATGACTCTTTGTCTAGTGTGACAAAGTGTGACACTTGACAAAGAGTCATACAAGACTCGAAACATGTTGTGTTAAACAATAAAACACTAAAGGTGGAGCAGTAAAGCTGCGTTTGAGTCCATCCTTGTGAATTCCTATCATAAGCAAACTTCTTTGATTGTGTAGTCACAGGAAATTTTTGTTATGTGGATGTGCAAGTCATGTGCAATCATATGAATATTTGAATGCTACCATTGGGTTGTAATGTTTTTTTCTATCAATCATTCTGCTAATTAATACTACTAAGTACTGTAGGGAGTCATAGGTTTAGGAAAGCCCTATGTATTTAAATCCCTACATTTCCGTGTCTCCCTAGTAGCTGGGCAGACACCCATGTATCTAGTTATGTAATTTATATATATGTATCATTGGCCTACAGGCCTATGTGCACTTCCTGACACATTTTAACATAGTGCTTGGTCTTCAGTTGCTGAGCTAGCTAAAAGAACTTCAGGGAGCCTTGGATCAACAAGGCCACAGCAAAGCTGTGCTGCCATAGAGGGGCCCTTGGTCTAGTGAAAATCATGGAGCATGGACCCTACAAATGAGGCGTAGCCACTGACAAGTTAATTTATTTAATATCACTTTCTAGGAATGTGAGATAGATTAGATAGAATGAGCAGACTGTGCTCCAACAAGGATTGATAGCAAAGAGGATCTCTCCCCTAGGCTCTGATTTGTGAAGGGACAGTTTGAAGAGGAATAGTCTTCTCCCTGATCCATTTCACTGTATGGTATGCGGACCACAACAGTGCATTTACAACCTAGAGGTGTACCTTAAAATTCCCTAGCTGTCTTTACATTGTGTCACAATGTGTTGTGCTGACATTTCACCATCTTGCAATAACTTGCCCTGTGGATCTATTGTCTTGAACAATAAACTTTGTTCAGCTTTGTTGCTGCAAGAACCTCCTGTCATCTTTATTTTATTTTTAAAAACAGTAGCCTATGTGAGTTGTAGTTCAACTACACCTCTCCATTACATCTTCCACCTAGTGAAGGCTCAGCCTGTCGTGTTAGAGTCAAGTATAACACATGCTCTATTGCTTTAGCTGGACATAGCCTATTTTATTTTTATTCAGCCCAAACACCTTTGGGGCCCAGGTCTGGGTACAGCTAAACACATCAGCTGTTTGATTCCATTATATTCTGCTAGGTTGTGTTTTTTTAGACACAACATGGTGCATAGTCTTGCCCTGAAAAAGCTGAAAAACACACAGGATCACCTCCCACTGCACCTATTGTTATCATTTGTTTAGGCAGCAGTACAAATTCCTTAGCAAGGCAACATGAGTGCAAAGTCTGATGGAAGCCAACAAACATTGGCCAAACCAGTTCTGTTAAGCACCCTATCATTTATACAAAAAACTGTTTATGCCAATGAGGAAATTATCCCCGCTATCGGACTGGACAGTTTATCTTTAGCAGGTGGATTTGATCATTTTCCCAGAATGATCATTTTGAGTGCAGAGTAGTTCATTTATGCATTGTGGATTATCTATTGTACATTTGCAACATTTACACATAAAAGTGCATTATAAAAAAATGATAAATTATATAAATTGTATCACGGATAAACTAGGCAGTAGGATGTTCCAGTTTGTAAGGTTATTCCTAGTTCTCTATGGTTAAATATACACAGCCCTTTAGCTAGAAATGTTTGAAATAGGTTTGGATAAAAGGTTAGGGTAGTACATCAATCACAAGAAAAAAAAGGGCACACAAGGAAAAAAGTATCATGTTCATTATTGCATTCACATTCAACTGCTTGAGGAAATTGGCCCTGAGCCCTCTTGTTTCTAAAAGTGGCCCTGACTCTAGATGATACAGAAAAAATGCAACCTTTCTTCCTCTGTAAGTTCCTCTGTAAGTCTGACTAATAGAGGATTCCTGAACAGGAATAATTGCAGTATGTAGTATTCTTTGATAAGGAGCCTTAAAAGTGGTATGTATTGTATAAGTAATGCTCTCCAAAGAAAAAGAACTTTAAGACCCACATTTCCTGTTTTAAATAAAGGATACCACAGCACTATTTTGAACACAACATGTGTGCATTGATGCTATTCAGAAAGGGCAGAATTTTTTTTGGAGAGGTCTCACTCTTCCTTAGATCCATAGCCGGATTTTTTTGTGTCTATTATGTGGCCGGCTGAGGGCTTTAGGAATTTTGATCAGGGAGCATGTGCTCATGTTGTCTGATGACCTGGCATGTGGTAGATCAAGTGACTGATCTGATATCCCATTTTGGTAGGTCAACTTTATTTTATGAGGTGACACAGGCACGATTAAGAGGCCTAGCCCAAACCTCTCAACACAAAATGCACCTCTAATGCAAGTTAAAGAGATTCTGTCATGATTTTATGATGTTTTTATTTCTAAATTACACTGTTTATTTACACTACAAATAATTCACTCTACAATATAAAATTTAATTCCTGAACCAGCAAGTGTATTTTGTTGTAATATTAGTGTGTAAGCAGCCATCTCAGGTCATTTTGCCTGGTCATGTGCTTTCAGAAAGAGCCAGCACTTTACAATGGAACTGCTTTCTGGCAGGCTGTTGTTTCTCCTACTCAATGTAACTGAATGTGTCGCACTGGGACCTGGATTTTATCATTGAGTGCTGTTCTTAGATCTACCAGGCAGCTGTTATTTTGTGTTAGGTAACTGCTATCTAACTGCAGAACTACACAACAAGATTTTGTTGAATGTATTAAAGGAGAAGGAAAGTCGCTTTCCACTTGGGGGTGCCAAATGTTGTATTTTCTTACCTGAAACCCCGGGCCAGTGCTCCTATCAGCAGAAAACTGCACCAGCCCGGGGTTATACTAGTGAGAACCATGGAGTGATCCTCTTCCATCTTCTTCTTTCTTCAAATTTCCTGGGGCAGACGCATGTGCAGTAGAATGAAATAGCTGACTTTTTAGTTAAAGTCCGGCTTTTTGCGCTACTATGCATGTGCAGCTGCGAAAAGAAAGAAGTTAGAAGAGGATCGCTTTGTGGTTCTCACTGGAAGAAAGCCAGGCCAGTGCAGTTTCTGCTGATAGGAGTACTGGCCCAGGGTTTCAGGTAAGAAAATACAATATTTGGCACCCCAAGTAGAAGGCGGCTTTCCTTCTCCTTTAATACATTCAACAAAATCTACTGTGTAGTTCTGCTTTTATCCTAAATGATGTGATCTGAACTGAATGTTCTCAAAATTACTTTGGAAAACTAAAGCACTGCTGAATATGCTGATGCTATATAATTACATGTTTCTGGTAACAATGCTTATGTATTGTTGTTGTGATATCAGTTTACCCTACTCCCTACCACTGCTATAATAATAACCGATAGTTATATAGTTATGGAGAGTCAATACAATCACTTGGGGGTGCCTAACATTTGGCACCCCCAACTGGAAGAATACTTTCCTTCTCCACATATACAGGGGTGTATGTTTATGGTTTATTGTATCATCTCTTGAAACATTTTAAGCATACAGCATTCTGTTTCTGTTGAATGGTTGCCATAGGAGGCAAACACTTTCATCTGGCTAAAATACATTGGTTTAAAAAGCATTGCATATGACATAACAATTAATTCTTATAATATGACCCAAGTGGTGAACATCAGACACACTTTGGTGTGTTACAAAATGTCATGCATTTTGATCTTTGGCAATAATTGGTTTTTTAAAGGGTGAAGATGTCTGAGGGAAGTAGTTCCCTCAAGGCTTAGTTAAGTAATGTGTCACTGAACAGGTTTTTTTTTTGAGGAAGTAAATGTTTTTGTGTTAAAGGTGCTGAATGTGTTGCACTAATTAGGTCATGTTTTTACATTTAAACATACCACAAAAGTTCTCAAAATGTAGAACTGTTTCCGTGCATGTCTGCTACCTGCCATTGGTTTTACAATTTAGTTTTACTTAGGACATTATTATGCTGTTTCTACTCTATTGACTTATGTATGGCAAGCACATGGCTGGGTGAGATTTGTATTGTGTAGTGTCGCTTTATTTCCCTTTAATGATTTATCGGTCTCATTGGTTTATCCTTCCTTTGCTAGAACACATGAGAAAACACAATGTCACATTTTGGGACTAAGTAATAAATCATGACACTTTTTTTAATTTTGTTACCCCTTATGAAGACCCCCTAGGAGTTTGTATATATTTTTAATTTATATTTTTTTAAATAACAAGAATATTTAAGTGTCCAGTTCCTGTGCATTTTGTCTGTATCTAAATGTGGAACACACACACACACACTATATGATTTAATTCAGTAGCACCATAAGCTTTATTTGTTTACTTGTTTAATGCTATATCCAAATAACCTTTATAACTAACTTATTATGGCCACCAGGAGTTCCAGGGTCACTTTTATTCCCCACCCGTCACAAGTCAAATAGCAGCATATAGTAGACTTGAACCTTGTTTGAAGGGGCAGAAATGTCATTCATGAAAAATGGAGTGCAGTATTTCTATTTTGAGGGTCTCTTGAAATCAGATAGGTTTCCACATATGTATACAGTATGTGATATCAATTTATTTAGAATATATAGGAGCTTGTGGAGTATAGTACTGTATAGTTAACATTTGTTGATATGTGATTTATGAAAAACATGTAATATCTGGAAAAAAAAACTTTTAAAACATAAATTACTATATTTGTAAATATTGTGTTTTTATATGGTCATGAAACTCCTTGTTAAAGTGGACCCGTCACCCAGGCACAAAAATCTGTATAATAAAAGTCCTTTTCAATTAAACATGAAATCCAATTTCTATTTTTTTATTAAAGCATTCATAGCTGTTGTAAACTCATTTAAAAATCTCAGCTGTCAATCAAATATTGTCTGCCCCGCCTCTATGCCTAGGCATAGAGGTGGGGCAGACAATTACTTTCACTTTCCATTCAGCACTTCCTACATGTCACTGCTCTCCCCACATTCCCCCAGTTCTCTTAACCATTTAATTATGTAACCAGGGCATGGGGATTGACATCAAGACCCCCATTCTGGTGCACAAACAAGATTCTGAGATGATGCAAGGCTTGTCTTAATAACAGTGTCCACAAAATGGCTCCTGCCTGCCTGCTATAATTATGAATTCCCAGACTGAAGGAAACAAGATTCAAATAATTGATATAGTGTAATTAAAGTTCATTTTGCTTGATTAATGTGATTAAATAAGATTTTGAATAATTTTTTTCGGTGACGGGTCCACTTTAACTTATAATATCCTTATATTTTACAAGAAGGGGTACTTTATTCACTATATTTATATATTTATATTCAGTGGTATGTCTGTTTTTCAAAATATAAGTTGTTGGAACATTAGGGGGCCGATTCACTAACTTCGAGTGAAGGATTCTAAGGTAAAAAACTTCGAATTTCAAAGGTTTTTTTGGGCTACTTCGACCATCGAATGGGCTACTTCGACCTTCGACTACGACTTTGAATCGAAGGATTCGAACTAAAAATCGTTCGACTATTCGACCATTTGATAGTCAAAGTACTGTCTCTTTAAAAAAAACTTCGACCCCCTAGTTCGCCATCTAAAAGCTACCGAAGTCAATGTTAGCCTATGGGGAAGGTCCCCATAGGCTTGGCTAACTTTTTTTGATCGAAGGATATTCCTTCGATCGTTGGATTTAAATCCTTTGAATCGTTCGATTCGAAGGATTTAATTGTTCGATCGAAGGAATAATCCTTCGATCGTACGATCGCACTATTTGCGCTAAATCCTTCGACTTCGATATTCGAAGTCGAAGGATTTCAATTCCCAGTCGAGTATCGAGGGTTAATTAACCCTCGATATTCGACCCTTAGTGAATCAGCCCCTTATTGTGTTAAGGCATTACAGTATAAAATATGTTTATTTTAGTGGAGGCGGTTTAAATAATGTTCCACATTTGTGGATGGGCAACTCACTTTCAAAGATGCATCTGTAAGATTTACACTTATAGGCTCTAAAAAGACATAAATACATGCAGGTGCCCACTTTAGATATCAACTTCTCTGACTATTTCTTTACTGTTTCCATAATGACAGGCAGAAAATGAAGATTTTAAAAGTCTGCGATCAAGATTTCAAAAAAATGTAGATGACAATAAAATCAAACTTCATCCACCTCCTACTAGAGTGAGACCAACTATACCCGTCAAACCAAATTCTGGGACAACTACTAAACAGGTTTTTCAAAGACATCTGCCCAAAGCAACGTCTTCTCCAGAATTACCTTCATTCTCAAGCCAAAATCGATTTAAAACTACTGGGAATAGTGAACATCAATCGAATCAAAGTTTTACTAACAGAAGCAACTCAAAGGTTGAAAGTGAAACACCGGAAAGGAATGTTCAAAATAACACTAACGCTAAGCCGACATTACCAATGAAACCATTGTTACCAAAACCTGGTTATGTTACCAAACCTTTTATTGGCATGTCTACCAAGACTCCTTCAAAATGTAATACATTTACAAAGGACAAATCTGATAATATTCCCAAATTAAAACTCTTGCCAAGTAAAGCGGTCCTTGGACCAAAGCCAAATAAACCTGAACGTCCTCCTTATGTAGATTTGGATAAATTCAGAACATTTAGTAATTTCAGGGACTATGTAGCTATGAGAAGTAATACAGGTAATGATCACTTATACAAGTTTTGGAATGCAAAATTATGTTTTACATCCTACTTTGTGGTTATAACATACTGTAGTGATTTTATGATTTATTTAAGTTTTCATTTACTTCTCTCGTCTTTTCAAACCTACGGTTGATCTCTCCTAATGAATGGAATAGTACTTATATGGATTGTAGAGAACAATTGAGTTTTCATGTATCATCTGGAATTAAAAAAAAACAGAGAAAGTTTCTCCATTTAGGATTTATAACAGAGAATATTTACAAAGTGTCTTAAAGGAATAGTTCAGTGTAAAAATAAAAATTGGGTAAATAGATAAGCTGGAAAAAAATGATTCTAATATAGTTAGTTAGACAAAATGTAATGTATAAAGGCTGGAGTGACTGGGTGTCTAACATAATAGCCAGAGCACTTCTTCTGCTTTGCAGCTCTATTGGTTTCCACTGATTGGTTCCCAGGCAGTAACCAATCAGAGACTTGAGGGGGGCCACATGGGTCATAACTGTTTGCTTTTGAATCTGAGCTGAATGCTGAGGATCAATTGCAAATTCACTGAACAGAAATGTACCATGTGGCCCTCCTTCAAGTCACTGACTAACTCAGAGTTAGAGAGATGAAAATCAGGAAGTAGTGTTATGTTATGTTAGCCAGTCACTCAAGCCTTTATACATTACATTTTTGGCTAACTATCAATTCATCCAGTTTTTATTTTTACACTGAACTGTTCTTTTAATGTTTGAAAGGTGTGATACGTTTCTATTAGAAGATTGTTCTAATGTCCATACTGTAAGGGATCCCTTGGATTCTAATTCACAATCCACTCTGTTAAATGTGTTACAGCCTCATCTCCCATCAGCCTCATCTCATCTTTAATAACTCTTTCACAATTCATAGCAGAACAATAGTGTAATACGAGCATGAAGTCCTCATTTTACTTTCCCTACAGATCTTCTACTAGGCTTACTCATGGCTCATACATTGACAACACATTTTACAAAATTATTACTGATCATTTAATCATCAAGGTTAAAATATATTATTCCTTTCTAACCTTCTATGACTGTGGTTAAACATCAGTATGGAAATGAAAATGGACAGAGTATTACCAGATAAATATAATTTGTTTATACAATATAACAATATAGATTGTTAGCCTTTTCAATTCATATGATCTTGGCCTATCAAGCCATCTTGCTCAGCTGATTTCTGGGTATTACTTTCAAATGTTTTGTTTGTACAGCTAATAACATTATTCTAGTTGCTGGCACTACTAAATCCTTGCAAGAGAGATTAAATGTAGTTTGCACAGAATTGTACCATGATGGACTATTATCTACAATCCACAAATAAAGTGATGGTGGTAATTATATGTACATACATTGGGAATCTGTTTTAAAATATCATGTAAATCACTGATTCTGTTCCCATCACTTACACAGCTGATATGTATTAACTTTTATATTTTCCACTTTCTTAGTTATTAGGAGAGAGCCTAGTAAGATTTTTGCATCACATTCTCAGCCCAATCTTGCGATCGTCTCACCGTCTCACCGCATTCGAAAATCAGTAGGGTGAGTGCCAAATTTTTATGTGGAGTTTCAGCATGCATATAAATCATTATTTACACTAATCTTTCCAATAATGCTGATTTACAGTATTTCTTATTTCCATGCATAACTAGAACAATACAAATAGAACTAAATAAAATAATTAAAAAGAGGTAATTCATTAGATCTAATGTTGGTCACTGGTCGACAGCTTTCCATCAAAAAAGATATCTGTGGATATCTTTTTCCAACTATGATATTTAATTATTTATTGTATATGTTTAACTCTAATGATATATAACTTCTAGGATATGCAGAACGGAGATATTGAGATTAAGGGCCTATTTTCTAAAATTCAGATTTTTTTTCAACATTTATTTTTAATTTGAGAAAGACGCTAAAAAAATTAAATTTATTAGGTGTAAAACAAGAATACAAAGCATTGACAAGCAATTGCAATTCTATTTAAGTCAAAGAGAGCTTCACTGATCCTATTGGACCTTTTAGAGGTTCTTTTATTATATTGTTTTTACTATAAATTGTATGAAAAACTTAAATTTTCAGATCTGTTAATTACATGGCATTTTTGGTTCGAAAATTAGTTTTTTCATGGTTTCGAAAACCGATAAAACCACTAAAATGAGAATCTTGATAAATGAGCCTCCCCATGTCAATTAGTAAGAGACACAGTCCCTGACCTGCAGAGCTTACAGTCTAAATAACAAATTTGTAGTATGCTAATGTTAAATTTTGAGCTTTTGGAATGTGATGTTACAGGTAAGAAAGAGAGAATATAGATTTGGGATATTGAACAAAGAATCACTGGCTTAGATATACTTCAACGCTGCAAGTTAAATAATATTACATTTATTGATGCAGTGCAGGCAAATGCTTACAAATATGGCTGTGGTTTCTGTGACAATCCACCTACTGAGTCTATCAACCACAAGCCCTAGTGACCAAGCTAAATCTTCTCAGCAAGTAGTAGATCACTGCCAGTAAAAACCAGCAAGTTAGGTTCCCAAGCAAATGTTAAGTAGTTGTGTGTGTCTTGCCTCATTCTGAACAGTTGTGTAATGGCAGATAAAAAGTAGCCCTTTGAAATTAGTTTAATTTTAGTCATATAGAGATGAAGACAAAATCTACATTACACCATCCACTGACATCCATTTACAGCATATATTTGCTGACATTACTTATTTAAAAAAAAAACTATATCAACTATATAAAAACAAATACACTGGCACTTCTAAACAAATTAAAATATTGGACTCAACATAAAATCACTCGAGGTTAATTTTAAAAATAAATAATTTTAAATTCATCACAGCTCTTAAACTCTGTCATGCTGCCATAAATGTGAAGATCCACCAGTTTGGCGAGTTGTAGTCCCTCTCTTATGACACTGTAAAGAGCAGAATGCACACTCTGCATGTAGAAGTATTAATGGAGAGTGTGCTTTTAAATAAAACAATAACTGCACAATCAAGTGGTATTTTTATGTTGTGAGACTAATGCTACAACTGGTATTATTCATTATCCTTTGTTGTGTAATTTTTGTTTACACTGTACACTTTTGTGACAGCTGGATACTGTAGATCATGGCTGGAACTAGGGGTAGGCAGAAGAGGCACATGCCTAGGGTGCAACACTCGTGATGTCAATTTGCGAACAAGCATGAACATGCAGGAGGAGTGAGGTGGCCGGCTGGGTTGCCTATGGCGTCTGGCGTGGCCCGGCTCTGCTGTAGATGCTTGTGTCAATATTGTTTTTTCCACATGAGGTTAAAAATGATAAACATTAAATGCATGAGATATAAATGTATTCTGACCTTGAAAGTCGCATAAAATTTTGCTGATATGAACTGCGGCGCTCATATCAGAAACTTCCTTTTCCATAAATTAATATTGGAAAGTCAACTTCCTTTATTTAATTAGAATATTATTTATGAACAGGTTGTAAAATTTATGTTTTTTGATTCATTGTAATGTTAAGTCTCAGAGAATATTTGTAGGAAATGTTTTTCTTGGCAAAGTCTGGCAACCAGACCACATTCTATATTATTTTGTAACGATGGGTCCTGTTTAAGTTGAGTGTGTTAACAGAAAAGCAAGTAACTATATATAACACAATTACTAGTAGTGGTATTTATTTTCTTATTTTATTGCACCTGCATCTCTCACAGTGCTGTACAGAATAAGAGCATACGGCCTCTCTGTAATTTGGAACTTTCTAGATAACGGGTTTCTGGATAACAGATCCCATACCTGTATTAAGATAGAATAAGAATAAGGGAACTGCTCATTCGATTTTACAATTGAAAAGGTACTGTAAGTGATATTTGTTGGGAAGAAATGAGTCTGAGTTTACTCCCCTGCTGCTCTCACCTCCCTACTCTCCCCTCCCTCCCTCTGTCACTAGCCTTCTATCCGGTGCTCCCTTCCCCTTCATTGCTCTCCCCTTCCTCACTTCTTTTCATTTATGGCACATGTGCACTTCCGAGTGGGGGGGGAGGCAGGGGTTGCCAAACGGGGTGCCTAGTGTCGTGTTTTGGTAGCTGAGGATGAGTAGAGTATAACAGTGCTTTATTAGCAAATTCATGCAGCCATTACACATCAACAGTAGCTTCACTCTAACACCCCAAGCTGAATAGAAAGTACTGTGCATGCACAGCACACCTCATGTGCATAGTGACACCTACTGGCCATTTGTTTAAACACTACATATTCCCCCTATAGTAGGAAAGCATTTGGGCAAATGTAATAAACAACAACACTGCATCTTAAAGCAATAATATACGTTCTTCACATCACATAGTCCTTGGTCCATGCAGGTAGTTTTCTGATTCTCTCAGTACGCCTTATAGGTTCACTTTCTTCACTGCCTATTGCAGTTGACATCAGGAGTAGGAAAATGTCCTTCATCAAATGGAACTTGTCAAAAGTCATATCTAACAGGAGCAAGATGACTTGCATTCCATATGTGTCCATCAGACACATATGTGTATGGTCCTCGCCGGTTTCTCACTTTAAGTGGTGTAGTAAATTTAGATTGTCCTTGTTTTAGTATTCCTGGTTTATTTTTATTTAGCAAATAAGTTGTACATAACATTATTTCCACAGAAGCATCTCTAATACACATTTGTTAACATAGCATATCAAAGGTGACACATAAAATCACAGTTGGTATTGAGATATCAACAGTAGAACTACAATTAAATGCACCATAAAATACACAATAGTGAATGTCTGTCAAAACAATAAGAAAACATAAATAAAATAAATAATGAAATAAAGAAATAAAATAGTTTCTACACTGACATCAAATTAAAACCCATGTTACTATAGAGAAAAAAGAATGCTAGGAACACCAGGCCCAAATCTATACTCTATCCAGGATATTCCTGGTTTCTTAATTCTGACTAAAGATCCAGGCTGAAAGTGCACTTCTCTTACACAACATTTTCTGTCAATATACGTAAGCCTTGCATTTGGATTGTTGATGTTTGACAATATCAGCAAAAGATGTAAGCACAGTATTTTATTCCCATTGCCAATTTGTTGTGTTATAGTAGCCGAGGATCCACCGCACTTAGGGCTTCTGTTGGCTTGGCCTGGCCCTGCTCCTGTTTTCTATGGGAAGTTGTGCGTTTTCTCCAAAAGTTTAGACCAAAGTTAAGATAAAAAATTTAAATAATTTATTGGGACATACAGATGATGATCGCCTAACGTGTTTCGTGCCTACTGGGGGACTTACTCATATTTTTCTCCCCTCATTCATTTTTTTATACTTTTTTTCTCATTAATAATGGTATAAATTATAGGCATTGTGCACCAATTTCTTTAATATTTTGACACCTGTTATCAATGGGGCCTAAGTTCAACAGATTTTTTTCCTGTACCAGCACATCTGGCTGTTAGCAGGGTATAGGGTGGGGGGGGTCTACCGTAGGCAGAAAATCTCACCTATAGAAAGTTTTCATATCAGCAGCACTATATTATATAGTACAGGCAGAAAATCTGTAAAATAAAAAGTGTTTAGAGACTCCAAAGTAGCTATGAAAGAAAAAGGTATGCCTAAATACAAAAAAAAAAAAAAAATTAACAAAACTCTGGAGGTTGCATAATCAGTTTAAAGGCACCATAGATAATTAATAACGTGACCAGGAGAAAGTCAGAGAATCTGGAATGGCTGTGCTCCTTTAGATAGTTAAACACCATTAAGGAAGCATGGGGCCCTTGTACTTGTGAATACTCCAAAATGTATACAGCCCCCCTCATATCTATCTCTGGATTATTATAAGTATTTCTGCTTGATTAAAGCACTTAAACCCATTCCCACTGTGCTTTATGAATCTGATCATGTCAAATGATCAAATTAGTGTAACAATAACTGTAACAATAACTAATAATGTTACACAAAAATGTGCATAATTTTTCAAAATTAAGATTGTGCAATGCACACATAGGGGATGTGTTGTAAACACCAGCAATGCAGTGAATATGTCAGCATTCAGTTTTGCTTACAACTATTTAGCAATAAGTGTTCTCTTACTACCAGTTCTCAGAATTGCAGTCAATATGTTGGACCAGAAATACAGAAGCTGAAAATTTAAGAAAATATTTGGTCTGGAAAGATCCAGGTAGAAATGTCCTCATTGGAGGCATGTCATTCCATCCTGCCAGGAAAAGATAACAACAATTTTAAGATTAATTGGTGAAACGTAGGGTGCTACTCTGCATGCCAAATATCATTCTGGTTGAACCCTGTCCTAAGATTTCAACCACCTTTTTAAAGTCTTTTTCATTATTTAGCCTTTTGGATTAGATCTTGAATACAATGCATCAAACGACAAACATCCTATTTAAAAGAAATCAGTAACTTAACAGAAGGTACAGACATATTATAATAACTTTATGGGGCAAATTCACTAAAGGATGAAGCGCCTAACGCTAGCGTTAATTCGCTAGCGTATTGCATTTTCGTTAATTCGCAGATTCACTAACGGACGCTGGCGTAAATTCGCTAGTGTTACTTCGCACCCTTACGCCTGGTAAATTTGTGCAACGGACGTAACTACGCACATTTACTGACACGCGAATTTGTCTGAACGCTACCTTTTACGCCAGACTTCCTTCGATACCTCAGACCAGGCGAAGTGCAATAGAATAGATAGGGATTGCTTCAAAAAAAGTTAAAAAATGTTCTAAGTCCCAAAAAACGCTGGCGTTTTTTCTTTTTTTATGGGTGATAGGCTGAAAAAGATCGAAGATTTTTGTTGGGGCTCCCCTCCTTCCCCCCTACATTTCCTAACTCATGGCACCTTAACTATACAGTGGGCACATGTGTAGGGCAAAATAAACATTTTATTTGCTGTTTTGAAGGTTTCCCAGGCTTGTGTAGTGATGCTACATATACCTCCATTGTAACTTGAATTTGGCGCCATATGCAAATTAAGCATCGCTAGTGTAACTTCGCTTTGCTTGGCGAATTAATGCTAACGCAACTTCGCAACCTTACGATTCCCCTGAGCGCAACTTCGGATTTTAGTGAATTTGCGTAGTGCTGTCGAAAATACGCCTGGCGAAGTGCGGCGAAGCGGACGCTGGCGCAACTACGAATCTTAGTGAATTTGCCCATATTATATATGTTTTTAATCATGTTTGTCCACACCTTTTAATGCACTTACTTAATAAATAATCAAAAATCCTGTTCTGGCACTAGTTACCACAACAGCTTCTTGACTTCTAATTCTGATTTAATAATTTAAGTGGGGAAAATAATTGAAATCCTTGCTCCTTACAGGTGATTTGAAATGGGGACAGGGACTAGGACAGGTGTGAGTGTTTAGTTTTGCTCCATAGAGCATTCCATGAAGAAGAATGATGTTTAACTGCTATAGCATACATATTCTGATGGACTGATACAGATGTCAGCTTTGCCAAATGTGTGATTTTTTTTTTTCTGTTTTGGCTTCAGAAGTTGCCATAGCTCCTTCACCCAAGAATTCTATCAAGTCTAACTGAAAAAAACTCATTCCCTAAACACTCATACTGTAGGTCACTTTCAAAGCTCTCCCACTTATGGGTAAGAGCTTCCTTTTTCTTTTCACCCACTCAATAAACCAGATAAAAATTCTATTTTCAATACTGAAAGAAAATGAGAGGTTTCTTCCTATTTTTCTGAAGTTAAAAGTAAAAATAATATAAAATAGAGAACAGCTATCACTAAATACTATACTGTACTATGCAATTTTTATTACATAATGGGCAATGTTTTCTTACTCATGTTGTATTGCAAAACAGGACCTTGCCAAAGCATTCAGCAAACATTTTGAAAATTCATAGATTGCTGTATTTTATTTCAACTTTCTAGAAATGGTACTGTATTTGTTCTGTGTTACTCATGTTCTTAATTAGAGCGATTAAGGGTTTTTTTTATTAAAGTCCCATTTTTTCGGGGGAAAAAAATCTCATATTTTGTGATTTATTAAACCCCTATGCTGCTAATGCATATCATGATCTGCGATGGGTTTCGAACAATAATCCGAATAGTTAGTGTTTTTTGGTCAGTAACCTGAAAGGATCATGCAATTCGGATTTTCTTTACAATTTTATCGAGTCTTTTCCTGCACCTTATTTTTTCGAGTTAATCTATTGATAAATACGGTAAAACTGTGCACAGGAGTAGTCAAAGTGGTTATAAGAAAATAGTGAGAAATTTTCAGGTTTTCTTAAATAACCCCCTTAAAATTACTAACATATTCAACAAGACTAAGCTGATGAAATGGAAAAAAGAAACTGCTTTATTTGGAAGTAAAAAATCATAGCTTGTGCACATTTGAGTGATTTTAGGTGAAAACCCACATGTCACAAGCTATGAATGCTGATTTTCATTCATGTGAATGACGGGAGGCCATCTCGAATATACTGGTGGAAAAACACTACATGTAAAATTTGTGGAAAGGCCACCAAGGCCGGGGCCTAGGGTGGCAGGATTTTAGGGGGACAGCATGCTACAACCGCACCAACATTGGTTCAAAAACACTGGGGATGCGCTGGAGATACAATCATTTTTTAAATTTCCCATGTGCCAATCCCTATTGCTCCAGATGGTCCCACTTAATCTGGTGTAAAGTATTCATTTTGGGGGTATTGTTTACCTTTAAGGATAAGATTTGGCCTTTGCACTGTGAGATTTGGGGGTGGGGGTGGATCATTTCTTGACTGTTGGAGAAAATACCTCTATTCTTAAGTTAAACATTGAAATTTGTATTATCTTGATCCTCCTGCCTTATATACAATTTAAACTTATATTTTACTTCTTTACTTGTATTTTTTTCTTGTAGAGAAAGTCAAGAATTGTATGAAGATGTTATTCAGTTTAGTCCATTTAGGAAAAGCAAATCAGCTTCACTGCAAAATGTTGTGATACCAGAAGCTCATCCAGGTAATTCCTGTTACTAAATTGGATAAGAATATTTTTATTCATTATTATATACAGGCCCATGTCTCCACCCCTACCTCCTTTCTTGTTCCAGTAGGTTTCAAGTCCATCCTAAAGCCAGGAGAGAGGGCTCAGGCTTTGATATTGTAGAGCCTGCTACACTACTCTCCTACACTATGCAAGCATTGCACTTGCATTTTCTCTTTTATGCTTATGGATATGGAGTGCCCAGGATACGGAGAAGCACACTCTATATGTACACATATATATATAAAAAAAAGGCCCAGACTAGTAATCTGTGGGTTCTGGCAAATGCCAAAGGGGCTGCTATAAATTGCCATAGACAGTCACAATTTATTGAGCTGGTGGGGGGGGGGCTGCTTGGGCCTCTATGTACTTGGAATGCCAGGGCCTATTGTGAATCCCAGTCCAGACCTGTATATAAATACAGCTTCCTTGAATGTATTTTTATTATAAAGTCTTACACTCAATGCATCAGACATACAGTCTAACTTGATATCACGGAAGACAAACAGATACAGAAATATTCATGTAAACAATATCTTGATGCTTGATTCATCTAACATTCACAAAAACAAAATGTTCTATCAAAACTAGGAGATACATAGTTACATAGTTACATAGTTAAATTGGGTTGAAAAAAGACAAAGTCCATCAAGTTCAACCCCTCCAAATGAAAACCCATCATCCATACACACACCCCTCCCTACTTTTAATTAAAATTCTTTATACCCATACCTATACTAACTATAGAGTTTAGTATCACAATAGCCTTGGATATTATGTCTGTCCAAAAAATCATCCAAGCCATTCTTAAAGGCATTAACTGAATCAGCCATCACAACATCACCCGGCAGTGCATTCCACAACCTCACTGTCCTGACTGTGAAGAACCCTCTACGTTGCTTCAAATGAAAGTTCTTTTCTTCTAGTCTAAAGGGGTGGCCTCTGGTACGGTGATCCACTTTATGGGTAAAAAGGTCCCCTGCCATTTGTCTATAATGTCCTCTAATGTACTTGTAAAGTGTAATCATGTCCCCTCGCAAGCGCCTTTTTTCCAGAGAAAACAACCCCAACCTTGACAGTCTACCCTCATAATTTAAGTCTTCCGTCCCTCTAACCAATTTAGTTGCACGTCTCTGCACTCTCTCCAGCTCATTTATATCCCTCTTAAGGACTGGAGTCCAAAACTGAACTGCATACTCCAGATGAGGCCTCACCAAGGACCTATAAAGAGGCATAATTATGTTTTCATCCCTTGAGTTAATGCCCTTTTTTATGCAAGACAGAACTTTATTTGCTTTAGTAGCCACAGAATGACACTGCCCAGAATTAGACAACGTGTTATCTACAAAGACCCCTAGATCCTTTTCATTTAAGGAAACTCCCAACACACTGCCATTTAGTGTATAACTTGCATTTATATTATTTTTGCCAAAGTGCATAACCTTGCATTTATCAACGTTGAACCTCATTTTCCAGTTTGCTGCCCAGTTTTCCAGTTTAGACAGATCACTTTGCAAAGTGGCAGCATCCTGCATGGAACCTATAGTTCTGCACAATTTAGTATCATCTGCAAAAATAGAAACAGTACTTTCAATGCCCACCTCCAGGTCATTAATAAACAAGTTGAAAAGCAAGGGACCTAGTACAGAGCCCTGCGGTACTCCACTAACAACACTGGTCCAATTAGAAAATGTTCCATTTACCACCACTCTTTGTAGTCTATCTTTTAGCCAGTTCTCTATCCAGGTACAAATACTATGTTCCAGGCCAACATTCCTTAATTTAACCAGTAACCTTTTGTGTGGCACTGTATCAAATGCTTTAGCAAAGTCTAAGTAAATCACATCCACTGCCATCCCAGAATCGAGGTCTCTACTTACATTCTCGTAAAAAGAAATTAAGTTAGTCTGGCAAGATCTATTACGCATAAAACCATGCTGGCACAAACTCATAGTATTATGATTTGCTATGAAGTCCAGTATCTTATCCTTTATTAACCCTTCGAAAAGCTTTCCTAATACTGACGTCAGACTAACTGGCCTATAGTTTTGAGGCTGAGAACGGGATCCTTTTTTGAATAGAGGCACCACATTAGCAATTCGCCAGTCTCTCGGCACAATGCCAGATCTCAATGAATCCTGAAAAATTAAGTAAAGAGGTTTGGCAATCACAGAGCTAAGCTCGCTAATTACCCTGGGATGAATACCATCTGGCCCTGGACCTTTGTTAATCTTAACATGTTCAAGTCTCTTTTGAATTTCTTCATGTGTGAACCATGCATCATTAGTTGTATTACTATAATTGGGAGTGTTAAGAAGGAAACCTTCACTTACTGGTTCTTCATTTGTGTACACAGATGAAAAATACGAGTTCAGAATCTGCGCTTTTATTTTGTTTTCATCAACCAGCTGACCCCCCTCTGATAGTAAGGGTCCCACCCCTTCCTGCTTCATTTTTTTACTATTGACATATTTAAAAAATAATTTTGGATTTTTTTTACTGCTTGCTGCAATATCCTTTTCTATAGCAATTTTAGCTTGCCTTATAGCTTCTTTGCATGATTTATTGGCCTCCTTGTACCTTATAAATGTTTCGGCTGTACCAGCTAACTTGAAAGCCTTAAAAGCACGTCTTTTCTTACCCACCTCAACACCAACGCTTCTATTGAACCAAAAAGGTTTTGCTTTGCAACGACGTTCCTTGCTTACAAGTGGAATATACTGACAAGTATATTTATTAAGCAGCATTTTAAAGACTTCCCATTTTTGTTCTGTGTTTAACCCTGTGAAAAGCATTTCCCACTTAATATGTTGCAGAGATGCCCTTATACTGTCAAAGTTTGCACGTCTGAAATTTAGTGTTTTAGTTACTCCCTTATAGAATTGCTTCTGCAACAGAATCTCAAAGGAGACCATGTTATGATCACTATTCCCTAAATGCTCACCCACACAAATGTTAGAGATGAGTTCAGTATTGTTAGTTATTACAAGGTCCAAAAGAGAGTTATTCCTAGTAGGTTCTTGAACGAGCTGGAATAAAAAGTTGTCATTCAGCATATTTACAAACCTACTAGCTTTTTCTGTCTTAGCAACCCCATTACCCCAGTCAATGTCTGGATAATTGAAGTCACCCATAGCAACAACTTGACCCAGCTGTGAAGCCGCTTGTATCTGCAAGAGTAGCTCGGCTTCATACTCGACACTTATACGAGGTGGTTTATAGCATACACCAATGATAATTCTTTTTGATACCTTTTGCCCAGTCGAAATCTCTACCCAGAGTGATTCTACACCCTCACCAGTGCCAGCTATTTTTATTTCTTTAGCGCATGGCTTTAATTCAGGCTTTACATACAAACACACTCCTCCACCCTTTTTAATCCCTCTATCCCTCCTAAAAAGGGTGTAACCATTTAAATTCACAATCCAGTCACATGTTACATCCCACCAGGTCTCAGTGATACCAATTATATCATAATTTTTAGAGCATGCAATTAATTCTAGGTCTCCCATTTTACCTGACAAACTCCGTGCATTTGCCAGCATACAGCGGAGGTTATTACTTTTACTTTTGAAATGTGCAATACTTGGTAAAGAATTATACGTTAAGTTAGTATTATTCTGTTTTCCTTGTAACAGAGGGACCTCCTTAGCTGGTAAACTGTATGCCCCCCTCACTCCTCCCCCATGACCCCTTACTAACCCCACTGCCCCGTCTACACTAGCTTCCCCATAATCCTTTCTCTCACCCACCCCCCCTTGCCTAGTTTAAACACTCCTCCAACCTCTTAGCCATTCTTTCCCCTAGCAGCGCGGACCCCCTTCCATTGAGGTGCAAACCGTCACGGCTGTATAAGTTGTACCCCAACGAAAAGTCAGCCCAGTGCTCTATGAACCCAAACCCTTCCTTCCTGCACCAAGACTTTAGCCACGCATTAAGCTCCCTAAGCTCCCGCTGTTTTCCTAAACTTGCACGTGGCACAGGCAAAATTTCAGAAAAGATTACATTGGAAAACCTTTCCTTGATCTTAGAGCCTAGATCCCTGAAATCATTCTTTAAGGTCTTCCATCTACCATTTATTTTGTCATTAGTACCGATATGTACTAAGACAGCTGGGTCGTGCCCAGCCCCACCCAATAATTTGTCTATCCGATCAACCACATGCCGAACCCTGGCACCAGGTAGACAGCAAACTGTTCGGTTGTAGCGATCCGGACTACAAATTACCCTATCCACTTTCCTAATAATTGAGTCCCCTACAACCACAATCTGCTTAGGCCTGACTCTACTCTCCCCCCCACCACTACTAGAGAAACTGGTCTCCCGGCTGTTAGAGAGATCAGCCCCATCTAGAATTGCCAATCCAGAGTTCATACTCCCATCATCTTCACACAATCTGGCAAATTTGTTGCGATGTATAATCTCCGGATCAGCCTCCATTTTCCTTTTGCCCACCTTAGATTTTCTAACTGTCACCCAGCTAGCTGCCTCAACATCCTGCTGCTGTTCTGTTCCCCCCAAACTATCTGACCCCGCTAGGTCCTGCTCAGTGAGCAAAAGACTCCTTTCCAGATTGTCAATCGACCGCAGTGTTGCAATTTGTTGCTCTAGTGCTCTAACTTGAGCCTCCAAAGTGGCAATTTGCTCACAACCACCACAGAGGTAAGCATTTTGGATCTCTTGTTCCAAATCTGCATACATATGGCAGACTGTGCACTGAGTCAGACCTTCAATCTTGCTAGCACTCATTATCCCAGTTACAGATCAAAACAGGAAAAAAAATAAAAATATATAAAATAAAAATGAGGGTTTAGAACAAACTTTTGACCTAGTTTGAACCTCCTTTAGTTTTCAACTCCGGTGTTTGTAACTCCACTTACAGATCCCCCACTTAACTCCGGTGTTTGTAACTCCACTTACAGATCCCCCACTTAACTCCGGTGTTTGTAACTCCACTTACAGATCCCCCACTTAACGAGCAAACACTTAAGAGAAGCTAACACTAGAGCAAGCTCCACTGGAGTCCCAGGGGTTCTATTTATACAGTCTGTTCAGGTGCAACTAATCAAACCCCACCCCCTCAAACGGAGGGAAAACTGCAAAGTAAAGCAGGTTGTGACAAACTTGCTGTAAGCACACTAGCACACCAAACTTTGCTGTTTAGCACCCAAGACAGAAAAAAAAAAAACCTTTTAAAAAAAAAAAAAAATTAAACCACAGTAGTTAAATATAAACCTTAATATAAAAAAGCAGTTAAGAAATACTTATCCTTTTCAGATGATTTGTTTGCTTTAAGTTGCTTTAAACCTGTCAGCAGCCTGATTCAAACAGACTCACTGGAGTCCCAGGGGTTCTATTTATACAGTCTGTTCAGGTGCAACTAATCAAACCCCACCCCCTCAAACGGAGGGAAAACTGCAAAGTAAAGCAGGTTGTGACAAACTTGCTGTAAGCACACTAGCACACCAAACTTTGCTGTTTAGCACCCAAGACAGAAAAAAAAAAAACCTTTTAAAAAAAAAAAAAATTAAACCACAGTAGTTAAATATAAACCTTAATATAAAAAAGCAGTTAAGAAATACTTATCCTTTTCAGATGATTTGTTTGTTTCTAGCTCAACTGCAAAGATGTAACTTGGAAAAACATTTAGGGAACAGTTGCACAGTAGGGTCGTATATGTTAGATTCCACTTGTCCACACTGGAAAGTGATCAGAGACATCAAAATGCAGATACTTTTCCTGATTTGATAAAAGCAATATAGTTTGGGGTTGGTACTTTTTTATGCAACAATTACAAGTATCCATATCCGTAAGTATTCATATACTGTATATACTGTAAGTTATGTATATTTTAAATAAACGCTAAAGGTATTTTTTATCCCTAGATGAAACATATGATGACGTAGAACTGGTTTTGGGAAGTAGAAAGCATTCCGTTAACAGGTAACCATAAATAAAGGAAACAACCAAAAATATATGATTTGTTGATAACAAAAAACTCTTCATAGACAAAATGTTCCTATCACTTATCTGGTTAATAAGAAATTTACCAGCTTTACTTGGGGCAGGGGTTACTCAAGAGAATTCTACTTAGGGTGGCAATATACAGGCCAACCCTATGCACATGTGTGCTAAATTGATTGATACTGTACAAGAAGCCATACAAAGTATGGCCGCCTATTATTCAAATTGTTCAGGACAGCACACACAATCAGAACAGGAGGAGCTGCAGCATCTCTTCTCTTTATCTGCTATTGTACCATACATTGTGATGGTACTGATTGGTGTACCATACCATATACATGTAATAAAATTCATACCTACCTTAGTTTTGTACAGTTTTATTGATATGCATACAGCCAGGTGAAAGTCTAAAGCAGTACCTGGACTGTTCACTTTAGGGCTAGATGAGATGCAAGCACAGTCTATATATCCAAAATAGTCTAGCACTAGCACCGTTCAGGGCCATTTTAATAAATGGGTATTTGTCCAGGGTCCACAATCACAGAACTTTTGACTGCATCCCCCTAACTTTTGACTGCATCATACACCATAACCATTAATTGTTTTTTTTGTTTTTTCTGTATTATTCCAACATGTTTTCATTGGTGAGATAACAGTTTACCCACTCCAATTACTGTTGGTCCAGCACTGGAAAACTGTGTAATGTACCTCACTCCTCTTTCTCAGCCCTTCTTTCCTTGATATAGTAAATAATATATGTCAAATTAATTTCAGAGATGGACATAAAGCTAAGCAATAAGTGATGCTTTTAGATATTGCTCTGGGAGAACTATGTCCTTTTCCTGGGGATGACTGCAGTTCCATATACGGAAAGCCACTTATTTAGCCTATTATTTAGGCAGCTTTGGTAAACTGTAAAAAAAAAAAAAAGGATTTTTTGTCTCTGAAAACCTTGTATACTATACACATGCTTTCAAGGAGATATTATTTAGTAGAATTTGAAATTATACTTCAATCAGTCTTCCTTAAAGCCTTATATTGTATAATTCAATTTTACAGCTCTTCTAGCGAAGCAAGTGTTTTGATAACCAACTGGAGAAATGACATGAATCTAAAGAAAACCGAGAAACTGGAAAGAGAATTTAGGAAGAAATTTCAGGTAAAAATACAATCATTCACCTTGAGATGTAGAGGAGTGCTAAATGTACAGGCCTATAATGAAAATAGAAAGGGCTGAATGGAATTGTACTTAATGGGGCCCACTGAGAGATTCTATGGCATACTGGCAGGTCTGTCCCTGCCTCTATTGAGCAGAACCCTTTTTACCAGTTTCATTAGTCATTTGTATGTAATCTATTTGTTTGACATGCACACCCTTCTATTTACAGCTCTGGAGTAGTTCAAACTTTATGGATACTTAAATATAAACTATAATAATAATCAACGGCAACAAAACATTATGATATAAATGTAAATATATATTGATAAGCTTTTGTGTGCAATTTTTAAAAACTGTATGCAAAAACCCATAGCTTGGTCTGCATGCATCTCAGAGTTTGTTATGTATGTTATTTTGTTGTGTCATTATTTATTTGTGATGATTCTGCATAATGTAACCTGCAAATTTTCAGCCTGACCTAGTATAAAGCATTAGTAATATACTAAGTGATTTATAATTTTCCTAATCATTTCTTTTGGAGCCATAGGGCTTATTTATTACACATAAAATGGTCTACTTGAGCCTACCTGTTGTTATTTATACTATAGGCATGTACTGAGGCATGCACTTGTGTCTTCTTTGGTGCATAAAGTGAAAGGCACAGTAAACTCAGTGAGCCCTTTACCTAATACCTACTTGGGTCGTTGGTATGTACAAGGTAAGGGTTCCTTTTTGAAAGGCATTTACTCATTTAGTAAACTTGTCACTATGTATCCAATGTATTCCACTTACATTTACCCTTCTTTTACAACATATCAGGTAGTAAATAGGCCTTGACTCACACGTCATAAGCCAATTCACAGACTGGATCCTAGATCCAAACAAGCAATCTATGTGTCAGCACTAATCCTGAACAAGTGCATTCAAGAAGACGCAGACAAATAGATCTCCTGATACAGTATATGATTGACTAAAACTAATTCATATAGATCACAACACGCTGTACTGGGTAAAAGTACAGTGTGTTATTGTAGGTGGGCCCCTGTGTGCCACTTATCAACACTGCTAAATTTCAAACTAGATGGATATAACTACTGCTGAAGTGCCTTCACCAAGAGACACATGTACTCATCATCATGTTCCTTTTCCTTTGAGAAGGGGAAATATATCAACAACTACCTTACTGAGCTTATTTCCAAACAAAAGCCAAGTACATGTTATCTGGCATTTTTTTCATATAGGAGTGACTGATCTGGTAAATGTAATTCATATACACTCTATACAAATGTATATATTTTTCTATAGTTTCATGGGGAGATTAAAATCTTAACTCGAATGATGGTTGACCCCAATGCAGTGATGCAAAAATCAGGAGACAAAGACCTTTTGTACACAAGAGGTGAAATTCTGGATGTGATTGAGATGACAAATGCAGACAAAAGATTATGCAGAAACTGTGAAGGGAAATGTAAGTAACAGGTATTATGTTACTGATGATGTTTATTGTTATTATTATTATTATTATTATTACTATTATAACCACACCAAAGGTCTTCTCTAAATAAGACATGTTTTTCAAAATAATCCCAATTTTAAAGGATGCCAATGTCAGAGGTTATTTATAGTGTTATTGGTTTGTAACTGTCTATGCTAATATGCTACACAAATATGTAAAATTGCCAAAATACATGAGCTTTATGCAAGTCAGTGGCAACCTGTGAGCGAAGACAATGGGCGAGAATGGAGATCCCGTCTGTATTATAATGTTTTATAATGAAGTTGTTTCTTAAATTTTTTTTTTCCTTTTAGTTGGTTATGTCCCAAGAAAAGCATTACTTAATCTGTAAGTATTTAACCCAGCTTCTTATCGGTTTTACTGAAGAAACGGGCAGATATTACACAGGGGCATATTGGGGTTGATTTACAAACACAAGTGCTACATTGAGAAAGCTAGCATTTATGTTCATGAACCAGCCCTTGATATTAATTAAGGTGAATAGTTTGCACAATTCTTTGGCACAGTTTATATTTTATGCAAAAAGAATGAGGCGAATGCAAAACCAGATAAACTTCAAAAGACCACATCATATACCCTAAATAAAAAAAAAAACTGACTTTGCACAACCTTTTATACTTCTAACTTAGGGGTTGTTAAAGAACAGTCAACTGTCTGGTTTGGCAAATATTGATTTTAGAAAACGCAAGTGAATTCTAGCAACAATTGGCCTTTACAATGCTGAACCTGAGTGCAAAGTGCAAAAAAGGCCACAATTGGCTGTTTTTTTGTGCACTTTACACACTTTGTAAGTTGCTGTAGGCCTTTGACACAGATCACAGAGACCTGCAGCTTGCTCCTTTGATAGAGCACTTTCTGCATTAGTCAGTAGTCTATCCAAAAAGGGTAGGCAGTGGAAGGCATTTACTGTATATGACCCCCTACTTGTCCCCCCAACTTAAATATAATTTATACACACAAGTTAGGATGCAGTTCAATGTTCAGTGCAGAGAGCATTTATTCATAAATACCCACTAATTGGGTGCAGTGGATTCTGTTCTGCTTGAATTAATAAAGGGTCCATTTATTATTCCCTAGGATGTATGTGCTTGGTAAATGAGCACCAAGGGCACACTCTTGCTCTCTAGTTCTTGCAGCCTAGGAATTAAAAAATGCTTTATTCATTATGGCGATGCACATAACCCAAAATATTCAGACAAATACTGTAAATTCCATAATTGGGTGCTCACCAATGAACATCGTGCAAGGATAGACTCGTATCATTTTATAGCAAATTAATGTATTAATAAATAATACATTAAATAATATATGTAAATAATTTGATAATCCTTGAGATAATTCAAGGCTTTTCATTTATTCTATGTACTTTTATCATTTTAGAGAAAAGACTATTTATGATAATACAAAAGTTGACGGTATGTATACATCAATTTATCTAATTAAAAAAATAAAAAATATCTTCAGCAAGTGTTATGTACAATGCTCTAGGTGCCACCATCCATCCCACATGCTACCACCTGTCTGTGATCTACAGTCAGGTGCACCTCATACTAGTTCCAGTGGTGTAAAGATTTACCATTCATAGCAGAGTACAAAATAGTGGATGCAGAGTGCATTGTGGGCAAAAAACATGGCGCTCTGTGCATTTTTCACCTTTATTGCTTTGTATTCATGTGTATCCTGTTTAAGTACACAGCATGTGTACAAGCCAGCAGGTTACACACTGATATGCAACAGACTTTACAAACTTGCTGCATTTTGGAAATTAGGGAGTTGGTGACATTGCACAATTTATTCTCTTGCATCACTTTTTTGCAAAATATCTTTTCCTCCCTTTTTCTAATGTTGTTTTTAGAAGTTGGCTAATATTTACCTGTGCACACAGTGAAAAAAAAAATAAAAATAAGTAAAAACAAAAATAAATATATATATATATATATATATATATATATATATATATATATATAGTCATCAAAGGATGGACCAGCACTCCAGTTCTGATAAATAATGGTGCTTTTATTCACATATCACCGTGCGTCCAACGTTTCGGCCCGCATTGGGGCCTTTATCAATCAATCCTTGATAAAGGCCCCAATGCGGGCTGAAACGTTGGACGCACGGTGATATGTGAATAAAAGCACCATTAATTATCAGAACTGGAGTGCTGGTCCATCCTTTGATGACTATTACAGTATTATTTTGACCAAGCACCCGTGAAAATAACAAAGTGGTTGGAGTGCAGGTACCTTGGACATAATATATATATATATATATATATGTTTATATATTTCTTTATATAAATCTTTGGGTCCGAGCCTAGGAAAAAAAAATAATCCTCCGACATCTGAGGGGAGTACCACCTTTCTTTTCACAAGCTGCCCAGAACTGAATAGGACTGAATGCCAAAAAGCTTCTCTCACAACAGTTCATTTTATGATTTATGGCAAATTTATAGCAAATTAAATATAGAAATAGAAATATATTTGCATAAATCACAAACTGATTTCCCATGTCTGCTCTGCCTTCCTGCAGTGAAAAATGAAAGGCAGCTCAGACTGGTTTTTAATCAGCAGCGCAATAAGAGCACTCTGATAAGCCAGTACAAAGGGCATAATGTTATTTGAAAACTGATTTAATACTCTAATGACCTTCAGCCTTATCTTAACATCAAAGTATTTGCAATGAGTTATTACGATACTTAAGATATTTCTTTATAAATATGTGTGTGTATAAAATAAAGTTTTAATAAGTTCTATGGTATACCATGGTCAGCATGTCCTTGCTTAGGTTACAATGTAAACACTCTAAACAAATAAAATATATTAAAATTAAAACCACGAACATATTGTTAAATAGAAAATGTATTGGATTGCAGATAATGTATATGATGACACAGAACTTATATCCAACACATTCCCTGCTGTACCTTCAAAAGCACGGTAAGATTTATGTAATTACTCTTTTTGGAAGTTACATGAACTTTCAGTGATATTTAAGTGATAGAAAGTTCAGTGATATTGCTGCAATGTAATGCATGTGTATAAAAATGGTTTTGGTACATTATGCAAACATACTATTTTACAATTAAAATAATAAATAAATAAATAAATATAAATATATATATATATATAGATTTGTCTGCAAGGATCCGCACACCAAAATTTTCATTTAACAAAAGTGTTTTATTTCGTACATAGCTCCGACGTTTCGGCCCACATTAGGGCCTTTCTCAAGGATGATCCTTGAAAAAGGCCCTAATGTGGGCCGAAACGTCGGAGCTATGTACGAAATAAAACACTTTTGTTAAATGAAAATTTTGGTGTGCGGATCCTTGCAGACAAATCTCTATATGAACTTTTTGGACCCTGCACCCGCAAAGAGGGAACTAAGTCCGGTCTTCAGAGTGTGGTCGTTTGTCAAAGACTATATATATATATATATATATATATATATATATATATATATATATATATAAATATAAATATTTTTTTTTATTGTTTTTTTTTTTAATATATAGTTATTTATTATTATATTTATTGGACTCTATTTAGCCTTCCTCTATGGCTTCTAGGTCTTTAAAAAGAGGTCTTTCAAATTTGGAGGTGTAATACTATTCAGATTTTTCCCATTGGTACTGGGATATCAGGTAATAGCCTCCTAGTCAAATAAAATATAGATTGGTAGCCCTGTTAAGCTCTCTTGGGCTTCCCTTTTTGTAGAAGTGTTGATGGTGTCATGAGCCTATGGGTTGAAAGACCAGAGCAAGTATGGAAAAATTTCCACATCAAAAAAAGACTAGCAAGTGGTTGGCTAGATCCTCTATTTAGGACTTTTGGAGCAAAATATAGTCACGATTACATAGAAAAACTCTGAAGTTCCTCCACTTCAGAGGTTTATTACCTTAGGATATTCCATCATCAAAGAAACTCAATAGTGTAGCCTACTTAAGTTCACCTCTGACACTATTGTCAGACTCTAAATATTAATTTTGTTGTTATTAATTATAGGGGTAGTTCACCTTTAACTTAACTTTGCAATTAATCTTCATTTTTATTTTTTGTGTTTTTTTAATTACTCAGCAGCTCTCCAGTTTGGAGGCTTAGCAGCAATTTGTTGTTTTGGGACCAATTTACTCATGTAACCAGGCAGTTGCTTGAATTAGAGACTTTTGGGGCTGATTTATTAATGTTCAAGCCTCTGGAATATTTATTAATGTTCAAGCAGCTGGAATATTCACTTACTGAAACCACATGTGATTTCTTAAAGTTTTTTTGGCTGCCAGGGTCAGTGACCAAAAAATGAAGACCACTGGTAAAGTTGCCAAAGATTAGTCATTTTAGAAAATATAAAAAATATATAAAAAAGGTAACTTAAATTACCCCTTTACACATGATCTTTGAAATAACTTGTGTGACTTCTATATACTATGCTTGTTGAACCTAATAAATGCTTATAAGCAGTCAAAGTGTTAAAAGCTTAAAAACCACATGTACCCAAATTAGTGTGTGTGTATGTGTGTGAAGCTGTAAACTTTACCAGGAATCAGTTTTTAGTAGTAAAATATTCGGGAAGCACACAAGTAGTTCAATAATACTAGATATTATTGGGCCCCACAGCAAATTATTTTTCAGGCCCCAAAAAATGTCTAGAGGTTGACATATTTTACCAATATTTATTTCAATTTTATATGAATTAGGGTCTTATGGGGCCCCTATTTCTCCCTGGCCCCCCTGCAGCCACAGGGTCTGCTTCCTCTGTAGTTACACCCCTGATAATACTCTTTATAGTTAGATGTGATTTAAGTTAATTTTAAAAAAGAGAATATTCAGATTTTCTTTAATGTAGATTTGTTTTATGGTTGTATAAATGTTCTTCCTGTGCTTGCATTGGTTTCCTCTGGGTAACTGCACTTTCCTCCCATACTCCAAAAATATACAGGCAGGTTAATTGGCTCCTAATACTTGTTTTTTTGTGGAGTCTAGATTCATGTAAGCACTTACAAACTATTCATTGCTAATTGCATGAATTTAAGAGCAAGATGTTGATTTTTTGATTCTAGGAAATTTGATCAATGCAGGTAGAATGGTTGTACAGGTATACAATCCTTTTATCCAGAATGCTCAGGACATCGGGATTTCTGGATAATGGGTCTTTTCATAATTTGAATCTTTATACTTTGTCTACTTATAAATCAGGTAAACAATAAATAAACCTAACAGGATTGTTGTGTCTCCAAAAAGAATGAATTACATTTGTTTGGTTCAAGTACAAGGTACTGTCTTATTATTACAGAGTAAAAGGAAATATTTGTTTGAAATTAGAATGAATTTATTAACATGGAGTCAATGGGAGTTCCTGTTATGGGCCTTCCTGTATACTCTGGAGCTTTCTGGATAACTGGTTTCCATAACATATATATATTTATGGAAGTCCTGTGGATTCCAGTCAAATGTCCTTCATCTCATATAAACACTGGTTGCACAATGTTTTTTTTATGGATAGTAAATGTATTTTCATTTCTATAGTTCTTTTGGTTTATGCATATTTTGTGCATCTGCAATCTGTAATTTAGTGTTACAAAATAGTGCTGTTTTGAGTTTGCAGTAAATAAAATTACATTTTTTTCCATTCTATTTTTTCTTGTATATTTGCGAAGAAATCAGCAAAGTTATCTCACAAGAATGTTCCAAAGAAATACAAGTCAATCAAGGTATTTTCTTATTTGCATTTAAATGACATAAGAACAATATAAAAGCATTGTAAATGCAAATATAACATTTGCAAAGTATGTTCTACACCACATTTCAGGCTGTGTTAAATACTGCTGGTGACACTAAACAGTGGCCATACACAGGCAGACTTTAGCTGCTGCTTCGCCCTTCAGAGAAGTCGTCAGCTTATTTACCTGTGTATGGTTCCTCCAACATCTGGTGGAAAATCTGGCAGATATCTATCAGACAGGTTTAAAATTCCCATTAGAGCAATGTACAGTATGTGGTCCTTTCTGACTGCCTGGGCACCAATTATGATCCAGTAATTTTGCCCTTGAGCCAGATGATTGGATCAACCCAATATAAGTCATCACAAAGTAGCCATATCATGCAAAGATCCACTCAGTAGGCGACCTTGCCAAATGAGCAGATCTAAGGTAGTATGGTCACCTTTATATTTAGTGGTTACATCATGCCATGCAATTGACTAGGTCTTTAATTGTGTGTGCATGGTAGTGCCCTTGTAAGTATTTACTAAAGAAATAATATCATATTTGCACATAATTGGAAGTATGCAATAACAGTGCAAATTTTCTCCCGTCAGATATTCACCATCACTATTGTACCTGCAGTAGACTGATTCTAATTGCAATAGTTTGCTATAGATTGGGAGGAGCATTTTGTTTTGTAAGGATTGTCGATTCTTCCCAAGATAATCAAATGGTCACTTGTTCAAAGCCATAACTGAATTCAGGGTCTCTTCAAGAATATTCAACTGATAATTTATATGCTAAATATTTGAATTATTTTCAATAGAAGTATATACTGTATTTTTTTATAATAAAATAGAATGTCTTGTTCATTAAATCTAAAACTGTCATTCATTCCATGTGTTTATTTATGAAGAGGGACCTTTATTTTAACTTTGACATATTTACCATGTATAAAGGGGCTGTTTACTAAAATTTGAGATAGTTTTTTTGTTGATTCAATAAAATTTGAGCATTCAAGATTAACATGTAGGGTGGGAAGTGTATTTCAGTATTTGAGTGACTTTCTAGTTTTTTAGATTTTAAAAGTTTAGATTTGACAGCCTTATTAAAAAGAAATGGTTTAATGCCTTTTTTTTGTTTGCAATTGAATTTTTTCCATCAACTTTACATTATTGCGATTAACCAATATTTGTTTTTTTCTTAAATAATATTTATAATAATTTATAATAATTTAGTAGGGAAAAATACAGTGGGCATAGAAAAAAAGTTGTTTAAGTTTAGTCACAATTTTTTCCTGTAGTCACTTTGCATTAAAGGACAAGGAAAGTGTAAAATAGAATAAGGCTAGAAATGCTGTATATTAAACATAAACATGAGCTTACTGCACCTCAAAGCCTAATCAAACAAATGATTTATGCTTTCAAAGTTGGCCACAGGGGGCTGTCATCTTGTAACTTTGTTAAACATCTTTGCAAGACTAAGACACAGTGCACATGCTCAGTGTGGTCTGGGCTGCTTAGGGATCATCATAAACAAAGCAGCTTGAGTTCTGCATGGCTGGTAAGTAAGGCGGGGGCTCTCCCTGCTGTTCATAAGTATGATTGTTTCCCTGCTCATCAGTTAGGGACCAATTCCTATCCACAGCAGTAAATGAAGGGAGAATTTCACTGCATACAGTCAGGTTTCTTATAAAAACTGTACACATTTTTTAGTTAAAGTATATTGGAGATAGGTTTCTTTTTCATTAAAGAAAGTAAAAATGGGATTTTATTTTTTTTGCCTTTCCTTGTCCTTTAACACAATCATGTGAATTGGAATCTCAGCATCTTCAAGTATCTCTTCACTACCTGCACTGTTCTTACAGAATCCAAAAGAAGCCTGAAATACCAAAGAGGGTGAAACCTACAAATAAAGAAAAAGAAGCAAAAGACTTAAAAAAGAGGTTTAAGGTGATATTTTATTTATTATTAAAGTACTATGGCATAAAAAAGATTGTTAATTCTACACCACAACATGGTTCTACCAATACAGTGTTTTCTTCCTCTTATTCTTTTCAGTTTTGCAAACTGAAACTACACATTATGCTTAAGGAACAGAACATTGTAAATAAGTACAATGTTGCAAAGGAAATGTGGACAGATCACCGAGATCCTTGTTGATGGATTTCTGGGGATAGCATTTCATATTAGCAGGAAAAGCTCAAATCACTAGGTGGAGTCTATGGGCTTCATTTTTGTGGCGAAACTCAGCTAAAAATTTTGCTCATTACTAATTATGACCATTTTCTATAATAATCAAATTATTCTCCTCTGTTTCCCTTTCAGCATCTGTCTTTCTTTATTCTCTCTTTATTTGGGAAGAGAGAAGAGAATATGATTGACAGTCTAATATAGTCTTTGGGGAGGCTATATTAAAAATTCCAGTCTTTGAAATCTGAACAGTACAGAATTTTTAACTGAATATATTTACAAAGTTTACTATTTCAATATGATAAAGCTTATATTGCATTTTAATTTTCGCGATAGATAACCTTTAAAATTCACATATACTTTTTTTAAAGTGCATTTTTGATGCAATCAAAGGTAATGACAACTACATTCTCATACAGAGAGTTTGCAACATTTTTGAGTAGAGATAGTATGGAAGCAAAATAACTCTCCCTGTCGTATTATAACATTGTTTTTTTCACATTGCTACAGTATGTTACTTTAATTAACTTATTCTATTTTTTAAGTGAAAACAAAGTTTATGCTTGGTATAGTCTGTCAAACTATTGGGCTGGCTCCAATGAGGGGCCAAAACACAAGTTAGTGCCAGCTGCATGCTGACCTGGGTATTTCTGGATCTGTGAAAGAATTTTTTATAGATAGTATTTTCTATAGATATAACAATGTTTGAGCTTAAGGGAGCCTGACTAACAAATTGACCAATAGTTCTGACTTACTGTGTTATAAATGTAGATTCTGTATGACCCAGATGAGTTTAATTCTCATTTTCTTTCCTTTTAGTTTGTTGGGGAAATCAGGGTTTTGACTCGAATGATGGTTGTTCCAAGTGCTGGGAATAAAAGAGGTGGAGGAAAAGAATTACCAATCAGCAAAGGAGAAATACTGGAAGTTATACAGTTCACAGATGAGGAGAAGATATTGTGCAGAAATAGTAAAAACAAATGTATGTAATCCCTTGAGTTTGGTATACAGTTAAAGGGATACTGTCATGGGAAAACATATTTTTTTCAAAACGCATCAGTTAATAGTATTGCTTCAGCAGAATTCTGCACTGAAATCCATTTCTCAAAAGAGCAAGAGTTTTTTTATATTTAATTTTGAAATATGACATGGGCTAGACATATTGTCTGTTTCCCAGCTGCCCCCAGTTATGTGACTTGTGCTCTGAAAAACTTCAGTCACTCTTTACTGCAAGTTGGAGTGTTATCACCCCCTCCCCCCAGCAGCCTAACACAATGGGAAGGTAAACAAATAACAGCTCCCTGATACAAGATAACAGCTGCCTGGTAGATTTAAGAACAGCACTCAGTAGAAAAAAACAGGTCTCACTGCATCGCATTCAGTTACATTAAGTAGGAGAAACAACAGCCTGCCAGAAAGCAGTTCCATCCTAAAGTGCTGGCTCTGTCTGAAAGCACATGACCAGGCAAAATGACCTGAGATGGCTGCCTGCACACCAATATTACAAATTTAAAAAATACACTTGCCAGTTCAGGAATGAAATTTTACACGGTAGCATTAGTTGCAGTGTAAACAGTGTCATTTAGAAATAAAAACTACAACATAAAAATCATAACAGAATCCCTTCCTTCGTGGTCCCACCTTCTGCCATGCTCCAGTACATTCTATTCATACCACCTGCTCTACACCTCGTCTCCATGGAACCATTAAACAGTTCCATGAATGTACTAACAAATTATTCAAACAAATGTTCATTATTAACATTTGATCGTTGTCTTCATTTTCATCTTTATGCCTGTGTAATGGGGTGAATCAAAAACAAGTTATTTAAACCATCCTCAAGCAAATAAGTTATCATAGAAACACAAATAGTTTATAGTATTATTATGTAAGGGAAATAACATTAATAGAACAAATTCCATTAGATCCAACATGAACTATAATAACATTGCACATTTTCTACATGTAAGGTTATGGTGTAATATATATATATATATATGTTCAACAAACAATATTATCTTTTCAAGGTTATTCATCCCTCTAGCTCAAGAAGATTCACATATATGCAGAATTAACCCCAAGGAGCTTCTCTAATAAAAGCTGGTATAAACATGAAAGAGCAATGATAAAAGAATATACTGTATACTGTATGTTTTGGGGAGGAATTTATGTCCCCCCAATAAACTTTGGGTTCATTTCTCAAACACAAATTCTCATAATTCTGCCTGCTTAAATATGAGGCTTCCAGTAACTAAAATTCTTTTTCATAAAGGAGAACCAAAGAAGTAGGGTAGAAATGGTGCACATTATGTTACTACCCTAAAAATTGAAGATATCTCTGAAGATGATCCCAGTAACTCTTCATATTTTTTTTCTTTTGATTCAAAGTACTTGCCATGTGCTGCTGTTAGTTACCTAGTTTAGGGATCAACTCCCAGTATACTGCAAACTGTCATGATACAAAGCTGAATAGTACTTACTGCAGATTCTCTTTTAATGGTACCCAAAAGCACTGCAATTAGCATCAGTATTTAAAAATTAGTCCTGTAGCATCAGCTTCTATAAAATGAGAACCTTAATTTTCTGCTTCTAAGCCCCTAAGCTTAGCTTCTCAGATACCAAGACCACACTGAGCATATGCATGTCAGTCACTCCCAATAAAATCCGAGATGGTGGCCCCTCCTTGGCAAAACTTCAAAGGCAGGACTGAATCATTACTGTTATGGTGATTCTGAAATTTCAGAATGGAGCAGTATTCCTCTAAAAAATTTCGTTTTTTAGACGATTACTTGAGAAAACATTTTTAAAAATAGTCCAATAGGATCAGTGCAGCTCCCTTTTACTTCTAAAGGATCTTGACTGCTTTTATTTGCCAAATTTTTGTTTCAGAGTTGTTATTAATTTTTGCACTTAAAGGAAAACTATACCCCCAAACAATATCAGTCTCTATAAAAATATATTGCATAAAACAGCTCATATGTAAAACCATTCTTCATTTAAATAAACCATTTTCATAATATACATTTTAGTAGTATGTGCCATTGGGTAATCAGAAATAGAAAATTGCCATTTTAAAAAATAAGGGCAGCCCCCTGGGATCCTAGGATTCACAGAGCACACAAACCAACCAAACAAGCCATCTGTTGCTTAAGTATTCATTTTGGAGGTACAGTTTTCCTTTAATAAATCTTGAATATTTAGAGAAACTTATAAAAACTCACATTTTTAGAGATTTGTGAAAAAAAGATATTCAAATCTTAGTAAATAGGCCCCATAATGTAAATTTGTGTTTTTCAGATGGCTACGTTAAAAGGAGATATGTTTTGCAAATGTAAGTATTTTATCTACACTAGCATGCATGCAATAGCTGACATCATAATGTTCTAGACCACTGCCTGACTTATTAGGTGTGATCCAAACGAATTAAAGCAAGGTAAAATAACCTCACAGGAAACACTATACAGTAAGCAAACTATCCATAGCATACACATTTATTAAAATACCATATTTTTTTAGGTGATTTGGTCTGATTAAAGATGCAGCCATCATTATTCAGTCCAGTCTCTTATTTTGTAATCTGTGATCATGAGAAATATGTCTTAGGCAGTGCTTGAATTGGGGTGAAAAAAGTTTAGGGGGCTACTATGTGAGCTTAATTACAATGTAATTCTCCTACTGCACACCTGTAGTTCACCAATCCTGCAATTGGTGGTGCGTTCCTTCCGTTGACCCGGCCGGGTCCCTTAGCAACCAATGTGTATAAGAAACGGATCCGCACACACGCTGATTAATGCAGTCTGGGAATATCCCCTTTTATACAGCCACCAAACATCAACGTTTCGGGAGGGAACACCCACCCTTCATCAGGTGAATGTTCCCCCCTGAAACATTGATGTTTGGTGGCTGAATAAAAGGGGATATTCCCCGACTGCATTAATCAGCGTGTGTGCAGATCCGTTTCTTATACACATTGGTTACTATGTGAGCTTGCAAAAAGGAAAAAACTTACACTCGCACACCCTGGCCGTCCGAAGTCAAACGAACTCCAGGTGCTAGATGTTAGAGGAACTGGACAACCTCAGACATAGCGTAGACACAGGACACACCAGCACAACATGGATAACTCCAGCAGGTTAAACCTTGCTCGTTTATTGCAGATGCAACGTTTCGGGGCGTGACCATGCTTGAGAAAGGGGTCACGCCCTGAAACGTTGCATCCATTACTATGTGAGCTTCCCATAATTATAAGCCACAACAACTTTTATAATAAACCCCACCACCAACATTTTCTGGTTTCAGCCACTTTAAATCAAAACTCTTTTGCTATTTTTATTTTGATATTTCTTTCTTATAAGCTGCTTGATGCCTAGTATGCAGATTTACCAAAGCATGTGGCCTTTAGGGACCCCAAAATGAAAATTGTTTATCTGACTTTTCTTGGCTGCCAATTCCATTTCTGCAAACACAGCAACCTGCCTATGTCTTGTGTTTTTACACAGCACAACCCCAGCATATTCTATATTACCCAACATTATTTAATAGATATAATTATTTCACCATTCTTCAATCTTCTACTGTTCTCTACCTTCATTTTCTCCTTTCGCTTCCCCTAGTTTTTACTTCTTTCCTGTTATAATAACCCTCTTTGATGCCTCCACCTTCTTTATCTGTGTTACACTTCTCCATCTCTTCTCTACTTCTCTCTCAGCAATCTTTTCTCTTTTATCTTATATCTGCTCTTATAACTTTTGCTTTTAACTTCCCCATATTATTTGCATACAGAAGTGGCATGGGGAGGGGCAAAAAAAGCTCAGGTATTATAATTAAAAAATTTCAACATTTTCAAAAGTTTTGTGCCCCCAAGGGGCTGCTATTTTATAGAAATAAAGAAGTGGAGGGATGGCATACCTGCACATCCCACAACAATTCTTTCTTGCAGCACACCAGTTACTTGTCTCTGTAGGGTGTATGTACTTCCCAGACCACTTCCAGGCCAAGTTTACCATCCAGGCAATGTATAGGGAAGAAGCACACCAACATATACTGGAAGATGCCTTTATCACATTTATTGCAGAAGTTGAAGCATAAGCTTTTGGGGACCAACCCCTTCCTCAGGTGAAATCCCTGCGCATCCTCCCCAATTCTAGCACTGGTCTTAGGAAAAAAAACTTGCATAACTACTTTTTCATCTAAAACACTTGTATATATGTTGGTGAAAATATGCAACTTAATATTTTTATTGTTTTCAGTGAAAAGGATATTTATGATGATGTCGACACTCTACGTATGTATTTTTGTCCCTTTCTTCTATTAAATATACAATACTATAAACAGACACATACAAAACAAGGCAATAATAATAACACTTGTCCCATTCAGCTTAAGGCAAAATTCTTATTAATAAAGCCAGGACAGCATTAATATCTCACTGATGGCATATCAAATGAACTGTCATCCAGTCAAAAAAGGTTATATACACATACTGTGTAAAGGAGCATCAAATTAATATCAGTTAAGTCTTGCAAAATTTATTTTAACTTGTTTTGCCCCTAAATTGAAAAGGGCACAATGGAACAAATGTATCAGAGTATGAAATTAGAGTTTACCACATCATATTTATCAATGGGTAAAATAGTTATGGTTCACGATTTGATAAATACACTTCTAAAAATCCCATTGGAGTAAATAGAAACTGGGTGATTTAAATGACATGGCTGCCTTTTAAATAACAGGTAATATCATTTTACTCTTTCAGGTTTAGGAACTGCACAGCGAAGAAATTAAGATTATTTTTTCAATATTTATTTGTCAAAATTAAGAAGACAAAGGCTAATACCAACAACTGAACAAACAAGTAATATTTCATTGACAAGGAAAAATGTTACTGTGAAGTGATTTATGGAAAGGATAATGTCCTTGCGATCTACTAGACTGACTTGGGAGGGATTAAAAACATTCTTGGCACTGCATTTGGCACCTAGGCCTCCAGATGGACATACCTGGAATATAGGTTTAAATATAGCCATGCTATGTTGCATAGATTTACCCAGGACTGTTGTGAAAATTTTACATTTCAAAAGAAAGTGTTTGACTACACTTTTAAAAGTAAAATATTTTTTCTGTACCTTGGGAAAGCAGAATTATTGTTGTTTTCAAATTTCATGTAAAATGATTCATTATACACTAATGATTTACTAATAATGCACCAATAAAACAGTTGATTTATTGAAAGAACATGGGAAAATTAAATATTAACTATTAATAGTATACGCGCGCATTTCAGCACAGAAATTCGTTTTTTCCTGAATCACCAATCCCCATTAACTTCCTCTGCATTCAATTTAAATATGCATTCAGTGGCATAACTCTCGGAGGTGCAGGGGTTGAAATCTCACCTGGAATATAAAAACACACATCTTGGGTTTTTTTGTGCATGTGTGAATGTATGCCGTGTCTGGAAGAACTGTTCCTGCTGAATTGTTCTTAGTACTTAATAGGATTGGTTGAGTAATGGGATGAGTTCTGAAGTTTTGATAATAGGCTGTATTGAACAGAGCCATCTAGAACCACTGACATAAAAATGAGCATAAGCCTACTCTTTCCTACTTCTGTCCTCATCCAAATCTGTGTCCTCTGTGGGTTCATGCAGGATGGTTTCTTTAAGATTCATCAGGCGCATGTGGCTTAGAAACTTTGTCTCCCATAATTCCTAGTTTTCGTGTCCATCAAATATCAGCCTGCTCCATCAGTTTCCCCCTCTGTCCAGGGCCCATAATCTGTTGCCATTCTGTTTAAAGGAAAATGTAACCCTTAACTAAAAATATACCCAACCCCCCTACCCTACATAGACCCCCCTCTCTCATTCCCCCAGCCTAGCTGCCCCCCAGGGAAATGCCCCTAACTTTTTACTTACCCCTCGGTGCAGATTCAGGGATTGCAGTTCATGGCAGCTTCCTTCTGGGTCTTTGTGTCTTCTTCCGCTGCTCCGGCAATTGCCATCTATTTCGGCACATGCGCAGTTGTCGCAAACCAGGAAATTGCTCCAACTGCCGCTTCGCCAGTCTCAGTTTCAGATTACCGAAGACCCAGAAGATGGCTGCTGTGAACTACGAACTCTAAATCTGCACCGAGGGGTAAGTAAAAAGTTAGGGGCATTTCCCGGGGGGGGGGGCAGCTGGGAGGGGGGTCTATGTAGGGTTTTTTTTAGTTAAGGGTTGAATTCTCCTTTAAGGGTGGTGGCACACAACGTTTTGGGGAGATTAGTCGCCCAGTGACAAATCTCCTCTTCTTCAGACGACTAATCTGCCCAAAGTGGCACACAAAGTCACCTGAAGTCGCCTCACGAGGAAAACCGAAGCGATCCTAGTGCCATCCTGCCAATGATTCACATTCTAGCCAGCGAAAAGGCATTTTGGGGAGATTAGTCGCCCAAAGAAGACGAGATTTGTCGCCGAGTGACTAATCTCACCAAAACACTACGTGTGCCGCCGACCTAAGAAATGGGTGGGCCCAGGCCCCCCAGTCCGACCCTGTTTGTAAGCATGCTTTATCTATTGTGAGTAAGATTGCTTGCACACATTAACCCCACAGTTTCACATGCGCAGTTCAGAGATGTCTTCAATGTTGCTGATGTGTAGCCTATAAAGATGGAGGCCACAAATGATCTGAGATGAGGAAAATTCAGCAGTGGAGCACCAAGTAATACAAATGGTTTTGATAAAAAGAATCCTAGTGAACAGGTATATCAGGGGGTGACTAATTGTATGGTGAATTCAGAAATAAATTCCTTGTCCTTTAATAGGTAGAAATGGCTGAAAAATAAAAAATGGCTGAAAAATAAACCCGATTCTAGCACTAACAGGCTTCCATGTATAACAACATTTGGTTCCCAGATACCCCTATTAAAAAAACAATGAATAGGTACTGGCCAGTGTTACAGTAACAATTTAACAAAGTTTATGCTAAATTCTTGTAAGAAAACTATCTTGTGCGGGCTGCAGTGCAGTGTGGCTTATGTTGGACAGACCATGAGGATGACTGTAGGGGCGTACCAAATAAACACAAACCCACCCCCCCCCCACACACACACAAAAAGACTTACCATGGCCTGGCGCTGAAACCTTTGGTGATGCACCTCCCCTGCTTGCTGTTTGCCTGCCCTCTGCCAACATATTGCAGCAAGCACACAGACTTTCTTTGGTGTGGCTATGGAGGAAGCCATAACCCGGGTCCTCCTGTGAAAAAAGTAAAAGGCAAAAAAAAATGTGTGTGTAACGCTATTTTGGACTAAAATAGGCTATATCCAGGTAAACAGTAGATCAAGGGTTACACTTGACACTAACACACAAGGCAGGGCCTTCACTATGTGGAAGGTAGGAAGGAAAGGTATAGTTGAACTACAACTCACATAGGCTACCGTGCTTAAAAATAAAGAAAATTACGCCAGCAAACTACAGTAAAAATGTATTTGTCCGAGACAAATGATCCACAGGGTTAATACTCACAATCCACAGAGGCAATGGCAGACATGAAGTTAAAATGCCAGGACAGTTAGGCAGAGACAGCACAATGTGGCATCATGTGGACATAGTCAAGGTATTTAAGGTACACCTCTAGGATGAAATTCCCAGGCGTGGTCTGGATCCCATACAGTGGAATCAAGAAGAATGAATCTAAAGCCTTATTCCCTATCCAACTGTACAAACTCTTCCACTAATCCATTTACAATGGCACATTGTGACTCTTCAAAGAGGTGACATCTGAAGAAATTCCCAGAGGTGTTGATTCTGTGTAGTTGTAATAGGATTATCCAATGTGTCATGCAACTTCTAGATACAGGTGTTACTTGTGAGAGTTGCATGAATGGATGTGTGAAGTGTTCTGAATCCACCGGGGTACAGATGTTAGAACAGCATTGTATGTAGCAGACAGGTGGTGTCGAAGGCCCCCACCTCTGTTCAGGGATGGTTTCTCCACCTTGACATGAATTGCCTCTTTCACGCTTCATTCAAACTAGCGGTCTTCATTATCCAAGATTTGGACCTTCCTATCTTCAAAGGAGTGTCCCTTGTCTTTTAGGTGTAGAAAGACAGCCGAGTTTTGCCCTGTAGAGTTCTCCCTCCTGTGCTCAGCCATTCGCTTGGAGAGCAGTTGTTTTGTCTCCTGAAAGTATAGATCTGTGCATTCCTCGCTACACCGGACTCTGTATACCACATTGCTTTGTTTTTCTTTTGGTGTTTGATCCTTTGGGTATACCAGTTTTTGTCTCAGTGTGTTGCTAGGTTTAAAAAACACAGGGACATGGTGTTTGTTGAAAATCCTCATGAGTTTCTCTGAAACTCCAGCTACATATGAGATGACTATGTTTTGCCTACTATGTGTCTCTGGACGGTTATTTCTATTGGTGTTCCTGTTGGGCTTGGTTGCTGCTGTTTTGACAAAGGCCCATTCTGGGTAACCACATGCTTTCAAAGCTCCTCTGAGATGTTTTTGCTCTTTGTCTTTGGACTCTGTATCAGTTGCCACACATTCCGCCCGGTGGTGCAGGGTTCGAGTGACACCCAGTTTGTGTTACAGTGGATGTTTTTTTTTTAGATTGACCTATACTAGATACAAATAGGAAGATCCACCCCTAACCAGGCACTATGTTGTGGCAGGAAGTGGTCATAAGGTCTATAGGCCAATGATTGCAACATGTAAATTACATAACTAAATACATGGGCATCTGCCCAACAACTAGTGAGATAAGGAAGCCTAGGAATTTAAAGTTATAGGGACATATAAATCCTATGGTTCCCACCATACAGTATGTATATATAAAAGATACATTACTTGAGACATAACTTACTAAGCATTCCTTTCAACACAAACATTCGGTTTCACGGGTCCAGGGGATGGTTATTATGAAATATCTTGGTTACTGTTGAGACCGAGATGAGTTTACTGTGATCATGGGCATTTTGGATCTGGAAACTGGAAACATTTCATCAGTAAGGATGAAACCTTACCTTCCTTTCTACAAATAATACATTGTAGGTGATGGAAGAAGTAGAGATTCAGGTTTCCTGGTGTGTAAATGACCCTTTATTCCATATTGTTTGTTGGTAACCGGCGTAGTGAATATGCCTGGATGTTTTAACATCAATATAGGAAGTAACGCTTACTAAAAAATCCTTGCATAACATTTTGAAAACAGGACTTGGTTCTAAGGACCTTTTAACTTATGGTTTAGTTTACCAGACTAATTTTGATGTATGGACTTACACATGGAAATTCTAATGGACTTTTCAATAGATTGCATTTCAAGCCCCACTTTGAAAATGGCTGGGTTCACATTATTTACTGCACTGTTGTTGGAAGGAGATAAATAATAGTCTGATCCACACAGGCTGGCACGTATGTATCAGGGGCATCCGGATGTATGTCTTAAGTGCAATGTGGAAGCTGGCACCTACTTGCATGTTTTCTGGGGCTGTCCTAAGATTCAACAATACTGGGCCAGAATACTTAGATTTATGTCTACATTTTTGAGACTACCTAACATAAGGTCTCCGGAATTTTGTCTCCTTGGACTATTTGAAAGTCTGCCTATGCCCTCTAGTGATAGACTATGCCTACGGCAGTTGCTCCACTATGCCAGGAAAGCCCTTCTCTTGACTTGGAAAGCTCCTGAATCTCCTACTCTTGGCTTCTGGAAAAGAATGGTAGATGACACCCTCCCTAGGCAAAAACTGACATATACTGCCAGAGGTTGCCCTGAAAAATTTGGGAAACTCTGGGCCACATGGCTGGCTCTCCCTTAAATGGTTATGATAACTAGTCGGTGGTTGAGCACATGTAAGTTTTGCGTGACTTGAAGGGGATGTAATTCTATGTAAATGGAGAAGCTCATCTTGCTTGCCTGTTTTTCTTTTCTTTCCTTCTTTCTTCTCTCTTATGTTAATTGAAAATCAATAAAGAAAATCTTTTAAAAAAAAACAAATGCATATCCTTGATTACAAATTTGTTTAGTCATCTAGTCGGTGCGAAGCAAAGTCCCTTCTTAAGGATTGTAATCAAAAATGGACCAAGTGTCAAATTAGACAAATTAACAATTTGTAAATCATCAGTAGAATGTGTATCATAAGGACCATGTGAAATCTGTGTAACGGCACAGCCAGATACCCTAAAAGTGTTACCACCCTGTGTACTGTTAAACTTCACCTTTGAATGTAGATAAATAAAAAAAAATGAGCTATATCGCTCTGCTGTATAATTTTATGTGACGTGTTATTCTTTATATGAAGTTGAATTTAACTTATTTTTTTTCAATCTACGTGCAATGTGAAAAAAAGTAAATCAGACATTGCTATGACTTCCTTAAGTTCTGCTCTCAGGATATGCTTGATTTTGACCTCTTATACTTATGCTTTTTCAATTAAGAGTACAAGTGAAGCTCACCTAATCTCTTGGTCGGATTTTCCCACGGGAAATCCTGTGCATGATATCCCAATAAGGTCAATCTGTAGAAATATGTAGAGGTATGGGACAAATCCAAGGCAGCAACTGGACTGCAATAACTTCTTTATTGGGGATAGAGATACACAACATGTTTCGGGCAGCGCCCTTTGTTGTGTACCTCTATCCCCAATAAAGAAGTTATTGCAGTCCAATTATGCTTTTTCCATTGATAAAGGTGTTTTGAGTCATAATCAAGTTTGCCTTTTTTTTAACTTGCATCATATTAAATTTTCCATATCCTTCCCCAAATTTGGGTCAAGCCTTTTAAATTCAGGATCAATTTTAAAATGTTTTAGTTGTTCATACACATACTTCAGTTGTTTCACCCTCACCTTTTCCTCTGCTATCATCATCATTTATTTATATAGCGCTGTCAAGATACGCAGTGCTTTACTGCAGTTAAAGCAGTCATTTTTGATAATGTTGATAATGTTTTTGATAATGTCTCTGCTATGTTGTCATGAGAACATTCATCTAATACACTCTTCCATTGCAACCTAAAATAATCAAATTTCTTTGAAAGAGGGAAACTACTGAATACATAAGCCTCTCTGAATGATATTCCTTTCCTTGTATTGGTCTAGAAAAATGTCATTCCAAGATAAATGCAACCTCCTTTTTAGTAAATTCTTTGTTTTACCATCAACTGAGAAAAAGTGAACTCTCCATTATTTATTCTACCTCAATTAGAAAACATGGATTTGGACAAATCAACCCATTTACTGTCATCCAAAAAGAAATCAATAATTGTAAAAAAAAAATTATATAAATTCTCCAAATTAACCATAAGGAAGGAATTCTTGTCTGGCATGTGCTATGCATACAGGGGGAAGAGACTGCCTTGTAGTATGTTTTGTTGTAATGCCTTTGATTTTCACAGTTTTGAAATATTTGCTGTGGTGATTTAGCATGAATAAATGTTTGAAGGGAGTCACTTTGCATATTTTATTGACTAACTGCTGTAGGCAGATAGTTCCCTTCATACATCAAGGCCAATAATTCCACTAGAAGTAGATTTATGTAGATGTTTTTGCAACACCAAATGTGTAGTTTAAGTGCAACTGTTGTCACAAACAATATGTTGGGTGAACAGTTTGTCCCCTTAAGAATAGTATTAATGAGAACATAAATACCTTACATACATGAACACCATAGATACAGACAGGTCCGGACTGAGAATTAAAATAGGCCCTGGCATTTCAGGTACACAGAGGCCCAAACAGCCCCCACCAGCCCACTAAATACTGACTTTCTATGGGACCTTATAGCAGCCCCTCTGGGATTTGCCAGAACCCACAGATTGCCAGTCCGGCCTGGATACAGATGACAACAAATCACCAACAGAGAATCGCATCAGGAAATGTAAGGTTACATAGCCCTTTTTTATTCGCTATTTGCAAGAGGTATATTGGATGTTTACTCTCCATACACCTAGCCCCCTGGGCCTAAATATGACATCATCCACTTGGTTTAATCTGTGTTTGCCTTTTATTGAAAATGTATATAATAGGGTACACTTGCAATTATTGTACATTTGATTATGTATCATGGTGTTGATTTGCTTTTGTTGCCTTTAGCAGGAGTTTGTCCTTTGTGTTAAGCTTGATTTAATACAGTATAGAGGGTGCTGTATACAGTGACAGTATATGTACAATGTTACCTTATTTTCATGTGCCTATGATGAAGGGTGCCAGAAATCTTAAATTTTTACTTGGGGTGCCAACAGTAAAGCACCCCCAAGAGATTGTATCTACCTACCTGACACTTCGGGCCGGTGCACCTATCAGGAGAAACCTGCACCGGCACAGGGTTATTCCAGTGAGCACCATGGAGTGATCCTCTTCCGGCTTCATCTTTCTTCAAATTTCCCGGGGCAGACACACACGCAGTAGAACTAAATAGCCGGCTTTTTCATTAAAGTTTGGCTTTTCACTCTACTGCGCACATCCAGCTGCTAGAAGACGCAGGAAGAGAATCGCCCTGTGGTGCTCACTGGAATAACCCAGGGCCAATGCAGTTTTCCTCTGGCCTGGGGTTTCAGGTAAGTAAATACAATCCCTTGGGGGTGCCTAACCTGCCTTTCATTCTCCTTTAACTGATGTTTAGAGCTGCAGTTGTCTTTCCTTCTATTTCTCGATACTGGCATGGTTTGGGACACCATAAAGGCCTAGCACTTGACCGCAACTTTCAGTGCTTACATTTATGCCACTTTATGCTGTAGAGTAGTGATTGTTCTTTCTTGTTCAGCAGTAGGTTTCAAACAGCAATACTTTCCTTAAATTATATGTTTTTATAAAACTTTCTAAAAATTTAGAAAAAGTGACCATAAACTTATTATATTTTATTTCCCACATGCCATTTGGTACTATCATCCTAAATATGAATGCCAGGGTTTACTAAACAGATTGATGCCCAATGTGCATAGGATTACCAAAGTATGTGGCATGGAGAGGCCCAAAAATAAATATATGCTGTACATATGAACTAGGAATGAACTAGGAATCCACCGTTTTAGGATTTTGGCCAAATACCAAACCGAATACCACAAATCATGTGCTTAAAAATGTTTTAACTTTTGTCAAATCTTGCTGAAGGCCCGAACCCGCATCCTGGAAATGGTGCATCCCTAATATGAACTATCATGGGTTTTATTCCAGCTACAGCAAAATCAACACATGCATTAAAAAAATATATATAAATATATATATAAATATATATATATAAATATATATATATTTTTTTTTGGTAATTACACATTCACCTGAATCCAAAATGGGTAAAAATTACCTCTTTATCCAAACTACCAAACCACAAAACTTCTTAAGTTAACAGATTTGATAACATTTCTGAAAATCACCTCAAAGGATTTTGGTACTTACCGTTAAATCTTTTTCTCTTCGACCTAGGATGCCTATGTACGCCACGTGCGTCATGTTGTAAGACAGTGCACAGAAGATCACACAGAATATTGATGGGAAGGTACTGTTCTATCTTCACTTTTAGTGAGTCACAGACTCTCCTCAACCCCTTAGAACGCCATCTATCACGATTACCATACAAGGGTAGTTCTGGAATCACTTCCCTTTCTTAGTGGTTCCTCCCACAGAGAGCCCTGATTGGGGGGGTCTTTACCTCATCATGAAATGCAATCTTGTGGCACAAATAAAGCCTATCCATCCTTAGGTGATAGAGAATCATTCTCTGGAGTGGCCTTGTACAAAGTTGGGTGTACGGTAGGGATTGAAGGTTAGAGACAATTGGTTCAAAGACTCCTTAAGAGGTTAGGTTCTTCAGTATACATCCTTTATGGAACTTCTCCTATTACACAATTTAGTTTTAGCAAAAATAGAGACTGCACTTGCACTGCCAAAGTCCAGATCATTAATGAATTAAAAAGCAAAGGACTGATGACAAATCTCTGAGGTTCTCCTCAACTCCAATTAGAAAATGTTTCTGTTAGAACCAAACTGTATTTCTCAGTCAGTTCTCTATTCAAGTACAAATATGTTTTGTGTTATTGTATGAATCAATTTAGCAAAAAAGTAGATCAAATTCACTGAAACCTTGAGCTCTAGGTTTTTTTTGCATCTTTATAAAAGGCGCTTCAATTTGTCTGGCAAGACTTATTGCCCATTTAATCATACTGGCACAAACTCTTAATATTGTGATATGCAGTGTATTTCCGTAGTTCATCCTTTATTAAGCACTTCAAATGCTTTCCTACCACAAATTTTTAGGCTGAGAATAAGATTAGTATTAGTATGACCTGGGCTCCTGCAGTCCCCAAATCTAGAAAACCCAAGATGTAACTAGTGCATTCTAATTTTCATGGCTCACTGCCTGTGGTGGTTAGTGTTGCAAAAGTTCCAAATGCTAAAAATATAGAAACGGTAGAAACAGTTTTTACAATTTTAAATTCTAGAATGCATTGCTGTAAAAAATATCAATGGTATTGTAGTTTTAATTATTTTATATCTTATGTTCTTTAGATTTTAAAGTCTGTACTTTGTACCTAGTGTTAGATGTATATTTGTTATCAAATTATTGAGAAGATTTGTGGCACACTTATGATACTGTTTTACTGTCCATGATGTGTGAGGTTAGATGTTTCAAGTCTGTTTTCAGCAATTTTGCAGAAATAGCTTGTGTGTTTTCTCTAGGTACCTGGTTTCCTCGCACATTGCAAACATATTGTCACAGTCGGCACCCAACACAAGAACAGATGCCAAGCACCCTGGTCTCGGCTCGTACTTCACCAGTTAAGTGACCGCCTTTGGCCTTGGGAGGAGCCCTTATCTTACTCAGATGCCACCTGGACTCAACGAGAGGTGCAAGGTGTAAGTTCTGGCAGGCAATGGGGCACACCTGTTTACAAGGATGCTGGAAGTTAGGAAGCCACCAGGAACAGGCAGGCCGGGCCAGCACAAGCAGATGAATAGTCAGACAGGCCAGAATCAGGATTAGAGATCGTAGAATAGTCAGAGAGCAGGCAAGGTCAGGATTAGAGAGAACAACGTAGTTTCAGACAGGCAAGGTCAGGATTGGAGAGGTCAGAGTAGTAAGCAGGCAGGCAAGGGTCAAACACAGTAGATCAAACAGGAATCACACAGAACACACACACAGGAACAAGCTAATTGAACCTAACAACAGGCAATTTGCTGAAACCCAAATTCCCCTTTTAAACTGTTTGGATGCAGCGCCAATTGCGCGCTGCGCGCGACTGCGCCTTTAAATAATGCGCGCGCGCCCTAGAGGACGGAAACCGGCATGGATCAGGGAGCAACGCGACGGGCGTCCATGCCGAGGATGCGGCGTGGACCCCGCTGCCGCTAGACCACCAGGGTAAGTTCCTTACACATATACAGGCAGGTTAATTGATTTCTGATAAAACTGACCATAGTTAGAGAGTGTGTGCATGTGAGAGAATGATGTATACAATGCTGCTTAATGTTGGTGCCAAAGTGTCAGCCATGAAAATTAGAATGCACTCTACAATATCTACAGTTTGTAACATATTAAGTTGAACTCTATTTTAACCTGCCTGCTAGTTGATCCAGAGGAAGGCAAAAAACCCCATTTGAAGCCTCTCAAATTGCCTCAGAGGGGGAAAATCAGACTAGTCTCTGGATCAACTTGTACTGTGAGTTATCCATAACCTTGTATTCCCTCACTTACTAAAAAGCCATCCAATCTCTTCTTAAAGCTATCTAATGTCTCAGCCTGTACGACTGATTCAGGGAGAGAATTCCACATCTTCACATATGCAATTTTTCTGGAGCAGTATTTTAAAAATCTTGTATACCTCTGGTTTTCATCTATACTTTTCAGGAAACCCCACAATACTATATTACAATATAGGTGGGCACAGTTGGTATGGTAGCATTCATGCATATAGAATACATTTCCATTTCTGATTAAACTGCTCAATATTATTCAGTTATTCTGTATAGTCACACATCCTGATAAAAAACAAGGAAATGCACTATTACAGAAAAATGTGGTTTAACCTACCTTTGAATGCCCACAAATTTGTTTGGAAACGACTTGTTTTTATGCGAAAACATCAACTGCCATTAAAATGTAAAATATGTCCAGATCAACAGCATTATATTAAGCAATAGATGTGTTTACATTACATACTCCAGCATAAACCAACTGAATAATATCAATAAACCTCTGTCAAATACAACAGTTGATTAAAATGAAAATTCTCAAACAACTTCCCATATATATATATATCGCAAAATATTTGCATTTGAAAGCATGCAAGTCAAGCAATGGTAAATAGGGAATTTGGAAAAATAAAACAAATAATGCAAAACAGGGCAATACTTTGATCTTGCAAACAAAAATTATTAGTGATTCATAAAAGGCCAAATCATACCAGCACATCAACATGTAGAATACCCCCTATTCTATCCCTAGTCTACCCTGGTTCTGCTATTTCTACAGCCATCTGTGTTTACAATTTGTTCTTCCACTATTGGCTGAGTTTAGTGGCTGCAGACTTCGACTGGGCTTCTAACTGTACATTCTACAGCTTTATGAGAACCACCTGCATTAAAAGCACAAAACCCAAAAATTAAATATTTATGCATCAAATACAGTGATGGACTGGCAATGATGGGGGGGTTGTTTTGCAGCCACAGAACCTCAAGACATTGCACTGAGTACACAAAAACATTTTTATTTTAAGAGCATGGGCCTCTGCCTGAAAACTGAACCTTCACTGAAATTTGATCATGCAAATGGACTGTGAACCTAAGCACACAAGATAACTAAATAGATGAAAATTTTAAGAAATCGAGGTTTTAGGATCCATTCAAGTCCATAACATATTCCACTAATATTAATAACCAATATTAATAATAAATATTAACTAATATCAATAGGAATATTAACATTAATATTCCACTGACATGCTGTGGACATAAGCCGTGCATAAAGTTATGCCCTCAAACAAAAAAATGTGCTGAAGCAGTGCTGAGAAGCTGGCTATATTTTCTTCAACATATAGGACAAACTTGGAAGGAGGTTAATTATTCAAGTTATAGCCAATATTTGTTCTACAAGCTACTGACGCGATTGTTTGGGGTACTTTGTTTTTTATAATTACTTTTTTTAGTTGCAGGGTTTTTTTGCTGAATAATAATTACAGAACATGGGTGTTATTTGCCACATTTTATTTAGTTAAGATCACATAAAAAGATTTAAAATAGGTGGGGTTTTTTAAGGTCGCTTGCTTTAGAAGATTGCAAGATATGGAATTCATCCAAAGAGGAATAACGTCAACAAACTGCGTTTGCATTAAATGTTACTTTATGAAAGTTAAGAAACCAAATACATACAAAGATGCATCTTTAGAGTGAAATCTCATCAATTTCAGTTGGAGGTGAAAGGTCTCTTTTTGGCACTACTTGAAACTAATGATTTTCAAATGCTTTTATTTAAGTGCATGTTATAAAACAGCAGGTTAATTTTTCACAAAAGTAAAGCCCATCTTATTTATATAGTAATGTAAGGTCTAAGGGCACAATTAGCAAGTAATCCGTATGTAACAATGCCTACCGAGTCAAGAGAGTAAAAATAACTGTGCTACAGGCCTTTGTACAAAGGACAATGGCACACCACAATATCGGTCGTTTGTCACGAGTTAATAGCTCAGTGACAAACGACAAAATCAATCCCCACAGATTTGAACAGAAACCATTTGGTATAATAGGAACACTTGCAGGTCAAGGTATTGTCACTCAACAAGGCTGTAGGGCTGTTACTGTATACACTTTGGGCAGTGGAGCAATGAACTTTCTGATAATGAACAAAGATTTTGAAGCTATAAGCACCCTGTAGGATTTCACTGTGCACACATGTAAAATAAAAACAAATCATACAATGAAACTGGAATGTTAATGAAATAAAACACCAACATTAAAATATTGCAACATCTGTTTTACTTTTAGATAAAAAAAAATCAAAGGCTTCTGAAATGAAGGCACAACATCTAAAATACAAAATGTTCAAGAACACTTTAAAATATTTTTTAAATGGTATGTGCCTTTACAATGCCTTTTCAAGAAATAAATAAGTGTATTTACAAAGGATGCAATGGTCTCAAAAAGTTTCACATTAATATTAAAAGCAATTAAACATGTCAAGGATTTTCATAATACAACAGTGTTCTCCAAAATGTGTTTTCAATGTTTATTTTGAAACAAATATCCTTTTATATGACCAAATATTTTATACATTGGTTAATTTAAGATTGGTCTAAAACAGTGTATATGATGAGTGAATTTGGGGATGCACATATCAATTCAAAATCCATATTACAAGAGCCATAACAGTACGGCATCTGAACACCCAGCCTCAACCACAAGACAGATGTTTAGGGCTATCTACACTTTAGCCACAGCAGATCACTGGCGGGGAGTCGGCTGGGCTTTAAGACAGAATAACATTAAGCTGCCAGTAGGATAACTAAATAAGTTACATCCAAACTAAAATAACTAATTAATTTGCCAGCAAACTTTAACATGATGTAGTAGAAAATCGTGCAAACAGTTTTTGCTGTGCTACTTAATGCTGCACAACCTTGCCCGGGGAGACCATACACCTAAAGGCAAATTAAGATGTACAATAGTAATAAAAATAAACCTTTAAAGCAGCCATTTAAATAAAGAACTTTTTCATATGTCTTAAACAGTGGAGTAAATAAGTTAAAAAAAAAAAGCAGAGCTCACAAAATCCATTAAGCCTAAAGGGTCTATTTGCAAAAAGTGTTAAAAATTATGAAAATTGGGGAAAATATGCTTAGAAGTAATTTTATCTATTTACAAGAAGGTATAATTTAATAACACACCAACACATTTCAATTTCGTTAGAATTCTTTGGAACACATAAATTTTGCCTATTTAAGAAATTATGAAATATATTTTGGGAAGTCTGCTCCAAACTTGGCAAAATATATTATACTTAAAGGATGTTAGACAATAAGGGGGTGATTTATCAAGGTTCAAATTAGAATTTTTGCAACAATTTGAATATTTTTGCACAAAAACTCACAAATTTAAATTATATTTTCAAAAACTCAATGTCTCAAAATTTGCATCTAAAAGCTGGCTAGGTACTGTAGAAGTCAATGTCAGTTGTTTTTGGCAAAATGTAAGCCTTTTTTTTTTTCATTTGAGATTTTGAAGTTTGTAAACTCACAAATTAGAGTTTTTTTTTAGCCTATAACATGAAAAGTTTGAGGTATTCCAGTTTTTCATGTTTGCATTCAATCACGTTTTTTACATTAAGATTTTTTCATAAATAAGCAATTTAAAATGGTCAGTTTATTCGAAGAAGGAAAAAACCTCACAAATTCTATTTTTGATAAGCCCTTAAATGTCTGGCATACTCTGATCAAATTATATGATTTGTCAATTGTATAAGGGTTAACCATAAGACATGGTACCATTTAAAAGTGTACAGAGAACAGCTTATATTCTTAAAAATGTCCCCACCAGCAAAAAGAACACAGACAAGAAAATTACCTGTGTAAGAAATGTATGATTTCGGATGTTACTCTGCACCAACTAACAGGGTGTCCAAGCTTTTGCACATATCACAATTTAAGTTTTATTTATTCATATAGGTAGATTCGACAAAAAAAAAACCCATTAAAAGCAGAAATAATGCACGTGTTTCTTTCTGTGGTTGTTTTAATGTGTTTTTACTTGCAAAATAGACAACTAAATTCATGTACTGAACATGACAGTTTGTAGTACAATGCTTAGCACAAAATAACAAACACTGGGCTAAATGATAGAAAAAAAAATTTGGAGAAAACATATGTTCTGGATCTGGGGTTTCCAGATATTTTACTTTCTGTAATTTCAATCTCCATACCTTAAAAATAATGTAAAAAATTGATTCCAATAAGATTGTTTTGCCTCCAATAAGGATTAATTATAGTAGGGTTATCAAGTACAAGGTACTGTTTTATTATAGAGAAAAATAATTGTAAAAAAAACAACATTATTTGATTAATATGGAGTCTACAATAGATGGATTTCTCTATAATTTGGAGCTTTCTGGGTAGTGGATCCCATACCTGTACACTACAAATTATTGTAGAACTTAAAAACGTGTGTTCGTAATATAACTAAAGCACAATTTTCTTATTTCATGCACAATTACAAACAGCCCCCCAAAGTCTGCATTTCCCTGGAGTCTAGGAATTACATTTAATACAGTGAAACGCTGCCCATTCTAAAAAGCAGGTAAAACATCCTTTAAAAATAAACAGTTATAAACAGGTTTAGGTGGTTCTATACTTTCACAGAACTCTAGAAACACACATTACGTGCTGCAAGCAATATAACTTTACAGAATAATCATTATGGCACCATTTGTTCTGAGAGCTTTTTCCTTAAAAATTACTTAGATACAGACACCAGCAATCTAAGTTTTTTTTACATCTATTATAACATAATCTTTGCATACTATTGATCATTTTGCCATAAAGGTATTTGACCAATGATTTTACATTACCTATCTGATCCCTATGTTTCTCTATGAGGGGGTTGCCATATTTGTGCAGCAGTAGTCTGTTAGCATTAGAAACTATAACTGACAGGTTGAGAAGAACAGTCAGGTTGGCAACAGTCAGGTTTAGGAACTTCACGTAATAATTACTTACAAAAGCGGGCCTTTTAGAGAAAAAATTAACATGACATATATAAGTAACTATTGGATGCTTATTTATTAATGTCCAATTTTTTCAGGTCAGAGTTTTAAAGAGGAAATCACAATTTTTACATAGAAAAAGTACTCCATCTTAAGCCTGCTAAAATCACGAAGTTAATGGCAGATGTCAAGTTTACAATTGGAAGATCTCTGGGAAAAAATGGTACAATTCAGATTTTTTTAAACTATTTTATCGAGTCTTTTCCCGCACCGGATTTTTTAGAGTAAATTTATTGATAACTACGGTACAAGCATGGATGGGAGTTTGGTCGAAGAGGTTTAAAGAAAATAGTGAGACAAAGAGGTTTAAAGAAAATAGTGAGACATTTTCAGATTTTAGTAAATAACATCCTGAATGTTCATTAATATTTTGAAGAGTAATTTTTTAGTGTATCACTTTAAAGACAGCACAATTAGGCTGGCTACACAGAGATTGATATCTCTAAAGACATTTAATTTTACAGTATAACCATATACAGAATGTTCAGTGAAGAGTCTTGGAATGTAAGTAGAACAGGTTTCTATGAATGGAAAAACTGTAAAGGCAGTTTGGTTATAAATTTCCATAAACTATTGACCAGAAGAAGAACAGGTCCTTTTGCCCAATCACAAACATGGAGATGCCAGAGTTTTATGTACCATCAGCCCTTTGCTTCTCAGTAAAAAGCAAATACATTATTGGCTGGAAACTGTTGCAACCAGCCTTTGCCAACAATTTAAAATGGACTTCTGTAGAGTAAACATAGATCAACATTAACTATTTTACTTTCAAGAGCACATAAGTGACATTATGGTAGCAATAAACATCTTTGGCTCAATTTTGTTCATACTTAACCTTAAACCCCAAAGACGTTTTCTATAATCTAGTGAAATGCTCCTTACACAATTACAGTACAGATTATAAACAAAAAAGTGCAAGAGTTACACAATCAATAAAAAGGGCTGTAACAAACTTGGTTTAGAAGTTCTAATAAAAATAAGGTCTTCTTTTGGAAAGTTATACTTTTCATATGTTGACATGTGACAAAACCGGACACTGATTAATTTTAAGAGTATTTTAAATTTTTCATGAACATAATTTAAGCCTCTTAGTTCTAAAATGATCATAAAAATAAGATGTAATGGTCATAAATGTGATTGTATAGCTGTGAATTTTGCTGCGTTACTTGAATTAAAAACAACAACTCACCTTAACGAAAGTTATAATGGATTCACATGTGCCTACTTTTATTCCACATTTGTATAGCCTACTTGTATGCAAAATAAGTGCTTTATGATCATCTCAAACAGCAGCACTCTTCACTTCCGTACATGCCTTTTATTTTCCTACTTTTTTTGCATAGCATCAACTATACTGGCAAACAAAAACATGAATACAAATGAGCAGGTTGTGGGACAGCCTGTAGCGGTAGGCTGCTTGAGCCTGTAAATCAGTTAGTACGTCAAATAGTAAGAAAACTATTGACTTTTTAAATTAATTCCATTTGAAAATAAAAACTATTTAGACACATTACTGTATATAAATGTTCTTCCTCAAAAGGCAGTATCCCCCCTTGTTTAACATGGGTTCAATGAACAGGGCTTGTAAGAGCAATAAAAAAAACTTTTGTTTTTGTTATTTCTTACGATAACCAGGGAATCCAAAACCACATTATGTTTGCTGCATGAAAGGTATCCAGATTACAGGTATACAACCTGTATTCCAGCAAAATTAGAGCTTTTTTTTGTACTTAACTATAAATCCTTTTCTCTTTGCCTACATTGGGGGACACAGTCCCATGGGGATGAAGATCCATCAGCTGGAGAACAGACCCTAAATTAACAGTTTAGTGAAGACTCCTCCCTCTCAGAGCTTCAACCCCTACAAACTTCCTGTTCGCCTGTTTTTTTTTTTTTTACCAATGTAGGAAGGAAAAGTCAGTATAAGGAACCCTAACTAGAGGAGTCTCACCCAAAAAAACACCTGGTTGAACCGAGGCAAAAGCCACATGAAAAAACTTATCAAGCAACAAACAGAAACCGGTAACTTTACACAGAATTGAATAATCAACCATCATCCCCCAATGAAGGCAAAGGAAGGAAAAGAAGTTATCCCTAAGTACAAAAGTGCAGGCACCATGGGGACGTCCCAAAGCTACCCATGAGGGCAGGACCTAATCCACTAACCGTGTCCACGAGTCCTGCACTTGATGTTGTCACACCTCCCAAAAGTGCTTTAGGAGGCTGCCTAAAGGAATGCATTTAGGGGTGGGCAAGCCTTCATAGGGTGGAAGATTTGACCTGGGCAAGTTTGGTGGAGTTCTTGGTCCCGGACTAGGGATGTAGCGAACTGTTCGCCGGCGAACTAGTTCGCGCGAACTTCGACTGTTCGCGTCCGCCGCAAGTTCAAAATCGTTCGACCATTCAACCATTCGATCGCTAAAATCGAACGATTTTCGTTCGAATCGAATGATCGAAGCCATTGGATTGAATGAAATCATTCGATCCAATGGCTTCGATCGTTCGATTCGAACGGAAATCGTTCGATCGAACGATTAAAATCCTTCGATCGTTCGAATCGAACAATTTTCGGATGTTCGAAGTTCGCGAACTGTTCGCAATTTTTGCCGGTGTTCGCGAACACATTGTCGGCGGTTCGCTACATCCCTATACCGGACCAGGAAGAAGCCTGCTTGGAGGTGTACTTGGATTGGCTGGCCGGCTGTGGTTTCTCAGTCTGTGTCCTAGATCTTTGATTTCGGCAAAAAGGACAACAAAAAAAAATTCCTATATCTGAACAGTGGACACTTAGGCGTGTTCTAGGGTAGGAGTGTCCCCCCCCCCATCGCTTAGGCAATAATCTTTTTTGACTCAATTTGAATAATTGTTATCCCAAGAAGGGTAGACTGACCAAAGATCTCTTGGAGCATAGGTCTGCTGACCATGTCTTTAACAGAAAATGCTGTGCAGCAACAGAATGGGCGGATGCTTGGCAATTAACTTAGCCGAGTCTAGGACTGTGCCACAAATGTATGCATCAGTGTGGCCATTTCTGAGAGAAGGCGGTCGGTGGAGGAATCATCAGACCCAATGAGCTGGGCGACTTGCTCCTCCAGCACCTCGATAACGTTAGATACCCATACAATTACAAAAACGGGACACAAGGCTGTACAATAGGCAGTAAAGATAAGAATGTAGAGGGCTTCTGCAAGGCTATCAATGGGATCCTTGAAGGCATCCACTTGGTGGAGAGCAGGACCAAAGCCTATACACTACTGCGGGAAGGGGTAAGCCTGAACAGAGAAAGAGATAATGCACAAACCAATTTAGAGTCAGAGCTCATTTGATTTGCTGTAGCTGACTGCACACACAGGGCCAGTGGAAGTATTGGGAAATTTAGATTTGTAATACGTACAGGCAAAATAATGTGTTGTATCTTAATGTTGCCTGAGTTTTGGAGAGAGATCTCCTCGGAGACATCCTAGCAGAGTGAAACCCTTACAGTACTTATGCCATAAATGTGTGCATGGTTTTTGGAATTTATCCCAACCACTGCTCCAGAGTGACTAGTGTCTGCCCTCCTTCTGAGGACACTAAAATAAAACTCAGAAGAACAGGAAGTAGACAGGGTAATGAAGATCAGAGCAGGAGGAAGTCACTTAACTGTTTAGTGTGTGTTCTCTAACTGTGGGATCTTCATCCTCATGGTGCCTGTGCCCCCCCCCCCCCCCAATCTAGGCAAGAGAAAGTATGTTTAGCTCTTCAGCACAAGTCCTATTCTTTTAACTTATGTTGGGGGGTATTACAATCCATTTAAATACATTTTCTTTAGTGAACACATTTTAATAATACTGAAACCCGTTATATGTAAATATTAAAATTGAAGATTGGCTGTAAAGACAGTATAAAACACAAAATGCCCTCAAAGGAGTTTGGGATACACTTACAGTTATCCAGTCAAATAATAATTATGGAATACTATAGACAACAGTTAAGTAGGCTGTTTCATGTGTAATAAATATCTGAAGTGAAAAGGGCTGACACATGAATTTAAGTCTTAAACAGGTATGGATCCCTTATCTGGAAGCCCCAAATTCTCTTAATTACAGGAAGAATCCATTTTAAGCAAATACTGTTTTAAAATGACTTCCTGTTTCACTGTTATAATAAAACTGCATATTAACTACATATTCAAGGCAAAATGCATCCTCGTGGCTATTTAACTTTAAACTGTTTTTTAGTAGACTTCAGGTGCAGAGGAAATTTCCAGGTCCCAAGCATTTCAGACGATCGAACCCATACCTGTAGTCTTTTTTTTTTGTCTTGATGATTAACCCTTATATAGTTACCAAGGTCATAGAGCCTAGGCATCAGATAGTAATCTGAATGATAGTTTCTCCATGTTGCCTTTCAGCCTAATAAAAAAAAAGTTAATCAACAATGCATAACTACAGGGTATTCAGGGGCCAAGACTTCATGCAAGGAGTCTCCAGTTTCTGATTCTTCCACTAGTCACTAAAAATGCTGACATCTAAACTTTTATATGTTTCTGGTGTTGCTACTAGAACGTTCAAGGGAAAAACAATCAGAATTAAATGTAAAAAGAAATCCCATTTATTCCAAAAGCACAAACTCCTTATCATTAAAATGTTAAGACCTTTTTTAGCTAGATATTTGAATATGTGTATGTAACCTAATAATAAAGGAATGAACTGAAATGCGCTAGGTACCAAAATTATTTAAATGAAAAAAAAAAACCAAACAAAACAAAACAAAACAAAAAAAACAAAAACAAAAGTTGAGCAAAACAAAATCAAATTTAATGATAAATGCAAAAGTAAAACAAACAAAACAAAAACACAAAAAAACAAAAGAAACAAAATCAACAGGAACAAAATTGGTACTTGGGAAGAGTGTTAGATATTTTTTAAACTAGGAATCAAACTGTTAATATTTAATTTGAAATAGGTTCTGCTGTTAACGTTAAAAAAAAGAAAAAACTATAAAGCAGAAAACGAAAACTAAGTCATAACGGGATGCAAAGAGAAAACAAGAACTAAACAATGCTCAAATGTTTAAGGAGTACGAACAAGAAATCTATATTAATCCAAATGATACTTTATATAATAACTGGACGATTATCTAAATTAATTTATGATGCACCACAACAGAGTGCACAAGGTAAGCATTATTTGCCACATAATATCAATCAAGAAAGGCTACATGAAGGTTTTCTTTGGACTTATAAATAATATTGGAATAGTTTGTGTTATGAACTTTTTGGTCCATCCCTATCATTCTATGGGCTGATTAAAAGATTGGAGAATAATTTTGGACTGGAAAAAAAAAAAAAAAACACTCCACAAAGTTAATCTCTCTCTCTCTTAGAAATAGGGTCCCATAAAAGGACCAATAGAATAAATGAAACGTATTCAGTCAGATTAAACCAATTCTGATATATAATATTTACAGTTTAAATTATGTTTTATGGAGATCTCATCTTTTGTTCTCCTTTATACATGGTTCTCAATTACAACAGGAGAACAAGGATGAGATGGGGGAGAGGGAAGCAGGCAGAAGGTGTTTTTACTTTGGACTTAATTGGTATTTACAATCCCAACAACTAACAAAATATGGGCACGGTAGAGTCTAAGCAGTCACGTTTCCACACATGCCAACATAAGCCTTCATTAAAAACCAAAACATAAATGTATTTTCTTAAAGGAAAGACAAAGGGTACTTGTCTACTTAAGACAAATCACAGTCATTAGTCATGTCTTAAATGGGATTGCACATATAATAAACAGACATGGTGCTACTAATGATCTTCAATTTATGAAGCCTAAAAGGATCTCTGTTGGCTCGGGTAATTGCAAGCAAGTACTAAACTCAATTTTATAAACTTTCAAAGTCTATAGGAAGGGGTAAACCATGGAAATAGTACTTGTATTAAAGGAAAAAATCCATTGTCTGGAACAAAGAACAACCCGCAGAGCAAGAATTTTTTAAAACATCTTCAAGGTTCAAGCATGCTTCAATTTACCACAATCTGAAGGGCATATTTTAGTCAAAACTATCCATATTTTATTTGTATACTTAAAGTAAATAACTTAATGAACTTAAAATTGGTCTAACACAAGGGGTTTCTCAAACATTTGAACATGTAAGTTGCATCCCCAGAGTATAAAAAAAATGTCATTTTGATAAGACAAAACACACTTGAAAATTGGCGCAATGAGTACACGAACAAAAAAGACAAAAATTGTATTCCCCTCCCCCTAATTTAGCAGATTGTAATTTCTCTATTACATACAAAATTTTAAGAGCAAGTTATTTGTGGGACTTGCTGGTTTTGAAGGAAACTTGTAAGGTTTTGTCCCCTAGACGGTAGCCATTAAGACTTGCGATAGCCATTGCTGCTTCTTCATAGTTTGTCATGGTCACAAAACCAAAACCTTTACATTTGTTGGTGTTAAAATCACGAATAACCTTGACATTAGTGACTGCTCCAAAAGGGCCAAACATTTGCCAAAGGATTCCTTCGTCTGCATCTTGGCCAAGATTGTAGATAAAGATGCACCAACCAGAAGATGCACTGCTTGCAACATTTACACTAGATATGCTGCTCATGTGATCTACACCCATCGGAGAAAACCTGTCAATTTAGAACCGAAGAAAAATGGTTGATAAAGCATATAAAGATCAAATTTGTACATCTATACATTTCAGAACTTAAACATTTTGGTGTAAAAATTATACTGGGTAAATAGGTTGTGCAAAATGTAAAAAAAAATTCTAATATAGTTAGTAATCTATCAAGGCTCCAACATAATAGCCAGAACACAACTACGGAACATCTTTTGCAACTCTCATACCTGTTAGTCAGTGACTTGAAGGGGGCTACAAGGGACACAACTGTTCAGTTGGCATGCAGGTCAAATTCAAAAGCAAACCAACTGAATAGTTCTGTCCCATATGACCCCCCCCCTACCCTGTTACTGACTGTCCAGGTAGGTTTGAAAGCTGCAAAGGAGGAAGTAGTGTTCTGGCTATTACCATAGACATCCACTCGCTTCGGCCTTTATACAATACATTTCTGGCTTACTATATTGAAAACATTTAGTTTTTTTATTCCACAGCCTATTTTACTAGTTTTGTAGTTACTAGGAACTTGCCTTTAAGGTGCATTCCAAATAAAGCATTGCAGTGTCCAATTTATATTAAGAGGTTTTGTTTTGTAATACAAAAATTTAAAAGTCTACAAAAATTTACTTGGATCCAGATTCCTCATCCCCACCCAAGTGACAACTTTGATCATTACTAGACTGGATCATTACTAGTAATCTGGTTCAATATATAATTGAATAAATAAGGCATTTCTAACCATATTAAGTTTTAGGTTTTACTTTTTCTTAAGAATTACCTCTCCCTGATTTCATAAAATGGGTGACAATGAAGCTAAAGCAGTTATGATTACAGTGCACGTTATATTCATGGTGCTCTGATCAGTGAAGTTTACAAAGGAAAGAAAATCCTTCTCATTTCATCAAATGAGTGACAAATAAAACTAAATACAATTTATCATTACAATGCATTTTGCTACTACGGAATAACGTGGATACACATGTACCTATTAATATAAATATCTGGAAGGGATTCTACAGTATAAATTGTAATTAAATAGTCTGAGAACCAAAATGCATCTGAAAAGTTTTGCTAACAGGCAAGTCAATTGTTAGCCAAAGTAAAATTATTGGTCTAACATGAAAGTTGTCTGATATTGACATAAGCAAATGCATATAAACCGGATTCCAGAACTTGTTAAACGTAAGCAGACACTATAGTGCGCCCCAATATTTAGAGTGAGTAAATAGATCTCTTAATCTTTTTAGAAAAACAATTGCATATATGTTTATTTAATGTACCTATGTATAAAAAAAAAAAATAGATATTTTGTGGTCACACAATGTGTTATTTGCCATGATATTACTAAAAGTTAAATCGTAGGGAAAATATTTCTGCTATGTACTTAAGATGATTTACATGTTTATTAAACAAACATTTACCATAAGTTAATTCATTAAAGATCACATTCAAGTGGTATTTATTTGTAATTAAAAAATCTCCAGTCCTAAAGAGAAAACAGGAATATCCTATAATAATTATCTATACCCGCACTCATGTCAGGTGATCTTTACTTGAAAACCCATAAGTGAATGCAGTTAATGTAGGGATAAATGCAGTGATTTGTGGAGGCCTATTTATTAAAATATGTATTTTAATATTTTGAATAACCATGACATTTTAAAAACGCAAAAGTTACCTAATTAAAAAAAATAAAAAACAAAACTGTGAAAGAATATGAATATCCAGAATCTTTCTTTTTTTATGTCTGCATGACATAAAAGATTATAAATGAATAGTTTACATTTTGCCATGACAGCTGCCATGACCTTGCAAGCGTTTCAGTTTTTTAAAAGCATTATTCAAATTCATGATTTTTAGCACAAAATTAATTGAGTCACAGGGGGAAAAATACAGATAGGAGTTTTGTTCTGCACTCTCCTGCAGTGGAACGCAGGGCAAAACGCAGCTTGTTTTTTTATAGTGATGTACTTATTTACATGGGCGCATACAAACACCGAACAGATGTGGAAAGCAACATACACTATAAGAAAAGCCTGCATTTCGTTCTGTGCTCCCCTGTGGTGGAACTAGGGATGCACCGAATCCAGGATTCGGTTCGGGATTCGGCCGTTTTCAGCAGGATTCGGCCGAATCCTTCTGCCTGGCTGAACCGAATCCGAATCCTAATTTGCATATGCAAATTAGGGGCGGGAGGGAAATTGTGTGACTTTTTGTCAGAAAACAAGGAAGTAAAAAATGTTTTCCCCTTCCCACCCCTAATTTGCATATGCATATGCAAATTAGGGTTCGGTATTCGGCCGAATCTTTCGTGAAGGATTCGGGGGTTCGGCCGAATCCAAAAAAGTGGATTCGGTGCATCCCTAGGTGGAACAGAGAAAAAAAAGTGTTTTGACTCCCACAGACTGGGAATACCCTGTGTGCCATTAGCCTTAAAATAAATATAACGAAGAATGGGTTCGCACACTCTAAATAACATACAAACAAAAGGTGGTATAAAGTAAATTTTATATATAGATATAAAAAAATGTACAACAGGTAGATCAATATCTTATACAAGACAATTTATACACAATGATACTAACAAGTATGAGAGTACCCCAACATTTCGGCACACTAGCCTTTGTCAAGGGGGATTCTGATGTGCAACCTGTTTGTGTTAGGTATAAATACCCTGTTCAATTTCTATCAATTAGCGCAGTTTTCGCACCCTCCCTGCACTTCCGCATTCGTGACGTCACGTCCGCCCAGGTCATTTCCCTGGATATCAAATCCAGCGTCATGACGCGGCAATATAACCCTGCGTTAACCTTGGTTAATGCGCGCCTGCATCATCACCATTCGTTTGTGTGTGCAGGCAAAGGCTAGTGTGCCAAAACATTGGGGTATTGTCATCCTTTGGCAAAGTGTATCCGCTTCTTGTGGTTTATCTTCATTTTTCGACTTGAACTTACAAAGTTGGTGGCATGTATATACTTGTTAGTATCATTGTGTATAAATTGTCTTGTATAAGATATTGATCTACCTGTTGTACATTTTTTTATAGCTATATAAAAGAAATTTACTTTATACCACCTTTTGTTTGTATGTTATATTAGAGTATGCACACCCATTCTATGTTATATTGAGCTTTTCAGTTACTTGTTGGTGGTATCCCTGGGTAATCAGCACCTCTTGCATAACTCTTTTTGCTGTTAGGAGTGCCCTCATTTGATTTGTGTTTCTGCTATTAGCCTTAAACACAGGCATTTATTATTTCTATTTCACTGCAAATTATTGATTATTTTTCCCAGAGAATGTATGTACCTATTTCAAACAGATGCTTTATTGAAAAGCAAATCAAGCACATTAAGGGCTGATGTGCACCCCTCCAAAAGAAAAGTCTCTTTATTTTGGAGTACCTTTATTTTCTGCTTCTACAGTTAAAAAGTGGGATTCTGAATAGATCCAATTGCTATGTAAATAATTAAACGGAAAGCTCAAAGTTACAACTCATTCCTCCGTTTTCCTGACTACCCGTGCCAGTGAAATATTGTAGTTTTTATTAACTAACATAGGTGTTTAATTGCCCTCCCAATTTAGCAATTAAGCACCTATTTTCCAGCCAAAGTATTGGTAAATAAAATATTGCTCATTCAATTGCCACATTTCTTTGTATGTTCTGCAATAAACAGACCTGATAAGAACAGAAGCATTAAAAGGCACTGTGAGATATTGATTTGTCGCTGGAGGAGTGCGGATTTCTGATACATTATTCCTGTAGCTAGGTAAAGTTTAAAGAATAAGTAAACCTTTTTAAGATCTAAAAAATGACTCCAAACACAGCCAAAAATAACACACCTGCTTTGAGTCTTATTTGGTTTCTAAATTACAAGCAGCTTAACGTCAGTTCTTTTAGGGACTTCCATGTCTAGTGTGAAGCTCCACCCCAGTGATCCTACTATGAAGGCCTCAAAAAGGCATCTGCTGCACATGCCTGATTTCTGAAGCAGAGGATACCCAGTAGACACCTTTCATGGTAGAAGAAAGAAAAGCCAAGAAAGGAAAAAAAAGGAGGCAGAGCTTTACACTAAACAAGAAAATTGCTAAATGAGCTGAAGTGAATTGTAATTTAGAAACCTAATATGGTATGTTATTCTGGGGGGATGTTTAGCGGATTTTTAGGGATTTTATAATAAAAGGCTTACTAATCAAGATAAACACCAATTGTGGCAAAACAAATTCTCTTTTAAAAGCACAATTGTTGCTTTACCTGAACCTTTGTGCCTGGTGATGGACAGGCCCTCCAAATCGTCGAGCTGGGGAGTGACAAATCTGTGAAAGTAGGGCCATATTCTTGCTCTGATTCGGATTGGCAGCAAATTTTACTGTAATAGGCTCTGAAGAACCAGGAGGTTTGTGTCCATTAAAACTGGCAATAGCCTCTTCAGCTTCTGATCTTTTATCAAACCGTATAAATGCAACGCCCCGGGACAAACCTGAAATAATAACAAAAAGGTTGTTCTGTTTTGTTTCTGGTCTCTAAAGAGCACAAACAGATAGCAAAGCATGGCATGTTAACTTATGCTTTTCCATGTGGCGGAAAGCATGAGAATCAGAACAGGCTAGCACGCATGTTTGAGATGCAGGTTTGAGAGCAGCCAAGTGCCTGATTTTACCAACAAGCTTTAAGGACTATGTTTTAGCATTTTGACACTGCAAAGTCTGTACAATGCCCCTTTAAAAGAGCTAAACAAATCTCTCTACACAATCCCGTTTAGGGTTGTTTTATCTATTGGCTTCTTGGTAGCATATTTAACATAATAAGAATACGTGAGAATGTTGATTGTGGACAGCCAGCCTGAGAACAGGTCACAACAGTTCAAAACAAAGCTTAAACAGTAAGAAAGGACATTAAAATCCTCCGTAAGGAGTGCTCTCTCTATCTCTTCAAGACAAAACCAAGAGTCTACCATTTGGAGCACTAGAATATTAGTCTAGTCCTGGTATGTATTGAACAATGCCTTCACCTTGTGCACTTTTTCGCTTCAATTTGTACCTGTATGTTAGCTACCCATCCACTTAGACTGTAAGCTCTCCTTTCAACTCTGTCTCCTATCACATAGCATTTAAGCTTTGTGTCTTTATATGCGCTCTGTGTATATTTATTGTGTGACTTGTCCTCCCTGTGTGTACTTGTATATATTGTATGGAACTGTGGCTCCTTAACAGCATCTTCCAAATAAAGTTATACTTACATACATAATCTTACTAGGGGAACAAGTAAAATAAAATATATTCATTCACCTCTTAATATTTCCAACAAAGGGATCAAATTCAAAGGGAAAATAAATAGAGATACATCTGGCTACACAGTAAAATTGGTATTACCTGTTGCTTGATCAACCAGCACTCGAGAATTGATAATGTGTCCAAATGGTAAAAACATATCTTCTACATCTTTCTGTGTCATTGTCCTTGGGAGTCCGCTGATGTACAAATTTGCATCTTTAATGGTTTCTGAACTTGGACGAGCAAAGGAGACCTGAAACAAAAAATACTGGCATTAAAAGGATTCTGTCATGATTTTTATGGTGTGGTTTGTATTACTAAATTACACTGTTTACACTGCAAATAATTCAATCTACCATGTAAAATTTCATACCTAACCCAAAAAGTGTATTTTTTTTTTTTAAGATCTAATATTGGTGTGTAGGCAGCCATTTTGTGTCATTTTGCCTGTTTTTAGAAAGAGCCAGCACTTCAGGATGGAACCGCTTTCAGGCAGGCTATTGTTTCTCCTACTCAATGTAAATGAAGGAGTCGCAGTGAGACATGGAATTTTACTATTAAGTGCTGCTCTTATATCTACCAAGGAGTTGTTACAGACAGGCGGAGTTCCAAAAAACACAATGCTAAATAAGAAAAAAATTTCATACTTTATTGTGGCGAAAGAAAACAAAAATTTGCCAATATGGTCTACATTCTCAAAAAGGACCAATAATATCAAAAGTTACAACTATTCATGTGATTTTGTGAATTAATTTCTATACTATATTCTAACTATAAGCTGCTGTTTTTAATCATAATACTACAGACTCCTGGACTCTACATCGAGGTTCCGGATTGGTGCCCGTCTGTCATATTTTCCCAATAATTTCTATACTATACAAGCTAATTTTATTTTCAAATCCTATATCATGTTTAGCAGATCTGTTTTGACCAGTTAATTGAGCCTTAAGCTGGCCATAGATGTTGAGATTTTTAAAAGATCAGATCCTGATCGGGAGACCACGATCTTCTCGGAACGATCGTACGAGATTACCATCAACTAAAAAGACCATTGTGCCAGGAAAACAAAGGGGAGCTGCCTGCTTGGCCCTGCAAACATAGATAGATTGCACTGGGACCGACAAAGACTTTTTGACCTGGCCGATCAATTTCCTGACAGATGTCGGCCGAAAAATCGTTAGATGTACGATCGTTTGAATCCCATTAACCGCACGATAATTTTGAAGGATTGGTCGGACTTCCCTAAAATCGGTCGTTCGGCAAGAAGAATCGTCGCGTCTATGGGGAGCTTTAGGGCTAAACTACATGGGAGATGTTGCAGGATGCTAATGGATTGACAGATTGCATCCGAGAAATTGGATGCAGTCTCATGGGTCAAACTATCATGGGACTGTACAAAAATCTGATGTGTAAACTACATGTAAAATTTCCCATACTGAGCAACGCGACATGCTGCGTCTATCAGATGAGATAAAACCTAATGGTGTCTGAATGGCTTTTTTTCCATTGAAATACATTGAATTTAGATGCATAAAGTAACTACACCATTCTACTTTATCTGATCTGCCTTTAGATTATAGGTATAGGGGGGTCAAATTTCATAGGATTCTACAAATCCCGAGCTGTTGCATGGTGTTGAGCAGAGTTGTATGGCAAGATCAGAAAATCTGACTAACAAAATCTGATCAAAATCACCTGTAGAGCCTAGCTCTTAAGCGGACCATAGACGCAAAGATAGAGTCATGCGAAACAAAGACTTGATATGATTTTGGGATTGTGTGTCCTGACATTTTTCATACTATGGCAATCAGTTGCTCAGTCAGGTTAATATATTTAGATCAACTACCGATAAGATCTCTGCATATATTGACTGACGATATTAATGGGTGGCTGTCACTACTATTTGTCTAACATATTTGCGGTCTGTCAATTAATGCCAGAACATCACCCAATGGTGGTTTTTCTACTTATTTTAATCTGAATGGTTAATGGTAGTGTTTACTAACAGGCTGCTGACTGGCAAAAGCAACTAAAGCAAATTAATCCACACAAAAGTATTTAGTAAAGGGGACACATCACCCAAAAAAAAATATTTTGATCTATTTTTAGAACATCCTGAGTGTGGCCACTCCCTGCAAATATGGATTTTATTGGAATTAGCCATTTGATTCACACAAGAAAACACTGAAAGCACAAAATGTATTTCATTGTGACACAAAAGTAAAATTACTACTTTGAGTCTTTTGGGGTTAGTACCCCAGTTTGGCAGATTCTTCCAGGCAGTTGTTTCCATTCTGATCAGGTCAGTCAGATGATACACATGTACCTTAATTTTCAGTTAGTTCCTAAAGGTGACAATAGACATTACAATTCCGATATTTCCTGCAACCATTGGTAGTTTTCAATACTAACTGTTAGAGCTGAATTGTCAGATATACAAGTAGAAACAATAATCAATGATCCTATCTGTATCTGACGATTCAGCACGAACAATGGCCGTTGTTTGGGTGCCTTCGCGTTTCGTAAGACAATATCTGTGGGTCTATGGCCACCTTAACGGAGTTAGTGACTTGAAGGGAAGCCACATGTGACAAAACTATTCAGTGAGTTTGCAACTGATCCTTAGAATTCAGCTCAGATTCAAATGCAACAGTTATGACCCATGTGGCTCCTCTCAAGTCACTGATTGGTTACTGCTTGGTCACCAGGGTAACCAGTTAGTGGAAATCAAGAGAGCTGAAAAGCAAGTAGTGTTCTGGCTATTATGTTACACATCCAGTCACTCCAGCCTTTATACATTATATTTTTGGCTAACTATATTAGAAACATTTTTTATTTTGCACAACCTATCCATTTACCCAGTTTTTATTTTTATAGTGAACAATTCCTTTAATGAAACGCAGGGATTCTGCTCAGCAGGGACAAAGATAAATGTATCAACTAAATGTATCAATTTATAACAGTTAACCAGGTCAGTGACCCCCCCCCAGCTGCTTTAGAAACTTTACACACATAAAAAATAGAAAGCAATTGGAAAATGTTTTTTCTGGTGAACAATCTGAAACCAACAAAAATGAAAGAAGTGTTGAAAGGTGAACAACCCCTTAAATAAAATTAGATAGCAAGGAGAGGTCATACATCAAACAGGCAAAACAGATTAGTTAGGACTCCAACTGTGACCCCTTTGTTTTAAACGTGTTTTCTGCACACTATATTGTAGATACCAAAGCACATCTGACTGACAAACAGCAGGGCAAACTCAGCAAATGGGGTGTCCAGACAGTAAAGATAGATACAGAGTTGCTGGACATATGTTTCTTCACTGCTATGAGATGCTGTACATCTGGGCTGGTACAGTTAGTGGAAACCATACGGCATAACACTTCTAGGTAGTTTTTTTTGACAAACTTTAGCTCTCCTGTAAATAGATTTGGACAAACAAAACATCTGCAGCCACAAATTTAGACTTACCTTTATAGTTTTTGATTGAAGCCTCAGACCATTAAGAGTGTTTATTGCTCTTTCTGCATCTTTTGCATTAAGGTAATTTACAAAACCATAGCCTAAACTGTGCCCTGCAAAAACAGAATGCAATTCTTGATTAGTCATGCTTTAAAGCTTTATTTACACATTTTCAGATTTATTAATGTGTGAACATAAACAATATAGTCACATAATGGCCATCAAACTTCAATGAAAAACAATAAAAATGCAGTCGTTTTATTTTTTTTCAAAAGCTTTACAACCATACCATTGCGGCAGAATTAACCTTCATTAAAAATAAATGACTAGTGGCCATCAGTTGAATGGGAGAGAGGACCTCACCGTCCCTCCCCCACAGACATCAAACAGTGTAAAATAAAGGTAGGTTGGCGCTTAACTGTTGGCTCTTAAATGTGTGTTTTGCAAGTTAATGATCTAGTTCTGGAATTTTTTTTAATAAATTTATTTCCTACTCGCTTTAAATGCTAACATATAACATGAAAAAGTCTGCCAAGAAAGCAAAATTACCAGCATTAGACATGGTGTTAGTCCGGACGTCGCTATTTTGGCTAAAGATGCCCATGCACAGTATAACATTGTGAAAGGGAACCACACATTTCCTGCTATTCTGATCATGAAGGCGGAGAGCCTGAACGAGCAGAACAAGAGAAAGGTGGGCATACCGTATGCAGTGCTTTGTACAGTTGGCCATACTGTATACAGTGCTATGTACAGTTATTGGTCCATTCAACCCCACAGGCCAAACAGTAGGACTGCTGCAAGACTGGCCAATGTAAAGACGTTTTATTATTCTAGCTATTTATAAAAACATTACAACATTGTCCTTAAAGGGGATGTTCACCTTTGAGATAACTTTAGTATGATATTCTGAGAATTTGCAATTTGTTTTTATTATTGAAGGTTTTACAGTTATTAAGCTTTTTAATTCAGATGCTCTTCAATTTGCATCTTAACCAATCTGGTATCTAGGGTCCAAATTACCCTAGCAACCATGTATTGATTTAAATAAGAGACTGGAATATGAATAGGAGAAGGCCTGAATAGAAGGATCAGTAATAAAAACTAACAACAATACATTTGTAGCCATATAGGGCATTTGTTTTTTTAGGATATAACGCCACAACAATTCTAATTTATGTAGTTTTAAAAAAAAAAAAAAAAATACATATATTTATTAAAGGGAAACCCAACATAAGATTTGCATATTAAATGACATACAAAATTATTCTTAAAAAACACAAGTTATTTGATAACAGTATGCCTCTTACAGCCTCGGCTGTGCCGCATTGCCAGAAAACAGTGGTATACATCAAAGAGAAGGCTGAATGCTGTCACACAGTCAGGTCCTTGACAGCAAGTACCATAGATTTTACAATCTACAAGTAATTGAAGGGCAAGAAAAATAGCTTTGCGCGTGTGCAGTAGAGCACAAGTTCTGACAATACTCTACTGCACATGTGCACAGCCCAGGGCAGCCACAAAGGATCTACAGGACTGAAGGGTTAACATGCCTACGTGCCGACCCTTGTAGGCCTCTGTACGACCCTGTACTGTCTCTTCTTAGACAACCTTGCATAAGTATCATCATGTACTATAAACAATATTATCAGCTCGCCAAAATATCTTAGCTAATACGCATGCACACATTTGTCTGTTATTTCTCTCTTTCCCATCCTGAATGCTGAACCTATTACAGACATATACTATGCTAATAACTATGCTGATACGTCACTATATTGGGACGTCTTTACTTATAACCTATATAAACCTATGTTTGACCTTCAATAAACTGAACTTGTTTGCAACACACAAACGTATTGTGTCGTTCTTGCAAGTTCCCTGATCAGCGCGCCTGGAAGGAACGATATCAGATGGTCTGCCGGTACACAGGAATAAATCGAGTCGACTCGTAGCTGCAGGGACAGTGCAAGGAAAGCACAGTCAAGGTTTATTCCCTAACACAGGACCTGCAACAAGGGGTATGTATAGAGCTCACTAGAATCCCAACCCAGGTAGGTGCATTTTTGCAAAATAAGCATCTGACCTGGTGTCTGAAATTAAATTATCACTTGGTTTTTAAAAAGAAAAAATCTCCACACCCCTAGCCTTCGGTATAAATGTAAATTATTTATACATTTATTTGGCTTACCCGCAACTTTATCCCGAATAAGCTTTGCAGATTCTACCTCTCCGATACTGCTGAAAAGGCTTCGCAGTTCATCTTGTGTCATATTCTGAGGGAGGTAGTTCACGATCAAATTGGTTCTACCAATGTCATCCCTGCAGACGTCATCCATGTGATCTTCATAACCGTTAGACATCTTATATTACCTGTTAAGATAAATAGACAATCTGGATTTAGTTTTAAACAATGTGTGCAAAGACATCAGACTAGAATAGACAACACTAAATTTGTTTTTTAAAAAGAAGCTAAGCCAAATTTGATAGAGGCAAGTCAGATCAGTTAAAGGACAAGGCTATTTCACTGGGGTGAATCTGTACTCCAGTGAGTTTTACTTGGTCCCAGGGCCGTGCTCTTCTTCAGCGGAAACTGCACCCCCTTCATTGCTATATTTCCTTGCATTGCCTTAGCTAAGTAGCACACGTCAATTTCTCCACTGGCATATATACACTTGCAGAAAAAAGGCAATCCACTGCCTTCCTTAACTTGAATGTGTGCACTGTAAGGCATAGGATCAACCCATCAGCATACACATAGCTTTGATCCCATGACTGTCATAACACTTTTGTTTTAGAAAAGCCAACTATAAAAATGCTTAACTTTCTAGGGCAGTAACAATGCATTCACCAAGATTTTAAAAGCTTCATACAGCCCCCTTTCTTCCCCCAATGTTTGCTAGGCTATGAGATAGGAAGTAGTTAATTATATAGATTATGGATTTGTTTTTGCTCATATTAACCCAGAATGTTATTTACTTTCAAATTTTTCCAGGTTTGGTGGAAGAAACAAAAAAAATCAATATTTCCCAATTAAACATTAAACAATAGGCATAAGTACAGTAGGTTTAGCAGAAAGCCTATTTATTGGATGTATGCGAGGGTACACTGCCTCTAGTGGCTCATGGTAAAAGGAAATATTTATCAGTATATGCCAGTAAGATTTTGAGTGGTCAAGTAGTGGGGTATAAATAATCGGTAGTACAAACACAGAACTTCTCATTCAGGAAGGAACCACAAGAGGCACTTTCGGCAAAAATCATGTGGTCCTGCAGATCCATATTTGACTTATAACAACTGGACAGAGTGCTTATTCTGAACCATACACTCATCCATCAATAGATCAACAGATTATTATTTTTTTTTTTTCAATGCTCGTCTCATGTAAGACAAGATGCAACAAAACATGTACATTACCTAGAGGTATTAATAGGTGCAGTGCTTAATTATCATCAGTATATGTTCGCAGCATCATGGGGGTCTTACAAGGACAAAAATAGTAAATTGCTTTCATTATAGGAGAGGCACTCCTCAGATCCTGCAATCTTGTAAAGGTTTATGCCTTTTCTCTGTGGGTTGAAAAACAATGCCAAATTCTACATGATGGAAAAAATGGGCTTCTGAGTTTCTGATTTTGTGGCTTAGGACCATTATGGATTTTATAGATTTTGATACATATTATGAGCATGCGATTGACCCTCCTGGTGCGGGTAGCGTAGCGCTGACGAGGGACATTTTTTTTAAAAAAAAAAACTACTGTTATCCCCAAATTTTTTTTACAGTTCATCTCAACACATTAAATATTTTAATTAGTACAAGTATGGGATCTGTTATGTGCAAACCCGTTATCCAGAAAACTCTGAATTATGGAATGGCCGTCTACTATAGACAGTACCTTTGTATGGAAGGAACACGCCTGCTGGCCAATGCCTTTCAATCCATTTATTACTGCAGAAAATATAGGTATCCCCCGAAAGCCTGTGCTGTATTTTCTGCTGTAATAAATGGATTGAAAAACATTGGTCAGCAGGTGTTCTCCTTCCATGCAAAGGTACTGGATGCCAATTGGACTGGAAGCAGCCAGGGAGTGTATATACGCTTGAAAATCAAGTAAGTGGTGTGTGGAGGAATTCGGTACTGAACTGTGTTTGTGTCTGCATTAATAAAACAGTACCTTGTACTGGATCCAAACTAAGATATAATTAATCCTAATTGTAAGCAAATCTTATTTGGTTTATTTAACGTTTACATTATTTTCTAGTAGACTTACGGTATGAAGATCCAAATTACAGAAAGATCCTCCATCTGGAAAAGCCCAGGTCCCAAGCATTCTGAATAATAGGTCCCATACCAGTCTTGCTTTAGGAATCAGAAGTCACAAGATTCAAAAGATCAGTTAACCCTTGTCTGATTCAAAGGCAGTGGTTTTATTTAGGACAATGTTACATATAGAGCTTTGTCCCCAGCGGAAATCAGCTCTTTGATCGGTGACTAAATGTCTAAAAATACTTTTAAACGGGAATCACTGTATGTAAAACACTTGACATTCGGTGATCCCGCTTAATCTTGGGGAAAATGTTTTCTTCCCCCTTTCCCCACGATTATGGTGGATTGCAGAAAACGTTAAAGGAGACTTTAACGATTAAGCCAGTTCACTGCATGTAAATTGATTAACATGCAGCAACCCCAATTCTACTGGATTAAAACTTTTCAGACTCTTTGTCACCTGCAGGAAAACCGATCTCCTTATGGGCGACAAAATGATTGATTGGACATTGTTCTTACAGGACTGCAGCTAAAGTTGTCAGTGTTTGTTCCCCAAATCGATTTGACCATCAATATCCTCAATTAAATTCGGTCATTCGGTTTATTAATGCAGTCTTTGCAGACCCTTTGGGAGAGGACCACGTCAATGCGCTGATGAGGTCTCCACTCATTGGGAAGCTGAAACAACAGCTTTTCTTGACCTGTATATGACCAGCATTACATATTTAAAGGGAAAAAAGTGCACTTAATCCACATTTTTTTTTCCAATGTCAGACACCATTTGCTTTTAAAGTAGAAGAAAAGTCTTTATGCACTTGGGGGTGCCAAGTGTTAGGCACCCCCAAGTGATTATATTGACTTATCTGAAACCCTGGGCCGGTGTTCCTATCAGCAGAAAACTGCACCGGCCCGGGGTTATTCCAGCGAGCACAACATAGCGATCCACTTCCATCTTCCTCAAATTTCCTGGGGTAAACGCATGTGGGGTTGAACAAAATAGCCAACTTTTTAGTTTAGGTTTCAGGTAAATCAATACAATCACTTGGGGTGCCTAACATTTGGCACCCACAAGGGCAAGAACACTTTGCTTCTCCTTTAATGACCAACAAGAGCTAGGAACTGGATACAAGATCACTCTGGAGACCTGCGAAAGTCCTAGTCAGTCACACAACTGACAAAATTCTAGTATCATATTGCTGGAAGGGGGACAAAACACTAGTAATTGCCCCCCATTCAAAGTGAACAGGAATCACATGTGACCGGCAGGGATTGCGGGAAAATGTGAAGCCCTGAGTTTTTAAGTGAGGTGTGAGTTGGTATGAAATGGAGGGCAATTCCTAGCATTTTTGTCCCACTTACTTTACAAAAACGAATGATCAACCTGGCATACTGTCTGTGGAATTTATTCTGAATGTTGATTCTGGGGCCAAATTTCACATAAAAGCAGAACCTAAAATAAAACTTTTGCTGGGGAAAAAAATACAATAAAGACAAAAAAATATATATAAAGACATCTTTTAGAATTGATAGCTAGGTATTCCATCAACTGTAAAAGGAATTTGCACCTCTCCAGCAGCAGGGCTTATTTCCAGCGTCTGCTCAAACTGTACGGCACAAAGAACCTTGAAACCAACTAGGAGATGTTGTGATCTACGGCACCAATGAAAAGTTATCTCCCTGCTTTCTATTAAACTGTGAGCCGGCAAGTACAGGAGGCCAGATGCCGACAAACAAACAGTCCCCATAAGACTCCAAGCCCAACTACGAGTGTAGAATGTTAAAGTAATGGTCATTCGCCACGGAAGTCGATCTTGTAATCGCATTAAAAGTGCAAGAAGAGAGTATCAATGACTCCTCAGTGAACTTCACTATACGGCTAGGCCGCGCTCCCACCCCCTTAGCACTGCTGCAGGGAAGCGTACCCTGGAGGCGGACTGCACTAGGGCCTGTCCTACTACACGCGTTCCCTCCTTTTCTGAATGTCTCTCGCTCACAGCCAATGGATGCAACTCTCGCACAGTATTTACCTCTCGGAGCTTCCCGCTCTTATTACACTACAGAGCGGCTCGGTCCGTAGTCCGTTTCGGACGTTCCCAGAACAGCAAGCGGGCTTCTGGCGTCACACGGTCAAAAAAAAAAAAAAAAAAAACCCCAACATGGCGGACTCCTGTAGCGCCGGCGCTTGTTCCGCCCACTTTCATTCCTAAGTGGTTGGCGCCATTGAGAATCTAAAGCAATTGGTCACTAGCGGTGTATATCAGAGGGCGGAATTTAAGCGCCATTTCCGGTCAGAGGGGATGGAATAGTTTGTGCGAATGAGCGAGCGGGACAGTGGCGGTACGTTAACTCCCAGAAGGCATTGAGAACTTGCTTATGATGTTATAGAGAGCGTCATTCACGTTTACCCAGCGTGGGAATTGCTTTAAAGGAACAGTTCAGTGTGAAAATAAAAACTGTGTAAATAGATAGGCCGTGCAAAATAAAAAATGTTTCTAATATAAAATGTAATGTATAAAGTCTGGAGTGACAGGACGTCTAATATAATAGCCAGAACACTACTTCCTGCTTTTCAGCATTCAGCTCAGATTCAAAAGCAACAGATATGACCCATGTGCCCCCCTCAAGTCTCTGATTGGTTACTGCCTAGGCCGGGGCCGGTATTACAAATTTACCAGCAATGCAATTGCCGGTAATTTGTAATACCCTTTAAAAAAAGCCCCTGGCCTACCCCCAATTCGCAAAGAACTTACCTTTTTTCAGGCATGAGGACGTCTCTGCGATGTTGCTCCGCCCCTTTTGCGGCACACCGTGTAGCTCTGCCCCTTTTTGTGCCGCGGACCGCCCCCCTTTGGTGCCCGCCCCCCACTGGCCGGTATTATTTTTAAGTAAAGGTGGCAACCCTATTACTGCCTGGTAACCAGGGTAACCAGTCAGTGTAAACCAAGAGAGCTGAAAAGCAGGAAGTAGTGTTCTGGCTATTATGTTAGACATCCAGTCACTCCAGCCTTTATACATTACATTTTTGCCTAACTAAATTAGAAACATTTTTTATTTTGCACAGACTATTTACCCAGTTTTTATTTTTATACTGAACAATTCCTTTAAGTTAAAAAAAACTTCAAGTGTCGCGAAGTATTGTTACTAAATGTAACTTGAGCAATTGTATGCATATATGTTATTATTTTTTACAGCAATCAGGGGGCGCATAGTAAAGTAAATGGCCATGTTATTAAACATACCTCCCAACATTTTGGAAATAAAAACAAGGGACCAAAAAAAAAAAATTTGTTTTTGACCATGCCCATTTTGTGACCATACCCCCTAATTACCATGTTCATTTTACAAAATTTGGCAGGTTATGAAAGTTTGAACATATATCTGTGGGTTTTTTTTCCAGTTATTGCAGTTGCTAATGAAAGTGAATTGCCCCTTAAGATGTGAGTCTAACTTCTCCCAAGGGACCTGTTATCTTATATTGTTATAATTACTTATTTGCTTATCTCAAAATTGTTACAAAAGTATCTTATCTGAACCTCCTGGCTGTTCTGGGCTCTCTGCCAAAAGCCACTTAAGTTAGAAACATTGTTTCTTTTTTTTTAGCTGTTCAGTGCAGAGAGAATAGGGACTGCGGGTTGAGCTGTCAAAAGCGGGACTGACTCGCTGAAAATGGTGAATGATCTGCTTGTTTGTGGAAGTTGCTTAAACAAGCAGATCTTGCCAAAAATGAAGGGGTTACAGGCTATCAGGGCAAGAATTGAATGAATGAGCTAATGCAGCCCTCGCCCTGATGAATTTTAAAACCAACCCGATCAACATCTGATCAAGTTGGCTCGTCGGAGGCCCTCGTACATGTGATGATAATCTGCCGACATTAGCTTTTATAGGTGGGGAATCCCTTCAATCACAGAGGGATCAGTTTGTTATGCACCTCCCTAGTTGTTCGTTAGGGGAGAACAAAGTTGTTAGAGCTGTCAACCTCCCTAAATTTAAAATCTGGTGTGGACATGCACAGAACATTTTAGTGACATCAGCTGGACTGATTTCTTTGGCTTCAGGAAGACTTGTGCGCGTGACATCCGTTCCGCTGACGTCACATACCCGGAATTTTCAGTTGTGAGCTTGCACACATTGCAGGTCCCCCGACTGTGCACTCTGCCTATTTGACAGTTCTGAGGTGTTCCATAGACAAGAACGAAAACCTTCCATTCTGTGCACCCCCAGTAGTTACGAATTGTCAATAATACCACCATCCAGAATCCAGACACTCATCATAGGCTATAGGAAGCGTCTAGAAGCTGTTACATTTGCAAAAGGAGGTTCGGCTATTGATGTATTTGGGGTGCCCACATTTATGCACCTTGTCTAATTTTGTTATGATGCATATTGCATATTTTCTGTTAATCCAATAAACTTTATGTCACTGCTGAAATACTACTGTTTCCATAAGGCATGTTGTATATTAAAAAGAAGTTGCTACTTTGAAAGCTCAGCCAAAGGTTTTCATATAACTGTATATGTGTGTGTATTGTATATATATATTACTCAGAAGGACCCGCACTCCAAATTCTTGTGTATCAAAGTTTTATTGATCCGTCACTTTGTGCATTGAACGTTTCGGCCCTCGTTGGGGACTTTATCAAGGATAAAGTGCCGGTGATACAATGACAGTTTATATATATTCAAAAAAGGCCCCAAAATGACGTCATAACCTTAAACATAGTTGCGCCAGGCGCAACTTCATTGCACTTCGCCAGGCGTAGTTTCGCCAGCGCTCCGCAAATTCACTAAAATCCGAAGTTGCGCACAGGGGTAGCATAAGGTTGCGAAGTTGCGCTAGCGTTGATTCGCTATGTAAAGCGAAGTTACGCTAGCGAAGGCTAATTTGCATACGGCGCGAAATTCAAATTTCAATGGAGGAACACGTATTAGCACTACAAATGCCTAGAAAACCTTCAAATCAGCAAATAAAAATTTTATTTTGCCCTACACATGTGCCCACTGTCTAGGTAAGTTGCCATGAGTCAGGAAATGTAGGGGGGAAGGAGGGGAGCCCCAAAAATATTTTCGATCTTTTTCAGCTTATCACCCATCATGTAGAAAACACGCCCGCGTTTTTTGGGACTTAGAAAAAAATTAGCCTTTTTTTGAAACAATCCCTATCTACTCTATTGCGCTTCGCCAGGTCTGAGGTGGCGAAGGAAGTCTAGCATAAAAGGTAGCGTTCAGTACACTGCGCAAGTTAGTGAATTTGCGTAGTTACGTCGCTAGCGAAAATTCGTCTGGCGTAAGGGTGCGAAGTAACACTAGTGAAACTACGCCAGCGTTCGTTAGTGAATTTGCGCAGTAACGAAAAATGCCAAACACTAGCGAATTAACGCTAGCTTTCGGCGCTTCGGCACTTAGTGAATTTGCGCCAATGTGATTGGTGCTGTTTTCTCTGAACAAATAAATGTGAAAACATGGTAATAGTCCCACCACTTGGTGTCCTCATAATACTTCATAAAGTCCATGTGGGACATTCACTAAGATTCGTAGTTGCGCCATCTAATTTACTATGTTGCAACATTTGTTTCAATCTTTTGTGAAACTCCAATTTATAACTTATTTCAACATAAATGTTCTGCCTGTTTAAACCAGGGAAAATTCACTTTAAGTCAAAAAAACAGCTAAGCACCTGTTGCCCATTCAGCCCTTTCGGAGCCACACAATCTAACTTGTGTATCCAGAATGCCTCTCTTTTCAATAAAATATTATAATAATCATCCCCTCTTACTCTTTTGGGGATTTGCTCAATTGGCATGCATCTAAACGATACCGGGCTGTGCTTTGCCTCTGCTCAATGTTTAACAACCAGTTGTTGCGAAATGTCTTGCTTTTTATTTTTGCTCTTTTCGGTTCTCTCTGGATCTAACACAGCTCTTATGCTAGATCTGTGCATTGGCATTCTTTCTTTTAACTGTCTGGTAGTTTTGCCGCAATAGATGAGTCCACATGGGCATTTAATGATGTAAATATATATATATATCAAGAAAAGACCAGCAACACCGGGATTCCTTATAACAAGATCTAGTGTATTAAAAAGTGCACATACAGCACATACTGCACATAGGCTGTATGTGCACTTTTTAATACACTTGATCTAGTTATAAGGAATCCCGATGTTGCTGGTCTTTTCTTGATATATATGGACTTTATACCGTGCACCCAGGTAATAAAATAGATACGGAGTGCTGCCCAGCTCAAGAAATATATAGATCCGCACTCCATAATTTTAATTTTATAATTAATCAAATTGTGTTTATTTTGTACATGTCATAAATCGGCCCAAATTAGGGTCTTTTTCAAGGATGCATGTGTGCAATAATTCAATACTTTTATATCCATCCATTCCCCATTTCAAAATTGGCACCAAATGTGACGTCATACACACCAAAAACTTCCATTTCTTACAGTCCTATTCTTTTGCCAAAAAACATATATAATTTCTCACCACAAGGTGCCGGTGGTGTACAGTGTAAATGTCCATTGAATCATCAAATCTGGCATAGGAACTGTAAAGAGTATTCAAATTATAAATTTAGTATCAAAAAAGGACAACATATTGTGATATATCACAATATGTTGTCCTTTCAGTGTCCTTTCAGTGTTATACATAAAATAAAATACATTCAGTGTTATGCATTAAAAACAATGTTTCAATAAAATTGCTTGTAACCTTGATTTCAGTTGTTATTTTTTTGATTACAGCAAACAACTCAGCACTAATTGTCCATTTAACCCCTTAGGGGCAACGCAGTCCAACTCATATATCCAGTAAGCTTCCCTCTGAAAGAAAGCCTTTAAGTTGTCTAATCATCTTACCTCAATAGATGGGACCGCATGGGCATTTAATGATGTATACCACCAACCATAGATGTGGTGCAGGTCATTCTATGTTTTATGCTGTACTTTTTTTCCTGTTTGTGGGTGGTGAAAGCTACCCCCCACAATCAGGCTGCTACACATCACATATCCACTACACTTGAATACCCCAGGGCGTAAGAAAATGCTGTGTTTTTTTGCATATTTATCTGTTGGGTCTGAGGGGCTCAAATTCTCTTTTAAGTTTCTCCCCCTTTTATAGCTGAACTTTATATATAAATATTTTGCTTTCTATTTTGTTAGGTTCATCACTAATTATAATTCCCAATGGAAAGATATACGAAATGCTATTAGTCATAACGGGGACATTCTACTAGCAGACTTGGAGTTACAAGAACGGGTAGATCCATACCGATGATTACAGATAAGGACAATTACTACTACTCATGCAGCACACAGTGTTGAGAGGGAAAGTGCCCTGGGCTTGGTGTTTTTTTTTAGCTCTAGTCAATGGTAAAAAGTAAGCAATAGTATTCATTATTGGGTACCTGACACCCTCTGTCTTCAAAGCTACTCTGAGGTTAGCCTAGCTGGGGGAGGTTGGCCTAGCTGGGGGGCTGCATTACTAGTACAGATAGGGTTGCCACCAGGCTTGTAAAAATTATGCTTGGCGCCAATGTTATTAATAGGAAAAAACTGCAAGAATATAGGAAGGCCGGTATTTTTTTCCAGAAAAGGTGGCAACCCTACATACAGAGCGTGTTATTGTGCTCTCTGCATTAAAAGAGATGAAATTCTGCTTTAGAAACCAGAAAGCTCACAGGAGCATTTTTCAGCCCCTGGTAACCTGTGAAGTTGTGCCATCTGCTTGCCTCATTGCAGGAGCACCCAAAGGCCTTTCTGCCACAAGGCAAGCTGAGAACTAGGGTTGCCACCTTTTCGCCTGTGGAACCCGGGCAGTGGGCAGGGCCATGACATGGCTGAGGCGCAATGGTGCTGCGGTGGGGGCGGGGCTGTGAATAGGGTTGCCACCTGGCCTGTATATTACCGGCCTGGCCGTTAGAAAGATTATGGTGGATGCCAATGTTATTAATAGGGAAAAAGATAAATATGTAGGAAGGCCGGTATTATTTTCCGGAAAAGGTGGCAACCGTAGCTGTGACACAGCAATCGTCGATTGTTATGTCACCGAGTCAATTTTGACCCTGGCAGCCCTTCAAAAAACCGGGCTGTCCGGGTCATAACCGGGCAGGTGGCAACCCTAGTGAGAACCTCAGGTGGCAATTCCTCACAAGTTTCCAGGGGTGGCAAAAAGCAACTCCTGGTAACTTTTAGAACTGAATTTATGGTAGTTACATTGGGGAAAAAAATTTCTAGTGCAGAGAGCGCAATTGCGCTAGGTTTAGGTAAGTGCCAGAGGGAAGGGATAAATCGGCATCGCGAACACTGTCTCACGCAACATTATCACTTTTTTTGCTTTGAATTGTCTGAAAAACTACAATTTTTAGAGGTTTTCAAGGTATCAATATCTTTTAGTCAATCATTCAGTGTTTTATTTTTTTTCGTTTGCACTTTTTATATTTTAATATTTGAATAAATTCAATGACAATCGTGGTTTTAGAGTTTGTGAGTTTAGTCATGGTTTCAAAAACCTTTAAAAATTAAAACCACTAAAATCTGAACTTTGAGCCTCCATTGCTGTGTAAAAAGTGGAGTGAAACATTATCGATGATGTTGCCCATAGCAACCAATCAGCAATTAGAGTTTAACAGTTCAAAAACAAAAGAAAAGATTGGTATTGGTTGAAGCCTGTATTTTACCTATATGAGTACAGCAATACCAGGCTAGCTCTTAGCTATTTAAATGTTAAATGTTACATTTGTGAATTAGCAGTAAAACTTTAGTGGACACCTGCAACACAAATGTTAAAAGAATCATACTTCAGTGTAGCCTTTGTAGCATATTGCATTGTGATATGTACTTCAAATAGATGTACTGTACTCTCTTAATTGGTATTCACTAAATACTGACTTTCTATGGCACCTTATAGCAGCTCCTCTAGCATTTGCAGAACCCCCAGATTGCCAGTCCGGGTCTGGTCAAATGAAAACCTTGCACTATAGCCCTAGAGGCCCAAGTCCATCCATATAAAGGCCATTATAGATAAGGTAACCAATGTTTGTCTACTAGACTTGGTCAGTTCAGACTTGAGCAATTTTGTGAGGGTTGAGAAGATTAGCACCTTGCTGTTATATTGGTCTGGCCTGAGCTCTTGGGCCTGTAATAAAACCTCCTCTGGCCTCCCTCTTATAAGACAAAAGAGTTGTATCTGTTACTTGAATGCGTGGGACCTGGGCTTTTCCAGAGAAGGGATTGTTCCCATAATTTGGATCACTATACCTTAAGTCCACTAAACACAATTTAAATATTCAATAAACCCAAGGTATTTTTTTATTATATCAAGTTTACATACTTCTCATACTTCTACCAAACAAGTATACCCCCCCAGCCAAGATCACTATTGCTGTTTCCTACAACAAAAAATACATATTTTCTTTATAGGTGCCTATGTAGGGGGAAAATGCTTTTAAAGTTGGTCTTAGCACTCATCCCGTCCACACTGATGCATGCACTAATCATGGAGGCCAAGTAGAGAGCTGGTGCCATACACTGCTCATGAATGCACTCTGTTTCTTTTTTTAAACTGATACTTTGTATCTTTGTGTCATTCCTTACTATTGTTGTATTGACCTGTTAGATGGTTTTACACTGTCACTTGACACATCACACCTTGATGCTTGGCATTTTAGCTGTGGTTCCTGGCATTGCCCAGTGGAACAATTAATGAATTTGGTATTGAGGGCCCCGCTTACAAGGGTGTTTTGCATTTCCTAGCATGATCCACCACTTCTAATAACACATTGTTACCTTTAAAATGCCTTTATTTTCTTAATGGCACTAAGATCATAGCAATGTTTCTGGTGAATCCACATCCTTTGTCAAGCCTAATTACAAGTATCCCCACACCGGTTTGTATTATTTATTTATGCATTCATTTAAGAAGTAATGCCATTTTGTGATGGCAACCCATATAAAATTTTAATTTCACATTCAGTTCCTCATATCCATGCATCAGTGAATGCCCATAAAAACCAAATACAATAAACAAGGTTATAAGAGTAGTGATGGGCGAATTTGCGAAACGGCGCCGGCGTCTCGTTTTCGACACCGGCACCCGTTTTTGACGCCGGCGTCCATTTTTTTGAAAAAAATTTTTTGACGCCGGCGAATTTTTGACGCAAATTTTCGCGGGAGTTTCGCAAATTTATTCGCTGGCGGCGAATCGCGCAAATTCGCCGCGAATTCGCGCCTGGCGAATAAATTCGCCCATCACTATATAAGAGCTCTCTCTCTCTTTTCTTAGTTCCTTTAAAGGGGTGGTTCATCTTTAAATTAACTTTTATTATGTTATAGAATGGTTAATCCTAAGCAACTTTCCGACTGGCTTTCATTTATTCTTTATAGTTCAATTACTTGCTTTTTTCTTCTTCTCACTCTTTCTCACTGGCCCCATCTAAAAAAAATGCTCTGTAAGGCTACACATGTATTGTTGTTGCTACATTGAATTACTGGTGTGTTCCACAAGAAGTTGACAGCTCAGGGATTGTTTTACCACGAATAAGAATGCAAAGGTATGTGAATTTAAGGTATGAAGATCCAAATTACAGAAAGATCCTGAGCATTCTGGATAACAGGTCTCATACCAGTACAAGGTCCTCTTTTATTATTACAGAGACAAAGGAAATTGTGAATTATTATCTTAGCATTAACTCTTTTTAACAACAGTAAAATGTTTAATCAAGCAATTAGCCAATGTATAAAGTGCCTTTTAAGGCAGTGACAAGTGTATTTCTTGCCATAATCACATGATAACTTAATTTGAGCGTTTTCTGTTTAGCAATTCTGTGCACTTTTTGTCACTGCAACAAATCGCAGGAGACAAAAAGCCACATGAATCATTGCCTTTATTATTTAATTTAATTATATCCATCAACAGGCTGAACCTTTTAATGATATAACATAGTATAAAGGTTGATATGCTAATTATATTAACACTTAACCCCAACAGTGAAACATTCCTTGGTTTAGCTCTTTTACTAAGCTGTAAATAAAACAAGCCATTCATAGCCAATAATTATCAGTCTTGGCTACTTTGAATGGGACTTGACCTACAGCAATCAACATCTTTAGAGACTTTTAGAATATTATTGTGCTATTTAACAGGAAATATGAACAATAGAAATTATGGACTTTCTCCTGATTAAAGGGGAACGCTGCCCAAAGCATCTTTTTTTGCATAATAGAAGAAATGTAATTCTAAGCAACTTTCCAATAAGGACACTTAACATCAAGGAAATGCAAATAAGTAAAGCGGATTATCTTTATATACAATTCCGAACAAGTATTTCAATATAAAAATGTAAACATTTAATAATTTTAAGTATGCACTGTGCCTAGCAAGGTATAGAATATATATATATATTTTTACAAAGTTTTTGTTTTACTGGTAATCATAACAACATTTAATTTGACCTTATTTAATATCAGTTCTGGACACAAAACAGTGCCCAGTATAGAGAGAGAAATAGGGAAGTGCACATCAAAAAGGCTAAAATGGAATTGGAATCATCTTATTGTTGCTTTTAAAAGGGTTGTTGACTCCGACAAATAAGCAAAAGAAACACACACAAACATACATGCATGTTTATATTTTTAAAAATAAAGATAAGGAATATTTCCTGTTTTGGATCAGCATAGCTCAAGGCTACTAAAAATGTAAACACAATATGACTGTGCACTGTTATTATTACAGAAAAAATGAAATGATTTTTAAACATTAGAATAATTTGCTATATGGGGGATGGCCTGTAATTCTGAACTTTCTGTATATTGGATATCTGGATAAGGAATCAACCTATATAATAGTATAAATATGTTTCACTGGTTTCTGACTTGACATAACTCTTTCCTGTGCTACCCCACTTAACATTTTATATTAAGGGCTTGCACACTTAAAGAAAAATATAAGGAACAAACTGAGGTAGTAAAAAATCCTTTTTATATATATAGGTAGTACATTTAATAGTGCAGCAAAAGTTTTACGTATAATACATGTATATCAAGGAATAATAGTCAAATCATAATAGAATCAAAGTACAGGTATGGGACCTGTTATCCAGAATGCTCGGGACCTGGCGTTTTCCGGATAATGAATCTTTCCTTAATTTGGGCCTTCATGCTTTAAGTCTACTAGAAATTCATTTAAACATTAACTAACCCCAATAGGCTGGTTTTGCTTCCAATAAGGATTAATTGTATCTTAGTTGGGATCAAGTACAAGCTACTGTTTTATTATTACAGAGAAAAAGGAAATCATGTTTAAAAATTTGGATTATTTGGATAAAATGGAGTCTATGGGAGATAGCCATTCCGTAATTCGGAGCTTTCTGGATATCGGGATACCCAACGTTTCAGCATGTAGCCTTTATCAAGGGGAATTCCTCTTGATAACGGCCACATGCCGAAATTTTGAGTTAATTTAAAGCCGTTTACTTCTCTGCTCCTCACTACTTTTCTTCACTTATCTCCCTGTACTTTCCTGCCTGTCTCCTCCACTCCTCTCAGAGTCACCATCCACACTCAACTACTGTCTCTGTCTAACACCTTTCTATCTCGCTGGCCTCATAAAAAAAAGAAAATATGGGCAGGTGTGGAGGCACTCGCAAATGCATGCATATGCGCTGGCGTTCATGCATACACGTCGGTGTTCACACATGCTTGCCACCCGTTGCGTTTGTGCATGCACACCGGCATTCGAGCATTGGTTTCAGGCGTGCTGCGGGGGCCCCTTGGTTTAGAACCCGGTGGGCCCCCAATCGTCCAGTCCGACCCTGCCTCTGGAATTTTATTTTTACATAAGGTTTAGGAACACTCTCCAGAACATTATCTTCACGCAATTCCCAAACTTTGGGCACTTTTGCCCTCCCATTTGTGCTTGAAAGTTATCTACGTAGACTTTAAACTCTATGTGGCAGGAACTTCCTTCCTACTGTGCCACATTGCACTTAATCTCTGTATATTTATAAATATTTATTAAAATCCTTGCCCTTCCTGTGTGTACTTTGTAAGATCATATAGCACTGCCTATCCTTGTAGCGCTTTATAAATACAATTATACATCCATACATACAACAAACAGGAATTCCAGCATGCAGCCTGAATATTTAATATACTTTAACCATTATCAAATATATAAAAGCAGTGTGAATGAAATCCATCTAATATATTTAACCAAATTGGAAAAAGACTGTTGATGTTATAGATAGGTTTATTCCACTTTCCTCAAAAACTCCAAAAACTGTTTATTGATTCCTGATGGAACTGAATGTAGTATGTGTGATATAAAAATTGTAATGTCTAATATTGTGAAGTTACTGCTAAGAACCCCATCATGTTTGTACCAATATTGGTGGAAAATACTCTCCATATTGTATACTTGTTATTCAAGTGTCAATTTCTGCTAAATAAGTTCACATGTCAACACTTTTGGTGTGAATTAAGAGAAAATGGGAGCTTCAGATTCAAACACTGTAGCCCTAACCTATTGTAAATTGTGGTGATAAATATTTTATAGCTGTTGGTGTAGTTTCACCTAAGGTAAAAGCCTTTTTTATATTTGGGAGTTAGAGTAGGGGGTCATGACGCTGCTGCACAGGCCATTAAGCTGCTAGGCAGGCTGCCAATAAAATAGACTACATAGGCAGGACTGTTTATCACTCCATATATACTCTCTGTACAACTTTGTTTATAGTGGAAATATAAATGTTTTGGGCACTTACAGTATTTTGTTGAAGATAATTAAATGCACATGTAAATAATAAAGCCATCACATTTTCTTCATTTTTTATTTTTCCCAAGCTTCGTGCATAGAAATGATATTTTAATGCATATATTTTAATATGTACATTTTTAAAAGAAAAAGGAACCTCACACATTACGTTTACAGATTTACAATGCAAGCATTATATATTAACAATTTACTTATATACAAATATTACAAAGAGTAATAAGCAGTACAGGCAAGTTTCGTTTAAAGCCACATGAGCACTGACATCATTAAAACATAACCATCCTTTAATGTATTTTTGTATAATAAAAGAATATCAAAAGAGCAAACAGATAATTTTGCTGTGGACAAACGTTAAAGCAAGAAAACACCATGCCAGATAGAAATATTCAATTCTAGTTCAATTCTAGTTTCGCTAGGTACTAGGTATTGCTTTATTGCTGTACCTACCTGCAATTAATTGATATGCTCTGTAATTTCTATACATCCCACTAGGTTAGGGATTAAGCAAATGACAAAAAAACAGTTTACCATGGTGCAATGGACAATGGGTGAATCTTAAAATGCCAGTGCACAAGCTGCCTATAAAATATATGTTTAGGAAAACATTTTGAACCATTTACAAAATAAGTTATTACCTGCCAGATTTGTGGTGTACTGCATTACAACTCACAGAGGCCACATGGTGGCTATAAATGATACTTTCTGAAGTAACATTAACAGTAATCTATGCATAAGGAGGTGGACATTCCAATTCTTATCATCCCTTTCAGACAGTATACATGAGATACTAGGTTGTATTTTATTGTTGCAGTTAGATATCAGTATTTTCTAAAGATACTGACTGAAACAATATGATCATCGTTTAATACTATCTTCCAGTATTTACATGTTATAGATACAGTCCTTTATAGACTTGTAATCATATTTTGAAAAACTAAAACCGAAATGACTGGCCTTATTGATCTATAAAGCATAACATTAACAGTCCAGTTCTCAGAAACTCTCAGTTGCAGAACAACTGAAAATACAGTGCTTTTAGAATTTCACCAAACATGGGGTCTGGTTCTATGGGTTTCTCTAGTTTGTACCTTAGACAGTACCACCATTTGTAGGTGTTTGACCAAAATGTTTTTAGTGGCACCCGCAGCTGCCAGCGACCATATCATCATACTGTTTCAAAACAACATTTTCATCATCATCAAAGTAGAGTAGATTTATGGAGAAGAGTTTGTCAGGAACACAACACGGGCTACTAACACCTTTTGTAAGTTTGAGGGCATTGATGATGGACTGCACAGTGGCATGGTTTGTAGGCCTCATGTTCTGACCCAAAGGAAATGGACAGGATCCTTTACAGTGGTAAGCATTATACCCTCTAGGAGAGATGATCCATCCAGACCAGCCTATTTCTTCAAAGTCTACATAGAGTGGATGTCTCTGGCACGGCAGTTGTCCATCTTCTTCTACTGATCTACCAAGCCTTGTTCTGTTTGAAGTTGGTGCAATAGGTACATTTGGTAGGGGCATTAATTGGTCATCTAAATAAAAAAGGATGCAGGAAAATGAATCAGAAGGCATATTATGTATACAGTAACTCAGCACAAAAGTTTAGACTCACGCTTGGCTCCTCAATTAAGTATCAATGAATGGATTACAAAGGGTGTGTGCTTCCATCCATGCAGAACTCCTTAGGCTAAGGCCATCAAAAACAGAAAAAAAGAAAAATGTAGAGCACACCTCCTCGTAGATTAAAACCATTATTCATTATTTCATTAAAAAAGCACAAGTGGCTGCTGTGCTGTGACTGCCTAACGTGTTTGGGAACACCCCCTTTATCATAGCCTTTGAATAAGGGTTGTTCCCGAAATGCATTAGGTGGTTATTCACAGCAGCCACTTGTGTTTTTTTAAACAAAGTGATACATATTGGTTTTACTTTATGAGGAGGTTTACTCTACATTTTCTTTTTTTCTGTTTTGGAAATCATGTTTAAAACTATGTATTTCTCTGTTTACAGTTTTGAAAATCTTTAAAACAATATTTTAATGTCCCTCTAAATCATACCCCTGTTAAAAACACATTGTTGACATTATTGAATATCATAATTAATTTGGCTTTTATGTACCCTATGGGGCCGATTCACGAAGGGTCGAATATCGAGGGTTAATTAACCCACATTATTTGTGAGGTACAAGGGAACTGATTCTTGTGAAATTAGGTACATTATCATGGTTTCTTTTTAATATGTGGAATCAGGAGTGTTTGTTAAAATAAAAATATATGTAAAGTTGCGTTAAGAAGAGTAGTCTTACCAGGCTGATTGTTTACTGAGACAATTCCTCTCCTTCCATCATCAGTGAATAGAACCAGCATGGGCTGTTTGCTTTCATGGTGATCTCTACCAGATGCAAAACGGATGATGTTTGGATCAACTTGTGCTCCTCCCAGATTTCGGACAGTTACAAGGATGCCATGATTAGCACTTTCATCATTCCAAGCTCGGACCTGTTTTAAATCAGAAACCCATATGTTAGTGATACTGTCCTATATATCGTACAAACATGTTTTCAGTATGTTATGGTATAATACCTCATAACATAGATAATGTTGCCTCACAGTCCTTAACCTGTATATTGCAGGCACCTATGGCTAGGGCCTCTATAAACCCATCAGTCTACCTGACATATAATATTATAATTTACTGGCAGACTATCCATGCAAATATGCAAATGCTACTTTCAACAGGTTACTCATTTGCTGTCCTTGACAAATCATATTACATGCTGGAAATGGTTTGTAGCAGCAGTTCTGCATACTTACAGCCTGGGTTATAGAAAACACTTCCCATCCTGAAGAATGAATTGGTACAAGTTTTGATGATAGCAGTTTTCTTCCTTGTGGCAACTGTATCTTATTTTTATCTAGGACCATATAGACACTTATCTGTTAAAAAAAATAAAGGAAAACAAAAATATAAATATCCCCCTCTGTTTTAATATGTTATCACTTTATATGACTTAAATAGGCATACCCAACTGGCTTGGAAAAAATAGCAAATTCTTTCCAATATACAGTCCCACCCATTTTAAAGTACTTGAAACATAGAAATCAATGTCTTATATTGAACAAGGTAACAAAATACAGGGTACAAAAATGGAAGCACAACAACTACTTAGAGATGAGATGTTATTACACTTACCTGGCAGAAGTGGTGCCTTTTGAAGTAAGCTTGCTCGGAAGGCCTTGGTTTTAATTTAAAAAGATGAAGTTCTGCTGTTAGAATCTTCTCGTTTCTGGCCACAGTCCAGAGGTTAAACAAGAAATGCATATGGTCGCTGTGAACTGAGAAATCATTTTGCTATTAGATATAATACTGTAGAAAATAAACTGCACAGTTTCAAAGAAATTAGTTCTGCACTTTAAGTTTATATTAATGGTATTTAGATTTACAGACATAAATGAACTATACATTAACTGTATAAATTAAAGATAATTTTCAACTGACAGTAAAATGAGGTGAATACAGGTTTCACTTTTTTACATAGACTTTCCACAATCATATATGCGTAGAACTATGAAAATTCACAATATAGACGCCAGGTATTCTAATACTTTGCCTAAAAACTATACAAGTAAATGAAATGAAAGCTTAGGCTATATTGAATAATAATAAGAAAGCCTTACTTTTATCAAAAAAACTCCTGACTGTATTTCCTTCTAGAAGGTCTGGGTCCTTGGTTACACCATCTTCATCAGCTACTGTGTTGTAAAGGTCCACCATATACTGAGGTGGCTGCTTGACATGCTGAAGAGGCTGCGGTGGTTCCTCAATACCAAACACTTCCAATAGTCTTTTCAGGGCTTGAGATCTTACTAGCTCAGGGTCTTCTAATTCAAGGTCAGTACTGTCCACCATATCAGTAGGTCTGGAGGTACATTCTTGTATGATAAAAAACAGAAATATAAAACCCAACATCTTCCTAAGGTCCATCTCATCAAGCTGCAGCTCTTGAGGTGTCTTGTGAATGAATGACACCCTGACTGCCTAGACACAGAATTTATATCAAAGCTAGCAGGCAACTCTGAATCAAGATGGAATTAAGTCAAGTATGCAAAACAGCAATCAGTAAATGTAAAGAAACCTAATTGCCTTGCTAACAAGGTGTGAAACAAGACTACCAATGCTGTGGCAGCAATTATCCTACAGTACACAATTTAGGTTGAAATTGGAAGCTCTTGTCCTGTGTACATTCCTTATTTTAAAAGAAAATGGGCAGTATTATATAGAAAGAGCAAGCAAAGATTTAAACACCTGGAGAGGATTGGTTTGTTTATCATTTTTCTGGAGTAAATGTGAAATTATTCTATTGTACCAGGCTGAATGAGGACAGTTTGCTCTCCCTGGGAGGCTAACTTCCTTCTAATGAATGTATTAATGGGGCAAACAAGGGAACATTTACTTCCATGAATTTAACCCTTTTAGCAAAATACAGGGGGAAACCTAAGGTGCCCTGAGATTTTAACTACACAGATTGCCTGCAGTATATCAATAAGCTGCCCAATGTGATTTTAAAGTACATGCTGAAATCTGTTACATTTTGATTGGAATCAATAATGAGAGAGATGTAGAAAGACTTCCTGAATTTAAAATAACACAGTGGAGCTTAAGAAAGCTCATTCTTTGTTGGCTTAACTGGTCCATTTACCATTAAGAGATGTGGTAATTTACACCTTCAACCAGCACCTTTCTTAGTATTTTATAAGCAAAATTGCAATTTAAGAAATAAATGCTTGCTACTTTGCAAAATAAGACCTGTGGTATAATATTTTATGAAATGTTAAATATAAGTTATGAAGAGCATTCTAATAAAAACACATAGATGATAAAATTATTTTTCCTGATAGATTCAATCTATATATATCAATGCACATAGTTTTATATTATTTCAAATGATGGATTAAAGTCTTGATGTGTATTGGGTGCAGAATCACTTTATTGACTGAAAAGGTGACCTGATCAATGATGGGGTGAAATAGATAAAGAGGTTCACAATCGAACAGGATTCTGACCTCTCAGTCAAGTTTCCTATTATCTTGCACTTCTCTGCTAATCTGCATATGTAATGAGTATGTGTATTTCCCTCTTTCATTTCTCTGTATGCACCCAAGTGATCTACAGGGGTGCTTGTTCAGTGCTTTTAAAACAGTGTTACCAATCTAGTCTTTGGACAAGAAATGCTGTTAGTGTATGTATATTTATATATATATATATATATATATATATATATATATATGGATCTATCTGGATATATGGATTATGTATCTGGATGAAATGTTGATGTTATGAGAAGCTGCAGTTAGTGCAGTAACGCAGTAACTATATTTTTCTATATTTACCATCATGTACTGTTTTATTATTACAGAGAAAAAAATATTTGCTTAAGTGGAATCAGATGACATTTCTATAATTCAGAACATTCTGGATATTGGGTGTCTGGATAAGAGATCCAATAACTGTATATTTGTCCTTATGAGAAGATTGAATATATTTCATAAATCATAGATACCCTATATGTGTGCAATAAATATTTTCATATGTTCTCTGGGCACTTCTGTCCAATGCAATAAGTTAATTATTTAGGCAGGGTCCTCTTTACCTCAGGTATTAGTTAAGGATTAACATAGTTTAACTATATCATAAGACTTTAAAGGACATAGAGGAATAATCTCCACTATAACATATACTCCAGTTCCCCAAAAAGATAAACGTTGGTTGTATTTAACATTTTTTAACATTTTTTTTCAAAGGTTTTTAATTTTTGTGCTAAATATACTATTAATGCTATGTAAAACATGCTTTACATTGCCTTTTTTACTATAGGAAGCAGTAACAGGTGGAGAGGAGCATATTTACTATCACTGTTTTCTACAACACATTTATTTGTGGTGCTAACACAAGAGGGAGCTGTTGTGCTGAAGCTAGTAAATCAAACGATAAAGGGCTAATGTATGAAGTGGGGGCATGGTGCATAGAACTGGTGAAAATCAACGTTATATTACTTATCACTTGTATATATGGCACTGAGCATTTTAAAGGCATAAGAGCTTATCAAGTTAGCAGAGCTGGGCACATGTATTTGATTTCCTTTCAAAGTAAATGGGGGGTGCTTAAAAACATAATATTCCCCTGCACCAAAACTAGAAAATGCTCAGGTGCCAAAGCATTTTAAGGGTAACAGCACAAACAACTGGGAATGGATAGTGATTTTAGTGATCAAGAAAATAGAGTCATGTGTTCCATTACCATAAAGCTAACGGCACACTAAGGGGCACATTTACTATTGGTCGAATAACAAGGGTTAATTAACTCTCGATATTCGACCCTTGAAGTTAAATCCTTCTACTTCGAATATCGAAGTCAAAGGATTTACCGCAATTCGTTCGATCGAAGAAATAATCGTTCGATCGAACAATTAAATCCTTTGAATCTAACGATTTGAAGGATTTTAATACATCGATCGACCGATTTTCCTTCAATACCAAATTGCCTAGAAAGCCTATTGGGACCTTCCCCATAGGCTAACATTGATGCTCGGTAGGTTTTAGGTGGCGAAGTAGGTGGTCGAAGTTTTTTTTAAAGAGACAGTACTTCGAATGGTCGAATAGTCGAACGATTTTTAGTTCGAATCGTTTGATTCAAAGTCGTAGTCGAAGGTGGAAGTAGCCAATTCGATGGTCGAAGTAGCCAAAAAAATACTTCGAAATTCAAAGTATTTTTTATTCTAATCCTGCACTCGAGCTAAGTAAATGTGCCCCGGGGTGTAGAGGCCACCTCTCTCCACCTGCATATTGTACAGGTGGAGCGAAGGGATCTGCTCTCATCTGCAGCTCCGTGCAGCTCCACTGGCAGGGACAGCGATGGTTTGACTGCCGTTAGAGAGAGTGAAAATCGACCCGAAAATGTGAGCAGACCAGACACCTAGGGGTGTTTCGGTGGGGTTCGAATCGAACAATTTGAACTAAAAATTGTTCGACTATTCGACCATTCGATAGTCGAAGTACTGTCTCTTTAAAAAAAAACTTTGACCACCTACTTCGCCACCTAAAACCTACCGAGCATCAATGTTAGCCTATGGGGAAGGTCCCCATAGGCTTTCTAGGCCATTTGGTATCGAAGGAAAATCGGTCGATCGATGTATTAAAATCCTTAGAATCGTTCGATTCGAAGGATTTAATCGTACGATTTGAAGGATTTAATAGTTTGATCAAACGATTATTCCTTCGATCGAAGGAATTGCGCTAAATCCTTTGACTTCAATTATCGAAGTCAAAGGATTTAACTTCTAGGGTCGAATATTGAGGGTTAATTAACCCTCGATATTCGACCAATAGTAAATGTGTCCCCATGTCTCACTGTACCCTTGGCCTAAACATGTACCCTGTGTGCAATTACCCTTATTGCTGTGGTTCTAGTTATGTTTTTAACAGAGCATTCTGACTACTGAAGTCTGAGATCCTATCTGAAACCAGTTGTTTATTTGATGCAGAATTTTGAGCCATTTTAAGAGCATTAATTAGCAGACAAAGATAAGAACATTTAGCAAAGCTTAGCAAAATAAATAACTCTATTAGTTTTGAGATATGCAACTATGTACTTAGGCTGATGACACACTGGGGCTGATCATGGCCTGCGCTTTTCCGCAATCAGAACCAATGCCTACATTGGTTTTCTGCTTTGCCTGGACTCAGAACCATTGCATCGGGCTGGGAGCAGACATACTCTGTGGATTTCGGTGGCAAAACACCAGACTTTGTATTTTTGAGCTGAAATCTGCCTTGTGTGCCTGCATCCTGGCCAATACAGCAGTTTCGTATGCAGGCAAAGAAGAAAGCCAATGTCAGTGTTGGAGCTTTTCCACAGGCCGAGATCAGCCCCCATGTGACATTAGCCTTAGACACAATGGGAATGTTGAAACAAAATGGGCCCTCACTGGAATCAATTTAAGCACCCCATGGCTAAATTCAGGGATGAATTGTAAACCTAAAAAGAGGTGCCTTTATTCAAACACAGAAAGAATCTTTCACAACTATTAGTTGAGGTCTGACTGATGTCAGAACAACAAACACAATTTTTAAAAGAAAGAAAAAGAAACCCCACCAATAGTTATGATTCTAAAGTTGTCCAAAAGATTCTAAAAAGTGATGTATCCCACTTGTTTAATAACAATAGTTCCTAAAAAATTGTAATAAGATTTTAGAGTGCCAGTGCCGCTATAAATTCATCCATAAATAGAAAAATTCATTGTTTTAAATAAAGTGCAGAGCAATAATTTAGAATATTGGACCCAAAAAAAAAAAGAAACAAATAAATCAATTGATTTTAAAAAAAAATTTATACAAAATGACCAAAAATGGTAGTGGGTTAAAAAATGCAGTCACAATCCGAAGAATTAGATGGTGGAAAATGGAAACAATAGATGGTGGAGTTGTCCCTTAAACTAGCTACCTGATTTTTTCTAGAGCCTGGGACACCACAAAGATAAGGCAGGACAGGGTAACCGGGGCTGTGGCCTTGGTATTTAGCTTGCCCTAGATGTTTACAAGAGGCTAGGTAACCCTAAAAAGCCACAAACCGTCGGCCCCTTAGAAAGGAAGGAAGATTGCAAGAGGTTGTATAGGATAAGAGAGGATTCGACCCAAAGCTTTCTTGCCCCCACTTCCGTTGAAAGAACCCAGCCAAACTATTATTGGTAGATCGATTTTACAAAAAGATTCAATTTGAGCACAAGAGGATTACTAAAAACGCCGACGTACGTTTCGCTGAATAGCTTTGTCAAGGCAAAAATAATGTGCATTGTCTTTTATGTAACTCCATTACTGACTGTAAGCTGATTGGAGAAAACTCAAACTAGAAAAGCAGAATAGTCCACAACTGAGAAGGAAAGATCCAAAGAGAGTGTCAGGCACCAGGGCAATGGTTACTTTTTGGAGTGCTCCCACAACCCTCCTTTTTTTTACTTTCAAAAGTGTTAGATCAGCAGCATGAAAGTTCAGAGATTACATCATCTGAGCAGAAAGGAAGGGTATAAAGACATGTTAGTACCGGTATGGGACCTTTTATCCATAATGCTCAGGTGTTCTTTGAATATGGATGTCCATACCTTAAGTCTGTTAAAATGATTTAAACATTAATTAGATGCAATAGAATTGTTTTGCCTCCAATAATTTATAGCTTAGTTGCGGACATTACAAGGTACTGTTTTATTGCAGAAAAAAGGAAATAATGTTTACAAATGTGAATTAATTGAACTAAAATGGATGTTTTAGGAGACAGCTCTCCTGTGATGTGAACAACAGGTTTCTGGATAAAGAAAACCATATTTGTACTTCCAGAAAATCTTTAAATGATATACAACACAGAGAGATTTGGTAAAGAACTTGGACATAGTTAAAAAAAAAAGTGTGACATTTGCACAGATTGGATATAGCTTTTTTAAAAAAATGTAAATCTTGTGATATCCTCTGCACCCATTGGACCTTACACAACATCAGTTGTAGGTCGGAAGAGTGGATGATGTTAGGTATATTAGAAAAGATGGTGACAGCAATGTGGTAACAGTAACACCTTAGTTCCCTAACTTGTAGCCATTAGTTGATGTTTAATAACAAATACCAACACAGTCTGACACTTGTAGACTGTTTAGGTATGCTAGGGATTGTAGTTCAATAGAAGCTGAAGGTGCCATGGGTTGGATGGTCTTGTGAAGGCTGTTTTACCCAAGGTACCACCACAGTTAAAGATGGCCCTTGAACAGCTTTGTATCAGCTGATATTTCCAGACTCAGGTGCCTGATTTGTTGTTCTCCTGCAGCTATGAGTTCCAACTTCCTATGTATTCAATTTAGACTAGTGAATTCATGTACTTTTGTCTTCAGGAGGTTATTATATAACATACATTGTTAAGAAACTGCTATCCCTAAGAAGTGGAATACAGTGCAGTCAATAAACAATGCTAGCAATGTACGGATTTTTCTACTAATAACTTTATACACACTTCCACACAGTCTTTCACATGGGTCAATAGTGGCTGCTGTTTTGTCCACAGATGCAAAGATTAAATTGTATGACACAAAAGTTCTTAAGATTTTCGAAACCATGTGTGAATTGTTCTGACATTTTTCATATCCATGCCAATCTCTTGTTAATTAATCGGACAGATTAGAAGATCTCTGTAGGCTAATGACAATTTTCCTGCATGTATCTGACAATATCAATGGGTGATTGTCACTTCTATTTGTTGGATATAACTTTCATGTGATTGCTGTCTGTGAATTAATGACCAGAACATTATATGATTTATTATTTGTACTACGTAATTTATTGTGAATGGTTAGTCGTACATCAGTAGATTGCAATGCACAATCGTTCATCGGACATAGGATAAAATCCTTTTTTAGTAGTCAAATTGTCACATGTCTGCTTGTTGATAAAATTCTTGGATGGTAAGTTTTAAAGTGGGCAATTGCTCTTCAGTGTATCAAATAGATTAGGCCAACCAGAAAGTTACAGCATGCATGGCAATACAGGGATGGTCAAATGCTATTATTTTGTTTGTTTATGCCCAAACAATTGTATCTGCAGGAAGTGAATAGGTAATGTGTTCCTCTTATTGATGAGATAAAAAACCATGCTTGTGTGTGGTGATAGATGTGCAGATTTTTCAGGGAATGGCTGTTTTTTTTCCCAGCGTTTTAAATGCAAATTTTCTCACATATGTTTTTTTCGGCTAGGGAATGGATTTCTAACAAGTGGGTTTTCTGCTTATATTGACAATGAATTTATCTTCAGCAAATCTTATTAATAACAACCTTTGTAGCAGCTATTGTTAAATAGGGTGTGCTTTTATGATGTGCGGCTGTGATTTTTCCTGAGAACAAATCAACAGCAAAACTGTCATAAATTATTAAGGTTATAAAGGATGATTGCCAGACTTGTTTTAAAGGAAAAGGGAAGTCATCACTGGGGATTGCCAAATTGTTACGCATTGCTCAGGGATTATAATCCTGGGTCAGTGCCAGGTCCAGACTGAGAATTAAAATAGGCCCTGGTATTTCAGGTACATAGAGGCCCAATCAGCCCACACAGAGGCCCAAACAGCCCCCACCAGCCCACTAAATACTGGCTTTCTATGGCACCTTATAGTAGCCCCTCTGGCATTTGCCAGAACCCACAGATTGCCAGTCTGGACCTGGTCAGTGCTCCACACCAATGAAAACCTAAATTACAAAGTGCCTTTCTACTGCCTTCACTAGCTCCCAATCTCCTCTAGAATCAATTCAAATTACTAACACTCACATTCAAGGCCCTATAGGTCCCTATAGTTCATCTCTGATCTCCAAATGCTCTCCTTCACGCAACCTTCACTCTGCTTCTGACCTTTGTCTCTCTTCTCCTCTCATCACTTCTGCCCATTCTCATCTACAAGACGTCTCTCGGGCCTCTGCTTTTCTCTGGAACTCTCTGCTACGAGCTGTCAGACTTTCTCCTTCTTTCCAAACTTTCAAATGCTCCCTAAAGACCCACCTGTTAAGGGAAGCTTATTCAAGGTACAGGTATATGTATGTAATAAAATTTCTCAATCGCAAATCGTTTTTTTGTAACTAAATATTTATCGAAACGCCAGAGCAGGTGTTAATGTTAACCCTGCTTAGCAACACTAAATGATGTAATGTTCACCAGTGAAAGATTTTACATTGCGAGCAGTTCGAAACATTTGCGAAAATGCCATTTTAAATAACGCTTGCAATTTTTAATTACTCCCCCCCCCCTTATATTTTGCCCAGGGAAGGGCGTACCTCAATAGCGTTTAATAGTGCAGTCAGTTCGCTGAAGAGTTAAGCTATTTAGAAGAATGTTTTCACAAAAGTGCTCAGTATACAAAGAATTCAACCCAAAATGCATTACTTTGCCATAAAGACCAACCGCATCGCATGTGCAATAAGTATTCCTCGGATTTGCCGCATGCACAGATGATATGGCTCTTGAACATGCTTCTCTTCTATGCGAGCCATTTCTCTGTCTTGAATTTTTGTGCATGTGCAGATTGTTGGGGAATACGCAACTGGTGATGGAATCGGTTTAAAGGTGGCGGATGGGATAATCTTTAGAAAGGGAAGACTACCTAACTTTTTTATTCCTTTTAAAATGGTATTTTTAAATTAAAGTTAGCAATCTGGGAGCGAAAGATGCAACTAATTAAAGGGCCAGTAACACCAAAAAATTAAATTGTTTAAAAGTAATTAAATTACTGTTGCCCTGCACTGTTAAAATATTGGCATTTGCTTCTGAAATAAATAAGCTGCTGTTTAGCCATGGGGCAGCCATTTAAAGCTGATAAAGGAGAAAAGGCACATGTTTACACAGCAGATTAAATATAGTATAGTTTGTAGAATACAATAGGATTCTATAGAAAATTTCTGTTATATACTGTGTAACCTGTGCCTTTTTCAGACTGCAGGGTTGCCCCCCCATGGCTACACAGCAGCTTGTTTATGTAAACTATAGTAGCCTTGCTGAAGTAAACACACCAGTTTTGCCAGTGTGGAGCAACAGTACATACTTTTTTAAATACTTTAAAATACTTTTATTTTTTGGGGTTACTGTTCCTTAAAAAAAAAAAAAAGACTTTCCTTGTACTTTAATTAATCAGAGATAAATGTAGTATAAATCACAAATTTGTTTCTATAAAACTTATGTCTCGGTTGTACCCTATCAACACTTGCAAGTAGGGTCCTCTAATCCTATTGTGCAATGTAAATCCTTGTTTGTTATTTACTGTCTGTTCCCTGTTTGTTGTAACTAATGTAAAGCACTGTGCAACTTGTTGGTGCTAAATAATTAATGATGATGATGACTGAAAACTGCACCATCCCATGGTACTACTGTATGAGTGACACTTCACCTTCTTCTTTCCTCTTCCATGTTGATATGCACTTTGCACATGTGCTGTAGAGTGAAAACCAAACTAGCTCTTAACAAAAAATATAATAATATCCATTTATTTGTCAAGGGCGATAAAAGAGTGGATGTCTTCCCAATTTGGCTATTTACATTCTGCACTAAATTGGGCTGATTTAATTGTTTGGCCCCTGGGCCAACAATAAAATCATAATTGAATCTATGAAGGGCTGACAAAACCTTGATGATGGACAGCACTGTTTTTGTATAGATGAAAAGCCTTTATTGTTGCATGGCTACGACCAAAGATACAGTAAAGTTTCGAGCCACATCCTGGCTTTAAACACACATAGTTTCCAATACTATACAATATAGCGATACAACTGAAAACAAATATATCTTGTTGCCACTGGCACATATCTGTTCATGTAATCCAAACTGTTCACGTTATTGTGTGTAAATAAATCTGTAAAAATAATTATTAAAATCAAGGTTAAAAGCAAAACTTTAATAAACTGCCTGCAAATCGTATTCTTTATTGAGACCATTGGGGGTTAAGGTTTCTAGGTAGCAGATCCAGTATGCTTCCCTCTTTAAGAGTTTCCTTTCTCTATCGCCACCTCGTCTAGGGCGGTACAGTGGCCCATCTCCACAAAGTGAGCCGCTACAGCTTGCTCAACCTTTTTAGCTTTGATAGCCGATTTATGCTCCATTATCCTTTCCCTCACTTGGCGGGCAGTTTGTCCTACATACAAGAACCCACACGGGCACTTAATCACATAAACTGCATATGTAGTCAAACAAGTGTGGTACCCTTTGATTTTAGTAGGGGTACCCTTCCGGGGATGATAAACAGTCGGACCTTTCAAGCAATAAGTGCAACAGTTGCAATTCAAACATGGAAACGTTCCATTTTTCCTGGGTTGCAAGGTCGACTGTCTATCATCCACACCTCCCAAGTTGGATTTTACCAACATTGAGCCGATCGTGGAGATTTAAAAAGCTGGTACATTGGGAATACCATCCCGCAAAAGACTCCAGTGTTTCCGTAAAATATTAGCTATTTCGGGACTTATTGTAGTAAAAGTGGAGACAAATGGAATGCGTTCCAACTTAACCCCCAATGGTCTCAATAAAGAATACAATTTGCAGACAATTTATTAAAGTTTTGCTTTTAATATTTATATTTTACAGATTTATTTACACACAATAACGTGAACAGTTTGGATTACATGAACAGATAAGTGCCAGTGGCAACAAGATATATTGTTTACATTTGTATCACTACATTGTATACAGGGGCGATTCTTGCTATAATGCCGCCTGAGGCGGCCTTCTTTCGCCGCCCCCTTCCCTCCCCACGGCACTAACCTTTATAGCGCCGGAGAGGGCAGGGGCGGTCCGCGACGCTTGGTGCAGAGAGCGCAATAGCGCTCTCTGCACTAGAAGAGCCGAATTTCCGGTTTGAAAACCGGAAATTTGGCTCTTAGTTACCAGGTGCGGCATTTTTGCCGCCCCTGGCAACCAGGGGGGCACTGCCGCCTGAGGCGAGTGTCTCAACTCGCCTCATTGGTGGAGCGCCCCTGATTGTATAGTATTGGAAACTTTGTATGTTTAATGTTTTAAATAGACCATGTTTTGTATTTAACTTAGCACACCAGAGGGCGCTATCTGGAGCTCTTTAAAAGGAAGTCTGATAAATGTATCAGTTAGTTTGACAAAGAACCAGGATGTGGCTCGAAACGTCACTGTATCTTTGGTGGTAGCCATGCAACAATAAAGGCTTTTTATCTATACAAAAACAGTGCTGTCCATCATCGAGATTTTGTTGTACTGAGTGGAGTGTGGCCACTATTGGAACGTGCACCTACGGAGTGGAGGAGTGTGTGCTGACTCGTATATTCCTTTATCTATGAAGGGCTGATGCATCAATAGGATCCCTGTCTGATGGGATTTTTAAACCTAGGAAAGGGCCCATACATTGGCACATAGGATGCTCACTTGGTCTGACGGGGCCAAATCAGCATCTTAAATCTGCCCATGTATGGCCCGATTTAGATGCAAAACGCCAGAATTTTTCTCTATTGCACATGCACACCTGTCCAGGCCAGGGCAGTAGAGAGGATCCACAGAGAGAAGGGAAGGTAATGGGTAGGTGCTCCTTCATTAGTACCTCATTCCAGTACAGTTTTAAGCTAAAGGAATAACAGCCCAGGGTCAACGATTATATTCACTGGGGAGGGGGGGTTAAAAATTTTGCACCCCACCTGTGAATATAACTTTCATTCTCCTTTAGGGCAGAGACACACTCTTCTTCGGATGACTAATCTTCCCAAACTGGCTAGAATCTAAATCGCCGAGCGGGATGGCACTCGGAGAAACAAAGCTCTCCGAGTGCCAACCCGACGGTGATTTAGATTCTAGCTGGCAGGAAGGCAGTGCTGGAGATTAGCCGGGCGACTAATCTCCCCGAATCTTCATGTGTGTTTCTGCCCTAAAAGAAAACAATTCTATGCTTTGCAATATACATCACAATTTTTCTGCTAGTCTCTTTTCTTTACATGCTATAATCTATTATTCAATCTATTTAGTCTTTTTGTTCTCATAGAAATAGGGAATGGCCATGAAATAGGCCAAATGTTTTGAAGTAGGAGGGCTCACTGACACCTGAGCCCACCGGGAGTTTTCCTGGTATCCCTGTGGGCCAGTCCGACACTGCAAGGCTATCTTTCAGAATACTACTGTATCTGGTTCAGATACTGGTTGAAATCACTATTGTCCATGCACAGAACAGTTCATGCAAAAAGAAAAGCTCTTCTGCAGCCGTATATTATGCAAGCATGTTTATGTGACAGCAATCAGTCAAGACTTTGGTCTCAGCTGAACTAAGAAGATTCCATGCTAATCCAATCTCTATATGTATATGTCTATATGTTATAATTCCTGTCACATAACAAAATTTTAGCCTGTGATTTACATTCATAATTATGCTACTGCACAGCAGATACTACTGTGGTGGATCTATTTTGATCGGTTATATGGGTGGACTTCCTGGGGTTTCTTGTGACAAATTTATAGTTTTATTAGTCACCTTTTACCAGGGGTATCACCCAGCGATTGCTCCCACCATCCAGCTCCCCACTGGCCCCCACTACAAACACTATGTTAGCTTGGAAATCATAATATTTATACATGTATGGCTCCACCTTCGCTAATTTTTTATTTATTTATTTTTAAAAAATGCTGATATATATCAACATGAATATAAGACTCTGGAAACATCAATAATTATGTATATAACTTAAGTCCATTACTAAGACATTGTTATTGTATTTTATTTAATAGATTTGTTTGTATGTAATTGGAAATGTGCTTTTTTGAAGCATGAATATACCAGGCTATAGGAAAGATGATGCTGATAGAGATGTCGCGAACTGTTCGCCGGCGAACTTGTTCGCGCGAACATCGGGTGTTCGCGCTCGCCGGAAGTTCGCGAACGTCGCGCGACGTTCGCCATTTTGGGTTCGCCATTGTTGGCGCTTTTTTTTGCCCTCTCACCCCAGACCAGCAGGTACATGGCAGCCAATCAGGAAGCTCTCCCTTGGACCACTCCCCTTCCCTATAAAAACCGAAGCCCTGCAGCTTTTTTTCACTCTGCCTGTGTGTGCTGAAGAGATAGTGTAGGGAGAGAGCTGCTGCCTGTTAGTGATTTCAGGGACAGTTGAAAGTTTGCTGGCTAGTAATCGTTTTGATACTGCTCTGTTATTGGAGGGACAGAAGTCTGCAGGGGTTTGAGGGACATTTAAGCTTAGGTAGCTTTGCTGGCTAGTAATCTACCTTCTACTGCAGTGCTCTGTATGTAGCTGCAGTGGGCAGCTGTCCTGCTTCTGATCTCATCTGCTGACTGCTGCAATAACAGTAGTCCTTGTAAGGACTGCTTTTATTTATTTTTTTGTTCCAATACAGAGCAGTATCAAGCAGATTACTAGCCAGCAAACTTACTATCATCTGTCCCTGAAATCACTAACAGCTCTCCCCCTACACTATCTCTTCCAAGCACACACAGGCAGATTTTTCAGATACATTTTTGCCCTTGATCCCCCTCTGGCATGCCACTGTCCAGGTCGTTGCACCCTTTAAACAACTTTAAAATCATTTTTCTGGCCAGAAATGTCTTTTGTAGATGTTAAAGTTCGCCTTCCCATTGAAGTCTATGGGGTTCGCGAACCGTTCGCGAACCGCTCGCAATTTTGCGCAAGTTCGCGAATATGTTCGCGAACTTTTTTTCCGACGTTCGCTACATCCCTAGATGCTGATTGATTACAACTTAATGACATTAACATTCAAATTGTTCTATATTTGAATAATTGGATCAGGTTTTGTAATTTATTTTAATCCATTTAGCAGTCAGTTTAATTAAGTTTCACATTTGGCCTTGGGATGAGTGTTTTGATCTCTACTGCTTTTTTTTAATGTTAGTCAAAGGCTGAATGCTACTTGCAGTGTATTACAGTATTTCCTCTATTTTGAATGAGCTGATTATCCATGGGCTAATATTGGCTGCCAATCCAGCTTTTAGCTTACTGGCCCATATATGGGGTGAAATAATAGCCCCCCTAACCAATATGACATTGTTGTTAAGAAAGGCTGGAATCTCCTGTTGAGTGAGAACTTCAGCATTCTACCAGTATAGACTGGTAGGTAGATTTGGTGGATGTTAATAAGCAGTTCCAGAGTTGCCAATATCCAAAAAGCCTTGCCTAATATGATTTAAACTGTATACAGGGCTTTTTCTCAAACTGCAACGTTTGGCAATAAATATAACCATGGGCCTCTGATTTGTGTACCAAAGAATTATAAACACTGTATCATGTTTTTGGAAGTGGCCAATTTAGCTCTTTTTATGGGAATTGTGCTCACCTTGCCAAAAAAATAGATCACCAGAGTTATGTATTCTGGAGGTAAAGTAGTCAACTGTGATACTAAAATCTACAATTAGATAGAATAATGTTATGCTACCAAAGACTTGTTATTGTTACTGTATAAGACTACATCTGGTGTGCCACCATATAGTTATTGTACAATACATCACCTAAAAATGCATGTGCTCCAATTGCTCTTTGGAGTGAAATTCTCCTGCGCAGTGCAGCCCATAGCCCATGTGAATACATACTGTATGTGGTTTTTAAGGGTATGGGATCCATGTTCTGGAGTGCTTGAAACCTGCTGTTTTCTGGATAAGGCATCTTCTTATAATCTGGATCTCCAGATTTCGTGCAAGTTATTGGATCAGCCAAATGTCAGACTGGGCATTGGGGACCCACCAGGGCTGGGACTCCAAGCCCCCTCCAGCCAGCCCCCCCCCCCAAATTTTAACCTTCCCCCCCTTACACGTGCGCATTACATACCACGCATATCTCCTTCTCTTTTTAAGAGAGGGCAGCTAAACGGAGACCCACAAGGTTTTATCCCGGTGTCCTGCAGCCCCGTCTGACCCTGGATCAGCTCAATTGTAGGACTTCAGTGGCCTCAGTGCTCTCAAATCATTAGTGATTTGGTAATCTTTTAAATAAAATAATCTGTGGCACATTGTACAGTAGATTATACACACTGTATTTTTTTCTACAGAGGGAAGGATATTTACAGTCAAGGTAATTAAGATGTTTAGTCAAGTATCACCATTCACTGAAGATTAAAAGAGGAATTTGGCAGGAAACACATTCAAGTTTGTTCTGTGACTTTGTATCCAGGTGAGATTATTCTTCAACAGCTTCACAGCATCACTAAACTGTTTAAGATATGGGTGGTAAATGATATCTATCACCTTTTGTTTTATGGTGTTTTTTCCTCTGGCATGACACAGAGGGTCACAGCAAGATACCTTCTAAGGTATTTGCATACCCCTAATGCAATCAGTCCCTAAAGCTGGCATTACAGTTTATGTGCAAATAGGCTTCAATGGTGGGAAATGGGTTAATGCCTTATAGTCACATTCCCAATGAAGGGAACGGTTGAAACAAAATGTTTTTTGTGGACTTTTTTAAATGAGTAATTTATTGTTATAACAATTCTGCACATATATATCTATATATATATATATATATATATATATATAATTTATATCTCTATATAATGTTATGTCCTGTTTAAGAAAATATCTCACATCTGTTTCTTCAAAAACTGTGTTTTTGATAATATGACCTTTTATATTCCAACATATTTATAATGCCTCTTCTGGTTGGCTGTTCAGTAACTGTGATTGGTTGTTTTAAGTTTAAATATTGTGACATGTCTAGTTTTGTTTCAGTTTATGACTAAGTGCTCGCAAGGCACGGTTCTTTGTGCCAGCCTGTGTTAAAATGTCTATAACCAACTTCAAGGTCTGGGACGTGAGAATCTGGACCCCACCTAACTCTACTCAGTTTACCATTTGCTGTCAACAGTAATATAACTGGTGCCCTCATAATTTAAATCTTCCTTTTAATGGAACAGTAACACCAAAACATGAAAGTGTTTTAAATTAATGAAAATATCATGTAGTGTTGCCCTGCACTGGTAAAACTGATCTGTTTGCTTCAGAAACACAACTGTCGTTTATATAAACAAGCTGCTGAGTAGCAATGGTGGGAATTGAAAAAAGGCACAGGTTAAATAGTGGATAAAAGATAACACCATTATGTTCTATAGAGATTATCTGATATCTGCTGTGTAATCTGAGCCTTTTCACCTTTGAATGGCTGCCCCTATTGCTACACAACATCTTATTTTTATAAACAATAGTAGTGTTTTTGAAGCAAACACAGCAGTTTTACCAGTGCAGGGCAACACTGCATTATATTTGTATTACTTTTGATGTTACGGTTCCTTTAGTTGCATGTCTCTGCACTCTCTCCAGTTCCTTAATATTATTATTATTATTGTTAAGGACTGGAGCCCAAAACTGCATTGCATACTCAAGGTAAGACCTTACCAGGGATCTATAAAGTCTCTACTTTATAGATCCCTGGTAAGGTCTTACCTTGAGTATGCAATGCAGTTTTGCAATTCCAAGCATATTGCTGCCTACTAATTAAAGGTTTTAAAGGTGTCTAATCCTTGGGTTCAATAAATATGCAGCAACAGGTAAAGTAACATTTCCTTTGACAAAGTAGCCAACACCTGAGGGTTCATTTACAAAGCCACAGTTGGGGACGCAACCGCCATTATGGCCATAGTCATTAAAGGGCACTGGTCATCCTGATTTTTTTTTTTACTCTGCCAGAGATGTGGGCTAATGAAGCCCACATTCTAGTTTTTTTTCAAAAAAATTGCCCCTGCCAGTGCTAGGTCACCCACACCATGATGGAGGTCCTTGTGCGGGCTGCAATATTGCATAGTGCACCTGCGCATAATAAATGAGTCTTACAGGCTGGTGTCACACATATGAGCATAATAGAATTATTGTATCCCACAACCAGAATGTGGGCTCTATTAGCCTGCACCTCTATCAGAGTAAAAAAACAGGGTTAAAAAAAACAGGGTTATCAGTGCCCTTTAAGTAAAGTGACATCATTCGTTAAAGATACGTGTGTCTAAGGCCACGCCTTTCACTTCCACCAGCGCACATGCCATCTCTTTTGGTGCATCTACACAGGGAAACCTTGGAGCTACCTCCACCTCGAATGTGGTGGTAGCTTCAGAGTCCTCAGAGCAGCCTGTCTTTTTGACAACATTCATTGGAAATTATGACATTCCAACACCAAACTTCACATGCTTTAGTGCACCAGACATACTTGTGGCATTCATAATTCCTCTAGCATATGCAATAATGCTGGAGTTTTATTAAAATTTTGCTGCATCGTGGTTAAAAAACATGAAACAGGTATGGGATCTGTTATCCAGAATGCTCAGGACCTGGGGTTTTCCAGATAATTGATCTTTCTGTAATTTGGATCTTCAAACCTTAAATCTACTAGAAAATCATGTAAACCTTAAAGAAATCAATAAACTTTTTTTTTTATTCCAAAAATGATTAATTATATCTTATTTGGGATCAAGTACAAGGTACTGTTTTATTATTACAGAGAAAAAGGAAATGATTACAATTAAATAATCCAGATTTTTAAAAAAAAAAGTCTATGGAAGACATCCTTTCTGTAATTTGGAGCTTTCTGGATAACGGGTTTCCAGATAATGAATCCCATACCTGTAGCTTGCACCCAAAGTTTGGACGTTTTTGTCCCTAGGTGTTTTGTGGCTTTATGGACAAAAGACAAAGCATTTCAAATCACCCCTCTGTTAGCTGATTTGAAATTACCTGAAAACATCTTGTACAGTTTTGTGCAAGTGATTATTGCTCCAGTTTTGGATTGTTCCAGTATTGTTTCATATTTTTTTAGAAACTAGTGTTTTTTCAATTTTTTAGATTATGAAAGAAAATATAATTGTAAGCAAAATTACAATTAACATTCATTAAATCGTTCAGTGGTTCTAGAGTGATTGGTAAACTTGGTAATATTTCTATTGAAAGTTATATTTGTCCCTTTTCTTTCCACAGCAGGTTTTGACTCAATGCAGCAGAAACCACCTGATTAACAAACCTGTAAAGAATTGTGCAATGCATTGTGGTATATGGAGTGTTGTTCAGAGCAGAGCTGGCTTCTGTCAGAAGTAGCAGTGCAAAAAGGAAAAAATAAATACAGGCAGGGCAGCCATTAGAAATCACAGGGCCCCGTACCCTGCCCACCCCACCCCACAGTTAAAAGACCACACAGACATCAGCATTAAAACGGTAAACCCCCACACACAAGTAATAAAAAAACATCGATGACATCAAACATCAAAAAATCATTGGGACTTCTCCCATTGACTTATATGCAACCTCGACAGGTCTGAGATGCCGGATTTCTAATTCGGACTTTTCCATCCTCGGGGTTTAATAAATTCCGAAATATTGGTGATTTGTTTAAAGTCAAATATTATATAAAAAAAAAAAAAAAAAAAATTCTGGATTTTTGCATTGGGAGTTTAGTAAATAACCCCCTAAATAAACCCAGTCTACTAGAAAGTAATCTAAACATTAAACAAACCCAATGGGCTTCGTTTGAATCAAGTACAAAGAAGTGTTTTATTATTACAGAGAAAAGGGAAATGATTTTTTAAAGATTTGGATTATTTGGATAAAATAGAGTCTATATGGGGCAGATTCAGGGGCGTCCGTTTTGCACCGATCACAACACTTCGCCAGGTGCAAATTCGCTGAGACTACGCCAATTTACTAATATGCTGAGTTTTGCCCTGGGCACAGAAATGAATGTTAGCACATCTTTGATTTGAAAAGTCGCCAGCGTTACTTCGCCAGTGCGAGCATTTCAAATCAAAGATGTGCTTACATTCATTTCTGTGATCTTGCGCTCAGGTCAATTTGTATACAGCGGATAATTTAAAGTTGTATGGACGTCTTTATTTTATATGTTGCTGCAAATGGTTTAAGTTAGCAGGTTTATATTACACATGTCCAGGGAACCTTAATAAAGACAAGAGAGTTAATAAAATGCTCTACACATGAGCCCACCGTAAAATGAATGTTCCATATGTTAGGAAATATCTGGAAAAAACAGTTCCCCAAAAGTTTGTTAGGACTTTTGCAGGCAATCACGCCTAAAAAAGTAAAAGACGCTGGCATTTTTTGAACTTTAATGCATTTTCAGCTCACAGGATATGATGTAAGTGATTGAGATTGAGGAAGATCTAGCTGCTTTATAGCACTTCGCATGGTCTGAGGTGGCAAAGGCAAAACTGGCGAAAGAGCTAATGTTCAGTAAAATCCGCATTTTGGTGAATTTGTGGAGTAGTGTCCATTGGCCAGAGCGATAGAGTGAGAATGGGCGCTAGCGACGGTCCTGTTCACTAGCGAATTGGCGCGTGTGCCGTTAGCAAATTTTCAATGTCCCTGCACCTACGCTGGCGAATTGTCACTGGTGTTAGCCACTTCGCACCTTAGTAAATCTGCCCCTATGGGAGATTACCTTTCCGTAGTTTGGAGCTTCTGGATAACAGATTTCTGGATAACAAATCCCATACCTGTAATTAGATGGCTTGATTGGCAAGACAACCAGTTATAACTCATGGGAGCTGGAAGTTTAGCCAGCTTTAAGGCTAGTGCCACACAGGGGCTACTTGGCCTACTGAAATACACAGGCTGGAAATCACCCCCTGTGCGGGCATTAGCCTCCTCTCCTGATTGCACCCAGAACCGTTGTGTTGGTTTGGGTACAGGCACACACAGCTGATTTCGGCAAAGAAATGTAAGAGTTTTCATCCTGCTTATTTCAGCCCCCATGTGGAACTAGCCTAAAACTCATCCATATATATTCATCCCTTCATTCTAAAAAGAACACTGCTTTGTCAGCTGCTAACTGTGACAGTTTATTTGCAAAAATCTTAACAGAAAACATACATCTTATTTACATGATTTTATATTGTATTCAGCCATCTATATAAATATTGGAATTAAATGAAAACATTTCTCTCGCCTGTATATACAAATCTTTTATACAATTGTATACAAATGTACAACTAATTGTTTTTACAGTATATATTTCTATTTTACAGCTTTATACAAAAGACATTATAAAAATATACAGTATATATATTTTTTAAATGGGATGCAATATCCTTTGGGATTCAGCTGAATCCTAGCACTTTTTCAAAAACGTTGTTTTGCTGTATCAAAATATCCAAACAAAATAAATCAAAGATGGGAAAGTTTGCTTTAGAATGCCACTTGTGCCTGGGTCCTTGTAGAACTGGAAATCCTAGAAATTCTCAGATGATGCTGTTTGATGCTTGTGCTCATTTAAAATGGTATTGTACAGGGATTTCATTTTCAGTCAAATACAAACTTCCAGGTTCAAAATATATTTATGATTTGTAATTTCATGCCCATGTGTTTATGTCCAAATCATAGCATTTCTTTGTTCTTTTTGAACTCTGGAACTTCTTCAGGAACTTATGGTTGCTTGACAAAAAAAAAATATATCCTCAAACAGGATAGTCTTTGATCTTCAAAACACTATTGGCCACTTAGCAAAATTAAATTTTTCAGGCCACATCCATTATGTAGGGTTATTTTAATCCTTGTGCCAGACCTGCAGGCACATTCTTAAGGATATTAAAGTGCCCTTTTCTTCATACACCAAAAAGTAGCTGAGAATCAGCAGCTCAGTACCATTGATGACAGTGCTTAAGGTAACCAGTTTAATGTAAAACTAATTCCATATTTTTCAGTAGATAGAAAATCCTAGTTGAAAAATGACAAGATGTCTCTCTACATTTGGCACTTGCAGGCTTTGATCGAAAACACAGAACGTATGTGTCCATTCCTGCTCCTGAATGTGTGTGTCTCGTAATCTTGAGGGACACATCCGTTGCCTGAGCCTTGTGCCCAGACTATACAATGATCTCTGTTGCGTGAATCCCTGTAAGAGAAAAAGAAAAATATAAACATTTTAAGAATGGTTGATAAGGTTCCATAGAACCCAATAGTTGTATTGTCTGTATATTGCAGGAAGGGAAAATCTCTAAAAACACTTATTGGCCCATGTGTAGGGCCATCCGATGGGCTTCCCCGATCGTTATCTGGCTGAAAGTCCCATTGGATAGCGACCACATCTGTACGTGTATGCGGTCCTGCGATCCGACTGCCCATATTGGATCCATTATGATCCGATCATTGGGCCCTAGTCTTTTAGGCCAGTCTGCTGTAGGAGGTGGAATATGCCCATACATACTCAGGAAATGATCACAATCAATTAGGATTGTGACATGGGGCACCAGTTGGGCATCCAGTCAGATAACAATGTTATCATCAGCCGTAAATTACTGTTTTCACAGTTTTTAAAAACCATATCAGTTTAACTGATTTTATTTTCCTGTTAGTTCTTGTGTCTAAAGGCTTAATGAGACATTACTCAAGTGTTATAGAGAGGTGTTAACAGGAAACTAAGAATGTGGGAAGGGAGTCTAGAAGCAGCTGTGCTTACCTGAGTAGACAATGGCTTCCTGATGAACAGCCTCCTATGCACCTTCCTACATCAATTTCCTGAAAGATTTACAAAACAAAGGAGTTAAAAACACATGAAAAAAAAACCATACTAAGAATGCAAATGCCTACACAAAAGCTATCTGCTTAATAAGGAACTACTGGTTTGCATATGAAGACTTTATTACATTACACACATTGCTGAGGATGGGATGGATGGTAAAGAAAATAAAAAAGAAATGGGCAAACTTATATTTGTCAACCAAAATAAAATTATATTTTCTTTAAAAATAAAACCTCTGAGCAAAATAAACATTTCCATCATATGGTAATTATTGCTGTCATATAGTAAATAATCATATAAGATAAGCTTCATATAGGGGTGGGTAAACATGCAAACTGCTTATCTGTCACACAGGGCTGTTTCTACACCTCTGTATAAACGCAGGTGGAGAAACATCCGCTGTTTTCCCATCCACTGCTTCTCCACTGACCCACATGTTGTCAGCCTCTGTGCAGACATGCATAACCGATTTTGGCATTAAAAATTATACACAGATGTTCTTGCAAAAAAATCCAGTGTCAGCACACAGGCTGATGCCTTGCCTGTCAAGATATATATATATATATATATATATATATATATATATATATACACCCAGGTGGAGAAACAGTCCTATGTGGCATTAGCCATATCCTGACTGGGAACAGGAAGATGAAGTGTGATTGGTGTGATGCATGAATCTGACAACCGCGAATGCATTAAGTTAGAGAAATTCATTTCCAGAGCTACTACTTCTGGCATCATTCTTTAGTGTTATGAAGCCATAAAACCACCAAACATTTACCTACTTCTTCTATGTAACTATCTGTTGCATTACAGGTGCAAAAATATTTACATATGTGCATGCCATATTTGCCAGCACTGGCCATATTTTTCCGATAACATTTATTGAATATTATAATTCTTTAGAGCTTTCTTAACTTTAAATAATAACTTGCCATTCAACTGACTTGCCAGGTGGGCTACTTAGCCAGAATGCTATGCAGAGTTTGTGCAGTCTCAGTTCTGTTTAGTCAATAGCCTTGTAAAGTATTTGTGTTTTTAATCAGCCCAGTCAAATCACTCATTAGAGGTATCATACGGATGGATAAATTAATATAAAAACATGGTTTTAAGCCAATTTCAATAATTTAGACCAAAATATCTACTGTGCATGCCCAGTTTAAACTATTTTAATCTCGACTTTAAACTATTTTAAGCCTTTATGAAACAATAATTCTGCATAACTACTGCTATTTGTCAGACATACCTTTAGTCTCTCCTCTTTGATGCCATTAGAATTGTGCACCACTTCATAGTAATACTCCAAGTAGCTGATTCGGTAACAGTTCTCCTTCATTTCACAGTTTTCCACAGTCTGCACAATCTCTGCTCCATTTGGTTTTTCAACCACCACAGAGTCAAATTTAGTTGGGGAACAGAGGACACCTGTTTAGAAAAACATAACAGGAATTAAGGTTTCTGCCCTACATTTCATAATAAATTGTGACAATACTGTTAAAGGCATTAACAGCAGTTATGACACCGAGAAGAGATTGTTGAACTGGTTATTCCAAATACAACACTTATACCTGGAATATTTCAGTCCTCCACAAACCAGCAGCTTGCAGTTCCTGCTAGGTATATTGTTAGGCTACTTTTGTCAGAGAGAATAATAATCACGCAACTATACATGCCCCTCACAACTGTTTAATATATTATATGTAATAATATAAGATTGTGACTAGTCTGGGTGTACAGTGTTTTCATACCTAAAAAACATACATAAAAAATGCTCTGTGTTTAACGAAGAATTTACTTTTTTATATAGATATCAAATTAATCTCTTAATCCCATATATTTGCCAATTCTAACATCTAGAAAGTGATGGTAATTTTATTGTCAGATAAAAGAAGGGTGCTACTTTGTTTGTTGCTTCCCAAAACGGTGCCCCACAGCAAATTTATTTTAGGGCCCCCTAGACTGATTTGGTTGTTGCACGAATGACAGTCAACTAGAACTGGCTGTTATCTATTACAGAAGTATTTGAACTAAAAGTAATACAATAGATTTACACATACTATAAACACATTTCATTTGTTCAAATAGGTTTATCCAATAATAATATGAATAATAATTCTCTATAATGTGTAATGACTTGTGTGACAAGTTAATGCCTGAATTGCTAGAATTTCTAAGCAGATATTGGACAGTGTATATACCTGTGTTAGTTTTAGGGCTAGAGCACTTTCCAACATCCACTGTTGATTCAAAGGGAGTGTCTGGAAAAAATGTCTTCAGAAATGGCATTCTGATGCAATCTTGTGGAATTAGGCTGCACTGGCAGTCCTCTATCACCTCCACTTCTTGGATTCCCTGGAATAACAGGACTCTTTCAATCCCAACTTTGGTGGGTTGACAAGAGGACTCCTGGGGACAAGAAGGTTCTGATCCAGAAGGATGTGGGTCTGGAACCCTTTCACGCAGCTGTAAAATAAGTATTAAATACATATCATTAAATGCAGTCCATCACATTTACAGAATAGGTTCAAATACAGGCAACCCAGACCAAGAAAGTACACTTACTAATTACTAATAAGATAAGTAAACCTCTGTGGGCCAAATAATTTTCCTAAGGGAATAATGTATATACCCAATATCATATGTGTAATTGATTTTAATTCTGCAAACATTGAGGTGGCTATACTATCTATTCTAACTAATGGGTGTTTACATAGCATCAATGACATCTGTGACACCCTGTTATAAAGTTAGCTAAAATCTGTCTGAAAGCATCTGAGAACAGCTGCTTTTTTGGAATATGGGCAGGGTGTTTCAATGCAGTATTCAAAACCATGTCAGTATCATAGACTGCAACTTCAGAATCTTCTTATTGTTATTGAATCGAAGTCAAAATATCAACATCTGCTCAAAATCAACATAATAAAGTTTATGAATATTATTCAATTATACTTATCAGCCGGCATAGAGAAAGTTTCAGAAAAACTGCCCCAGGAGAGGTAAGTGAGAATAGTGGAAGTGTTCTATCTTAGTGTCATGGTTTCTGGCACTTTCTAGTTGCAATACACTCACTTAATACACAATCTATGACAATGCAAGTGGATCATGGGTGAGCATGCAAAAGGACACAATTCTGGAAAATGTGCAAGCCACGGTTTAAGCTTCCAGGAAGTACAGAATGTGGCGCAACACAATCCATTTAGGAATTACACAAAAAAATACAATTTAAAAGAGTATATGTGCAGTGGCGTCACTACAGAGGAAGGAGACCCTGCGGCTGCAGGGGGGTCCAGGATGTTTAGGGAGCCCCATGAGGGCCTATGTAATGTTTTACCAATATTTATTGGTAAAACAGGACAAGCTCTGGATATTTTGGGGGCCCTAAAATAAATTTGCTGTGGGGCCCAGTAACATCTAATTATGCCACTGAATGGGGTATATTTATCAAAAAGTTAGAGATGCTAGAGTGAAAAACCGCCTCTCTCAATTGATTTCTATGGGATTCATAAGGGAGTATTTATCAAGGGTGAACTTTCACCAAATACGCCTTTAAAAAATCCCATAGAAATTAATGGAGAGAGGCGGTATTTCACTCTAGTGGACTGTGGATATCTCCAACTTCACTCTTTGATAAATATACCCCAATATGTGAACTGGATGTTTTCTCCAATAAATAAAGCTGAGAAACTTCTACAGTTTCAACCCAATTACATAACAGAAGGCTTGCAAGTTTTGTGACAACAGATTCAATAGACAGCCAGTGTCATAAGAAGAAAACTGACACCTACCTTTTTGTTTTTCAGGATATCCAGCATGGACGAATGCTTTGCAAGTGCAGGCAACGCCTGATTGTACGAATTTATTCTTTGGGGAACTCCACAATGAGACCTGCAGAGGCCAACATCCACACTTACTGGACTACCAGAAATATCTGTAATAAAAATATGTGGTTTTAATTGATCTTTTCAAGTGATACTTATGTTAAGGTGAATCTGAGAAAAATGTGCATTTTTTGTCAACATGGGAGTAAAACAAAGACCTTTCAATATTAGTGATTGAATAAAACAGTGAAGACAATGAAATTGGCCTGTTCTGCAGTAATATATTTTTCGAATACTGGCATGTGCATACCCACCTTGTCCAATATAAACAAAATTGCTTTGTCTTTTACAGCAGCCTCTCTCTGCAAACAGATTGCGCCTGTCATTCTGCCTGTTAATCACACTACCATCTAAAAGACAAAATAAGGTAAAAGCTCATACTCTCATACTTTGCAGACATCATATTAGTGCATGTATTTAATTAGAAAGGTTTGTTGGGAAAAAAACAAATTACATTTGTTGAGTTTGCAGTAGATGGCAAGTAAACCTCAAGATTCTATCCAATTGAAATCATAACTATATATATATATATATATATATATATATATATATATATATATATATATATATATATATATATATATATATATATATATATATATATATATATATATATATATATATATATGTGATGTTATAATACTTACAGGCAGCAAATTGTGAGCTGAACATGCTGCAAAGATACAAGAGAACCAAGAAAAGATGTGCCATGTCTGGTGTCTTCTCCTGTTTGAAAGCGAATGGATGAGAATTTTGTGTTCAGACCTTTATATCCTAAGAGAGTCAGATCTAATATGTATATTGATGGGCAAGCTAAAACACGAGGGTTCTTAGATTGCAATCTTAATACAACACAAAAGTGGTGTCAAGAAAAACCCTAAACTAATTGAATTTCCACACTTAAATGTCTCAGAGACAGTGGCCAAGGATAACTTCAAAGAGGTGTTTTAAATACCAAATTATGCCCCCAAGGTATAGTTGGCTTTTGTTTTTATTTACTTGCTCAGCTTGAGGTGTTAGTTAAAACCACTTGTGGCAGCCAAATGAAGCTCTAAGTAGCTTTGAGACTCCTCTAAGTCTCATTTGAAAGGGAACAAAAGCACTTAAAAGATTTACGTCAGGCTCTGTTGTCTTTAATCTGCAGTTAAAAAGCTCTCATGACACTTCAGCTGTTAAATTTACAGCATTTTTTTTGATAAACTGAAACTTCGGACTACAGTAATCGAAATATCTTACATTTCTGTAACGGCAGCAAATAGGACAATCCTTTGTTAATCTTTCCAATTGTTATTACATTTAATGGCTGGATAATAGTATTATCCCTGACTGATTTACAACACAATCCTTTATATTTTGCCTGGGTTATTCATATTCTCCTAAGTGCTAAGTAATTACAGAAACTTTATAATTAAAATGTAATGTCCCATTATTGTTACTGTAGTTTCCTTGTTGTTTATGCTGGGTTCTGTATATTGTACACAATTTTAGCTGTATTTTTTTTATCAGTAGGTTTTTTTATTGTTTTACCAATAACAGTTTACAGCGTCTTATGATGATGTATACATACAGTGATTTTGATATGTTCTCAGTTTATATATGTGTGATCACATAATACTATCTTATTTGGGTATTAGAGCTCACTTTGTTTACTATTTCGGGAGATTAGTCGCCAATCGACAAATCGCTTCTTCTTCGGGCGACTAATCCCCCCTAACTGCCTTCCTGCTGGGAAGAATGTAAATCGCTGGTGGGATGGCACTCGGATGGGCAACTTTGGAAAACGAAGCGTTCTGTGTGTCATCCCGCCGGCAATTTACTTCTAGCAGGCGGGAAGGCAGTTTGGGCCCTCTTTCAGGTAGTCTAGGGTGGCTGGACCTCTTACAGTAAGTAAGTTTCTCACACGTGTGAGGTTGTGATCATTCCACCACTGAAATGGACAATATTGAAGCCCTGGGAATTATTGGGGGTTATGAAAGTACAGGGTAACCGGGTGTGAGATGAATGTAGTGTATAGGATTGTGCGTTAATATTCCATAATCTCAAAGTGTGTCGCAAAGTGGGGCTGGCGATAAATGGTCTATATTTTGCCTGTGTCCAAAATAAAGAGTCTGCTGTATGTGGAGTCACAAACCAGTTTTATAAGGGTGTCCATAAAGGGCCATTTGCTTGAGCATGTATAGTGGGGAGGTGAACTAGTTGAGCAGCTAGATATTTCCAGAGATTTGGAAGTCCTAGGCCCCCCTCCAGTGTGGACTGTAGTATATTGAGGCTAACCCGGGGGATTCTATTATTCCAAATGAACCTTGAAATATTGGATTCCAGTTTCCGTAGGTCTACACATATAATAGGGATAGGCAATACTCAGAAAAAATATAAGATCTTTGGGGTATATTTATCAAAGAGTGAAGTTAATAGTGAAGTTCCGCCACTAGAGTGAAATTCCGCTACTATCCATTCATTTCTATGGGATTTTTATAGGCGTATTTATCAATGGGTGAACTTTCACTTCACCCATTGATGAATACGCCTTTCAAAATCCCATAGAAATGAATTGAGAGCTGCGGAATTTCACTCTAGTGGCGGAACTTCACTCTTTGATAAATTTACCCATATGAGAGCAAGACCATTTTTACCACTGTTACTCTTCCTATCCATGATATGTGATATTTTCCACAGTCCTCCAGATATTTACCTAATTTTCAATATAAACAGGGGTATTTAGTTGTAGGTCAAACGACCTAGTCAACTTAATACCCAAAACTGTTATGGATTTAGTGTTCCATTGAAACTCGAAATTTAATCCTGAATCCATTTCAATAAGTCATTCCCTATCCCCCATTTTTGTAGGGTGCAATAAAGGTAGGGCCATACTAAGGAATCGAAATGCCTTTTTGATTTCTAATTTGAAGAGCATATAGGGGGTACAAATCCCACTTGGTCTCTATGAATCAAATATGGAAGGGTTCTATTAAGTCAAGTAGCTAACACTTTGGCCAAAATTTGTATATCTAGATTTAAGATCAAAATCAGATGATAGTTCTTACAGTCCATCAGATCATTATATGGATTAGGGATGGGGTAATTGTAGCTAAAAGGATTTGGGCTGGAAATTTGTCTTTCTTAACTAATTGGTTGAACATTGTAGTTAGATAGGGAGTAAGGATATGGGAGAACTTCTTGTAATATAGTGCCGGGAAGCCGCCTGGCCCTGGTGTTTGAGGTAGCTTAGGATGTTTAATAGCATCCTTAACTTTCTCTTCTACAATCTCATTTAATGATTAAAATTGAGAGGAGGTCAGAGGTGGCATAGTGATATCTCTGAAAAAAAGCCTCTAATTTTTGGGATGAGGGCATTGGTATAGCTCGATAGAGTTTCTTATAAAGAGTGTGGAATTCACGTAGGATAGTTTGTAATGTGCTGGTAACAAACCCATTAGAGGTTTTGATTTTACTGATTGGAAAGAAATCCAATTGATTTTGGAGCCTCCTGGCTAAGAGACAGCTGGGTTTATTAGTATGGTAGTATAATCTCTGTTGAGTCCACTTCCAAGCTTTCTCAGTCTTATGAGTAAAGGCTATGAGGGAAATTTACTAAAGGTCGCTGGCATAATTATGCTAGTGAAGGAGATAGACTCTGGCGCAACTTCGCACTCTAACGCCAGGCGAATTTTCGCTCTTGCAAAAGAGCGTTACTACGCAAATTCACAAAGTTTTTGATTTTAGTGACCATTACCTCTATCGCCAGACTTGCCTTCGCCACCTCAGACCTGGCAAAGTGCAATAGAGTAGATAAGAGTTTGTCAAAAAAAAGTTGAAATTTTTTCGAAGTCCAAAAGAAACGCTGGCGCCTTTTCCTTTTTACAGGGTGATAGGCTGAAAAAGATCAAAATTTTTTTGGGGTACCCTCCTTCCCCCCCTATATTTGATAACATATGGCACCTAAACTATACTTTGGGCACATTTGTAGGGCATTATAACATCTCTCTATAATTTTATTATGGTTCCCTGGCCTTGTGTAGTCTGTTGTATTTGCTGCAGCATATACGGACATTGTACTTTAACTGCACGCCATATGCAAATTAGCCAACGCTAGTGTAATTTTGAACTACTGATCATATTTTAACTAGCGCAACTTTGCAAGCGTTTGGTACCCTGTGCGCAACTTCGGATCTTCGCGAATTAGCGTTGTCCAGACAAATTTATGCCTGACGAAGTATTGCAATGTGTGCGAAGCCAGTGCTGTTTTGTAGGGGTTTGGTTAATCTGGATATGTAGATCAACATTGGGATTGTTGGCTTGTTGTGATAATAAATCATTTAGCTGAGAGGTGAGATTGGTAATTTCAAAATTTTGGACCTTTTTCTGCTGTGAACCCCATTGAATCAGAAGGCTGCATATGACAGCCTTGTGAGCCTCCCATAAAATAGTAGATGAGGGGACTGAAGTAGCACTTTCCTGAAAGTATGTTTTAAGAGAATTTTCTATTTGTATATATATAATTCTAGCACTTTCAGAAGGGATTCATTCATTCGCCACCTTGCCAGGGTTTTGGGTAGATGAAGAAGTTTAACCTTATATAACATAAGAGAATGATCTGACCAGGATATATTTAGAATTCTGGAGCACTGAGGCATTGTCACTAACCCTTTTGAGATCCAAATATGGTCAATCCTTGTATATAGTTTATGGGGTGCAGAATAATGAGTAAATTGCCTGATACCTGGATGTAACGCTCTCCAAATATCTACCCATCCTTCTGAAGTGCATAAATTGCTTATTTTTGCCCATTCAGCTGAAATATAAGGATGTTGAGAATTGTAGGGTATCGAAATGGTCTGCCTATCCCAGTATCTATCCAGGTAGCTATTAGTGTCGCCACAGATAATCTGATGACCCTCTGTCCAATGAGAAAGAAAGCATACTAGGTATTCAAAAAATTGTAATTGACCTGAGCTGGGTGCATAGTAAGAAACCAGTGCCAGTTTCATGAAATTTTGAGATCAATATATATATATATATATACCATTTGGGTCCTCAAAAGCTTCTAATACTTGTGTTTGTAACCCATTTCTCATACAAATTGTTACACCTTTAGTTTTAGTTGTTCTATTGGCCATATGGACCCTCTGATAATGATTTTGTGTAAGAACTTTGGATAGGAAGTTACAGAGAAATGGATTTCTTGGAGGAGTAATATATCTATTTGGAGAGAGTTGTAGTATTGGAAGGCTTTCCTTCCCTTTGCAGGGGCGTTATCATAGCCTATGATTAAGTGTCTCTTTGTGACACGAAACGAGTAAGGCTTTTATCTTTTATACATGATGTAAAAAATAAATATATTTGTTCTATTTAAACATTGAGCTCCTGGGTTCTACTTTTGGATGTTCCGGTTTGATGCCTGCCTACTACTTTAATTCTTTATGTTGTAGAAGAAGGTTAACTTTACTGGAAATAGCCAACGATATCTAATCTTGTGTTGTTGAAGGATCTTGGGCATTGGTGCTAGTCCTTTAGCATTTTTGTAGTGTAATCAGAGCTAAGTCCATGTAGATTTGAAATTGAGTACCTTGGAATTCCAGTCGCGCCTTCTGTCATGCGGCATGCAGGATTGAGTTTAGTGATAGTGGAGACGTAGTTTTATGTCTCTAGGTGGGTGACCTTCCCGCAAGGGTCGCAGGGCCCAGTGTATCCTATCACACTCCAAGCGCTCCCTTGGCAAATTAGGGACAAGTGATGTGAAAATAGTCTCCATAGCAGATATAAGATCAGTTACCATTTCCTCTTACCTCTTATGCGCAAGTTATTGTGCCTGGATCTGATATCTGCATCTTCAATTTTGTCCCAGATGTCTAGGTCCGGACTGGGAGTCAAAATAGGCCCTGGCATTACAAGTACACAGAGGCCAAAATAGTCCTCCACCAGCCCACTGAATAGTGATTGTGTATGGGACCTTACAGCAGCCCCTCTGGCATTTGCCAGAACCCACAGATTGCCAGTCCGGGCCTGCAGATGTCTTGTAGTTGTCCTCGGAGCTCCTGGACATCGTTCTCATGGGCATCTAGCACAGTTGTGATGTTGTCCACTTTGTGTTCTATGACATCTGTTCTGTGCCCATGCTCCTGTAGCTGCTTAGCGATGTCTGCTGAAATAGTATTTGCCGTGGTGGCCAGTTCATGTTGGAGCATAGTTTTGAATTTATCGAGTAAAGCCAAGCCATCAAACGGGCTCTGCGATGTTGATTAAAGTGCTAGCTGCTGAGCGTCACTCTCGAACCAGGAGTCTGCCTGCAAGGCCATAGGTACCGGGTCAGGTTTCGGAGCCTAGTCAAGTATGACGCAACATTTTCACATCTTTGAGGCGAGGTCGTCAGCGTCCATTTTTTTCCCATCTGCGCCTTTTGTGTGCCATCCTGTTATTGATGTTGCTTCTCAAAATTATTGCCTCTAGATTCTTGCCCAACAGAATGTCTATGTAATTATCAGGGTCTTTAATGCTCCATCGGTACAAGCACAATAAAGATGTTGCTATCTTGGATCGCAGTTCACTAGCGCCCCCTTATTTTAGCTGTATTTTAACAAGATTTGAAAGTGATTACAAATAAATTCATAGTTCAGCATTTGAACAATAATGACATAAATATAATTATCATAAAGAAGAAACAATTCAGAATGGATTCTTATTGAACTTACCATTTCTCCAGTAATAGTCATAGTAACATACATAGTAAGTAAGGTTGAAAAAAGACATGTCCATCGAGTTCAACCTTTTTTTTTTTTTTTATTATTAACTACCTATCTGCCAGTTGATCCAGAGGAAGGCAAAAACCCCATCTGAAGCCTCTCCAATTTGCCTCAGAGGGGGAAAAATTCCTTCCTGACTCCAAAATGGCAATCGGACTAGTCTCTGGATCAACTTGGACTATGAGCTATCTCCCATAACCCTGTATTCCCTTACTTGCTAAAAAGCCATCCAACCCCTTCTTAAAGCTATCTAATGTATCAGCCTGTACAACTGATTCAGGGAGAGAATTCCAAATCTTCACAGCTCTCACTGTAAAAAACCCCTTCCGAATATTTAGGAAGAACATCTTTTCTTCTAATCGGAATGGGTGACCTCGTGTCAGCTGGAAAGACCTACTGGTAAATAAAGCATTAGAGAGATTATTATATGATCCCCTTATATATTTATACATAGTCATCATATCACCTCTTAAGCGCCTCTTCTCCAGCGTGAACATCCCCAATTTGGCCAGTCTTTCCTCATAGCTAAGATTTTCTTGGTTACATTAATTTGTATTAAAGCTTTTTGAATCATATCCTGAGTCAGCCACTGACTAGATTGAGCTGAACCATACGTGCAGTTATTAAGTGAGCCTGTGAACCCAGACTCCTCTATTGTATACACTGAAGAAAAAAACTGATTTAACACATTTGCCTTATCTGTATCTGTTACAACCATACTGGTACCATTATTTAATGGAGCAACACTCTCAACCTGCATCTTTTTACTATTAATATATTTAAAAAACTTTTTAGGGTTAGTTTTCACCTCCACCGCAATTACCTCTTCATTTCTTTTCTTAGCCTTCCGGATTGCTGATTTACAACATTTATTACAGTGTTTATATTCATTAAATGCAGCTTCTGTCCCTACAGATTTGTAGTTTTTAAATGCCTTTCTCTTCTTTCCCATTAACTTCTTTACTTCTGTATTAAGCCACACAGGATGATTCTTAGAGCTTCTACGTTTAGTCCTTAAGGGAATAAATTGAGAACAGTAATGATTTAATATCATTTTAAAGGACAACCATTTCTGTTCTGTGTTTTTAGCTGAAAACCTAATGCCCCAATCAATGCTCTGTAGGGCAGCCCTCAAGGCACTAAAATTAGCTTTTGCAAAATTCATGGTTTTTGTTGCCCCAGTATATTTTTGTTTTTTGCACCAGACATTAAAAGATATAACCTTATGGTCACTATTACCCAGGGGTTCAATGACTTGCACATTTGCTATAAGTTCTGGGTCATTTGAGATCACTAAAGCAAGAATAGCATTTTTTCTGGTAGGCTCCTCAACAACCTGTGCTAAAAAATTGTCGTGCAATAAGTTTATAAACTTGTTCCCATTAACTGATCTAGCAGCTATATACTGATTTTTAACTAGTATACCCTGGGTTCTTTTATTCTAGCAAGAGGCTATTTCTAGAGCTAGATATATTCATTCTATCATATCATACATTAGGGAATACTGTTACCACTAATGCAAATATACCCAAGTCACAGATATATTATAACTGCATTACATTATATTTTTTTATACAAGTAAAACACAAGAGCCATTAATGTACTCTAATAGATACAGTCACATGAAAACGTTAGGGAACCCCTCTCAGCCTGTATAATAATTTACTCCACTTTCAACAAAAAAGATAACACCAAATTGGTTGGATTAGTTCGTTAAGCCTTAAACGTCATAGGCAGGTGTGTCCAATCATGAGAAAGTGTATTTAAGGTGGCCAATTGCAAGTTGTGCTTCTGTTTGACTCTCCTCTGAAGAGCGACAGCATGGGATCCTCAAAGCAACTCTCAAAAGATCTGAAAACAACGATTGATCAGTATCATGGTTTAGGGGAATGATACAAAACCCTTAAACTGTCAGTTTCAACTGTAAGGAATGTAATGGAAATGGAAAGCCACAGGCACATTTGCTGTAAAACCCAGGTCTGGCAGGCCAAGAAAAATACTGGAGCAGCATATGTGGAGGATTGTGAGAATGGTTACAGACAACCCAAAGATCACCTCTAAAGAACTGTAAGAACATCTTGCTCCAGATGGTGTATCTGTACATTGTTCTACAATTCAGCGCAATTTTCACAAAGAACATCTATATGGCAGGGTGATGAGAAAGAAGCCCTTTCTGCACTTACGCCACAAACAGAGTCGCTTGTTGTAAGAAAAAGCTCATTTAGACAAGCCACAGTCATTTTGGAACAAAGTGCTTTGGACTCATGAGACAAAAAATGTAGTTATTTGGTCATAACAAAAAGCGCTTTGCATGGTGGTAAAAGAACACTGCATTCCAAGAAAAACACCTGCTACCTACTGTCAAATTTGGTGGAGGTTCCATCATGCTGTGGGGCTGTGTGGCTAGTTCAGGGACTGGGGCCCTTGTTAAAGTCGAAGGTCAGATGAATTCAACCCAATATCAACAAATTCTTCAGGAAAATGTTCAAGCATCAGTCACAAAGTTGAAGTTACGCAGGGGATGGATATTCCAACAAGATAATGACCCTAAACACACTTGGAAATCTACAAAAGCATTTATGCAGAGGGAGAAGTACAATATTCTGGAATGGCCGTCACAGTCCCCTGACTTGAATATCATCGAAAATCTATGGGATGATTTGAAGCGGGCTGTCCATGCTCGGCAGCCATCAAATATAACTGAACTGAAAAGATTTTGTTAGATGAATGGTTAAAAATACTGCCATTCAGAATCCAGACACTCATCAAAGACTATAGGAGTTGTATATAGGCTGTTACATTTGCAAAAGGAGTCTCAACTAAGTATTGATATAATATCTCTGTTGGGGTGCCCAAATGTATGCACCTGCAGGGCAGTCATCAGGGGGGAGAGTTGTAGGGGGCCGAGGGTAAGGGGGGCCCGGCCACACCACACTTACTTGATTAGCCGGGCCCCCCATCTTTCTGAGAGCTGCTGACTTCGGGAAGGAATGGACGTTTAAGGGGCCCTGGCCACCAATTTTCTTATAACGTGTGGGGGGGGGCTGGCCACCAATTTTTTTTCCTCATGTGGGGTCCTAGCCACCAATTTTTTTAATGGGGGGGCCCTGGCCACAAATGTTTTTTTTATGGGGGGCCCTGACCACCAATATCTTTTTATTTTTTATTAACATGTAGGAACCCTAGCCACCAATATTTTTTTTGTTTTTTTTACTGTGTGGTGGGGGGCAGACCTGTGGGGTGGGGAGGGCAGACCTGTAGGTAGGGCTTGAGGTGGGCGCAGCCCAGGGGGCCCAGGAAATTTTGTCGTATGGGGCCCTGTGATTTCTGTGCACCTGTCTAATTTTTTTATGATGCATATTGCATATTTTCTGTTAATCCAATAAACTTTATGTCACTAATGAAATACTACTGTTTCTATAAGGCATGTTATATATTAAAAGGTTGCTACTTTGAAAGCTCAGCCAATGATAAACAAAACTCCAAAGAATTAAGAGGGGTTCCCAAACTTTTTCATATGACTGTATAATTTTAAAAAGTGTCTAGTTAAGTCATTAGTTATATACCCTCGGAATTAAGATAGTGAATGAAGCGATACACACCAGAGCGATCCCTCCAGACTAAGATGGCAGCTGATTGGTCCCCATTTTGGTATGGGGTAGGGATGTAGCGAACGTCGGAAAAAAAGTTCGCGAACATATTCGCGAACTTGCGCAAAAATGCGAGCGGTTCGCGAACCCCATAGACTTCAATGGGAAGGCGAACTTTAACATCTAAAAAAGACATTTCTGGCCAGAAAAATGATTTTAAAGTTGTTTAAAGGGTGCAACGACCTGGACAGTGGCATGCCAGAGGGGGATCAAGGGCAAAAATGTATCTGAAAAATCTGCCTGTGTGTGCTTGGAAGAGATAGTGTAGGGGGAGAGCTGTTAGTGATTTCAGGGACAGATGATAGTAAGTTTGCTGGCTAGTAATCTGCTTGATACTGCTCTGTATTGGAACAAAAAAATAAATAAAAGCAGTCCTTACAAGGACTACTGTTATTGCAGCAGTCAGCAGATGAGATCAGAAGCAGGACAGCTGCCCACTGCAGCTACATACAGAGCACTGCAGTAGAAGGTAGATTACTAGCCAGCAAAGCTACCTAAGCTTAAATGTCCCTCAAACCCCTGCAGACTTCTGTCCCTCCAATAACAGAGCAGTATCAAAACGATTACTAGCCAGCAAACTTTCAACTGTCCCTGAAATCACTAACAGGCAGCAGCTCTCTCCCTACACTATCTCTTCAGCACACACAGGCAGAGTGAAAAAACGCTGCAGGGCTTCGGTTTTTATAGGGAAGGGGAGTGGTCCAGGGGAGAGCTTCCTGATTGGCTGCCATGTACCTGCTGGTCTGCTGTGAGAGGGCAAAAAAAAGCGCCAACAATGGCGAACCCAAAATGGCGAACGTCGCGCGACGTTCGCGAACTTCCGGCGAGCGCGAACACCCGATGTTCGCGCGAACAAGTTCGCCGGCGAACAGTTCGCGCCATCTCTAGTATGGGGCCCTTTAGGAAAACCTGCTGGACTGATATCTGAATAAAAATAGCCTAGATACTGTATCTATCAAGTTTGAAAATCCCTCTGGGTGAGGACCACACCATAAAAATGTATTTTAATAACCAATTCTTAAATTATGTGTTACGGGCGCCAGAACATATGTAGTCAAACATTCGCCAGAGACGGTCCGTGGGGCACATGCGCAGTAGTGCAATCCCATGGACACAGGGACTGGACGCAGAGACACTTCAACTTTATTATATAGGATTAAAGTATATCTGCTGTTTTGCCTTCTTCATATACCTGTATATGATAATGTTAACAGACACACCATCACTTTACCCACTTTCAGGCCCGGATTTGTGGAAAGGCCACATAGGCCCGGGCCTAGGGTGGCAGGATTTTGGGTTATGGGTTTTTTGCCTTCCTCTGGATCAACTGGCAGATAGGTAGTTAATACAAAAAAAAAAAAAGGTTGAACTTGATGGACATGTGTCTTTTTTCAACCTTACTTACTATGTTACTATGTTACTATGTTACTATGATTTTAGGGGGGCGGCATGCTGCCCAACCATACCCATATTGGTTCAAAAACACTGGGGATGCGCTGGATACAATAATTTTTTTAATTTCCCTTGCTCCAATCCCCATCCCCCCTGGAGGGGACAGGGGCGATGAACGGTAGTGGGCCTAGGGGCGCACACTATGTAAATCCAGCCCTGCCCACTTTATATGAAACTCTTTGCCAACATTTACTTATTATTTCACAGTTTGGGGTGTTGGCACACAAGCAGATTCCCAGCGACAAATCTCCTCTTCTTCGGGCGACTAATCTCCCCGAAATGCCTTCCCATCGGCAAGAATGTGAATCGCCGGTGGCATGGCATATGGATCTGTTCGGGTTTTTCCAAGTCACCCGAAGTTTTCTCGTGAGGCAACTTCGGAAAACGAAGAGATTCGGATGCCATCCCGCCATCGATTCACATTCTTGCTGACGGGAAGGCATTTTGGGGAGATTAGTCGCCCGAAGAAGTGGGAGAATCTCCCCGGAATCTTCACGTGTGCCACCACCCTTAAAGAATGACATAACGTTCCTTAAGGGTTGGGGCAGACGGGCAGATTCAGGGAGATTCGGGGAAGTTTGCTTGTGAGGCAAATTTGGGCGACTTCGGAAATCGAAGCGACGCGAGTGCATTAGCGCAGACGATTCTTCATTCAAGCAGACAGAAGGCAGTTCGGGGAGATTGTCCCCACCCAGCAGAAAAGGCGATTAGTTGTCAGGCAACTATATCTCCCCGAATCTGCCCATCTGCCCCTAAAATGCTTTGCAGTAGTGTTAAGGCAGTCATACACTGGCTGACCCGCATACACAATCTGAGTGTCTTACCCTCTTATCTCCTTTGCAGCTTATTGGCTTGAACCTAATGTGTTCTTTACCAGCTGCCTGTCAAGTCTTTCTTTATCTGCATTAATATTTGGTTAATTGTCCTATTTAGCTTTTCAAAGGACAGTAGGCTATAATAGTTTGGGCAAAATACAATTTAGGACTATGGCACACAATGCATACTGATTCAACCCCCTCCCTCTTTTGCTCTAAATATCTGTGCATGTCGATAGTACTGTAATCCTTCTGATAGTGTGCTCAAGTATGAATATTCTACCTGTAATCCACTACACATGCACTGGATTGAGGGTAGATTTTTGGAGTTGAAACTCCACTGCTCATAGTAAACTATGGAAAACACCAGGCCTGAAGTTTGGCAGTTTAGTGTTTAGATACTGTCAAACAGGAATATCTGAGCAGACCTCCGTCTGTCACCACTGTGTGTGCTTTAAACAACATGTTTGCTATAGTTTGCTATGTGAATCTGTGCAGATGGGGTATTTTGACCACAGCTGTTTTCTGCCTCATGACAGTATTCATTAGAATACTCTGTGTGACATTAGCCTTAGATGTAAGCTCTGCCTTTGGGAAAAATACACTTTTGCTTAGATGCAAAGCAGCATTCTAGAAAGAAATCTGTGGTTAGTATAGAAATGTGGCTCATATTTTTCTTGTTACTGTAGTTAGCTTTTGTTTTCTTTTATTCACCCCTAGTTTTATCTTTTTTTATATTTGTTTTATAAATGCTATAGTCATATAAGTGTAACAGGATACCATTACAGCCTTTTGTTTCTAACTAAAATACTGTGAATTATATTTAGTCTTTCTCTGCAGGGAATAGCAGAGACCTAAGTCTTTGATCTGTTTTACTTTTAGTAAAACAAATATAGGTGTCTTGTACAGATCTTTGGAAGCTTCAAAGCCTCTTTATGCTAACTAAAGTTAGAGCTCTGACATTAAAGGTTCAGTAGAACAATCCTGTTTATCATATATTTGCATTTCAGGTCATTTGTTTTCTATAAGTAGATGGTTTAAAACAGGTTCTCCCTGCTAAATAAAATATGGTTTATGAGCCACTTTGGTAAAAAAACTATTTAAACATTTCAAGTATCAATGTTATGTATGTAGGTCTTCCATAGGTTCTTTTCCTTATATAGCCTATAAAAATGAGTTGCTTTAAACAGTAGGAATATGGGGTGCCGTTTGTCCCAAATACATTCTGTATACAAAACTATCCCTAATACACAGAATGAAATGTCTCATGTTATATAAGTATTTGTGACCATACACAGATAAAAAAATATACAAAAGACTTATTTCTATTAAAGAATGAAAACAAAATCTGGTTAGTGCACAAAAGGATGTCATTTTATCACAAACTCCATTCTGTACAGTTTAACAAGCAATCTGTCTCACAAATGTATAACCTCCATGTAACGGACGCACTTATGTGCAGAGTTACTTACAGAATGAATTATGTAAAAACAAAGTTGGACATAATATATAATAGTGTAACTAACTAGTGCTTGTCAAGCTAGATTTGACTGACAAAATAGATATCTGTGACAGAAAGCAAGATTTTATAGCACAGGATTCATTCTTTCCACAAAATGACAGTTTTGTTTCACAAAACAGATAAAATAACCATTCTGTGAAGCAACACTGTCAGTCACATTCCTGAACCAATAAGAACAAAGCTTATTGCCATATACAAACAAGATGAGAAGTGGCCAGCTCTGCTCCACATAACTAAGGCAAAGTATCTGACCTGCTATAGAGGGCGTCCTCTAATGTCCCCTGTGCTGATTAGTAATAAACATGAACAAACCTTTCCTAAAAGAGCTGCTGTTAAACACTACAGGTTCATAAATGGAAGTTTTTACAAATGGCTGAGAAATATAATGCTGCACTTATAATGATTGTAGAAAAAGAAAAGTATGCAAAACTTATATAAATATGATCATTTTAGGTGATATGGCTATTCTTATTGTAGTAACCTGCTTGTGTGGCCATTTTGGTTAAGGGCATTCCTGCTGTTTTGCCATTATCTTATGACTCACTCCTGTTCCTCTTCCTGTCTAAGCTGAGAGTAATAATGGGACAGGCCACACCCACCTGCCATCTTCTATTAAATGTACCAGAAGTTACTGTGCTTGTCTGGCTGCTTTGCCTGACTCTCAGAGTCAGTTATAAGTTTTGTATATAATAGTTAGACTCAAATGTCTCCTCCTAGCTGTAATCTTGCACCAATTAGCTTATAGTAGTCTCTTAATAATGTGCTTAGCTATAGTTCAACTACTACATAATAGATAGAGACTTGAGACTGATCATATGCATCACACATTATGTATAGTATGATGTGTAGGTTATATGAGCAGCCACTCCTGAGTACTGTGTGTAAACAAAAGGCTTCAGGACTTCAACTTCACCTCCTTTCATGAATTCGGGTCTTTTCACCGCTTCGGGACTTCAGCTTCGTCTTTTTGACACTTCCGCATTCTGTAATATGCAAAATGGCCGCACGGCTCGGGCGCTCGTAAAGTGGACCCGGCTCTTTGAAAAGTCCAGCACTTCTGGGCCCCCCTTCAGGCCCGGAACACTTGTCCCCCCTGTGCTGGCGGCCCTGGGCATGCATGTGACATGGGCACAGTTGTGCTCTCTGCTCTAGTGTTGTGCCCCCCTCGACCCACTATGATGTGAAAGGGTTAAGCACTGGGCAGCTAAGGGGATGGCATAATTAGAGTCTTTTGTTATAAATAAATATATATAAAGCATTGTATAGCTTGTTGCTTCTATATAAATAGATTATGATCCCCTAAAATTGTCCCTGCCTAAATGACCCCCTTTTGTTTACACACAGTACTCAGGAGTGGTTGCTCATATAACCTACACATCATACTATACAGAATGCGTGGACATGCACATGATCAGTCCCAAGTCTCTGGCTAAAGCTACTATGTAGTAGTTGTACTATAGCTAAGCACATTATTAAGAGACTAGTACAAGCTAATTGGTGCAAGATTACAGCTAGGAGGAGACATTGGAGTCTAACTATCATATACAAAACTTATAACTGTCTCTGAGAGTCAGGCAAAGCAGCCAGACAAGCACAGTAACTTCTGCTACATTTAATGCAATATGGCAGGTGGGTGTGGCCTGTCCCATTATTGCTCTCAGCTTAGACAGGAAGAGGAACAGGAGTGAGTCATAAGATAATGGCAAAACAGCAGGAATGCCCTTAACCAAAATGGCCACACAAGCAGGTTACTACAATAAGAATAGCCATATCACCTAAAATGATCATATTTATATAAGTTTTGCATACTTTTCTTTTTCTACAATCATTATAAGTGCAGCATTATATTTCTCAGCCATTTGTAAAAACTTCCATTTATGAACCTGTAGTGTTTAACAGCAGCTCTTTTAGGAAAGGTTTGTTCATGTTTATTACTAATCAGCACAGGGGACATTAGAGGACGCCCTCTATAGCAGGTCAGATACTTTGCCTTAGTTATGTGGAGCAGAGCTGGCCACTTCTCATCTTGTTTGTATATGGCAATAAGCTTTGTTCTTATTGGTTCAGGAATGTGACTGACAGTGTTGCTTCACAGAATGGTTATTTTATCTGTTTTGTGAAACAAAACTGTCATTTTGTGGAAAGAATGAATCCTGTGCTATAAAATCTTGCTTTCTGTCACAGATATCTATTTTGTCATTCAAATCTAGCTTGACAAGCACTAGTTAGTTACACTATTATATATTATGTCCAACTTTGTTTTTACATAATTCATTCTGTAAGTAACTCTGCACATAAGTGTGTCCGTTACATGGAGGTTATACATTTGTGAGACAGATTGCTTGTTAAACTGTACAGAATGGAGTTTGTGATATAATGACATCCTTTTGTGCACTAACCAGATTTTGTTTTCATTCTTTAATAGAAATAAGTCTTTTGTATATTTTTTTTCTCTGTGTATGGTCACAAATACTTATATAACATGAGAGACATTCATTCTGTGTATTAGGGATAGTTTTGTATACAGAATGTATTTGGGACAAACGGCACCCCATATAGGAAGGACTCTACAGCCTATACACAGTTGCAGGCACATGTGTTGGATTTGGGCGCTGAAACAAGAGAATTAGCATCTTATTAGCATCTCCGTCCCTATGCTCCAATCAGCTTTCGGGTGTGCCTGCAAATTGAGTCACTTTTGGTAGCCATAGACACACAGATCCGATCGTACGAATCGAGGATTCGTACGATTTTCGGATCGTGTGTGGGGTGTGTTCCGACATCTTTCGCCCGGCGGAGAACGGTGGTTTGGTCGACCGGTCAGGTTTGATTTTGACCCGACCGATCCCGCCGGAGCTCATGGCACATCGTAATCTGATTGTTCGGCCATACAGCCGAACAATCAGATTACCCCCGATATAGCCATGCCTGTTAATGGCATATCGGGGAAAGATCCGCTTGTTTGGCAACATCGCCAAACGAACGATCTTTGCATCTATGGCCACCTTAAGTTAGGCCAGGTATATCTGAAAGATGATCAGAGCATAGGGGCAGGCTGGGAGATGGAGAGTGGGAATATAATTTGTGGCAATAATCATTGGCACTGGTTGGCAATCATGGGGGGGTCTGTGTTAGGCAGATTAAAAAAAAACTAATAAAAAAAACCTAAAAGGTTGAACTTGATGGACGTGTGTCTTTTTTCAACCTTACTTACTACACCAGGAATATAAATAGAAGAGGGGCTAAGTAGAAAAGTAATAATAGCAATACATTTGCAGCGTCACAAATAGTTTTTTTAGTTGCTGGGCTAGTGAATCCTGTTTGAAAGCTGTAGGCTGAAGAATAAGGCCCCCTGTCTGGACTTCCTTTGTCAGAAAGTGACAACTCTAGAGTTATTACCTGTGCCACATGCAATGGAAGCTTAAGGAAATGAATGCATTGCTGAAAGATTGGTGTAGGTGCCACGTGCAGTGGCCAAAACTCAACAGGGGGCCCTGGCCTGGTGTTTGTAAGGTATAAGGAGGGAGTCGATTGGAAATGAGTAGATACAGTATTGTATAGGAACACTTTCGTTTAGCATAGGCAGGGTGAACAAAACAAAGCAGTATGTAAGCACTGGTACAGGCAAAGAAATGAGACTGGCAGCTCAACGAAATCTGGTTCAGAATTAGGAATGCCTACTGCTGAGTATGACAAGCAGGTAAATGGGCCTAAGAACTAAGATAAAAGACCATAATATATAAGGTAACCTGTTCAAACCCAGCAGAGGCTAAGATGCTGAATAATTCCTTACAGTAAGGAGGTGGGATTTTGGTGTCTGGAGAACTGGCTGGGCTAATTTTTCAAATGGCTACAGGCTATTTGCCAGGGATTGACTCCACTTGGTGCTTTGGGGAGAGGATGGCTAGAGAGTTTGAGGAGAGTTTAAACTAGGCCGGGGGGGGGGGGGGGCAGTGAGTAATTATGTGGAAGATTTAGATTAGAGAAGGATTTAGGCACAGTAAGGAAGATGGAGGTATTAGTAACAGAAATTGTATTTAAACAAAATTGTCACAGGAGCTCCCCATCTTGGATTTTGTTAGCAGTGTAATTGACACTCACATGGCTCAGTGTGCTCAAGGCAGTTATTTAGTAGCTAAGCAGAGAATGAGGTTTGTCTGTTATATGAGCTAATCCTACAAGGTTGATTATTAAAAAAAATGCAAATTGTGCTGGTTTCAGAGCTGCTATGTACTGTATTAATAATCTGAATCAGCCTTGTACTGTGCCATTTATATATATATATATATATATTCTATATATAAAGTATATTGCGAGCCACTCCCTAAGCTCAGATAACTGACACCCCATAGAAAATGTGCTATAAATCAACATAAGAGAAGATCGGGAGCCACCGGGTCCATCTTTGAAAGCACAGATCAGGGGCATAATCTGCACGCTGCCCCCCCCACCAGAAAAATATTCAGAGGGCTTGCCACTAATAGGGACTCCTATGCGCAAACCACACACCCCCCGTCAAAAGCGGCAGGGAGGGGGATTTCGGCACTGTAGAGGAAACGGAGCCTGTGGTCCTTTTCCTTTGGTCCCCCCCCAAGCGCAGGGTCTGCTTCCTCTATAGTTGTGCCAGTGGCACAGATCTTCCATACTAAAGGGCTGTCTGGTGCAGAACACCAAAACATAAAATACAACATCTGTCCTACTTGTTTAGTTAAGCTTTATTTCCCCTTTAAGAGACAACCCCTGTGCTCCTATTGCTGTATTATTGCATGGGCATCACTGTTTTTGACCTGTTATCCTTTAAAGGAAAACTATACCCCCAAAATGAATACTTAAGCAACAGATAGTTTATATCAAATTGAATGACATATTAAAGAATCTTACCAAACTGGAATATATATTTACATAAATATTGCCCTTTTACATCTCTTGCCTTGAACCACCATTTCGTGACTCTATCTGTGCTGCCTCAGAGATCACCTGACCAGAAATACTACAACACTAACTGTAACAGGAAGAAGTGAGGAAGCAAAAGGCAGAACTCTGTCTGTTGATTGGCTCATGTGACCTTACATGTGGTTTGTATGTGTGCACAGTGAATCTTACGATCTCAGGGGGCGGCCCTTATTTTTTAAAATGGCAATTTTCTATTTATGATTACCCAATGGCACATACTACTAAAAAAGTATATTATTATGATAATGGTTCATTTACATGAAGCAGGGTTTTACACATGAGCTGTTTTACTCAGTATCTTTTAACAGAGACCTACATTGTTTGGGGGGTATAGTTTTCCTTTAACCCAACTCAAAACCTACTTTCCTGCAGGAATTACAAATGGTTGAGGGAGGTGGACTAGCTATAGGTACTCCAAAAAGTTCAACTTTAGTAGAGAGAGAGAAAATGACCCCATCATACAGCTCAACCATCCCCTTTTCTTGTCTATAGAAGAAATGTATATTTAAAAAGTTAGATATCAGCACAATGTTTTTTTTCTGAAATATAAGGCTAGGGTGAAAAAATGTTTTCTTGGCATAAGGGCAGAACTAGGGTTAGGCAGAAGAGGCACATGCTTAGGGTGTAACAATGAAGGGGAGCTAGGCACTCCTGATCTGGGCATTTGTTCCTCTCACTGTGTGTCTACACAGCGTGTGCACACACCATCACACGCGCGGGAACTCCATCTGAGACATAGCCCCGGACTAGGGGCAGGTGACAGAGTAGGTCTAGGCATGTGCCTCTTCTGCCTACCCCTAGTTCCGGCCCTGCTGCTGCCCTTGACACAGCATAGATTTGTTCCTAAGTGGGGGGGGGGGAAGCACAGGAAAGTGAGGGGATATTAATATAGGGATATGTGGCAGAAAGAGATAAAGGGAGTCTGGCATTCCAGCCCACTACCCAACTGAAAGTTTACAAGCAAATACAAGGCTTCCTCTGCACTCAACCCATTATCATAATAATATATAAAACTCCCAAACTGTTTTAACCTTTTAGTTTTAAGTAAGTTAGTTGCAGGTAAAACGTAGTCCATGTTAAATCTATAATGAAGCAGTAGAATTCTTAATGAATCATAAAAAAGTTGAGTGTAGGACTGGCCATACCAGGAATGACTGATGTAGTTGGCCAGCTTGAAGAAATTGCAACATATGGACAAACAATCCCTATTTTGTTTGAAGGGGATGGCATTTTTTGGTAGCTAAAGGCACAAAATGTCTCAGTGTCTGGCTGTTAGCTAGGTACTACAAGGATATAAGAAACATCAGTATTTATTTTCTATTGTAACATCTGTGCGGCACTATGTGATTGGTGATGCTAATGTAGATAAACTGGCACCTAGTTGTACCTCTTTTCTTCATCATAATTTATTCGTATTTTGCCAGAAAATTACCCAGAGCTTTACATTAATTTACCCCTTTGGATTTCAAAAATATTACATTCTTGTCATTGTTTTTGTATCCTAAATATATTAAAAGTCCAGACGGGAAATTAACCAAAATCATGGTTGGAATAGGCAATATCCTTAATTGTTGTTAGTCCTGAGGGATTTATCTGTATTGCCAGTGGCCATACCAGCCATACAGTATATTCAGTTATTTTGCCTCATTTGATCCATAAACCACTGCTCGGTTGCTATGGTCAGCAAAGAACAGCTTGCTTGCTATGGTGGAGAACTGCAGATCAAGAAAAACACAGACAAAGACAGGTGGTTCTTACCAGATTATTGCTTTAAATGGAGATGGATTGCATGGGAACGGTATGCTATAATGCAGAAAATAACACATATCCAATAATACACATGACACCATATCTTAGTTGGAGATACAGAAAATAACACAACCAATAATACACGACACCATATCTTAGTTGGAGAATGGCCGCAGCAGAATTTATTAGTAGATTTTTAAACATACCATGTACTTTCCAAATACATAAAACTAGCCAGCCCAATTCCTTCATTGGGTAGCCTATCCCAATAGTTCCGCCTTTTCATTCTTCCGGCCAGGAAACTACTTATATAACAAACTTAAATTTTTCCTCCAGCTGCGACAATAGTTTTATTTATTTATTTTTTAAAACTTTATTAACAACATATACTCAATATATTACACAACTGGGTGGGTGGGTGCAAATCTGGACAGCATGTTGACGATCCTCCTCCTTCACCGATCTTCGCCAACTGACAGGTAAGCTAGCCGCGAACCGGCTTTTATACCCCTTCCTTTAGGTCACGTGATTGCTAACCACCAATCACCTTTCTTTTCTACTCAGCTGTCGCCCGGGACCTTCAATCAAGCCAGGGACTTCGCTGACTGCAATTTCTACCTCAGGTAAGCATATGAACTTAACCTTTTTCTTTTACAGCAACCTTCCCATGCTTGCTATAAGTGTTAGGCACACTTAAGCTTACATTCAGATTAATAATAGATCATGCTATGATCTATTATGGCCACATCAAGTCCAGTATTTTTTATTTTTTCATGCACAACATGTTACAAAAAGAAAAGTAAGGATAAGGATTGGTGAGCATAAAAACTCAATTACAAACTCCGACCCTATGGAAATCGAAACCCCCCCCCCCCGTAGGTATACATTTTTTTTGAACACAGGCACAATAGTGCAAGTTTAAGATGGCAGGTACTAGAGAAGGTAAAAATGCTAAAACAGAAAGCAAATGCTTCTACAATGTGAAGCAATGTGGATCGATACCCTGAACACATTGGAAACATGGGGTTTGAATGATGCTTTCAGTTATTAATGCTTTTTGTAACATCTGTTTTCCATTATAGAACAAATACTTACTATGACTGAACATTACATAGGGTAGGAGAATGAAACTTACTTTGAATCATTTTATACTGCTTGTATACTATGTATTGTATTTTTTATGAGAACACTGTATTTGACTCATATACTATGTATCTGTATTTGAAGGTGCATTATCGGAGCAGGCCACAAGATGGCAATGCTCTGTTGAGAAAATCTGTAACATATATTCTTATACATCTGGCCACGTGTTGTAGCCGACACACTTGTTGGTGTATAGGGGTGGATAAATGGTTTGGGTCAGTTCACATTGAGACAAACACCTCATGAAGGATATGTATATCCGAAACATGTTAAAATAAAACAATATTGGACTTGATGTGATTCTCCAGAGTGAAGTTTATGTTGATCTTGGAAGTTTGATGGTCTTGGCGGTGCCATTACTCCATAGAGATGAATCGTTACAGACTAAACTGCGGGAGGATATCACAAAAATTTTTAAACTAACCAATCGCACTGCATTTCCACAGTACTACACTACAGTAAAACTAATACAGTTTAGTGATTGGACACCAGATAGTAAAATGTTGATCTTCTAACTGATCCAATTCTCATTTTTAAGTTGGGAAAGTTTTTTTGGAGCTTGAGGTAATTTTTTTTGGATCAGCTAGAAGGTAAGAGCATCTGTTAACAAAATATGCTATGTATAATGTATGTACAATATATGTATAATAAAATCCTCTAACCGGAATTAGCTAGAGAACCATACACTGTATATGTAGAATTGACATTATCTCCCATGTGTTTGTGGATACAATCATAACGTTATGAGCAGCATGTTTCAAAACAGAAGAGTAACCATTAATACAGACAGATCTTAGAAGCTGCAAATTTTAAGGGCAGAGACACACGCTGCGATTCAGGGAGATTAGTTGTCTGGCGACTTCGGGGCGATTAATGTCCCCGAACTGCCTCCCCTGCCTTCTCGCCGGGTAGAATGTAATGACTCATGAGGAAACTTCAGTGCTCCCAGTGCCATTCTACCCAACAAGAAGGCAGGGGAGGCAGTTTGGGGAGATTAATCGCCCCAAAGTCGCCAGACGACTAATCTCCCTGAATCGTAGCGCGTCTCTGCCCTTAAGGGCCCTTCTCCAAAATAGAAGAAGAGTAGATTTGTCGCCTGTCGACTAATCTCCCTGAATCACAGCGTGTCTCTGCCCTAAAGCTCTTCTGGATAGTGACTTAGGAGGGTAGAGATCACACTGCTTATTTTTGCCATGAGTGCCAGTCAGTGTAAAGATGCCTGCTGGCCATTCATTTAAATAATATAATTTATATATGAAAGAAAACCTTTCTTACTCTATACTTTGGGAAGAACCCAGAGTATCTTCTTGGGGGAAAGATTAATCTTCTGTTTACAGGGGGCAATGAACTCTTTATGACATGTCAAGAATGCATATCTTGAGCTTTCTACTTAATGTATATAAGGTCAGTATACTCATAAAGGTGTCAATTACAAAATACTTTCTTTTTCTAACAGCATGTATATCATTGTATTTTACAGCCTCCACAAATAGTTTCTCCTGTAATTTGCCTCAAGAGGTTAAGTCTGAGCAACAGATCATCCATGGAAACATGATAAAGACACTAGATACTGATTTAGGATCTTCTGTATGTTAAAGATCATGTGAAGAAGGCAGCTCAGGGTAAACAAGAACTCCTCTAATATTCTATAACAGTAAGGGCACATTTACTTAGCTCGAGTGAAGGATTAGAAGGAAAAAAACGTAGAATTTAAAGTTTTTTTTGGCTACGATTCGAACTAAAAAATGGTTTGACTATTTGACCATTTCGATAGTCTAAGTAATGTGTCTTTAAAAAAAACTTCGACCACCTACTTCGCCACCTAAAACCTACCGAGCACCAATGTTAGCCTATGGGGAAGGTCCCCATAGGCTTTCCTAGCAATTTGTGATCAAAGGAAAATCGTTTGATCGATGAATTAAAATCCTTCAATCGTTCGATCGAACGAATTGCGGTAAATCCTTCGACTTTGATATTCGAAGTTGAAGGATTTAACTTCGACCCATAGTAAATGTGCCCCTAAATGTCCAAAGATGAAATATTGTACCTGAAGCTAATAACATTTTTAATTATGGGGCCAAGGCAGGAGGCCTGGCTAAAATCAGTAAACATCAAGACTGAGTACTAAGCAAAGGCATGGGAGCAATGTAATTTATAACTGAATCTAATGTGAGCAAGAGGCAGAGAAATCCATTTTTTGATCAAAATAAAAAAAAGACATCCATAACTTTAAAATAAGCTTTAATTTGTATTTTTCCTGAAGTGCAGTTGTCATTGTAAACAAAGCAAGTTATTACAGATCTCCAGCAGGACATGTTTGATGTGTTTATATCATATGGAACATAATCAGTTTCCAAACCATAATGAAGTCATTTGATTCTGCTGGTCTAACATTGTCCCCTCTAGTCATTGACAGAATCATTCTTTGTAAACCTGAAAGAGACGAGCTGTACAGAAGCCAAATACACAGGCCTACGTGGAAATATGAAGCAGAAAGAAAATGCATCACTAAAAAATATACGTAGCCCCAATGCATTAGAGCACAGAGATGAGCTATTTATATGCCTTCTGGAATAAATTACTGAGCAAAAAGACAAAAGATGATGACAAGTATTTGTCACCTATGTATAGAAGAGGTTTCTGTCACTAAAGCAGCAGGATCAATTAAGAGCTCAAACATACATTTACTTTTTAATGATGGATTCCCTTTAAAAACCAAACTGCTTCTATAGTGTCAGTATTAAGCCTTCATTAAAGTGGCACATTTTTCTTTTCGTATGGGTTAAAGAGATCCTTTGGTTCTGAAATGCTGAAAAATAGGGCCTCTTATTTCCAGCTCCAGTGATATTTTCAGGGGGGTGTTGGTTTAAGAAGTTTGAGACTTGGACTCATTTCTGCAGTCTGCAACAACAGAAGTGTGTTAAGAGCCAGACTGACATTTTCCTATGATAGATATGATCATGTTAGTAGTAGAGCTAATAAAGAATAGATGCACTATTTTGTTTTTAATCCCCCAGCCCTAGGAATGAGCTGGAGTACAATACTCCAATTTATAGAAGTGTTATGCCACCCTCAGCCCAAGTGACAAAATTGTCTCTCTTTGCTTTATGTGCTCCCTGGCCAATCCACCCTCAAATGTGGCATCATTTCCAGGGTCATGTGGCACATGTCAACTCATGTGACTTCTTTATTAGGGCCAGCTCAGGCAGATGTGGTCTACCCAACAATACTTGTATATATTATATATTTAACTGAAAGTACCATTGGACTGGGGGGGGGGGAACAAAAAAAAAAAAAAACAATAACACACCCCTTCTTTACTAGTGATGCTTACATTGAGCCTCTCAACTACTGCAATATGTCATAATATGTCAGGAATATGTTTGGAATAACACTGACAATGGAGAGATTTGACACTACTTATTCCATCTCTCTGCCACTGGTGCTCCTGTTGAAATACCAGTGCAAAAATAATTGCAAGAGGAGCACAAAGGAGTGATTATTGCTTGAAGCCCCTTGTGTGGACATATCCATGTAATAGAAATCCAGAGGGTTTTATAGGATAAAACAAAACATCCAGTGGCACACAGGCATTAATAAGAATTCTAGATATGGAATCTAAATAAGCAAAGGCATTGTGGGACAAGAAAACAAAACTGGAACCTGGACTAGAGTATCTGAGCCAAAGAGCTGTATTGCCAGTTTGAGCATTTCTAATTGGAGAAGACGGTATGCAGATTTAGTTGGAGTGCTAAAGTAATAAGTGAATTCCTTTACAATATCACAAAGTCCATGTATGATGAGCTTGCTTGAGCTGCAAGCCACAAATGCCATTCTTTGGTGATCCAACCTAAAACAAGACAATGGGACTAATTTACTAACAAAGGTGACAGTGCAGTGACAAACTGCAATCAGATCTTTTTCTATGGTAAATGGATTGAGGCAATTTTTATACCTAAGTAAGTAAAACTTGCCCCAATAAGTCAAGTTTACTAAAATAAGTGCTAAATAACACTAGTGCAGGTACCCATTGAAACCAAATAGACCACTGATTTCATTCTTTTAACGTTTTAACACTAGTTGACTCGCCAAAGTGTGGCGCTTGTAGGAACCTGCACTAGCAGAATTCGGCAAACATGTTAATAATAAAAGATCACTTTAAGAATCTAATTCACAAAAGTGCTGCTATGTCACCTAGGGTAAATGTATGGACTATACAGTTGAAAAATGCAAACAATCAATGCTTAATTGCCCTTTATAGGTACAATTATAATAAGCCAGGAATGGGAAATATGACATGACACAGTACTGATGAACGAATGAATAAGCAGCCAACAGTCTCATACACAGTCAGTAAGTCTCACAAGAGACGTTCTACATAAGACTTGCACAATATTTTCAGTGGTTGGTCATATCTACGAAGTAAGATTAAGCAGAGCATTTACAAAAGTACATTTACAAATACAATGTGAAAACATCTCAGCTACAAAAATGGCAGAATGGGAATTCAGATGGAAAGGAGTAATCTCTCTAATTCCGAACACAATATTCTGCCATTAATATTTCCTATGGCTCTACTAGGTATTACTGCAGAAACCTTCCTCCTCCCGACCCCCTAAATTTAGTGGAGAAATTTTGTACTCAATTAAATGTTTTTTTTTTTTTTTTTTTTTTAAAGTAACAAATACCAGCAACCCCACCAATATTCCCTGGTTGTCCAAAATGAACTTCACAGTCAAGGAAACCCCCACCAGCCATACAGGGATGTCCTGCAGTAAAAGCTAGTGTATTCTAACAGGAGAATGATACAGTCTGTATGTTGAACTGCTCATTATGATGAAGTCCATAACGAAGAAAAAACATCACTGAGTAGAAATGTAACACCGTTGGTGCTCATGTCTAGTGGAGGCAACAGGCTCTGCTTCAAAACGAGGCCTGTGGTGATTGGACACGAATAGAGGCAGCATAATTTTATATTGGCTTACAGTTTCCTTTTGCATTTAAATATATAATAGAAACCTAAGACTGCTCATTAAATTAAAGAAAAATAACTCATTGTGTTGTCTACCAATAGGTTTGATATGGAAGACTAATTTTGGAATGTAAGTTAAAGGTGCACATATATGCATACAGGCTGGGTGTATGCATGAGTGTGTGTGTATCCCTACAAACTTGTATTTGTGTATCTATTTGTTATATATATCTATATATATTATATGTATGTACCCAGCTATAAAGGATCATACATTCTGAGGTTAATGAAAAACCTATAATTGTAAGATATGGCTTTGGAATAGTCACCAATACGTTTCAAATCAAAAATCTGATATTTGAAACTTGACTGGAACTCTATTGGAAAATATATACTTAAAAATAAAAATGAAGGAAAATGAAAGTCCGGTGGTTACCTTCATCCAAACAAAAGTGAGAAGAAAAAAAAAAAGAAGAAAAGAAATGTACATACTAAGAACATGTTCCAGATTAACTAGGTGAAACAGTTACTCTCATTCTGGGAGCTGGAACGCGGCAGAGCTGCTTGTTTAAGGTTTTATGTCTGCAAAGACAATAGGAGTTAAGATACAGGCACAGTCCAGTTTGATGGAGCAAAGCACTCCAATAAGGCAGCATCCCTCACAGAAGGACACATCGGAAAAAACTGCTCTTCTTTTGCTGGTCTTGGGTGATTTTGACTCCTTGGTTACTGCCTTGAGGACTGTTCCCCTCCTGAAATATAAACAGATACAGCTAATGTGAACATTAGAAAAGGCAAATCATTTTAATGCACAGATGCAATTGCTGGTTTTTATACGACTTCCACTTACGATGTCCTACAGTAGTAGAACTCAATCCTTGCTCATTTACTGGTCATTAGTGACACTGAAATCTTTTATCCATAAATGAGAACAAAGAAAAAGGTCAGCAAAGAAGAATGCCTGTTTTCTTAAGGCACAGACTTCAGAATTTGAACAAAAGAAGAAAACGAAAAACTGTTGGCCAGAATAAAAAGAATGTCCTGCACACTTGCTGACTTTGCATGTATAGTACAGATACGGGATCTGTTATCCAGAAAGCTCCAAATTACGGAAAAAAACATCTCCCACAGACTCCATTTTATCCAACTTATAAAAAGTATTTCCTTTTTTTCTGCAATAATAAAACAGCACTGTGTGCTTGATCCAAACTAAGATATAGTCAATCCTTTTTGGAAGCAAAGCCAGCCTATTGGCTGGAATTGTTCAGTATAAAAATAAAAACTGGGTAAATAGATAAGTCTGTGCAAATATTTTTTTTTTCTAATATAGTTAGTTAGGCAAAAAATGTAATGTATAAAGGCTGGAGTGACTGGGTGTCTAATATAATAGCCAGAACACTACTTCCTGCTTTTCAGCTCTCTTGGTTTCCACTGACTGGTTACCCTGGTGACCAGTCAGTAACCAATCAAAGTCTTGAGGGGGGGGGCACATCGGCCATAACTGTTGCTTTTGAATCTGAGCTGATTGTTGAGGATCAATTACAAACTCACTGAACAGATATGTCCCATGTGGCCCCCTTTCAAGTCACTGACTAACTCAGAGTTATAGAGCTGAAAAGCAGGAAGTAGTGTTCTGGCTATTATATTAGTCATCCAGTCACTCCAGCCTTTATACATTACATTTTTGCCTAACTAAACATTTTTTATTGTGCACAGACTATTTTCCAGTTCTTATTGTTACACTGAACTGTTCCTTTACGGTATGAAGGTCTTATTTACATAACGATCTGTTATCCGGAAAACTCCAGGTGTCAAGCATTCTGGATAACAGGTCCCATATCTGTATATAGTAGTGCGGGTATGGGATCAGTTATCTGGAAGCCTGTTATCCGGAAAGCTTCTAATTAGATCTTAGTTGATCCCAACTAAGATATAATTAATTGGAAGCAAAATCAGCATGTTGGGTTTAATATTTACATTATTTTTTTACATGAGTAGACAAAGTATGAAGATCCAAATTATGTTATTTGGAAAACCCCAGGCCCCAAACATTCTGGATAACAGGTCTCATATCTGTACAGTATGTATAAAGAGGTACAGTATATTTGCATATCTTGGCATTGTTATATCTTAAATATTAGACTTTAATAATATGTGGTATTAGACATGCCTTACTTTAACTCACTCATTTGAATACATCTATCATGTCCTGATGCACTTTAACATCAGATTATGTTCTGCTAAATTATATTGGTAACTGGATTTGCTTATACAGGTATGGGATCCATAATCCAGAAATCTCCAAATTATGGAAAGGCCATATCCCATAATAAAACCTTAATAAAATAATTTACATTTTTGAAAACAATTGAAACTGTATTTTCTTTTTCTCTGCAATACTTGATTCCAAATAAGATATAATAATACATTATTAAAGGGTTTAATTTAAACTATTTGTTTTGGAAGACTAAAGGTAAGGAAATTCAAATTATGGAAAACCCCAGGTCCTGAGCATTCTGGATAACAGGTCCATGCCTGTATTTAAAATTGAAGGTGCAGGGACCACCCTTCTGTGTTGCTCACCTTAAAATTAACTTGTAATTTACAGAAAACAATATTATTCTAACATGAATTACAATTGGACTGACTAGAAACATAAACAATGAAAAATAAGAATAAAATTGTTGCCTTTAAGTCAGTCTGGCTTTTCATAATGGATTGCAGGCTGGAAAGAGGCAGAATAGGAAGCCTAATAGCTTGAAAACCATTAACATAAATATATAAATTAAAGACCAATTGAATATTTGCTAAAACTAGGTCTATCTACAACATATTAAAGTTTATATAAAAGGTTAACTTCCTCTTTAGCATTCCCTGTTCCTCTGTTGGAAACATGAATGTGTTGCACAAACGCACAGCATTAAGGATTTACAAAAATACTTTATGGATGATTAATTTATGAATAAACAAATCGGCCATGCAATTTGCATATATTATATACATATATATCGACTGTACAAGGCACATACAATCAGATTAATGTAATCAACTGACACATTTTTATTACTCCATAATCTTATCAATGTGTTTAATGTTCAGTAAGTGTAATGTTCCTGTCTCTGGTGTTTCAATTTGGCAGCTCAGTGATCCAGGAGAATTTTGGACTGATACAATTTGCTACATTTAGGGGCAGATCTATCAAAGGCCGCGGTGAATTTTCAAATAAAAAAAATCGAATTTTCGAGCTATTTTTTGTTTACTTAGACTAGGTAATAGTCCAAATTCGTTTAGAATTAGAAAAAAATTAAAAACTTTGAATATTGAAATTTATCATGTACTGTCTCTTACAAAATTCGACTTCGACCATTCGCCATCTAAAACCTGCCAAATTGCTGTTTTAGCCTATGGGGGACCTCCTACAACCTATTTGAAGTCAATTGGTGGACTTTGAAAAAACAAAGTTTTTTTTGGGGAAAAAACTTTGAATCGAACTCGATCGAATGCGCTATTTCTTCGATTCGCGCGATTCAAATTCATCGAATACGGACCCATTGGATCGAAAACTGACCTATTCGACCAAAAGAAAAAAAAATTCGACTTCATTTCGATTGGTCTTTTTGAATTCAAATTTTGAAGTTTTTTTCAATTCGAAATTCGACCCTTGATAAATATGCCCCTAAGTGTAATGTTCCGGTCTCTAGTGTTTTAATCTGGCAGCTCCGTGATCCGGGAGCATTTTGAACGGATACAATTTGCTACATTTAGTTGATACATTTAGTCCCACAATCTGGGACCCACTGAATTATATATTTACACATAATTGGCAAAGCACACACAAATTGCAGCAAAGTGTAGCCCTCATATCAACATGTATGCAAAAGTATTGGGTTGCTATAATGAAACTTTTGAGAACCATTGAAACATATTTAATAAGCAATCAAATCTCATGAAAATTTAGCAAGAATCTTTGAAAGCCTAAATAATAAACAAGAAGCTCTAATATTAACAAGAACAGGCTTGTTAAATGAATAGCAAGTTGAGGCAAAATTCTCTTTCCTTTGATCTATGAAGTTCCACTCTATCCCTCGATAAAAAGGAAGAACAAGCTAGGGAACCCAGACCAGGGTGGGAGAGTGAGAAAAGTGGTAAATGGCTGCTTTTCAGCACCAATATCTGGAACAAGAGCACAAAGCAGCCATTAAATGTTTGTACTTACCATTCTCTTGTCCATTTTTGCTTTGATGTCCCTTGCCAATGTAAAAAATGCCTGTAAAAAGATAAAAGAGCCTGCTATCAAAAGCAATTTTTCTTTTAATCTCTTGCCTATATATTACAAGTACTAGCCAACAATAAACAGGCACTTTGTGAATCTCCCTTTATAGAAGGACAATTTGTCTGAAGGTGTCTGAAGTAAAAGTGTAGGTTTCTTAAGAACATTCAAAAAACCCAACTAAAATGTATTATTGGCCCTTAAGGAACAAATACACAGATCACAACAAATTTCCCTTTAAATTGAAATATTGATTCTTTTTGGTTTAAAGTAACCCTACTTTTCTACCTCTTTGAGTTCCACAGTTTAGTCAAGGACACCTTAAAGTAAACTTTTAATATGTTATATTCTAAGCAACTTTTCAATTGGTCTTCCATTATTTATTTTGTATAGTTTTTTTAATTATTCGTCTTCCTCTTTTGACTCTTTCCAGCTTTCAAATGGAGGTCACTGACCCCATCTAAAAACAAATATTCCACAAGGCTACAAATGTATTGTTATTTGATTGCTGAAACTACAAACTGAAGAGCTGATGAATAAAAAGCTAAATAACTCAAAAACCACAAATAATAAAAAACTAAAACCCCAATAGCAAATTGTCTAAAAATATCTCTGCATCATACTAAATGTTAAAGGGATACAATCATGGGAAAGCATGTTTTTTTTCACAATGCATCCATTAATAGTGCTGCTCCAGCAGAATTCTGCACTGAAATCCATTTTTCAAAAGAGCAAACAGATTTTTTTTATATTTAATTTTGAAATCTGACATGGGGCTAGACATATTGTCAGTTTCCCAGCTGACCCCAGTCATGTGACTTGTGCTCTGATAAACTTCAGTCACTCTTTACTGCTGTACTGCAAGTTGGAGTGATATCACCCCTCCCCCCCAGCAGTCTAACAACAGAACAATGGGAAGGTAACCAGATAGCAGCTCCCTAACACAAGATAACAGCTCCCTGGTAGATCTAAGAACAGCACTCAATAGTAAAAGCCAAGTCCCACTGAGACTGATTCAATTACATTAAGTAGGAGAAATAACAGCCTGCCAAAAAGTAGTTCCATCCTAAAATGCTTGCACAAGTCAAATGACTGGGGGCAGCTGGGAAACTGACAATATGTCTAGCCCTATGTCAGATTTCAAAACCGAATATAAAAAAAACAAACTTTTTGGTCTTTTGAGAAATGGATTCCATTGCAGAATTCTGCTGGAGCAGCACTATTAACTGATTCTTTTTGAAAATAACATGATTTCCGATGACAGAATCCCTTTAATTTAAAGCTGAAAAAAAAATTTAATAAAATAATTAGAATTTTTTGTTTTCCTTTTTCCCTGTAACAACAGAACAGTACCTTGTACTTGATGGTAACTAAGATATAATTCATCCTACTGTTTTACTAATTTTTTTCATGTTTGGGCTTTTCGTTATTTAGCTTTTTATTCAGCAGCTCTTCAATCTGCAGTTTCAGCAATCTGGTTGCTAGGGTCAAAATTACTCTAGCAGCCATTGATTTGATTGAAAGATGGGAATATTAATAGTAGAGGCCTGAATAGATGAGTAATCAAATGTAGCAATAACAATAAATTCAAAAACAAAGAAAAAAAAGAAGGCCAATTCAAAAGTTGCTTAGAATTAGCCCTTCTATAACATACTAAATGTTAACTTAAAGGTGAACCACTCCTTTAAGAGGTAAGGTATGGAGATCAACATTACAGAAAGACCCCTTATCCAAAAAAAAAAAAACAGAGATCCCAAGCATTTTGGATAATAATTTCCTGTACTTATTTCCTATAGCAAAACCTAGGACTATATGGTTTGCTGAACACTAAAAAAAAGTGAAAGTAAAACTTTAAAAAGTTTCCTTTTAAGCCAACTATAATCTCACGATGACTGTATCAACAAATTTCAGCATTTATCCACATCATACATTTCAGCTAGTGCCACACACTACTGCAGCCTGTTGCATATGTATATCCTCCTCACAAATAGTAATGAATGCTGGGATCTTGGTGTTCCTCTAGTGAAGAGTTTACACTCAATTATGTTGCTTGTCTCAGCCAAAAGTTGAACAAAATACAGATAATATCATGCAAAATGAAGAGAATTTTCAGTACGGAGTACGGTAGGCCACTGATCCTGACCAATATCCATGTGCCAGTTATTGGGCAGTTTGGAAAATACTATCTAGCAGTGCATCTTATTTGCTAGTATATTTTACATCAGATGTGGAAGTAAAGAGGAGCTGCAGCTCCTCCCATAGCAACCTAATTTTATACAGTAAATAGTGCAAATAAATTGCGCAGTGCTTTCCAAAGACTATTCATCATTCCCTGCACTAGTGGAGCAGACAGTTTAAGTAACTAACATGCAAGCGCACACATATTTACTTTATCATAAGCAATGAACCTTCCTATATGTAACTGAATAGGCATTTGCTTTTAAGTCCATGGAGTGTTAGCAACTATTAATTGTAACAGCTGCCTTTAAGGAAACTCAGGGATTCTGCTCAGCAGGGACAAAGATAAGAAATGTTTCAAGTAAATGTATAAATTTAGAACAGTTATAGAGTCAGCGACCCCCCCGCCCCGAGCTGCTTTTGAAAGACACAAGAAGGTGAAAAATTAAACTTTACACTTCAATATTAGCAAAACTGTCACAAATATAAAATAGAAAGTAATTGGAAAAAGTCTTTATTGCTGAAAACAACTGAAAAAAGTGTTTGAAGGTGAAAAACCCCTTTAACAGACACGGACTGCTAGCACCAACATGTTATACAGCACTATACAGACACTGTTCATCATTCACATCTCATAGCAAAGCTTACAATCTAAAGTTCCTACCATGCAAAGGCGTAGAGGCCCATTTATCAAAGGTCGAATTTCGAATTCATATGAATTTTTTTTAAATTCGTATACACTCACAATTGGACTGGGAGGTTATTTAAGAAAAATTTGAATGTCTAATATTCGATCTAATGGTTTCCGACCTGAAAATTTAAATCGTATTCAATTTGTACCAATCCAGTTTTTCTCCCGAAAAAATGTCAGGAAGGCTATTAACATCTCCAAATGGCTCAAACGGACCTCTGCCATTGACTTGTACATGCACAAGTAGGTTTTAAGTGGTGAATATTCAAATCAGGACTGTTTCCATGGTCGATGTGTGATAAATCTCACATTCAAATTTACATTCGAATAGGGGGATAAAAATTCAAATGTGTAAATTTTGACACTTGAAATTTGAATTTACTATTCGACCCTTGATAAATTTGCCCCTTAGTGTCAATTTACCTGCCTGTTTTCTTATTTCAAGTGTGTGAGGAACCCAGAGGTAGCTAGAGTTTAGTAAATTGCCCTCTTACTGAATTAAGGATGGCCAGTTTACTTACATTTTCCACGTTGATATTAGCCTTAGCACTTGTTTCCATGAACTTAATTCCATATTCAAGGGCCAGCTGAAATATAAACAGTGTAAGCAATGGTAATTCAAGGCAAATGATGTTTTGTTAAAGGGGATGCATGTTATTAATGGATTAAAGGACAATGAACCTGCCAAAACAACAATCCTGTCTTGACCGCAATTTACATTTATTAGAGCTACCTGTAGGAAAATAATACAATATCACTATATACCATATTGATTCCACTGACGTCATAAATCACCCCAGTGTCTTTAATTTTCAGATGTTCCAATCTCGTCATGTGTGAGGTCTAGGTCTGATTACAGTGTGCATTATGCATAGGACATCAGCCAGGCATTTAAATTTGGGCGAATTACTTTAAAGAGATGCAGAACAAAGGTATATATTTGGAATAATTGGGAAGTGGTTATGCACTATTTTACTCCCCTTAAGAGACGATCAAGTGTCATACTCAGAGTTGTAGTTATAAAGCATCTGTAACCAAATGCAGCCCCACAGCTTCTTCCTTATTCACCGCTAGAAGGGATTTAAAGTTCAGGTACCTAAACGTCAAAACTATTAAATAACTCACCTTTTCACCCTTCTCTTTGGAAACTTGTCGCTTTTCATTCACATCGCATTTGTTCCCAAGGACCATCTTCTCAACATCAGAGGATGCATGCTGGAAGGCAAAGAGAAAGTTAAACATTTACATTTACGGCAAAGAGCGACCAAAGGATTATTTTCTTTGCATCTGGTTAATCAGGCATGTTGAACACTCCCACAAACCCATGGCCAGCTCTAGATATGACTGTTGGAACAAAAAATTCACATCGACAGATTTGCTGCTAAAAGGCAAAAATCTTTATTTTTAATAACCACATCGCTATTGATAAGTCATGCTACAGGTACTTGCACACGAGTGAAAGCAAGTACCAGCATCTGAATAAAACAAATAAATACATACCTCTTCAATGTTTCTGATCCAGTTTTTAATATTGTCAAAGGATTTTTCATTGGTGATATCATATACCAACATGATTCCCTGAAAGAAATGTTTCCTTATGAGATGATATCCAGCAGTGGTAACATACAAAGAAAGTACAACTTGTATATTTTATTCTAGTTTAGAAAATACTTCGTTTGAACTATTTTATGAATAAAATGTGAGTACTTTGTGTATTTTTATGCATACACTTATTTATATGGTACCACCACCAAAGGTTTAAAACCCCATCAGCATCCAGCACCTAACTGATAAATGTAGAGGTGCAGGTTGAAGTCTGTGTCACATTTACTGCATTGCTGCCATATTTAACAAAATCTTCCACTGAATGTCACATGAGTGACTATAGAACAAGCCAACCATGTTGGAAAATCTGTATTTAAATAACAGGTATGGGGGTCCCATGAGATTTTAGACAATGAATGTGGTTGGGGAGGGGGGAGGGGGTAAAGGGCTCCTGCATAAGTGGGAATACACTTAAAAAAGGAGGGTGGGGTTAGGTTTCCTTTAAATTGTAAGGACTATTGTAGGTCAGTATAGTAGGTCAATTAGCTTGAAAATATTATACAGTGCTGCTTAAAATCATTACTATAAAAGCTTATAGGAGTCCCCTGGTTAGCACTGATCCCTCACAGTATGTCTTTACTATGCTTGCATGGGTTTCCTCCACATGCCTCTAATTAAACTGATGCCTATTGTCTACAGCAGGGGTCCCCAATCTTTTTTTACTCGTGAGCCACATTCAAATGTAAAAAGAGTTGGGGAGCAACACAAGCACGAGAAAGTCCATGGGGATGTCAAAATATGATTGGCTGTTTGGTAGCCCCTATATGGACTGGTAGCCTACAGGAGGCTCTGCTTGGCAGTACACCTGTTTTTTTTATGAAACCAAACCTTGCCTTCAAGCCAGAAATTCAAAAATAATAATCTACATTGAGGCCCTGGGAGCAACATTCAAGGGATTGGTGAGCAACATGTTGCTCCCTAACTACTGGTTGCTGACCACTGGTCTACAGTCTTGCAATATAAAAACTTCAAATACACTTCCCTATTGCTCTCTTTGCAAAGGGTGCCAATGGGCTAACTGCCCCCTACCATACAAAGAACAGCAAAGGGCAAGATAAAAAATAACCCAACTTCTACCCAGATGTATCTTATTCTGTCCTGAGCACTATTGATCCTGATCTTCCAGCTCTGTCAGCATTACTGAGGTTATTTTAGAAAAGGAACAGAGACTTCATTATATGGGAACCCACTGCAAGCACAACTTACCTGCCCTGTAATTTATTCTAGGAGATCATTTTTGTTTGTGTGGTTACAAAATAGGTGGGGGGGGGGCTTAATAACTAGCTTCCTTAACTACTGTTTTACAGTCTGGGAAAAGCAAATCATAGCATGACACTATACTGGCCCACTGTTAATAAAAACTGTAATGCATCTCATTTAATGGATATTGTTCTGTATGTGTTTTGAGGGTTTAAAAAGTGCTAAGTGGCAGCCTTAGTATATTACTTACCATCGCCCCTCGGTAATAAGCAGTGGTGATTGTACGAAACCTTTCCTGTCCCGCGGTATCCCTAGAATTGTAAAAAAACAGTTATGCCCAAACAATAATGCAGATTCAGAACAAGGAAGGGGGTTGTTATGGGTTATGATGAGAACCTTGCCTTGTACAGCATTTTTGTTAAGTTTCAAGGGTAAGTATTCAACAGTTGCGGCGCATTTTGAGACCCTGAGAATCACTACAAAGTTAATGCTGCTGGTGAACATTTTCCAGTTTTAACATTTGCCTGACAGAGGCTACTTGTGCATACAATTGTAGCCAAAAAGAGGCGTACTATAGATATTGCTTCTGCTATGGAGTCATAATGACAAAAGGTCACGTCATTGCCCAAAAAGGTAAACTATTAACAAGAAATAACTGTGTCTCAAAATTCCTACTTCTATCATGCGCCCTAAAATATATTAGTCCATTATGCCAAAAACAACCTTTCTTAAGACTAGGCAAAACAGCATAAAAACCATAACTGGTCATTTGTGCCTACTTCCTTCAGTATCAGAATGAACAGCAACCTTAATAGTAACCTTAATATTAAAGAAGGAATTGGGAAAGCTTAAGAGCAGCCGATATCCTCCTACTATAGCTTGAACAGTCTGTTCCCGATCTCCCTATCCACCAGGTAAAGGCAAAGTGAATGCAGGGCAACCTGAAAGGCTGAGTTTCAGATAACATAACTATGACAAATAAAGCATAAAAAGCTTATTCACAGCAAAACCTGAAATTAATTAATTTTCATGCCGCAATTCCTTGTGGATAACCAAAACCTGGAAAACCAGGATCATTGTATACTCTGCTACTTCATGATATTTTAGTCCCAAATAATATTTAGTGTGGCATAACTAAATAACCTATGTAATGTACATGCAGCCTTTGTGCATATATGTGCATATATACACACAGAATACATCAAAGGAACCTGGATGAATTAAGGCCAACTCAAACTGTATGTATCTAAAAAAGACGTCTTCCCATCTCTGAATGTGGCCCTTCTTGTCTTTTTACCAACACTATTGATGGCATGACCATTAATTCCTTCTTTTCCAAACTGACAGAACACTGATCCAGGCACTTATCCTATCCTGTTTAGACTAATCTCCTACTAATGGGTCTCCCAGAGTGACTCCCACCTCTAGCCACTGCAGTTAATTTTAAACTGTTTTGCTAGAATCCTCCTGCTCTCTTCTAAAAGGCATCATGTTCATCCCCAGGTAAAATCTCCACAATGTCTGCTTGTCAGCATAGTAGTAAACAAAATCTGCTAACAATCAAACCCTTCACTCCTCTGCTCCTCCCTATATCACCTCACTTGTCTCCCTGTATGTCCCTGTCCATCACTTCTGCTCCTCTCAGAGATACCTTCAGGCCCGGACTGGCAATCTGTCCCATGGGGCAAATGCCAGAGGGGCTGCTTTATTTTGTAAGTGGGCCGCTCCTGATCGGTAATTCAAATTAGGATATTAGGAGTTACTGAGGGATTATGTGACCATACAAAGGCACAAGGCTGCAGGTTGAGCTATACAGGGAACTCTGAGTATCACTCATGTATTATAAGGGATAATGTACCCCCTACTGTAATGGTTTGAATCCTATTGAATCCTTGGCATTTTTAAATAAGATGTCCAGGTCTTAAATAAATGGCAAATCAACAAAATGGTTAATAAGGACACTAGATTTGTGTGGTGCCAGTAAAAAATATTTAACATATTTTACATGACTTACAGTTAAGTGAGAAAGGCAGCTCTTTATGGACATCATTTTTGCAGTTTTACCCCAATATATGTGTAGACGAGTACAAAACCATTGTGTGTTTACATGTGGGCTGCTTTGATGTTTTTGCCAGGCTGCTTTTTACTCCCAGTCCAGCCCTGGATACCGTTATCATTTGATTTATATTATTCATCTGGCAAGTGCACAGCATAGCTACGCGCAGGCTTTTCAGTCCCTAGTTTGATTTTTCTTATTTTCTGCAAATACAAGAGACATTGAACAGACAACAGCTTACCATATCTGTAGCTTAATTCTTTTGCCATCTAATTCTATCGTTCGGATTTTAAAATCAATACCTGTGAAGAAAAAAGTTATTCACAATTTAAAAAGAAATCCAAACATAACAATACTAGTTGACAAACAAGTATTGTATAATTAAGTTATATGGATTGTAACTTTATAAACAGTACTGGTAAAAAAATAAATATTTAAAACCAACATCTATAAGCACATAGCACAAAATATCTTCAATGCAATGGAATGTCTTGATAACTTCTTGAATTAGATTGTATCACTAAAAGAAACAATGACACCTAAGTGCTGGAGAACAATTTTATGTGTGTTCATAACAGGTGCCATTACAGTAGGTGTAGAGCCAAAGGGCTGTGTGGTGGAATGCAAAAAAAATGCAAATTATGGCATGGGATGATAGTCTGTATTTGCCCATAGGGACCATGCCTCTTAGGCTTATAGAGTGAGCCAAACCCACCCCCAGAAGCCATCACTTCACAATGAAGGAAATGGTGAGGGAAAACTCCATTACACTATCCATCGTACATGGATATCGTTTAGCACTGGTTGGACAGCATACACGCACAGATCATATGGTCCCAACTTTCTCAAGGGTGGTCGAGTGCTTATACAGGCATGGGATCTGTTATCTAGAAACATTACTAGATACTGTGTCTCCCACATTTTAAATATTTATGTAATAATAAAACAATATCAAATATTAAAACAGGATTAAATAATGTAATAATAAAACAGTACCTTGTACTTGACCAAACTAAGATATAATTAATCCTTTTTGAAAGCAAAACCAGCCTAATGGGTTTATTTAACGCTTACATGATTTCTAGTAGATTTAAAATATGAAGATCCAAATTACAGAAAGATCCTTTATCCGGAAAACCATGAGAATTCATGATAACAGGTTCCATACCTGTATACTATAATATTATTTAGGGCAAACATAATACACAAATATATGATCTATTATCTGGAATGCTTGGGACCTGGGGTTTTCCAAATAAGGGATCTTTTACATAATATGGATCACCATACCTTAAGGCTACTAAAATAGATGAAATAAACCCAATATGTTTGTTGTGTCATGCAACTTAGTTACCACCAAGTACAAGTTACTGTTTTATTATTACAGTGAAAAGGTTATAATTAGAAAATAGGAACTAGGCTTTATTAAAAAAAAAAAAAAGGAAACCAGTATTTCAGAATTGTATAATATGGTTCAGGATAATAGTACAACCACGGAGCTATCTTCAACGTGAGCTAAATAAATAGGTACAATTTCAAAAAACATCAGAAGAAGCAAATATAAATAAATCTATGGCTGATATGCAGCTGTGCTTGTTTAGGTGTCAATTTCGTAGAATAGATATATTTTTGGGGGGTTTGTGTGCCAATCTCCCTAATGATAAGCAAGATAGAAAAATGACTGTAAAGGAAACAAGGAGACAGCAAGGCTGATTTTTGTAATATCCTTTGTTAAATGCAGAGCTTTGTATTCCATATGTATTCCAGTCTTTAGACAATATTTGTAAGAGTCAGTCGGCTCTCAGCCCAAGTTAAAGGCCTATATTTCTCCTAACCTTTTCCTTTGTTGAATGCTTTCCATCCTGGGTTACTATGTGGACCATTTGCACACAATATTTTTCCCTATGATGTGTTGTTACTGAGTGACCATTTGCTTGCGAACAAGTTCATGTAACTCAAGCTCTTCCTGCTGACAACACATATATATAGGAGGAAGTGACAGGCACACTGCTAATCTTTTGTTTCTGTTTAATGACAACCACAATGTGAAACCAAACCCAGGGTGGATAAAGCTAATCCAACAGTGCAGGGTGTTGCTTTTATACTCTGCTAAACTTCTCAGCATGTACTGATCCTGGCACACTCGTTTAAATCCACAAAAAGAAAACCAATTGCTACAGGCTTACAAACGGCCACATTTATGATAAAATATAATACTCCGAGCTAATAAAATCGTCCTGTAAATGTATGTACACATTTCAAATATTGCATGTTTGTACAAACTAAATACCTCATATCGTAAAGTATAAGGATAAAAATATAAGGGGTTTCATGGTCGATATACGACGGAAGGCCAAATGCCTGAGCGACTTGTTCCGATAATTACCTATATACATGTGACTCATCCTCGTCTATTTATATTTTTTCATTGTTTGCATCTACACTCTCCTACCGTGAAATCAGAGAGTCACAAACGCCTCTACATTCACTCTTTTGGCGCAATGATTATCCTAAAATGACATGTTTAACAAAGAATGATTTTTTTAAACATTTACAGGCAGCAGGTTTACATTTATGAAATTTTCCAAATGTCTTGTTCCATATACCAGCAGAAACACACATGTACTCTAAAGCTGTGCTTAAAGGATAAGTAAACCTTAAAATAAGTGAATGTAAAATTGACGTGAGTGCTATTGTAATCACTTTTGTCATTTACATTCATTATTTATTTTCTTTTAATTCCAAGATATTAAGGGATACATATACTGTTAAAATAAATTATGTTACAACAGTGTCACCTGTTGGTCACTGTCTGACTATTCTGAGCACCAAGTAGTCAAGGAAGTTGTCAGGAGAAAGAAAGAGGGCTGGTCCGATGTTTTTCTGGTTAGGAAAGATTTGAGAAAGGTTTCTATTTTTTTTCCTAACCAGAAGAATATCAGAGAAGCCTCTTTCTTTGACCTGACAACTTCCTTGACTATTTGGCGGTCAGACTGGTCGGAAAATGACCAGCATGTGGCACTGTTGTAACGAAATTCATTGATGTTAACAGTACATAAATCCTCGAATATCCTGGAATTATAAAACAAAAAATAATGAATGTACATTGCAAAAGTGCTTAGAATAGCATTCTCATCAATTTTACATTCACTTATTTTTAAGGTTTATTTATCCTTTAAGGAAAATATGATGTCGAGTCCAGAATTGTTCCTAGAAAATTTACTTCCTGTATTTGTAAAATACATATTAGCTATGGAGTTATGTAATAAAAGGTGCAACGTTTGCTACAGGTCTGGTCACAACCAATCAGCTGGCAGTATTTACAGGTCACCTGTTTAAAAGTAAACATCTGTACTTGGTCAAATGTAATGATATTATTATAATTTGAGGCTAGCTGTGCTTAGTAGAGGATCCATGCATCATACAGCTTACAAACTAATCACAGATGATTAAATAAATAACTGACATACAGTATATAGCCAATATACCATAATAATGAGGGGGATTCAGGAAAAGGGACAAGTGTCCTTACTGCAGCAACTATAACATAGTTACATAGTTACATAGTTAAATTGGGTTGAAAAAAGACAAAGTCCATCAAGTTCAACCCCTCCAAATGAAAACCCAGCATCCATACATACACCCCTCTACTTTTAATTAAATTCTATATACCCATACTAACTATAGAGCTTAGTATCACAATAGCCTTTGATATTATGTCTGTCCAAAAAATCATCCAAGCCATCCTTAAAGGCATTAACTGAATCAGCCATCACAACATCACCCGGCAGTGCATTCCACAACCTCACTGTCCTGACTGTGAAGAACCCCCTACGTTGCTTCAAATGAAAGTTCTTTTCTTCTAGTCTAAACGGGTGGCCTCTGGTACGGTGATCCACTTTATGGGTAAAAAGGTCCCCTGCTATTTGTCTATAATGTCCTCTAATGTACTTGTAAAGTGTAATCATGTCCCCTCGCAAGCGCCTTTTTTCCAGAGAAAACAACCCCAACCTTGACAGTCTACCCTCATAATTTAAGTCTTCCGTCCCTCTAACCAATTTAGTTGCACGTCTCTGCACTCTCTCCAGCTCATTTATATCCCTCCTAAGGACTGGATTCCAAAACTGCACTGCATACTCCAGATGAGGCCTTACCAGGGACCTATAAAGAGGCATAATTATGTTTTCATCCCTTGAGTTAATGCCCTTTATTATGCAAGACAGAACTTTATTTGCTTTAGTAGCCACAGAATGACACTGCCCAGAATTAGACAACGTGTTATCTACAAAGACCCCTAGATCCTTCTCATTTAAGGAAACTCCCAATACACTGCCATTTAGTGTATAACTTGCCATTTAGTGTATAACTTGTCAAATGTTATTGATCAAAGCTCAATGCGGATGTTGATGCATTTTAGTTGTTACAGTTAAGAAACTTTATCTGCTGGTACATCAGAGACCCATAAAAGCAACCATTTTACTACATGGGAAAAATTGTCTGGAAAGCATGTATCTGAACTTTTCTACTACACCAAATTCCACCACGAGATGACAATATATTTTAATCAATGTAACCTTTGGCTTAGCAGCTGGAAACAAATACATTAGATTCCTTGTGTTTCAAGCCAGTCCCTGAAGTATCCAAAGATGTCCTCACAATATTGGGGCCTATGGTGCCCAACAGATACCTTGCCTACAGTCAGGCAAGTTATAGATTTGACCCCATACATGATAAGCTATTAACTACTAAATGTAGGCCCACACATGTCAACTCAACTTGGTTAATTTGTTGAAATTACCCATCCCTTCGCAGATCCACCACAAGCAGATCCCAAAGATAAATTGCAAAACCTATGGGTTACAGGAACACGAGAAGTGTATTATTAATCCGGAAAACAAGCAGATCTCTCCCTGATTTGCCCACATTGTGGTGGGCGACATCGGGCTTATCCGATCATGAGCCCTAGGGTTCAAAGATCAGATCAAAATGGAGACTAGATGGGCGGTCGGATCAATGAACAGATGCAGCCAAGTTTTTTTAGCCTACCCTATCGGCATCTGGCCTTTAGTTTATAAGGACTGATTATAAAAAAGTTCACAAGATCTACTGGTGAGTAAACAACTAAATACAGTATAAAGAACAAATCAAAATGCACGTTGTGGTGCCAAGAAGCTTTCTACACAGCATTTGTTTTATTATACGGAAAATCAAATAAATCTGTAATTTAGCATCACAACAATGGCATTTTGACATAGGGTTAGGGCTGCTAGGAATTTTTCCAGCTGCATTTATTTCTTTGTGTGCTGGCAAAACATAATAAGAATCCTGAAAATGATGGAACATTTGTAAACTATGGATTTTCCCAATGACTTTCACAAATATATCTGGCAGATTTACCTAGTGTTAGACTTGGTTGGCAATAACAAAATAAATAAATCTTGATAATATTGCCAGGCCATGTATGGCATCCTGAGCCAGTGGTAGTTATGATAGAAGATTCTGCAGTCTTTTTGGACCGTACTGTAATTCTGTCCAAACATAATGGTTTCATGTGCAAATGCCTGTTCTTGGTACATGGAGGCATTGGGCATCTGCTCACATGTTACATTGCATCATCAGGTATTCTTCGGCTAACAGCACATGAGGCTGGGGATCTTCTTTTCTCCCCCCTGCATTTTGTTAGCAGGCAAAGAAAAGCGTATGTGCTCCCATTGACTCCTACATCTACTGGCCTGGCTTTGGCCTGTGTGCACACACGGAGCAGACTACAGCGCACAATTAGACACACTTTGAGTGAGAAAACCACTCATTGTGATAGCAAAACTGCCCAGCGTTGTTGTCACTGCCAAGAACAACTATGGTGGAAAGCAAGGTTGCTAATATAGACAGGTCTCAGCCACAGAAATATTCAATGACACAAGTAAATCAGGTCCTGAAGTTAATCTTATGTTTGGTAGGCAGACTAACATTAACATAAAGGGCAAAATCTAGCAAAAAAAATATTCTTCTCTTATACAGATTCAAAACATAGGTACTGATATTGCCACTCCCATCAACATTTTCAAACCTGCACAATCAATGAACTTACCAATATTCATGGAACAAAAAAATTGTTGGGATCCAACAAACATTTACTGAAAATGGTACAATACAATTTTACAGGTCCAAGTATGACCAACTTGCATAAAGGGGTTTTTCACCTTTGAGATAACTTTTGGTATGATGTAGAGAGTGATATCCTGAGATAATTTGCAATTTGTTTCATTGAATTATTGCAGGTTTTTGAGTTATTTAGCTTTTTATTCAGAAGCTCTACAATTTGGACAATTCCCTAGTCATAGCACACAAAAAATAGCTTGTAATTCGAATATTTTTCATTTGAAAATTCAACTCGACCTTTGATAAATCTGCCCCTAAATAAACCCAACAGGCTGGGTTTGCTTCCACTAAGGATTAATTATATTTTAGTTTGGATTAAGTGCAAGTTACTGGTTTCATTATTACAGAGAAAAAGGAAATCACTTTTAAAAATTTGGATTATTTGGATAAAATGGAGTCTTAAGGAGACAACCTTTCCGTAATTTGGAGCTTTCTGGATAACGAGTTTCTGTGCAACCCTTCAATCCATTAACTTCTAGTTGGCTTTTAGTACATCTACAGGAAGGCAGCAGTCATTTGCAGCTGTTTCCACTTTGATCTTTAAGAAGAAAATTATTTTCAGTGTCCCTGAATATGTTAATACCTGTAACTTTGTGTTTCTCCCACTATCTTTTGAATGTGCCAATATAACCTTCAGGTACAGCATTCCACAAAACCAAAAAATTTTTAGTATCAGAAACGAAAACCACATTTCATTTAGTTTTAAGTTGAAAAAATTCTACTGTTAAGGTAGCATTCAGAGAGCTTACTGTATGTTATGTTATATAATTATACAAAAAGATCATAAACCCCTTAAATCCCTTTTCTACAGTATAGGTTCCAGCCTACTACTTTCATAAAGAAAATTCTCGATTCCCTTTATTACAGGGTAGCTTACCCGAAAAATAAACTTTTACTATGTTGCAGACAGTGACATTTAAAAGTCAATTTGGAACTGGTCTTTATCAATCATTTAGTTTTTATGTATTTTTTTTTCATGAATTTTGCAACTCTTTCGGTGGAAAATGAACAAGAGAGAACCCCAACACAAAAATAAAACTAAGATCGTTTGACATTTCGAACTTTAGTCTGGCAAGCACATGGTTGATCTCCCCCTAACACCTCAAAGCACTGTGTCAGATATCAAGAGTGTTCACTGAAACCATAGTAGCATTATTTTAGGCTATGGACATGGCTGTTGTGAGCCTGAGTATTTATGCAGAGAGTTGAGACAGACAACCATACTGTATTTAAGTGAAACTAATAGAAAGAAAAACTATACCCATAGTTTATTTTATTTTTATGGAATGCCCCCTAAAGTAAGATTATACAAAATGAGCCCCCCCCCATAGGGCTAAATCCGAACAGGGGTGGGGGCAGGGCAGATAGCATTGGGGGTGGGGCAGTGATGTAGGAACAGGCATGATGACATCAGAAGTGGGCACAATAATGTTGGTTGAGTTAATGCCCCCTGGTGAGGCTATTGCTGCTCTTAGATGCAACTGGATGGATTTCTATCCAGTTTTCACAATGTTTTAAAGTGTTGATGCCCAGTTCAAAACCATGCAGGTGGCAACCCTATCTCTAGCTATATTCTGCTTGAAGAGTAAGCCCAATCCTTTAATTAATAGTGCATATCTCCCAACTGTCTCGTTTTTCGGAGGAACAGTCCCTCTTTTGAGAGCTCAACCTGCAGTCCCTCATTTGTACTGGAAAGTCCCTATTTTATCTGCACGGAACAGCCAGAAAAAGAAACAACGTTTCTAACTTAATTGGCTTTTAGCAGAGAGCCCAGAACAGCTAACAGGTGCAAATAAGATACTTGTAACAATTCTGAGGCACAAAAAAACAGTTTAGATAAGGAGAAATATTTTCAAACTTTCATAACCTGGCAAATTAGCATGGTAATTAGGGGGTGTGGCCACAGAAAGGGGCATGGTCAAAAAATTCCGCTGTTCTACGTGAGAAAAAAAAAATGCCCTTTTTTTTTACTTCCAAAATGTTGGGAGGAATGCTAGTATGAGATTGATTATACAGAAAGCTCTGAGATACAGCAATGCTAATTTAGATAAAAAAAACATTTTTTTTTATTGATTTGCTTTTTCATGTATTAGCCAGATTATTGTTCAGTTTCATAAGGCTGAAAACCGAACAGAAAGTTCAGGCCTTACAAAAACTGAACTGTTCGGGTCAAAACCTAACAGGGGGCAACCCTACACCCCCCCCCCCTTCAACAACTGCAACTTGTACCTTTGCATAAATACAGGCATATAATGGAATTGCATGTGCTAACACCCATTAACAATAAAAGACTGCCCTTTCTATTCACAGTAACTTTAGTTTCACCTTTATTATTCAGCCTGTCATTGAGTACAAAGGTTCATCTGAAGAGGTTATATCACTTGAGACTCATAAATAGCCATTGCTATCTAGAATAGATCCCTCTCAAAATCAGGTGCTGTATCGCCAGCATCATAACAAGCTTTAAAAGAATATATATATGTTACTGTTGCTTACTTTGATGGCACAAGACTGGCATGTCATGTTTCTACTATATAAAGGGAGCAAAGAATAAGGTATTCATGGGGTTGTTATACTACAAATGACAAGCCAGATCCTTTATGGGGTATATTCACTGTGGTTTATCTATTGTACCCATAGATGTACACTAAAACTTATTAAGCCCCATTGGAACTGCTGATAAAAGTGCATCATTTTCTTTAGACACACACATATATATATATATATATATATATATATATATATATATATATATATATATATATATCAGCTCTACACATTTAAATCTTGTAGCTACAAATAAGACATGTTTCTATAGGACACTGTATAGTGACACGTACAGTTAGGAAACAGGAAGGCAGATGTAAAGTCATATCTGAATGTACAATTAAATATGCTACAGAGGCAGACAATAGAATAATTCCCCTCTGAATATTAATGTATGCTCATATGAACATAGCCATACCCCCCCCCCCCCAGTGAAGTGCGAATAGCCACAAAGAAGCCCCAGCACTCACCCCTGTTCTATTCCCTTCTCCCACCAGTTGCTCCCCACCCGACAACCCTAACTCACCTATAGTGGATATAAAGGTTGAGTTAAAGGCATCTTCCGAGAACCTAAATAACACACACGTCTTTCCGACCCCAGAATCGCCGATAAGTAGCAGTTTAAACAAATAATCGTAAGTCTTCGCCATATTAAAAACTACTATACAGGAAATACCAGAAGCTGCGAACGATTGGCTGCGGCCGGTGTCAATCTATGGAAAACAGAAGAGCAATTGGCTAAGGAGACCCTGTCGTCACCCGCAACACGCCCATCCCAAGTGACCCCGCCCCTCGCGGCCGAACCCAGCGTAAAGTTTATCTGGCAAAAGCTGCCGAATCAAACTGAGAGGTGAGGGCTGGTTGGTGGAAGTCACGTCAGAGTGGGTGCTTCTGATTGGTTATATTTGTGGACTACTTGATGCATTGCAATGTCCGGAGAATCATTCAAAGGTGTAGTCTTGCGGAGCAGCTTGGCTTGAAACTAAGGCGCACAGAGAGTTTAGACTTTTTTTTAAACACTCACAGCTTTCGTTAGCGTTGGGATGGAAAATATGTATAAAGGACTGTGTTGAAGGCTGGTTCGAAGAGGACGACTAGTACCGAAAGTATTACGAAGGCCAGTGTTACAGTATAGAGGCGTGGCACGCAAATGGCTTATATAGATCAGAAGCAATTCAAAGCCAACTTAAAGGGATACTGTAACCTAAATTACCTAAAGTATTTTCATTTACTTAAAGCAATTGTAAGGGGCAGATTTATCAAGGGTTGAAGTGAAATCGAGGGAATTTTCGTAGTTAAAAAATTCGAAGTAATTTTTGGATTTTTGACCATCAAATAGGCTACTACGACTTTGACCTTCGATTGGAAGTAGGGTTGCCACCTTTATGTCTGGCTGAGACCAGGCGGGGGGGAGTCTGTGACGTCAACGGCGTGTCTATGATGCCAGTGGGCGGACACGTGATGTCAGTGGGCGGGGCTATGACGCGGCGATTGGCTGATCGCCGTGTCAATCAAGGCAATCCCGCCTGGTTTTCCTTATTTGGAAAACCGGGCAGAAAGTATAGAGCCGGGCAGCCCTTCAAAATACTGGGCTGTCCGTGTCAAAACCGGACAGGTGGCAATCCGAATTCTAAGTAAAATCATTCGACCATCGAAGTACTGTCTTTTTAAAAAAACTTTGACTTCAATACTTCGCCAACTTAAACCTGCCGTAGTGCTATGTTAGCCTATGGGGACCTTTAAGAGCATATTTCTAAGTTTTTTTGTAATCGAAGGAAAATTGTACCATAAAATCATATGATTCAAAGCACAAGGGACCTTTAAGAGCATATTTCTAAGTTTTTTGTATTCGAAGGAAAATCATACCATAAAATCGTATGATTCAAAGCACAATCGTACTACTATATGAATACAATTGTACAATGCAAAAAATCCTAAGAATTTGACTTTGAATTTCGTAGTATTCAATTTTTCCACTTCGAAGTTCGACCCTTGATAATTCTGCCCCTAAATGTAGTGTAACTTAGGGGCAGATTTTTCAAGGGTTGAGGTGAATTTTCGAATGAAAAAAATTTGAATTTCTAGCTATTTTTTGTGTACTTTGACTAGGGAATAGTCCAAATTTGAATTTTTTTTTTAAAAAATTAGAATATCTAAAACCTGTTGAATTGCTGTTTTAGCCTATGGGGGACCACCTAGAACCTATTTGGAGTCAGCTGGTGGACTTTGAAAAATCAAAGGTTTTTTTTGGAAAAACTGAATTTGATCGAATGCTATTACTTTGATTCGATCGATTTGAATTTCTCCAAATACAGACCTATTCAATCGAAAAAAAACTTTGACTTAATTTCAGTTTGGTCTTTTTGAATTCGAATTTCGACGTTTTTTTCTATTCGAAATTTGACCCTTGATAAATATGCCCCTTAGTGTAGGTGTTGAACGAAATGTTTTGCGATAGTGCCTTAAAAGTTATTTTATGTTTTTATCCTTTATGGTAGAGGGCAACTGTTTTGAAATAAAAAAAAAATAATAATAAAAGTGGTATAAAGGTGATACCTTTATTGGCTAACTAATATAATCATAGCAAGCTTTCAGAATATTTTAGTTCCTTTTTCAAGCTGATAAAAAAAGGAACTAAAATGTTCTGAAAGCTTGTTATGATTATATGAGTTATATAAGTCACCTTTATACCACTTTTATTTTTTTGAATTCAAAAGGGTTGCCCTGTAACATTTTTACTGGCTAACACGGTACAGCAACTTTACCTGCAATTATCTTTTATGGTGAAATCCATTTCCTGATACTGGCCTGCCCTTGTTATTTCTATTTCCTTTCTGGCAGTGAAAAGTGTGCTGAATCGGTACGTTACCCCAAATGACCTCCTTCCTTGTGCATTAAAATTTAAAACTATATCTTAATTGTCGTGTTTATACTCTTGTATTTTTCCTATGCTTTTTAGTAATGCATTTCTGTGTATGCAAGTAGTGCTATGTAAATAAAACTATACATACAAATATTATCTGTAAAACCAGGTATGTTTTGATGCTTATGCTGTAGAAACAGTTGTGTTGCAGTTGATTAGTGAACCAGCCCTGTTTGTTATATTTCCTTTATTTTAACAGTTTAAACCACTCGTAACAGGGCCTAGTGAATCTGCATCCAATTTTTTGTTTCTTTGCTTTGATATAAAAATTTGAGAGAACAAGGTTTCAGTGTAGGATTTTTATTATTTTTTTTGAAAATTGTTTTTAATTTCCAAAGCATGTTATACAGTTCTTGGACATTTTGGGGCAGATTTACTAAGCTCGAGTGAAAAGTTCAAATCAAAAAATATTCGAATTTCAAAGTAATTTTTTGGGTACTTCGACCATCGAATTGGTCGAATTCAATGATTCGAACAATTCAAAGTTAAAATCGTTCGACCATTTGATAATCGAAGTGCTGTCTCTTTAAAAAAAACTTTGACTTCATAATTTGACTTTTCGCCAAATTAAAACTACTGAAGTCCCATGTTAGCCTATGGGGACCTTCCCCAGCACTTTTAAGTTTTTTTTGGTCGAATAAAAATCCTTCGATCGATCGCTTAAAATCGCTCGAATCGTTTGATCGAACGATTTTTATTTGATCGTTCGATCAAAGCTTTTACGCTAAAAAGGATTTTACTTCGAGGGTCGAATTTGAGGGTTTTTTAACCCTCAAAATTTGACCCTTGATAAAGCTGCCCCTTTATATGTCCAGTTAATGATACATATTAATTATAGTTGTCGAAATAATATGCATTTAGCGAAGAGAAGGAAAGAATTAGAAAGGGAGAGAATTAAACACAAAATAACATAACATTGCATGTCTATAGTTGTACATTATTTTGTAACAAATTCAGAGAATTTTTTTTTTTTTAACAGGTTAGGTTTGTTTACCTTAGAGAAGATGTCAAAAGCCTATTAGTATGGTGACTCCTGGGGGGCGATCTTGTAGCAGGTCTGGTTCCTTGAAGCAAATTTTGAACATGTTTGTTTCTTGTAGCACTGAATTGCCTTTTAAAATTTCAATATCAGACCACGTTGTTTTTATTTTTTTGAATCCATAACATTAGAGAACTGAGCAAGAGTCTGGATACTTTTGAAAGACACTATATTTTATATAACAGTAAGGAGCCAGTTAACAGTAAGGAGCCAATTTAAAGGAAAGCTATACCCCCGAACAATGTAGTTCCCTTTAATATATTGCATAAAAAAGCTCATATGTAAAACCTTGCTTCATGTAAATAAACCATTTTGATAATAATTTACCTTCTTAGTATGGGCCATTGGGAAATCCTAAATAGAAAATTGTCATTTTAAAAAATAAGGGACTTCCCTTGGGATCCTAGGATTCACGGTGCACACAAACAAACCATACTTGTTGGGGCACCATGGATCGATTGGCTTTCTTCTTCTTTCTTCAAATTTCCTTGGGCAGACACATGCACAGTAGAACAAAATAGGAGACTTCTTCATTTAAGTTGGGCTGTTCACGCTGCTGCGCACCTGCCCAAAGAAATAACAGGCTACAAGCTGATTGCTCTGTGGTGCTCACTGGAAGAACCCCTGGACCGGTGCAGTTTTCTGCTGATAGGAGCACCGGCCTGGGGTGTCAGCAGGAAGCTGAGGTATTCATATGAAGAATCCATGCAAGATTTAAGGAACTCTTGCGTGGTTTTAGTTGCTGAAGGCTCAAGCATTCTGAAATCAGCCCTTTGTGTTTTTTTTTTTGCGCTACAACACACATGTATTTAATATTATAGCAATTATTACACAGGTGGGTGAAAATATTTTTTGTTCAATTATTATTGCCTTATATTCTTTTACTAGAGCATATTTTTTTCAGTTACCTTTGTATTAAATGTTGCCAGAGCATTAATGGATGCCAGCATACTTATTATCTAAAACAAAACCTCCCAACATTACTTAGTTACTTAGCTTGAAACAAATAGTGGCTGCATACATAAACGATGTACATCAAACCTATATTGCAGACCCAGCTTCCTGGGACCTTTAAAACCAATATACATCAAGAATCATATATCTACATACCATATGTATTTTAGTGATTATATAGGAAATAATGTACACCCTTTCTATTATTATGATAAAGGCATTATAAATCACCAATGAGTTTCATGATAATACAAAGACAGGAGGCCAAAAGTCAAATGCTTTTATATAGGTCATGGAACTCCAGGGAAACCTAATATCCGCATTTTAGAACAAGGGGTGCATTATTTTTTTTTAAAATACACATGATTCCCTCCTCATTCAATGATTAGTTACATAAAGATGATGCAATGTAAACAAAACACTACAAAAATCCTTTTGTGTGCACTTATGTTAACACACTGCATGCACAAGCACGTGCAAAAATATCTGTGATTTATTAACAGAACAGGCAGACTCCAGTGAATTTAACAATGAAGACATAACCAATGTTCATGTTGCATCATTAAACAAGAAAAAGGCTAATCATTAGAAAAAGTTAAGTATAACAGTCCTTGTTTACATCAGGGAACCAAGGCAAATAAAGGGATATATATATATATATATATATATATATATATATATATATATATATATATATATATATATATAAAATTATATTGCAGTCTAATAAAAACTAAGGGGCATGTATATTTGTATATGTATAACTTTATTTGTAAAGTGTTGTTAAGGAGCTGTACAATGCATAAAAGTACAGTATTAATTAAAGTATACATACATAAAGCATATTTCATTTTATTATTTACGGATTTACTAAAGGGCGAAGGAGATAGACGCTAGCAGGAGATTCGCACGCTGTCGCCAAGCAACTTTTCGCTCTAGCGAATGGACGTTACTCCGCAAATGCACTAAAATGCGGATTTTACTAAACGTTACTCTTTTGCCAGATTTGCCTTCGCCAGCTCAGACCAGGCAAAGTGCATTGGAGTGCATAGGACTTCCTCAATCTTCTGTTACTTACATCATATTTTGTGAGTGGAAAAACTTCTCAGTTCCAAAAATGCTGGCATATTTTCCTTTTTTCAGGGTGATAGGCTGCAAAAAAAAAAAAACGTTTCCCCCATACATTTTCTAACATATGCAACATTATTTTACAGTGGGCTCATGTGTAGGGCATTAAAACAACTAGTTATTAGTGTCAATGTAATGTATTAGATGCAACACGTAACAGAAGGAGGTCCATTCAACTTAAGCGCAAGACCTCTAATGAATTTGCACTAAACAGCATTGAACGATAGCACATCTTCGCTTTGATTTGCTTGCATTGCCGAAGTAAAGCTGGTGAAAATTTTCCAGCGTCCGTCGGCCAGGAAAAAACTTTGCATTTTAGTAAATTAACGTCCCAGAGAATTTTTGCCTGGCAAAGTGTTGCTATGGGTGCGAAGCTGCCCCTGGCAAATTTTCGCTGCTTAGTAAATTTACCCCAGAGACTGGAGCAAGCCTTTTAAATGTGTGAAAGAAATGGATCCTATGCAGTTTTACTAGCTATGCTGGTTCTACAACAAAGGAAAGGTACCATTTTTTGACTTAAAGTGGAACTTCTAAGCTGCACTATAATTCAAGTCGCCCAGGAAAAGTGCAGCTGGGTTTAAAAAGGATAAAAAGAAAAAGGCCAAACTGAAACACTTAAACAAAGCCTTAAATGAGAATGCAACCCAAAAGTTAAAAAAAACCCTACTCCCCTACCCTACATAGACCCCCCCCCTCCTCCTAATCCGTGACATGTAGCTGCTACTAATAGTTCTGTGTCTTCACCCTAGGGCAAATTCACTAACCTATGGAAATTCACCAGTGACGGCTTTGCTTACATTGCCACACTTCACCAGGTGAAAATTCGCCAGGACAACGCTAATTCACTAAAGTTGAAATTGCGTCCAGGGGTCAAACGATGGTGAAGTTTTGCTAGCGTTAATTCTGCAAGCAAAGCAAAGTTGCTCTAGCGTTGGCTAATTTGCATACGGTGGGAAGTTAAATTTGGCGCAAAAGGTAACGTTCAATAAAATCCGCATCTTAGTGAATTTGCAAAGTAACGTTCTTTCGCCAGAGCGAAATTTCGCCTGGTGTAAGAGTGTGAAGTAGCGCTAGAGTCTATCTCCTTCGCTATTGAAGCTATGCCAGAGACCGTAGAATTTTCGCCAGCGTTAGTCACTTCACCCTTTAGTAAATTTGCCCCTAAGGGTGGTGGAAGACGTGTTTAAGTCAAAAACTATACTATTCTCCAATGGACGTTTTAATTAACACTTAGGGGCTTATTTATTAAACCTCAAAATAATTTTCTGGTCAAGTTTTTAAAGGGGAAAAAGGGAAAAAAGGAAACATTTCTTGTGAGATTTATTATGCTCTAAAGCGACTTAAATCTGAAGTACTCCAGCTAAAATCGATTCAAATTGACTCTCGATTTTGTAGTGACTTTTTGTAGCACTGTTTTTTTTCAAGAAGTATTATTGGTAAATTAAAGGAATTGTTCAGTGTAAAAATAAAAACTGGGTAAATGTAGAGAGCATTAATGAAAATGCTCTCTACATCCCAAATTCCTTATAGTGTTTCTCTAGGAAAAATATGCTGCAAAAGGAACTCTTGGTCCAACAACGAACAACACCCAGATGTGTAGATTATTTCAGCAAAAAGAGGTATGGATGGAGCACATAAAACGCAGTATCTGCCGCAAATAATTATTTATTGCATCACAACATGTTTCGGATAACAAGGATCCTTTATCAAGTGATAAGAGTTGTAGGGGGCCCGAGGGTAAGGGGGGCCAGGCCACGCCACACTTACTTGATTAGCTGGGCCCCCCATCTTTCTGAGAGCTGCTGACTTCAGGAAGGCAAGGACGTTTAAGGGGCCCTGGCCACCAAATTTTTTTTCTCATTTGGGGTCCTAGCCACCAATATTTTTTATTGGGGGGGCCCTGGACACAAATGTTTTTTACGGTGGGGCGCTGACCACCAATATCTTTTTATTTTTTATTAACATGTGGGAACCCTAGCCACCAATATTTTTTTTGTTTTTTTACTGTGTGGTGGGGGGCGGACCTGTAGGTGGGGCTTGCGATGGGCGCAGCCCAGGGGGCCCAGGAAATGTTGTTGTATGGGGCCCTGCGATTTCTGATGGCAGTCCTGGGTACTGATACACCAAACACATTCAGTGTCAGCCTGTCCCCTGGCCCCACCCCAGTCACAAATTCCTCCCCTGGCAGCCAGCCTGTCCCACATAGGCTTTGCTTTTTCCAAATTTAACCCTCCTGTCTGTTTGTGTTTAGACAACCCACCTTCCCTCAATCTGCTTCCTTCTGTCTTCTACTTCCTCTCCCTTTCTCACTATTTGCAGGGGAATTCCTGTCTCAGTTGACATTTCACTAGGAACTTCTGGCAACTTTACAGACATGTTTCCTACGTTTTTAATTAGAAATGTGCCTCTTGGTGCAGAGAGTATTATTGTGTGCCTACAAATGCTCCTGTTTGCTATTATCCTTTATTGTCTTCCCTTAATATGGTAGTGGTATAGTTGCATTATATTGTTCAATAAATCTACTTCACTCCTCTTTTGTTCTTTTATTTTACTCTTGCTCTTCTTACCTTGCTCCTTTTTGTTTTTTGCTAGTTTTTACTACTTTTCTTGTCCCTTTCATTTTTTACTTCCACAAAGTTCACCCTCATATTTCTTCCAGTTTTCCCTTCCCCTGCCTTTTTTTGTTTGCCCACTATTTTACTACTTACCCATTTGAATTTGAATTTCTCACCATTTTCTCACCCTTCTCTCTATCCTTCCATATTTTTTGTAATTTATATTATATTTATAAAGTTACATCAAATTATGAATCATACAACAGTCTTATTTTAATAAAAACATTGTTTATCAAAAACATTACAAAGTATGCTGTATCTTCATTGCTTCCCCATTTTTGTTTACCTCACCCTCAGTTTACCTACATGTAATCTCAACTTTTTCCCCTTTCGCATTCTATTCCCATTTCTTTGCTGGTCTCCTCTTCCTGCCTTACTGGTATGGGATCTGTTATCCAAAAACCCATTATCCAGAAAGCTCCAAATTACAGAAAGGCCATCTCCCTTAGCCTCCATTATATCCAAATAATTTACATTTTTAAAACGATTTCCTTTTTCTCTGTAATAAAATAGTACCTTGTACTTGATCCAAACTAAGATATAATTAATCTGTATTGGAAGCAAAACCAGCCTGTTGGGTTTATTTAATGGTTACATAATTTTCTGGTAGAATTAAGGTATAAAGATCCAAATTATGGAAAGATTCGTTCTTAGGAAAACCCCAGGTCCCAAGCATTCTGTATAACAGCCTTCTTTTTTGCATGATCTGGTTCACCCCCAGAAAGCAAATATACATTTCAAAATTCCAATGCTCATACATTTCCATTAAATGTACAAATGTTCAGAGCTTTAGCCATATTTATGGTGCTAGAGAGAAAGATTGGAAGTTAACTGGAGACTCCTAGTGGCTGAGTATTTTATATACCTTTTGGTACATTGCATTAATTATGACCAGCTTCAGAGAGGATCTCCACGTTTAAGAACATTTTAGTAGAACCTATTCTAAACAACTTTTCAACAGTTTTTTTTTTGCATGGTTTTCATATAGTTAGCTTTTCTATATTGCATTGTTCTGGGCTGCAACTGAAACTACTATCTGGTCACTGACCCCACCAAAAAAAAATGAAATAAATAAATTTGAGGATTTTGTGATGTTTCGTTTGTTCTTTTGCTTATATTTGTAAACTTCTGCTATTACCTTCTGACTTCTCACCTGCTGCCTGGTTAAATAAGCCCTAGCAACTGCATAGCTTTTAAAACTCCAATATCATTGTTTTCCATTATTCTTAAAGTCAATTTTAAGGTGGACTGCCCATTGAAATGTTTGTGAGAATACAGAACCTTAGGCAGAGGGAAGAGGGATACACACAAGTCAATGGTGACAGTTATTGAGTTGCCAGTTAGTGGGGGATTGGGTAGCTGAAGGAGTGAAAACAGGAAACAGCAAAGGTGAAATTGATTTCTAAAGGGAAGGTAGATGGAGCAGGGTTACCAGGGCTGCCAACACTCCCCAAATTTTCGGGAGTCACATGATATTCAAACCCACCCCCTGGCCTCCTTATGGTTATGAGATTCCCTCACATCTCCGCGTATGCACACAATGTCAATGGGGTCCCCTTAAGCCACATTCACAATTGGCTGGAAAGGTAGCAGTCCCTGTTGACAGCTCTGGGCAGCTCCGGGCCAAACTGGCCAGGCACACTAGTAAATCTGGCTGGCTTCGTCACCCCAGTGTAGCGAGCATGTACAATTTCTGATTAGTGTTTTGCCTGAAAAAGAGTAAATTAGGTCCTTTATTTAAAAAAAAGACAACATGCTTTTGTGTGTCTGAAAACAAGGCAGTATTAAATCAGGGTTAGGTTTCATGAAACATCTTGAAATAGCTATCTTCACTTTTTTGTGTGCAAAGTAAAGTGTCCCTTCTCTCAGTTTTGTCACTCTAGTTATTTGAGAATTTGCACTGGTCGAAGACCAACTGTTCAGATCAATGGAGGATTTCAAGCCCTTAGAACGGACTTTTTGGCACATCCTCCTCCTACTTCTTCCAAGGATACAAATGCCCTGTAAATGATATCCATATAAACGCTTCTTACAGATCAGTTACAACTGTCTAACTGTATGACCTGTATAAAATGGTCACACGGATGCTATCAGGAATTATGAGGCCGGATACTACTCAGTTAGCATGGGCCTCATCCCTAGAGAAAGACAACAAGCAGAATGTGGCCTCAATGATAAAACATAAATATCCAGCTCATACATAACCATGTCATGATTTAGCCTGACCATGCCCCATTATGCTATAACCCTGCCAATGAATGAAGCCAACTTCAGCAACTCTCTTACAAGTCACACCCCCTTCACCAGTGGTGTACCTATTGGAGGCACAGGCGATGAAATTGCACCCACTTGGGACCTGCCAAAGCTGCTTATCATGGGCGAAAAAAGAGGTCTTTGCACATGTCTGGAGGCCAGGTGATCCCAAATCCAGAGGGGCCCAGGTGCTAGTCTTAGTTACACCACTGTCCTTCATAGTCCTCAAACCACATTTTTACTTGTCTTGATGCCCTCTCTGTCCTGGAATTTCTTGTTGCAGTACCCCCTGATGGTGGCCCTGTATAGTCCTGGAATTCCTTGGTGACTTACATTAACCTTATATTTTACAATATGGGGTACATTATTAACTTTATATCATTCAACCTGATATGGTTCCAATAGTATCAAGGGCAGCAATACCCTAAATCCCACTCTTCTTTGTTTTCAGTTTCCAGGAATATCTAGGACTGGAAATAAGTACTTGACCTAAATATTACTGCAAACATCCCATAGATTGAGGGCTTTTTAATCGTAAATTGCTTTGGGCCCCCAATGGGTGCTATGGAATACAATATGGAAACCTCTGCCAGTGAATGGAGAATATCAATTCCACTGCACTGCTCGGCTTTCATGATCTGCCCATCTTCAGGAGTGTGGATGGTGCAGTTGGGGAGCAGGGCCTCTGCAGGGACACTAAGATTTTCTTTCAGTGGTCACACCTTCATTGCACCCTTGCTTTAAAATCTGAAATGTTTATGTAGAGCACAACCTTTATTTTTCCCCTTGTACAGAAGCAGTGGCCAGCTCTATGTTGTAGCTCCCAATATTCCAACTTCTTTCATGTGATCCCTGTGCAGTCCAGCAAAAACAACAACAATTTGTGTTTTAATTATGGAAAAGAAGCTGCAGGTGAAACTTTGTCCTTATAAAGACGTATAATGAAGTAATAGAATTCTTGAATCAGATAACATTGAGCATTGGACTGATGACTGGTCGCCGCAAAGACGAGGCAACCAAATCTCCCCAAAACGCCCAGTGTGGCCTTACCCTAAGCAGTGGTGATTATGAGATACTACTTCTTTAGATGAAACTAAAATCGATCCTTAGACTGTATGTCTTCTGAGTGAAATTATCTTCTATGCTCCTTTTTTCATTACTGACTACCAAGTAGTAATGAAGGGACTAGCCCAATGACCATCCATTGCTATTGCAAACAATATCCTTTATTAGTATCTTTTAGGGGGTTATTTATTAAAGTCCGAATGCCAAAAACTAGAAAAGTGTTTGTGTTTTTTACTATAAAATCCAAATTTTTAGTGGAATTTTTTTTCAACATTTTCAAGATTTATTATACTGCGAGGATGGAAAAAGTCAGAATCTGAAAATTTGGCATCTCAGACCTGCTGAGGTTGTATATATGTTAATGGGAGAGGTCCCTATCCTATTTGGAATTTTCTGTGGTCTGCACTGGAATTAGTTCCGACTATTCTGACTTTTTGGGCAAAAATCTGTAAAATCAGGCTTTTCAGGAAAAATATACAATTCGGATTTTCTCTTGATTTTTTCGTGTTTTTTTTCCGATCTGATTAAATTGTGCTTTTTTAATAATAAATAAGGTCCTATCCTGGATTCTAGTTTCGTCTGACTTTTTGATTTAGTCAGAAAAATTTGTAATTTGATAAATAAGGCTCTTGATGTTTTCGGCTGCTGATCTCTTTCAGTAATGCCATTGATTAATATACAGTATATGGAGATGTCATGAGCTGGTAACTATGAAAGTAATACTTATCTAGCTGATTTCACTACATGATCTCCTTTTGGCTGAATGGTGTCCAGTTAGTTACTGTTATCATTTATTCAAGGTGCTTCACTTATTTCCCCTCTCACACAGGGTGTTGTCATATAGAGGTTTCCCTCCTACCGTTACATGCCTTCTGGGAACTGTAGTCTTCTGGTTAGCCTAGTTAACCCATAGGGATCAGTTCTTTTGCTTTAAAATAAACACTATTGTCCAACAAACAGTGCTGTATTCATAATAGTATCACTGAGTGCTGCAAATGTGTCCAGTGAATGCTTATTACCACATCTTCTATTTTCTTCTGGAATTTCTGGTTCACTGAATCTCACAAGTGACTGTAGGCTTAGGCTCTTTACATTTCACTCTCTTGCTTTCTTATTTCATTCTTTTTATGCATAACTAGACGGCCATTCCACACACTTAAATTATTAACGGTGTCCAACATTAACCTATTCGATCAATATGATTATATACAATGTATGTGTCATAATACAAACTACTTATGTTATATCATGTGCCTAACTTGTTAGATCACGGATACCCAACCAGTGGCTTGCAAGCAACATGTTGCTCCCAGTGGCCTCAAAGCAGATGCTTATTTTTGAATTCCAGGCTTGTGGGCAAGTTTGGTTGCAAAAAAAAAAAAAAGGTGTACTGCCAGTCTCCTGTAGGCTGACAGTCCACATATGGTCTTGAATTGAATGTGGCTCATGGGGAAAAAATAGGTTGGGAAACCTTGTGTTAGACTATCTACTGCTTAAGTGTCTTGAACACACACAGGTTTATTTAACTATGCTGCTTTAGGTGGTCTTTCACATGTAAATATACATCCCAATAGGTAATGACATATGATGATGTCACCACATTAGTCTCATGATTCTTCCCACCACTTAATATTTATTTGGACATTGTATGGTTGGATTTGCACTTGGGACAATGCCTGAATGCAGACAAATACATTAATCTACACTGTAAAGCTCTTGTATTGTCATACACAAATTTTTTCGTACCATATTCGTGCGTGTATGGCAGGAGAAAAGCTGGCCGATATCGACAGAAAGCTTAGATATCGGTCGCCTCGTCAATCAGGTGCCTATGAAAGCACCCGCAAATCAGCCACTGTTAGTGCTGAATCTATTGTTTCTACCTGTATATCTGACAATTCGGCGTGTGTATTGAAATGAAGATCTTTCTTGGAAAGATTGTAACTGTTATGTCTATGGCCACCTTAAGTCATGAGTTGTGTGGATTCCATCTTCTTTCTGAATGTCTATATCTGCTCTGCACCCAGGCACAATTGATTGATGTCAGGTTAAGACTGTTTACCAGAAACATGTTTTTTTTCTGGGTGATCAGAGACAGACAGACCTAACATCACCATGGGCAATGCCAAGGGGCACATTTACTTTGCTCGAGTGAAGGAGTAGAATAAAAAAAAAAAACTACGAATTTTGAATTTTTTTTTTGGCTACTTCGACCATCGAATTGGCTACTTAAACCTTCGACTATGAATCGAACGATTCAAACTAAAAATCGTTCGAATATTCGACCATTCGATAGTTGAAGTACTGTCTCTAAAAAAAAACTTCGACCCCCTACTTTGCCACCTAAAACCTACCAAAGTGCAATGTTAGCCTATGGGGAAGGTCCCCATAGGCTTTCTAACAATTTTTTGGTCGAAGAAAAATCATTCGATCGATGGATTAAAATCCTTCGAATGAAACAATTCGAAGGATTTAAATCGTTCGATATTCAAAGCCGAAGGATTTACATTCGGCAGGCGAATATCGAGGGTTAATTAACCCTCGATATTCGACCATATGTAAATCTGCTCCCAAGTGTTGGCTGGATTGGTGTAACGGTCACCACCTTTGGAGTCTGGAAAATTGTAAACATTCTTTAGAGTGATGAAAAAACGACATTGTCCGGACATAAACCCACATTAACACCTGTGAATGAATAGAAACACAGACTAGGAGCCAGGCCTGATCCCCATTGCTGGTACCCAACCTCAATAATCCCACAAACAATTTTCCAAAATGTAGTGGGAAGACTTTCCAGAAGAGTAAAGGCTGTTATAGCACCAAAGATAAGACCAACATCATATCAATGTTGGAATGACAGGTATTTAAATTAAATAGTTTTTTGTTACACAGTATATGCTTAAAAAAAAAATTATGAAAAAAAATCCCAACATTTAATGGGGCCCTAAAAATATTTTGCTATGGGATTCATTAACTTTTAGTTTTAGCACTGTCCTGGGCTTATTCTAAAGCACATATGTTCATACATTAACAGTACCTATACACTTAAAATGCAAGCTGCATTTGCTCAAAAATGAAGGCCTTTTCTTATGTGTCAAGGTCATAGATACACTTGCAGATTTGCTCTGGGTTGTGCAGCAAGATCAAAGAAACTGGCACTGAAAGGGATATACTACATTATGTTTGTTTTAAATAATGTATGATTTGGACAGTCCTTTTCATGGTACAGGTATGGGATCAGTTATCCGGAAACCCGTTATTCTGAAAGCTCTGAATTATGGAAAGGCTGTCTCCCATATAATCCATTATAATCAAATAATTAAAATTGATTTTCATTTTCTCTGTAATAATAAAACAGTAGATTGAAAGATATAATTAATCCTTAATGGAAGCAAAATCAGAAAAGTTTCTCCCTAGGCACTGTAATTGGGGGAGGACTGCACCAGGTCGGTCTCATATTTTAAACACTGTTGTTCTCCATGACATCTTTATTTCAGAAGCACTGTGTTTCTATGTCCTAAGTCCCACATTTAAATCATTTGTCAGCACACCTCAACAGCTCCTCCAAGTACATGGAGGGCACTGCTGCAAAGAGCAAATATGGAGTGTGGACACAATTTATACAGTTTATACAGCGCTGCACTAGTGTAACAACTAATGCAAAGTGTTACTCCAGGTCTAATAACCCTTAGCAACCAATTAGATGTTTGCTGTCAAACAGAAGACTTAAAGAAACTGGAAACAATTCTTTATTGATTATTCCATAATGAATTGTTGGAGTGGGATGCCTTGTCTTTTAAATCAAGCAAAAGTGCAGGATGCCAGACATTCTTCTTGAAAACAACATTTAAGTATATTCTAACAACTGCCAACACTGCAAGCTTTCCATGTTTGATTTTTATTGGTGGGACTGTAACATTCTTACCATCCTCTAAATTTTCATACCAACGCTTATGTGGCCTTGTAACAGAGTAACATAAGAAAGGTGGAACACAGTACAACATGTGACTATTCTAGAATAAAATGTACATGGGTCCTTAGTATAAAAAAAAGTGATATTAAGTACAATGTACCAATGTAAATGAGATTGTAGGCTCATACTTGTAAAAGGTCTCTTAAAAAATAAAATATTTGGTCGCATTTGTTGTTTTTCTCCCGGAACGTTAAGAAAAAATATGCGAGAAGGCAGAACTTTAAGGAATGAATAGTTTAGATATATGGAGGGTTTCTTGTTTTCCATTATAAACTGCCTAGTTCTTGTAGTGTCTGATCCAGAACTTGATGCATACCCAAGTTTTCTTCTTTGGCGCTTGCGAGCTTGTCTGCAAAATTCACAAAAAGAAAAAAAATAAGGAATGTTAAAAACAAATACAGAATGCGTGCTTATGTAGATATTGCTTTTGATTGTCAGTATGTCATAATATGAATGTGCATTCTTACGTTTTGTAAAATTTAAAAAAAATACGATATATCAGACTATTTTACATGGCATGAAGGGAAATGTGTAAAGAAAACTATTTTATTCAATGGCTTATTTGGCATAATGCTTTTCAGAAGTGTCAGCCCAGGGCCCAGATAATTCAAGATTAAGATTAAGTATGGTTACATGGAGCAAACTTGGATCAAGAAGCTACCCTGTTCCACTACTTAATGATTTCAGGTCACCAGTTTAAACTTGTTTTTAAGAATGTTTTGCACTAAAATGTAGGTGCAAACTTTGGAACTTTAACATTAAAAAAAAAAACAAAAAAAAAACACAAAGCAAAAATTAGATCATGTTCAAATAGGGACTACACAAAAAAACTTTTTTTACATCAGTATCATGACACACAGTATATGTCTTGTTTTCTAGGCACTAAAATCCATTGAACAACTTTAATGTGAAAATGTACAAATTCTGGCAGAGAACCAGGTATATGCACTGGACAGTTTTACACTAAGAGATGGAATGTTGTGCTTTCATAAATGGCCCTTGCTATATATTAAAATATATCAGACAGAGTAGGATAGTAATTCAATCAAAGCAGCTAGAAATAAACTAAAGAGTGTATAGTGTTTCATAAATGTCAGATCAGGCCTGATTTTTCAGTCAAACACTGATAGCACATCTCGCACACATAGTTTAACAGAGCGGTCAAGAAACACATTTCACACATAATATCATTAAGATAGGAAAGCAGAAAAGAAGGCAGGATCATGTAGAGTTTTATTCCATTCTGAACAGAGAAGGCACATGGAGACGGTCTAGAAGAGGGAAAGGTGGCACTGAATCAGTTGGCAGGTGTTGGCCTACAAGGAGGTCATGTCATTGAGTGCATGGTCAAGCTCTTCGCTGATAGCTTTGTACTTGAGCTTCTGAGTATACAGCTCATCTACCATACAGAAGAGGAATGGAGCAGAAAGGACAGGATGAAAGCAGAAAAAAGTTGAAGAACATAATGAAGGCCATGCAAAAGAGAAAGAAATTCTGATTAGGAAGGAAAATATAATAAATACAAACATTTACAATAACTAAAACAAGGATTAGATATCCTTAAAGGAGAAATAAAACCCAATAAGAAAACCCCCTACCTACTACCCTAAGTAATCCCTCCTCCCTGCTTCCCCCCCCCGCACAGTTAGCTACCCCTGAAATTGCCCCATAAGAGTCTGTTTACGTATCCGTGCAGATTAAGGCGCAGCGGAGCTCATGGGCACCATCTTCAGGAACTCAGGACCTCTTCCTTCTCTTTTGCAATTTCCAACACTTTTGGCGCATGTGCTGTTTCAGCAAACTAGGAAGACTGCTCTAACTGCACATGTGCCAATACGGCGTTCACTTACAGAAGAAGACCGGAGATCTGGAAGGTGGAGCCCATGAGCTCCTCTGTGCCTTACTCTGCATTGATACGTGAGCAAACTCCAACGGCCAATTTCAGGGGTAACCATGCGGGGGGGGAAGCAGGGAGTGGGGACTACCTAGGGTAGTAGTTAGAGGATTTTCTTACTGGGGGGCTTTATTTCTCATTTTATATGACAGCTATTTATTCTATAGAGCATTTAAAACATAGTATCCTTGCATGTAAGTACCCAACCACTCTGCAATGGTATTTTGTATGAATTTCTAAAAAGAAAGCAGTTAATTTTTTTGACCTCCCTGCTTTTTGAGAACAACAGATTTCCCAGGGTCTTTTATAAGCTTCCTGTTTGGAATATCACTGAAGGCACAGAGGCATTTAATCATACAAGAGCATAGGAAAATTACTCCCACTTAGCTACTTAAAACCAACTCTTTCAGTTCTCAACACAACAATGGCTAGTACAACATAGATGATTAGCTTATGTACAGATAGCTTGATGTTATGCTAGATAGAGATATCACATTGCTACCATTGCCGGTGTGTAATGTCGAAATTGTATGGCAATTAACAGAAAGTGATCAGCCTTTTCCCAGAGATCCCCATTGAGGGAGTTGTAAGAGTAACCTAAAGCTATCTGAAATTATACTAATCTGGCCAAAAGCACAACACAACAGATCAGGTTTTACCATTAAGGGTGGTAGCACACAGGGAGATTAGTCGTCCAGCAGGCGTGATGGCATACGAATCGCTTCAGATTTCCGAAGGCGCCTCACAAGGAAACTTCAAAAACCCGAAGTGATTCGTATGCCATCCCGCTGGCGATTCTTATTCTTGCCGGCAGGAAGGCATTTGGGGAGATTAGTCGTCCGCAGTAGAGAAGATTTTTTGCTGGCGACTAATCTCTCTGTCTGCCACCACCCTAATTCATTGCCTGAAAGTGCTAACATTTTCAAAAACTTTTTTTCCTGGTATGCATTTTAATATTCCCACTCAAGCTGAAGGCATAAGCCACGCCTGCAATAGTAAACACCAGCGCAAACACTGGTACCTGCATCAAATAACAATTGATGTATCTTGACCTAATTTTGTGCATTTGTGGCAACCTGCCCTCTTCAAATTATTTCTATGCAGAGTTCATTATAGAGCCCTTGCATTCATTTAATAGTGGGATCCAATCAGTCGAGCCTACCCACAATTAAAAGGCAGGTCTCAACACTAGGGCTAGAGGAAGATTCCCGTTTCACATGGCTTTGATGAAACAGCACACCTAGCTTTTCCCTACCTAAAATTCATTAAAGGTCACTATATATAGTTATGAGTCACATTGCCATTTAAAAGGGGTTGCCAGTCTGTAGGAAAGGTGGTTGGGTTAATATTCTTAAACCCCTAAAACTTGAAATTACAAATTGCAACCAAAGACTGCACAGCTGTTACTAAACTTGCAACTTCTTGACAACCAGTGACTTAGGGGATAAGCAACTGCCTTTCAGCAACAGACTGCAAATACAAAAAAAATCTTCTTCTCTAAATTCAAAATCAGCTCAATAAACAATAAAGTCTAAAATGTAATCTGCATTACTTACCTTCCAGGTCATCAATTGTCTTTTCTAGTTTGGTCACTGTTCTTTCTGCAAATTCAGCCCGGGTTTCAGCCTATGAAAACAAAAAAAAGGTGTATAGCAGTGTTTACAAAGGCACAAAATCTGATGACAGATGAGATACCTGTCCCACCCAGTCTGTCTTTCTAGTGACTGCGGAAGCTCACACCCTCTCTCATCACTATCCTTTTATTTTCAGGCTAGTGGTAAGTCTGCCTCTAATTGTTTTTATAGTTGTAGTAAATCTCTTATTCTAACAACTGGCCTTTTGAAAACGTGCACCCAGGATTCTTTCATGTAATGGGTTCATTATTTCAATGTATGCTTTTTTACAATCATCTCTTATAAGGACCCTTGATTTTTTTTTGTTCCTTGTAACCATCTGGTATACTTCATGTGCTTTAAATGAACATTTGATGAACTGTATTGGGCAGAAATATTGTAGAGTAGAAGCATTCTCTCTTGAGCAGAGCTGGAATCAGGAACTAGGCACGTGACTCTTCTGCCTGCAACTGTAGGGGGGGGTTGCTGGTTTTGCACTAAAAAGTCTTTGGGGTATTATTTATGAAAGAGTGAAGTTAGAGATCACCACAGTCCTCTGGAGGGAAATTCTGCCACTCTCCAGTCATTTCTATGGGATTTTTAAAAGAGTATTTATCAATGGGTGAAAGTTCATCCTTTGATAAATAAATATGCCTTTCAAAATCCCATAGAAATGAATGGAGAGTGGCAGAATTTCACTCTAGAGGACTGTGGCAGTCTCATACTTCATTCTTTGATAAATATACTTCTATGTCTCTAACCTCACGTCTTCTTTTCAAAATGTACAGCTGATTTAAGTAGGGGACAGATGAAAAATTCCACCTGTGTGCAAAAAAAGTCTCAATAGAGTGCATATTTCAAAAGCACGCGGATAACACTGAAATGACATTATAAAGATAGCTCTCAGAGAAAGCATTGTCATTGTTCTAATTAAAAAAAGCAGATTTGTTTTTTCTACGTGATAATTAGACAATACCTTGTACTTGATGGTAGCTATGTTGCAAAATTCCACATCAGTGGCAAAAGAATCTTAATTTTTGTAATGGTTACATTTTTTAAGGTATGCTGATCCCAATTAGAGAAAATCCCTGTATCCAGAAAAACTCTAGGTCCAAAACATTCATGTCAATAGAAAGCATACCTATATAGTATGCTTCAGTTTTATTGCTTTCAAATCCGGTGACTGCTATCCAGAGCTACTGGAGCAGTGCAGAGTACAAGTGTACATTATGCTTTTGTGAAAAATCCTGCCCCGCCCCTAAGGTGTGTGGGAACTATTTTAAATGCCGGCAGAATGGATCCACTACGATACATAGCTTTTTTACAAATGTGAAGTAAGCTCGTTTGCTGTATTCTTACCTCTTTAAGTTTGTCTGTTAAAATCTTTATTTCTTCTTCGTATTTATCTTCTTTTTCAGAATACTAGAAGAAACAAGCAGTGCTTAAACTGACAATATGTCTAGCCCCATGTGAAATTTCAAAATGAAATATACAAAAATCGGTTTGCTCATTTAAAAAGCGGATTTCAGTACAGAAGTCTGCTGGAACAGCACTATTAACTGATGCATTTTGAAAAAAACATGTTTTCCCATGACAGTATTCCTTTAATTCCATGAAAACCGCAGAGAGATATTTATCTATAAATTACATAAGACCTACACTAACCGTTTTAGGGACTATTTGTTAAAAAAGTTTCTGCATGTCAAATCAACTATACCTACCTGTACTACGAGACTTGTTATTTACAACTATTAACCAGCTTCATGTGCACAATAATTTGCAGTTGTGTATATAAATTTATGACTGTCTATCATTATCATCATCAATTTTGTTCTGGCATCAGCTAGCACTTACTCTTCAGCTGGTGCAGTTATTGCAGGTATGCTAGACTTCAGGGGTAAAGTTCTGCTTTGTTGGGAATGACTTGTACCTAATTTTGGTAGGTACTGAGGCTCAAAATGCACAATTGAACTACCCTCATTTCAGTAACTTTCAATTGAACCGGCAGACTTGGAGCCTTGTTTGAGCAATTGAATCTCATGATACCACACATATGCCAGTGGAACCTAGCCAATTTCTGTGTTACATGTTGTCTGTTGCCTTTCCAATGGTCCAGGCACAATCCTGCTACCTTTCCCTGTACAACAGGAATACCAGAGGTGTAATTCGACAATGCTTGAAGGAAAGCCCAAGTTATAGCAGGAACCACTGACTTAATGAGTGAGATTATAAATTATGACCATGACTGCATCAGAATTTTACTGCTATAAAGTTAGAACAAAGTATTAATATGTTTTACAATAAGAAAAAATAGACAAATGGGATAATAATGTCACGGTTTATTTTCTGAAGCTAGGTCTTTATGAGTTGGGTCTTGTTTTATAGACATAAAGCCATGCAGTCTGCCTTAGGGCATATGAAATGAGCTCATAAGTACTAGATGTGCAAGAATAAGCCCCACAACCACAACAAACAGATCTAGACCTTTTTCCTTATCTTTAAGTCTGGTAAGGCCACCCAACAGCTGCAAACTAAAACCAGATTTTCAAATTCCTGCTGGGACTTACCTTCTCAGATTGTGCCTCCAAGGACTTTAAGTTGTTAGTCACATTTTTCAGTTCTTCTTCCAAATCACTACATTTGCTGTAATAAAATAGATGACTTTTTTTAAAAAAAACAAAAAAAAAAACAAGAATGCCCATGTGTATCACATTCACATTTAAGGACACGCAAGTCAGCAAAATTTCATAAACAGCAACTACGTTTTCAGTTTGATTAATTAATCAATGTGTGTCATTAAGAAACCTGAAGCCATCGGAGTACACTCAGCTATTGAAGTTTCCTTATAAATATTATATATTGCGTTGCTATAGCCATTCTGGGTGTGCATTCCAAATCTTGTTTGGATTGGAAGGGGGTGTTAAATTTAATTTGATTTCATTAATGCACATCCCCTTACTAATACAGGGCAGTATATTTTTAGTATAATAATGAAGCAGGAGTGGTTTCAGTCTTGAGTTCTGTTGCTCTGTGCAGGGGTTCTTTTCAGATCCTAAATCCATAACATGGGCCTATGGCAAATTGAAATTGCAAGGCAATAAGCAATCAGCATTTCCTTTGTGTCAGAGCCACAAAAATGCAATCCAATAAGATCAGGAATAAACACTTCTGACTAAAACATATCTGGGTCATCTGATGAAAGCAAAAATGACAGGGCACGCACCTTGGTTTACAATGCCAGTATTATTTGACCATGCCAGACAAAATATTGAATAAATACAATCTGCCCACAACAATCCTGGAAGGTGTAAACAGACCACTTACTGCTGGCAGTTTGGGCATACCCATTTGGGTCTGGCAGTTGTGGGCTTATGTCAAACTTGGACACTGTGCACAAATAATCTAAAACCAGAGGACTTTACACAAAACATATCGCCCCTTTTACAGCAGACTAGCTAAAATCATCAAATTTGCAAATGCTTCTGGAAGGATCCTCTCAGCAACTCTGGCATGTTGCCTTAAACAGATTCACAAGCAGCCCTGTCATATGCAGCTGTCAGAAAAACAAAGCAACCAGTCATGTAGGACCTCCTGGAATATAAAAGGTCACAGCCAACACCTGATCTATTAAAGAACCAACTCACTCAAAGAAGTGGAACAAGTGGGTGCCTTGAAATGGTCTGGGGACAGGTCTCTATTGCTGATACTTATTATGGTTTGCATCCAAAAGTGTACAGTGCAAAGCAGAAGAAAATGTGATCCTCATTTGTTTAATCAAACATCTACAGCTTGCCTGGAGAATAGGTCTTACGCATACACAAATATTTAACCTCTGTGAGCCGGGGACTCAAGATTCCCAGCCAGAGATATCTCTAAAGTAAAATATCACAAGTTCAGGAGTAACCGTATGATAGCATATTTGAAGGTATATTAAAAGGTTTGTCTTAATTGCTATACATTTTCTAATGATGTGTAATCCTTTCAAAATCTTTGAAAATCTTTTAACATGAATATTTCTTTAACTTTTAGTCTTGCTTTGCAGAAACAACACAAGTTTGTATTCTTACAGTTCGGACACCTCTGCACGCTCCTCTGCTCTTTCAAGTTCTCCCTCAAGAATAACCAGTTTCCGAGCAACCTAGAAGTAGAAACAAAGGAGGATTACAGCAACGTAGAAATTCTGTGCAGGCAACCAAACTGTACTGACAGCAGCTGGTATGGGGACACTCGGCAAATATCCTATTAATAATATACGAAGAACAGTGATACCAATGGGGGATGCACACTGCACAAGTTAGTAATTGAGAAACCCAACAGCAGGGATGTTTTATATAAACCCTTCTTATAAGTTTAAAGGGATACTGGCACCTTTTTTTTTAATTTAAATACAGAATCCTTAATTTATCCTGTATGGTGCTGGGTCTAACACAGAACAAAAAATAGACAAATCTCAGTTTAAAGGAAAATGAAAGCCTAACTAAAGAATTAGGCTAGCAATGTTGTACATTATATTTTAGGCTTCTGTACCAGCCAAGGCAACCAGTAGCTTCCCATCTTCTTTTCTGCTGATTCACTGCACATGCACTGTGCTGCTGTCACTTACTGAGCTTAGGGACCGATTCAAATATATGCATACAATATAAAGTCACAATATAAGGCTGCTTGGTAATTAATACAGATAATTACTACATGGCAGCTCAGAAACCAGCAATTAGCATCAGAATGTAATAACCAGTCGTGTAGCATCAGTTTATATTACAGACAAACCTCATTTTCTGCTTGATAATTTGTGACAACCCCTAAGCTTAGCTTCTCAACAGCTGCTCAGAGCCCACTGAGCATGTGAGTGTCGCAGACACTTTCCAAGATGGTGATCTCCTGTGACAAATTTGTTGTCCTGGATCATTGCTGCTATTGAGAAGCTGAAACTTTAGGCTGGTGCAAAAAGTTCAGTATACAAAATATAGCATTTCTAGCCATATACATTTCTAGGGTTTAGATCTCCTTTAAAATGGATTCCAGAACCATCATAGTGTAAGGGGATAAGTGAGAACTAATTTACAGATGGCTTATGCCTTTATAGTCACCTGACTATTTGGGATAATAGTAATGCATTTATTACGCAATACCAAAGTGGTTAATAATAGGGATGCACAAAATCCAGGGTTCAGTTTGGGATTCTGCCTTTTTCAGCAGGATTTCAATTCGGCTGAAACAAAGTGCTTCTCCAAACCGAACAATTAAAATCACATGACTTTTTGTCACACAAACAAGCAAGTTAAACATCTTTAAACTGTGCAAATTAGTGTTTAATTCAGCATTCGGCCAAATCTTTCATGAAGGATTTAGGATTCAGCTGAATTCCAAAATAGTGGATTCAGTGCATCCCTATTTAATAGTCACCAACCTTTTCATATGCTTACCTCTTCATATTTCCGATCTGCTTCCTCTGCAATGTGTTTAGCTTCTTTCAGTTGCATTTCTTGAACATCCATCTTCTCCTCATCCTTCATTGCCCGGTTCTCAATTACCTTCATACCTCTACAGGATACAGAAATTACAATGTTAGCTTTGTTATACTTATGGATAGGAATAGACGAGCGTTAGATTACATATCTTTTGCCCAAAATAAATTGTGTATGTATAGTTATACACACTACTTTGTTATATTTGTTGCTACTTCCTGCAACAAATATCCTGAAAAAGCCCCCTTGCCTAACCATCACATAACTGTTGGTAAAACAAGGCAATTTCCCATGATTAAGCCAGATCACCGTGAATAATGTGTTTTAATTGTGGTGGTCAGAAGGTTGGGCAAGGGGGAAACTTTTTTTGAACAACTGAGAGCAGAGGTAGCAGGGGACAATTCTCCTTGTTTGCCAGTACCCTAAAGGAACTTTGGACAAATCATTGATCATTGCAGCTTTCCCAGAAAGACAGACTTTGTAATCCTTCCCCACATTACAGTAATAAAATGTGAATGCTTAGCCAGTTGAAAAATGGTGTGCTTGTTTGTGTTCGGCAAGGTGATCTATCCACAGACAGGTTATATGATACATGGCAGAATGCATGCAAAGAATTTTTATTCATGTTACCCAAGCCAGGCATATGACACTAAGGAAATATGCATCACCTTCCTGTGCTACGTTATTTCCCTAGATATACAGAGAAAGTGTTTTAAGAAGACTACTGCACTGGTATTTTAGGCCTCCTTTTTAAACAAATAATAGTTACCCAGAGACTGCACTACAATGGATGCAAATTGGACCACTTATTGAAGCTGTTCATGAAGATACTTGCATACATGTAAGTTGTGGTGAGTGCCACTGTTCCCACTCAGCCTGTTTTGATGACTTATATGCACTTAAGCATATGGACTCTGGGGAACCCCTGGAACCATCTCTATAAGGTGTCCATGACTTAACTGATTTGCACTAAGTGAACCAGGCGCTACTGCTGATACTGACACCATGAACACTGACGAGCTGAATAGGACACCATACAAACACTGAAACTGTGCCCTGCAATTTGCATTCATAATTGGCTTTCAAGTAATGGCTGACAGTGTTAGGACAAAACTGGGGAAAATGCCGATATGAGGGTAAAAAACATGGTGATTTAATTCCAAAAAATTTAGGAATGCACCGAATCCAGGATTTGGCCTTTTTCAGCAGGATCCGGATTCGGCCGAATCCTTCTGCCCAGCCGAACCCGAATTTGCATATGCAAATTAGGTGCAGGGAGGGAAATCGCGTGACTTTTTGTCACATAACATGGAAGTAAAAAATGTTTTCCCTTCCCACCCCTAATTTGCATATCTAAATTAGGATTCGGAATCGGTTCGGTATTCGGCAGAATCTTTTTAGAAAGATTCGGGGGTTCGGTGCATCCCTAAAAAAATTGCACTTTGCACTTGCTTTATATACAAGTCCTACATATTAGAGGCAGTTTTATTATCATCACAGCCAGGAGATTGACACGTACTGTGAAATAGTGCTTAACGCCTTTATTACAGGGATTATAAGTTATCACAACACCCTACATGTGCAAAAATCATTCATCTATAATGTTTTGTTTCTCATCAAACCACATTTTTTCTACCCATTTTGTTTTCTCTGCTTTTCTGAATTTCTCTTGTCAGTAACTGAACAACTAACAGCTCTCAAAAAAGTCTCCAGCAACTGAGGCACTTTGACACTTGTTAAGATGCCATCAGTAAACAACGGTGTCATAAAAGCACATCAAAAAGTTAGCACAACATTCACCTACAGAATTTGGTTCAGTGAACTTCACACTCATTTTAATGGAAATTGAACCACATCAATGCCTGACAACATTTGATCAAAAAATAATGATCAAAAGCAATTTCAGGCTATAACTAACTGTCAAAGGCTATTTGAAGAACTTCCAATTGCTGTCTGAGCAAAGTGATTCACAGAAAGTTTTGCTAATCAAAACCTCAGTAAGCCAGAGTCCTTACTAGTAGCTCTTTGCCTCTAAAGTGGTTCAAATGCACGAGGCAATTTCGAGCGACTTTGAAAAATGCATTGCCGCGTGTGAATAGGCGCAGGCGACTTTAGTGCTATCGGGTGCAAGATACCAGCAAGCCATTCAGGGAGATTAGACGCGGCGATTGGTCGCCAGGCGACTAATCTCCCTGAAATCTTCCCGTGTGGCCTAGCCCTAAATAGGGAATAACAGAGAACACCATATAGCATATCTGCTGTGTAACCTGAGCCTTTTCTCCTTTGAATGGCTGCTCCCATTGCAACACGGCAACTTATTTATTAACAATAGTAGTGTTTCTGAAGCAAACACGGCAGTTTTACCAGTGCAGGGCAGCACTGCATTATATCATTATTACTTTAAATTCCTTTTTTTATGTTACTATTCCTTAAAGCATTATTGCAACCAGGGCCGGGCAAAAGAGACACCTGCCTAGTGTGCAACAAGAGGGGGGCGCTTGGCAGGTACCAGTTTTAGGGTCTTCTGCCTACCCCTAGATCATGTTCGCTCCCCTCTGCTGCTCTCCCCACCCCTGCCCTCCCTTCCAGCCCCCCCTGCATGTGATGTCACGGCGCATGTTTGCACACGTGGGGAGTGAGGTGGCTGGCCAGGTTGCCTAGTCAGCTTGGCCCGGCCCTGATTGAAGCTATTAATATAAACATGTAGATAATGCTCTGAAGAAACATCTCTATTCATAGTTATGTGAAAATAATTACCATTTATAAATACAGTGACTCCCCTAATTTGTGAGCACCTGCAGGGTAAGGACGCAGCTGAGCCCAGGAATTATTGTCTCCCTTATTACGAGTGATTAAGCACAGGTCTAAATAGAGGAAAATTTTGAGGGAAATACAAGGCGCAGGCTGCACTCAAATCCCCTGCAGCAATTGGTATGTGAATGAGCACTAAGGGGTACAAGACAGGGTCACTTTAGGAAAATGTCAGACTGCGTATTTTCATGTTGTCCATGGGCCGGACAAGAATTACTGCATTAAAAAGATGCATTTTCCCTGGTGATTCCTATCTTCTGCAATTGAAAGATTTTTTTACATTTTGCCACCAGTGCATGAGGCAATTTCATGCTAATAATAAAATGTCCCATCTGAAATTACAACAGGACAACAAAAAAAAACATTTTTTTACTACAATCTAAGTAAAGAGAGGTGAATCACAGCTATTTCTCAATATTCCATTTAAATTTATTTTCAGTGTGAACTTAGCAATATGTGAACTTGGCACCATTTTTATTACCTCTCACTTTCATCAGCTGCTTTCTCTGCTTCTTCCAATTTCTGTAATGCAGTGGCAAGACGTTCCTGAGCTCTGTCCAACTCTTCTTCCACAAGCTGGATACGGCGGTTTAGTGCAGCTACGTCCCCTTCAGCCTGAAAAAGGAATATTTTAAAAAATAAGTACAAAGGCACAAGTATTAGTTTATATTCCTAACCTAATTAAAGTTCACCTTTAGGGCGAGGACACAACGCCATGACTTGAAACAAATTGACTGATCATCATACCACAAACATCTCATGATTCGTCGCAGTGATGGCCACTAAGTTGCTACAATCACAGTTTCTTAAAATTTGTGTCGACTCGCAGTGACAAATAGCCACGTGTCTTCACCCTCATATACAATTTTTTTATGCTAAAGGAACAGTTCAGTGTAAAAAAAGTGGATAAATAGATAGGTTGTGCAAAATAAAAAATGTTTTTAATTGAGTTAGTTAGCCAAAAATGTAATCTATAACGGATATAGTGAGTGGATGTGTAACATAACAGAACACTAGTTCCTGCTTTTCAGCTCTCTAACTCTGAGTTAGTCAGCGATTTTAAGGGGTGCCACAATGGACATAACTGTTCAGTGAATTTTCAATTGATCCTTAGCATGCAGCTCAGATTCAAAAGCAAACGGCTATGATCCATGTGCCCCCCCCCCTCAAGTCAATGATTCATACTGACTGGTAACCAATCAGTGGAAACCAAGAGAGCTGCAAAGCAGGAAGTAGTGTACATTTTTTGCTAACTGGCTACATTAGAATTTTTTTTTTATTTTGCACAACCTATTTCCCAGTTTTTATACTGAACAATTCCTTTAAAGACATACCCTACATATAGAGATATATAGCCTTTTCTTAAATCTTTTTTAACTTGCATTCCTATCCTGCCTCTGTTCAGGTTGTGTGTGTTATGCAAGAGCTGCCATGCTACCTGTTTTGCTGAAGCACCACTGAACTCTCAATCATACAACATTGCATCCAATTGAAAAAAAGTAAACTCTCAGGCACTGAAAACATGCTTTATTTTTGAAGGAAAACACACAGAATCATAAGAAAACTCACTATTGCAAGCATATATGACTAATGTGGTGTTGGTCTTATAGGCTGCCAGAAACTTTTCCCAATTGTGTGTTGTACCAACTTAGAACATATGTGTATATAAAATATGTATAGTGGCCACTTACCAAATAAGAGGTAATGCAGTACTTTTTACAGCCATGTAACCAAATACCCCAGGGGCCTTCACAATACAATGATAATCATCTGAAGGGCCTTGATAATGTTTCAATAAAGGTGGCCAAATGTGCAGAGTTCAAGACGAATGAAAGCGAAATAAACAACTAGGTAAACAAGTAAACAGATGCTGCACATTATGTTTTGGGTTCTGTTCCAGGCCAGGGAAGATGCACCTCCATTGTGCCTCCAATAGTTCCCCATCTTCTTGTCTATTGATTTACAGCACATGGTTTGTGCTGCAGTCAGTTACCAGAGCTTAGGGACTGACACTGGCCCACTAAATCTGGTTATATAGCCATCTCAGGTTATAGTGCTGAATCTAAAACTATTCATAGAAGTATTTGCACCTTTTTGCCTAGTGTGCGATTGTCTACACATTGGATTTTCTTTGACAGTACTTAGGGGCAGATTTAACAATGGTCTACCCATACTTCTGGCCCTGATTAAAGCTCACTCAAATAACTGATTCCAGTAGAAACAAAATCTAACAAAATGACTGCCTTTTGCACAAATTCTGCATGTAGAGAGAGATAATGATTTTAATAGAGTGAGCTCTAATACATTTTCTAGGCAAAAGGAACACCCTATAAGATATATTGGATCATTCATCTGATGCCCATCTGCTACAAGAAGACAGAATGAGGAGAAACAGATGCTGAGAGAGGGATAGTGAAGATAAACTTGATTATTTCAGAAACGGTACAGAACTTTTAATTGATCGTATTTACAAAGTTTCTTATTTCAGTATGCTGAAGTAATATTACATTTTCATTTTTGAGATAGTTCCCCTTTAAATACAGTACTGGTTGTAAAAAAATATAAGGTTTGTCAATCTGCTGTCACTGCATAATCTGGCTCTGGCATTTCACCAATTCATTATGTCATGGTTGGATGTAAATTGTGCAATTGTCTGCTAAATCACTGGCAGTGACATCACTTTTCCTGATCTGAAGAAAGAAGAGTGATATCTGAAAACTATATACCCGAAACAATGTAGGTCTCTCTAAAAAGATATCGCATACAACTCATAGTATTTCTGGTCAGGTGATCTCTGAAGGAGCACACAGACCATGACAAAATGGTGGTTCAAGGCAAGAGATGTAAAAGGGCAAGATTTACTTAAATATATAGACCAGTTTGATATGATTCTTTAATATGCCACTTAATATGATATAAACTATCATTTTCTAAAGTATTTATTTTGGGGGTATAATTTTCCTTTAATGTATAATGGTCGTTCAGTTTAAGGAACTTCCTGCACAGCATTAAAAGAAACACACAATAAAGTCTGGCAGCAATTATCATATTACTTTTGCAGGAAAACATACACAAAAAAACTGCTGGTAAAGGTACGACTTTTAACATATAGGGGATGATGGGAGTTGTAGTTTACTGTTTAGGGGACCAGTTTACAATGCTGTTAAAATAACAGTTTCTTTAGAAAATGTATTTTAGGCACATAAACCTTCATAGTACAGAGGTGGTGGTATTGCCAATATTTTGGTTAAACACATTGGGAAGGACTTCACAGAAGTAGGCAGTACCAATAAAATTCAAAAGCAACCATGTTTTGAAAAGGAACAGAGGAAATGAATATGTATGAAATGTGTGTTAGTCATTAGAACTCCACCTTTTCCTTTGTACCCTCTGTGCTCAGTGTGTGCCGCTCAGTGTGTGACGGCGAGTCCTTAAAAGGTAACATGTCACCAGAGGGTGGGAGGCTGGCAGGAAGCTGCCTATGAGAATGGCTGGATGCTATCTGTGCTAACACCGGGAAGCTGAGCTAACACTGAGCAAAGCGAGTGAGGCTTTCTGGGATGAATATCTGATATAAACTTCCATATGGAAGCTTATTACAGCAATACAAAGCATATGCAATTACATACAGCATGTACAGAACACAGTCACTCCAAGGCTAGAAACAACACACTGGTAACATCTTTATTTATTTATTTATTTTTCTTCTTTTTAAAGCACCAAATATTGGTGACTTCCCCAATGACTAGATCTTGCAATGTATAGAGAGCTTGTTTCTGCCCTGCTTCTCCTTTCTCCTGCATATGCACCTGAATCAACAACTCAGCACTTATGCATTACGCAAAGACAAAGGAAACTATGTAGCTGTCTGTTTTGTCCAAATATTGGTGTAGACAAGTGCTATTAATGTACTACTTACAATGAGCACTTTTTGTAACCATTCGTATGTTACAAATTAACCCATATTTTAAAGGTATATATACCCAGTATCAAGTTCCCAATAAAAATGGTTTAGGGCTATTTATAAATGTACTTGCAACTGAAAATATTATTCCTCTGCCCAACTCTATTCTTTGCACTGCTGGTTCTGACTACTGAAACAATACAACTCCATACATCAAAGAAAACAGTTTACCTAGCACTCTGCATCCAGCTTGCAGAAAGCATCTAATGCATTACAATGACCTTTGGAGTTCAGTTAATTAACAGCTGGCAGAGGTAACAAATGGTATTTCTGAATAACAACACAACAAGGTGACGATACAAATTCTAAAATAGATCACATCTTTATTTTAATATTTTATTTCAGAAAAAGAGCATTATATGTGCACTTTTCTCCCAGTGATAAAACTAAAATAATTAAAGAAAAATGAACATAGATGTGGTGACCCCTTTTAGTCATGAGCTCAGCAAGTGCATATCCTAAAGATGTCATTTGTAAATTTCCATTAGATCAAAATTAGATTTTTTTTTTTCTTAAAGCAATGGCTTTTCAGCCTCCATATTTAAAATAGGAGTAATGATTTACAAAACCAATACATAAACACATCCATCCCCCCATTTTTTTTTTTACTAATGTTTAAAAAATGTGTCCTAATCTAGAGACACTGCAAAACATATGCAGATAGACAATAGAATGGAAGTCCCTCTCTCAAAAAACTTATCCTTGCTTTATTTACAGCTACTTCCACAGGGAAATACAATTCTAAAAATACTATCAGTACATTCAAATTACTAGGACGTGGTGTATGCCTACATGTCCCCAGAATCAACTATATCAGCTGTTAACAAAAAAGCAGCAGGCAGCCTATCTATCCAGCATGTATGGGTCCTCTGACAGGCCTAGTCACCTGACAGATATCTGGCTGAAAATCAACCAAATATTGATAGAGCAGGTTTTTAAATCTCTCTAAAGCAACAGCCTTATTGCATTGCTGATTATGTCTTCACCCTGACAGCCTGTATCCCTGCTGTTGTGATCTGAGGGCCAAATGATCAGATCAACCCAATAATGCCCTCCTCAAGGTGGGCCTATTTGGGGTGAGATCCTCTCATTTGTAAATGAGAAGCTTCCTGTTCCACAGAACAAAATAGCAACACAACATAGCTCTACACCAAATAAAAAAGGTACAACCTTGCCAAAGGGGATGCCACAACACATTCAACATATTTGATCAACAATCTGCTCTCTTTCTAAAGCTGGTCATGCAGGGGACAATAAAAAGCAGTCACCTTGGCCCCTAGTGTTGTTGGCATAATCGCCCATTTCAGGGGCCTTTCCAATGGCCTCTCTTACCCGTATCTGGCTAAAAATCACTATATATCTAAACAGTAAATTAGCATTCCTATCTAGACTGCATCTTACAGTGACAAGGATGCAAACTAAATTAAATACATAAAGATCAAAATAGAGGCATTCAGAATCGAGTATGGTAGGATTTGTTAAGGATCTTTATGAAGCATAAGCTCATGTTTAAATGTGGGTAGTACCGGTTAATAACCAGCAAACCAATAGTGACATCAACACATCACTAGTTAATGCATTTAGAATTCTTAAATTGTTTATTATGAGTAAATGGGGCTAACTTTGTGCATAATCCATTCAGAATGTATGTTGCCGAAACAATGAGATTCCAGGCAAAAGTCATTCATTAACTAAGGCATTTGCCCTTAAACTTTTTTTGTTGTTGATGGATTAAGCAATACACTATTATTTTTTTTTTTAATGTAAGAATTTATTTAGTTTATAAAAAATTATATACTACTTGTTTATTCTGCACAGGTCAGGAAACGCAAGGAACTGATTTGAACAAAAGACTGGCAAAAACCATCATGCCAATGATTGTACAAAAATATGCAGCTTTCAGGCTGCCTACCAAGAACACATACAATAACACTGTACATGGGCTATTACCCCCCAAACTGAATCTGCAGGTTTTAGCTCTGCAGAACTTTATAAAAAGAAACTTTATACTTGATTTTAACAATCATACAAACCCTGCAGAAAGGCCATACTCTCTATACAAAAAAATAGAAAAAAAATGTAACTGCCGAAAAATGTCAGTTTGATTTAAAAGAGTGGAGAAATCTTTATTAAATCTGACCTCCCACAAAGTTTATGTACAACGTGTGTTTGTGTACATCGCTCAGGAACATTCCAGAATTGTGCTCTGGGCAAAACTGTAGGCACAGAGAACAAAGGAAGGCAGTTTGCAGCTGACCGTTAGCAAGATAGGAAAGGAGTGACCACAGAATCATATATCCTGAGGTTTGTTGCTCTTTTTTTAGCTAGCTCACTAAACGAAGAACAAAGGATCCCACTGTAATGCACGAGAGTGTAAAACAAATATCTATAGATGAGGAGAATAACAAACTAGGGCAAAAAAAGCACACACAGAGTTTAGCTTTCAAGAGAAATTATTTTCCATCAGCCTATATTTTATGTTTTAACGTTCCTAATAAAAGACAGAGGAAAGAAGGAAAGTATTAACAATGTAGAGCAAATGCCAAAGTACTGTTCAATGATTTTTATACATTTCATGTCTGAAATTTACAGTTACACCCACTGCAGTTTACTGGAAGTGGCAAAAATTCCTGGGCAGCAGTGAGAATCACAGCATGGAAAATGACAGATAAAGAAGTACAAGGACTTTTTTTGTTTTTCAAAATCGAAGCAATGCAGAGCTAAGATAAATGCCCTGCAAATTCCCCCCTTTTTCTTGCAAAGCTAAACCACACGTATTCACCTTTTATAATTCTGCCTGAATCAGCTCCTTCCTAAACTTGCTACCCCAGCTTTTCCACAATTAAACTAAAGTTCCTTCCAAGAAAAACCTCAGTCTTTAGCATGAGATAAAGTCTGGCAAGGCTTTATAGACCACGCCTTTGCTTACATGGACCAGGCCTCTGTTGCTGTTACACTTCTTCATTGTACTGAGCTGCACACCCACGTCAGGGACAGAAAAGAATCTTTTACATAACTTTTCATGCCTTCAGTGTAAGAAATAGCTACCGTTGAGCCAACTTTAGAATCCCCAGTTTTTCAAGTACATTAGCTGCACTATAAATATCTACAGCTGTTACTGGATGAAGCGGAGATATGTAGTTCACAGCTGGAGGAGACCAGGGCCAGATTTACAGAATGGGCGCCCCTAGGCCCACTGCCGTTCGTCGCCGCTGTCCCCTCCCCTTTATTCGTGCAAATTTTCATCATTTGGATTGGAGCAATGGGGATTGGTGCATGGGAAATTTAAAAAATGATTGTATCTCCAGCACATCCTCAGTGTTTTTGAACCAATGTGGGTGTGGTTGGGCAGCATGCCGCCCCCCTAAAATCCTGCCACCCTAGGCCCAGGCCTAGGTGGCCTTTCCACAAATCCGGGCCTGGAGGAGACCATAAGTTTGACATCATGGAGTGAAAGGCTAATTTCTATAAACAACTGGACAACATCACACCTATTCTTAAACCTGAAGTCTGTTACTGATAGCCAAAGCCAGAAACAAAAAACACAGGTCAACATAAAAATCAGCAAACTATTGGTCTATGTCTGTACCAGAAGGATCTTCAAAGCCCTCCTCCTTGTGATGACTTTATCCATATCAGACAAGCTATTCCTCATTTGGAGAGTTGGGGTTGAGCAATGTAGGCACAATGATCTTTGCATGTATATAGGACAGAATAACATCTCTAGAGGAAATGCTTAGTGCATTGCTCCCAAGGGTCCCAGCTGCCAATTATGTGTCTACTCCTAAAAGATCTTTTCCCACCACAATGTCATGGGAAAACAATCTGTGCAAGCTCAGCACTACACAGATGGCTTCTTTTTTTTTTTTACAATTATGGAGTTTAATTACAGCACAAAATTGTTTAAACAATACTATGTGAGAACACAAATAATCTATAATACATACTTGATTTTCATGCCAATATGTCTGCATGCTTTCATTCTCTTACTGAAGGGACTTGGGTCAAGTCATAATAATACAGAGAAAACATCCATTCACTTTGTTTCCAAAATGTTCAGTAAAACATAATGGCACAGGTTTTCCATAGGGTAATGTAACAAATGTCATGAAGTTTGCACTGAGAACAGCAGGTAGCATTTCCATGAACTGAGCTACTCTCAAGCATGGGAGTGTCTCCTATTTTACTCAACAATTAAAGCCATTCAAACATGTACTGTCTGCTAAATCAATAAGCAGTTGGTACATCTCCTAACATTACATTGCAACCAACAGTACTGTAAAATTGTATGGGCAAGAGGCTCTTAAAGACAAGGGCAAAGATGTCTAAAATATAAATCAGTACATTTGGTTCTGAAGAAAAGATAAGACATAACTAACTGATCTTTCAATGCTAACGTTTTTCTGTCACTTTCAAAAATAGTCACTGTGGACCACTAACCAGTGTAAATCACAAATCTATTAAAACTTATTGTGAACATCTCTGATCAGATCCTCTCTATAACACTAACAAAATGCTTGCAACATCAAATCATCATAATCAGCAATAAAGACCACCTCACTACTATAATACATAGGTAGGTCTACCAAGCAAGTATGAGCTTGTTTCAATTGCCTTAATAAGTAAGGCAACAGAACTGTGTTTTTTTTTTTTTTTAAAGGTTTTCCTGGCTAGTCATATAATAGCATTTTTGCCTATTCCTCGGTAGCACTGTGTTCCATGTTGTATTTTGAAGCACAGGTGGACCATATAGCAGCAGCTCATATAAAGAGATAAAATACTAGTAGTACCAATCTATATTTTGCTTGCATAGTCTCTCATGGGCTACGTTCAGATGAACAGATTTATTGCTTGCCTACTTTGGTTCTTAACAGGTTAAAAGTTTGAATTCTGTGGTATCCCTTATGAGATTAAAGTTTTATTATATTTGTTCTGTATTTGCAGATGTGTGTGACAGTAAAAGATATTCTGGATGAGGGCAATTTAACATGGCCTTTTGAATCCCTTCTGTACCCTGCTATATTTGCAGTAAATACCTCAATAATAAATAAAACCTCATTTCCTCCCATATTTATACACAGTAGTAACAAAACTTATCTCAAGTTCCTCTATATATAGGAACTGTATATATACAGTAGAACCCCAATTTTTTTTGACGCCCATAGACTTTAATGGGCTTCGGCGACATTTCACCAGTGGCGAATTTTTGGCGAAACGAAACTGGTCAAATTCGCCCATGCCTATTGGCTACCTGTTGGGACAGATCCAACTTAGCTTCACACAATAAAAGAGTAGACAGAAATACAAATCTCTCTCTCTCTCTATATATATATATATATATATATATATATATATATATATATATATATATATATATATATATATATATATATATATATATATATATATATATATATATATATATATATATATATATATATATATATATATATATATATATATACATACATACAGAGAGAATATTTTACATCTGCCACCCCAAGGAGCTGTAGAAAGGTATTATCTGGGCACTAGCGGTTAAAAAAAAACAAAACTATAGAAGCTCCGTGTATAAGTGTATACAATGTGTATAACTGGGCTATGTGCCATAATCAAGACACGCAGGAGACATCATCTATATTCTCCAAAGGATTGAGACCAGATAACTCCCTTGTCTAGAATTTAGTAAAACTCTGATCCACAGTATATACACAACCATTATTTTTCTTTATCAGCATGCCACACTTATCTATGATCTAAGGAGAATCTAAGGTTGCATTGGCCCTCTATTCACAAGACTGAATCATCCAGTTAAGAAATAGGCAAAGAGGCTCTGTGATGACTGTAAGATGTTGGTGTGATTTCATTGGATGATTCATGTACAGAAATATGTCCCCACAGCAGGAACGCCAGTGCTTTGATGTTTGCCAGGATAAGCATGCTCTGTGCTGCATGGGTAGTGAAAATATTATTACTTGAAATATAAATGTACAAGAGGGCCCAAAACAAATGTTTTAGTATCAGGCAACTTTCATAAAGAGGTCTAATTCTTTGCATGCATTCAGCACACCTATTAACAGAGCCCAGATCTAATAATATTGAGTTTAACAAGACCTACAGCTGATCAGAGAGGATGGAAAATAAATTACAGATGTTCTCTATAATATGTTAGTACAGGTATGCAGGCTGCAGCAGACAGATTTCAAGTACGCTAAGCTTCAGTCTAAGCCACAGAGGGGTTCTTGTCTCCTAGAAAAAACAACTAGTTCTTTCAGCTTCTGCTTTAAAATCAACATTCCACCCTGACAAGGACTACCCAGAGATCAAGTCAGCCATACTGCAAGTATAAAGAGTGGACAAAGCCAGGGGAATATGTGGACCTGGAGTGCCTTTGAAAACCTCTCAAACATTCCAATTGGCAGGACAGGACACTTTTACATACATATGTACATATGATGAGCTTAGACTAGCTGAAAAATTACAGTAGGTGCAGCTGCCTTGTGTTAGACATCCCTAAGTATTTTTATACAGCAAATTAAATTGTAGAATCAGCAGATTCTGACAACACTGACACTGATCTCCATTCATTCCTCATCACTGTTATTATTATCCTTTATGAAGATAGTATCAACCATTTCACAGCACTTTAGATAATATGCCAATTCCCCACCCTCGGTGGAACTAATGGTCCATGCACAGGCACACTATGGTCAATTTTTATCAGGAGTCAATTAACCTTCATAAATTTTTTTGCAGTTTGAGAGGAAACCAGAAAACCTGGAGGAAACCCACAAAAACACAAGGAGAACATGCAAAATCTTTGCAGATAGGATGGCTGAAATATAGCAATGCCACTGAGCTACAATAAAATGCACTTGTACCTGGCATTTTCAATAACTTAAATAACAGGAGTGTCTTGGATATTACTTAGACCTCCCAAATTTCTTTGCAGATCATCTCCAATCGATCTGTGAAGGCCATGCCCACACAATAGAACTAAATAAGGGGCTCATTTTCAGATAAAAAAAAATCTAAAAAGTTACCACTTATGTGTTACTTTTATTTCTTATAAGAAACCAGTGCACTTTTGGACATTTTTGTAAAGACTGGGCTACATGGTGTAAAAGGGGGGACAATCCTGGGTAATCTGGATGGCATAAGATCACTGCACAGTTAAATATGAAGAACAGTGCCAAATGTAAACCATACACTTACTGCAGCTAAGTTTCTTTGCTGGTGATATACAGTAGTTGCTATACACTTCAAGGAAAGCTTATTTAGCTGTTCAGATAACAAATTCAAGATCCAGGGAGCTTACAACACAATTTATAGCTGTGATTTTTCACCAAAGGCTTACCACAAAATGTTTGCAGTTTTGCAATCTATATATTGTAGCACTACTTGTTCAAAACCACAGCTGTTGTAAGCAGAGCAACCACTGTGATATTTTGTAATAGTTCCTATAAACATTAGCAACAAAGTTTCTAGTGTGGACGCAGATTTTTAAACCACCCTATTTATGTGTGTGCAAAAAATATCTGTGTTTAACAATGGTGGGGCCCAAACCCGGACTGGCAATCTGTCGGTTCTAGCAAATGCCAGAGGGGCTGCTATAAGGTGCCATAGAAAGTCACTATTTAGTGGGCTGGTGGAGGCTGTTCGGCCTCTGTGTGGGCTAAGATGCCAGGGCTTATTATAATTCTCAGTCCATACCTGGTGGGGCCTGCCATATTGCTTCTCAATGGAATCCAACCAAGCATCATTTACTAGTGACTACTTGAAGGGATTTTTCCTGCAGGACATATCTTAGTTGCATGGCTGAGTAATATGGCAGCTCATTATCTAATATATTGAGTGTTCTGTTAAAAGAACAAACTTAACTGTGAAACTTTTTTCATGCAAACAATAAAAAAAAAGTCTGTATGCTATAAATGGAATCAGATACACCCAACAGTTTTTATATAATGAAAGAAAATGTAATTTTGAACAACTTTTCATTATGAATTGAATACAGATGGTATATGGTGTTAAACGTTATTTGTTATATGTAACAGCTTCTGTCTTTTTTATAATCTCTAATGATTCTGACTACTGAAACTAGACTGACACTAGCTGGTGGGGGACTTCTGCCTTGTTCTGAGTAAGAACCAGAGAACACGAATACAGATACTGCTTTCAATATCAATTACATTTACAAACAACCACTGGAATTTTTCAATGAATGTATACTGGAAAGATGCTTAAAATTATATAGTATTACCTGTCACTCTGCAAAAAAAATAATTTTTGGATGGACACAGCCTTTAATTATTAACCACCTTAATAAGGGTTTTACACCCACTTTAGCTGTACACTCTCCCTGAAAACCAAGGCCAAAGTAAAAAGCCTTGGTAGTAATCTAAACCCAAATAGAAGAGTATGATCCTGGGAATGTGTGGCTAAGTTGATCATTCTGAAACATCATACATATTCAGTGCACTAAACAGGGTTGCTGGTTTTTGCCAGTTATCAGACTCATGAATATATGAACAGTTTGTTAATGCAGACTGAGAATAAAGAAGAAACAGAGCATAGAGGTCATGGAAAAGCTATTTTATGCAGAGCTAAGGGGAGCCAGAGATTCAGGTACAGCAGGAGGACCGCACAGAGAATATCTTGGAGAATGGAAGATTGTGCTCAGAGCAGAGGAGGAGAGAGAGAAAGAGAGGACAGGAAATAGGGGCCGTATTGTCTGTAGTAGCTGCGCCTCACTTTCTCACGCATCTCTCGTTCACTGTCCAACTCCCTCTGTAGCAGCTGCGCTCTTTCTTCAGCATCGTCGGCCTGTTGCTGTAGTGCTTGGATCTTCTTCTTCACTGCTTCCAGGGAGTTGACTCCGGCCATTCTGTCCTTTCTACTTAAGACTTTAGCTCCTCAAAAAATCCGCCTCACAAGTTCTTTTTTTATGTAGCTACACACAACTCGCTAAAATAGACAATAGAAAAAATAGAAAATGTCTTAAAAAAAATAAAAATAAAGTGTAAATTAAATACGGAGGTATAGATATTGCATTTAAGTTTCCTCCAAATTCCTAGACGGAAAAAGAATGACTATGTACAGCTGAAGCAAACAAATACTACGTTTCTTTCCACTAACCGAAATGAATGAGAATGGAGCAGCTGTAGTAATCCAACATGCAGCCCTACAGCTATATATCGCCTGCCCTATGGAATGCACTCAGAATGCCGGAGCAGCGGATCAATGGGAGCTGCAAAGGGAATACGGATACAGCTCTCTGGCCTGCGGCTGCTGCCTGCACACTAAGCGCAATCAATGAGTTACGGGCTGGAATTCTTGGGTGAGGTCATGCATGGAGCGGGGCGTGGCTAACCGAGGGGTGGGGCGTGAACCATGGCGTCACCAGGTGGGCGTGTTTCCAGGCTAAAATATGCAACGTTTTTTCGACTTATTTGGGAAAGAAAATGTGGATTTGTTTTCCTTTGTACCCGCCCATTGGTGAATAACCAAACCTTCTCATAGAAAGTTCAGACAGCTCCCAGGGCTTGCTCGCCTTCCTGCTGGCGCATAGCTCCAGGAATGATGGTTTTTATATAGAGGCAGTCACATATGGAACAGTGCTGTCCCCTACCTCGTTTTTTTTAGCAGACATTAAAATAGTTTCCGCCTATTAGACATTTAGACGCACATTCATGTAGCTTTATTGCTTAAAGAAGTCTACAGGTCATAACTGGGTGAGCAGTAAGAAAGCAGCCTTACCCTTTTATTTCCAAAGCTGTATAAAATAAACTCCATAGACTTGTTGTGGTGGTGTCCTGCAGGTCTGGACTGGGAGTCAAAATAGGCCCTGGCATTTCAGGTACACAGAGGCCCACTAAATACTGACTTTGCGTGGCACCTTATAGCAGCCCCTCTGGCGTTTGCCAGAACCCACAGATTGCCAGTCCGGGCCTGTCCTGACAACATGCAACATTTACTCCAACCGTGTTTTCTGCAGTATAAATAATATGATTGCATGTATAATTTTATGTGTATGCCTACTTGCCAAATTAAAATGGCTGTCAGTAGTACCAGGACAGTGGTTCTGTCCAGGGTTGCCGGGTCTAATTTTCAAAACTAGCCAAAGTCAGCTACAAAAGCAGCCCAAAACTAGCCAAGAGACGCTTCAACAGTAGCCCAAAAATAGCAGAATTTGCAATGAAAAAAAATCTAAAAAATAAAATAATTTATCATTGGTATAACAGGTCAACCTCTAGATATTTTGGTGGCTGGCAGATTTTTGTCCCAAAATTGTCTGAAATTGAGGAAAGTCACTGGAAAATGCAAGAATGCTTAAAGGAGAATTCAACCCCCCATATAATAAAACCCACTACCCCCTACCCTACATAGTCCCCCCTCCCTGCTCCCGTTCGCACAGGTGATAACTTTAGTAATTGCCCCATATCCTGTAAGTACCCCTCGTTGCAGAGTAAGCGCAGAGGAGCTCACAGAATCCATCTTCTCTTCGATAATCTTCAGGTCTTCTTCCTTCCCTTCGGCAATTATCGTGACTTTCGGCGCATGCGCAGTTGTCTGAAGCCGGAAGATTGCTTCAACTGCGCATGCGCCGATATGACGCTTACTTTCCGAAGATTACCGAAGAGAAGAAGATGGCGTCCGTGAGCTCCGCTGCGCTTACTCTGCAACAAGGGATATTTACAGGATTAGGGGCAATTACTGGAGTTATCACCTGTGCAGGGGGGGACTATGTAGGGTAGGGGGTAGTGGGTTTTATTATATGGGGGGGTTGAATTCTCCCTTAAGAGGGTTGGGAGACTGGGGTAGAGAGCCCAAAATCTGGTAACTCCCAACTTCTACACAAGTCAGTCCCATTGCATGCTGGGTATTGTAGTCTTACAATACAACTTACAACTTGGCAGTTGGCAAATTGTTAAACAAAAGCTACATTACCCAACATGCATTGGGAGACACAGGATTGGCACATTAGGGCAAGAAAAAACTTTGGCTGGTTTCCAAAGTACAAAACAGACAAAGGCCCAAAAAGTAGCCCAAATCTATACCTTGGCTAGTTTGTACTTTCAAAACCCACCTGGGCTTTAAAGTAGTAGCCCAATTTGGCTGGAAAACAGCCAACCTGGTGACCCTGGTTCTGTCACTTATCACTTCCTGTTCCTGTCACATATCACTTCTTGTTGGTGTCAATGACTGGCATAGGGTAGCCACAATTTTTGTTCCAATTCTGGCAAATTTGCCTCTGAAAGCATTTAAAAAATATATATCAACACAAAATGCTGAACTGTCCATCCACAATTCTCTGTATATGGCCACATATAGTCATTTGTAAAGGTGAGACATTTAAATTGCTGGGTCTTCCATACAGAATATTGGCCTAATTTTGCAAATAATTTCATTGTCTTTAGATAAACAAAAATAATATAGTGCCTTACCCACTACTATAGTTGGTTTTAGAAAAGAAATAGATATGCGGCAACCCAGGTACTGGATTGCCCAAGCAATTACTTAAAGGGGAACTCCTGCTTCCAAACCAAAATTTGACAAAGAGGCCCACATAACACAGAAACCCCTAACATACCCATCACAGTTACCTGTTTCTTCAAAAATTATGAATAAATGCCATTTTCTATGCTGAAATCCAGCTGGTTAACAGTTATTCTCTTTCTGCATCATTTGATCACTGTTCAGTAATACCAACAATGCATTGCACTGGGATGTTCTGTTCCTTATTGAAATCACGTGTGCAGGGAAATGGGGTTTGGAGGATGCAGGCTGAGTACAGCTGGCTATTGATACAAAGTAACAGTAGTCAGCCAGCTCAGCAAAGTAGTCAGATCAGCAAGAGAGCAGGGGGCTAGGCTTAGGGAACTGTAAGAAACCATTAAAAATCATGAAAAGTCTGTATATTTTTTAACTCCCTGGGGTTATTCCAGTAAGTACCACGGCTCGCCTCTCCCAGCTTCTTCTTTCTTCAAATTTTCCAGGGCAGATGCATGCGCAGTAGAATGACAAAGCCGACTTTTTAGTTAAAGTTCGTCTTTTCACTCTAATGCGCATGCGCAGCCACGAGAAGAAAGAGGAGGAGCGTTGTGTGGTGCTCGCTGGAATAACCCCAGGCCTATGTCGTTTTCTGCTAATAGGAGCACCGGTCCAGGGTTTCAGGTAAGTAAATACATTCACTTGGGGGTGCCTAACATTTGGCACCCCCAAGTGGTAAACATCTTTCCTTCTCCTTAAAGGATCACTGTATTATTCTGAATGTGATCTAGAGGGCTTGTGCAAAGTGAGTGGCTTAGAGGGCTTGTGCGAAGTTAGTGGCTTCATAGGAAGCTGAAAATAGCAGCTTGGACAACTTTCACATGACTTAAAATGGGCATTTATTTTGACTCCAGACATATTGTTGCTATGTTACACAATGTGCAAATGTAAAAACAGTATGATGACAGCATTAAACTTACTTAATTTGTACTCTTTACAAAACATTACTTTTTACTTCCATGGCAACATGGTAATAGTTATTCGTATGTCCAGCCTTTCCTTTCAGACAGATAATCCCAGGATATTTACATACATAAAGCCAATGAACTAGTCTACAACCATGTCTAAGCATCTTAGAGCCATTTTGAATACTCTACATTCTGCATCTTACTAATTAAACGTATACCCTTTTCTGCTGATTCAGTTGAATCCATAATGCATATTTATACATTGCTATGAAAAATATATATAGCTATTTATGCCTCTTTATAGGTCCCTGATAAGACGTCAACTGGAGTATACAGTGCACTTTTGGACTCCAGTCCTTAAGAGGGATATAAATGAACTGGAGATAGTGCAGAGATGTGCAACTAAACTGGAGGGATGAAAGACTTAAATTATGAGGTAGACTGTCAGGGTTGGGGTTGTTCTCTCTGAAAAAAAAGACACGAGGGGATATGATTACACTTTAGAAATACATTAGAGGACATTATAGACAGATAGCACAAGATCTTTTGTTCCATAAAATTGATCATTTCATCGCACCAGAAGTCACCCCTTTATACTAGTGGAAAATAACTTTTATTTGAAGCAGCGTAGGTGATTCATCAGAGTGAGGACAGTAAAGATGGCCATAGATACATATGTAAGAATTACAATCTTTCCTGCAACCACTGTTCATTTTCAATACAGACGTGTTGAAACTGAACATCGCATATACTGGTAGAAACAAAAGAATTCTAACTCTATCTGACGATTTAGCACTAACAGTGGCCATTGTTTGGGTGCCATCAAAAATTTCCGGCCAGCCAACTGACCGGTATCCAAGTCTTCTGTCAATTTTGGTCACTTTGTCTCCTGACATACACACATCGATTATCATAGTTTCGTCTGATATTATCGGTGTGTCTATGGCCACCTTAAGGTTGTGGAATGCCCTGCCGGATGATGTTGTGATTCTGTTAATGCCTTTAAGAGGGGCTTGGATGATTTCTTGGACAAGCATAATATACAAGGCTATTGTGATACTAAAATCTATAGTTAGTATAGATATGGGTATATATAATTTATGTGAGTGTATTGAGGGTCATGTGAGTGTGTGTATGTATAGATGCCGGGTTTAATTTGGAGGGCTTTTTATTTGATGGACTTTGGTCTTTTTTCAGCACATTTAGAAATACTGAAATTGTCCTCAGTTAAAAGGGCAGTATACAGTACCTGTAAAACATGAGCTCAATGAATAAGGTGTGTGCAAAACATAGATTTTTAGTTATTCAAACAATATGCAAAATGTATGTTTTTGTTATTCCTTGAGATAAACAGGGCAAACAGGGACACTGAATCAACGCCATGTTTGGTTTTTGCTTAAAAGAATAAAAGCACAATGTTTCTACCTGTTAGTTTACAATTTTACTCATATTTTTGTTATATTAGAACAATAATAACTTACAAGCTAACTTTATATGAAAATAGATGCTGCAAATATAAAGGCTCCTGAAAAGCATTGAATGGAGGATACATTTGAATTGCCATTATATATTTAAGTGACTGAAATGCAAGCTTCGGTACTTCAGTACATTTTAAGCTTTATTGAAGTTGCTTTGGTGTTATTATAACATACACGTGGCAGTATTTCTCTAAATGCATTTTCACTTACAAGCAATGTATACTTGCAATTTCAGCCTGGCTCTGTCATTTTTGAATGAATGAAAATGACAAACTGCTACTTTTTGCTACTTTTTGTTTGTCGTGGTTACAGAACAAGATTTTCAGAGTCTGGCTATTTCAGGAAATTAGTTGGAAGTTGTTCCACAAAGGAGTGAAGTATGTTGGCAACTTACTTTTCTCGATTAGCAAGTTTTGACATTAGCAAGTTTGAAGCTAATTAATGCTTAGTGACCAATAATCAGTCATCAAGGGGTAAAAAAAATTGACTCGTTCTTTAATGGCTTTCTTATTTAGAAGCTGCTAAGCTTCTGGTGCTTGACTTTTTTTTTATGAACTTTTCTGTGTGCTTGCTTTTTTTATTATTGACCTTATTCATTCTATGGGACAGTTTCAATTCAGTGAGAAAAAGGTTTATCACGTGAAAACATTATGAACGAGATTCAATTTGAGACGCAATTCAAGTCAGCAAAACTTATCTCACGGTTTATCATGGGAAAAAAACTGGAACTGAATTTGGAGAAAAGTTTTTTCTCCTTGAATTGAATCTTGTCCATGAGTTTTCATGCAATAAACCATGAGATAACTTTTTCTCACTGAACTCCCATCCCAGAAAGGGATGGCCCTTTATTTGTTGTATATGACTTACCTACCTCACAAGTTGTTTTTAGGGTTGGGAGTGGTTCACATTTTCGCACCCTCCCCTCTGCACCAAGGCTTGGGGTTTATACACAGGGCTGTTAAGGTGTTACACCTTATCAACCACTTCATTATGGCTCAGGTCAGGGAAATCAGTGTTATGCTATTTTAGCATTTTGCCTTCGTGGTGATTGCGATAGCTGGGGTTGTGCTCTCCATTGACCCAAATATTCCTTGTTTGCTGTATATTCCACCTCAAATTTGGCAGGGAAGAAGCTGGTTCAATGGCATGACAACGTTTTTTGTAATAATACGTTTATTCCAATGGATTGCTCCTGTCCTGAGTTGCATATTTTTCATCAAAAGCAAGGCAAAGCCAGTAGCATGTTTACTGTATTGTTTGATAAATAGCTGGAGCAGATTTAATAATACTCATTTAATACTTACAAGGGCTAATAGTGAAGGTTCATGTAGGTAGGTTGGGAGTAGCTACTTTGAGCAATGTTTACCAGAACACTATTGACCACTCTCCAAACAATTTTTATTTTTCTACTTACTCAACCTCCTTCTGCTCTAATTCTTCTAGTCCCTTTACAAATTAAATATTACAATATATGCTTACATAAATTTTTACTCTTTGCTTCCATAAAAAAATAGTGAATGACCAAGAAATATGCCAAATGGGTAGGAGCAGGAGGGCCCTCTGACACCTGGGCCCATTGGGCGTTTTCTTGGTATCAGTCCAAAACTGTGTATGAATGTAATGGAAACCACTGGGGCAGGGACTCATCTGAATGATGAATAAAGTAAGTAAAATATTTAAATGATTCATACACCAATGACTACCAATATCATAAAGGTATAACCCCACTGCACCTGAAGCCCAGAAAGGAATGACAAAATAAATCAAAAGTAGAAAAAGTGGGTCAGGAAAAATTCAACCTGCATCTAACTCGGAAAACCTTAATCTGCAACTTCCTGCTGCACACACTACTTCTGTTCGGTCTCTGGTTCCAAGACAAGGAATCTTCGGAGCAGAGGAGGAGTGTACTTCCTCCGTCTTACTAGAACCAAACCCGTAATGATCGCCCAAATTTTTACCTGAACCTGACCCAAGGGTAAACCCAATGTGCTGAGAAAACTATCCTGTACCAAAACCCCTCTCCCCCGCTTGCACATGTGCATCTGTCACAGCTAATTTTAACAGAATTATTTTGAACATATTGACCAATGAACAGACATTACCAATAAAGTTATGAATTGCATATAGGCAGGGTTAAAACTTGTGAAAGAGTTTGTGTCAATTCCAAGTGCACTGTATTATATAGTGAATAAAGTACCCCCTCTTGTTAATTATAAGGGTAGTATAAGTTACAAAGGAGTTTCATGACCATAAAAAAACATGAGGCCGACGGGCGATTGTTTTTATACAGGTCATGGAACTCCGAGGTAACTTCTAATATCCTCATATTTTGCAACAGGGGGTACTTTATTTATTATAATACACACATTTTAGTCTTGGGACAGAAATGACATCACTACTCACCATTTATAACTGATGACATCAGTACTCACCGTTTATATAGTGAATAAAGTACCCCCTCTTGTAAAATATAAGGATATTATAAGTTACCGAGGAGTTTTATGACCATATAAAAACACGAGGCCGAATATCCTCATATTTTGCAACTGGGGGTACTTTATTTATTATAATACACAAGCTTTAGTAAGTCATGTGACAGAAATGACATCAGAACTCACCGTTTATAACTGATGACATCAGAACTCACCTTTTATAAGGATATCATTTAGAAGATATTCATGGCTTTTGTGTATTATATTGGTATAACTGTAGTATATTACAATTTTATAATGTACTAGATCAATATTTTTAGTAGGGATGCATCAAACCCTCCTTTTCAGGGTTTGGCCAACTCCCCAAATCCAGGGGTGTTGGTTAGGCTGAATGCTAAACTGAATCCAAACCCTTGTTCTGCACCGGAGTTGATGAATGGGCTAAAATAACCAATGTGAATGCAAAGATAGTGAGCTACATTATTTGTCCAGTTATATAGGGTTCAGATTCGATTTGGTTCGGTCAGGCTCTCGGGTTTAACCAAATCTGAATCCTGCTAAAACTAGCTCCAATTCGACTGATTCCAGTACAAAATCCATGATTCGACACATCAGTAATTTTTAGAGAGAGGAAAGGTAACCATTGGAGCTTCATAAGAGAAGCAACGCTAATAATCCTCTGGCTCACCATTTTAATGAGGAGCACCCATTACAAAAGGAATGAAGAAACATTTGGTTCTAATGTCTTAGATACAATGAATAGTTTTAAAAGTGGTTCTTTCAATGGATAATATTTATATATATATGTATATATGTGTATATACACACACACACACACACACATTTCTTCTCTTAAATACGTTTTCCAAATTTTCAGTATTAGCAAAAACTGCCAGCCACACCTCTCCTTCAGTTAGATGAAAAACAGCAGTAAGAGAGATAACATTCTTCTGAAATGTGTCATTTGTAGGTCTGTGTATTAATCCTGGCCCATGATTTTCTGTTCATTTGTCACAACTTCCTGGCTAAGACTTCATGCCTTAACAGTTACACAAACTTTTCCCTTCTATATTAACAGAACAGTAAGTGAAATGCTGTCTCAAGCTCTTGCTGTCGCTTCCTGTTTAAATAATCCAGCACATAATGTGGTTTGAAGAATGCCTTTTTTTTTACAAGGGTACGCATATATTGTACATATTTTTGCATCAGTGAACATTTGCTAAAGTTCAGTTTTACATTTTTTTTCCAATATATGGTTGTTAGCATTTACATGTTAGATATTGTAAGTTTTATTATTAGAGTTCATCTAAAAATGGGGACAAATTCTACCAATGGTTAGTGCATTTAAAAGTTGAAGATCTGGAAACAAATCTTGAAACTAAATTATCCAGCACAAGGTGCACAGTGCATCCATTCCTTCAGGGCATGAGTGCTACGTGGATGAGCACTGAGGAGCACACTTTTGTACCCCTTAGTGCTCTTTGGAAAATTTTCCGTTACTCCTTTAGGGTTCATGCATGCCACAACTTTCCTGTTATTGTGACTGAAGTAATTTGCCCAATGTATAGTAGTAGATAGTCAGCACAACGATTATCGGATTCAATCAAGGCAGTGCACGTCACTTCAATGGCCACTCTCCATTGGAAACATCATGGATAGAAGAAGTTTGAGACAGCACCATTGTATTATTCTTATTTCTTAAAAGCCTTTAATTGAGCATAAAGGCATCACAGCAACGTTCCAGGCCTTGCGGCCTTTTATCAAGCTAGATAAAAGGCCGCAAGGCCTGAAACGTTGCTGTGATGCCCTTATGTACAATTAAAGGCTTTTAAGAAATAAGAATAATACAGTGGTGCTGTCTCAAACTTCTTCTATCCATGAAGTAATTTGCCCAACATATTAGTCCATATGGATCAGTGGTATGTAGTGGCATCGTGGAATCTTTATTAATTGGACTATGTTGGATTGGAACATATCAAATTAGTGAAGCAGATTAACAACATTCAACCCAAACTAGTACAAAATCTGTATTCTGCCTGACACTTGTTTTGCTGAAGTAACTATAAATGCCTATGAAGAAGGCTTAAGTTACACCTAAGGCTAGGGCCGTATCATGCAGACTGAAATTGGCTCTCCCGCTGCTCCTCTTCTGCTGCGTTAACTGCACCCAGAAACATTTACGGCCATTTGGGTCAGGAAGACACAACAGATTTTACTAAATGCAGGCAGTGCAGCAAGGGAGCTGATTCTCGTCCTGTGTTTCTCCACAGGCCAAGAACCGTATGGTGTGGGCCTAGTCTAAAGATATGCTTGGTTCAGTCTGATATGCCCACCTACACTTGGGTGCAGGAAGACCCAATTAATTTTGCGGCAATATCTGCATGTCTCTATGCACCAGAGCGGAAATAATGTTTCAGAGTGCAGGCAGAGCGGGGGGGGGGAAGTGGATTCTCGGCCTGTATTTCTCCACAGGCCAACATCCTTATGGTGTGGACCGAGCCTAAAGATTTGCTTGTTTGGGGCGTGTCAACCTCATAAAAATGGGGGTGCTTCCCAAACTATTCCCAAGACTTGACTCCATGACACGCTCCTTTGTATAGAATAATAAACAACCCCGTGTAAGCCTCCATACCCAGCCCCCAAAATGAATGGGGTTTGGCATTACCACATTTTTTCCTGTATTATCTAGCTGCCCAGCTAGTGTATGTAGCCTGGTGGTTCTCTTCATCAGCTGAAAATGCCGCATTCCCCATCTCAGCAGAAGCAGCAGGGTCAATTGAAGCATTAGCCAATACTCCCATAAAGGGAACCACTCAAAGGGTATGCCTCCCACAACACTGGGAATGTTAATACCGATATGGGAAAAAGCCCTTAAATATGACAGGACTCTACAAAATTTGATTTCCCCTTATATACCTTGGTGGTGCAACCCCAAGCTACAACCCAACAATTTGGTCTAAGTTTTAAATTAAATATGTTGGTAACTGTATGATGCTCAAGGGCTAAAATCCTTTTAATCCTTTCCAACTATGGAGTATAAGCTTCCAAGAACCATGTGGTTCAGATATTTGCAGGTTAGACATGCAGCCAATAGCCAATTTCCTGAGTCCCCCAAGGTAACCCTGTCTCGACTAGAGGAGCTATTAAGGTCACCCAGTCTTAAGCAAATGGTATCTCACATTTACTCAATCCTCAATACTCAAAGAGGTAATCCCTTTGCACAATGCTACACCAAATGGATTTAGGATTTCCCACAACTAGACTGGGATGACCTTACCCACTCATACTTACCTTCGGTGATTAGTAGTAACGATATTATGATACAGTACCATACAATACATAGAACCTTTCTCACACCGGCCAGACTGCACTTGATGGGCCTTAAGCCAGACAATTTATGCTTTAAATGCAAGTCCAGGCAGGTCTGGACTGAGAATGAAAATAGGCCCTGGCATTTCAGCTACACAGAGGCCCAATCAGCCCCCACCAGCCCACTAAATATTGACTGTCTATGGCACCTTATAGCAGCCCCGCAGCCCCTCTGGCATTTGCCAGAACCCACAGATTGCCAGTCCGGGCCTGAGTCCAGGTACATTCTTATATGTGTTCTGGACCTGCCCGATGATCGATATTTTTGGGGAAAAGTAGTGGCATTTGCAGTGGAAACACTATATATGCCAAATGTGCGGTCCCCAGAAGCATGTATATTGGGACTAGTGGAGAACATAGTCCAGGACAAATACTGGTGCACTCTCCTGAGACTCCTTTATTATCATGCCTATTATCCTAACTTGGAAGTTATCTACCCCACCCACCCTAAAGAGGTGGAAATCTATAATAAACCAAGCACTCCCCTTTTACAAGCTAACATACATTAGCAGAGGCTGCCTGGATAAATTTTTGGAAAAAAGTTTGGGGTGTATGGGCAGATATGATTAATACGAACACACCCCAAGACCCTATTTAGCAAACCACCTACATATTGTATATGGGAACAGAAGCTAACACATGCCAACACAGCATAAATCCCCCCCCCCCACCATGCATCCCTGTTTGAATGGTTGAGTTTTAAAAACAAAAAGAAGGGTTTGTTCTTCAATTGTGGAAATGATTGATTCAGAGATGACTCTCACTTCGATGTAGAGTCGCTCAACCCATGTGAATAATCAATGTACGCTTTGAATATCATTGTAAAATTATCCTTTATTTCTGTATATTGAAGATGCAACCAATAAATAAAGAACTTTTAATAAAAAAAAAAAAGATTTGCTTGTTTGGAGAGGTGCTAAATGAAAGGATCTTTCCCTGATATGCTCATCTTCAGATTGATATGCCCACCTTGGACCAACAATTGGATCTTAGTGATGGCCAATGCAGGCTGCTGTGACAAGGCCAATTAAACTGCTTAAGTAAATCAAACCTGCCCAACAGATATCTGGCTGATTTTTAGCCAGATATCAGTCGTCAGGCCCATCGACGGACCAATACACAGACTAGGAAGCCGATTCAGTCCAGTAGGACTTGGTTGGCAGCTTTTATCTACCCGTATACGACCTTAAGTTTGCTGAATATTTTAAGCTTATCTAGGCTAAGCATGTTCCTCTTACTAAACTTCCTTGAGTTGGTGTTGGCTGTTACAAGACATTAGTTTCCTTTATCCCACTATAAAATACTGTTACACAGTATCTGATGTTGAAAAAAACACAAATGTTCCTACTATATCAATTGTAAAAACACAAATAAAAAGGGTCCATTTACAATCTCCTAGTGTGCAAAGTGTAAAAAACATGTGGCGTGCACTTTGCACACTGCCTTCTGTTACTCCAGATTTGCTACGGGTCTCTGTGCTCCATTTTGGAAACTAGTGAAGCTAGTGACACCTAACTGCCAAGCCAGTAACAATTCAAGAACATGATCACAAAAAAATGTAGGAAAAAAAAAAAGGACTGCTATTTTCGCTACAGTATGGAACCCATTTACTCACAATTGAATTTCGTTTTTTTATCCCCAAAATCTCAAAAAAATTGGGGTTTTCCTATATTTCTAAATAGTTCCAAAAATTCCAAATGTATTAACGGGCAGATTTATCAAGGGTCGAAGTGAAAATTAGATTAAAAAAATTAGAATTTCAAGCTATTTTATGTGTACTTTGACTAGGGAATAGTCCACATTTTATTCGAATTTGAAAAATTTTTTGAAAATTTGAATATCGAAATTTATCACGTACTGTCTCTAATGATTCGACTTCGACTACGCACCATCTAAAACCTGCCAAATTGCTGTCTTAGCCTATGGGGGACCTCCTAGAACCTATTTGGAGTCGGAAAACTGCCTATTCACCCGAAAAAAAATGTTGATTTTTTTAATACATTTTGGTTGGTATTTTTTTATTCGAATTTCAAAGTTTCTTTGATAAATCTGCCCCTAAGTGTAAAGACCACAAAAACCTCTAAAGCAAAACTTCGCCAAGTAAAAGTTGTCAAGGTCCTATAGAAGTCAATGGGAACTGTACTGATCTGATTGGACTGTTTTATATATTAGTTCTGACTTTTATTTTCGACTTTTATTTTTGTTATCGAGGTATTAGAATTTTTTAGCACATCGTTCAGCCTTTTTTTATTTGTGCTTTTTATACAAATATAATATAATATTATATATACTGTATACTATTTTATATATATATATATATATATATATATATATATATATATATATATGTATAAAACTAGGAACTGGTGCACACGGCAAGCAAAACGTTAGTGCCTGTGTGCTGGTTTGTAAAAATCATATAGTTAATAGAAGAAAAAAACGCACCAAACAGGTCTTAGCATCGTGTCAAAAGAAACAAAATCTTCAGGACGGCTCGACCTACAGAGCTTAAACATTGATAATAAATTTTGTTTCTTTTGACACGATGCTAAGACCTGTTTGATGTGTTTTTTTCTTCTAGTTACTATATATATATATATATATATATACATATATATATATATATATATATATATATATATATATATATATATATATATAACGAGAAAGAACCACACTCACAGGGCTTTATGAGGGTGCAAAATCAAAAATTGATATTTATTTCAACGTTTCGGCTATTCACTTAAGCCGTCATCAGGAAGTGAAACACATACATACAAACACTCCATTTAAACTCCTTTTGGCGCCCAAACCTATTGTATGACGTCATGAGTGGGTGTGCATGCAGAGCCAAACCCATATAGAGTGTAAATACCCATCCCATTGATATATTCCTTGTATAATAAACTCTGTGACATTTCATATACACGAGAACATTCCTGTGTCCCTTAATGTGCAATAGTGTGCTGTAACCCACACCTACTATAACGTGAAGCCACATCTGTGCTCTGATCGTAGCCACATGTGCAGCCTGTGAGTAAAGAACCGGACCCACCAGACGATATGCTGACTACCATATATACCCGCATATAAGCCAAGTTTTTCAGCATCCAAAATATGCTGAAAAAGTCTACCTCAGCTTATACGCAGGTCAGTGGTACCCGAGTAGCTGAGATTGCAGTCACTTTTAATCATTCCTATACCAGCAGTTCACTTGGGGAGAGACTGCAACATCCCACAATGCCCTCTGTTGGTTATATGAAAGAATAACAGTGCGTCCTCTGTTGGTTATATGAAAGATTAACAGTGACTGCAATATCACACAGCGCCATCTGTTGGTTGTATGAAAGAATAACAGGGACTGCAATATCACACAGTGCCATCTGTTGGTTGTATGAGAGAATAACAGAGACTGCAATATCACACAGCACCATCTGTTGGTTGTATGAAAGAATAACAGGGACTGCAATATCACACAGTGCCATCTGTTGGTTGTATGAAAGAATAACAGAGACTGCAATATCACACAGCACCATCTGTTGGTTGTATGAAAGAATAACAGGGACTGCAATATCACACAGTGCCATCTGTTGGTTGTATAAAAGAATAACTGGGACTGCAATATCACACAGCGCCCTCTGTTGGTTATATGAAAGATTAACAGTGACTGCAATATCACACAGCGCCATCTGTTGGTTATATGAAAGATTAACAGTGACTGCAATATCACACAGTGCCCTCTGTTGGTTATATGAAAGAATAACAGTGACTGCAATATCACACAGCGCCCTCTGTTGGTTATACAAAAGATTAACAGTGATGGCAATGGAAATTTCTGTTCATCAATCAGTTCTCTTGGATAGCCTCTCGAGGCAAATTGCTCAGCAAGAGTAGAGAGTTGTAGTTCCGCCTGTACAGGATCAGAATTGTTTCTAATCACCCGTAAGAACTGGGAATATAGGACCCCTCGGGACATGTGTGGTGGATGGTGAGACTGTGCTTGTATCAAACTATTCCGATCTGTGGGTTTTTTGTAAAGGGTAGTACCCAGTTTATCTCCCTGTTTAAATATTGTGATGTCCAAAAAATTAACCTGTTTGTTGTCACACTCAAGTGTTAATTTGATAGGGGTGTTAAGTGCATTCAAGGCCTGATGAAATTCCCTAAGTTCTTCCTCTGATCCTTTCCAAATAAGCAGGAGATCATCTATGTAGCGTTTGTAGAAAATAATATTGCCTTTACCCATAGGCAATAGCCACAATTTTTCAAATTGTTCCATGAACAAGTTCGCAAAGGAAGGAGCTACATTAGAACCCATCGCTGTCCCTGCGATTTGTAGGAAGAATGTGTCCCCAAACGCAAAATAATTATGTGTCAAAATGAGATCTAATAGTGACACTAAAAACTCAACCGGGGAAGACCCTTTATGTGTTTTAATAAGAGACTCTTTGCAAGATGCCAAACCCCTATCATGTGGGATCACGGTATACAGACTGGACACGTCCATTGTAGCTAACAGGCAATCAGTAGGAACTGTCAGTTCATTGAGCATGTGTGGTATCTCTAACGTATGAGTCCATGGTCTGTACCAAAGGTTGTAGAAATTGATCTATATATTGGGCTACAGGTACAGGTACAGGAACTTCCTTTACACATCCAAGAACTGGGAAAAAATTTAAAATATCACATAGAGTGACCTGCACCTCTGATCATGTGGTCTACATGGCCTGGTGCCCATGCGGGCTGCACTATGTGGGCAAAGCATCTACGACGTACCGAGAGTGTATGAACAATCACCGGTGCGCCATAAGAGCGGCTCTGACGACGAGAAAAGCAGACCAACCGATTGCCAAACATTGGCTGGAATACAACCATACATTACCACAGTTTAGGCATATGATCATTGATCATGTGCCAAATCCACGGAGAGGGGGGCATAGGGACTTGTTACTCCTTCTCAAGGAATCGATGTGGATCTTCAAGCTGGAGACTCTAGTACCTAACGGACTGAATGAAACCCTCCCTATGGCACAGTTCTATTAAAACTTAGACGGATTGTGCTAGCCTCTTTTTTGTCCATAATAAAAGCACAGTGAGAAGGTCAACAACTGTGGGAAGATGTGACAACACACCAATATCCAATACTTCCTGTTTGTGACTTTAGACATTAAGTGACAGTCCCATTCTGGACTATCAGTACGCTTGGTCTTAGTGGTACTGAGATAAACTTTGGAGACATGCGTGAAATGGGGCAATTTTTTCACTCTGGCTGATATCGTATGGCTATGTTTCATAGCTAACTATGATTTTGTGATATAACTGTGATCAGGACATTTCTTTAATTGTTTTTAAATGCTTTTTCTTTTTTTTCCGGGTCCACTGAGAAATATATGCTGCGGGCATGGGTAGGTCGGCCGAATACTGGGCTCTGTATCACGCTGCACTTTTTGCCAAGGGACTACTTGAATTGACTGTACAGCCATCAATAGGTGTACAGGATACTGCCACCCCGGATTGCCGAAGGCGAAATACCCGTCTGGCTCCCTCCTAGCTCCCTACAATGGTGTCTGCAAGCCGAGATACCCCTACCTGCAATGGTGTTCTTGCAATTGGGGGGCATGGGTGCCGACGGGTGACCTATGCTCCCGATGCGATCACCATGGTAGTACAAGGGGAATAAGCTATTTACTGGTACGTACAGAAGTGTGACACTTCTTGACTCCGATGGGATAGGTGCGGTAATGACAGGAGGAGCGTCACCAGCTGGAAGCAGGGTGGGGCTCCCCATTGGCTATCCGCACTGACGTGGGGAGGAGCTTGAGTGACGGCAGGTACGGGAAGGCTCCGTGCGGTTGCGGTGTAATAGGACCGATCAAGCATGATGGGCGCACTAACAATCGGAACCGGCAACTTGTGGCAGCTCATGTGATGGCGGAAGTCATAGCTGATGGCGATATTTATACCGAATAGTCAGCATATCTTCTGGTGGGTCCGGTTCTTTACTCACAGGCTGCACATGTGGCTACGATCAGAGCACAGATGTGGCTTCACGTTATAGTAGGTGTGGGTTACAGCACACTATTGCACATTAAGGGACACAGGAATGTTCTCGTGTATATGAAATGTCACAGAGTTTATTATACAAGGAATATATCAATGGGATGGGTATTTACACTCTATATGGGTTTGGCTCTGCATGCACACCCACTCATGACGTCATACAATAGGTTTGGGCGCCAAAAGGGGTTTAAATGGAGTGTTTGTATGTATGTGTTTCACTTCCTGATGACTTAAGTGAATAGCCGAAACGTCGAAATAAACATCAATTTTTGATTTTGCACCTTCATAAAGCCCTGTGAGTGCGGTTCTTTCTCGTTATACATGTTTTGTTATAACCAGCACCTAGGCATTAACGTTTGTTTTGAGTGCACCAGTATTTGGACTGTATATATATATATATATATATATATATATATATATATATATATATATAAAATATATATATATATATATACAGGTATGGGACCTGTTATCCAGAATGCTTGGCATCTGGAGCTTACTTAGGCTGATTCTGCTTCCAATAACAATTAATTATATCTTAGTTTGGAACGAGTACAAGGTCCTGTTTTGTTATTATAGAGAAAAAGCAAATTATTTTTATAAGTTTGATTATTTGGATAAAATACAGTCTATGAGAGACAGCCATTACCTAATTTTGAGCTTTCCTGAAAAAGGGTTTACAGATGATGGATCCCATACCTGTACTATTATATATATTATATTATATTTGCATAAAAAGCATGAACAAAAAAAAAAACTGCTGAATGATGTGCTAAAAAATGTATATTAAAACAAACAAACAAAAAAAATATATATAAATATAAAGCCTCCAAAACCACTAAAATCCAACCTTTGATAAATAAGCCTCCATGTTCCGTTTCAGGTACATGATATATTGGTCAAATACATATTTATATTTCATTTGTGCACCTTTTTACATTCTTATAACAAGTGTTATAATTTTTTATTTAACTAACCCATGTTGTTCCTATTTAAAATATTCTGTGTGCATGTGTATAGTGTATATATTTATACACACATACCGAGAACACATTCAACTATATATTTTTAAATAGTAAATGCTGAGTTATAAAATAACATCTGATAAAGCAGCAATTTCATGGGCTAGGGGCTCAGAGTGACCTTTTCAAATATATGGCTTTATACCACCAACAAAAAACTCTAAATGCCTCCTTAAGCTTTTGCAAAGGCTGTGTTGAAATAACCGCAGAACAAAATGCACTGCATGTTTCCTAGCATGTTTATTTCCCTAGAGACAAACTAACAGAAAGGGAGTAAATAAAGCAGTGTTTCACAGCACTGAAGCAATTGTTAAAAACTGTTTTAATTGATCCTGAAAAGATATATTGTAATGTTCAAGCTTGTATTAAGGTGGCCATACACTGAGAGATCCGCTCGTTTTCAATGTCGCCAAACGAGCGGATCTCCCTCCGATATGCCCACCTTGAGGTGGGCAATATCGGGCCGATCCGATCGTGGGCCCTAGGGCCCAACGATCGGATCCTAACGAGGCCTTAACGGGCAGTCGGATTGCGGGACCGCATCAACGAATAGATGCGGCCGCGATCCGACGGGATTTTCTGTCCCATCCGATCGAGATCTGGCCGACTTTCGGCCAGATCTCGATCGGTGAAGCCCGTCGGGGGGCCCCATACACGGGCCAATAAGCTGCCGACACGGTCTGTCGGCAGCTTTTATCGGCCCGTGTATGGCCACTTTAAGATTATTTTGATTACCTGTTTTTGACTACTGATAATTATTAGGTTTATTGTCATTCCTTTCCTATTTTGCCTATTTGTACCTGCATCAGAAAATGCTGTCTTCCAAACCCTTGTCTAGTTACTAGGGAAATGATGTCCTAGCAACCAGAAAATTATTGCAATTCCAAACCTGAGAGCTACATAACAAAAATGTACAATAAGAAAAAGCCATAAACTAGCAGATTTTTAGTCTTCATCATTAAGTGTCTGACTGGGGGACCCGGGGCCCTCCGGGGCTTCTCCCTCAGTGCTCCCCCCCAGCCGCAACCCCCCCATGTATAACTTTTCCTTCACTCTGCAGAGTTGGCAGCAACCTGGGCCAGGGAGGGAGGTTGAGGCAATGGCAATGCTTCTAGTGGGGAGCTGGTCTGGGCTGGCATGGCCCACGAGAGCCCAGTCTGACCATTTCATCATTGCATATTGGCTTGAAAGACATACACCAGAAACAATAACTATCAAAACATTAACTATTCCCAAAAACCAAAAATTATATTTAATAGGAAGGAAATTGAGATATGGAAGCTTCTACATTGCACAGATGTTTCTGTGAGTGGTTCCTTGTTGCACTCTAATACAATATGCTAAACAAAAAAAGTCTTCATTCTGCAACAAAGCCAAAGTTGTATAAATAACAGTAATATATCTAATAAATTCACTATACATACACAAATGGAGGAGCAATAAGCAAGCCTGTTACCACTCCTATACCTTGTCCATTAAAAGTACAAAACATGTGATCTTAAGAGTTTTAAGTATAGCTGGTTGCACGCAAGCTGATTACAGTTCAACACAACAATGGATATGCGTTCCTCCAAAAAATAAAGCAGTAAATAATAAAAAAATACAAAATATTTATTAGAACATATTAAGGAAAGGCCTAACGCGTTTTGTTCCTGTTGGGGCACTTACTCATAGGCTCTGTGCCCCCAACAGGCATGAAACGCGTTAGGCCTAAATTAGGTGACCCAACCATTGATTAGATGCACATTTATATAAATTATCGGTATTGCAAAAGAGTTCCTAATAAAAGTGTCACAATAAAGCAAACAATGGAAAGCAAAGACTATTTAATGGAAATATATCTACTGAGTTAATTATGAAATTAAAATCACATTATGTGATGGTTCCAGAGTAGATGCCGTTACTATATTTTGGCTAGCATAACCTCAGAGTACATTGAGTAGAAGCTGCAGTAAAAAAAGACTGCTCAGCTTGTCTGTATTTTATAAGCAATATGGCAAAGGCAGAGGCGGGCCAAACAGGCCGGGCGCTCTAGGCAGCCCAGCCAGCCTGCTCGCCCCTTTCTTTCTCCCGTCACTCGCGCATCCGCTGTAAGCACGTTCCTGTCGCGCATGCGCAGTAAAGGTGGTCCCGGCATGCATGCGCATTAAAGGCTGTCCCGGCGCGCATGTGCAGTAAAGGCATTCACGTTCACTTCAGTGTGCGGCGCTTACTGCGAACAGATTTCCAGGTGGGTTTGGTCTAGGGGTAGGCAGAAGAGGTAGCTGCCCAGCGCCCCCCAACCATTGCGCCCTAGGCAGCTGCCTCTTCTGCCTACCCCTAGTTCCGGCCCTGGGCTAAGGTGATAAAAATCTAAAAGAAACCTATAATTGGCTAATTCTAGTTGTGACTAAAATCCCATAAACTTGGTGTCAGGCCCGAAAGCTCAGGTTGGGAAATACGGACCAAGGAGGAAGTAGCAGGCACCAAACAAAGTTCGAGATATCCAAGGGGTTAAGAAGTTCAACATAGTCAAGTCCAGGCAAAGGTCAGTTCAGGCAGCAAGTGTATAATAAATGGTAAAACAGGCCAAGGTCAGGATCAGGAATCAGTAGAAAATAGTAATTAGCACACCCAGGAACACACAAGGTAGAACCTACAATCAGGCAACGGCCGCAGGGCTCTGGCAAGCGTCATGACGCCATGCATGTTTTGACGCATTGGCTTCAAAATGTCACAAGGTGCTGCAAGTACCCACTGGGTGTCGCCATCTTGCCGGCTGCGCTGAAGATGGAAGGAGCACCGGCAGGCGCTTCTTACACTTGGTAGTGGAATAGGCAGCCAACAGAGAAGGTCTTTCTCATTGTCAATGAGCTGAAATTCTTAAGTTAGTGCCCCAGGTCTTCATTTTCTGTCTTATGATTGATAGGATGTTTATAAGTGTTGGATAGATTGAGCAGCATATTCCATGTGCATTATTTGTGTCTTCTGCTGTAACCATGAGCATTGCATTTTGGTTGAGGAGTATGTGCACACTGAACAAAGTATTTTCTTTACTGGTGTATTTCAGATGAAGGATGAGGACCAAAAACGGCAATCTCCCATTTTATGTATTGCCTGACATAAATAGAAATATGGCCTGTGTATCTTCAAGGATCTTTGTGTACTTAATCCATGTTACATATGCTCCTCTTACCATAATGCAGAATTTAAATGTAAAATAGAATAAATAATTGGGTGGCTATGAATATGGTCCTCTTTTCAGTACATAATTGTGAGTGATATTCTAGGAGAGATTCATATTCAAGATACAATATTTGTATATTAGCTAATCACAGCTAGTAAGTAGAATTCTATTCCCCATGTTCAGAGGCCAGATGAAAATAAAGTGATAATGTCATATGCAGAAGGTCAGTGGAACCCTTGGAAATGGAGTGATAAAAGTCTCATGGCAGGCTACATTCAGACTGGCGCTTCCATAAGCACAGCCCTGATTTAGTAATGTAATAAAAGGGATTATCATGGCCACATGGGATTTTGGTGGCTCCAGCTGGGATAGAGTTATCACTGTTGCAAGACAACTTTTAGCAAACTAAGCTGATCATATAGAGCAGCGATCCCCAACCGGTAGCTCATGAGCAACATGTTGCTCTCCAACCCCTTGGATGTTGCTCTCAGTGGCCTCAAAGCAGGTGCTTATTTTTGAATTCCTGGCTTGGAGGCAAGTTTTGGTTGTATAAAAGCCAGATGTACTGCCAACCAGACCCACCTGTAGAATGCTAGTCCAGATAGGGGCTACCAATAGACAATCATAGCCCTTATTTGGCACCACCCAGGAACATTTTTAATGCTTGTGTTGCTCCCCAACTCTTTTTACATCTGAATGTTGCTCACGGGTGAAAAAGGTTGGGGACCTCTGATATAGAAGAATACCTGCTTGTTTGACAACCTAAGTGGTAATCCTAATAGGCCGTTATTATGCAATTTGACCCCTAGGCACGTGCATAGCAATTATCTGAGAACTGCATGGAGCATTTTGACACACACACACACACACATACACTTTCAAGCTCTCAGGGCAAGTGACAAAACACTAGAAAACACCTTTGTAGTCACACCAGTAGCAATTGTGCTAACCCTGCCAGAGAGATGGAAAATTACTGGTGAGTAACATCATTGGCAGGGTCCGCACATTGCCATTATTGTCAATGCAACTGACAATTTTCCAGCAGTTTGTGAGCTATAAATCACATAGGTTGGAAAATATTCAATGTGCCATTACTCTTAGTGAAGTTATTTAGAGGTATGGGACCTGTTATCCAGAATGTTTGGGACCTAGGGTTTTACATATAAGGGATGCTTCCGTTATTCGGATCACTTTAAAGGGGTTGTTCATCTTTGAGTTAACTTTTAGTATGATATAAAGAGTGATTCTGAGACCATTTGCAATTAGCCTTAATTTTTTATTATATGTGTTTTTTGAGTTATTTAGCTTTTTATTCAGCAGCTCTCCAGTTTACAATTTCAACAATCTGGTTGCTAGGGTCCAAATTAACCTAGCAATAATGCACTGATTTGAATAAGGGACTGGTATATGAATAGGAGAGGCTTGAATAGAAAGACAAATACAGTAATACAATGTAGCAATAACAATAAATGTGTAGCCTTATAGAGCATTGTTTTTTTACATGGGATCAAGACAAATAACTAAAAAAAAAGAAAGAAAATAAATAATGATGATGACCAATTTAAAAGTTGCTTAGAATTGGCCATTCTACAACTTACTAAAAGTTAAAGGGGTGAACCTTCCCTTTAGGTCTGCTGAAACCCATTTAAACATTAAATATTTTTATATAATTGTTTTGCAAAAACAAGGTACTGTTTTATGTTTAAAATATTTTATTTGATTTTCATATTAAACAAATGAAATCAAAATAACAACAAATGTTATGCAGATGAAGAAAATATGTTGCAAAGGAGACAATGGCATGATAGTATCAAAACTATATCATTCATGAAAAATAACAAAAAACGAACTAAAAATTAACTAAGCCAGTGGATGCACAAGTAAAAAAAAAAAGAAAAAGCCCATTTATCATGTGGAGTGTCAGATAGGTCATCTAACTATTGAAGAAAGCACATTATTTGATCGCCAGTATTGGAGTTACAGATTTCAAAATAAGGAGACCAAACCAGCCTAAAAGAATCTTTGGAAATACTTCCTTTAGTTTTAGTTATTAAGGCTTCTTGCCAAGTAAGCTGATTCATATAAGAGATGATGTCCGATAATGAGGGGGGTTCCTTTTGTAACCAGAAATTAAATAAAGCTTTCCTAGAAGCAGCTAGAAAAAAGGAAGTCATTAATTTACTTTCATGGGAGATAATATTTGACTTAGGATTTGCAGAAAGCATATTAATATCTAGATGCAGTAAAGCAATACACGGAGATAGTTTAATTTTTATCTTCAGTCTAGAATTCAAAAAATTAGTAACTTCCCTCCAAAAAAGGTTAATTTTTGGACAGGACCATAAATAATGAAAAATTGACACATTAGTCTCGTCACATTTAGGACAAAATGATATAGGACTATTAGAGGTACTTTTAGCAAACATTTTCCCATATCCTAAATGAATAAGCTTAAAGTGTTGTATTCTCCAACTCTCTGCCAAAATTAATTTATTATAAGTATTAATAGATTTCACCAAATCTGAGGGAGACACTTGACATTGTAAAAACTCAGTCCATTTAAGATAATGGATGTGAGTCTGTACCATAAATATTCCAAAATTTTTTAGATAAAGAGTTAATTGAAATCAAACAGGGGAGTTCCAAAAATTCTGCCAAATCATCTGCTAGCTTGTGGTCAGCTAAAATCAAATTGTTTTTATCATGCAGTAGAGAAAGACCGCATTAACAAGCTGAGTAATAATATCTATCAGATTCATTAAGCTTGTACTCATTTTTGAGTTTTGACCAAGACAATAAAGTTTTCTTATGTGGATCAAATAAGTCTTTAACTAAGACTAGTAAATTTCTCTTAGCAGAAAATAGAAAGGAATCAGACTTTTGATAATCTGAGGGTTTAAGTAAGAGCTTTGCTGGCATGAAAAGGGTTTCTGTATAACTATACCCATGTTGAGAGAATAAATGTTTCCACACAAAAATAGAATCACGATAAAGAGGATTCCTTTTAAAGTCACAAGGAACATTTCCCCATTTGCTATGTAAAACAGATAAAATATCAAAGAAGGGTTCTTGAAAGATCTCGATGTCAGGGTTGGTAAATTTATTGCCTTGAGAGATCCACTCAATACAGTATCTAGTGAGGGCTGATAAATTAAAAGCTCTAAAGTTAGGAAGATTTAACCCTCCTAGTTTAACTGGAGCTCTTAATTTATGAAAAGGTACTGTTTTAATAATAGAAAAAAAGGGAAGTTCTGGATAACAGGTTTCTGGAGAAGGTATACCATACCTTCATTTTGTTTTCATTGTACAACCCAATTGCCTTAGACTATTGTGTTGTGAACTGAAACGTCCCACATTATGTAATTAAGTAAGCCCTAGGCCATTGATGCTTAAACTATTTGAATCCTGTGATTCACCATCAATAAGGGAATATATGGAGTGGAACATTAATTATATACACCATACACAAGTTCAGTATTTCCACAAAGCTATAATCTTTTGTTCATGGGTACAGAAAAGGCACTAGATTATTTATAATACTTTGTTTAGCATCACAAATCATTTAACCTGAATTTCTGCAGTGTAGATCTTCTAGACACCATATCAGACTTGGTTGTTAACATCCCACCATTCCCATGAGAGTGCTTCAGTTAAACTCAATTGTAACTTGACTGTAAATTAAGATATGCTACTATCTTTTCTTTACTCCCTTTATCACATATTAAAAAATTCAGGATTCACTGGAAATGTAATATGACATTCAAAATGTTATATGTAGTAGTAGCAGCACTCTTCTGAACCATTAATTTGCACAAAATTGTCCCAGCCTTAATAGTTTCAAGAATGCCCCAGCTTCTTAATGCAGCACTGCAAGACAAAACCCCGTTGTTTGCATAACTAAAATTCTTGGCATTCCACAGCTTCTACAGGGATGTAGCAGTTCATATACACCCTACCGTGCAGACTCCTGTTGATACTTAAGACGGGCAGACATATGTGAGCAATCAGCCATGGTTGGCCTTTCCTCTAGATTTCAATATCATTTTAGAAATCTTGAGCAAGGAAATACGAATATACAGGGGCTGAAATTATTTTCCACTTCTCTCACCTAAATTCTGTGCAGTGAAAGGCAATCATACAGCCATCTGTTCAAAAGGAAAGACTAATTGTTCTTGATATACAGAAACTAGCATACAGGAATTCGAGTTTAAAAAGAAAAGAATGAATGCGATAGTCTCCCAGCAACAATCCTACACTATCTGAAATCTAAAGACTCAATAAGTGCAATTAAAACAATACAAGACCCCACTGCCTGGAACCCCATTCTTCCACAAGCCGTACACTGTAAGAAAGCACAATCATTTATGATATGCTTAGTTCTAAAAGGCCCCTAAAGTTTCTGGGGCCCCACTGATTTTACTGTGGATAATTGTGCACCACAATTAGATTGACTGCCTCCCACAGTGTTTTTTTTCAATAGAAGCAGCACACTTGTACCTAAAGTACTGTAAAGTATTTGGCACATGTAATTTTGAGCACAGAAAGTGACACACTTTACAGTGCTCTGCCATATATCTCTGTAAGGTAATCTATTGGAATAAGAGTGGTGGTAAGAATCCTATTACATTTATTATGTTTTTCTAATGGGTGGATGCTAGGATGCTTGCTCCTCGAACAAACTAAGGATTTGTTTCCTCTATATCTGTCATACCTCCTTCATGTCACATTTGTAAGGTAAAACATAATACACATTTACCAGTTCCATGTCTCCTTGAAGCAGGTAAATACAGGTGGTCATAGACGAAAAAATACACTCGTTTGGCGACATCGCCAAACGAGCCGATCTTTCCCCGATATGCCACTAACGGGCCGAACGATCAGATTATGATGAGAGCGCAATGGGCTCCGGCAGGATCGGTCGGGACAAAATCAAACCTGTCCGACCAAACGACCGATCTCCACCGGACGAAAAATGTCGGGGCTCTCCACACCCGCTCTGAAAATCGTACGAATCATCGATTCGTGCGATAGGATCTTTGCGTCTATGGCCACCTTTAGTGGAATGCCTCACATACAACCAGATGGGTTTTTATCAAGCCTAATCATCGAGACACCAGGGGGCAGATTTATCAAGGGTCGGATTTCGAAGTAATGGGAGTTTTTTTGAACTCCCATATTTCGAAATTCGAATAAAAAAAGACCAACAGAAATGTATTAAAAAAATCAGTTTTTTTTTTGTGGGTGAATAGGCCGTATTCGATCGTTTGAATTGAAGTAAGAACGTATTCGATCAAATTCGATTCGAAGTAATTTCAGAAAAAGCCTTTGAAAGTCCACCAATTGACTCCAAATAGGTTCTAGGAGGTCCCCCATAAGCTGAAACAGCAATTCGGCAGGTTTTAGATGGCGATTCGTCGAAGTCGATTGATAAGTACATGATAAATTTTGATATTCAATTTTTTTTTCAAATTCAAAACGATTTGGACTATTCCCTAGTTAAAGTACACAAAAATATCTCAAAATTCAAATTTTTTTTCATTTGAATTTTCAATTGGACCCTTGATAAATCTGCCCCCAGATGTGCAAGTAACTGGGTGATGCAGGAGACAAGTGTTGGACCTTTAAAGTGGCACAAACAAGCTCTTTGTGTCAGGGTTTTATACATGATATGAGATTTCATGGTACTTTTCCTTATATTATTACTCTTACCTACTATAGAACATTTATACTATACTTTAGTGTTTCACTCTAATTATGCCCTATCTAATTCTACCACCAAGTATTAATATGCTCTTGGGACAGAGTTAGTAAAAAGACAGCAAAATGTAGCAGTGGACCCAAAAAGCAGACAAGGGTTGTCCAGTTTAGCACCAGTAACCTACATAGGTTTTAATGAAGGTACAAAGCTCCTAATTACTACTATTAGCAAAATGTTAATAGGCATACAATACACAGTGTTCTTTTTTTCAATTCTTTTATTATGCAACTGTAGAATATAAGATACATTCATATTGAAATGTTGTTTGTAAAAGTTGCAAATTTTGTTGTTGTTGACAACAGTGGTGTCTTTCCTACTAGTTGTCTCAAGAGCACAGGGTTTTACTAAAGTTGTCAGCGATTCCTGATTTAGCATCAGGAAGACTCTGATTAAGATGGTCCCACACAGGGGCACTCAGGACCACCATCCGAAATCATGCCCCCCCTAACTACAGGCCCAGCCCTAGACCCCCTGTTCACCCACACCAAGGCCCTGCCCCAGACCCCCCGTGCACCCCCTACCATATGCCTGCCCCAGACCCTCGAACACTCCTACCACAGGCCCCGCCCCAGACCTCCACACCACAGTAAGAAAGCCACACAGACATGATTGCTTAAATATGAGTTCTAAAAACCTATTGGTTAAAAAAAGTCATTGGTGATCAGGGCCCCACCTACAAGTTAAAAAAAATCATTGGTGGACAGGCTTCCCCTTTCAAGTTATAAAAAAAAAATCACTTGTAGCCAGGCCCCCCGTTACAAATTAAAAAAAATAATTGGTGGCAGGCGCCTCTTACATGCTAAAAAAATAGTTGGTGGTCTGGGCTCCCTTTAAAGTTAAAAAAAATCATTGGGGGCCAGCCCCACCTTACAAGTTTTTTTTAAAAAAAAATCATTAGTGGGCAGCCCCCCTACAAATGAAAAAAATCATTGATGCCCCCCCCCCCTTTCCCCTTACAAGTTAAAAAAAATCATTGGTGGTCAGGGCTTCCCCTACTATTTAAAAGAAAATCATTGGTGGTCAAAAAAAAAGACCATTCAGTGGGAGTTAGAGAGTGATATTCTGAGACAATTTGCAATTGATTTTAGTTTTTTATTATTTGTGGTTTTTGAGTTATTTAGCTTTTTATTCAGCAGCTCTCCAGTTTGCAATGTCAGCAATCCGGTTGCTAGGGTCCGAATTCCTAGAGCAACCATGCACTGATTTGAATAAGAGACTGGAATATGAATAGGAGAGAGGCCTGAATAGAGAGATGAGTAATAAAAAGTAACAATAACAATACATTTGTAGCATTACAGAGGGACGCCCATTTGAAAGCTGCAACGAGTCAGAAGATAAAGGCAAATAACTATAAAACTATAAAAAATAAATAATCAAAACCAATTGAAAAGTTGCTTAGAATTGGCCATTCTGCAACATACTAAAAGTTACCTTAAAGGTGAACCACCGCAGCTTAGTTTACCTTCAGTGGCTTTGGCTGTGTTTTTTTCCTTCTGTGGTTTTGGCTTTGGCTCCCTCTGCGGCTTTGAATAATTTTGGTGGCTTCCCAGGCCCCCTTAGTACTTGAATTACACTGGACAGGGACAACTATCCCCCTGATGGGGGTGCTGCTGCCATAAGGCCAATTGAGAAATGTGCCTCAGGTGGCAGCAGCCCACAAGTTAACAGGGGCCGCAAAAATGAGCTGAAATTCCAATTTTAAAATCAGAATTTTGTCTCTGCTAGTGCATCCAAAAGGCTGCCTCAGGGTGGCAAAGGAATGGAAGTATGGTGGCAAGTAGAAAGTATGGAGAATACGCTATACCCTTCTGGGTGATGGCTCCTCGACCCGATTAAGCAACAACCCTCTATGGTCCAGGTAGTGGGGATATCTGTTTCTGCCCAGACCAGTTGAGTTATCAGCTTTCAGTTTAAAATGGACTAGGGGACACATCCACACCATGGGGCAGATTTATCAAAGGTCGAGGTGAATTTTCAAATGAAAAAAAATAGAATTTCAAGCTATTTATTTGTACTTCGATAAGTCCAAATTCGAATTGAATTTGAAAAAAATTAAAAAATTTGAATATTGAAAGTACTGTCTCTTTAAAAATTCGACTTCGACCATTCACTACCTAAAGCCTGCCGAATTGCTGTTTTAACCTATTTGGAGTCAATTGGTGGACTTTAAAAAATCACAGGCTTTTTCTGAAAATACTTCAAATCGAATAAGTTCTTACTTCAATTCGAACGATTGAATACAGCCTATTCACCCGCAAATTATAAACCTTCGAATTGAATTCGATCAAATGCTCTATTCATTCGATTCGTACGATTCAAATTCGTCCGAAAACTGACCTATTCGAACGAAAACTGACCTACTTGACCAAAAAAAAAAGTTAGATTTAATTTTGGTTGGTCTTTTTGAATTCGAATTACGGAGTTTTTTCAATTTGAAATTCGACCCTTGATAAATATGCCCCCATGTGTAGGAAGTCCACTGAGTAGTATTGTAACTGAGATACTCTTGACTAAGATAGGTGCAAGTAGTTTAGTTGCATTATTCTACCTTTACTGCTGATAACCCCTTTAAAGGTAAAGTGCTGAATATCTCCCAGAGCTAATAATAATTCCTCCCGGTATCAGTTATGTATAAAATTGTGTTAAAGTGCTTTTGAGGTTCTAACACAGCCCACTTGGGGTTGTGTCTATTGGTCAATGTCCAAATTAGGCCTCTATGGTGTGTTTCAGTTATAGGTATCTGAAAAGAATTTTGTTAGGGAGGGAGAATTTTTGCTCTGGTATTGAGCTTCCAATTCCAACGGTAAGAGCACATAACCACTCTCCTCCTACTGAACATTCCAAACCCATGACATCAGCTACCTACATCAAGCAATTTGTGTGCTTCACCATGTGGATTATTGGAAATGTGGGATTTATATCAGAAGCAGCATGGTTCGTTCTAACCATAATCTTTCTATTTATATTGTAAGATCCAAGGATGTCTTTAAACAAAATGCAAATTTTAGTAGCTAGTGGACATTATGTTTCAATTATTTCAATAAGCCAGTTTTTTGTAATGTTCAGTATAAAATTACATTTTATTTCTATACAGATCCCCAATTTTGTTTATTCCTCATTTCATGGTTAAAATAAAACTATACCCCCTGAACAATGTAGGTATCTATAAAAATATATTGCATAAAACAACTCATGTAAAACCCTGCTTCATGTAACTCCAAACATGCCAGTAAGATCTTTAAAAAAAAGTCCATTAAGCACTCCATTAACTCCAAACATGGCAATAAGATCGCTGAAAAATGGGCAATGACCACTCCCTTAACTCCATGCATGCCAGTTAGTTCAGTGGATAGATTGAAAGCATTATTTTACATTTGTGCAAGCAGATTACCAGTAGTGAAGTTTTCTTCTACCCATGTGCTCCCAGAGCTGCTTGGTGCACGCACTCTCTCTGTCTGCCTGCTCTATACACTGCTGAGAAATCCAAGATGGCCTTTATGAAGAACAGAAGGGCAGCGGTCAGTAGGAGAAGGAGAGCAGTGGGAGAAGGAGAGCAGCAGTGGTGCTGTCAAAAGCCTGTGATAAATTCAGTGGGCCCCCCAAAATTAGTGGGCTCTGGGCAGATCTGCCCCATTGGCCCAATGGATAAAGAGAACCTGAATACATTATCTGCTGGCACAACCCTTCATAAATTTTACTCCTGCAACACTTTTAAACATGGTGGGTATGCCATTATTCTAATATCTAAACAGGATCCAGCAATGAGAACATACACTACAGAGCATACAAATTCCCGGCAAAGAGATTTACTGTACATTGCACAAGGTCAAGTCTTCCAAGAGGAAGAAGAAGAAGGAAGAAGATTGGAAAAAGGACAATAAGATTTTCAAGTGAAGTTAAAAGAGAACAGTTGTTAACAATAGATGGTTTTGAAACACATTAAGGGGGTGTACAGGCCCAGATTTGTCGAAAGACCACAAAGGCCCAGGCCTAGGATGACAGAATTTTAGGGGGGTGGCACGCTGCTCAATCACACCCGCATTGGTTTGGAAGCACTGAGGATTTGCAGAATATACAATCGTTTTTAAAATTTCCTATGCACCAATCCCTAGTACTCCGGACACAATGCTGAAAATTTGCATGAACAGCAGTGGGCCTAGGGGCGATGCAATGTAAATCCGGCCCAGGGGGGACATTCAACATGCTGTGTAAAAAGTGGAGTAAAACATGTTGCCAATAGCAACAAATCAGCAGTTAAATTTCAATAGTTATTTCATGTCTAATATCTACTACTTTAACTTGCTTATTTTCTGATTTATTGTAAACTGGACCTGGCAAGGAGAATTGCATAGTGTTATACTGTTATGAACAAACTATTATATAAGGTACGAAATGTAATTTAAAAGTCAACTATTATCTAACAACTTGCTTATTTTCTGATTTATTGTAAACTGGACCTGGCAAGGAAAGCTGCATAGTGTTATGAACAGACTACCCCTTCAATTTGCTCTTTTTCTGATTTATTATAAACAGGACCCGGCAAAGAGAGCTGCAGTGTGTCGAGAGTTTCTGGCAAAGTGACCTGCAGTCTGTTGGGGAAGCCGGGAAGAAAGCTGCTAAACAAGACATTCAAGGTCTTTTAGTTGTCAGGACTTTAAAACCCAGATAGATATATTTATGTGAATATACTTTCTATATGTCTATAGCCTAAGAAGTAAATATGGCCTTGGTGCTCAAGATAACAAGTGAACTCATTAAAGAAAAAAAGAAAATTTTGATTTACAGCAGGACTTTTGCATCTTTATAAATATTTTATTGAATTAGTGCATAGAAAGAACCAACGCTTTGGTTCGTTTGCAGGAGCAACATTATAGTTGGTAAAACAAACAGCTGCTGTTTTCATTTAACACCTATTAACACTGATCTTTATGTTGCAAGTGTTGCAACATAGTCCCAAAATGCATACAAAGGCCCTCCTATGCCTTAATTTTGGAATTGTTTCATTTTGGGACAATGTATTGGCATATTTGAGACAATACATAGAGCCAAAATGAAGTAAAAATTAAACCGTTTCCAAAATTAAGTTGGAGGAGGAGTTTAATGTTGGATGCATTTTGGAACTATGTTGCAACACTTGCAACATAACAGTGTTAATAGGTGTCAGAGTGAAAACAGCAACCATTTGTTTTACCAAGTATAATGTTATTCCCACAGCCGTTCCCACACCCAGAGTGCTAAATTCCCCAGAATTCTATTTTTTTTTTTGTCTATTGAATTACATGGCAGAAGAATTGTCAGGAAGCCATAAACAAAAATGTAACAGCACAATATATGGGCAAATTACAAAGAGCTTTATTAGGGTATAACATTACAAAAGTCAGATTCATTTTAAGAGTACACTCCTGCACTATTAAAGATTCCTCAGTGGTTCTACAGATATTGCTGAATTATGATTCCATGCATTCCTAGCCAGCCTCTGAGTATTACAGTTCAGCAACACCTGGGTAGTTAAAGCTGACTTTCCTGATTCTAGATAGCAAAGAAGAGCATATAAAAAATATGTGAAGGAGTAGAAGGTGAAAAGGATTTAGTGTAAGAATTTTCCAGAAAAGATATGGAAATGTTAAACAGGAGAAGCATTGGGCTAGTATTGGGATCAGAGGCATAATAGCCACAAGGTTTAACAACTGGGAAGCCTATATGTTAAGGCAAATATATTAATACTAATCCCAGTCTTTGCTAGGTTTTTACCAGTTATGTCAGTTAAGTAGAACTTCTTACTCCTACTATAAATGATGTAGCTACCATGGTTGTATATTTATTATATTGTTATGTTTATATTGGCAGTGAGACATGTGTAATATTTATGCCTGGTTCCATGGGCCTGTTGCTTCAGGTCCATTCAGGTTTAGACACTATGATAATGTCAGTATATTTAAGTACCTTAATAATTTATTATACAAGTAAGGAATGTTGCAATCTCTGTCATCATTATGTAATCATTTTTACACAGATTGGCAAGTTCTAATAATTGATTCAAAAAAAGTTATTGTTGTAGCTTTTCACATTCTGACCTCTAGTGGTCATTAGGTAAACACCACTTTTAGAAATAATAAACCAGAGGTTCCAAATAGCATTGAGCTGCACCTTCCCAGGAGTGCTCAATGCTTTTGGTAGAAGTTAATTTGGCATCCTAGATCACTAAAGCCTAGTTTGATGGCTAGTTAGGTGTGACCACTCATTTGCTGTTCTAAGCACTCGTGTAAAGATACACATACCTATAATCTTTTTTTCAGGCTGGGAGGGCGCTGAGTAAATGTTGGAATGCAAATGTAGTTTTGAATTTTTAAAAACTACTGGAATAAATTATATACAAAGGAAGTGATATGATTAGCGGCCAAGTAGCATATAGAGATGTAAAATAAAAAGATATTTATATTAGTAATTCATATAGCTTTGTAACATTTTATTTTACCTTGTTATAAGTGAATACCTCTGAAGAAAGAGTCAATTCTAAGCAAATAATGCTATATTTTAAAATCATTTCCTTTTTCTCTGTAATAATAAAAAAGTAGCTTGTACTTGATGGTAACTAAGTAACATCAATCTTTACTGTTGAAAAACAATCCTATTGGGTTTATTTCATGTGTTTTAGTAAGTAGACAAAGTTTAGTAGACAAAAGATATGATGATCCAAATTATCCCTTATATGGAAAACCCATTTTCATGTATGTAATGCTGCCCTCACACTAGCACATTGTAAGTGCAGAATATTCCAAGTCCTACTTGCTCCCCCTACCCATGACCTGTGCTCAGGTAACACATATTGGGACAAGTGCAGACCAGGAGGGAATTTGGGGACATCTCACATCAGTGTCAAGAACATTTGCTATAACTCCCTTGCGAGCTGTAGGTTAGTGCCTCCAAGTGAATATAGAAGGGTGTAATCTACCTTGTATACTTAATATTTCTCTAGGGTAGATACAGTATATGCAAAATAACACACCTAAGGTAGACACATGCCCTTGTATTTTGTTGAGGGAGTGCCCTGTATGACTGTCGGCACTTAGTACAGGTACTGCAACACATGTGTGAATAACCTGATATTACAGTTTCCCAGGTCGGTTAATAAAAATTAAAAGAAAATCATTTTGGTTGAAAAAGCAGAAGGTATTATGTAAAAGAAGCCTGGGCTTACTTCTAAAATTTAAATTACGTGGAATACTGGTTTTTAAAGCACAGCTATGGCAGCATGCTGGATTCCAAACTACAGACTGTTATTTCCCTTACTGGGGCTCATCAGTGCAATGCCGGGCTTTCAAATCAGCATACCGTATATAGAGCCGTCCTCAAACAGGCAGTTTAAAAACTACAAGTGTACATTCTAAATACATCTCAACCCACCACAGCTCTCAAAAACTTGTGAGTGAGGGGGTTAGTTATTAAAGTCTGAATGCAAAAAACTCGAAAAATTCAAGTTTTTTGTTTACTATAAAATCCAAATTTTTAGTGGAAAAAAAACTCTAATTTTTCGAGCTTTATTATACCCCGAGGATGAAAAGTCAGAATCCGAAAATACTCCATCTTCAACCTGTCAAGGTCCTGTAGAAGTCAATGTAGAGGTCCTATTTGCAATTTGAAGATATTATGGTACTGGGTTTTGTATGATAATCCGAACATTTCAGGCTCTTCCGCCGATTCCTCTGATTTCACAAAAAATTCTGACTTTTAGGGTGTTGCATACTTCTAAAAAATGGCGGGGTGGTATGCATTGACACCCTCAAATAGGGCAACTACAATAGAGGGGGATCATTTTTCTGACGTTTGTAGGTGGGGATAGGGGTTGTGCTATCATAAGATGAACCTAGTTATACTACTTACAGCATCAGCAAGAATCAAACTGTAACCAAAATCTTTAGTTCAAGCAAACAGGAATTTTATGTTAAGGCAAGAATGCAGGATTCCTCTGTTTTTCAAGTCGAGACACAAGCAGATTCTCTAAGATGCTCACTTATACACATACAGGCTCTTATATGGAAAAAAACTCAATTTTAAAACAATAATTTCATTTCAAAACAATAAAAAATAAATAATTAAGACCAAATAAAAATTTGCTTAGAACTGGTCATTCTATAAAATACTAAACTTAAACATAAAGGGGAACCTTTACTAGACAAATGAATAACAAATATAGTAGGACTGTGTTTTCTTTTACCAAAGAGGGAAACCCTTCATGAAAAAGCTTTTCCAAACTTACAGTTTTCCTTTTCTATCCTCTGTTGGCATTTATAATAGTATTTGAATAAAGTCTCTGGCAGAAAAGAAACTAGAAGCAGCTGCTGCATGGTCAGAAAAAGCTACACTGTTATCAAGAAGAACAGATCCATCCAAGGCCAATAGAACAGTATATTGAAGAGCTTCTCTGGCTGAGGTTCTTATCAATTTAATTTAATCAATAAAGATTTCCTCAATATAGAGACACATCACAATACTTACATCAGTTGCCTTCTTTTCTGCTTGTTCCAGTTTCTCCTGCGCATCCTTCAGAGCTTCAGAGTATTTATCCAACTCATCTTCTGTTCCCTTCAGCTTCTTCTGCAGGGCTACAAGCTCATCCTCTAACTGGTGATACAGATATCAATATGGGGGTTCAGTAGCAAGAAAGAGTTGTGTTTCAGAATTGAGGAGCACATTGTTATTAGATTAATATTTTGTAACATTCTACTTCTATAGCCGAAATGCATATTGTAGGAATTGTGTCTGTTGTATTTTGAACTTTTCATCTATTACATATATGATATGCACTACTTTACTATCTCCGCTCTCCAAACATCCCCAAACTGTGCTGATTAGATATTATAGTTACAAATACATTTTTGTAAATTATTTCTTGAAACCTTTACACGTGAGTTTAGATTTAGAATTTTAGAAAATATGCTGAGCGCCACTATGATGTTCCTAACTGATCTGTACAAGTGATTTGCACAAAAATGGATTTTTCAAAACAGACACAATTGTGCTTGCATTTTAACACAAATCAGGGAAGATGTGACTTCTAGAACAAAGTTTGCATCATTTCCAGAGTGTGTGTTCAAAACAGCATTTGCATTCAATTTGTTGGGAGCAAGTCTGGTGTGGCTGTTGAGCTCTGTCGGGTCCAGGGTGGCAGAAGCACCATGGTTCACCAGCTCACCAGGGCTCACCAGTTAACTCCATGGGCTAGCTACTTTCCAGAGATCAATATGAATGACCTTTGTTACAACAGTGCCACCTGCTGGTCAGTTTCCAACCATTCTGGCCACCAAATAGTCAAGGACGTTGTCAGGAGAAAGAAAGAGGAATGATCTGATGTTCTTCTGCTTAGGAAAAAAAATTAAATCTCCAATAACTTTTCACATCTTTCCTAAACAGAAGAACATCAGACCACCCTCTTTGTTTCTCCTGACAACCTCCTCCTACTTCATGGTCGGAAACTGACTAACAGGTGGTGCAGTTGTAAAATCATTCATATTAACCATACATGTATCAATAATATCTTGGAATTAAAAAAAAAAAACAAACAATGAATGTAAAGGGGAAAAAATGGTTAGAATAGCACTCTCATCAATTTACATTCACTTATTTTAAAGGTTTACTCATCCTTTAACTGCTAATGTGATTCTGCTGTGGGGACAGTTTAAAGAGGTCAGGTAGGGAGAGTTACAGGGATTGGTGGGATCTGCTGCCTCAGGTACCAAAATGGTCTAAACTGTACCTACAGTTACAAGTCACCCTTGGACCCCTTATGGGTATGGTTAAATGCAAGTATATTTGAAATCCCTTATGAATTCCATAACCATGGGCTCCATAGGCTAATTGCTTTACAGAGATCATGGAATCTTAGTTGCTTCTAATATCCTCATATTTTAAGGTATTATTAATACACAAGTTTAAATAAGACATGTGACTCCAGTGGTATCGAATGTATAAGGACATATTTCATTATTATTTTGTATTATATAGCCAATAATCCCCCTAATACAAAATATGAGGGTTTGGGAGGGGGAGTATGAGGACAAAAGTAAAGGCATGAGGCTTCAAGCCAAGTGCTTTTATATATCTAAGGGAACTCTGATGTGACTTATAATATTCTCATACTGCACAACAGGTGGTACATTATTTATGATTAAACACAATGAGGAAGGAGTGTGGCACAAGTGACATCATTATGAACTGATTACGAATATATATTTTACAGGTTGCATTGTATGAGAATTACCATACCAGTCCTAGAAACTCAGTAGCCATGCTGCAGGAATAAGAATACAATCTAATATCCAAGCTTTTCCTAGAGTTAACTGAACAGACAATTAACCTTTACATATACTTGTTCATGGGGGGAATAAAAGACATTTATACACAATGCTTCCGAAGCAAGAATACTACTCAGAGGAAACATTTAAATGGTTTAGGAGCATTTACTAATGTGATAGTACAGTCTGTCTAGATACTGTACACTATGAAGATGGATGGCAGCTGTTGTTGCAGATGCAATCTAATGAGTCCCAGTAACATTTTATTTACCAGTACCATTCCTGCATCCCATTCATTGAAGTGCCCTAGCCATAAGTTATTTACGCATACCCCAATCCAACATGCATGGTTTATACTTAGATTTAAAACAGCAGGAGCCAATTTTGATTCGAATTTCGAAGCTATTTTTGGACATAAGGTACATTTTCATATGTTTGGTCTGTGATTTCAAACAGTTACATTGCATGGGGAGCAAACTGGGGGTAGAGTTAGGGAAGACTGGATAATTGGGGCCAGAGTCTCATGCATTAATGTATATAAATCTAGGAGTCCAACCTGCAACCCTCAAACTATACAGCAAGATCCACCACTCCCATAAGTCCTGTAAGTATAATCTGTGTGTGTATATAAATATATATATATATATATATATATATATAGGTCAACTTAGTGCGCACTCCGATGTGTGATTCTGTCAGAGTGCACAAACAGTTATAGTATATATCAACAATTATATCAAGGTCCAGCACTGCTTCTTTTTTTTTTTTTAAATATGTTTATTTCTGTTTTTTAAAACACACAACAAAACAGACACATACAAGGCTGTGCACCGAGACATTAGTACATGTACAAGTCAGTATCATAGCATATGTAGAGCAGGCAAAGTGAATCTTAGCCACTATTGTGGTGAGTCTGGTAGTGAGATTCCGGGATTGGCATCAACCCAGGAAGCCCAAATTTTATCAAACTTTGTGGGTGAACCTCTGGCAATGTAGGTCAATTTAATAAGTGGTAGCGTCTTATTTATTAATTCCCGCCACTGTTTGATATTGGGAGGGTATGGACTCATCCACCTCATCACCACCAGCTTTTTGGCATAAAAGAGTGTAGCCCATAAAAGATTCCTGGTTTTGTTCAGAGGCACCCTCTCCTCCACCACCCCTAAGAGACACACCAACGGGGATTTTACTCCCGGGAGATCAAGATTTTGGCTTAAATATTGGACAACCGCTGACCAGAAGCGAGAAACTACCTCACATTACTACACCATGTGAAAGAATCCTGCATTGAGGGTTTGACATCTATGACATCTATGACATTTTCCATCCATCGAACTACCCATTTGTTTCAATCTAAGAGGAGTAATATATAGTTGGTGTATAGCCTTAAATTGTATCATTTTGTCCCGAGTGGATATCAAGGACCCATATATACTCCCAGTAGCCTCCTCCCATTGCTCATGATCAAGTTCTGGGATATATTGAGACCATTTAGGATAGGACTTAGTAAATGGGTCTACCTTTGGGTCCAGGAGTAGCCTATATATATCCGAGAGCAGTTTCTTGGTCTGTGGATCCCATAGTCTAGATTCAAGTTTCGAGCTTACCCAAGTGACAGTTAAGGAACCAAATTGAGCCTTAAAGGCATGTCGCAATTGCAGATAGTGATAAAGTTGAATGGTAGGATTGAGTAACTTCCCACTTAGGTGTTCTAATGACATGAACAACTCTCCATTGATTAGGTCACCGATATGTCTGATGCCCAAGTTTGGCCAATACTGCAAATCTGGCAAACTGTGGAAATGAGGGAGATCAGTATTCTTCCACAGAGGAAGTTTAGGAGAAATATGTGAAGGGGGCAGATCTGCAGGTTTATATCATTTCCTCCATAAGCGTATGGGGAGTGCCATAACCTCTGGTAGGTGAGGGGAGTCTTTGAGGCGCCTCTATGGGGCATTACGAAGAGCTTCTAGTGAACCTATGATGGATGCCTGTAGTAGAGTAGCGGGGTTATCCAGGTCTGAATGAAACCAAGAGTGCAGGTATGAGATTTGGCCAGCTAGATAAAAGTTTTTAATATTCGAGAGCGCTAAACCACCTTTTTTAGTTGGCGCTGTCAGTAATTTCAGTGACATACGTGGCACCTTATTGTCCCAGATAAATGATGTAATACTCGAATTTAGTTTCCTAAAAAAGGCATCAGGGATTGAGATTGGGGAGTGTAATAGAGGGTATACCAGCTTGGGCAAGAAAATCATCTTAAATAAGTTGGAGCGACCCCAAATAGTCAGAGGTAACTTGAGCCATTGGATGGAGGCCCGGTTAAACTTTTGCACATTCGGTTCTAGGTTGTCAGCACTGCTTTTTATATCTTTTTGTTAGAGTTTTCATTTTGTTTTAAATACAGTAAAATACAATCTTTCTGTATTTTCTTCACAAAAATCAAATAAGAAATAAGCATAAAAAGAAAAACAAAAATAATATGAATGTTATGTTTACCTGTTTTGCTTTCAAAAATAATACATTCAAACTGTAAACCAAACTTATTGCACGTTATTTCTTTTCCTGTTTCTAATTCTTCCAATTTGTTTATGTAGCTCTGTCCTGCTAAGAGACAAATACTAGCAAGAAGTATATCATTAGAATCTTTAAAAGACCCTCCTTTGCCTTTAACCAACAACCAATTGTATAGAATCACTGTTGGTCCTATTCTGAAAGAGATGATATACTTAGTCCCGAGCTGGTAGCTCGAGGTGCCCATTGTTGCCATATCTGTACAAATTTGCTGAGTCCCTGATAGGAAGGAGGTTAATATATCATTCATCATATTCTATAATGCGTGCTTTTAATTTCGGGATTGAAAGGTATGGAGTCTTCCACGATATTTAGCAATCAGTTGTTTAGCTGCTGTGAGAACAAATGTGATTAGTTTTCTGGAATTACCATTAATATTAGGTATCCAGTTGTTAAATAAAGCTATCCATGGGTCTTTGTGAATCTGGCTAATAGAATCAATTATTCCAAAGTTTCTTGACCAATACCTTTGTACTAAATGGCATTGCCACCATATATGGGCCATCGTTCCTTCTCCTCTGCAGTTCCTAAAGCAAGCTGAGGATTGTGATGGAAACATTTTGTGCAAGCGTTGAGTCAAGTACCATCGGGTAAGGACTTTGTATGAGATTTCTACCTAAATTAATGAAACATTTATATGTTCCTTCCCACATCTTCTCCCAAGCCTTTGGGTCTAAAGTTTGATGTAAACCCCTGCTCCCAAATTTTAATATAGGATGGAGGAGTCTCCTTAGTTTGTGACATTAGGGGGCAGATTTACATATGGTCAAATATCGAGGGTTAATTTATCGAAGTCAAAGGATTTACCGCAAATAGTTTGATCGAACGAAAAATCGAACGATTCGAAGGATTTTAATCAATCGAACGAACGATTTTTCTATGACCAAAAAAAACTTAGAAAGCCTATGGGGACCTTCCCCATGGGCTAACATTGAGCTTTGGTAGGTTTTAGGTGGTGAAGTAGGGGGTCGAAGTTTTTTTTAAAGAGACAGTACTTCGACTATCGTATGGTCAAATATTCGAACGATTTTTCGTTCGAATCGTTCGATTCGAAGTCGTAGTCGAAGGTTGAAGTAGCCAATTCAATGGTCGAAGTAGCCAACAAAAACATTCGAAATTCGAAGTTTTTTGTATTCTATTCCTTCATTCGAGCAAAGTAAATGGGCCCCTAAGTATTGATACAGCACAGCTCTAGTACAGAACTAACAGATGCGTTCCTTTATTCTAACACATTGTTCATATAGCAAAAGTTTCAGTCCTTATCGGGACCTTTCTGAAATTCTTGGGAAAGGTCCCAGTAGGGGCGGGACGTGTGTGTGTTATATATTTTTAACATTATTATATCTAGTACAAGGGGACAATTTCCCTGTCTGCTGTACATCTCAATTCAACAATTCAAAACATTTAATATGATGTGCAGGTTCCAGAACTGTGGGCTGGTTCTCTTTTGGGGCTGAAAGTAGTGGTCCTGATTGAAAGTCTGTAAAAGGGAGCTTGAACCCAAGAAATCTGAAATTACAGTGAAACAAAAAAAAAACAAACCTATGAATTTATTTCTTTAGTTACCTTACTATATGAATATGATCATTGATGGAGCCTCAAGGCTTTTTAATTTTTAAATATGTATCAAATGTAGCGCTTTTAAACAAAAGCGCCACTGGGGGCTAAGAAAATAATCCTACCAAATTCCTACCAGGTTTTCTTACTTCCTACAGAGCTGGAAAGGGGAAAATGTGCTGAGGTTTGCTGTGCTTGATCTATTTGCATCATAAAAATAAAGCTGGCACCAAATTACAAGGAAGAAGACTATCCTGTCCAAAACCACACTATAATTATATATATCTAATTATAGATAGCTTTTCATGTTTTAACCCATTTCCATTTAAAAATGTATCTTTTGCAATATTTACACTTGTAAGATAAGGTTTTCTTTTGCTAAGCATAATGCCGTTTTGTTTTTAGAAAGAGCAGCTGGTAAAGCTTTTTAACCCCTTTGCAAATGCCCAAACTAATCTAGTGCATATTAAAATGAAGAAATGATCTCATGTTGTACTGCCCCTAAATCTGTCCTATACTGTGATACTATACCCTTAGCTCTTTATAATGTGCTTGTCTTGTGCTAATGTCTTGCATTTGGTGCAAAATTAGCTATGTGACTTAACTTGTTAGATAACCTCTTTTACAGATGCCCAGAAACCACACAGCTGTTGTGCAATCCAAATATATGAGTAGAGTTCTTTTATTAAGGTGGTATCATTTTGCGGTGTGACCCTGTATTTCAGACAAGTTTTAAAGTTCTGTGCAATTCAGAACCAAGGAGATGTAATTACAGATGGTTAAAAGGCCAATTACAGTGATGGTTAAAAGGCCACTTATAAGCCATTTAAACCTGTGAGATTTCTGACATCAGATTAGTTATATCCCTGTGAAATGGAGAAAGTACCACTACTGGTAAATTAAATATGTTTAAAATATAACCAACATCGAAGAAGTTACTACAGACTACCAGAAAAATATTTCATGCCTCCAATACTCTTAACTGAGCAGAAACTATTTCCCTATTCTCTTTATCCCTGCAAGTTTCAGTTGAAGATTTTTCTTGCTTTGCCAATTTTAGGGCATGATGGAGAGGTGGCAAGACAAAGTGTTGTAGTTAAATCATAACACTCCTACACTGGTGTATTAATTGTTATGCATTTAATCAAAGATGCCCAATCTGTGGCCCTCTGGCTATTATTTAAAGGAAAACTATACCCCCAAAATGAACACTTAAGCAACAGATAGTTCATATCATATTAAGGGGCATAGTAAAGAATCTTACCAAACTGGAATATATATTTAAGAAAATATTGCCCTTTTACATCTCTTGCCTTGAGCCACCATTTCGTGACTCTATCTGTGCTGCCTCAGAGATCACCTGACCAGAAATACTTCAACTCTAACTGTAACAGGAAGAAGTGTGGAAGCAAAAGACACAACTCAGTCTGTTAATTGGCTCATGTGACCTAACATGTATGGTTTGTTGGTATGTTTGTGAGTACAGTGAATCCTATGATCCCAGGGGGCGGCCCTTATTTTTTAAAATGGCAATTTTCTATTTATGATTACCCAATGGCACATACTACTAGAAAAGTATATTATTATGAAAAAGATTTATTTACATGAAGCAGGATTTTACTTATGAGCTGTTTTATGCAATATATTTTTCTAGAGACCTACATTGTTTGGGGGGTATCGTTTTCCTTTAAGGGGCAGCATACTTTCTGGTTTAACATGAGCGCAATGAATAGGGCTGTGCTGAACACATTATCGGCTTGTTTTATGAAAAAATCGTTGTTGTTTTTTTTATTTCTTGAGATGAACTGGACAAACAGGGGAACTAGATTACCAGTACTCAACAGCCTCCCTTATTCTTCTGTTGTGACTAATGACTATGGTATAGGCATAATAGGCAAATGTTTAGGTAAGCTTGAGGGTTCATTGACATCTGGGCCCACTCTGTGTTTTCTGGCATACCTGTGGGCCAGACAAACACTGTTGTAATTACTTCTGGCATCTGCCAAGGTAGCCACCAAAGCTCTTACAGATAAGGAATTCTGAGTGGAGTTCTGACCAAACTGGCAGCAACAATACAGTATTGTATCAGACCATGTGAGACATCATAGTAGAAGTATGTGCAGCTGCATATGATATACAACCCAAGCAGTAAATCATGCTTTACTCGCATTGAATAATGCAGTGTATCAGGCCTGAGCTGACTCCCGGTTACATTTATGTTTAATCCCAATATCCATATTTCTATTTGTATTCCGTGTTTGTTAGCTTGTTGGCAGCTGCTAAACTGTGGACACTATGGGGATACTGAGAAACCTATGTTCATTTTTAATGAGGATGGCAGAGGGTGATGCAATAATAAAATATAAACATGTTATAGCTCAGAGAACAGCTAGCATTCTAACGGTCAGTGCTTATAGAAAATGTATTTGGATATGCTGGTACAAACATTCCATTTAGATTCCATTGCGCAAGTGACACACAGGCCAGTGCAACAAAAAAACATTTTGATGGTGTAATATCAATACACAAACTCCTGTTTTATTAAGCAATTCCAGTAGTTTGGGCTGATCGTATTTCAGACATTTTAGCACTTGGCGTGTAACCAACTTCCAGCTCCCGTCCAGACATTATAGCCAAATAAGGAAGAGAATTTCTGTTTCCTCGTCAGATACTTACAAACTACAGAAATTTATAGCTCATTCATTAACTATTATGCTACCAGAGGAGAGATAAAATGCAAAACCTGGAGCAGGGAGCATAATGTGGTAAAGTAATACATACTGTTATAGTTATGGAAGCATTATATTTATTCCAGTTGTAATGTTTATTCTTTAGGCAAGTAGTTTGGACAATTCTGGACAAATCGTAGGTGAATGTAAATATTACTGTAAAGCTTGGATTCTGGTCCTTATGCTCCAAACTCATCCAGCACCAGTACTAGGTAGAGTCCAAAAGGGTGAGCCACATGCTCCCTCCCATTGAGGGAGAACTAAACCCTAAAAATGAAATGCCATATTTTATACACAGAACTTATTGAACCAGATTAAAGGTTCAGCATCTCTATAGTAGTAATGGTCCAAGCCTTTAAAGTTGTCAGAGGAGTTTCCCATCATGGATTTTGTTAGACGTGTCTGCGACATGCACATGCTCAGTGGGCTGCGAGCAGCTGTTGAAAAACTCAGCTAAAGGGTTGTCGCTAATCATCAAGCAGAAAATAAGGTTTGTCTATCATATAAAAGCAGATGCTACAAGGCTGATTATTAGTTCTAATGCAAATTGTGTTGGTTTCTGAGCTGCCATGTACCAATAATCTGAATTATTTACTAATCAGCCTTATATTGTGACATTTATTTAATAAATATTCGGTATATTGCGACTCAGTCCCTAATCTTAGTAACTGACAGCAGCACTGAGCATGTGCAGTGAATGAGCAGAAAAGAAGATGGGTCATGGAGGTCTTGGACTGATACAAAAGCCCAAATCATAATGTACAACATTTCTGCCCTACGTCTTTTTTAAGCTCTAGTTCTTGTTTAAACACTATGGATAGAAATGTATCACACTACCCCTGGACAAACTGGGTATAGGTGACAGACTAGGGACTTTCAAAATGTTAGAAGAGATTAGCACATTGCGATCCCTACATTATATTCACTTAAAAAAGTGATTAGCATTTTATGCCAGAATGTGTCTTATGCAGTATAACATATTTTAATGGGCCATTAAAGGGTCTACCAGTTGGCTATAGAAAAACCTCAGGTCAGTTTACCAAACTGTGATTTATATAATGCTGCCTCATGCATTCCCTAGGAGTCCAGACTATACGTTAATCTAATTGCATGCTTTCATTTTTAATGCACACAGCTGTACACGCAGAAGAGTTGCTCTGGCAGTGATGGGTGCCCATTACAACTGAAGTTTTAAGCCTCTTTCCGCTACAGGAGGCATGCATGCATACACACAATATTAAACAGATTGGAATTCCAGTCTGTTGAGCTCAATGGAAATGTCAGTGATTCCCAAGGCTCCAAGCCTCAGTATCCAAATGTTTATCACATGAGGGTTCATGAAGTCCAACAAAGCAGTGGGAGTTCTGCCTCTGATGTGTTTAAAGCCATGGAGTTGGATGGCAGGATTCCTTTATTTCCTGTAAACGTTTTTTTTAAAGTGGAACTAATTTGTTGGATCCTCCTCTCTGTCAGCTTTTGGGTTATTCTAATGTTGTTGATGGGATCTCAAGCTGTACCTTGCCATGTTACTGTTCTACTGTACAAATATGGCACCATGGCACAATCTTTTCCTGTTACTTCCCTCTTGTTGGTGGGTGCACATATACAGTAGAAAAAAGCTGGATTTTTCACTGTACTGCACATGTATTGACCCGGGGCAAGAAAAGAAAAAAAGAAGAAGATCACAACATGGTGCTCGCTCAGAAGTACCCTGAGCCACTACAGTATTACCTATTAAGGCTAGTGCCAGACCTGCGCTCTGTAACTTGCTCTGATATTAAAAATATACCAGTCTATGGTACAGATAAAGGGCTGTGGATGTGGGCCCAAAGGATTCAATTTTGCACCCCTTAGTGCTCTAGCACTTTAGCCTTTAGAATTGGTAAATGAGCCCTACCTACCTACTTACTTTACTGTGGATTTGAAGCTCAACATAGAAAAATGGACAAACACTTACATGAGACAGTTCAGCTTCTTAAAAAATATAAGTGTTGTTGTGCAGCATAAGTGCAAATGCACATCAGTGCTGTAAACCACAGCAGCCAATCAGTTATTTGCTTTCTTCATTTGAATTGCCAGTCAAAAGTTCCTATGACTATTGTCCTGGTGCCAAATTGCTCCACTCGTCTTAATTGAAAACTTGCATTCTTAGAAATGTATTTTAATCCGTTTTTTATTTTTTCATTATCATACCCTTTAAGTATTAAGCTAATGGCCACAAATGATTTCATGACATAAGCACTTGTGCATCTGACAGACTCCCTAAACTATTTGTGCTCCTTTAATTTTAAGACCATTTGCACTGATGGAATGGCACTGCTTTGGACAATATTATGTAAGGATATTCTAACCTAAATATTTTGGTCTAAGAAGTTTGGGAACCCTGCTGTACACAGCACAAAAGGAAACATCTAAGATGGATTGGGAGTTTTGGTGAGAAGATCATCATTGGAGTTTAAGTAGAGGTTTCTCAACGGAACTTATAAAAACATTATGATAATGTTGATAAAATAACTTGTAGTATAACTTTAATATACTGTCGTAACTTAATGTGAGCTTAGTGGTATTTTAATATTATTTTAACTTACATTTGATTAGAAGTTTGTATTTTTTTTGTGGTTTTTTTTTTGAGGGTCAGCATATAAACCTAGAATTTTAACAGTTATCTGACTGCTAGGTCTAAATTACTCTACCAACAGTTTTGAAGTCCAAATGGAAATAGAATAGAAAGTGGCCTTATGCAGAAGAAGAATAACCTTAAAGCATGCACTATATTTTCTGATTGTCATGGTCAGTGACCTCCCCTGGCAACTTGATAACTTGATCATTTTATTAATTCAAAAAACATAAAAAAGACCAACTGAAAAGGTATGTTACAGATGGAATAGGTCCATCAATAACATACTTAAAGTTCATCACCATTGATTTCAGCCTATAAAAATCAAATTTAAAAATCTATTAATGAAAACCTAAAAGTAAAAATTAAAGTAATATAATAAGCTGTTTCAAAGGAGTTTGACAAAGTGTAGCCATGAATGAACCAAAATAAGAGATGATTTTAGGAGCAACAGCAGTTACAGAAAGTGTAGGCTGGCAGGGTTCTTATCTCTTGACAGATTTTTCTAGACAGTGCTGACTGCTGAAAGATACCTGTTTGCACTTGTCGTCCGCTGCCTTCTTATCTGCTTCAGCTTGCTCTGCCCTATCTATGGCATTCTCCTTATCCAGCTTAAGCATCTGCATCTTCTTCTTAATTGCTTCCATCTTGACTTTAGGTCAGGAGCCCTTTTGCAGCGAGGATGGAGGCAAAACTTTTACCAGGAGAAGCTTCACTGAAGTGTGCAGAGAGCAACTAGATGTGGTTACACTCCAGGCTGCTTTAAACTCACAAAGAACATCATTGGATGCCACAGTCCCCTGAGACACCACAAGGCTTTCTCTTACATCCTTTCCAAGGAGAGACTTGGCCAGCTTTCAACTCTGGAATCTGCAGGCTGTACCCAATCACCTTATTTGGGCTTGATTTTGCTGTAAAGGAATAAATAAAAGATTTGGTTTCCATTTTTAACCTTCTGGCAGCAGCAAAAGTGTTGACAATTGAACGCATGCCATAGATAAAGCTTATTAGCATATCACAGTGTATTTGTTCGCCATAATCTGCTGCCCTTTAAAATGGATGTGAAGCCCCTCTGCCAAGAGACATGAACAAAACTCTAATTGTAGCAGCATTACCCTGAAGTTTTTAGGCAACCCACAGCTAGCACAAAATGCAGACTGGCTGGCAATGAAGCCTTCATCTCTCAATAAAGCACTAGGACATAATGTAGGAATCATAAGAATAAATTCACTCTGTTCAGCAGCTAATATCTTGTATACGTTATATACAGTATATAGTATATGTATATACTGTACATATGTGTGTATGTATACAATATATATTCATGCAGTATATTTATTTTTTGGAGGGGAAGAAAAGGTTGTATAAAAAGCAAGAGAAAGATTTCAATGTTATTTTTTTAACTAATTACAGAATAACAGTATGTTCACAGAATAACAGTATTTTCAAAAAAACAAGTTACCAGTAAATGTTATATATGCATAATAGACCAGGCACACATTGCATTCCATACATACAAACCCCCATATGTAATAAAACACACTACGTTTGCCCAAGTGCAGGTGACCAGACATTGCTATCTGCTAATTAGTTGCTATGGGTTATTGTAATATTATTATATTACCCCCATAAATTTTAATTCAGGGGTGTAACTCTGGGGTCCAGAGCCGCCCTGAACAAATGGAGACTCATCCATAATTTCACATGCCCCCTTGTGGGCCCCCCTGTTCCCCCAGGCTCCTTAATATTGTGGGCTCTGGCACCTCTGCAGTTATGCCATTTGGGCAACATTACAAATACAGACCCAAATTTGAACAGTTTGAAGGAATTTACTTTCTAAGCTAACAAGGAATGCACTGCCAAAAATGCTAATATTTTACATTTCCGAGACACCATTCCTTTTAAAATATGCACTTGCAACATTATATTTTAGTATTTAAAGCCAAACAAGGCATTGCTCGGTAACTGGATGGGAGTTGCCTGATATTTCTAAAGTAACCAGAGTCATACAGTATGTAGCTTTTAACCCATAATTCTAGAACTAATGTCCACAAGTGGGAGATGCACACACTCACGGCTAATTTAACTCAAATTGCACACTTGTGCATGAACTTTGACACTTATTGGGCGCAATTGTGCTGGCGATTTTTATAAGTTTGGATGGCATCACTTTGCTGTAAAAAAAAATACATTATATGCAAGTTTTCTACTTCAGTAACACAGGGTATTGTATGCAAAAATCATAGCAGGAGATGGAAGGAACGCAGCAGCACAGTGCACAACTATATGGAACTGCAAGAAGAGGCTTTGGGTGCAAGTACCTTTAAAATAGTAATTCTCCTTTTAAATTAACTACAATCTTCATTTTTTATGGTATTTCCATTATTTGGATTTTTGTTTAGCAGCTCTCCTGTCTGATATTTCAGCAGCTATCTGGTTGCTATAGTCTTATTTACTCTAGAAACAAGGCAGTTTGAATGAAAATGGTAATATGAACAGGAGAGGGCCTGCATAGAAAAATAAGTAATAAAAATAACAATATTCGTTAAATGGAAGCCTCACAGAGCAACAGTTTTTGGCTACTGGGTTCAGTGACTCCCATTTGAAAGCTGAAAAGAGACAGAAAAGAAATGCAAAAACTAAAGACTAAAAAAAAAAAAAAAAGAAAATCTATGGTAAAGTTGCTAGGAATAGGACATTCCATAACTTAGTTAATGTTAACTTATAGGTGAACCACCCCTTTAATGGATGTCACACTTTGCATACCAGAACTGTATTTGGAGTTAGTAAATGTCCCCTTATGTCTTCTTGTTCAGAAATTATTTTTCAAGCAGGAGATTTTCTTGCATGAGGGGATCCTGTGTTTTTGGGCCTCCTATCCCTGAAGGATTAAGGGTACTTGTCAGGTTGGAAGACCCTCCATAATTTCCCATACGTCATGGGTCACCCATGACCCACTCCTCCTACGATTCCCTCCTTGTAGGAATCCTGTTCCTTTGAGCCCCCTCACAGTCATGGGGCCTGCTCCCTCTGCAGCCATGCCACTTATTTAAACTTTAAATATAGACCCACGTTTGAACAGCTTGAAGAAATATTTGGTTTAACTATTTTGTAAGGGAAAAGGAATGCACTGTCAAAAATGTAAATATCTTATATTTCAGGGACACAGTTTCCTGCAATATTATATTTCACATTTTCAAAACCAAACCAGACATTGCTAGGTAACTGGGAGTACCTGTTTTGTTCCAGGTTGTTCACTAAGAATATGTCAGACAGTATCACCAGGGAAGAATCTAGAAAACCAGTCTGTGTTTAGTCCAAAACAGCACTATTTCTACCTTAGTCAGACTGAGAACAAATGCAGGGTGCAAAGTGCAATTTTGGACACAATCGTCAATTTTTTTAACCACAATAAAGCATTTTCAGCATCATTTTAGCATCATTGTATCGATGAGGGGGAGAGGCTCATGACACACATGTGACTGAATTATCTAAATTATCTAAATTTGCACACTATCACATTTGTTTTGATTAATCTGACTCAACTGAAGATCTTATAAGACTGGATGGTGACACTTTGGCGTAAAAATTATATGTACTGATTATTAAGAAGGAAGCAACTATATGGAAGTTATAGAAGCAGCTTTGGGTGAAGCACCTTTAATGGATTAAATTTTCTGCACAATGACTGGGACAAACATTGCACAATGCATTAGGTGTATGTCTTCTTGATAAAAATGATACTAAACTATCTAAACTATCTATAACTAAAACTCTTCTTTTGGGGTCGTTAGTAGGTGTCAGGCATATGCCTTGGAATGCTAACATTCTGATCATATAGAACTCCAGCAATCCTTTATTCTAGTCTTCTTTAAAGCCAGTAGGTTGTTCAGGTCACCACTTGCGTTTATTCACCAACACACATGATGGCATAGAGTTCCTAATGTGCATTACCTTGCCAAGTGACCTAAGGGGATTTGGGTTCAAATTTGGGTTCCAAGTATGCCTAGTTTATTTATTTCACAAAAATACTGACAGGATGAAGCTATTTTCTCTGGAGAGCATGAACAAACGAAACCTCTGAAATATGAGTTAGTAAATTTCACAGCCTAAAGTCTGGTGGCTTGCCAAATTAGAGTGGAATTATGCCCTGTGTGTTTGACCTTCACTGGCAAGTTACAGCATGCAAAATAGTCTGAAAGCTTGCATGCTTATATAGGAAATGAATGCTAACATGCTAAGCTCATCACAATCTATCAAAGTAAGAGAAACCTTTGGTCATATTGACTGGCATACACTTATACACCCCTACTACATCTGTAAATAAGCAATTGTTATTAATCTCCAACTCATCACCGGTGTAGAAAAGCATTAATATCTAACTATTGACCTTTGCACAACATGCCCTTTCAACGGCTAATCACAACCTATATGACATGAACTGTATTAAGCACAGTCTGTTACAGGAAACATAGGTTGTCATTGAAATAGTGTTTAAAGCTTGAGTGTCTGCCAGATAAATAAGTCTAAGATATTTCACTTAACGTTCATAGTCAGGACATTTGTATCAGGAAAGATTTAGCCACAACTTGACTAAGAAAAGAGGAGGATAATAACGGTTTATCATAATTCCACATAATAAATCATGAGACATTGAAAAAAGAAAACCTAGGAATACAGAGTAGTTATAAAATATTGACAACATCTGCTAAGAGACAAACCTAATGGATGTCAGAGCAATTTGCATTTCTGAGCAGAAATCCGCTGTATGTGGCTGTACCTGGGCTGACGCAATGAAGGAATAAAGGATGGCAAGGAAGAAGGCTGAGAAAATACTGCTCTATGGGTAAAAAACATGATAAAATACAGTAATTCTTGCATCTTGCCAACTGTTGTGGTACAGTAAATTGCTTTTCAATATTTCAGTGAGTAATCACTTGCAAACCTTTTTCTAAATGGGAAACAATGAAAGGTTTTGTTCACATTAAAATTAACTTTAAGTGTGATGTAGAGATTGATATTTTGAGACTGTCTGTAATTGGACTCCAATTTTTTTCTGTATTATTAAAATTATTTAGTTATTTTTTTCAATGTACTGTTTTATTACAACGCAGATGTGCCAAGTTTAGCAGTGGAAACCAGCATAGGTTCTAATGCAATGAAGAAGTTTGTCAATAGTAGTAAGCCTTTTGCATTTAAGGTTTTCCTTTAAAGAGATCCTGTCATTGGAAAACATGTTTTTTCCAAAATGAATCAGTTAATAGTGCTACTCCAGCAGAATTCTGCACTGAAATCCATTTCTCAAAAGAGCAAACAGATTTTTTTATATTCAATTTTGAAATCTGACATGGGGCTAGACATTTTTCAATTTCCCAGCTGGCCCTGGTCATTTGACGTGTGCCTGCACTTTAGGAGAGAAATGCTTTCTGGCAGGCTGCTGTTTTTCCTTCTCAATGTAACTGAATGTGTCTCAGTGGGACATGGGTTTTTACTATTGAGTGTTGTTCTGAGATCTACCAGGCAGCTGTTATCTTGTGTTAGGGAGCTGTTATCTGGTTACCTTCCCATTATTCTTTTGTTTGGCTGCTGGGGGGAAAAGGGAGGGGGTGATATCAATCCAACTTGCAGTACAGCAGTAAAGAGTGATTGAAGTTTATCAGAGTCACATGACTTGGGGCAGCTGTGAAATTTACAATATGTCTAGCCTCATGTCAGATTTCAAAATTGAATATAAAAAAATCTATTTGCTCTTTTGAGAAATGGATTTCATTTTTTCCCATGACAGTATCCCTTTAAGGTTAACAATTATCACAAAGAATTGCCTGGCTGCAAAGTCAATGACAGCATCACCCAGAACAGCTCAGGGCATCATCAGTGTCCCTTCCATACCCACAGTTTGCAGTGTAACAGCACTGGGGTTTTCTCTGCTACCTGCATGGCCCAAACTGTGATTAACCAGCTTCTAAATGTTTCCTTAATTTGGCATCAAAAACTTTGAAAATGACAGTATGTACACAGAGCTGCATTTCATCTAGTCTAGTAGGAAATATGCATATCACTTAACAGCAAAAATGGGGGGGGGGGACTGGCACAATAAATGTAATCATTCAATAGACAAATAATTATCTGAAACCTATAAGGATTTAAAGCCATAGGAGCTATTAACATGTAGAGACATGTTCTTATAAAGAGTAATCATGTCCCCTCACAAGTGTATTTTCTCCAGAGAGAACAGCCCCAACCATAACAATATACCCCCATAATTTAAATCTTCCATCCCCCTAACCAATTTAGTTGCACGTCTCTGCACTCTTTCTAGCAGGTCAGTGTCTTTTTATAGTGGGAGTCATGCCTTTATGCTACAAGTTCTTTAATATGGACTTTGACTTTCTGCTAATATGGGCTTTCCACATGTAAGAATATTGGATATGGACTGTAAAGGTTTTTTACAGGAACTTGTAAAAATATGGGAAGTCCCAGAATGTGCCCCAGATTTACTATAAAAAAAATTCTAACAATACCCCAAAGGTTTTTGATGATTATCTGACATTCCTAAATTCACTATTCCCTACAACAGGCAGGTGAAAATACAGTTCATCACAGGACCATTCACAATGCACCAAGCAGTGTCCAGAATTTTAAAATTGGTGGCATTCAGCTGTTTTGAAGCACAGAGACCTGCTCTTTAAATGGAGTGCAACTTTTGTTAGGCTGCACTTGATTCAAAAAGGGTGGGCAAGAGGAGGAGGTTATGCATACATCCCACGCACCCAATTCATCCTTATCCTGAGCATCATTCAGGCACTCTTAGTACACATATGTCCCCCCCCCATGGAGTCACAAATGACCCCTCACGTTTTGATTAATTTTTATAGACTTTTTTGGTGCATATGTAAGTGGTCAATAAAATCTTATTTAATGGTTAAATGGCTTATTATATTAAATATGTATTTTATTACTTATCTAAGTCACTTGTAGCGTAGAACAGGGGTTTCCTTAAAGGAGAATAAAACCCTCAAAATGTTTATATGGTTAAAAGCCATATTTCACATGCTGAACTTATTGCACCAGCGTAAAGTTTCAGCTTCTCAATAGCAGCAATGATCCAGGACTTCAAACTTGTCACAGGAGGTCACCATCTTGGAAAACATCTGCAACACTCACATGCTCAGTGGGCTCTGAGCAGCAATTGAGAAGTTAAGGTTGTTGAAAATATATAAGTAATATAAGCTGATGCTACAGGGCAGATTATTAAATTTGAATGCAAATTGTGCTGGTTTCTGAGTTGACATGTATTAATTATCTGTATTAAGTAGTAATAAGCCTTATATTGTGACATTTATATTCTGAATAAACAGTATATTGTGAGTTGGTCCCTAAGCTCAGCAGAAAAGAAGATGAGGAGATACTGGGGCATATTTGGAGACACAAATCTTTACTGCTAAAGAGGAGTGGTTACCTTTTGCTGGTATAAAAGCCCAAAACATAACGTGCAGCATTTCTAGCCTAATTCTTTAGTTAGGCTTTAGTTCTCCTTTAATTGCAAAGGTTCCCCATTGTCAATCACTGGGAGGGGACTTTTGTGGGAAGGTAATATCAGGAAGAAAGTGTATTTTTCTTTTCATATTTCCTTGGCTGAGGTACCAACCACCCTCTACTCAAGTGATTCTCAACCAGTGGCTTGCAAGCAACATGTTGCTAACCAAGGCTTTTAATGGGGTGGTTTACCTCTAAGGTAACTTTTATTAGGTTATAGAATGGCCAATTCTAAGCAACTTTTCAATTGGTTTTCATTATTCATTATTTATAGTTTTATAGTTATTTGCCTTTTTCTTCTGACTCTTTACAGCTTTCAAATGGGCGTCGCTGACTCCCTTCTAAAAAACAAATGCACTGTAAGGCTATAAATGTATTGTTATTGTTACTTTTTAGTACTCATCTTTCTATTCAGGCCTCTCCTATTCATATTCCAGTCTCTTATTCAAATCAATGCATGGTTGTTTGGACCCTAGTTACCAGGTTAAGATGCAAATTGAAGAGCTGCTGAATAAAAAGCTAAATAACTCAAAAACCTTCAATAATAAAAAATGAAAAAAAATTGCAAATTGTCTCAGAATATTACTCTCTACATCATACTAAAAGTTATCTCAAAAGTGAACAACCCCCTTTAATGTTGTTCTCAGTGGAATCAAAGCAGGTTTCTTGGATTTCTTGGATGCAAGTTTTTTTAGACATAATAACTATGTGTCCTGCCAACCAGACCCATCTGTAGTCTGCTAGTCCACATAGGGGCTACCAATAACCAATTACAGCCAATGTTCCCCTCTCATTTTTTTCTTGTATATGTGCCCAAAAAATTCTTGTGTATGCCCTTTCTAAACCTGTGTGTGCACTTTTAAAAAACAGTTTGCGCAGGTCAAAAATTCTTTGTGTGCACCACAATTTATTATGTGCGTTGGCCTCAAAATTTGTGTGCATGTGCACAGCTTACATGGAACATTAATTACAGCCCTTATTGAGCACCCACTAGTAACTTTTTTCATGCTCATGTTGATCCTCAACTTATATATTATATTTAAATGTGACTCATGGGTAAAAAATGTTGGGAACCCCTGATCTACTCCACTAAGAACTAGAGGGTGGTTAAGTATCCCAGCAGCACATTCATTGTTCTTTGCTAGGGGATAGTCTTATGTATAAAAGTGTTAGATTTAATTGAAATAATTTTATTTTAATTTGTATTGCCTGTTCCCTTCCAACACTTTTATTTATCAAAGGGTGAACTCTTACTTTTCTGTCCATTAAAAATGCTATACAAGTGACAAGAGCCCTGTAAAATATTCCTCTGGTGAAATATATTATAGACTAGATGATCATGATACCAGTAAACATGAAAAAGGGACTGTGATACACTGCCAACAGCCATAGATCAGATGGCTGGATACATGTTGTGACATTTCTATAAAATTTTTATGGTATTGAGTGTAAATCCAATGGATTGAACTTTAGACATGATTGTAGTTTATCATATTTATACAGCTGCTTTATCCGTGACTTGTGAAAGTTTCAACTATCAGCAGCAATAAAAGCATACCTATCAGATGAAAGAGAGAATGTTTCAGCACTGTTCTCAAGGGTCTCACAAAGCAGGGTTAAAGATACTCAGTTTAGATGCTCAGTCTGATTACCACTGGCTGGGACATGTTTAACATGCAGCAACTTAATAAATGTGGCTCTGTGTCGGTATTTAAAGAGGAATGATAAAGTCTGCAACATTTATACATGGTTATACAGGGTTGGAATGGGCCGTGGCACTCATGGGCCCCCACTGGCAAGACCTGCACCCCCAATCGGACGATCAGCTGTTGTGCCACATCTTTCATGCATGTGCGCGGCACTACGTATTCCTCAAATGTACCAGTGCTGCGTCTTCTGCGCATGCACGTGGGTTAAGTTTGGAGGTCAGGAGGGCGCCCCCAGGGACTGCTAGGAGGGCCTTTCATTTTGCAGTCCTGGTGAGCCCCCAGTGCTCCAGTTCAACCCTGTGGCTGACATATAATGCATCAGTTTTACAAAGGTTATATGTCATTCATATGAATCCCTGCTGACTGTCAGAAAGGCTAACTGAACTGGTTGAAAGAATGGAGCCTACATGTTAATTAACCTACCAAAAATTTTGACTTTGGAGTGCTCCTGCCTTTTTCTGTATGTTGTGTAACCTCAAGATATTTGGGCAGGAACTCAGAATGGGAACTCTGGAGGCTTGGTCTAGCAAATAAATCAATGAACCAACACAGGGTATAGGAGAAGGCAAGGTTAAGCAGCCCTTTAATTTGGCTATTACTACCAGCTGGATCATAGTAGGTGTCAGCCAGAGAAAACAGACAGGGTTAAAAGTCATTGTAAAAGTCATTCATTCAAACCACAGCACCAAAAGCGTCATGTGGCTGAACAAAGAGGAGCAGTGTCCAGTTAAGAACAGGTCCCTGGATATATTCAAGACTTTTTGTATATGTTGCATGCCTAATATGTCTCTGTTAAAACAATATATAGCAATCTTTTTTCTCATGTCTGTACAGTATACTGTGCTGAGGTTAGTCTGCCATGTATGTCATGACACCTAGTGGCCATTCTCTTTATTCTGACAGTTTGCTATTTTTTCTTTACAAATTAAATTATGGGTATTCGTAGAAAAAAAATAAATCTTCTGTGATGACCACACGATTTGATACCCTTAATTTCTTATGCTATTCAGAACCCACTGTAGACTACTCCAGAAGAACGTGCCTTTACTCAGGGCTCTCTTTTTAGGTGGGATGTCACTTTCAAGTGGTATGAAAGTTTTTTTTGCTGTTCCACACACAAATTTTCACATACAACTACTTTCAGCTCACAGGAAATATTGTTGCCAGTGGTTCTTAAATAGGAACAGAATTTATTGCTAAGACTTGATCTCGCAAGCTAGTCACAATTGATTGTACTCAAAGAAAGACAGCAGTAATAGACACAAATTTTGTATCAATGCCTTCATGTTCTATTCGTTGGTTTTGTGCTCAGCTAAGCTCAGACGTTTTGATGGGGCTGTCTGCCTTGTCACCTAATTCTTCCTAATAATTCCACATATTAGCCATTCGCTAATGGATTCCAACTTCCTATAACACCTTTCTAAAGACAAATAGTAGTGATACACATAATGATCATGGGTAGACAGGTTGTCAAATATGCAGTTTATTGAAGATTTGTTAACAAAAGTGGTGGGCAAAATCATGTTCACTGAAATGTTTGGAAGCTGGGCAAGAAATCAGATCACAGAGCAGATATTTTGGCCATTAACTGCATTTGAGGTCTGACAGCCCTACAATTCTGTTTTTTTTCCAATCAATATAATATATTTGTATATATGCCCCAATCAGATATCTGTTGATTTGGGTCAATATAAATTGTTAAATTAGCAGCTGGTATCAGTGTTAGTGTGCATATTAAAGAGGTTTAGTATGACGTAGAGAATGTGCATTTGGTTTTCATTTTTTACTATGGTTTTAGAGTTATTTAGCTTTTTAATCAGCAGATCTCCACTTTGTAATTTCTGCAACTGGTTGCTAGGGTCCAAATTATCCTAGCAACCATGCATTGATTTAAACGAAAGACTGGAATATGAATAGGAGAGGACCCGAATAAAAGATGAGTAATAAAAGGTATAAATAAGCATACATTTGTTGCCTTACAGAGTATTTGTTTTTTTAGATGGGGAAGTGACCACCATTTGAAAGCTGGAAAGAGGCAGAAGACAAATACAAATCTAAACTATATAAAAAACGAATAGTGAAGACCAGTTGAAAAGTTGGTTAGAATTGGCCATTCTATAACATACTAAAAGGTAACTTAAAGGTGAACCATCCCTTTGAGTAAACAAATACACCAGAATTCAGTCAATATGAATGAATATGTGATCAGTCAAGGATGCTAATACACCCCAAAACATTCTATATATAATATATTATATAAAATTGTTTTCTTTTTGGGATTTACCAATTTACTCTCCAGAGAAAAACTTCAACGGCACATCAATTTGAATTCTTTATTTTGCTTGCATGTTTATTTTCTATTTCATACTATACAATATCTTATTCTACTGTTGTTTCACTTTGATTTCTGTCTTTTGCTTTAATAGAAAACTTTACCCATTTAAGAGCTGAATCTATGGCAATGGCATGGAAATATTGGCATACCATCACAGTCAATTCCGCTTTTATTTCCATTATTGGAAAACATTTTGCCAAGCAATGTATGGTATCATACTTATAGACATGCAAATCTAAAGCATTGGGTATTTCAGGTATAGGATTTTTTTGTTTGTTCTAAAATCAGGGTTTATAGATGTGTGTAACCTTTGGAAAGTACTTATGTAATATTATTAAGAATGTGGATAAGAGAAAGGCTGGTGATGTCACAGTGACATCATGGGCAGGGGGAGTGCAGTGACAAGGCAGGGCTATGATTGGCTGATTGCCATGTCAATCAAGGGGGGATTGTCTGATCCTTTTGGGTTGTCCAGGTGTCAACCCTAGATTTGGTACATCCCTACAATGGGGACAGGCCCAGACTATAAATCTTAAAACGCTGGCAAGTGTCAAAGGCAGTGCTGTCAGATGCCACAGACTGGTGGAGCTCTGTGTGGAGCTGTTTAGGGCTTCCATATATATATTTACTATACAAAGAATAACATTTGTACAGTTTGCCTATTTTTACCGTACGTTACTTTACATACGCGTGTGGCTGAGGAATGTGTATTCAGGGTTCATACCATATGAGAATTCGAGCTTAGCTTCTTATTACCATTGCTAAAGATAGAAGATAGCACAGAGCTGCAGACACACACACATACACAATTATGTACAATCAGGAACCCCAGTTGTGACAACTTGTGCATTACTGGGGTAAGCTTCCCGACCGTGTATAATTGTGTGTGGTTCTATTGTAGAAAGCAGCGCACTCCTTGGCCCTTTTCAAAACATCACACATTTCCAGAGACTCTCTGAGGAAGTGTGCAAACACGAAACGCATCAGACCTCAGACGCTGTTCGCAATTAATCGGATGTTTAAATAAAGAACAATGCTTTTACTTATGGTCTGGAAACGTGCAATGTTTTGGTCTGGAGTGCTCTGCTTTACACAATAGATGTGCTGGTAACGTTACTTCTAGTAATGGACTCGGGGCGGCGGCACCCGGGTCACATCGTGAATGGGGTAAGACTCACAGCATAACGACTACTGATATATGTGATTTAATTCCTGTGTGGGGAGTTTAAGGGTGATCATACTGACTGCTTTATCTAAGCATGGGTTCCGGGCAGTTAGCACCAGGACCAAAAGTTAAGAATGGTGCACAGACTATAAGAAATAACGTGACGGGAGTTAGAACCCATTAATTATAGTACAACCTGGAAATGGATAATTGTGGGTGGCTCTGTGCTATTTTCTACGTTACTGAGAGGACCATGGCCGTCATACGGGAGACCAGCACCACTAGTGCAGTAAACGATTTAATAACTTTATTGGATGCAAAGTCATTATTTTGATTTCAAAGACAAGGAAACTGAGGCAATTTTCTCCCACAAGTGAGATGCTTTGTTGGAACATTAAATGCAAATCGTGTTCAAATATGCACCAAACAAAGCTATTTTTCTAAACAAACTTTTTCTTTTGTACTGAATGTTTGCTTTAGCTGAATATTTTCTTATTGTGACAAGGAAACCAAGTAGATTTTAGTAACCAAAAGACTCTATGGGGCCGATTCACTAAATTCGAGTGAAGGATTCGAAGTAAAAAAACTTCGAATTTCGAAGTGTTTTTTGGGCTACTTCGACCATCGAATGGGCTACTTCGACCTTCGACTACGACTACGACTTCGAATCAAAGGATTCGAACGAAAAATCGTTCGACTATTCGACCATTCGATAGTCGAAGTACTGTCTCTTTAAAAAAAACTTCGACCCCCTAGTTCGGCAGATAAAAGCTACCGAAGTCAATGTTAGCCTATGGGGAATTTTTAAATGATTTCGTTTTTCTATGTAATAGTAAAACAGTGCTGGATCTTAACTAAGATATAATTAATCATTATTGGAAGCAGAAACAGCCTATTGGGTTTATTTTAAATGTTTTCTTTTGTTAACTTTATTTTAATTTTTTTTTTTTTTTACATTTTCAAGTAGCGGTATGAAGATCCAAATTACAGAACAATCAGTTATCTGGAAAACCCCTGGTCCCGAGCATTCTGGTTAACAAGTCTCATACCTGTATCATTTTTGCTTCTTTATAATCAGAACTAAGCTGTTTTGAAAGCTGTGATTATCATCTTAGTTAGCCACCTTTACAACACTTTTATTATGTTTCAGACCAATCTACACTATGTACTTACTCATATAACTCATATGTTACAGAAGGTGATGGTTAGCATGGCATTTTCCTGAGAAGTGGCACGTCAAATCATCCTGTGGTCCCACAGGAAGGAACCTTGCAAGTCATAATTCAGGATTAAAACAGACGGTTTGGTTATGAGTAAGATCTGTGGCTCATACTAGCTATTTTCCTAACCCAAATATGGACAGTTTCCAACAGGAAGTAATATGGACAAAAATTATGCCCCATATGAATTAAGTTTTAGGAGTGACGCATGTCTAGTGATGAAGTCATAATTATAATAATAATATAATGTATTCTAAACAATACATTAAACTAACTACTAGTTGATGGCTGATATAAGCTTAAGCCCATAGAAAGTAGATCTACACCAGACAATCGCAATTGAATTTTAGTCGTAAATTGTGCTGATGTTTATTTGTCATAGCCCAGTAGTTGCAACTCATTAGTGGAGCTCAGGAGCATTTTTTTGGAGTATGGTATCTGCAGAGGTTCATGACCTGTAGGTATTGACCAAGAGTGGTAGATAATTCAAGAAGCACAGTGTAACAGTAATTTAGGGTCAGCTAAGATTACAATGTTTTAGATGTCAAGTTTTATGGATGTTAAATGGGACCTATCTTAAAGTTAGGCAACAACGGGTACCTTGAAATGCAGCAACTGACTTGGGGGTTTCTAAGTAGCTAGCTGTTAAATCCAGCAACTTTAGGCATGAGTTGTACCTGGTAGATGGAACTTCAGCTTTGCATCTTTGACCAGCAAGCCTTCCTGATTTGGTGCTATGGGCAACTGCACTGGTTCATTGTAGCAGATATATATTTTACACTGGAAAGCCTTCTTTTAGTAGCCTCCCCTATATTACACTCACCTCCCTTGATCTAGGGTTCTAAAAGTTTATTATTTTTATCTGGTTAATGTTTAAGCTATAAAAAAGTTCCATGCATTTATTTCACTAAGAGACATTCTGTAGCTAGCCATATGCTGTTCTCAGATAATCATGTCAAAGACAGATATTATGCACACTTTACTCACATTTGACAAGCAGGAGACTGACGGTTCTTCAAGGAGGGGGAACTGGGCCCACAGTCTCCACAAAATTAGGTACATTTTAGCAGTTTAATTCACACAGTCTACAGTAGTCACCAGTAGTCACCAGTAGTCACCAGGCCAAATATAATCAGGGAGACTTTTCTGTGTGGAAATCTTAAAACGTGCCTTAGTTCTGTCTCCACGTGGTTCTAGCTGCCAAAGTAATTAGTACTGTACCGGAAGGTGATGTTTGAACTTGTTATAACTATAAGGAAAATCTGTGTGCAGCGTAAACAAACACATGCTACTGACTGATTTCATGATGTTTACAATTAGGATGGATATTTCCTCTATGAGTGTGCACATTAGATTCAATGCTGAAATTAGCAAGGATTAGCAATTTTATTTATTTCTGCGAATGATGGCAAATAAATTTAAAAATAGCACATCTAGTGATTCAACGGACATATTTGTATCATTAGGATACTTATCTTTCAGAATATGCTTGCAGTTCCAGTGATAATATTTTGGTTATATCATTTTGGTTGTCAGAAGTGAATTATATAGGCACACAAGTAACAGGAACTACATCTATTTTTTAAGAGGCCCTGGCTGTAAATTATTTATCCCCAAAACAATACAAAATTACATATTATGAAATACTATTTTCAAGTATTCATATATTGTAACCACTGCACACCTATAATATACTCTCATTGCTTATGGTGGTGCTGGACTTCCGCAGACTTTAGATACTATTTTCAAGTACAACGAAACACAGGTGCAGTTGCCTTCATGAAAATTTCCCAGCAGTAAATTGTATGTAACTCCCTATTCATGTTAAAAGGTTCTTGTATCTAAATGCATTCCTGGCAGTTCTGTATAGTTCCAATTGCCTTCCTGTTACAAATCAAGCACTGCTGTACTGATCGACGCAGGGGAAGCTTGGAACTATCACCACCTCCACTCTAATTTCAAACCAATAAATTATAAATGCAATATTTAATCTCTCAGTTATTCTGATCCCTTATTGTTTTAGCTACTAGCATAACCGAGCATTAATTTATTAGGTGGGTGCAAGTTCAATGGCAACATTGATGCTTAAAGAGCAAGTGGCACCAGGCACAAATGTTGTTGTGTAATCAATTAACCTAGAATGGTGGGCAAGGATAATGCATTGTGGGTGGAAAACATGGTGAATAGAGAATTTATTTTGAACCTATTTAGTAAATGAGCCCTTATAAATGTTGGCTGTAAGGTGAACTTCCTCTTCCTGAACATTTTATAAGAATGGAAGCTGAGAAATTGATTACAGAGTCATGTACGGATTTGTCGTATACAAACTGGAATTTTCATACAGGAAATGAAATAACTCTGCTTAGCAGTCACGTCACTGCAACCTTCATTCCAAGACTCCTGTTGAACTACTTTTCTGGCATGCAGTTTACCTTGTGAGTAAATAGCTTAGATCTGCCTAGGTGACTGACTTTGGAAGGACTCACCTACCCACCTGCTCCTCCTCTAAAGTGAGTCATATTACAAACAGAAACTAAAGAGGCGTGCAATTCTTGTCTTACACAGAGGAGAAAAGAAACCTGCCTTTGTAAACGGCACTGTGGCTGATGCAGGGCTCATTTGTCTCAAGGTAGGGTCATTTCATGTTTTTCTTCTTAACGTTCAGTGAAGCTAAGCTTAGAGTAGATTCACTTTCATTCATGTACACTTATCACTAGGGTCAAGTACAGACAAGGATAGGCAAAATATCTGTTATCCAGAAAAAGGGTTCCTATAGTTCCTTTTAATACAGCAATGCCAATTCCTTTTAGTCTCCATAAACTAGTTTGTACTTAAGCTTTTTCACACATATGTTGATGAGAAAATAATCCTATTAGGTTTTTTAAACATGTAAAACAGACCCACATCTTTACAGCAGCTAAATTAATTATCGGCAGGTTGTGGAAATCTCTACTATTACCCATACAGCTACTCAAAAACAAGATAAACTTGATCCTAGTCAATGAGAAATTGACAAGCATCCTTAATGATGAACAAACAAGATTTAAAAAAATATGGGACCCATGGATACAATACATTTCCCCCTCTGGTATAACCCATGCCCTCCTCTCCAGTTAGATAAAGGATATGGGAATAAGAGCAAAGCAGGATTACTACCTATGATCCCCACTCAATATAGTATACAGAAAAGGTACTAACTTACTGACATGCTCCCCAATGGAGACAATCACACCATGACCGCATACAAGGCTTATCCCTTTTTAAGGGAACCCAATGACCCAGAGACAAACTAAAGGAGGCAACGCACTAAGTTGTTTGATGGTTTTGTTTTTATGGTTATTAAGTTTTGATTGTAAATTGTTCAATCAGAATTTGGAAATCCTTCTCTCCCGGGGTTCATAATCTCGATTGACTCCAGGACTTTGTTACTGGAAGCAATCCTCATGCCTTTGAATAATGAGATGAGGGACACAGTAAATGCCATAAGAAATGTAAACTTTATTGATGTTTTCATGAATAATCATGTAAAACTACATTTTATTGTCTAATTTCACCATGTAACCTGACATATTTGATAAAAACTTTAAAACTAAAAAAAAACCATGTAAAACAGTTTTGAGTACCCTTAAGGCAGATGCTCAATAAATGCTCCTTATCTGGGGGGGGGGGGCACAGGTCTCAACCATTTCAGATATTGGACCATATACCTGTATTACATGGCAGGCTTTCTATTTAAATGAATGGACCTGATGCAGGAAATTTACTACAAAGAAACTGTCAATAGTGCAATGAGAGTCCTATTTAAAAATGAACTGGGACAACAAACCTACATGGTGTAAGAATCAATTCTAATACTAGAAGTATGTTTTTTAGTCATACATTATGATAGAGCATGATTACATTGTTTTGATTTGATTTTGGGATTTGTTCCTGACGTTCAGCTCAGACAAGATACCCAACAAATACCCTCACGATTTCTGTGCACACTGATAGACCAGGGATTATGGTGCTCATACTTATTTTTCAAAAAACTCCCCTTGTGATTTTCAGCTCATAGTCATCGCTTAAGATGCATCAATTCTGGGCTATAAACTGCCAAATTCTTTTTTTATTTAAAATCTTATTTAAAAGTTACATTTCAGAATATAGAATTAATTCTAAATTCTAAACCATGTTACAGTCCTTTCCCAATGAGCCAGCATAGGTACCCGTTCAGGGTTGGACTGGGTTGGCGGGAAACCTGGAAAAACCACGGTGGACCTCACTGACCCAAGCCCACTTCCACTGGACTCTGGAAACCCTTCTCCTCCTCCGATCATCATCTGCTTGTTACACCACTGAATATGGCCCTCATGTAGGTGGCCAGATTGGGCAAAGATCTGCTTGTTTGCCAGCTAAACTCTAAAGGGAACAGCAACAATTTGTATGAAATTAACTGATTAATCAATTAACCTAAGCTCAAACCTATCCTTAGGATTTCATTTCACATAAGATGATATTATAAACAGTATAAATTACAAATAAGGCACATCAGCATGGCATTAAATATTTTGGAGACTGTTTGTTAATATATTGCAATATATTTAAGCTGACCATCTACATTATATATATATATATATATATATATATATATATATATATATATATATATATATATATTCTGAACCATGTATTGCTGCAATATAGCGCTAATGTATAAACACATTACAATATACAAAGTGCAACATTTTGGACGCAATCAAGCACAGGCATTCAGGAAGCAGAAGGCGGCAGATCAGCATAGAAATGTCCCCATCTTCCATTAGCCCTATTCTCACTGTCTCAGTGTTCTTTCTCTATCCTGAGCAGAGATACAGGAACAATAAGAATATACATTACAGTATATAATATTGTTTCAATTCTACATGAAGTTATATTTTATTATACCATTTATTTGTTTAGTGGTTATATTTCTATTGTATTCCACTACTAATAATGTTCACAAACCAGGAATACCAGCCTTCCCAGAAATCTCTGCCTACCTTATAATTAAGAGTTTCTGATGACTTTGGGGAATGTTGTGTACTAGCAACAGTAAGTGATTTGCTAGGTGAGGTAAAGCATAGATATACAACAATAAAAATAGTAGGAGTCATTTAGACGGCACCACAGTTTAGGGCTCACAAATTTCCCTGCATGTGATGCACTGATGCAGGAAAACCAGGTGGTAGGTTCAAGGTTGCCACAGTAGCTTGCGTCAATAGGCACATCGCAGATATACCAAAACAATCTGGCACACATGTAACGCTCAGAAACATTTACGGAACTCCTTGGAGAATACAGTGAGATTGGGATTCTGTGGGGTAAACACTATATATATATATATATATATATATATATATATATATATATATAGTTTAACAGAACAAAATTGTGTAACTGGGGCACAATAGTCTAACCCAGTGGCTCAGGAGCAATATGTTGCATAGCAGGTGCTTATTTAGAACTTTTTGTATGGCTGTTAAGCTCCTAGACTTTCTTTACATTTGAATGTGGCTCATGGCTATAAAAGGTTGGTGACCCCTGGTTTAGGCCATTCAAAAACTCAGATTGACAGCCATGTCACAAGTTATGTCACAAGTTAATGAAAGATAACCAGCCTATGCCCTACGTTTTCCCCTAATTTCTTAACCCTTCTCCCCCAAGGTATTGTTCAGTCTTCTACAACCCTAACCTGCTGACTCATTTTCAACTATCTCAAATCCATTTACCGTGTACATTGACCACCCTGATCATGCTAAATCATAGCCAAAGAAACATTATTTTACCTAGTTGCTCCCATACTCTTTGTATACTTTCTATACTCCTGAATAAAGATGAAAGCAACATTTTATATTTAAAACATCCTATATAATAAAGTTGAAGTGTCTCTGCGTCCAGTCCCTGTGTCCGTGGGATTGCGCTACTGCGCATGTGCCCTACGGACCGTCTCTGGCGAATGTTTGACTACATATGTTCTAGCGCCCGTTAATTTAATGGGCTTAATGTCTAGTTTAAATATAAAATGTTACTGAAATACAGCTCCTAGGTTGAAAAGTGTGCTTCAGCCCTAGTATTTATTTACATGAACTATGTGGTTTGCATTTACCTATTGTTTTCTTTAGCTCAGGACTTTGTTCCCTATTAAATATTGACTTCACCTGTACCTGTGAATATAGGTGTGTATAGGGCTACAAGATGCCTGAAGGCATGAAAGCACTCTTCTTCATATACAGCAGATGAGATTTTCAGTTATATGAAATGACTATACGGAAATTACTCAAGCATTTACCGCTGTTGTAGAATACTAATTTCATAATCGATACAAGATGTCAAGACGCTGGGAAACCAACGATCTCTGGCAGTCAGAGAATTGTTTTTACTTTTTGCTGTGTGTATAAGTCTGTAAATTCATTAACGATTGACATTGAAACTATAGGTAACTTACAGTATATATTAAATGAGAATTAAAGCAATGATTGCCTTTGATGCGCCTTCTACAGACAATGTAGAATTCCTGCATCACTGCGGATGCAAACAGGCAATTTCCTTGATGCAATTGTGCTTCTCCTACCACAATTACATCTGAGTTTTCAAAAATGGACACAGCCAAATGCTGCACTAAAATTTTATCTAATAAGTCTGCCTGGTGTTATTTCCGGTGTTTGCCAAATGAGTGACGTCTGTGCCCGATTATTTAGGCATAACTGTGCTACGCCTATCGATGCAGCGGGTGAAGAAAACCCTGGTAAGGAAGTGGTGGTTGTTTTAGGGTTCCCCCATGTCAATAGGCAGGGGATAAAAATGAGCCCTACATTATTTTGTATGGAGCACTGGCAGATGGACAAATGCTGAAGTGAAGTGAATGTTTTAGCACTGAGGTCAATCTACCACTACCCTGTTTACATCAGTTGGGGCACTTTTCATTTGCTAGTAGTAGGAGTGATGACAAATGGATTGGAGAGTGACCTGCATATAATGCCCTGACCATTCATTTTCAGAGATAAATTCTATTCTCTGGTAATAGTATCTGAAATTGAAAATTGAAGACAGTGCAATTTTTTAAGTCATGTAATTTTATTTTTTTTTTCCCAGCTTGTGAGTTGCTGAATGAATTTTGGTAAATGGAGGCGACACGACCATCTGCAAAATGGTTTACAGAAACACAATCAGACTGGTTTCTTCGAAATGGCATTCCTGAGTGGTTTCATGGCATCATTACAAGAAAGTAAGAGCTGCATGTGTATATACAGTATATATATATATATATATATATATAGTAAGAGCTGTGACTGGTTATATTATTATGGAAAGGGAAGAAATAGTCTATTTACAAGTACAGATATGGGACCTGTTATCCAGAATGCTTGGCACCTGAGGTTTTCTGGATAAGAGATTTTTCCATAATTTAGATCTCCATACATACTACTACAAAATAATGTAAGCATTAATTAAACAAAATATGGATTCATTGTATTAAGTTTGGATCTAGTTCAAAGTACTTCTTTTTATTGCTGCCAAAAAAGGAAATCAGTTAAAGAAATTTAATTATTTGTTCCCGTAATTTGGAGAGTTCTATATAATGGATTTCTGGATTTCACATCCTTTACCTGTACTGATTTTTTTAACTACCCTTTTTACAGACAAAAACAGCATGTATATGATGGTCATTCTTATACAGTACATTGCATAAACTGAACAAAACCTTTAAAATTATTTTATTAATTTCAAGTATTAAGAAATGGTCTTTGCACTTCACTGTCATTTTAGGTGCAAAAGTGTGACCCTTAGTGCACTTCTGTCCAGGTTTGGCTGCGCTCTGCACCTTGCTCTGACAGCAGGCAGCACCGCATTCACAAGGTGATTAGAAATGAAGTACAAGGTGCAAAGTGCAAAAACCTGATGTATTGGGTAAACGTGTTTGCACCCTGCCTTCCATGTTGTAAATGAACCCTATATACAATAATAATTTATGAATTAACCAGTGGCGGAACTACCAGGGGTGTGGGAGTTTCTGCCCTGTCTTTGCGGAAGAAGAAGCTCAGTCAACAGGCAGGTAGAGGGGAAGTGGGGGTGTGGGAGTGTGTGTGTGATCACCTGCTGCCAGTAACACATGTAAACAAAGCAGTACCCTCCCTCCTCCTGGAAGCTGGAGTACCCAACACATATATCACGGTGAGTCAAACATAAATTAGTTAACGCCTCTAACCAAAGCGATGATGTAACAACACAATTAACATTTATGAGATAATTGTGATAGAAGTAATGAGCGCAATTGCTATGCTGTGCAGCTGTCCAGCTCTTGTGGTAAAATACCCACAGCCCCAGCAAGACAATAGGACAATCTTTGTCATCTGGTTTGAGGCAGGGAGTCTGTTACCTCAGAAACACATACAAACATCACTGGTGTCACTTTATTTGGCATACAGGATGTTTACATTAAACCAGATGTCCTATCTACGCTTATTGACATGAAAACAAAGATTTTATCTAAGTTTATTGACATTATTTCATGGACTTCACCTCAAAACCCATTCAATACAAACTTCTGAGATTCCTATTGCACCTGCTGTGCAACATGTTGCCCCCTTCCAATATAATAATATATGTTCATGTGGAAAATCACAAATATAACCTCCGCAATATAACTCTTACAGTCACACTGGCAAATACAATAGCTAGTCAGACTTCCTTGTTTTCACGGCATCCCTGGCGTGCAAAAGCAGATGTGATAGTAAAGAGGAGCTGCATCAGCTCTGTCTGTCCATCATATGCTATCTGTGTGTATGGCTCTTGGGCCGATACAACTGTAGAAAGTAAACTTTTTTTTTGTTCTACTGTCACATAACAGTTTGCTATTCCTTGATGGCAGATTCCATTTTTATGCATCATCATTTTTGTTAAAAGGATGTGACAAAATCACCCTGAGCTCCAGCTTTGCATGATTCCATCAAACTCAATAAAGGAAATGTTACTAAATTCGCATAGAGGACAAATTTGAGAATAAAAATGTGCACGTTGCAATATAATATTATTCACTAGGCTTTTATTTCTTTGCTAATTTTAATTGCACATTGTGAACCTTTAACACCTGTTTGAAGGTGGTGTAAACTTCTGTAGCAATGTAACACATTGTTAATTAAGAAGTTTTATTACATACACTGCGCACTATTGCAAACTATAAAATTCAGTATTACTATCCTACTGTCACTTGAGGGGCCAAGCGCTTGCAAAGGCAAAATTGTGAAACATTTATCTGTGAGTGATTTGCGAATGATTTTTGCCTAGGCAACCAATATTAAATTCCTCAAGATCATTTAAGGGAAAATGAACATTTAATATAAGCTTCAGCATACTCAAATAAGACACTTTGTAAATACAATCAATTAAAAATTCTGTACTGTTTCTGAAATAATCAAGTTTATATTCACTATCCCTCTCTCAGCATCTGTTTCTCTTCATTCTGTCTTCATGCAGGAGTTGGGTGTCAGATAATCATTGACAGATAGATCAAATATATCTTATATGGGGGCTCCTTTTGCCTCACTCTATTAAAATCACCAGAAATCCTGTCTCTCCATGCAGGATTTGTGCAAAAGGCAGTTATTTTGTTAGATTTTGTTTGTACTGAATCAGTTATTTGAATAAGCTCCAATACATCTGCTAGGAAAGGAAACCCCCTATACGATATATTGGATCTAACTGTCAATGAATATCTGACACCCAACTGCTGCAAGAAGATAGAATAAAGTGAAACAGATGCTGAGAGAGGGATAGTGAAGATACACTTGATTATTTTAGAAATGATGCAAAATATGTAATTGATTGTATTTATAAAGTTTCTTATTTTAGTATGCTGAAGCTTATATTAAATTTAAATTTTAGCGATAGTTCCCCTTTAAGTTAATAATGTCTAGGATGGTCACCATTCCACTTTTTAACTTGACAGTGTGGTCAAGGTTCTTGTTCTAAGCAGAGCACAGAGCACTCCCCAAAAAGTGTGAGTACTGATCACTACACTTCCAGATATTGTTTCACTGCAAGAGCTCTTTTATCATGCAATAGTATAGGTGCAGTACAATTACATAGCAACGAAACAATAATTAGCTCTGATTGCTTACCTGCTATAATGGTGGCACAGGAAAAACATCTCTGAGCCTGCATGCATAGGCATAGAAACTATGATTATCCTTGACACAATTAAGGCTAATACTGTTCTACTCTTGTTTAAAATAATGATTACAATACTATGAATGCCGGCCTAGATCTTTGTTGGTACTATTATTAATACCCCAACCCCTCAAACACAGAGGGCCATTTATAAACAGCAGGCAAATTTGCATCTGGGCAGTTACCCATGTCAAACAATCAGATTGTTTTTAGTGTTCAGCCTAGCTGAAAACAGCTTATCACTGATAGCAAATTTGTCCCAATGTTTATAAATGAGCCCAAGTTTGCCCAGGGTTAGTAGTCCATAGTAATCAATCAACAGGTAGCATTTGCTGGTCAGCTGTTTTATCTGTCAGAAGGTGAAGATTGCAGCCAGATAGGGTTGCCACCTGGCCTGTGTTTTACCGGCCTGGCCGGTAAAAATGATGGCTGATCCCAATGTTATTAATAGGGGAAAAGGATAAATATATATGAAGGCCGGTATTTTGCCGGTGGCAACCCTACAGCCAGATCAGCCCTGGCAGATGTGCTTTGTGAGGCAACCTCAGGGAAAATCCAAATGCAGTTTGGAGAGATTAGTCGTCGCCACCCTAAGGGGCATGCTCTTGCACTTCTTTCTGGGTTTCCCCTATTATATTACTAATTTTCCTACTCAGTGTATAAAAGTTGTCATTTATTTAATTACCACTATGGCAGCATACATTTGTCAGATAATAGGACTTAAAAGCTAATCAGTGAACTGTACATATGCTACATCCCAGTCTAAGGGGACAATTGATTACATTTGTATATATTTCATTTTCCCTAATTGTATTGGTTAGAGCTAAAAATTGTATATTTTACAAATTACTCTAAACCCACAAAAAACTAATTTATCAAGTGTAAAATCCATGAAAAACACTAATACAAAACTTTGCCATCTAAAAGCTAGCAAGGTCATGTAGAAGTCAGTGGGAGCTGTCCTTTATCAGTTGTAAAATCTTTCTTTGCATTGTGGCTTTAGCAGGTTTCAGAATTTTTAACTCTTGTAGTCGAATGGAAATTCTTACACAAACAAGGTTTTCGTACTCTGTTTTTTCTTGTTTTTTCTCGCGTGTGCTTTTTATGTAAGGATCTAGTAATAATTACCTTGACATTTGTGTTTTTTTTTAAAAGTGAGTTTTTTTGTGGTTTCAATTTTGATAAATGGGCATTACCGTGTAATAGGAACCCAGAAAGTAAACTAGCTAATGGCACATGGGGCATTTAATGAATGCTGGTTTCTGTTTCTGTGTGCCAGGGTTGTTCTGAGAAAGATTTGACAATGATGTTGCTCAGTGTGCATTCTCATACAGCTCACAACCTGCTTAGTCCATGCAGGAGACGCCACCAAGTGGGGCAGGTAGTAGGCTGGTCTTTGTGCAATGTGTGGATCAGAGGACTTTGTTCTTTGGTACATAAAGTAGCCCTTGTCATTGTATTAAGACTTACTAAAAAGACAGATCCCTAAAGTTTAGTTTTCATGTTACATATTTGTGACAGTACAGTAACACGTTTACATGTAAAAGTGATGATTTATGAAGAGAACAAACTGCATGGAACAAATGTTTCATTTATGTGCTTCTGTATCTTGGTTTTACAACTTTAACGGCTTGGCTGACTTTCATTTATAATCAACCGCAAGCATAGGTGCAGTTTAGTACATAAACACAAAAATACGGAACTTCCTTGTGTAAATAGACTTTTTCTTTCATTTAATCTTCCCACTGTTCTTTTGTTTATTAAAGAGATGGGTTTTTTTAATGTTGTTATATGATATGTGCAATTTAGAAATGGCTCACATTTACTTTCAAGAAGAACAGTATCTCCCCCTTTCGCAGACACCAGAAATTCAGAGAGAAGCCCTATGTGTGTTCATATCTCTGTTATATACATCAGCTCTGAACTCAACTGCAGTGTAGTGTAGTTTCATGGCCCAGAGTGAAAACAAACCCCTAGTTTGCAGGGGGTGGCCTGTGTGGAGTCACATGGAGCGGATATCAGTGCAAAAAATGCATATTCTTGCATTTGCACATTTGGGTGAACCAGGGGAGTGTCTCATGTAACTGGGAGTGGTCTAATTTGTCCCTTATTTGACAATTTCATATACTGTTGATAATTTGATATGCTGTTATCGCAAATCCTACTTATGAATGACAACAAATGTAATCTACATCTTGGTCAGGCAGAGGATTTTTAAAGGAGAACTAAAGCTTAACCAAAGAAGTAGGCTAAAAATGTTATACATTATGTTTTAGGCTTCGCTTAGTTCTACTTTAAAGAAAAAGTCAATACCTTTGGCAGTGACATAATTGCTTTCCCAGCATGGTATATAGAAGAAAAGTAAAAATCTAATATGTTAGAATGCTGTTACAAAGGGCTCTCAGGAAGTCTAGAGCTCAGAGATTACTTTTAAAAAGTCACATGGGGCAAGAATTGTTTTTTATATTAAAGGAGTCATCCACTCAAAAACTGGTATATTCATAGAATAAATAAATAAAGTCTAAAGAACTGGGGGAGGTCTGAATCATTTTACATTTTTTTAAGAGTCTGTTGAAAATGTTTTACTGATATATATTGGAAAGTTGTTTAGAATTACAGCTTAAATTAGCTAAAACACAGTTTTTAGATGAAAGGCCACTTTAACCCCACATTCAGAAGAATGAGAAGGACCAGTTTACACTTGCTGACTAGGCTAGAAGATGATCCTTCCTAACAAACTTCTCCCCACTAAAAGTACCTAACCGTATGTCTTTCTGTACAAACCAAGTATACACAACAATTTCATTCACAGACGTCTATAGAGATTATAGCAAAACAAAGGGATCAGTTGGCACCTGGTATGGGATCAATTGTCCAGAAAACCTTTATCCAGAAGTCTCTGAATTATGGAAGGGCAATCTTTCATAAACTTCATTACAATCAAATAATCCAGATTTATAAAAAGTAATTCCTTTTACTCTGTAATAAAACAGTAACTAATAAAACTAAGACATAATTAATCCTGATTGGAAGCAAAACCACCTTATTGGGTTTATTTAACATTTACGTAAATTTTCTAGCAGACTTAAAGGAACAGTAACACCAAAAAATAGATTTAACTAAATGTCAATATAATGTACTGTTGCTCTGCACTGATATTCGGTAATGGTCTTGCTTCAGAGAAACAACTGTAGTTTATATAAACTATATATATATATTCTCGTCTATTTAGGGATGCAGAAGATTTACTAAAAGATAAGGTTCCTGGGTGCTTTCTCATAAGAGTTGGTGAAAGTCGAATTGGATACAGTTTGTCTTACAAGTAAGTTAAATGTTACATGCTTGTATGTCTTGTTTATATAGTACACTACAGTATCTATACAGTCTCCCTTGTGTGACAACCTCCATTACCCAAGATATCAGACTCAACTGATATTAACTTAACAATAAAAAGGCAATTAAAGCATCTACTAAAAACTGCAGACTCATAAGAAGCTACTCAATAATAGGCAAGGTAACTTAGAGCTAAGGGAGTTACCTATTGGTTCTTACAATATATGTGATATCATTTGTTAGAAGCATGACAGGAACTGTAGATCTGGGTCAGGCCTAGCAAAGCCACACTGGGAAACCATTTGCATTGCCATTTACTAAGTAACAAACAAGTTAAACACTATTGACAATGTGTTAGAGGAACCATAACACGTGTTGATCAATTGATCAGTTCTGATGATGTAACAAACAAACAGTAGTCCTTTTGTACATATCTTTAAGAACTATTAAGTGTTGTAAAAGATAATTGGACTACCAGTTAGGCTGGTTAAAAAAAGTTAAAAGGTTGAACTTGATGGGCGTGTCCTTTTTTCAACTTAACTTACTATGCTATTTAGACATGTTAGTAAAGTCAAACTTCTAGGCTTTTGTAAAAGTTTTGTGTATTTTGTGGAGAATTGTTATGCTTTTTTCTTCTAAAAGTGTGCAAGAAAAAGTTCAAATGTTGTCTTTTCGTCTCCCAGTCTGAAATGAAATTCTTGAAAAGACAAGAGGTTCACTTAAAAGACATGTTAACTTCCCAGTCCCCACACACAAAAAAAATCAGTGAACAACCTCTTTGAAATCTTTAGATAACTGCCACTCTGGCTGTTAAAAGTAAGGCTGCAGCATTCTTAATCACTTAGAAATCCTTCTCCTCCTCTAACTCACACGGCCCCCTCCCTCAGGAATTTGCTTTGGCAGTTGACTTATGAGTATGCTCAGTTCTTCTCAACTCCGATTACTAAACACACCCTGCAGTCTAACAGCCAATGAAGAGATAGCATTGCTGGATCCCTTAGAAACTCTAGCAGTCTGATCCTATTTTTTCTCCTAACCACCTCTCCTGAGCTCATTCTGCATTGCAGGAACTTTACAGCATACATGTCCTGTTTGCAGATGTCAATGTTACTGATGATGTGTCAGAGGGAAAATGGCCTCCAGGTGAAAGCAGCTATTTTTTTTAGGAAAATGTGATGGAGCTGGCAAATGGAGGGGTATATGCAGTACAAATCATGTGGCTTGGGTTGGGAAGATATATTCAACTTATATACATAGTGGGAAAATATAAGCTTTACATGTCCTTTAACAAGTTCTTAGGATGTCACGTAAAAAGCTTACTTACATTGGTTCGTTTACTAAATTACAAAGTGCTAAATGTTAGATTGAATGTTTTTCTCCAGAACTCTGTGTGATTTATCAGTGCAGGACAAATTAGTGTGCACCTTGGTAATTCATGCACAAAGTGTTTTTTTTAGTGCAAATATGTAATAAAAGACACTAAGTTTGCCCAGGAGCAGTTACCCATAGCAACCAATAAGATGTTTGCTTTTTAAACAGGTGACCAGTAAATGCTACCTGCTGATTGGTTGCTATGGGTTACTGCTCCTGGGCAAACTTAGTGCCTTTTATTACATAACCCCCATAGTGTGTGAAAAAATACATGACCTGGGTGCTCAGTAGTAATGCTGTACCTACTGTATACATAAGCTTCATACTGAATGTAATGGAAGACAATGATTTTTATAATTAGCATTTATATGTCCACAACTTTGTGTCCAGTTTAGCACATGTAAATTAGCTTGAATGACTAAATAACTTTTTTTTTCTTAATTGCTGCTTTTTAGTAACTGGCTAAATACATATTTTTATTTTGTCATCTATGCACACCCATTTTTGTATATTCTTTTTTTAGACTGCCGGACCGCTGCAGACATTTTATGATTGATGTTCTAAGTGGTCAAAATTGTAATATGGCTGGAGATTTAAGAATTCACAGGACACTAGAAGATTTAGTAAAGTTTCATTCAGTGAATCCTATTTGTCCATACAACGAATTTTTAACAGAACCTTGCGGGCAGGTAAATCTAAAATTAAAATATAGCAATAATCTTTGTTGTTTGGTAATTTTTGTTTTAACATGAAGTGATTACATCACAGATATTAAAACATATATAATGCCTTATTCCCTTAGGATTTTGGGCAAAATAACTTTATGGATTGGCAAATAGTGGTAAGCAGGTCCTTGTGGGGTGTAAGCTAGGGGAACATGACATATCAGTGATAAACCGGATCTCCGCCACCCAACTCAACATTTTTACCATCAAAATTTGTGCATGCTATTGGAGTAGCATGATTCAAGAATTTCTATCTTGTGTTGTTGGTCTTCATCTTCCAGAATCCCTGACATAATTCAGTGGTGTCTGATTATGGTTACTGAACAATACCTAAAGGGCTACCAGTCAATGTTGACAGTACAATGTGCTGAAGAAAATTGGATTATTTAGTGCTTAAATAGGCCCGATTTGCACAATTATATGGCAATTTTCTAGATAATATTATGGTCACCTACTCCATAAAAAACAGTCCAAGTGCAATTTATCTTAATGTGACCATGGTGTTTCAAAACGACTTTGTCACTCTAAAAAGTGAATTATGAATCAGACTTGAGGGCAAATAAAGCAACCTTGCAGTTCTTCATACAGTTCAACAAAATGTGATTGCTAGATATACAGCTTCCATATTCCCTCTTTCATACATTGCAAACATTTTATCCTGTTCCCTTTTGTCACAGAAAACAAACGCTACTGCTGATTATCAAGAATTGTTTGAGCACTATAGCAATCAGGTGGCAAACATAGAATCAGTTGCCAGTGATGAGAGATACATCCCTTTTCCAATATCTGAAGCAAAAGGGGCAGTGGAACCACCAGCAAATTCACCGGAGCCAGCATGCCCACCTGTACCACCCAGAAGATTAAAGGCTACAGGCAGCCTCCCAGAATTACCGCACCTACCATCTCCTATGATCCCAAGACTCTATCCTGCTCTGCCTCAAGTAGAACCCATGCCACATGATTTTGTAAGTCTGCATTTATGGGTATATAAATATATATATCTTTTGAAGTAAGAACATTTCCTCCTTGAGAAGTACTCTGTTGCTTGGTAAAACTAGTAAGGTTGCTTGGTAAAACTAGTAAGGTATGGGCTAAGGTTTTTAGTCTGAAAAAAAGCAAGTATTCATACAAACATGACATACTGGGTGATCTAAAAAGTGAAGTCCCTCCTCACGTTCCCCTCACTTCTGCTCAGCTGCCGCACCTGCCAGGTAACAGCAAGACTAGCTGAGAAGTAGGACTACTATACAATAGGCCCAGCAATCCGGGCCATCGTTTGTATGGTAGTTACACCACAGAGAAGTACAAATACATGATACAATAATGTATGGCTTTTTCATTAAACTTAAGATCCCCATACAAACATCCAGCCCCTTTTTATCTACTTTTCCTTTGTTACAAACTATGCAGGGCTACTCTTTTCGTAGAGGGTCACAACCCTTGTCCAGCCCTCCCAGTTAGTGGGAATATGCCGATATCTATCTCATTACAAGACATTGTAGCTCTTGGTGTAGAAGACATGTCCAAATACAAAATCTAAAGCCATGCCCCTTGACCTTTACATAGGTCCCTCAAACATAAATTCTGGAATGTCTGAATATCACTGCCTAATAACAATTTTATATTTATGTACAGGTTCATGTGACACCAAGTCAGAATGGCCACAAACTTTTGAAGTCAGGCAGTGTGGATTCACTAGTTCTTCAAACCAGAAGACATGATTCAGCCACAGCCCACAATGAAGCAGATACATGTTTTGAACAGAACAAAAGCTGTGCAGTTGGTGGGGACCAACAAACCAACGCATTGCCTAAGCCATTCAAAGGTCGTCGTCATGTAATAAAAAAGGCAGTGGCACGGGTGACAGATGGACAGATTGCACAAGAAATCAAGTCACTGGAAAGTGCAGTGACAACACATATGAAAAATCTAAAAGATAATTTGGGATTCTCAGGGCAAACAGACCTGCAAAATGTGAACAAAAATATTAAGGAAAACTCAAAAAGTATCATTCCAGAGGAGTATAAAAAGCCTCCTCCTTTTGCTCCAGGATTTAACTGAAACGTTTTTACAAGATACAAGCTCAGACTTTTACAATAGGTTTCAACAAGGTAAATAACACAGTTACACATTCACTTTATGTTACTTCCTAGTTAAAAATAATGAACATGCAACATTTCATAGACTTAGACTGATACTATATATATGTGTATGTATATATCAATTTTTATTGTCTTAGGTGCAGTAATATAAATAAATATATATACAGCATATAAGTGAGCCTACCCTTTATCTATTTAACCATTGTTGGAGCGGCACCAGTATGACAATACAACAAACTTAGTCGTTTTTTATATCACATTCATACTTCCATGTCGTGGTTAAGCTTTCTTCAGTTCATATCAACAAAACTTTCAAGTTTCACCATTTGTTGGGTCCAGCCTAGTCTCTCCTTTTTCTTTTGTTTACCTTGAGAACCCTATTAACGATTTACATTTTATGAATGGAATAAGTGTTTACAGAAAAATAAGTTTGGTCTTACCTTCTAAGAGGACAAATACAGAGTTTTTATGATCATATGCTGGGCTAATTTAAATAATTTTACTACAATGACTAGAAATTGTGCCACTTTTAATATATCAGATCTTCTGTTTTAACCCTCTAATTGCCTTTACATTCTACTAAATTCAAATTTTCAATATGCGCACACCTAACGGAATCTCTGTACCAATAAATTGCACATATATCAGGAACATCTCATGGAGAAAAGAAGAGAGTTGGCCTACATGACACAGAAAGTTAATATGGGGTATTGTGAACCAATGTTCCTTCTAATTCCTTCACAACTATGTGCACCAAAAAATTATTTAGTGCTAACATTTTAAACCTGTGTTGACATTTTTAAAAACTGTGTGCTCAGACCACCAAATGTAGTGTTTACACACAAAATTCTTGTTGTGTGCACTGGCCCCAAAATTTGTGAGTGTGTGCGTGTATGAGCGCATAGGTTAGACTCGAGATAACATTGTTGTGAACATAATCCCTGAGGTGTCCATTGAAATAGCTTTATTTAGGGTAAGGCCAGAACGAGGAGATTCAGGGAGATTTTGTGGCCTGACGACTTATCGCCACGTCTTTTGCACGACTATCTCCCCGAACTGCCTCAGCGTTTTTTCCCCATAGGCTAGAATGAAAAGTCGCCTGCGCTAATGCACACGCGGCGATGCGTTTTCAATAGTCGCCCAAAGTTGCCTCACTGAGGCAACTTTGGGCGACTATTGAAAACGCATCGCCTCGTGTGCATTAGCGCAAGCGATTTTGCGCTGTAGCCTATGGGAAAAAGACGCTGAGGCAGTTCGGGGAGATAGTTGCGCAAAAGACGCGGCGATAAATCGACAGGCGACAAAATCCCCCCGAATCTCCTCGTCTGGCCTTACCCTTAAGCAAACACTGGCACAGACTAAGATCTGCAGCTGTATAATCCATCCATCATGTCTTATGTCTGCTTTGAAAGGTGGAGCTGGCAACCCTACTTACAGCATAAAACATTATTGTTAATATCAGAAATAAAATAAAAACTAAGAGCCACGTAGCTCCTCAAAACAGGAGTAAATCTTATCTTACTGCCGTACATGCTTTTTACACATTCCCATGATGTACCATATACCTGTAGAGTGGTGAGGTGGGAAGGATGCAAAATAAGGGATTTAATTATTCTGGATTTTGATTTTTTTTTGATTGATAATTTATTTACATATCAGCAAGCACAACCCTTCAGTCTGACTTTTTTCCTGCTTTTTGGAAGGCAATCAAGGCAGCCAATGATTTGTGCTCCTAAATGTATTAGTGAAATGAAGACTGTTAGCAGGACCCCCTTTACCGGCTAGGTCCAAAATAGCAGGTCCCTAACAACAGGCAGCGTCTAATTTGTCAGTAGTACAATTGTCAGTTATATATTTGGTCTGTGGATGGTGTATATACTAAATCACATCACAGTTAATGTATATAGACCTACAGGACATTTTAATGAAGTATGGAGTATTTCCACAGATAAAACCAGAGGTGAGAACAATAAAGGTATATGAGAGGATTATTTAAACTCAGTGTTTTTCTGCAGCATCTTCATGTACATACAGTATTTAGTAGGGATGCACCGAATCCACTATTTTGGATTCGGCCAAACCCCCGAATCCTTTGTGAAAAATTCGGCCGAATACCGAACCGAATCCGAACCCTAATTTGCATATGCAAATTTGGGATGGGAAGGGGAAAACATTTCTACTTCCTTGTTTTCTGACAAAAAGTCACGTAATTTCCCTCCCCGCCCCTAATTTGCATATGCAAATTAGGGTTCAGATTCGGTTCGGCCTGGCAGAAGGATTCGGCCGAATCTGAATCCTGCTGAAAAAGGCCGAATCCTGGCCGAATCCCGAACCGAATCCTGGATTCGGTGCATCCCTAGTATTTAGTAAGCTCTTCCAAGTTTGTTGACATTGGTCCACAACGGTGTGGGTCAAAGAAAAACAACAGACTATAAGATGAAAATATGATTTCATCTGTAAAGAATGTAAACCCAGAAGCATTAAATCCTGATATGGAAAGTGCTGTAAAAAAAAAAAAGACATGAAGTAATATATCTACTGTAGACATAATAAAATATTTATATTATAGTGGAAACTAAATATAAAGTTATTTAAATAGTCTAAAAAGTATATGCAGTCCTGCTTGACCATACTCTAGTGTAGTAGGTACTTGGAGGAAGATTTCTAAAGCCGATCCTTTAAATATAATCAGTTGTTAGGGGACATTTGTTATCATTTACTTTTATCATTTATTATAGATTATTTGGCAGTGGCACAGTTAAAAGTCAGTTTTCCCTGGTGCAAAATTGTTTTTTTATGGTATTCTTTCCACCCATATACCTCTACACCTGCATGTGGTATGGTCCACTCAGTCACCCCTACAGATTATTTCTTCTTCTTTAAAGACAAAACAATTTATTTGGGTCCACTTTTAGAGCCAATTGCCTGTCTGCTATGCCTCTGTTAATAGGGCTATATGATGACATAGTGAGACATGAGTGGCTGCTGCTGGAATTTTTACTTTACAGTAAACAGAGCAGCATACCAATACTGAAAACAACTTTTTCCATACTTCAGAAATGGTGTAGCAGAAAGCAGGAAACAAAATTAACTAGATTGAATATGCACACGCATTTTATACCACACTATACTGTTAAAACAGTCAAATATACAGTACTTCTATAACAGATGGAATCATTTAATATTGCACATTCTAGTGCAACACTGTTAACATTAATATAGGAGGGTTTTTGTAAAAGTCTGAAGTTTTCAAAATCATGTAATGGATTTATTCTAAGGAAGAATTAAGCTGTAACAATAATAAGCTAGGGCCTTTACACCTGTTGATATCTGGAGCTCTGACAATCATATGCTGGTCTCATAGTACCCAGGAAATCAATCCAGGACAATCAAGTGCTGGTTGTACATTAGGAAATTTGTAGATCTAACAGTTGTGCTGGGAAAACTGTACCTGAGGAAATCTGGAGCTCTAACAATCATGTGCTGGAAGTCTTCCAGTGACAATTTTCCATCATTATCTACATCAGACTCATCAATCACCTTCTCACATACCAGGCAAACTTCCTCAGGGGTGAGCTCATTCTGAGTAAGTTTGTTAAGTGTCTTTTCTAGATCTGATTTGCATATGTAATCATCATTATTGAAATCTGAGGGAAATATAAATACAACTGGCCTCACCAGAACACTTTCTAAATAAACGCTTGTTTTCTACCACAATCAACTAACACAAACTCATTCCATAATATTCTTAGCAGTCGTATTTCAAAATCCAGGAGTATGGATGCAGGAAGACCCAAAAATATATAAAATAATAGTATATACAGTGGATAATAGAAACTCACCAAAGCAGTAGACAAGAGCATTGTAATAGGATTTAAACATGCATGGGATAGATAAATAGATACTGTAAATACGAGTAAATGATTGAGTTTTACATCCAAGTTTGTTACTGAGCAAACTAGATGCAAATGCAATAATTATCCTTTGCATTACCTGCATGGTATTCTGCATATTTGACTACTGTGTACAATGCACAAGTTAGTATATAAAACATCATATTTATATTCATTTTTAAAGATTTAAGTCATTTTTTGTAATGTACTCATAGATTGCTACTGAAGGGCAATATGAGAGCTGAGTGTGTGAACCAAAGTTGAGCATATATTGAGTGTGAGTCTGCTACTCAGCTTAAACACTAAACAAAATAGAGCTAAAAATGCCATATATATATATATATATATATATATATATATATATATATTTTAGATACTGAACTTATTGCACCAGCCTAACGATTTAGCTTCTCAGTAGCAGCCTTATATTGTTTTATATTTATTTTCTTTGTGTACTGTATTTGTGTTCTATATTTTGAGTCTGTCCCTAAGCTCAGTTAGTAACAGCAGCACAAAGCATGTGCAGTGAATCAGCAGAAAAGAAGAAGCTACTGGGGCATCTTTGGAGACAGATTTTTACTGCTAAAAGGCTGTGGTTGCCTTGGGCAGTATAGAAGCCCAAAATATAATGTGCAATATTTGTAGTCTACTTCTTTAGTTACGCTTTAGTTTCCCTTTAAGGAGATACAAAAACTGGTAGACCACAGCAACATCTATTTTCCTGTTGTCTGTCAGAACGCCACAATAAGATCCACAGATGCAACCCAAATGAAAAATACTGCCAAGGAAACATAACCTACCATATATTTTAAAAGCATAATAAGCGTTTAAATCTTTGGGTGCCATTACACATAGTACTGAAAACATTTCTAAGAAGTCATCCAATGTCATGTTCCCATCACCATCTCTGAAAAAACCTCAGCTATTCGTTGGCGAAAAGGATTATCCTGCAGAAGAAGAGACTGCTGTCAGCTTTGGCAAATCATGAGAAACATCATTGATGCTACATTTATTACAATCTCAAAAGTGATTTTGTTAAACTCTGTATTTTCAATTAAGGAAAACATTAAACAAAACATTACTTGTTCTTTTTAAAAATGTAAGAGAACATGTATTACCTTATCAAGGTAAGTGTTTTGGTGCTACACCAGAATTCATTTTATTATTTTTCATAGTTCAACATAAGAGTAACAGGTGAATTGGAGTGCAGATTAAGTCAAATAAAATGTAACTGAGAAGCCACTCTGACTTAAAATGCAACTTTTAACTTCACCAAGTATTTTGTTAGGCTTCAGTAATCTTCCCAAGTCATGCCAAGTAGAACCTTCTGCATTATTTATGGAGCACCAGATTATAGTGACATCTAGCAACCTTTGCTGTTATTGCTTATTAGGGATGCACTGAATCCCCTATTTTGGATTCGGCCAAACCCCTGAATCCTTCACGAAAGATTCAGCCAAATACCGAACCGAATCCAATCCCTAATTTGCATATGCAAATTAGGGGTGGGAAGGGGAAAACATTTTTTACTTCCTTGTTTTGTGACAAAAAGTCATGCAATTTCCCTCCCTGCCCCTAATTTGCATATGCAAATTAGGATTCGGATTCGGTTTGGCCAGCCAGAAGGATTCGCCCCAATCCGAATCCTGCTGAAAAAGGCCGAATCCTGGCTGAATCTCGAACCGAATCCTGGATTCGGTGCATCCCTATTGCTTATTTCATGATTTACCTTAAACTCAGGGATGCTGCCGATTAGCTCGTATGGGATATTCACATCTGGTTTATTTGTGTAGTCATCTGGAACAAGCTGTGGTGCCAAGTCCTGGTATCTGTTAAAAGCCTTTAAATAAAAAAAAATATTTAGTAAATATTTTGATGTGATAAAAGCTGTTTTTCTTGAACACTCTTTCCTCAGGCCCAACATATATTTACATCACTGATGTAAGACATAAATATCCTACAAACAATAAAAGACTTTAACAGACAGAGGTTTTTTGAATATTTATTTATACATGTTTATACATGTTTATTTGTTGATACCAAGGGGGTTATTTATTATGCACTGAATATCCGAAATTTGAATAATTCGTGGTTTTTGAAATAAAATTTAATTTTCTGAATTTATTAAAGCAGATTTGCCGAAAAGTGCAAAAAATTTGTACTTTTTGGGCAAAGCTCCAAAGTTATCGGATTTTTGCCCGACCCAATTTTTTCAGACTTTGTTAATGATAAATAAGATCCATTTGGGCAGTTGAGGTCAATTGGATTGTTATGTTAGAAATACTTAGAAAAATCCGGACTTTGATGAATAAGGTCCGGTGTATTATATGTAGTCCAACCCATCTGATTATGAATGAGACAAATTGAGACAAAGATTAAAGTTTAAATAGTAAAAAGTGGTTAAAGATGAACCCTTCTTCCTCTATCAAGACAAGTATGTATCATAAAGGAAAAATAACTAGTTTGGCATAAACTAGCCTAGCCCCTGAAAATACCTATATCTAGTTGTTTTTTTACAACTGTACACAGACATATTTAATACCACAAATATACAATATAATTATTATTATTATTATTAATAATATAAAACATAGATGATCTTATGGGGATTACAAATGGTTTCTCAGCACTGTATTTCCTTGGCGGAACTCTGACTTTATCATTACAAGTTGTATATTGTACTATATCTGAAATGACAAAAGAACAGTGCCACTGCCCTTCTGCTGAATCCAACAGCCTTGAGTCATATATTATTATTATTATTATTATTAACATGTATTTATGTAGCGCCAACATATTGCGTAGCACTGTAAAGTAAATGTGATTATACAACTAAATCACATGAATTATATACATAGAACATATGGGGGCACATTTACTAAGGGTTGAATATCGAGGGTTAATAAACCCTCAAAGTAAAATCCTTCGAATTTGAATATCGAATTTGAAGGATTTTGTGCAAATCAGAAAAAGCTTAGAAAAGTGATGGGGAAGGTCCCCATAGGCTAACATTGTACCTCGGTAGGTTTAAAGTACCGAAATATGTAGTAGAAGTTTTTTTTTAAAGAGACAGTACTTTGACTATCGAATGGTCGAATAGTCAAACGATTTTTACTTCGAATCGTTTGAGTCTAAGTCGAAGGTCGTAGTAGCCTATTCGATGGTCGAAGTACCCAAAAAAACTTCGAAATTCGAAGTTTTTTTCATTCAAATCCTTCACTCGAGCTTAGCAAATGGGCCCCCACGGAGTTACATACATCACAATCAATACCGGTACAAAAGGTGAGGAAGACCCTATGCAAAAGAGCATAGATTCTAAAGGGAATGGAGTAATACACAAGGTGTAGGAGTGGGCAAGATTGAAATGTGGTACTGTATGTGGTGTTGCATTTGGTAGTTAAGCAGAGTGAGGGTAGGCTTCTCGAAAGAAGTGCGTTTTAAAGGGGACCCGTCACCCCAAACAATTATTCAAAATCCTATTTTATCACATTAGTCAAGCAAAATGAACTTTAATTACACTGTTTAAATTATTTGAATCTTGTTTCCTTCAGTCTGGGAATTCAAAATGATAGCAAGCAGGCAGCAGCCATTTTGTGGACACTGTTTTTTAGGAAAGCCTTGCATCATCTCAGAATCTTGTTTGTGCACCAGAATGGGGGACCCGATGTCCATTCCCATGCCCTGGCTACACAATTAAATGGTAAAGAGAATGGGGGAATGTGTGGAGAGCAGTGGTATCTAGGAAGTGCTGAATGGAAAGTGAAAGTAATTGTCTGCCCCGCCTCTATGCCCATGGCATAGAGGAGGGGCAGACAATATTTGATTGACACCTGAGATTTTTTAATGAGCTTACAGCAGCTATGAATGCTTTAATAAAAAATAGAAATTGGATTTCATGTTTAATTTGAAAAGGACTTTTATTATACAGATTTTTGTGTCTGGGTGACAGGTCCACTTTAAGAGATTTCTTGAAAGCAGAAAGGTTGGGAGAAAGTCGGACAGACCGTGGGAGAGAGTTCCAGAGGAGGGGTGCAGCCCTTGCAAAGTGTTGAATGTGAGCATGTGAGGAGGTAATGAGAGAAGAGTTGAGTAGCAGGTCAGTAGAGGACCGTAGTAAGTAGTAGGGAGAATAGTAATGGCCCCAGGACAGAGCCTTAAGGAACCCCAACAGAAAAAGTTAGGGGAGAAGATGCTACTCCGTTGTAGGAGACACTGAAGGAACGATTGGTGATGTAAGAAGAGAACCAAGACAGGGCTGTGTCACGAAGGCCAAGCAAATGGAGGGACTGGAGGAGGAGAGGGTGATCTACAGTGTCAAATGCAGCTGAGAGATCAAGCAGTATTTTTTCGCCCCAATCTACTATTGAGTGTAATTGAGTGTAATGTTTCATATAATCCCCAGCCAACAAAACAACACAGGGTATCAATCTTGCCTTTATTACAAAAAAGCAAACAATATTGGTGCAGTCAGGATAGGTACTCCAAATTCCATGTGGTTTTATGACTTCATCAGGAATTCTTTTTGAGATGCAAAAAGAAAATTTCAATTAAAAGCATTTGCGTGTTGGCACAGAAGGTTTTTTATCGCCTTTTGATCTTGATAATAATAAGGATTTTACTAATTATTAGATATTTTCATTTTAAATGCTGTCCTCTGCAAGCCTCCTTCAACAGTTTAAGGCTGTAAGAGGACTGTAGGTTGACCATTTTTACATATTTAGTGCCCTTCCTTACTTTATTGTCATGGTTCCCAACTTATCTCTTTATTAAACTGAACATACATATTGCAATAACATGATTGAGGTAATTGACTCCTATATATGATATACTGCAAACTTTCAAGTAAACAAATGAAGTGCAAAGTAGGTATGCTATACAATCTATTCATGCATTATTGTGTCTAAAATATGTGTTATAAAATAAAGGACAAGGAATGCCTATGACAGGGATGCCTATGACAGAATGGGTTATTTGTTATGTAAGATACCTCCATGTGCCCTCAGTTGCTTACTCATTTTTGGTGATCCATTGTCCTTTCCTGTAAAACTGTACTGTCACCCCAAGAAGTACACAACTACAGAACCATGCTAGCAGATCAGGTACTACTGAGACTCTACTATCCTGAACCACCACAAAAAGAATTACAGACAGGTCAGCAGAAATATGAGTCTTGGCAGGACCCAACATGCTAACATAGAGTTGTGCTCAGGTACAGAAATGTTACTGGGCAAAATTGAAGTGGCCCCCAAAAGGCCCTTGAGTGCCTATATGGTAAATATGGCCCCATGTGGAGATTCAATTATAAAAAGGTTGTTGATACTTGCCCATACTACTTGTGTAATCACTACACTGTCAACATTTTTCAGGGAGAACAGTACATAAAGAGGAACATGGGGGGGATTATAGTATACTAATTGATAGTAACAAATTAATTTTTTTTGCATCTGTTGACTAGGTAGTGTGTATATGTATATTACCTCTTCTATAATATATTCATTACTTAATATAAATATTACTCTGGCTTACCGGAGTATTTCTTTTCTTGTAAAGAAGGTGCAATCCTACATTAAAAGAGATAAATATTATCACTTTTCTCTGTATTTTTGCCTTTGCTCTTCCCCACACACATATCACAAAGGCAATCACGGTAATAGATCTATAAATAATAAAAGTTTGTTAATATGAACAGCCGCCAAAAGTTAGTTGACCATCCACCCTTGAGAAAGTTAAGGCTAAACGAGTATAGTCATAGGGTCAGGGTGATCAGCTATAAAAAGTACTGAACTAACTAAAAGGGCAGAAGAAAAACTCCTAGCTAAAACAAGAGCAGGTTTTGAAGAACTAAAACTGGAAAAAGCAAGACTGCAAGACTGGAAAAGGCAGGCTCACTGAATTGGAAAATGCAATATAGCAAGACTGAAACAGATACAACTGCAGAGTCTAATCAGGTTGAATCATGGAACTAGAAAGTGCAAACTACAGTACTGTGTAAGGCTACATAACTGGAAATGTAGGTTCATACGATTAGAATATGTACAGTATCGCCACTGAACTGGAAAAGGTAATACTTCAAGACTGAACAGACACAATATCAGGATCTGGACCGGTAAATTGCTTATTTAACTGGAACAGGTTACCTTGCAGGACTCCGCTAAAATAATAGAACCAGAATAGGTAAGGATTAGGTAAGGCTACAAGTTTAGAAAAGTTAGGGCCACAGGACCTGAAACAAGTAAAGCTAAATGACTGGAACAAATAAAGCTTTAGGAATGTAAAAAGTAAGGCTCAAGAACTGTGTCAAGCAAAGCACCAGGGCTGTAACAGGAAAGAGTAAATGGCTTAACCAGGTAAAGTAAAGGAACCAGGACTAGAAGGACCACAGAACTAAAAGCAGTCAGGTCTCCAACTGAATGAGGTAAGAACTTCAGAAATGTAATGGGTACCAGACATGAACAGGTAAGGAAGACCAAAAAACAATTTCCTAGGACTGACACAGGGTTGTAAGACTGAACCAATGCAACAATGAATTTGATGCTAGTCTAATGTGAACTTAGCCTCGTCGAACATGCAAATCTTACTTTGCTGCTGTATCTACTGTCTAATCAGGTAGTAACTCATTTTGATGACTGACATTTTCTATGGCAAGACATTTTTATCTTGACAGGTTGGAAATCAATGAATCACTTAATGCAGTGCAAAATTCTAGGTTCTCAAGAAGGAATTGATCAATGCATATTCCCAGTCCCCATGTTTTTCTAGAAAAAAACTTTGCAAATGCATATTTATTTTTACAGTAGAATGTTATTTTACATTTCCCAAGGGTTGGTGTCAAAACAGTGTCAAATGGAAAATCGGGGGGAAGAAAATATGCTGGTTCCCTGTATGAGACCATTAAAAATGGCATCAATTCCCAGAAACTGTTATATTTGTGAATATAAAATCAGGGTTCTACTGTATATTTTGTTGATTTTTTATCTAAGGATGCACTGAATCCATTTTTTTTTTATTTGTCCAAATCCTAAATCCTTTGAGGAAGATTTTGTCAAATACATAACTGAAACCTAATTTGCATATGCATATTAGGCTCTGAAAGGGTTAAAGCAGGGGTGCCCAAAAGGTAGACCTTTAGCTGGTGATCAGTAGATCTCAGGACAACCAGCTTGTCAACAAACAGCTTGTCTAAATCACTGTCCTATTTCATGCTTTTCATTCACATATTCATTATGTTACATTACATAGAAACAGTTATTTGTTAAATATAGCAATATAAATTCTCTCAAATCAATATAATATTTAAGTAATATTTTCCATGGAACAGAATGTATGCTTTTATGGATGTAGATCATAATGGGACAAAATCACTAAAAGTAAACCTCGGGCGTGGTCTGCATGGCAAGCTGAGCAGACGTGTAATCCAGAGCTCCGTGCCAATTATCCTGAAAGACCCTTGTGGCATCTAAAAAAAGACCCTAACAGCAACAACTAACAGGGCTAGCCCCAAAGACAGCACACATGATGGGAGGCAACAGAACCCAGAGAGCACGATCTGAGACAGCTGCGAGGCTGGAGCAGTATGCAAGGAACGCTCCTCAAGATGGCGGCGCCTCCCCTCCTCGTGAAGAAGGAAGTACAGCACCAGCAACAGCGCTCCAGGACCAGTCCGTACAGTTCCTGCTCAACGAAATTACTGACTGTAGAGCAGCCTTATCCTCCAAAATAGAGGAGGTAAAGACGGACCTGTCCCTATTAAGAGCTGACCTCCAAACACTAAGGGAAAGGACAAAAGAAGCCGAGCAAAGGATATCCAGGGTGGAGGACATACGTAACCCCCTGACGCAGCAAGTACAAGCGCTACGGGCCCAAAACACCAGCCTCATTTCCAAGATGGACAATTATGAGAACAGTCAGCGCAGAAACAATATCAGGGTGGTCGGTCTCCCAGAGAAAGTGGAAGGGGAGGACCCAACGCAATTTATGGAACAATGGATCCGAGAGAATCTCCCAGAGGTCGCACTCTCACCTCAGTTTGTCGTGGAGCATGTTAACTGAGTGCCGACTCGCCCGTTGCCCCCAGGGCCCCACTTTGACCTTTCCTTTTCAAACTCCTGAATTACCGGGACTGGGTTGAAATACTACAGACCAGCGGTTAATCCTGGTCCCGCTCCTGGTCCTTCTCTGCTGTCTCCAGATGATCCGGTAGCAGGGTTTTCTTCGTTTCCAGAACCTAAGCTGGCCATGCCTGATAAATTTTCGGGGGACAGAATCACTTATAGAACTTTTATCAATGGGTGAAAACTCCTGTTCACTTTAAAGCCTTGGATGTATGCTACTCAACAAGGTCGAGTGGGCGTAATAATTTCGCTCCTTCAAGGGCAACCTCAAGCTTGGGCTCAACGCCTTATGAAACAAGACAGCCCTATTTTGGCTTCTACTGAGACTTTTATTCAAGCTTTAGGTGCTATCTACGATGATCCTCATGTGTTGAGTTGGAATTCTCAGAATTGATCGAAGATTAAGGGAGAGACGACAAGAGAAAGTCTCAGCTACTTCTTCATTCTCTTCTCCTTCATGGGTCATTCCGAAAGCGCCACCCCCAGTTCATCAATCAGTTACCCCATCAGTGTCTTCTGAACCGGAAACTATGCAGATTGGGGTGGCTCGGGGAGCTTTATAGGTGGAAGAAAGACTCCGATGTAGGCATCTCAATTTGTGCCTGTATTGTGGCCAATCGGGTCACCTCCATCGTGATTGTCCAATCTGCCCTAAGGGTAATCTGCTTCCTAACTCATCTTCTGTTTCCCAAGCATCTGTTCCGATGAACTAATTTTTGATCATTCACCAGTGAACTTCAAACACTCAAGCAATATATTGATGAAAATCTGGAGAAAGGTTTCATCAGGGCTTCCACTTCACCCGCTGGGACCAGAATTTTCTTTGTTGAAAAGAAAGACCACACTTTAAGACCGTGCATCGATTTTAGAGATCTAAACAAGATCACGATCAAGAACCGGTACCCTTTACCACTCATTCCAGAGCTTTTTCTAAGATTGGGTCAAGCCAAGATCTTTTCTAGTTAGATCTCAAAGGGGCTTATAATTTGATTTGAATACGCAAGGGAGATGAATGGAAGACAGCTTTTCATTCTCGTTGCGGTCACTTCGAATACACAGTTATGCCATTTGGTCTTTGCAATGCCCCCGCTACTTTTCAACATTTTGTGAATGATATTTTTCATGATTTGCTTTACCAATTCGTTATTGTTTACCTGGACGATATTTTGATTTTTTCTTCATCTTTGGAACAACATCGGGAACATATTAAAGAAGTTCTTCACCTATTGAGAAAACATCAGTTTATGCGAAAGCCTCTACATGTAAGATTGAGAAATCCTCTATTGAATTTTTTGGGATTCATTGTATCTGCTTCAGGATTTCGAATGGATGGAAGCAAGGTGGATGCGATTCTTAAGTGGCCTCCTCCAAAGGATTGGAAGGGAGTTCAAGGATTCGTGGGCTTTGCCAATTTCTATAGAAAATGTATTAAAAAAATTTCTGCAATGATTAAACCAATCACGGACTTAACTAGTCTCAAGAGAAAATTCTGTTGGTGTCCTAGAACTCAGGAAGCGTTTGAAAGGCTGAAAGTACTTTTCACCTCCGCTCCAATTCTTAATTATAGCAAACGCCAAGGTATACTAGGGCATCACTAGATAAACCCAACTCCACCTCTAATGTATTGGTGTGAATTGCAACTTGACTGTAAGAAATGTTGAATTTCGTGTCAATTATTGAGAACTAATTGTACCTGAACCCCCCTTCTCTTCTGTACCCCCCAAGTTTTGAAAATTAAAAATAAATACTTTAAAAAAAAAAAAGTAGACCTCACATTAGTAAAGTATGGGCACTCCTGCGTTAAAGAGAATTGCGTGTTAAGCATGCAGTTAAAAATGTTTTCACTTCCTTGTTTGTGTGATGAAGTCACATGGTTTTAAGGATTCGGTTTGGCCAGGCACTTGGATTCATATTAATCTCAACCCTACTGAAAAAAGGCTGAATCCTGGTGGAATCCTGAACCAAATCCTGGATTTGGTGCATCTGTATTTTGGGCCAGTAACGTAACACCCTCGTCCGAGCGATTTTTCTCTGCCACTGCAGCCGACTCCAGCCGACTGCAGCGCGCACTATCTTCCGGGGGGGCCCTGCAGGGGTGCGGGCCCTGGCCCATTTGCACCCCCTGCTCCCCCGGTAGTTACGCCCCTGTTTTGGGCACAATCTTAAAATGAATAAATCAAAATACCCACATTAAAGTATATATATATGTATATATACCCACATTAAAGTACAGATATACTTTTTACCTTTTAAATATTTTTAATAGGCTGGAACCCTGTCTGGTTGAAGCCTAACACATTTTATAAGTTTAAGACTAATGTTTATGACTGGGTTTGGGGGGTGCTACAACCACCTTAAAGTTAAGTTTTTCTTCCTGCAGAGTAAATCCACCAAAATATACATACAGTAGATATAGAGGGTTGTGGCCAAATATTGGTATGTTTTGTATTTTTCACAACTTTTTTTCATGTTTTTTCCCAGAAACAAAATTCTTGGGAAAGTGTATTAATAAATGAGGTGAAAAAACCTGTGCGGATTTTGTCTGAGTTTTTTCAGAAAATATTGTGATGAATTCGGACATTGATAAATAACCCCCTTAGTGTGTGTGTATTCCCAAAGAATTGGTCTGTCCATTCAAAATCTGTATTGAATGTAAGGTGTTTGTGTTATAGAACACTGTTATGTGTTTTAGATGAGGATAAATTAAATATTATTGCTATATTATTGCTATTATTGCTTTTGTCATACTTATCAGATCCCAATACTTTTTATTAATGATGGAGCTTATGTCTTTCAGCTTTGAAGTTTACACTTTCTACCAATGCCATTATTGGAGCCTAACAGGTACAGCTGTCTAATTTTATAGAGAAGTTTCCAGTACCACAACTAACTTGCACTATTGTTTCCGTAGTTACCATTGCAACCATAGTTACTATTGCTTAAATAGTTACCACTTTTACCATAGATACTATTGTTTCCATAGTTACCAGTGCTACATAGTGACTATTATTTCCAAAGTTATCATTGCTACCATAGTTACTATTGTTTAAATAAGTACTACTGCTAAAATAGTTACTATTGTTTCCATAGTTACTATTGTTTCCATAGTTATCATTGCTTCCATGGTTAATATTGTTTCCATAGTTACCATAGTTACTATTGTTTCCATAGTTATCATTGCTACGATAGTTACTATTGTTTCCATAATTATCATTGCTACCATAGTTACTATTTGTTTTATAGTTGCCATTGCTATCATTTATTATTGCTACCATAATTACAATTTGTGTATAGTTCCATTGTAGATGCTATTATTTCCAGTGCTGCTATAGTTTATAATTAATTCCACCATTGCTACAATTATATCCAATTTCAGATAATGAAATAAAGAAATTAAAATCTCTGGTTTGGTTAATTAACTCCCACAGGCACTGATGGGAGCCATTGGCAAATAGGATATTACAGTATGTTTATGCAATTCAATAAAAAATGTAGACAAAGTGACCTAATACTGCAGGACAAAAGTTAATGAAATAGACTTCCAATAATCGTTGTAACCTAAAAACTCACATCCAAGGCTACCATAAACTGTTATGTACAGACCATCCCTGCCATCCAGCATCGCTGAGTATGCACTTCAACCTTATGTGCAAGAAATTGTGAGCTATCTAAGAGATACTAATGATTTTCTAAAATTAATACAGAGTATTGAATTGCCAGTGTCTGCCATAATACTAGTTACCATGGATATACAAAGCCTGTATACCTGTATTCCTCATGATGCCAGTGTCGGACTGGCCCGGCGAAAAAACCCGGTGGGCCCCGACCCTTGTGGGCCCCCGCTGGACCAGAACCCTTCTCTAGATATTTTCAATCACGAAAATGCGTGCCGCCAATTAGACGTTTACGGGGGAATGTAATAAAAATCGCTAACGGAAAAACTATTCGCAATGCGAAAAGTTATGCCTTTGCGCGAACAAATTTTGCTTTGTGCGAATTTAATATAGCTTTTGCGAGCCCGGAAACTGTTTAGCGACCACTTCCAACAGTGAAAGACCGTTTGCGAATTTTATAGTTTGCGCCAATGCGCAGTCAATGTAATAAAACTTCTTACTGAAAAAGTCGTAATGTTTGCTCCAAAAGATTACGACACCTTCAAGCACTTCCTATGAGTGTGCAATTAAAATTCGCAATGCGCAATTAAAAGTCGCAATGCGTAATTAAAATTCACAATGCAATAACAGTTTAAGGAACAATATTACATTGCGAGATGTGGATTTTTAGTCTTATTGGTGCGAATTGTTTTGCTCTTTGCGACTTTTATTACATTCCCCTGTTAGAGAGCACCTACCCTAAAGGGATGAACGAACAGTTAAATTTAACATGCTTCCTCTAATTTATACTGCGCAATTATAATTTAATGTGTTTCTTTTTCAGGAGGTATTAATTAGCCTAATAGTCTCAGTTTACGATGTCCGTAAGACTATCGCCGGTGGTGAGTCTAATAAATATAGAACTTATAGTACCAGTCTAAGTTCAAATATTTAAGTAAGAAATTATTGTTAACTCCCCTAGAAGTGAGAATGTAAAGGGGTTATATGAAGTTGTTAAAATGGTAACATTGTATAAATTATGTTAAAATTGTTCTGATAACTATGTTAGGATCATGTATCAAGTTGTAGTTGGATAGGCTTAACGAGCAGTTTCCTTTTTGTTCAGGCTAGGTTAATGTATGCAGTGGCCTGTCGTTTTATTTGGACTTAACACGGAGCACAATGATTCACAGACAAGATTGTGGACTGTTCTTGTAATGCATTTTATTCACATAAGAAATATTTTAAGGCATGGACACTTTTTATAGGGAGTTGAAGAATGTATGTATTTATTGATCACATATGGAATGTATAACACATTTTGTTTAAGTAATTTAATATGTATTCTTATATAAAGTAATTTGTATTTATGCTATTAATGGAAACAACAATTTAAACGCATTTGTCGATGTATGTACCCAGAATGCACTCCAGAGGTGAAAGGTTAAGGAAAGTTTAAATACTTCCCTTGTGTTTGGTTTTGCACACTTGATAAAGGGCCAACGCCCGAAACATGTTGTGGAGCATTTTTCTCCAATAAAAGCACTTTGCAGTCATAGCTACTGCCTTGGATTCGTCCTGCTTTCTATTATGATGCAGACATAGAGGCAGTAAGATTGATTGATTACTGATAATGTGCTCTACACAGGTCCACCTGTTGAATTCACGCTGTCCCTTTTGAAGTTTATTCTTTACAAAAATCACTTTAAATTTGAAAAACAGTTTTTTATACAGTGTACAGGGACTGCCTTGGGGTCAAAGGTAGCCCCTATGTATGCAAACTCCTATATGTATGTATATGAGCAGGAAATGATACTAAGTAATCCGATGTTTAGACAGTTTGGCACCTTTTATTGCCACTACATCGATTATGTCATCTTCCTATGGTGTGGTTCAGTTGACGAATTGATAAAATTTGTGAAACAATTGAATGAATTGGTAAATCGCAGCGACAAGACGATCGTGTGAGGTTTATCCCTTAAATATGATACAGACAGTATTACATTTTTGGATGTAAAAATATACAAGAATGATGGTAAGTAGTGATGGGCGAATTTATTCGGCAGGCGCGAATTCGTGGCGAATTTGCGCGATTCGCCGTCAGCGAATAAATTCGCGAAACGCCCGCGAAAATTCACGGAAAAAATTCGCCGGCATCAAAAATGGGCGCCAGCGTCGAAAAACGGGCGCCGGCGTCAAAAACGGGCGCCGGCGTCAAAAACGAGACGCCGGCGCCGTTTCGTGAATTTTTCGCCGTTTCGCGAATTTCGCATGACATTTGCGAATTTTTCAGCAAAGCGAAACTGCACAAATTCGCCCATCACTAATGGTAAGCTGAACTCATGTATTTATGTCAAACCCACAGATAGGAATACCATTCTACACTACCATAGCAACCACGTGAGACATCTGTTAGACTCACTCCCTAAGTCCCAGATGTTAAGGGTGGTTCGCATTAATAATGACAGGCACAAGAGAAAGGAAGATCTAGCCATAATGGCCAGTTCTTAGAAAGAGGCTACCCCCATTAATTGACACATGATATACTGAAATGGGCCCTTGAGCTGGATAGGGATGACGTGGTATTAAAACAAGAGCGTGAGACAATAGACAAGGGGCATTCTGATATGTATTATGTGAGCCGTTATGGGAAGGCAGCCAGTTTTAAGCATCAATGTGTGTTGAGACACTGGCCTTTGGTCTCCAGTGTTGAGGCCTTGACTAAAAAGCTACTCCCAGGCCTAAATTCAGTTACAAGAGAGGCAGGAGTCTGAAAGAGAACCTAAGTCCCTCATATCCTGTAGCTAAATACAGCAAGCCCCAACAGCAGAATTTTCTAGCACAACGCCGAGGCGTGTTCAAATGCAGCGTTGCATAATGTGCAGCAGTCTGATATTGGTACCAATTTCACTCAACCCCACAATGGTAAAAAATACTCAATTAGTCAACGAATGACATGTACCACCACCATGGTTGTCTATATTATTAAATGCCCCTGTGGCCTCATCTATTGTGGAATACAATTCGCCAGCTAAAAGAAAGAATTGGAATGCATAGGGCCAGTATAAGGGCCGCACTGGACCCAGAAAGAGAGGACAGGAGCAAAAAAAAGGGCAAGGCATTTCACAACAGTTGGTGGAAAAACATTGGGGGTCAGTTTACTAAAGTGCGGTAAATCTGACTTTAAGTTTCCGCATGTTATCGCTGAGAATATTTTAACGCCAGAATATTCGCAGCGACTAAGTTTACTAAACAGCGATGCGCTCAGAAGTCATTGCGATCACTTGCGGTAACTACGTTAAGGAACCATCTTACGTTAGCGGTAATTTTAGCGAGTTGCGAATTTTCTGGCAAAAAATTAAGTTTTTGCGAATATTTATGCTATAAAATAGTCTTGTTTTATGGCGGTTATTATGGCAAATTTTTACTGTGACATTTATGGCCAAAAATGCATCTTCAAAACTTAGAAACTTTATTGACTGATGATTATACCATCCAACAACATTACCAGAGTAACACCAATCAAACATGTCTGCATCATATAAACCCTTCTGCCAATAGAATCATATGAACAAGAAATCATACCAGTCAATCTTTTTGCTTTATAGAAATGCACAGTTTAATGTAGCCAATCACAATGAAACCAAAAAAGCTTAGAGGCTGACGAATCCTTGGACTTTGCCCGCTGCCAATAATACTCCTCTGAGCTGAAACTGCTGCTGTTGCAACAGATAGAAGCAGAAGCCAAAACATCCTGTCAGCAATAGCTACAGATCTCTCTCTCTCTCCTGTCAGCAAAGAATGATGGGTAAAAAACCCCATTATTATGGGATATTTCCTGCCCCTTGAGAATTTTCTGGCGAAAAAAATACTTTTACGCCACTACATAGGTGGCAGTAAAAGTTTGCGAATATTCTGGCATTAATTTTGTCTATAGCACATTTCGCTGTTTAGTAAACCAAGCGTTAAGGAGTACGTAGCGTTTTTTTCAGCGAATGCGATAACTGGCGAACAATTATTCTTGCGCAAGAAAATTCGCAAATTTATATTTACCGCAAGTTAGTAAACTGGCGATAACATATTTGGCGAAAATTCTGTCTATAAATTGTGCGAATATTTTTAACGCACTTTAGTAAATGGACCCCAGTGTCCTGAAGAGTTTAGATGCATGCCGATAGAGCATGTTCCAGTGAAAATACATGGTGGTGACTATGATAGGGCTCTATTGCAAAGGTAGACCTACTGGATCTATGAGTTAGACTGTGTGGCACTCAAGGGGTTAAATGGCCAATTGGTGTTAAGCTACTTTTTAAACTGATATAAGTTAGTAGTCAGGATATGTAGCCAAAAGTAGACAAAAAAGTTAATAATAAATAAATATGTTGCAATATAAAGTAAAATGATACATTGATTGCAACAATATTCAATTGCTTTATTGTGTATCTGACGCTTCTGGTAACAGAATATATACTTTGTATACATTTGCAGGGTATACAGGAAAGGAATCTCTCCAAATGGACTTTTTTCACATGGACATTCACTTGCTCCACTCGATAGTGGCACCTGGTGGTGAGAGTAAAAATTTTACATTAAAAAGTTTCACATTTATATATTTAAAGGAAGACTGCACTGTCAATAAATTGGATAAGGTTTGATTGGACACGCATGACGTCAGGTTGGCGCCATCTTTTGAAATGGGAAGGGCTATGTGTAGGCACTGTTAACACTTGTATTTTATCCTTGATAAAGGCCCGAATGCGGGTCGAAATGTTGGATGCACAAGTATGAATAAAAATTGACACTATCATTAAGACTGGAGTGCAGCTCCTTTAAAACTTTGTGTATATATTTGTTTTTATCCTGTTTTATCCCACACGATCACTTTATTAGGTTGAGCACATTAACATTTGTACACATACAGTGCAGATGTTGTTTACACAGGATGTATACTCAGAACGCTCTCACTCCTACAGCATCTGTGGTTGGTTTGACACGATCATGATGCCATTATCCTACACATGCCCCTCACTAGCGTCATTTTGTATTTGGCGCCTTTTCATGTATACCCTTGCTTATAAATTTGTATGTTTATTGTGAACCCTCACTTCCTGAAGACGGCTCATGTAGCTGAGCCGAAACGTTGAATAAATTACACATATATATATATATATATATATATATATATATATATATATATCAGCCATAACTATGCACACAACTCTGCCCTTTTAATGCAACATTCCCCCATGTAAAACATACGGTTGGTTGGCTATAGCATCCCATAGCAACCAAACAATAGTCAATTAATTTGAATCCAATCAGCAAGTAGAATTCATAGGACACCTGTTTAAAAGCAAACTTAAATAGTTAATGTATACAGAAGTATAAAAATATCATTTCTGCAGCAGACAATATTTTCTTGTCTAACTACACATAACTCTCATTTAAGCTGCAACAAACAATAGGGCAGCTCCTGCCACCTCCTCTGTTTTAACGATGCAGAAAACATGCAAAAACATTTGCCACCAGAGGTCACCAAAAACCAGTTATACAATAACACCATTGCACTGATATTTGTTAGTTAATGAATTAGTAGGGAAACACTTTGACTTCCACACTGTAGTGGTGTCTGCTACTGGGATCCTTCAGTTTCAGCTTCTCAATAGAAGCAATGATCCAGGACTTCAAACTTGTCACACGGGCAGGGCCGTTCCCGGCATGAGGCAAGGTGAGAATGTTGCCTCAGGCGGCATGGAGCAGCCAGTTACCAGGGGACACAAAAAGCCGCCTTTGGTAACTTTAAGAGCCGAATTTCCTTTTTTTTTTTAAATGGAATTCCGGCTCTTCTAGTGCAGCAAGCGCAATAGCTCTCACTGCACTAGTGATGCGGGCCCTCCTTGACCCGCTCCGACGCTAGAAGTTAGAAGCGCGGAGGGGGGTGGAAGCAGCAGCAGCCCCTGGAACACGCCTGCACACAGGGTCACCCTCTTGAATTGAGGTTGGCCTGTAATATAAGCTGATGCTACAGGCTAATTATTTCATTCTGATGATAGTAGCACTGTTTGTGTGCTGCCATGTAGTAATTATCTGTATTGACTACTAACCAGAGTGACATTTATATTCTATATGTACTGTATATTTTTGAGTTGGTCCCTAAGCTCAGTAAGTGACAGCAGCACAGAGCATGTGCAGTGAATCAACAGAAAAGAAGATGGGGGACTACTGGGGCATCTTTGGAGGCACAGATCTTCACTGCTAAGTTTTAGCTCTGGAAGATTTAAATTATGAGGGTAGATTGTCAAGAATGGGGTTGTTTTCACTGGAAAAAAGATGCTTGAGAGCGACAGGCATGTCTCATGGACTGCTGCCATCTGAGGCAACAGCCCCGGTGCCGCCCCCCCTCCCGCTCCAGGCTTCTAACTTCCGAAGCTGGTGGAGGAGGGGCCTCATCGCTAGTGCAGTGAGCGCTATTGCGCTCGATGGACTACAAAAAACTGAAATTCGTCTCTTAATGTTAATGTTTATATGTGTGTGTATAGACATTGAGTTTCATTTGGAGGGGTTGAACTTGATGGACTTTGGTGTTTTTTCAACCCAACTTAATTATGTAACTATATTATAACTAAAGACGCTGGTGTGTAATAAAGACAGTCTGACAATGATGCATGTTATTTTTACTAACTCCAGCCTTGACACATAAACCAGTGATGACACTTAGACCCTGACTACATACAGCCTTAGTATAAAAAACATTTGATTTGACATTAATACCTATAAAATCTTTATATTGGAAGGTTGATTGCCACTCAGACTAGATGCTTGCTGCAGCATATATAATGGATGTATATAATGCATGTTGATATTGTCAGCTTATTACCTCTGGTAATTGTTTATTCTAGTCTATCCAGTAAAATACCTAAGCAATTTATCTACGTTCGGTTCATAATACATATACATGGGCATATAGCATATTAATCTGAGTTATGGAATCAGTTAACAATACATTGACAAAATGAACACCACAATAGTTAAAAGTTATTAGCTTAACAAAAGTATATTCGTACGTTAAAATAGTATATCCAGGGCAGCATACTTGAGGACTAATTTACAAGCAAATTTCTAAATAGTTTAGGTGCGGTTGTCAAACGCAAACATTTATGGCATTAATTTACCGCTTGCTGTTTGGTTGCTGTTGACAACTGCATTTGTGCAATTACGCATCTCTGTTTGTAAATCAGACACTTAGGGGCAAATTCACTAAGATTCGTAGTTGCGCCAGCGTCCGCTTCACCGCGCTTTGCTGCACTTCGCCAGGTGTATTTTCACCAGCGCTACGCAAATCACTAAAATCCGAAGTTGGGCTCAGGGGAAGCGTAAGGTTGCAAGGTTGCGCTAGCGTTAATTCGCCAAGCAAAGCAAAGTAACGCTAGTGATGCTTAATTTGCATACGGCGCCAAATTTAAGTTACAATGGAGGTATATGTAGCAGCACTACACAAGCCTGGGAAACCTTCAAAACAGCAAATAAAATGTTTATTTTGCCCTACACATGTGCCCACTGTATAGTTAAGGTGCCATGAGTTAGGAAATGTAGGGGGGAAGGAGGGGAGCCCCAAAAGAAATTTCAATCTTTTTCAAGCCTATCACCCATAAAAAAAGAAAAAACGCCAGTGTTTTTTGGGTCTTAGAAACATTTTTAACTTTTTTTGAAGCAATCCCTATCTACTCTATTGCACTTCGCCTGGTCTGAGGTGGCGAAGGAAGTCTGGCGTAAAAGGTAGCGTTCAGAATAATTTGCGTAGTTACGTCCGTTGCGCAAATTCGCCAGGCGTAAGGGTGCGAAGTAACACTAGTGAATTTACGCCAGCGTCCGTTAGTGAATTAACGAAAATGCGCTACGCTACCGAATTCACGCTAGCGTTAGGCGCTTCGTCGTTTAGTGAATTTGCCCCTTGGACCCCACTTAAATTTTTCCACGTGCAGACAATTTTTTCTTGCCTGCCATATTCTATTCAATTTTATCTACCTTTTAGGCAATGCAGGTTATATGGGACTCTGCACTGGGACTGACAGTTAAAAACGTAATTTCAAAAAAACGTCAAAATAATTTTGTTTTGCATCAAAATTTTTTTGACGCCCGTCTTTTTTTTGATGCACGACGCAATACAAGTCTTTGGATGCCATTTTTGCGCCGATACAAGGCGAAAAAATTTCCCATCCCTATTAAAAACCAATGGGGTATGTAGCTAAAGCTAAAACTTTTATTGGGAGCTAACAGTTTTTTGAAACTTGCATCTACAAGCTGTAAACTATGTATTCTGTAGGAATATATTGGTTATTATAGTATGTTACTCTTGTACTTTTCTGTTATGATAATCTCGTTCCATCATACCCTGCTATCTAGATTGGCACTACTAGACTTCCTTTTCTATGCTTAAGATAATTTTTGTCTGATCCAGTAGAAGAGAGATATAAGTTTGGAACTGATGGGTTTGCTCTTTAAAGAGTTGCTGAAATCAGCTAGAAGGATCACAACTGGTACAACCTGTTTGAGAATGGGGCAACATCATCTTTTTCTAGTCGTTCTGTCCCTGGTTTCCTTCTTACCAAATGCATTTTCTGGTCAGTATATTTATGTACAATATTATTGGGAAGGGACAGAGTACTATGAAGAGGTTAGTAGGTTTCATGGTAGTCACAGATCTCATTGTTGGTTTTTTTTTTTGCTTTTTTATGTATTATTTAAAAACTATTTGCCAAAGTTTGCCAATAGCAACATATCAGGTTTCATTATCTAACTTGTAGTAGAGTCAACTTTTTTATGTTATTCCATGTCTCGTGCAATCTCTGCTCTGTAACTGTGGCCAGGTACATACAGTATATAACATAGAACTTTTAAAAATATTTCCTTAACTGTGCTAGTAAGGTAGGTTTCTGCAGAACAATGTTAAAAACCACTCAAAAGCAACAGGTTTATTCTTTCGCAATAATGTATTTTTTTTGTTCCTACCCATCCACCTAAATCTCTGCTATTTGATATTTAATCCTGTTTGCTCGTCTTACTATAGATTAAGAGAACTCAAATGTGTAATATTGTGTGTAGAAATTGTCTGCAACCTTTTTTGTCTTCTTTGATTACTATAAGCTTACTACAAGCTTACTTAGTCTTTGCATCATACTTGCTGCAACCTATTTAAATAAATATAAATATATTCAATTAATATAGGGGGAAGAAGCACAAATTAAGAAAGAGCTAAAACAGTTAGGGGTCCGTTTAATAAAGCGTAAATTTGACGATATGTTTCTGCGAATATCGCTGCGAATATTTTTCCTCCAAAATTTTCGCAACGACTAAGTTTACTAAACAGAGATGTGCTCAGAAGACATTGCCATCACTTGCGGTACGTTAACGAATCAGTTTACGTTAGCGGTAATTCTAGCGAGTTGCGAATTTTCTAGCGACAAATTAAGTTTGTGAATATTTATGCTATATAAGAGTCTTGTTTTATGGTGCTTATTATGGCATGATTTATGACCAGATATGTATCTTCAAAACTGCTAAACTTTATAGATATTATCAACAACACAGTAAACAGATTTCACCCAATCAAACATGTATGCATCATATAAATCCACATTTCAATACATCCAGTCACAAGACTTACCCCCTGCCAATAGAATCATGTAAATAAAATTCATAAACAAGTATTTATCAATCTGTGTGCATCATATAAATGTAGTTTAATCTAGGCTGACGAAGCCTTTGGTCTCTCCTAGCCACAGGGCCGGAACTAGGGGTAGGCAAAGTAGGCATGTGCCTACGGCGCAAAGCTGAGGGGGCGCCAGGCACGTACCTGCTCTGTCGCCTACCCCGTGTCCGGTCCCGTCTCTCCTCGACTGGCGCTGGCGTAATTGCGCTTCTGCGCATGCGCGCACACATTTCGCGCATGTGCACTGGAGCGCACTTTCACGCATGCGCAGTTGAGCGCGCACAGAGCCGGCGCCTTGGCCCGCCAGGCTGCCTAGGGCGCCTGGCCGGGTTGGCCCGGCTCTGCCTAGCCATAATTCGTCTTTCAGATGCTGTAGCAGCAGACAAAAGAATAATCCAAAACATTTTTGATTATCCTGTTTATAAATCCACTGCATAATTATTATTTTTCACCTATATTCTGCCTATATTTTGGCTCATAGCTACAGATACACTATTATTTTATTTTGAGGCTTTACTTATTCATGAACAGTTAGCCCAAAGATCTGAACAGGACTGCAGGGCTATCCCATCTCTTTTCATTATATGCCCAAGTATCAAAACCCTAAAAGAATCAGAGAAATAAATTCTGCAACTGTCCCAAACCAAGACCCTTTCTTTTACCTGATCTAAATCAGGCTGTGCACTGTATTATTGCTACATATGATTTCAGTCATTTGTACTTAAAGCTTTATGATTGTAGTCTTAATAATCCGTTATCGCATGTCTAGTTTTTAAATTGAAGGGGAAAATGAAATAATTTTTGTTTTTAATTAACATATGTTTACCTTCTTCAAGTCCCATTGATTAACACATTGCCATTTATTTCAGGGAAGATACGTAATGGGATTATCGGAGGTCAGGAAGCTAAACCACATTCTAGGCCCTATATGGCGTTTCTGAAGATTGGTGAAGGTTTTTGTGGTGGATCGCTGATTGCTCCTGATTGGGTGATTTCTGCTGCCCACTGCAGTGGGTACGTGAGTTGGAGACATGCAAGAATAAGCACAATAGTTAAAATAGGTTGGGACTGTGAGGATCAATAGGAAAGTCTACACATTTTTATAGGGGTGTTTCTGTCCCCGATGACTCCTTGAGGCAGCCAAAGCAATGCTGCCCCCATCCCTCCCAGCATATATTCTTTGAATGTATATGTTTCTTCTATGTAAGATAATGAGCTTGTTTCTGCAGAGATATTACAGTCATCTTGGGAGCACACAATGTAAAGGAGCCAGAGAGCTCACAGCAGGTCATTGGGGTTCAGAGTGAACACTTGCACCCAGAATATGATGATGATGAGTCTCTGCCATTTAATGATGTCATGTTGTTGAAGGTGAGTAAGTGATTGAAGTATATGAAAAGTGTTTTCTTGCACCTGTATCAAAGTACTTTTAGAAGGGGAGGAGGGAGGGGGGTTTACCCAGGGTAGGGGGGAGGGTTTTTTTATTACAGGTTGAATTCTCCTTTAATTTCTGGTGTCAGTATATATTTAAGTTTAAGACTACCCACCTACCTGCCCTGTTAAGTTTATTGCTGCTTCATCATTGCTTAAAATAGAAGTTTCTTACGTTTCTTTGAAAATAATTACAGTAAGTGTTCCCATAACTAGTCGTTTCATAACTATGTAGGAGATGCTCAGTAATTATTTATATAGAACTGAGAAAATGGACTTTTAACAATCATTGTGTCTTTTACCCTGCAAGCTCACCTCCAAGGCCACCATAAACCGTTATGTACAGACCATCCCCCTTCCATCCAGCAGCAGTGACCTTCCTTCTGGCACCCCTTGCAGTGTATCTGGATGGGGTTTGATTGACAATGAAGAACTCACTGATAAACTTTTTGAGACGAATATCACCATTGTAAGCCGCCGCTTGTGTCACCGTTACTTCCCAAGGCTGAGTGATGGAATGATCTGTGCAGGGAGAACCAACCAGATTAAGGACTCCAGTCAGGTACACTGTACTATAAAAAATACCCCCCTATTAAGACATTTGTAGTAGAACTGTCACCATGATTCCAGAATGCTTTAAAATTTTGGCCATTTCTCTCCTCTAGTTTTATTTCCTTAACTCCCACATAAAATATGCTTATTTTACAGTTGACTGGAAACCTATGTAGAACCCTTTTGTGAACAAAATGTAATCTTCCAAGCAAATATTTTAATTTTATTCCCTGATATCAGTAAGATGCACACATGAAGTAGTTATTTATTTTAAATTTCTTCTTTTAATCCCTCTCTTCTTGTAGGGAGACTCTGGTGGGCCCTTGGTGTGCCGAGGAGAGCTAGCAGGCATTGTGTCATTTGGTTTTAACCATCCACCCGGTGTCTATGCAAGGGTTGCCAGATACCTCAGTTGGATTGAGAAGACCATATCAGAACATGGAGACAAGAATAACTAAGCCTTTGTGCTCTCATCACGTTTTCTGTTGGTAGATGGAGCGATGCTGAATATCTGCTATTAAAGCATATAGACAAAATGAAATTTGCTTCTTGTGTTATTAAAATAACATTCTTAAATTCATTCTTTGCAGTTGCTGCTAAATTCACCTGCTTTGATGTGCAAAGTCTAAATAGTACACCTGTAATTAGCCACACAAAATTGGACATATATGCTGATGTGAAATTCAAAATATAGTATTTTATATTTGCATATAATATTCCCACATTAGAAATGAGGGATATAGCAATGTTTGTAAAATATGAAGTTGGTTGCCTCTAATATCCATTGCAACCAATTAATAGTTATACATTTAAGTAATAAGAGGTGCACATTTTGCCACAGGTTTAATCACCATTTGCAGCCACCTGTTCAAAAGCAAATATTTCATTGGTTGCTGTTTTTATTGCACCTGGGCAACCTTGTACCTTGTATGGCAAGTCTTTACTGGTCTAATACATACAAAAATAATAAAACAATATTAAATAGATATTAAATAAAAATATTACTACACCTGGCAAGATTTGCTTTTCTTACTACATATAATTCTCTTAACAGGGCAGCTTCTGTCACATCCTCTGTTTTAGTAATGCATTAAACATACAAAGACATTTGCCACCAGAGGCCACAAAAAGCAAGTTATATTATACCATCATTCCACCAATATTTTTCAGTTACTGAATTGTTTTTTTCGAACTGAAAATGCTTTGCACATGTTATAAATACAGTAAATATGTTGATGCGTAACAAAGATGGCCTGACAATTAAGAATGCTACCTAAAGCACCATTAGGCAGTTTATAAGCGAAACACTATAATCTCATAGCAGCAGCAGGTGGTTCAGCATCACTTGGTTCATCAGAGCTGTGCACTGTTGGAAATGGGATCCCTTCTCTCCTTGGTATTTTTAATAACCCCAACATTGACTTGAGAACCAGGTCTCTTTCTGGTTCCTCCCTTGCAGGGAGGTGGGTACAGGATTGGGTCTGGGCAGTTCCAGATTAGTTAAAGTTCAGCATAGTAAAATTGTAACATTGTTATAATCACTGTAGGAGCGGAAGACACGGGCCCGGTTGTTTAGCCAGCAACTCAAGGCCCCAACAAGGAGGACAGTGGGTATAGTATCCTTGCGGTGATCAGCTGCCAGGACTGGGACACAAGTGGGTTAGCTTAGGGCAGGAGATTTGCCAGGCTGCGAGACACCAACAGTGAGTACTGAGCTCAGGGCAGCAGGTCTTGCCAAGGAAGCAAGATACCAAGGAAGCAAGATACCACCAGAGAGTAGGTAAACACAGGTGCAGGGCGAGCTGCCAGAGAGCAAGATACCACCGTGAGTATACCTCTGCTGGAGAAAAGGCAGGCCCCAGATTTGTGGAGAGGCCACCAAGGCCAGGGCCTAGGGCAGCAGGATTTTAGGGGGCGGCATGCTGTCCAACCACAACGACATTGGTTCAAGAACATTGGAGCTACAATAATTTTTAACATTTCCTGAGCTCCAATCCCCATTGCTCCAGTCCCGATTATGAAAATTTGCACAAATAAAGGGTGGAGACAGGAGGAATGAACAGCAGTGGGCCTAGGGTTGCCCACTATGTAAATCCGGCCCTGGGGAAAGGATCACCAAGACAGGCAGTACTACCACTGGGGAGGAGATTTACCAAGAGTATTCCTATATGTGAGTGTTACAATTTATTGAGAGGAACTCTGGGATTGATGTGAATATGTACAAACTGCCATTGAGAACTATTGCGTTCACTACAGGCCTGTCTGCTTGTTTAGTAAAGAGGTTTATTTGTTTGAAGCAACCCCAGGACCACTGTTATTTTCAAGCTCTGTGCACCAGGAGACACCCAGGACCCACCTGAGGGAAGGGTGCTTAGAGGGGCCCACTACACACTGCTGGGAATTGCAGGGAGTTGCCCACAGCCTAAGGGTATTCATGGTACACTGAAGCAAGTCACACTACTCACACGCTTCTTAGGCTCACCCACGGGAGTGCTACATTGAAATGAATTCCTATAAAATCTGGATGTTAGAAGGTTGATTACTAATCAGCCCAGATGCTTGCTGCAGACTACACATTGGATGTTGATATTGTCAGCTTATTCTCTATCTATCCTCTCTTAATAGGATGATTTGGCCAAATTAATAAGCGACTGTTTATTCAAAACAATATTCACATTCTAACTGTGGCTAACATGTCTAGTTTTTTTTCTAATAAACAGTTGACTATTTATGCAACTGATTCATCCAGCAAAGTACCCAAGTAATTAATTTACAGTATGTTCAGTTATCGGGTATCATACTTATAGCATGGAGAAGCATCATAGTATACAAGCTAGTATATACAGATCAAGCTCAGCACATTTGAGGGACAATTTACAAGAAGTTTATGTACTGCACGTGCACAATAGCAACCATTTACAGATCTGCTTTAATATACAGCTTGTTGCAGAGTGTTTAAAACGAAATGCTGCTTGGTTGCTAATGACAACTGCACTTGTGCAATTAAGCACCTATGTTTGTAAATCACTTGGACCCAACATCTGCTTTTGTAAACACAGACAATATCTTAATTACTTGCCATTTTGTATTCAATGCCACATGAGCTCATCATTGTGATTCTCCTCTGATACTTCAAAGGAACCCCTGAATCTTTTATACAGTAAATATGTGTATATTGTTTCCTTTAAGCAGCTATTTTGCCATATAAAAAGATAATTTAAGGATTAAATGTGTTTGGGTATGCATCCCCAGTGCTCCTTAGAATGTGGCTGGGCGACATGCTGCCCCTAAAATCATATTGCCCTAGGCACTCGCCACAAATTCTGGGCCTGATTCCCATGTAAAGCTACACATTTCATGTTATTTTTACTTTTTATTACTCACCTTTCTATTCACTCTATCTCCTATACCAGTGATCCCCAACCAGTAGCTCATGAGGAACATGTTGCTCTCCAACCCCTTGGATGTTGCTCCCAGTGGCCTCAAAGCAGCTGCTTATTTTCAAATTCCAGGCTTTGAGGCAAGTTTTGGTTGTATAAAAACCAGATGTACCGCCAAACAGAGCCTCAATGTAAGTTGACACATGGGGCTACTAAATGGCCTATAACAGCACTTATTGGCCCCCCAAGAACATTTTATGCTAGTGTTGCTCCCCAACTCCTTTTACTTCTGAATGTTGTTCATGGATTCAAAAGGTTGGGGATCCCTGTTCTACACCATATTAAAAGGTGAACAACCCTTTAAACACTGCGGATCCAATTGCTGATTCCATTCAGTCAGTCACCATGTCTTTTGCTGCCATAGGAAGATTGCTTATTTGTCCTCTGTGTCCCAGAGTGTTTTTGTTAATTTGTAATAGGAGAACAACATGTAAACCAACGTTATATGTAGACAATATTGTATATCATAAAAAAACATGGTTTTATCCTCCATAGGAGTGTATTGCCTTACTTTCAAAGATGGCGTGTATCAAAATCATGAAAATATATGGCATGCCCAACCTGCAATCATCTCAAAGCATCTGAAAGTAATTGTGAAACAGTATGCATACAGTTTACTTTGTGCATTTCAAATGTTTTTGGAATCTAATAGCCTTCCCAGTGTGCACATAGTCAGTCAATGAAGGCCCCCTGTTTATGCTACTTGCTGCAAAGCAAATTGTTTTGTTTTCAGACACATTTTAGAAACACACACACGATTCTTCCCATCATTTTTGAAGCAGCATAAAGAGCTATAATATATATGGGGTGAGGTAGTGTGAAAGCAATGTAAGTAATGTAAGCATGATATAATAGCTCTCTGTTTCTGTTATATTTTCTAAATGATTTAAATGTCAAAAGGCATTTTTTTCTCCATGATATGTTGACTGTATTGCTTGCGGGTGCCACACCCAACTGAAAGTCCCAGATATAGATACAGAGGTGATTTCTGTTTGCAGGCTGCAGTCGGTTATTCATTAAAGTCCAAATACCAAAAGCTTGAAAAATTTGACTATGAAATCCAATTTTTTCGTGAAAAAAAATTAAAATTTTTCATGATTTATTTCTTTTTGGAGGAGATGCAGTTTCCCAACACATAGTACACAAGGTATGCAAGTAGTGGGTACTAATACTGCACAGGAAATACAAGTAGTGGGTAGAATATTTTACTTTAATTTCCAGGAGATGGTGGACTATCTAAACTAAGTAAGTTAAGCAACAACAAAAATACATTTTCTTAATACCATGCCTGAAGCAAGAGTTTCATCTTTCAATACAATACATTTTAAATTAATATATGTGTTGAATTGCTATTGGATAAACACGTCTGTCTAATGTATGCACAATATTCTAGCTGAACTGGTTTATTGACTCTGCTTTAGACATTTACTGTGTCAGTCAAGCATCTGCTTGTTGGAAATTCTGTAATGTAGCGTATTAACAGAAAAATATGTACCTAGGTACATATAGCACATTGCATACTATTAATGCTACAGTTAGTAACCAAGGCCACCTTATTAAATGGGACAAAGGGGAATTTGCCCAGGGCTCCTCGTTTTATCCTGCCAAAAGTAACTACTGATACTTTTTCTTTTTCCGTCACTGCAGCCAATAGTTACCATGATCAGGGACATATAAGAATTTGTGGATGCTCCACAAAAGGCTACTGGACACAGAAGGACATCAGTCCTAGTAATATACATTAGGGATGCACCAAATCCACTATTTTGGATTCGGCCGAATCTCAAATCCTTTGCGAAAGATTCGGCCGAATACCAAACTGAATCCGGGAAGGGGAAAACATTTTTTACTTCCTTGTTTTCTGACAAAAAGTCACGCGATTTCTCTCCCCGTCCCTAATTTGCATATGCAAATTCGGATCGGCCTGGCAGAAGGATTCGGCCGAATCCAAATCCTGCTGAAAAAGGCCAAATCCTGGCCGAATCCCGAACCGAATCCTGGATTCGGTGCATCCCTAATATACATATTTATGTATATTAATGTAACCCTGTTAAATCTAGCTTGCTGTTAGCTAGGAAGGATTTCATATTTTTGAAGTGCACGTCAGAATTTTTGACATTTTAAAGACCTTCATTGCTTGTAATTGTTGCAGTTTAATTTATTGCCTTACAGAAAAATGCAAACAGTTGTATAAATAAATATATCACACATCCGCATATGGGAACGACAAGTACATATACAATTTTATAGTGTCGTTTCATCACAAGTAAAAGAAAGAATAATTATTCTGGTACCATCTTCCATTCCTTCAATACATTTTATTAAATGAGTTCCCAAAAAGGTATTTTTTGCACTCCTTTTCAAACTTGTGAGCGTAACATACTGTATAAAAAAAATGTTTTCAAGTACTGACAGATAGCTAAACCATTAGTTTTAAACATACTTATCAAATTATCACTTCTGCTTTCAGGGCTGTTCTGCCAAACCAGATCTTGAGCAGTCACAGCTCGGCTTAGAAATGTAGCCAGATAGTGCCTTGCTCAAAAGAAACATTCTATTGAGGTCTGTTGTGTAAAAGTTACTGTATGTGTTGGTGTTTTCAGCTACAAGAAGCTTTACAGAACTAAATAAGGTCAATGATGATGTGTATATTTTTGATCCCATAGCCTTTCCAACATAGGAAGTTCTTATATCACTAAAAGTATTAACATCGTATACAATAGAACTCAATAGAACAGTAGATGTCCAGGATGTTTATGTTTTAAGCACCGCCTTTAAATCTAGGTCTGTGCCTTTATTAATCCATCCTGTATTGTAATCTGCCTATGCTTCATAATGTAATCGAAATCATTAGGATTCTTTTGACGATTCTTGTGTGCAATTACAGGCTATGCAATCTAAAGGACATGTCATGTAATTTGTCAACCTCCTAAATTATAAAATCCAGAGAAAAACAAGAGTATTTAATGTATACAGCATTGTGCAAAATGGTACAGAAAATCTTTCCTTTCTCCAAGTAAGACCTTTAGAACTGCATATGTAAATAACAAATAATTCCTCTATAAAAGTTAATTGTTCTATCTAAATTAAATATTCTATTGAGGTCTGTTGTGTAAAAGTTACTGTATGTGTTGGTGTTTTCAGCTAGAAGAAGCTTTACAGAACTAAATAAGGTCAATGATGATGTGTATATTTTTGATCCCATAGCCTTTCCAACATAGGAAGTTCTTATATCACTAAAAGTATTGCCATCTTTTGAGAGCTGTGGATGTCACAAAATACCGAAGTCCACCAGGTACTTAACTAAAACAGCCTCTTTTACATTGTTGAAAACCTTCCGGATATTGTCTGTGTCTGTGGCACAAGTGAAGTGATGGTAGACTTTGTTTTTCGGGTCATCCTTGCCAGAAGCGTCTTGCTTTCTGATTTTCTTGAAGATCTCTCTGTAATTGTCTAGGATAAATTGCTTAGCAGCCTCAGCATCACAACGAGGACCTAAGATCAGTTGTAGAAATGTCAATCAGTATTGCATTACAAGCTCATATTAATGATAAAATAAATCAACATTATATTATCGTGTGATAAAGACAAACTGGAGAATACTTATGGCATACAAGTATGTTTAATCCCTGAGGTCCTCTATGGAGAACCAGAACTGCACTGCACCATTACTTCAAGTGAATAGAAAGCAGTGCTGGTAGAGAAGGTTCTTCCTAAGAGGGACAGATTGATCAAAGTACCCAATGGGCCATTACCCACTTTCCACTTCAAACCAACCCCGCACCTTCAGGTCTAGCAATTGGTCTCAGCCTACCTAATCTACAAATTTGTGTTTCAACCACATATTCACATAACCTGCGGGAATGTTTGACAAATAGAACTTTCTTGTTCCAATCTAACTTTAGTTATCTGCTTCTGCTATAGGCAAACTCAACAGCCTCCAAAGGACTGTACAACAGAGGACAATAAATCCTCTTTTTCTATTTGATCTTGTAAATATTACTTTATACCTCTAATTGGTTGGTCATTAGTTATGACTGTTGCTATAAATTGCAATTAAGGGGTCATTTACTGTTTCATCCAGGTGCTCATGGATGGAACACTTTTGCCAGAGGGAATGGCTGTTGTGCACATTGAGCTAAATTAAAAAGAAACAAATCTAGTGTGAAGAACACAAGGCTTTGCAGGCCATAGGGCAGACAGTAAGGAAAGGGCCCCATTGTGGCCTCCTGTTCTCTGCTGTTCCCTAACTTGCACGGCTGAATGGCATGCAAGGTAGAAGGCAGGACGCCTGCATGCCACCCCCTTCTACCCTTTATAAATACAGCACTTTCGAAAGCAGACTGCATTATATTTGTGGGGGTAGCCACAGAGTACAAGCAGAGTACAGAGACCTGCAGCAATTCAGAAATTGCAGAATTAAGGGAGCATTGTGCCTTTTTTTTGTACTTTGCACACTACTTTTCTTAAAATAAATTTGTCTATATATTTTGGTCAGGTCCTTGTCCCATGCTAGCAAACTGGGGAAACAAGTTTTTCAGTGCCTAGGTGAGAATTTCAGTGATATTTTAAGAATGTGACAGCCGTTACAGCAATGCTCCATGGAATAAAAGGGTGTTGCAGTATTTTTTCTGGGTTCTTAATAACACAATTCTGATTTTTTTAGTTGAGCTACATTTGTCCTCAGTATGCAACATAAGACATCGATAACATTGATCATATTCATTGAGTCTTATGTCTTATTTATAGCATAACTACCTATACCAAAACAGAAGAAAGCAAACATCAGATTCCTAGAACCCAACTGACCTGTGGGCTTTTAAACTTTACTCAATTTTGTTACAGTAGATGGGTTAACAAAGAACGAAAATCACTGGAGTTATGTGGTAGAGTTGTAAAAACCATAGAGGTAATCAAAAGCCAGCACTGCACTGAAGCAATTAAGTGTATATGTTACTAGTTAGGACATTTGCTCATTTAAGCTACAGTAAGCATTTATATTTTTTAAGTACCAGTACTCCAGATCCACTGAGGCTGATGAACTATTTTTGCAAAAAATATGTTGCTACTATACAGATGTAGCACCCTATTATGTGTGCAGACTGTTTGAACATTAAAATGCGGGACTATGATTAGTATTAATGGACAATGGATTACTAAATTGCTCCCCCGATGTGATAAAACAGAGACTGCAAATGTTTGATATTTCTGGAGGCAGAACTGTTGCTTGGGGTTAAAAAAGAAGGAAACCCCCTGGGCGCAAAAACCCTACCCCCTCCCCTGTGTTGCTTCCCCTCCCTCCTCCCCCCTGGCCTACCTGTCCCGCTGGGCAAATGCCCCTAACTTGTTACTTACTCCTCTGCGCAGGTCCAGTCCACGGAGTTCACAGACACCATCTTCTTCCACGCGATCTTTTTCCTGCTTTGACCGGCGTTTTGGCGCATGCGCAGCAGGAGCATTTCGCCGGTACGGATCTACTGCGCATGCGCCAAAAGTCACAAAGTGACTTTTGTGACTTTTGTGCAGTAGATCCGCACCGGCGAAATGCTCCTACTGCGCATGCGCCGGTCACAGCAGGAAGAAGATCGCGTGGAAGAAGATGGCGTCTGTGAACTCCGTGGACTGGACCTACGCAGAGGGGTAAGTAATAAGTTAGGGGCATTTGCCCAGCGGGACAGATAAGTCGGGGGGAGGAGGGAGGAGAAGCAACACAGGGGAGGGTTTTTGCACCCAGGGGGTTTCCTCCCCTTTAAGAACTACATTTCCAACAAGCCCTTGCTAAAGGAAGTGCACGGAGACAGCCTATAGGAGCCCAGCCCAGAGAACTAGAAGCGGAGGGGGAAATAACCAGCAAGGAGGACTGTGCTGTGCTGGAAGACTTGGTGACTGGGACAGTTGTGTTGCAGACAGTTTTAGTGATTAGCCAGAAAGAGAAGCTGTCACGGATCTACTTGCTGAAAGTTGGTTGCTGGAGGGGAAGTGCACAAGGTCCCAGTAGCCAGTGTGATCCTGGGTTGTGGCCTTCCAGCCAATTTGATCAGGACAAAGTTACAGTGAGAGGAGAAGCAGAATTCCCTTTGAACTGTGAGTCACCTTTAACCCCTGCCTTGCCATTTTGGGAGATTAATATTCATATTGTATCTGAGACATTGTGGCTTCTATGGACAGAGGAGCACCTAAATTGCTGGATGTTTCCACAGTGCCCAGATGTGTCTCCCTCATTATTACAGTCATCATCTAAGGGCTATTCCACACGGGGAGATAGCGACGCATTTGCGGTCGCCGCGACCGGCGCAGGCGACAGTTTTGTATGGGCGCCTATGTAAAAACGCCTGTGCTAACCACACGAGGCGATGCGCTTTTCAACAGTCGCCTGAAAATGCCTCGCCAGGCTTTTTCAGGCGACTGTTGAAAAGCGCATCGCCTCGTGTGGTTAGCACAGGCGTTTTTACATAGGCGCCCATACAAAACTGTCGCCTGCGCCGGTCGCGGCGACTGTCGCCGCGACCGCAAACGCGTCGCTATCTCCCCGTGTGGAATAGCCCTAAGAGTGTTTCAGTGAACCTGCAAAGCTTTTGAGATGACTTTAGGGATTACACAGCCACCTCATCCACCTGCATGGATTGTAAGTAAGGCTGACAGCATTGCTTTCATCACAAGGGTCCCCCCACCGGTGTACACTATATCCAGCTGGCAACTTGTCGGGGGGAACTTTGGTGTGCACTCCCGGGTTATGCTGGGGCTATTCTTATTGAAATCTCATTGTTGTTTCAGTAATACGTTACCTATTTTACTCCATATCTAACCTTTTCTTACAGCTTCAGCTGTTTAATAAAGTAAGGCTGTGCCTGTTGCATTGCCATTCTTGTTTGCCTGTTCACTGGATCTGGGGTGTCACCAGTATACTTTGCAAGATCATACCCATTAGCACAATTTTGTAACACACTCACGGGTGTGCTACACAGAACATAAATAATAGGGAACAAATAAAAAAAACAGCATTTATGATCATTATTAGAATTAATAATAGCCTGTTAATCTCCTATAGTTTAGCTACTGTGTTACTCATAACACTTTTGGCAAATAGATTCTCTGATACTATTCTTACTCCCAGTCATGTCATTTTCTCCAGTAATTGTCACTTCCCTCTTGCATATATTCTATCACTTTGTTATGTAACATAAGGTTATTTTTAAAAAGCACATACATTAAAGCTGCTGCAAGGTTGAAGAAATATACATTACTATGGGAGAATGCAGGGGCTGTCATTTTGCTTTGCACCAAAACACACAGCAGACAAATGTCGTAATCCATCTGTTCAGCGGCAGCCTAAACACTTTCCTAATTTCTTTTTGTGGACAGATATACTGATTTGGTTTTAGACTTAAAGTTTAAGAAGGCAGGGCTTTATACTATCTAAATTTGGCCATAGATGTAAAGATTTTTAAAAGATCTTTTCGTTATCGTGAGACCAAGATTATCTTGAAACAATCTTTTAAATGTCCATCAACTAAAAAGACCATTTCAAGTGATATTGTCTAATTGAAGCCCGGAAAACTGAGGGTAGCTGCCTGCTTGGCCCTGCAAACCCAGTAGATTTGACTGTGGCCAATGAAAATATTTTAACCTGGCCGATCAATTTTCTGACAGATGTCAGATAAAAAATAGTTAGAATCGGTCATTTACCAAAGAAAAATCTTTGCGTTTTAGAGGACCTTAAGGGGCACCTATCACAGCCAAAATCAAACACATACAGTATTAACAATCTGACCTGTACAAGCTGAACACGTTTAATCAAAGTACATTTATAGTTTGAAACTGCAGGTTTTAAAAAAAAAAAAAAATACGTTACTTTGTCAAATGGGTTCTTTCACGGAGGGAGGCCATAATGAGACTATAATATGCAAATTTCAGGAGCATGCTCAGATTGTAGCACTGCTTTGAGTATTCTACCCAGAATGCCTTGTTTTATTAAACTCCTCCACTAGAAGTATCACGAGATTTCCCTATCTTGTCCCCTGCTGGTGATGTTATTATGCAAATGAAGGGCACACACTAACTTCCAGCAGGTGGCAGCACTACTGAACAGCAGCTAACACAGAGGTTTGGCTGATTTGAAAATGGCTTAGAAGGGTTGATAAGCAACAAGGAATTTCAACTGAGCGTGTGCGAGATTTCAGAGCTGCAGTTGGCTGGTAACATAAAGGTAGGAGGAGCCAGTGAAATCCAAGATGCCTGCCTCAGCTAGAACTGCAGTGGAGATAGGGGAGATCTTGCAGAAGGAATAAATGATTTACATTATACAAACAATTCTAACAGTTTTAAAAATCAGATTTCTTTAACTTTCACATAGTGTATTTACTTAGTAAATGATTTTAGTGATGATTGGTGCCCTTTAAGTGTGGTAAACATTGATCTTCAATTCTACAGCACAGCATAATATGTGTGGCTTTATAAATAGAAAAAAAGGGAAAGAACAGCCAACAAAAAAAGAGAAAGAACAGCCAAGAACACAATATTATAATTTATGTATCTTGTTCTCTACAAAGTAAAACCAACCTTTAAATCTGGGGAAGTTGTCAGCAAGATCTGAAAAGACAATCTTCTCTTCTAGTAGGTCAGTTTTATTAAGAAACAGGATAATTGGTGTTTCCCGAAACCATGGCAGCTCCAGAATGTTTCTAAACAGGGCCAAGCTTTCCTTCATGCGATTCTATGAAACAAAGAGGTTGACATTCAATCAAGAAGGTTGCTTTTTCCTTTTATATTTACACTTTAAGGGGCAGATTTAACATGGGTCGAAGTGAATTAGAGGGAATTTTCAAAGTAAAAAAATTCGAAATTCACAGTAATTTTTTGGATACTTCGACCATCGAATAGGATACTACGACTTCGAATTTACTTCGACTTCGATTCGAAGTAAAAATCGTTCGACTATTCGACCATTCGATAATCAAAGTACTGTCTCTTTAAAAAAACTTCGACTTCAATACTTCGCCAACTTAAATCTGCCGAAGTTCTATGTTAGCCTATGGGGACCCAAGTTTTTGGGTTTCGAAAGAAAATCGTATGATCGTACGATAAAATCGTTCAAATCATATGATTCGAAGTACGATCGGAGTACGATCGGAATACGATCGTACGATTAATAAAATCCTCCGATTTCGAATGTCAGAGGATTTTATTCGATGGTCGAATTTCGAAGTATTTTCTACTTCGAAATTCGACCCTTGATAAATCTGCCCCTTAGAGTCAGGACTTCCAGATGTTTTCATGTGGTGACAGGCAAGCCACAAGCCATTTTTGCAGAAAAACTATTTTGAGCCCCATAAAATTATCAAGCCAAAAAAAGAAAAGAAATGAAATCCCCCACCCCCAATGTCTCACAAATACAGTACATGATAACTGCATGGAATAAAATGCTAATGAAAATAAAAATAAAAAAAATTAACAAGCAATCTGCATTAATTAAGACTGCAAGAAATGACTGCCCAATATTAAAATATTTTTCCTTCACCTCTCAAACCAAATGTGGTTTTGTATGTGGTTCCATACAGAGTTTCTAAAAATGAATTAGAAATGATGGGCTTCTTACATCATGGCAGTTCTCTTCCAATCGTTGGTCATATTCACTCAGAGATGCCAAGTAAATGAGAGCAGACACATTCTCGAAAGAATGAATCCACTTCCTGCGCTCTGATTTTTGTCCACCAACATCCACCATTCTGCAGAAACAGTTAAAGGTAGATAAGGGACATAGTAAGCAGATACAAGACATACTGTATTGAAGGACTTTTACCTAAGGTTCATATTCTCCACTGAGAAGGAGTACTCATTGATTCCTGTGGTTGGCATTCGGATCCTGAGAATGTCCTCATCTGTAGGTTGGTACCCATCCTGTGTAAGGCGCTCCAAATTAGACAAATAGCTTTTTAAAAAAGGAAAGAAACAAAATCCATCACCATACAGAGCAATCTGCCTTCCACTTCTTTAATACTATGACATATATGTGACTCTCTTCTTGGCTTTGACTACAATACCATGTAAGACTGCCTAACTTTATCCATGTTAGATACAAATAAGGCCTGTGTATCAAACATATCTGGTACTCAGATAGATATTTTCACGAATCCTCCAAGAACACCTCCTGTGTACCTCAAAATGTTCAGTTGGCAAGGAATGATGATACATATATGTCAAGGTTGAAATGGGGGAATGAAAAATGGGGATTCTGGGGCTAATTAAAGAACCATTACAACCCCTTTGTACTATATTACACTAACCACCTTTCACCTCTAACTCCAGACACAAAGCTAAAACCATCAGAAAAGGAATTGCAGTAACCATCAAAGTCCATCATTTTGGGGTCCCCCAAAAAATGCATTTTAGGGCTTCGGCAGATGAAGATTCTGCTACTCCTGATTTTATGCCTCAAGAATTTTTTTACAGTATTAAGTGTATATTAGTAATTTTTTTTAAATAACAGATAAATACATTATATTGATTTATTTGTCTTATGTAGTTTAAATGGTTTCCTTATGCACAGCATTATGTTATTCAGCAAAAAGTGATGGTGCTAGATATTTCATATATAGGGACATATTAATGATGATTAAAATATGGCAGTGAATATACAAAGAATGTACTGCCATGGAACATTTTGGAAAACCACATGTATTATAAAGCTTTATGTGTAGCTGGGTATAAAATGGTGCTTACAGAGTCTAAACTGCTTATTCAGCATTTTATTTTACTTTAAATGACAAAAATGCTTTGCTGACAGAATTTCCCACATTGCCTTCATCAGTTATTCTAACACTATTATTATAAAGTAATAGTGTAAATTTGAGTAATAGCCTGCTATAAACAAAAATACATACTTCTATGACTACAAGGGAACTAAGAAATAAGCCAACTTTTATGCTAACGTTTACCATGTATTTCGATGTAAAATGTTTTACACTGCATTTGCCGACACCAAGACCAAACCCTAAAATTGGGCTGGAGGCCAGCAGATGCAACTGATCGATTTCACTAGCCACAGGGCTATTTGCTGCGTATGATATCAACTTCAAAGATTATACTGAAAGCAAATTGGCACAGAACATAAATATTTCTTCTCACCCATTGCAAACTATTGTACTTAAATGAATAAAGGTCTGCCAGTTTGGCACAGATTCTGTTGTAAAGAAAACAAAGATGCAACACTGAATCTTTGTATAACTTTTCTATAACCTGAAGTTCCCTATGATCTTTATAATGCTATAATTTCTAGCAATAGTTTCCTTCAATAAGGACAGCTATATTTAGAGGAAATTATTCCCTGTTATAATAAAATTCCCTAAAATTTCCCTTATAATTTTAATTCAATTATTCCCTTTTATCATTATTATTTTCCATTACATATCTGTAAGGGTGTAGCTAAATAGTCATGACTAATATGATTGTTAGACAGTATGGAGGAGGAACTTGATACAATGTGTAAAGGGTGTCTCCCTGAATTATAGATACTGGAAGAGCTACTCCTAGCCCCACTAGAGATACAAAAATAAAGCGACTCTCCCTGAGTATATGGAAAGGAGGAACTCAGGGAAGGAGTTAAAACGTTTTTTTTAAATCCATCTTAATGGTAGTGATTATTTTTTAAACAGAAATTCACCTGTTTTAGTGCACTAAAGATAATGCCCCTTTTCTGCATGCTCCAAGCACATGGGTGAAGGGTAGTTATGGGCGAATCTGTCCTGTTTCGACAATTATATGTGCGACTAGTTTGTCCAAATGCACTAAAGCTAACGGGCGGTCGAATAACTTTGACGCTGCAAATTTTTGCCGCAGTTTCATGAAAACATCCGCTGCTGGCAAAACACGGAAGTTCGCCGCAAATCCATGCCTGGTGAATTTATTCACCCATCACTAGTGAATGGGTATCAGAGCTGGAGCAGACATCAGCAGTCCCAGAAACACTCCTTTACTTTGTGTTGTTGTTTTTCATGCTTGCCTCAGAAATACAGCAGCTCTACAAATGTATATATATGAGAAATAATTTTCTGCATACAAAATAAAGCATGTCTTTATATTTTATAGATAAATGGTGAGATTGACTAATTCCTTGAAAAAGTAACAGACAATAATAAGATCCCATAGATAAAAAGGGATATAAAAAAAAAGATATAACATATAGGGGCCCATTCATTAAGTTTGAGTGAAGGAATAGAAGAAAAAATACTTCGAATTTTGAAGTGTTTTTTTTGGCTACTTCGACCTTCGACTACGACTTCGACTTCCAATCGAACGATTCGAACTAAAAATCGTTCGACTATTCGACCATTCCATAGTCGAAGTACTGTCTCTTTAAGAAAAAACTTCGACCCCCTAGTTCACCACCTAAAAGCTACCGAAGTCAATGTTAGCCTATTAAAACAACTGTTAATTTGAAAAATATTTGAATGATAAAGTGGTGTGTTATTCTAATAATGGCACATTGTTAGATGCTTCCAAGTGTTTTTGATGAAGACACAGTATTTTGCCTGCCTCAACAAAGCCCTGGCCTTTATTTATTAATCAGTTGAACTGTTCTATTGAAGGCATTATTATTATGATTATTATTATATATATAGCCCCATTATTTCACACAGTGTTTTACAGATTAAGCCCCATTATTTCACACAGTGTTTTACAGATTAATAGATACAAATACAAAACCAAAATGTTAACATATACAGACAATCATTTCTCCAAAAATGTTTCACAGTTACAATTAAAAATTGTTAGAAGACAGTAGGGAGAGGGCTCAGTTTGTGAGAGCTTAGATTCTAAGCTTAGTATTCCCAATACTTATAAATACCCAACACATTGAAAACCCATAAACACTCTCTTAGGGGTAAATTTACTAAGCAGCGTAAATTCGCCAGCGACGGCTTCGCAGCCATCGCAACACTTCGCAAGCGAAAATTCGCTCAGACTGCTAATTTACTAAAATGCAAAATTGCGTCCAGGGTGCTGAACGCTGGCAAATTTTCACTATTTATAGCTATTTAGAAACTTTTTCCACTAAAAAATATGATGTAAGTAACAGAAGAATGAGGAAGATCTATGCACTCTAGTGCACTTCGCCTGGTCTGAGCTGGCGAAGGCAAGTCTGGCGAAAAAGGTAACGTTCAGTACAATCCGCATCTTAGTAAATTTGAGGAGTAACGTCCATTCACCAAAGCAAAAATTCGGCTGGCGATAGAGTGCGAATCACCACTAGCGTCTATCTTCTTCACTAGCGAAGTGACGCCTGCTCCCGTTAGTAAATCTGCAAAGTCCCTGAAAACTGTAACGCTGGCGAATCTTCGCCAGCAGTAGTCACTTTGCCCTTTAGTAAATCTGCCCCTTAGACTCTTGGACATGTATATAATTTCTGATTTGCCAACACTGATGATGAAAATATAATTTTTGCCATCATTCAACTGATGGTTGTACAAATACATTGGAACAGAAGTCGGACAAGAAAGATATAGAGCTCCTATCATCTGGCAATAACACTGGCAAATCAAATTTTCCTTAGCCTCCATCCATCCAGATCTGTACCACTGAAATACATATCCAGATGTTAAGGAGCTGAGGTTGAAACTATACTTAAAGGTTATCTGAAATCAGAATGCAAATGATTGATTTACCGAATTTACAGCACATACTGTATAAGACAAGGAAGAAGATTGAAATATTGGGCCATTGGACACTTTTCATGAGCATGTTATTACCTTATATATCTGTACAGCAATATATAAACAAGCTGTAAGCCGGTACCTACAAGGTCAGGAATGTCTCTCATGGAAGAGATTTACTGATGGTGAGCCATGTGTAGTAGGATTTAGGTACGCCATAATTTCTATTTGTTCACTTGGTTTTCTGAACAAACGGGAGATTCACTTATTGTAGTACAATACATGCACAGGTAATATTTTGGTGCATAGAGGATATAGGTTATATTTTTTAACTCACTAGTTTGTTGAGTCTAGTAGCTGAAATTCTCTCCTCCTCTCATAGCATCTCTGGATTCCAGTATCACTCCATAATTGGCTAATGGCTTTGACATGTGGTTCTTCAATTTTCTGGATTCTAAATGCATCTAATTCACGGATTATTCTTCCATTTAGCTGAAGGAATAAAGAGCAAGAAAGATGTATAAGAAACATAAGAAGTTATCAGAGACAAGGTATTTGGTGTTTTGTAATATACATTTAAACATTTGCAACAAGTCTATAACACATTGCAGACAAATCAGTTTAAAGCAGGTGTGTTCTTTGAAAGGTGCCTATATATTTTATGTTATGCTAAGCAGGGCCTTACCTAAAATGTTACCTCCTCCTGCTGGAAATGAAGCAAGTGCTTAGGTAATAGGAATGCTGAGCAATGTAATCTGTTTTACATATAGATGCACATTGGTTGGGGTTGTAAGGCTGTGAGAGCAATAATAAAATTGGTTAAAAAAAATGTTTTGTTTTCTTGCTGACAGTGTAAGATTTCCAGAAATCTGTTTATTTTCACCTTTGCCGCACCATTCTAGATCAAATAAATAGCATTAGAAATTATACAATTTACCTGTAAGTCTAGGATAAGGCAGGCAAAAAGAAGCAACCATTATACATTAATGTGCCTATTTATTGTACCGTGTGTTATGTTTTGGGTAGCCGAGGATGAGGAGAGTATAACAGTGCTTTTTTAGCAGAGACTCATGCAGCCATTACACAACAGTAACTTTCACTTTTAAGCGGCCCTGGAAGTATGCACAGCATGTCTGAGTACAGTGACATCTACAGGCCATTTGTATAAACACCACATATTCCCCCTATAGTAGGAAAGCATTTGGGCAAATGTAATAAACGACAACAACAACAATGCATCTTAAAGCAATAAGATACATTATTCACATCACATAATCCTGGGTCCATGCAAGTAGTTTACTGATTCTCTCAGTACGCTTAAAGGTTCACTTTCTTCAGGCCTATTGCAGTTGACATCAGGAGTAGGAAAATGTCCTTCATTAAATGGAGCTTCTCCAAAGTCATATCTAACAGGAGCAAGATGACTTGCATTACATATGCGTCCATCAGACAGTTCATATGTGTATGGTCCTCGCTGGCGTCTCACTTCAAGTGGTGTAGTAAATTTAGATTGTCCTTGTTTCAGTATTCCTGGTTTCTTAATTCTGACTAAGAATCCTTCTCTTGCACCACGTTTTCTGTCAGTATACTGTAAGTCTTGCATTTGCCTTGGTGACGTTTCACAATGTCAGCAGTAGATGATTTTGTAGGCACAGTATTTTGTGGAAGTTTGATGTCTGCAACATGTAACTTAGTGCGCATCTGTCTGCCATGTAATAATTCAGCAGGAGATGATTGGGTTGTAGAATGGCACATTGCTCTGTAGTTATGTAGGAACTCTGTTGTAAATACTTTCCAAGATTTCCCAGTAAGATTTGCTGTCTGTAGTGCTTCTTTCAGACTTCTGTTGAATCGCTTGATTTCTCTATTTGCTTGTGGGTAATACACTGGAGATTTCCTATGCACAATATTCCTCTCTCTCAGAAAGGATTCAAACTCATATGAGACAAACTGTGGTCTGTTGTCTGATATTAACTCCTTTGGATTACCTTCTCTGCTGAAGACTGTAGACAGAAATTTTATTACTATAGCTGATGTTATATGAGAAACAAATTTCAGGCCATTTACTGTAATAGTCCATCAAGGCAAATCTGCAGTCTATAGGAGCATCTGTAAAAGGACAGACAATATCAATAGCAAGTTTTTCCTATGCTGAATCAGGAAATGATACTGGTTTTACATCTGGTCTCAACTTAACTTTGTGTACAAAGTTCTTTGCACAGCCCAGTGAAGTGTTGCTTTGTGGTGAAATTTTAGACACAGGCTGTGTGGCAGGCACTGGTGTTGTAGTTATGAGACCATCAACTAGGGTTGTCACCCGGCCGGTATTTTACCGGCCTAGCCGGTAAAACACCTGCCAAGGCCGGGGCTGGTATTACAAATTTACCAGTAATGTAGCTGCCAGTAAATTTGTAATACACCTAACAAAAGCCTGTGGATCCTTTAAGTAACTGGCCAGTTTCAATGCAGGTGCAACAAGCGGATCTTTTGCAAAGTATTTCAAGAAAATATCCTTTGGTAGTATAGAAACAGCGGAACCTGTATCAAGCATCAGATTAATGGAGTGTCCCTTGTCAGCAGAAGCAGTACTAACACTGACAGTGCATATAAACTTGTCTGGAATAAATGTACCAGCTTTATCCACACTTAATACTGTAACATTTGTACTAGTGACTTCATGAACATCTTTAGCAGAACTACTGCAGATCTTAGCAAAATGTCCTACTTTTGTGCATTTGCGGCACTGTACAGCCTTTGCAGGACATGTAACATAATTTGCAGTGTGTTGTGTTGAACCACAGTGAAAGCAGTATTTTCTATTTGTATTTGCTGCACGGTTTTGCAGTGTAGGTGAATCCCTTTTCTTAACACTGTATTTTGCCTGTGCATTATTAGGCCACAGTGCTGAATTCACAATCTGTACATTCCCAGCAGTTCCCTGATTGAGAGTTTTAGCCTCTGCCACTGCTGTTTCAATTTGGCTAGAAACTGTAATAGCCTTTGCAAGGGTTAAATCCTGCTCTAGGAGCAGTCTCTCTCTATTGCGAGGTGAGTTTGTTTTTTCCACTATATGGTCTCCTTTAGCATTTCATCTGTTAGATTCCCAAACTCACAGGTAACAACCAGCTCTCTCAAAGCTGTTACAAATTGTTCTGTGGATTCGCCATTACGTTGTCCACATTGGCGGAATTTATATCTTTCAGCAACCACATTTACTCTTGGCACAAAAAAAATTCTTTATAGCAGTAAGAGCAGTTTCATAAATATCATCAGGTAATGGTAATGTATAGACTATATGCTGTCCCTCTGCTCCCAGGCAGTGAATAAGTAAAGCATGCCTTCTAGCAGCAGAAATCTCCCGTTGTCAAGCAGCAATAATGTAATTTTCAAACAAACGGATCCAAGCAGTAAATGGTATGGTAGGCTCACCAGGGCTTGGAAGAATAGGTGCAGGCTGCTGCAGAGGTAGAAAAGCCATCTCGTCAATCTGTTATGTTTTGGGTAGCCAAAGATGAGGCGAGTATAACAGTGCTTGATTAGCAGAGTCATGCAGCCATTATACAACAGTAACTTTTACTTTCACTTTTAAGCTGTCCAAGAAGTATGAACAGCATGTCTGAGCACATTGACATCTACAGGCCATTTGTATGTAATTGTATTGTATGTAACACCACTCTTTGTAAAACCGATTACCAAAAAATGGTAAAATAAATAGTGAATTTATCAAGGTGTGTTTTATTTTACACTGCTTCAGACCTTTGTAAGTAATTCTGGTGGAAGTTGCTCAAAGAAAATGTGTGTAAAAAAATGATGTCATTTTTTATATGGAGATGACATTTTTTACACCACAGTATAATTCTGCCCCTATGTACAGCAAACGCCTATCTGAAAAAGAGGGTATTCAAATGCTCGCTTGCAACTTCAAACTAACTAAAAGGATGAACCAGAGAGTTTAATTCTCCTTACCATAATCTTTCCCATAGTTGCTTTACAGGTCCTATTGTTGTACACTAATAAGATTTAACCAAATCAATACAGCTTTCCAAAGAGATTAAAGGAAAACTATACCCCCAAAATGAATACCTAAGCAACAGATAGTTTATATCAAATTGAATGACATATTAAAGAATCTTACCAAACTGGAATATACATTTACATAAATATTGCCCTTTTACATCTCTTGCCTTGAACCACCATTTCGTGACTCCATCTGTGCTGCCTCAGAGATCACCTGACCAGAAATACTACAACACTAACTGTAACAGGAAGAAATGAGGAAGCAAAAGGCAGAACTCTGTCTGTTAATTGGCTCATGTGACCTTACATGTGGTTTGTATGTGTACACAGTGAATCTTACGATCTCAGGGGGCGGCCCTTATTTTTTAAAATGGCAATTTTCTATTTATGATTACCCAATGGCACATACTACTAAAAAAGTATATTATTATGATAATGGTTAATTTACATGAAGCAGGGTTTTACACATGAGCTGTTTTACTCAGTATCTTTTACTAGAGACCTACATTGTTTGGGGGGTATAGTTTTCCTTTAACAATTCTTCCAGAATTTAAATCTGCCTTTAAACTGACAAATTGGTATCACAACAAAATAACATGCAATCCTTTAAAGGGGTTGTTCGAATTTGAGTTAGCTTTTAGAATGCTATAGAAAGCAATATTCTTAGACAATATGCAATTATTTTCATTTTTTAATATTTATGTTTTTTGAGTTGATTAGCTTTTTATTCAGCAGCTCTCCAGTTCGCAGTTTCCGCAGTTTGGTTGCTAGGGTCCACTTTATCTTAGCACTGGTAAAACTGTTGTGTTTGCTTCAGAAACATTACTATAGTTTATATAAACAAGCTGCTGTGTAGCCATGGGGGCAGCCATTCAAGCATAGGTAACACAGTAGATAACAGATACGTTCTGCAAAATCACATTATATACTAGCTTATCTTTTATCTGCTGTGTAGCCTGTGCATTTTCTCCTTTTTTTCTAGCTTGAATGGTGTAAAAAGCTGTGTAAAATAAATGCTGAATTTATCAAGGCATGTGTAATTTTATGCCATGCGAATGCCAGTTTGGATGCCTTTATTTTTCTTTGATTTTGGTGGTAGTCATCCTAAAAAAAAAAGCAATTTACACTGTTCTTTACATGGTGAAGCCTGGCTATATGTGGTGTATTCTCCCTCTGTTTTTTTTACACAGCATAATAAATATTCTCCTTAGTGTTTGATAGCAAGTTTTCTAGCAAATGTGAGGTGAATCATAGTGACCCACTATAAGCAAGATGGCAACCCATAGGTTAGGAAACCTTGCTCTAAACTATAGATGTTTCAATGAGAGAGGAAGAGTCATCCACATGATCTACATCATTATACAGGGTTGTACAACACAAAAAAAGCTGCTCTTCATATTATCACAAATCCAGATTGTGTCTGAGGAACTCCCATCATGACATGACATGAGACTGAGATAATCTATGAAGATTCAAGCTTATGTTTTATAGAACAGTGCTAAAGTCTATAGAGCATACCTCCCACCACAAAATAGTACCTGGTTGTTTTCTATGGTGTAAGGCACTTGCAGAGTCTCCATGGCCCCAACTAAGGACTGTGCACAGGTGACAATATTTTGGTGGACAAACCGGGCATAAAACTTTCGCTCTTGCTCAGAGAATCCTGTTCCATGAATGATCCTCATCTGCTTTATGAATGTACTCTTTCCACTCTCTCCTGTTCCTGTAAGGGAAATGACAGACCAATTTAAAACAAATAAACTCTTCACTTCAACTCTCTGTCTTTAGATGCCAATCAGGCGTATAAGTACAAAGGAAGCAGACCCTGGGGCTGTTGGGGGGACAACCTATGAATATGTTGGTAACCCTAAAAATTTGCTTTGGGGCCCAGTAACATCTACTTACACCACTGGTGTCAAATTTCTACCAAATCTCTATTTTTCTCAGTAAGAGGAGCTACATCAAGCTTATTCCTTTACACATTCTTGCTAAAACCACCTTTATTAAGAGACACATGCTACATAATCCAGTTAATTAAAAAGAGTTGTTTCTATAGTTAAAAGGTTGAGCATTACTTTAGTACTAGGGCTCTCAGTCTGTGTATAATATGCTTTTTAAAGCTCAAGCTACAATTAACAGAGAATAATTAAGAAAAAATGAAAAAAGTCCCACAGTCTCTCAGCTGCACAAAAAAAGTATCCAAAAATTTATATGCAGATCAGCGCCTACGGCAACATATTGCGCTATTTTTTTCTGTTTCTTTCTCTGTTGCCGTAGGCGCTGATCTGCATACACATTTTTGGATACTTTTAAAGCTCAAGCTGCTCAAGGCTTTTTGTTCTGCAGTTCTCGAATCTAATCTCTTGTATGTTTGTGTCGGAAGTTTAATCATAGCATAGTACAGGTATGAGATCCATTATCCAGAAAGCTCTGAATTACAGAAAGGCAATCTCCGTATACTCCATTATAATCAAATAATCCAAATGTTTAAAATTGATTTCCTTTTTCTCTGTAATAATAAAACAGTACATTGTACTTGATCCAAACTAACAAGTAATCCTTATTGGAAGCAAAAACAACCTATTGGGTTTATATAATGTTTACATGATTTTCTAGTAGACTTAAAATAAGAAGATCCAAATTACAGAAAGAACCTTTACCCAGAAAACCCCAGGTGCCGTGCATTCTGGATAAAAGGTCCCATACCTGTACAGTCTGAAGAAACAAGGGCCGTAGGGTGATTCCCTAGCTAAACTACTGAATTCTGTAGTTCTGTAGTAACTCTTTCTTAGGGTACACTATGACATTTACATGAAACTATCTAAATATGAAAATGGTATGAGTAGCCACAGACTTGATTCTGCAGATGTTTCATGAAATCTATATACAATTAGAGATGACAGGCAACACATATGTCAGGCAATAGCATTTAGAACTGGAGAATTACACTAGGATTGGTGAGGACTGTGGCTTTAATCCCATCATAGCAAATTCACACAAACTTAATATTGGGAATGGTAACACAAACCAGTATTTGCATTTAACAGTTCTGTATTGACTGGTGGAAGATATTACAGATATGCTGACAATATTACAGTACTCACCATTAACATTATCCGAAAAAACATAGAATCTACATTGCACACATAAAAAAGACTACAGTGATGAATCTATAGCTTCAATGTTTTTATCCAACTCTTATTTTGTGGCATGAATTATAGCGCGACCGCTGCCAAGCAAAAGGTTTAAAGGGTAGTTCCCATTACAAAAATGTACTGTTTCATGTATCAAATATAAATCTATATGTAAGGATATTTTTCAGCTGCGTTCTACTATTATTTTTACAACTAATATTTACATTTTAAAAATCTATTATTTTTTTTTTCATGTCTCCCACTAGGAGCTTAGCATGTCTGGCTGCCATCTTGTGAAAATTGCTACAATTTGTTTCTCTTTAATTTCTAAAATTTAAGAGCTGCTACAAGTGAATGCATGAGTTGATATGTTTCTTGGCAGCAGTTCCTGTAGCCTCTACTGGGCATGCTCCCTGACTTAAAGCTTTGCCAACAACAACTATATCATATTGTAATAGCTGCTTTATAACAGATGGTCTTATAAAATGGGATTTACCATTATCAAAAAACAATTATCCATAAAGCTCTGAAATACAGCCATGAGGTTTGTCATGACTTTCTGCTGGTTACTAGCAGTAGTAGAGTGTTGTACCGTGTAAGTTCAGAAAAAGTAAAACTATATATATATATATATATATATATATATATATATATATATATACTGTATATATATATATACATATATACACACAGAGACACAATAGGCCAGGAGTGCCCATACTTTACTAATGAGAGGTCTACTTTTAATGATGTTGTCCCATAATGATCTACATCTATAAAAGCATTGTTAGCATTCTGTTCCATGGAAAATATTACTTCAATACTGATTAATGGGAAAATATATATTGCAATATTTAATAAACATCTATTTCTTGTGTGACCTTAACATAATAATTATCTGAATGAAAAGCATGAAATAAGAGGGGGATTTGTTTCTTGACAGTGTTTTGAGATCTACTGATCACCCGCTAAAGGTCTACTGGTAGATCCCAATCTACCTTTTGGGCACCCCTGCAATAGGCTATAGTTACATCAAAGTAGGAATCTAACATGGACATGTAAAAGGCAAAAGTAGACAAAAGAGAACTGAATAAGATGAGATAAGGATCCCCTGTTTTTCCTGGAAGCATTTGGGTACCAAATGTGTAGTTTGAATAATCAGTAGTGGCACGTGCTGTGGTTATTTGATATTGTCAGGCCCTTCAAAAGGGTGGGGGAGCCCCATCGATACATGCAGCCTGGGGGTTATTGTAGAACAGTTATTCTTTTTTAACTGCTTTTTCTCTGATAAAATGAGACAGTTTTACTTCATTCTGTGGGGAAACAATTATTATCCAGCCTCACTGCAGTCTGATGGCCCATGTGAAAATATTGTGCAGAATTTCCTTATCAAACATTATGGCTAATGGCACACAGCTTTGTATATTATATGTAATCATCAATGCTGAGGGTCAAATATTATTTATTTTATATATATATATATATATATATTTATAGCTCACCTCCCACATGGTGAAGCACATACTCAGGGGCAAATTTACTTAAGGTCGAATATCGAGGGTTAATTAAACCTCGATATTCGACTGTCGAAGTTAAATCCTTCGACTTCAAATATCGTTCGATTCGAAGGATTTTAAGCCATCGATCGAACGATTTTTCTTCGACCTAAAAAAGATTACTTCCCCATAGGCTAAAAGTGACTTCGGTAGCTTTTAGGTGACGAACTAGGGGGTCAAAGTTTTTTCTTAAAGAGACAGTACTTTGACTATCGAATTGTTTGATTCGAAGTCATAGTCGAAGGTGAAAGTAGCCCATTCGATGGTCGAAGTAGCCAAAAAAACCATTCGAAATTCGAAGTTTTTTTCCCTCTATTCCTTCAAGCTAAGTAAATGGACCCCTCATTGTACTGCCCTGGGTGAGGAGTAGTTGATGTTCATTAAAGTCAAAGAAGAGCCATTGACAACACTGAAGTAAACAGAATGGCAAGTGACAAATTGTGTATGTCATAAAATTAATACAAGAAAACATTGCCATATGATATACCTACAAAATTCAGGTGAGCAGCTGCCATGAGGTCAGTTGAAGAACTCGCCATAGGCGGCAGCAGCACGCAAGCTACCAGAGGCAGTAAAAAGTTGCTCCTGGTGACTTCAAGAGCCAAAATTCAGATTTTTAAATTCAAATTTCAGTTCTTCTAAAGAACATAGTGCAATTGTGCTCTCTGCACTAATGATGTAGCTGGCTCCAATGCTTGGAAAGGCAAGCACTGGGTGCAAGGGTGGGTATCATCAGACAGATTATTACAGTTACTAGAAGCCTGGAAGAGTTTATCCCAAAACACTTTTTTTTCACAAACTAGAAGAATTTTGACAAATTTACTAACTAAACTATACCAGTGCAGCTACTGATGCCAGTATATTGTAATAATAAAGAGAGCATCAACCACCTTAAAAATATTATTGTTGGAGGGGTGCTCAAACAGCTTGAACCCTGAGAAAGGGCAAGAGCCCAAAACGTCACCTGATCTGTGACCAAAATAAATGTACTTTATCACCTTTACAAATAGAAATGCCACAGCGTGTTTTATATTATACTGATACCAGTATATTAGCACTCTCAGATTTCTGAAGTGTCTGTATATAGCAAACAAAATTACAATAATGCACAATAAATAAAGATTCAAACAAAGCAGGGATCTTTACAAGGAAAACATGCTTAAGACATAATTATGGCTTCATATGCAAACCAGAAGTGATGTCACATTACACCACTTCCACCCCAGTGCAGGACAAAAATCTATACAGATTACACTGGTTTCACACAAATGTAACGCTGCATGTGTATGAAGCTATATACCATTTGGGTGACACTGTAAATTGGTTGCTGTAGATAACTAAATTGCTGCAGTGTATTGGTACATAAGCCCCATGGCATAATGTAAAAGGTACATCATGTCTAGTGACCTACAAACTAATCAATGTGTCCAGCAACACATAGCAACCAATCAGTAGGAAGCATTGGTTTGAATATTTATTTTGTTGCTGTGGGTTGGTAGACCTTGAGGAATATTTGTGAATGTAATGTAATTATATTGCCGCCAAACTCAGTCACACGTTTCTTTGCCAGTATAGTAATACTGTACTTAAGCTAAAACATAGTTGGTATATGTTTCAGTTAGGGATGCACCAAATCCACTATTTTGGATTCGGCCGAACCCCTGAATCCTTTGAGAAAGATTTTGCCGAATACCGAACCGAATCTGAATCCTAATTTGCATATGCAAATCGGATTCAGTTCAGCCTGGCAGAAGGATTCGGCTGAATCCAAATCCTGCTGAAAAAGGCAGTCCAGGGTTTGGTGCATCCCTAGTTTCAGTTTCATTTATTCTGTGGAAACCGGTTGTCATCCAGTCTTCTGGTCTAACTGAAGTCTGATAAGATATGTGACATCTGAATTTTTTGCACTGTTTCCTTGTCAGATTATCAAATCATTTGGTTAATCTGACTGACAAAGAGTTTGTGAAGAAACCAAAGATAAGAAACAGATATTTTTGAAGGTCACAAAAAAAAACTATTATTCTAATAGGGCTGTTTATGCAGTTAGTGCTTCAGCCCTTTATTGGTGCTTCACCAGCGAGAGAAAGTTAAGCCTAAATTGTGTTTTAAAATGACAAATATACAGTATAGTGGCAAGAGACCACTTATACAGTGGCGGAACTACCGGGGGAGCAGGGGGTGTGAGCGGGCCAGGGCCCGCACCCCCTCAGGGCTCCCCGGCAGTCCGTGCGCCACTGACAAATGCGGCCAAATGCGGCCGTACGGAGGGGGCGGGGCCCGGCTTGAGCGTCACGCACCAGGGCCCGTCCCCCTTTAGTGACACTACTGCACTTATATGATATGTTGATATGATAATGTTGATTGTAAGAAGGAATTGGCATGAGCATACAAAACAAATCTATAAATGAACAACATAGGAAAGTGTTCCATCAGAAATTTGTTCAACAGCAATGACTTAGGAACAACACTTATCTCCAAAAAGATATTTGGAGATAAAAAAAACTACTTATATAATCTCCATAAACTGCAGTTTATTTATACAAAGGCATCCTCTGGCACCCATTCTGAGTAAAAACAAAGTGTGAGAATAAACCTCCAGCCTTATTGCCCTTAAACAGATGTTACCTGTAGGGCAGGGGGAGTTAGAAAATAAGATATTTTAACTTTAGATGAGACATTTTAACTTCATCTCTATAGTAGGGGATTGCTCACATCACAATGTATAAGGATTTGCTGGGGTATTTCATAAAAATTACGCTAATTCTGGTGGAAGCTCTGTTCTACCCATTCAATTATAACATATCTTATAAATAATATTTGAAGTTTATGGCATATAACAAAGCAAATTAAGGTTAAGGCAGATTAGGATTTACCCAAGGAGTATATATCGCTTGCCATTCTTTACTACGCAGCCTTGCAGAAGTTTCATAGCCCATAGCAGCCAATCAGCATTTTTCTGTTAGTAAAGCGAGAACAAATGACTGGCAAACTGAACCTGTATCTATAGGAAACTTTGGAACAATAATAAAACTATGAATCACAAGTCTAATGATTCAGCAGGGCCTGGTTTATGCAAAAAGTTTGGTTGCTAAATCTCAAATTAATATACAGAGAATTTATGACCCCTACTATAAAATGGATGCCAGCCTTGCAAACAGTATATTGAGAGAGTACGGACTCATATGGATCTGTGGCAGCCTGAGACCTTCCCCTCAAACTTACCTCCACTGCATGAACAGAGAGTGCATTTGACTTTCAACACTAGCAATCCCTAATGTCTGGTTCTAAAAACAAATTCATCACGGTGGGCCTTATTTATCAAAATCTGATTATTTTAATCCAGCCAAACTAGAATCCAAGCATAATTTAATCAGATCGGGGACAAACATGAAAAAATAGAGCAAGATTTATTTTGGGTTTATTTCTTTTTTTGGTCTTTTTCCTGAAAAGCCCGAATTTTTCAGATTTTTTCCCGAAAAGTCAGAAATAGTCGGATTTTTGGGCTAATTCCAGTGCAGACCACAGAAACTTCCAAATAGAATAGGGGCCTCTCACACCAGGGCTGGAACTAGAGGTAGGCAGAGTAGGCACGTGTCTAGGGTGCAATGCTGGAGGGGCGCCAGGCACACACCTTCTCTGCCTCTGCTATCCCCTAGTCCGGTCCCTGCTGTGGCCAACGTGTGCGAAAAATACTAGTGCGCATGCGCGAAAAAAGAAAGTGTGCATGCGCACTCGTATTTTTCCACGCATGCGCACTAGCGTATTGGGCGCTTTGCCGGGCCAGGCTGCCTAGGGCGCCTGCCCGCGTTGGCCCGACACTGTCTCCCACTGACTTATATACAACCTCGGCAGGTCTGAGAAGACGGATTTTTTTTCCATGCTCGGGGTGAATATAAATCTCAAGAAACTCTAGTTTTTTTCCCATTAGAAATTCGGATTTTGTTGTTAAAAATTTGTTTACAGTTTTTTTTGTATTCGGACTTTGATAAATAACCCCCTTTACAAATGTTGCTAACGTTTCTCAAGGTCGAGAAAAAAAACCATGTGCGACTTTTGTTTTTCTAATGCTGGCTTATTTAAGAGAATAAAATAGCATTTCATTCATAAAAATGTCGCCCACCAGCGAGAATCACGTTGTTTTATTCATTTTCAATGAGGCTAAAAAAAAATGTTTTTATAAACCAGCAAAATAAATATACTGCACAATTAAAGCTATTACAGACGATTCCTATTGAACCTCGGCAATTTTTACTTACAAAGTTTTTTCTGGTGACTTTTTCTGGTTTTATTCTTTAATAAATGGTGATTATTCAAAGTTCCAAAAAATATTAATTTTTTCACTGCATTTTTCTTGAATCGTGAAAAAAAACGAAAACTCAACTTTTGATAAATCGGTCCCCTAAAATTTGCAAGGGGCAACTTTTTGCTGCAGGCTGACAAATAGGAACCCCCTTATTTCTGTGTCTCTTCAAAAGGTGGCATCATCAATCTTTAGAATTTAGAGAATTATTGTGAAGAGTTCCATCATCTGTTACACTGTATGTAAAATCCGTTTAGGGCCTGCAGTCATCCAATTCCATACCAATTCTGAAAAAGAGTAGGGATGTGTTGTGCTAAGGTGTAAGTAGGGACTTACACCTTAGCACAGATGTTTAACCCTTACTGCAAAATACAATGATGATTGGAAGTTGCCTGGAAGCAGTTCTGTGTTCTATACAAGAGAACTGAAGCTTTATGCTTTAGTGTAGTCAGAGAATCTTTATTGAAAAAGTCCTTCTGATTTGCCATATAATTTTCTCCTGCCTAGCACAGATTAAATCATATGTTACTAACTGGAAAATTGTGCTCATTAAAATTCCTTGGCGAGGGTTGCTTCACAGATTCTCTTTCTCATTATGACATTTACTCAGCACAACTCCTAGATTATTCATGTCCTCCCATTTGGTGCAGGGAATATACATTTCGTATTTGTAGTGTAAACACATACAGCTGTATGATTTTGAAAGCAATATTCAACACAAGATTAGCATTTATGCAGATATGTACAAGCTGTGACACCAGTGCACACAAACAAATGTGCACCTAAATGTAACTTTTTAATAAATTAGGCAAGCATCTCAAGGTTTTTTGTGAGCTAAAGTTGGACATATAGAGGCTTTTTTAAAAATTTTCAAGTGCCAAGAAAAAAACTGCGACAAAACTCGTGCAGCTTTTTTCTAGAATGTTAGCTTATTTGAGAAAAAAATGCCACAGAATATTCCCACAATTGTTTTTTCTAATCAAAAAAGTTGCACTCCAGTGAGAATCACATTGTTCCATTCATTTTTAATGAAGCTAAAAACTTGGATGTTTTAATGAACCATGAAAAGGAAGAGGAGGCGGCCATTAACTGAGGTGCATTACCCGCATCTGTACTCTTTCCGCATCAAGCAAACCCGCTACGGATCTATTGCCACCAACTCAGCAGAGGATTAACCGGCTTTTTCCCCCAGCGCTCCTGACCGACGACCGGATCATCGCTACTCACTCACGCTACTGCCACAAGTTTAAAGGGTAAGCGCGGACTGTGTAATGCAGTCCTAACACTTTACCGACTTTACTGCACCATGTGGAGTTCTCTTTTTCTATAGGTATCATTTGGAAGGAGACCCGGTTTTCGCTATGGGGCTGTGAAACCTTATTTGGCATTAATATCACAAAGAATTTGTGAGTAGTTTTTTGTAGCTAGACTATATCTCTCCGTGTACAGGCTTGCTGCACTATTGGAAATTTTGTTTCGTTTCAGATTTTAGGATTGATACACTGCTGCCTTAGCGCACCCTACCTCACTTGAATTCCGAATTTATAAGTGGACAAGTGGATCCATATATCAGAGGTGGTACAAGCGCGGTCACTTCACCTTTTACTTACAGATTTATGAAAATAAATATATGATTCAAGCTGTTATAGACTATTCCCATTGACCACTATAAACCTTTACAGCTTTTACAATTTTTTTCTGGTGACTTTTTGTGGTTTTATGTTTTATTGACGATGACTGGGTTCCAAAGAATAGTCTAGAGCAGTGATTCCCAACCAGTTGCTCTCCAACCCCTTGGATGTTGCTCTCAGTGTCCTCAAAGCAGGTGCTTATTTTTGTATTCCAGGCTTGGAAGCAAGTTTTAATTGCATTGCAAAACGAAGTATTGTGCCAAGTAGAGCCTCTTGTAGGCTGCCAGTCTAAATAGGGGCTACCAAATAACCAATTATAGTCCTTGTTTGGCACTCCAAGGGATTGTTTCATGCTTGTGTTGCTCCCCAACTCTTTTTTACAAACTTCCAGAATGCCATATGGGACCCCACAACTCCTGGTGGCAACCTTATTTAGTAGCCCTTTATAGGCAGGCCCGGATTTGAGGAGAGGCCACCAAGGCCCGGGCCTAGGGCGGCAAAATTTTAGGGGGCGGCATGCTGCCCAACTACACCCACATTGGTTCAGAAACACTGGGGATGAGCAGGAGATACAATAGTTTTTTAAATCTCCTGTGTGCCAATCCCCATTGCTCCAGTCCTGATCAAATCAAGAGGAGGGGACTGGGGTGACGAACAACAACAGGCCTAGGGGCACCCTCTATGTAAATCCGGGCCTATTTATAGGGTTCTCATTTAGAATAGTGCAAATGTAATATTTATATTGCCAGGCTTAGAAAATACACATCTTTGAAAAGCACTAGCATTATGGGAACAAGGGAACTACACTGTACCAGTTCTAATGGTTTTTAACATGTTGTTTATTGTGGGGCTTTACAGGGCTGCTGTTTGTTTGCTAAGTGTGCTTTTGTGGCTTATTTCTTTTTTAATAATAGACTAAACAATGTGGCTTAGTGTCAAGACATATCTGCAAAAATAAGCTAAACTGGTTCTGCATAAAAAAAAAGGTTCATATACATGTGTACAGTAAGAATATCACTGGGACCTTTAATCCTTGCATAATTTATAAAATAATGTATATTCAACTACAGAAATTGCAGATGTCACCTACTATTCCCAAATCAACATGCCACTCACAAATTATGAATGTCCTGTCTGGGCAAAAACAATTCAAAATGATCAACTTCCAGGTTCAGTAATAAGCATTATATTTTATATCAGGTAGATCAAGCACAATGTAATTCAAAATAGACACCTCAGCCTTGACCTAGTTTTACAACAGACATCACTACCTGTTTTGATATTTCTTGTTTTAACCATTACCTGGGTGTGTTTCCACACCACCAGTTTATCCACCACACCTATACACGTGTCCCCATTACACAGAGGTAGAATTTTATATCACAGTGAGGCCAGGAGTTGTTATAGCAAAGAAAACAAGAAAAAAAGGAGGAAATGTTAATAAGGTTGATAATGACTATAGTCAGCCAATGTCCTTTAGTCCTAAAACAGAAAGATAACTGTTTGATTAATGTGTGAGGAAAGGATTTTTTCATGCAAAACAGGTTTAGATTCTAATGCAATAAGAATGATTTCCAGTAAAGAAACAAAACTGCAAGTTTATACAGGTATGGGACCTGTTATCCAGAATGTTCAGGCCCTGGTAACGAATCTTTCCATAATTTGGATCTTCTTACCTTAAGTCTACTAGAAAATCATGTAAACATTAAATAAACCCAGTAGTCTGGTTTTGCTTATTAAGGATTAATTATATCTTAGTTTGGATCACAAGCTACTGTTTTATTATTACAAAGAAAAAGGAAATCATTTTTTTTTATAAATTTGGATTATTTGTATAAAACCTATGGGAGTCTATGGGAGATGGGCTTTCCATAATTTGGAGCTTTCTGGATAACGGGTTTCTGGATCACGAATCCCATACCTGTACTAAATAGATCCCTGAATAAAAGACACATAACTGTACCATTAGGAGTGATTCAAGAATCTGACGCATGGAGTCTTCATGATCATCTTGCAGATATATCAACTCTAAGATGGCTCTAATTATGTTATTCTTTAGAAGCTGTTAATCTACAAGTTTAGCTCTGGAATGGTGGGAACTGTAGTTCTATAACATTATGGGGGCCTGTATATCGTGGCATGCAACATTTTTTACACTGGTAAAACAGTGTAAAATAAAGACACCATGAGGAAGCTGTATATTTTCTTTTCTCATCTGATTTGATGCCAATATGCTATGCCATTATTTTTATGGTGTAAATCATTTACATCAGATGACAAATAATGTTTTGAAACTAATTTTATGTGAAAATAGTGAGAAATTTTCGGATTTTGAATTTTATTAAAGAATGAAAAATGTATGTTTTAAAACTATTATTCATATGCAGGATTTTCAGTGCTAAAAAGTTTGGAAGAAAAAATATAGGACCTTTAGTAAATCAGACCCTAAAAGTTTGATTAGATGTCAACTTGCTTGAGTGCTGGTCTGAGGGACTTGAAAAATGGGGTGTGGCATTTTGGGAGTCTCTGCAAATAGGCACAGGCCCTTTCAGGGGCTCTGAATATTCACTGTACATGCACACAGATTATTTCACATAAATAAATGCTCACTGCACATGCCCACATATTACACCAAAAGGGAAATTTCAAAAACAGGGGAAAGCCTTGGTACAGTATAACGCCAGTTGGGGGGGCAAATCCATGTAACTCCTGGAAAATCCAGGAATTTAGGGGAGTTGACCGGCATGGATTAGCCATTACTGTCAGCATGGAAACCTTTGTATACAACATACTGATCAGTCCTTTATCATCATCTCTATTAAGCGATGTACTCTTACCTTCTGCTAATGTATTGATGATTTCTAAAAGCCTGTGGAGCTCCAACTGTGGAGTAGGCCCAACTTGGAAGGCTTGGTGCCATGGCAGGTGACCTCAACTTGAAGGGCAGATAGGGTTGGAGAATGTTCATCTGCCTATCTAAAAGCTTAGTTTCTCAACAGCAGCCCATACTGACCATGTTCATAGTCGCTGACACTCAAACAGTGGCCTAATAGGACCCAAGATGGGCAGCTGCTTTGGACAATGTTGAAGGCAGGTATCATTACTGTTATGGGGCTGAACCTCTAAGCAGTATGCTTAGCATTCACTGTAAAATATAGCACATAGCCATATTTTCTTAAAGTTTAGCTCCTTTAATTAAGTAAAAAGTCATTTGCTAATAAAGGATGACTAGTAACAGTGAATTGGCTTGTGCCAAATATCAGTTGGTGTTGTAGTAGAATTGTAGTAGAATTCCATATACTGCCATGCTCATATTACTTCCTCACAAACACATAAATGCTCATTTATACCACAACCAACAACATATATCAACTCCGCCTCACTTATGGCATAACAATCCATCATTATCTCACACCCTGCTTTCTATCACGCCCAATGATTATATTGAGATTGTCTCCGCCCAACAGTTTCATTATTAAAATGTCATTGTAATTGCCTCATTTTCCTTAAAAAATTATTTGATTTAAGTTTTTTTTATGTTGTTGTAAAACAGAACAAGTGAAGGAACATCCATTTAAAGGTGGCAGAGAGATGTATTGAAAATCAATAGAACAAAACTTTTTCACTAATTCGAATCTGAACAAGTCGGTACTTAAAGCAGTATTGTCATGGTAACCTATTTTATTGCTGAGTATAAATAATGAATACCATTGTTTTCGGGTTCATACTGCATGCATGGAGATTTTTTTTAAATCTGTGCTACCATAGACAACAGATTTAAAAGCAGGCGGCAAATCGCCCCATGTCACAGTACCCTTACAGTAGCCATCACCCAAGAAAAAATGGCCCTGCCATTTAAGGTACACAAAGGTCCAATCAGCCCAAACAGAGGCCCCACCGGCCCACTAAATACTGACTTTCTATGGCACCTTATAGTCGCCCCTCTGGCATTTGCCACAATCTACAGATTGCCAGTCCGGGCCTGGCTCACCATGCTTACCCATCAGCATTCTTATTTTCTGTCACTCCTCTATTATTTATGATGGTCTGTTACTGGGAAGTTACATCACATTAGTTAACCCTCATTTAATAGTCATCTATTAAGCTGAGGATATTGTGGTTTTCAATTGAGGATTTTCAATTCATACGGGGTAGAAACCCAAATTACATTTTTGCATGTGGACTAGTTTGCCTAGTTTTGTCACTGCCACATTCCCCACTAAGCATCCTCACATGGTATCCAAATTTACATTTCTTTGGAATCACTACACCCATTATATTACAATTTATTCAAAGAATCCCACACTTACCCAAAAGTAGAAGTTTTATCTCACCACGGCTAATCTCCTTCTGGAGTTTAAGAATTCTTTCAATCTCTCTGTTCACAGTCAGAGCCGTAATATCCTCCTCAGAGAGATATGGAGGGAAGAAACAGCAGCAGCACCACCAAGGCATCTTGTGGTACCAGGTACAAGATGCCCACTTTCACCTCAAGGCTACCCTCATGTTCTGGCTTTGTGTTTCCCACAGCACAGTGGAAAAAAATCCAACAACAACGAAATAGGAGATATATTTATGTATTTTCCAAATTTTAAAATAATTCTCCCATTCTGATGATCTGAGTGATATGATTGAAGAACACACACATACACAGAACAGGTATCCAGTGATGTTATCCCTTCAAACAATGATTAAAATACAAAATATAATCTGGTCTTCTGGTGTCAGGATATTGTGATGTAATGAGCTAAATAAACATTTGTCTGTTGAGCTGTTTATTAACAGCCAGGTCTGCAGAAATCATCCCAATGATTATCAGAATCTTCTTCTGTTCAAATCCTGAGTCATTTGCTGCTCATCCCAATATAGAAATAAAATGAGCTCAGAGAGATGTTCGGGGTATGCTGCCAGATCCAAGTAGATTCGGGACAAGAGAAAAAATTTTTTGTGAGCTGACAGTTCTCTGCCGCACCTGTGCTGTTGGTGCCCCTTCTTTACAAGCCGGCAGAACAGGTTATGAGCAGCACAGAGCTGCCTCCCTCCCTGCCGGTAAAATCCAGACCAAAAAAAGCAATGTTAAAAGAGGAAGAGGCTGTAAGAGAAGTAATTCTTTCAGTTTTCCCCAACAAAACAATGAGTAACAGACATGCACAGTCTGCTGAGAATCCTTAACCCTTGATTCCTGTTCTAACTGTAAATGTTGCTAAAATGTTTAATCTAATAGTAAAATAAATATACAGGCAAAAATGATAAATTATAGTTTAGGCTTATGGCTATTTGCTCTGATATTTTATATCCCATTCTGTTACCAAATTGCTCCATTATTTTCTGGTAGTATCTGCTACTAGAGAATCCGATATAGAAAAACTGCCATCTTAAGTACCTCTTACATCTTAAAGGAACAGTTCAGTGTAAAAATAAAAAATGTGTAAATAGATAGGCTGTGCAAAATAAAATATGTTTCTAATATAGTTAGTTAGGCAAAAATGAAATGTATAAAGGCTGGAATGACTGGATGTATAACATAATAGTCAGAACACTACTTCCTGCTTTTCAGCTCTCTAACTCTGAGCTAGTCAGTGACTTGAAGGGGGGGCACATGGTACATTGCGGTAAGTTTGCAATTGATCCTCATCATGCAGCTCAGATTCAAAAGCAACAGATATGACCCATGTGGCCTCCCCTCAAGTCTCTAATTGGTTACTGCCTGGTAACCAGGGTAACCAATCAGTGGAAACTAAGAGAGCTGAAAAGCAGGAAGTAGTGTTCTGGCTATTATGTTAGACATCCAGTCACTCCAGCCTTTATACATTACATTTTTGCCTAACTAACTTTATTAGAAACATTATTTATTTAGCCAAGCCTATCTATTTACCCAATTTTTATTTTCACACTGAACAATTCCTTGAAAGCTTTTTAGTATAAGGCACACACAAACTTAACAGCCAGAGCTGTGTCTTTTACTTTCACATTGTTTTGTATTAAAGTTAGAACCTGCATTATTTCCTGTTGGGTAACAGCAAGTGACACAAAATGGGGTCTTACGTTAAAGGATGTAACAGGAAATACTGATTTGTGTATGCCATTTTAATAAGATTCTTTAATAGGTCTGTAGATTGTAATTTATCTGTTGGTCAAGTATTTGTTCTCAACATATATCTATATACACTGTATCACTGTGATAGAAATACCAAGGTGTCATGCAACTCGTAGTCTCTTTGGGGGGATAGTAATTAAAATTGCAAGCGTTACTTTAAATGCATTATTGGATTATTGGAAGCGTTTGGAAGTGTGAAGACTTCCCGTACCAGGCAATTGAACTGAAGAAGCTGCTTGGAGGAGTAGTGAAATGTCTTCAATGGTTACTCAGCAAGTCCAGTGGCTCTAGATTTACTTCTATTAATAGGTCTGTAGATTGTAATTTATCTGTTGGTCAAGTATTTGTTCTCAACATATATCTATATACACTGTATCACTGTGATAGAAATACCAAGGTGTCATGCAACTCGTAGTCTCTTTGGGGGGATAGTAATTAAAATTGCAAGCGTTACTTTAAATGCATTATTGGATTATTGGAAGCGTTTGGAAGTGTGAAGACTTCCCGTACCAGGCAATTGAACTGAAGAAGCTGCTTGGAGGAGTAGTGAAATGTCTTCAATGGTTACTCAGCAAGTCCAGTGGCTCTAGATTTACTTCTATTAGATATATCATGACCTGGATGAATGAAAACCTTCACAGACTGGCAAAAATGGTGTATAGTAATAGAAGAACAAGCAGACAAGACCAGTGGTTCCCAACTGTGGAGTAGGCCCAACTTGGAAGGCTTGGTGCCATGGCAGGTGGCCTCAACTTGAAGGGCAGATAGGGTTGGAGAATGTTCAGCTGCCTATCTGAAAGGTCATTTAGGGTAAAATGTAGGAATAACATTTATTTACTGCCATATATATATTCTTGGAACTATGTCTGAATGACATTATGTGGGGCTTGAACTGAAAAAGTATGACAACAACAGTGCTAAGGTTTAAGGAGTCTTTACCCAAAATGTAGGTTGTACACAGTTAGATGTCTGACAAGCTTAAATAGTTGTCCTCAGTGGGAACTTCTATGGCTAAAAGTATAATTTTATAAAATCCTGAGTAGATGGTATTACACACCCCCCTTAAACTAAACCGAATCTATCCTGCTGTAAGTAATATATGTTGGAGATGTAAAGCTAACACATGCACCCTTCTGCACATTTTTTGGGAATGTCCTAGTCTGGCGGAATATTGGGCAACGATTCTACAACTCTGCTCTAAAATTCTAGGGAGGAAACTATCTGAATCACCCACTCAAGTCTTATGATTTTGGGAGGTTGGGAATGAGGAGGGAGTCCCGGACACCACCCTGGAGAGGCACCTACTGAATGCCGCTAAGATACTCATTCCATGGCTCTGGAAATCTTCCAGCCCTCCGTCTGCTAAGGAATGGGCAGGAAAAGTGAATGAGATAGCTAAATTTGAGGAGTTATCCACCTTTTCAAGTAAGCAATACTCCAAGTATAGAGACACCTGGTTGAGATAGCTACTGTTCAGAGATACAGACGAATACAAACATTTAATAGAGTCTTGATAGTGAAGGGAATATAATAACTGAGTTCCTAAAACATTTTTTGAGGGCTGGTCCCCTCATTATGAGTCATGCTACCTCTGTTACTAAGATACCATGGGTATAGTATTACGCAGGCTGTGTTTAAGTGCTCAGTTTCATGTTATACTTTATTGACGATATCATCTGTGAACGAATTTGCATTGTGTTAATATGTAATAACATCGTAAAATATGACTGTTGATTATTTTGGATGTAGACCTCCTCCCCCCAACCCTTTTCTTCTTTCTGTATCCCCCTTTTTTTCACTTATGTATTTATTATTTAATTATTTACTATTTCTTTCCTTATTTAAATTTTCTTTCTTCTTCAAAAATCAATAAAAATTATATTGCAAAAAAAAAATCAATAGGGCTCAGTTTTAATAGTAAGGCATTGTGAAAAGTTCAAAAAACTTGCTCAGTCAGCCATTTTTGGCTCTTGACACACTGTACTCATGCTTTAGCATTCCAGTAGATCTCTGCCAATCCCTAACTTAAGTTAGAAGACTGGCAGGGCTGGGAAAGGGATACCTATGTGCCCCCCCCCACTCATGAATACAATGCTTTTGAACACATTCTAGGCATGAATACAATGTTGCTTGTATTCATCAGTGCTGTATTCAAAAGATGTTGTATTCAAGCAGGGCATCTATCTGGCTTGAGGTGCAGTGCGCAGCCAGACCTGGTTCAGATGTACTTTCTGCAAGAGCAATAGGGGGTGCACTTCCCTAATATGTACAATACAGTTGCTAAAACTACATAAAATTACTAATAACTAATCCCTTAACATCCATTAATTGTCAGTTCTTATGCGGAACAATACTTCTAATTATCCTCTTACACTAAATGGACCTGACTTAAGTGCCTAGTGTTGTACCCTATTCTGGCATCTCAATGGTTAAATCTCCATTTTTAACAAGGTCTGTCTATAGTGCTAAATCAAGACAATATTTATTCTTTTCCCATCCCTAGCCAAAGTTACATATAATAAATGAACGTGTTTTTGTAATGTCTGTCAATTGCTGCCACTAAAGGTTCCCGACCAATCCGTCAAATTATCGTGAAGTTACTGGGAATCGAAGGATCGAACAATCCTACATATTACGATTTTTTGTCCAACATCTGTCAGAAAATTGATCAGCCAGGCCAAGCAGGCAGCTATCCTCAGTTTTCCTGGCAATATCGCCTGAAATGATTTGTTGATGGACAAATCTTACATTTAAACGATCATTTCGAGATAATCGTGGTTTCATGATAACGAAAAGATCTTTTAAAGATCTTTACATCTATGGCCAGCTTAAGGGGCTGGAGTTGTATGTGAACTTTACATTTAAAAACAAGTTGTTATTATCTTTTTGCCGTTAGCTCTTCTGTTATTGCATTTGAACTCAAACACGACTTCTATAGTATCCACAGGTTAAAGATACCCTTCTATTTTCTTTGTGCTGCCAAAATCTTTATTTCACACAGAAGTAGTGCAATCTGCACTAGATCACTGAAGTACCTGGATAATAATGCTTTTCTAAAACACTGCTACCTGCTAATGAAATGTTGTTAAAAAACTGTTAGAAAACTGTTTTTTTTGTCTAACTCTTCTAAAGTTTGTCAGTAAATCAGGTGCAATTAGACAAAGACCACTTAAAATCATAATTGTGCCATTGCGAGTGCAATGTTCCAAAATGTTGCTGCTGTAAATACTATTCATAATTATGCCAGATAGTAAATTCATGCCATAAAGCAATGATTTATGTGAGGTATTAGTAGTATGAAGGTCATGATGTAGATAAAGAGATGCTAAAGTGTCTGCTGTATTTTTACAGCCTGGACCTGGTCATTTTAATTTCGCCTTGGAAAATTGCTGTATTTTCAAGTTTCACAGTGGCTCAATTGTGGCTGTCAAAAAGAGGTGAATGTTCATCGCTGTCATGTTAGTTCAAAATCTGTCATACTTTTTAGAAAATTGCTGGTGTCATGGTGAATTTTAGTTGTTTTTAACATGTGCACATGTATCTGTTAAATGCAATAAAATGAATGCCTTTGCATAAATGCATATATCCCCCATGTTGTTGATCCCACAGTATAAATATTCCTCTAAATATTCATATACAGAATAAAAGGTAAAGATCAGAATAAGCTAAATACACACACAGCCTTGGGCTACAGGAGAACTTGTGCATTTGAGCCTTCACTGCTCTCTATGTGGTAGGGTAAGTAGAATGAAATGTACAAGTGGGGGAGTGCATAGTGCTCTATCTCCCTATCAATGTGCAGGCATGTCAAGAAAACAAAGTGTCACAAAGACGTGTATACAAAAATATCCCTAATACACAAAATGAATGTCGTGGTACATAAAACTGATAAAATATCCATTCTGTGAAATAAAAACAAAGCTTCAGCTGGCCATAGACATGAAGATATAGTCGACTACACATGGATTTTCCCAACATTTTTCTTACCATGGCAACTGGTTGTTTAGTCAATCAAACAGGTTAGAATGATTCTGTCCAATAACAATACCTTTGCATGTATTGCCTGTCTAACATCTGACGCATACACCATCAGCGGAAGTTGATGTACGTAGGGCCGTTCATTTGCAGATCGTTTGTCACCTACGAAATGGGTCAACCTGTAATATAGATATGACTTTTAAAAATCATATGTACATGATTTTTAATAATGCACTAACTATATAGCTTGTTGACATCCTTTTTAGAAACTTGAAAGAAAAAGCAAGTACTTATTTCAAAAATATTTTTTTTAATTTCTCACATTATATGTAGTTTGTTTTTTTCACAAACAAAAGACAAGATCATTAGAGAAGACTATCTCAAATATTTTGTTCAACATCAAATAAAGTGCGAGCTGTTTATTAACTGGGAACAGAGATTATTTTAGAGAAGATTATGTCAAATATTTTGTTCAACAACTAATAGTTAAACAACCATCACATGTGTTTTTTTTAAAGGTTTTTCATGATTTTCTTTCAAAAATAAAATGTTTTCTTTACATTAGTATGTAAACATTATTTATTCTGTCTTGTTTTCTATTTCTTCAATAATTTCTTTGATTTGTTCTTCAAGTAAGGCTATGGCTTCCTTAGCACATGGTAAACGCTCAATGCAGCTTCTTGGTTTAATCTGGTAGTGTTTTTCCCACCTTTTTTTATCAGTTGTACAAATGGCAGGTTCAAAACTTTCAATAAAATACAGCCCTCTTCTGTTACTGCATGAGATCTAGCACACATTTACTTGTGTGTGGCGCTACAGGAGCCCTGTGTCTCCGCTATATGGGAGAGCAAGTACCCTATAAAATGTCATGCCTCCACCCAGGGTCAGGACAGAATGAACTGTAGTACCCCTCCCTGGAAGCTTAGTTCTTAGATCCGCAAAACACATACACACTGGGTATGTTGAAGGATTTCTTAGCAGGACATTATACCTTTAAATTACAGTGACATGTGCTGCCTGCCAGCCAGGAGCAACTTCATTCACATACACAGCTGGTGATCTCTGAACTGTTGAGGGGAGTCTCCACTTATGTGACAGATGCTTCAAAGTCCTCAGAAGAACTCCCTTTGGCTTTCCATGCCCTGAGAAGAGCAGGCTCTGCTCTTCAAAGCCCTAAAAATTACCCCCTTTCCTTCTGCACCCTAAAGAGAGCGCATTTTTTTGCCACTGGGGGTTCCTAGCTACTTTCTTACATAGAAAACTCTGGGAGCTTGCAGCACCTTGCATTTACTCTCTGCTTCTTTCTCTCAGCGCTTTCTCAGTCTCCTGTCAGCTCACAGAGGGTGGGGACTCTTCCTCTTTGCACAGAAACAACACAGAGGAGAGACAAGTGTACACAGCTCCCCTACAAAAAGATACAGGGGTTAACCCTTTTACTGCCAAACACTGCCGGCTCTTCCCAGTGGCTGTGACACTGCCAGGCCCAACCCACAGAACAGGCACAGCCATGCTGTCCTTGCAGAGAGGGACAATGATGTCACATCCTGGAAGTCTGGATGAGAATTCCAGGAGCTGGTGTCCAGGCGCGAGTGCACTGTTCCTTGGGTAGGCAGAGTGGATTTCCCCCTGTCTCGCGGCTTGCGCCAGCTAGGGTTGCCACCTGGCCGGTATTTTACCGGCCTGGCTGGTAAATGTTGGTTGATCCCAATGTTATTAATATGGAATGAAATTAAATATATAGGAAGGCTGGTATTATTTCCAGACAAGGTGGAAACCCTATCGCCAGCTGATGCCCTTTCCTGGAAATCCCCGGGAGGTGAGGTGCAAAATATGTCCAGCCACGAGTGCACTGTTCCTGGGTAGGCAGAGTGGCTTTCCCCCCTGTCCCCAGCTGATTCCCTTTCCTGGAAGTCTGGATGGGGACAAAGTTCCCACGGCTCTCAGGCTCCTGTCATGCTGCCACAGGCTATTCTTCCCAGGCATGTGCCGGCAGAGGCTCTTTCTTGGAAGTCCCCCGAGGGACCAATCAGCAGTGGGTGCCTGGCTGGTTCCAGCAGCCCGGGCAGGGGACGGCGGGTTTTCCCCTGAAAAAATCATGATGTAACAGAACCTGGAAGACTCTTCCCGACCTGGAAGACTCTGCAGGTGAGTCTCACTTCCTCTGATCGATCTGGCACCGTGCTCCTGGCCGGGCTGCTGTAAATGGGCAAAGTGGCTTCTCCTGAATAAACTTGTAGTGCTACTGGCCCCTACAATGTCTTGGACAGGTCCTGGACTCCCTCTCCTTTGCTACTGGGGGTGGGTTTCTGTCTAGCTGGGGCTTTGTCCCCCAAAGACCCCGATGGCCTGAGGGTTGGTCTGGCATCCATCACCACCTACTGGGTCTCCCCCAGAGATGGCGACCATCCTCCCACCGCAGTTGTTTGTTAACTTGTACAATTTGGAGGTTAGGTTTCCCGGCATGGAGGGTCATGCTAGCCTCAACTGACTGGAGGGGGCCTGTGTTTTCCTCCTGGGGCTTAATGGTGGGTCCCGGGGCTCAATGGCCAGGCTTAATGGTCGCTCCCCAGGGCTTTATGGCCGCCCTCCCTGGGGCTCGGCAGCTGGGTTTAATGATCACTCCCCGGGGCTTCATGGCCGTCCCCCCCGGGGCTTAGTGGGTGGGCTTAATAGTCGCTCACCAGGGTTTCATGGCTGTGCTTTATGGTCGCTCCGCCGCGGGAGTGTGTGTTGTTAGGCCGGAAGTTTCCTTCCCCAGGCTGAAGGGAAGGGTGCGCAATGGATGGAGAGGATGCAGGTAGAGATGTTCCTAACCAAAGGCAGATGCTCCTATGCAGCGGATGTAGGGTGGGATTTCTTGCTCCTGGAAGTCCCTAAGGGAGGGCATTGGCAAGGGTGTGGGGCGGTGGCAGGGGGGGGCAGGCGGTCAGACAGCTCATTGTGCGTCTCTGCTAGGCTTCCGACACTGCTTTCCAGGTGGCTCCTGGCGGACATGAGAGGGGAAAAAAAACGATGATGTAGAACTAGCCTCAATCCTGTAGTGGACCTGTGTGTGGTACAGCTCAAAACCCCCTTTCTACGGCACACCTTGCAGGCACTTTAGGGATACTGCTTATTGGGTGTGGGTGGGATGTGGTCAATGAAATGTTTCCCTGTCAGCCAAGCAACATTCTCACTAGCAGTCATCTCTGTCATCTCCTCCACGTCTCCAAACAACAAGGCAGGGAGCAGCTGCAACTGGTAGTTATAAAACTACAATTTGGTGCCTGGTGCTGTTGCCTTGTAGACAAGGTATGAATTGTAAAGGGCCATTTGGATCATGTAAATTGCCGTTTTTTTATACCAGGACTTTGTTTTTTGTGTGGCATTATAATAGTGTTGCATTTGATCTGTTTTATCCACACCACTAATATGTTTGCTGTACTGTACTGTTGGCTTAGATTTAGGGGGCCTACTGCAGCTGTGTTGCACAATAAAGTTGTCATCGTGGATGGTACTAAGCATTAGCACATTTTTGTTGTTGTGATAGTTTTTAACAATGCCACTATCATTCTGATTAGTGTCAGATTGGTTTTTTTAAACATTCTTTATTTTGAAAATTTTCAAAGGAAAGGGATACAAAAAGCAATAAAGGAAGGGAAAGGATAAGATGAGAGAAACATAAAAAATTACTACACAATTCAGTTTATACACTTTCCATTTTTTCATAGCAGATTAATTTCTTAATAACATCACAGCATTTAACAAAGTAAATTAACATGTGTGGGGCCCTCTGACGGGCTTCACTGAATAACATCTGGCCGTAAGTCGGCCAGATGACGATCAGGCAGGGTTAAAAATCTAGTCGGATCAAGGCCTAATCTGTTCGTTGATGTGTCCTGCGATCCGACCGCCCGTATTGCCTGCATTGTGATCCAATCCTTGGGCACTAGCGGATCTCTCTGTGTATGGCAGCCTTTAGGTAAGTAGATCTGATATTAAACTGTTCTTTTCTGTTATGATGCCTAACAAAATTAGGGGCAAATCCATATCTTTTATAGTAATTGCTGTTACCTTCACTATATCCTTTATAATTTCCCTCCAAAAATCACTGAATTTGGAGCACATATACCATACATGTACATGTGTTTCCTTATCTTGTTCACATCTCCAGCAAATTTCAGAACTATTTGGGTACATTTTTTAAGTTTGACTGAAGTATAGTGCCATCTAATGGCCAATTTATAATTCATTTCTCTAAATCTTACTGCTCTAGATGTCTTTTCCCGTAATGCATCCAAAATTGTAATACTTAGCTCCTTCTCCCCACTCTTTCTAGGCAATTTGTTTTGGAGTACTACTATTATCTATAAGAAGCTTATGAAATTTTGATATCGGCTTAACCACATTATCTGGTTGTACTTATAGACTTTCTGTCAGATTGTTTATGCACCACTAATAATGTTTGTTTGAGCCAAACTTCCCTTATCAACTAAATGACCAATATCTGTGTTACATGGACATTTATTCTGATCCAGTGCTGGACTGGGTTGCCAGGGGCCCACCACAAAATCTTAGACTGCAGGCCCACTTTTCAAACTATTGTTCCTCCTTTCCTTACTCAACCTCATTATTCACTTATCATGATTTATTTATATAGCGCTGACAAGATACGCAGTGCTTAATCATTAATCATTGCTGTATCATAAGGGCTCTTACACATGAGCGTTCCGACCTGCGCTCCCCTGCGTTCCGTTTTTTGGCGTTCAGCCGCAGGGGAGTGCAGGAATAGACGCAAGTCATTATTTGAAATGGGGCTGTACTCACTCAGGCGCGTGTAGGCGCCGAACGCAGGAAAAATGCAGCATGTTGCGTCTGAACCTGTGAGTGAGTGAGTACAGCCCCATTTCAAATAATGACTTGCGTCTATTCCTGCGCTCCCCTGCGGCTGAACGCCAAAAAACGGAACGCAGGGGAGCGCAGGTCGGAACGCTCATGTGTAAGAGCCCTAAATCACAAAGTTGTTTCTAAAATCCTAATGTCTCAATTGTACCCTAACCTTTAGTTTGTAAACTCTAATTTGTAGGGCCCTCTAATCCTATTGTACTCTGTAACCCTTGTTTGTTATCCACCATTTATTCCCTGTTTATTATAGCTATGGTAAAGCACCGCATATCTTGTTGGCGCTATATAAATAAATGATGATGATGCAGTTTATTTTTATGTCTTTTTATCTAGTCTTTTATATCTATTTACTATATTCTTCAAGCATTTGTTTGCTATATTTTTTCTCTCATTAGCTGTGACACATTTCACTTTGCTTTATAAGAGTGACATCTAGTGGGATCTTTTTTCAGTACCATAAAGCATGTGTTACGAAAATAAATGCAGTACCTGCCAACAACGCACAATAAACAAGAACATAAGCGAGAAATGTCTTATGTGTATCTATGATGTCATTTGTACAGTCAAATAAAAAAATGTCCCTCTTCAATGGGAATGATTTTGTTGTTTAATTAAAGGGCAAACACTGTGGGCATAGCTTCATCCTTCTGTAGCACAATTTTCTGTCACATCAACCCATGAGAGCATCTGGTGACTATCCCTATGCCAGTGTAGGGATAGTCACTGCAGCAGGCAAGAGGACTTGAATACATCAGGCAGAGATATCATAACTTTATAACATTTTATTGATGTGCAGTTTGTGTACCTGTCTGGTGACCTGTAAAACAGTAAACAGATTACTGCTTTCAGATACATCACAAGGCCATCAGGCCTCCTCTTCTGTGGGACTACTGCACTGAGGGGGGATCACACCAAATGATAGAACATACAGGGGGGGGCAGGGAAAGTCCATTAAGAACTATAGTCTGGCAAGGATTCTGCTCATTGTGTGCCTATGAATTTTACATAGATGTCACAAAGTAGTTACTTGTGCAGTGGGGAAATAGAGAACAAATAGAGAAGTAGCGCTCATCACAGTTTGTCAGAGGGAAATTTCCAGTCATAATATGAGACTCAGAATTCATAGACACCCCTAAAAATCCCATTCAAATAGTGAGTGGTGCAATTACACTTTGCTGCAGCATTTGATATATATGCCCCTCAGCTTACAACCAATGGCTTTAAATAATTGAAAAGCATTTTTCAGTATCCTTAAGTTCTGTGTTTATCAACTTTTCAGGGCACATTGACATGACATAAATAATCTGATTTACTATCTGGTTCAACAGTTTTTTTTATCAAGAACATGCTTTATACCTGATATGGTCTGTTGTAGAAGCTGGAAAATACTCAATTGGTGTGTGTTTATGTTATAAAAAATTCTACAGGGCAATTATATAACAGAAATCAATGTATGTAGTGGTGTTTTGCGACTCTCTTCTAAAACTCATTTGTATGTGACTGAAGTGTACCGACCGTCTAGAGGGATCAGCACCACAAGGCAGGAGAGACATAGGAGAGGAGGTGCGGTATTCTATAATATTGAGCTGTTATCTAGCCTCTAGATAGGACTGAATCCTTCTGCCCAGCCGAACCGAATCCGAATCCTAAATTGCATATGCAAATTAGGGGCGGGAGGGAAATTGCATGACTTTTTTTCAGAAAACAAGGAAGTAAAAAATGTTTTCCCCTTCCCACCCCCAATTTGCATATGCAAATTAGGGTTCGGATTCGGTTCGGTATTCGGCCGAATCTTTCACGAAGGATTCGGGATTCGGCCGAATCCAAAAAAGTGGATTCGGTGCATTCCTATAATTTTCATATCATTCCCTCATTCTATGGTCCACCTGACTTGCCAGATGTAATAATGCATCAGTGATGTTCTATGTGAAGTAAATTTTAGTCCAAAACCCTCAACTGACTTGTCAACACTGAACTGACTTCTAACAGACACAATACACATCTGCTTACCATTTTCTGTAAAAACAAACTGATGATTTAAGATGCATAATGGCCCTAGGGCCATAGATTTAAAAAGGTTTCAAGTGAAGGCCTGGTTAGATCTGAGACTGTGAGGATGGTAAGATCACACAAAGGAGGGTCATGCTCATTTTACTTTAGATTCAAATATAAGGAAACAACAGGAGATGACAGACTCTTTTTGGTTCTCAGAAAACTGCTCAGGAAAGGGAACTTTAGGTTAACATGCTACACATAGCAGATCTTGTTGTGCCTCTTTTCACTTTTAAAATGTTGGGAGGTATGTGTCTAAAGAAATACAGCTGCATGGGGGGCTAATTGTAATTATCATCCCACAAACCTCTCTGAACATTGTGTGTGACACTGATGGCCAAATGTCACGTAGGAAGCAGTTAAAATAGTAACTTGTAAAGAACTGAAGCAACATGGATAGGAAACTGGCTACAGGATCTGGTACAGAAGGTGGTTGTTAATGGTACATTCTCTACTTGGAGTAAGGTTCTTAGTGAGGTCCCTCAGGGTTTGGTATTGGGTCCACTTTTATTTAACTTGTTCATTAATGAATGGGAGGGTATTGTAAGTAGTGTATCAATGTTTGCAAATGACACAAAACTATCCAGCCCAATTAATTCCATCCAGGATGTGGCATCCTTGCAACACGATCTTGACAAACTGGCAATCTGGGCAGATAAGTGGCAAATGAGATTCAATGTTGATAAATGTAAAGTCATGCACCTGGGATGTAAAAATATCCAAACCACATATACACTAAATGGGACTGCACTAGGCAAATCCATTATGGAAAAGGGCCTTGGAGTCCTTGTAGATAACATACTTGGCTGTAGCAAGCAATGTCAGCCTCATCAAGGGCAAATAAGGTCTTGCACTGTATTAAAAAGGGCATTGATTCACGGCAGGAAGCGGTCATTCTTCCACTGTATAGAGCACTTGTAAGGTCCCATCTAGAATATGCCGTACAGTTTTGGTCTCCATCACTCAAACAGGACATTATTAGATTATTAGAGAGGGTACAGAGAAGGTCAACTAAGCTGGTAAAAGCTATTGAAAATCTTAGCTATGAGGAAAGACTGGCCAAATTGGGGATGTTCACGCTGGAGAAGAGGCGCTTAAGGGGTGATATGATCACTTTGTATAAATATATAAGGGGATCATATAATTATGTCTCTAATGCTTTATTTACCAGTAGGTCTTTCCAGCTGACACAAGGTCGCCCATTCCGATTAGAAGAAAAAGAGATTCCGCCTAAATATTTGGAAGGGGTTTTTTACAGTGAGAGCTGTGAAGATGTGGAATTCTCTCCCTGAATCAGTTGTACAGGCTGATACATTAGATAGCTTTAAGAAGGGGTTGGATGGCTTTTTAGCAAGTGAGGGAATACAGGGTTATGGAAGATAGCTCATAGTACAAGTTGATCCAGGGACTAGTCCGATTGCCATTTTGGAGTCAGGAAGGAATTTTCCCCCTCTGAGGCAAATTGGAGAATCTTGCCTTCCTCTGGATCAACTAGCAGTTAAGCAGATAAAAAAAAACTAAAAGGTTGAACTTGATGGACGTGTGTCTTTTTTCAACCTTACTTACTATGTTTCTATGACCAGGTTTATTTGGATTAATAATTTCAATAAACATGCCAGCCAATGATATTTTAAGATTTTTACCTCATACTACTGAAGCTAAGAGACGGTCTGGATCAAGTCTTGAGGGACTCTCAAACATTTATTTGAAAGGCAAATATCTAGCTAGAGACATCTTGAATTGATCGAAATAAACTGGGTGCAGCCCTTTTACATTGAATATTATAATATATTTCAATAAGAAATATTGACCAACTTTGAAAATTACCATGGGATATAAGAAAGAATATCTGCAACCAAATAATACGGACAGAAATTGTCATGCTTCCAAGTGTTGCTGTATTGTGGAACTGATATACATATGTGTTACCATGAGAACAAGTGTGATATAGGTGGAGAGTCCCTTCAAGATTCCAGGCGCACTACCTCTTGAGAAGTTTTTGGTGAAACAATCGTCGAGGTGGAGAGTTAAGCTGTTGGCTAGGGGAGCTCCAATACCACCCAGATGCCTATGTTTTAGTAATCTCAAAAGGGACTGGCCATAGAAAAAAATGCAATCCTTTAACAATACCGGAGCTTCTGTCTTGATTCAAACAGCTGTGATAAGTATCCTATTGAAATATTGGGTTGGCTGGTCTTGCTCTGATTTTGGCACACAAATTGATTTTCATATTTAAGAGCAGATTTGTGATGTACCTGTTCTATGCAGTGCTGGAGTGACCCTTGTTGTAAAAAAGCATATTGGTTCCACTTGGACGCTTGATTGATATCACAGAAGCGTTACCATTCAAATACACTGCTTTTTGGGGAAACATACCCAGCTATAGATATTAACTCACAATTGACTGTTAACAAGACTGTGCCCAGACACAAGACGTAATTAATCTACATATGTCACTGGGTGGTTCGGATATAATGATAATGATAAAGGTACAGAGTACAGCAAAATATAAAAAAAAGTTACAAAGATGTTCTGGCTTTGATTTTTGGGAAGGCAATCATTCTCTGTGCACAGGGGACTTCCTGTGTAATATGAAAGCAAGTACATGAGGAGACACTCAAACCCTTACATGGCAGAACTCTCACATGTTGCCCTTTGTTAACCTTATCGTGTAGACATCGGTTAATAAGATATGGTGTCAGTTTTCAATGTGAGCTATGAAGGACTGTACACTTAAAAAATGACATTTTACTAGAGGTCCCAATAGAAAATATCTGCTTTGTGTCTCTTACAATTAACAGAGAATGTAGGCAATGAAAAAAGAACTATTAGGGGCAGGAAATACAAAGAGCAAAATGGGGGAGCAGATAAAGAAATAAAAGGGTCCCAGAGAGTATAAAGGTGAAATAAGGAGAGGATGAGTTGTTCCAATATCTTCTACCTATAATTGTTTGTTTTCTCAAGGTGTAAAACCAGTATTGACTGTGATGTATGTAACTCCATATGTTCTATGTATATAATTCATGTGATTTAGTTGTATAATCACATTTACTTTACAGTGCTACGCAATATGTTGGCGCTATATAAATACATGTTATTAATAATAATAATAATAATAATAATAATAACAATACACCAGTTGGGAGATATGCACTGCTGCCCCAAACATTTAAAATAACATTGCTATTTGTATATGTATATTTTGACCTTTACAAGCTTCATTGGCTACTCACATAATAAAGAAATTCTTGTGGAAGCTCTTAGGTCACCAAAACCTTGGGGTGGAAGAGGATTTTAGATTTATATTGAAAAATATAAAAACCTGAACTCTCATTGGTTTTCTTATACTCTGTGCCCCCTGCAGCCACTGGGACTGCTGCTTTTTGTTAAGTGAATAATGCAAGAAAGCAATTAGGGGTCGTAAGTAGTCGTAATAGTGTGTATAGTAACCCAAAATGGTGTCACAAGAATGGGGCTGGAACTGTCAGATAGTTTGGCTGGTGAGACAAAGTAACACTTCTCAATAAGGCCATCAAAGTTTTATCCCACACAGTGTTACTCTTATACAAACCAATTTCTTAAAGGAGTTGTTTGAGATAACTGGAATGGACTGGAATATGAATAGGATAGGGTCTGAATAGAATGCGAGAAGTAATAAAAATACATTTGTAGCCTTACTGAGCATTTGATATTTGGATGAGATCAACGACCCCTATTTGAATGCTGGAAAAAGTCAGAAGAAAAAGGCAAATAACTAAAATGCTATAAATAATAAAGGTCAATTGAAACATTGCTTAGAATTGGCCATTACATAACATACTAAAAGTTAACTTAAAGGTGACCCCCCCCCCTTTAAAGCATGTTCTCCTTGTTTAGAAAAACTCTTGTATCCCCATGTTTCACAGATTCCATATATATCCAAGTCATGTAGCCAAGATGGCACTGTTTTGAACTGCCCACTAGATGCCAGTTCCCTCTAGTCTGTGGGAAACATTTTACACATAGAGATATCACAGCAGCCAATGTGGCAGCTTCCGAAAAGGCACATTCAGGAATCAATAAAATGCACCCTACAAAGTTGAATTGTTTGCCTTGAGTTATTGCGGTTTTGCCCACTGTTAATAAATGAGCCTCACTGACATGTTCTGTGACCGTGTAAAGGCAAAAGGCTGCAGGCCGACTCATACAGGTCAGGGAACAATGAACATCTCAAATGTTTTATAATATTAAAGAAATCCCATGTACTGCAAATGATAAAGATACTAGAAGTCTGGTAGTTCTAGGCTTTGCTTTTGGAGAAGGCAATCATGTTCTATGCACAGAGGTCTTCCTGTGTCAAATGACAAGTACAAGAGGAGCCTCTCCATCTCTTACATGACACTTATACTGGAGCTGCCCATAGTGACGGGCATCTTGTACCAGTCTCAGCTCCCGTCCCTTCGCACAGGGAAAGACATGGGGACCCAGCACTTCAAAATGAGCCTTGGAACACCTTAGCTCACATAGGCATTGGCCTGGAGACCTTCAATGAGTATGGAGAAGACACCTATATGTACAACAAGAGTCTTGAAGAGAGATTTATGGCTTTGAACTTTCTACAAAGTCAGCCAGAAATCACCTTGGCGTCATGGTATGAGTTCACCAGCCTGCTTGTCTTCATGCACAGATGCCTGAAGTTTGACTTTAGGTCTCTGTGCTTGACTGTCAACCTTCTGGAGCGGTTTCTTGCCTGCACTGCTCCCATCAAGACCACCGACCTGAACAGAGTAGGAGCCACTTGCTTCAATATAGCCTACGAGTTAGTGGAGAAACAGCAATTCAGCCTATGGAATTGCTTAAATCTCTTTGATGACACCTTTACAAAGAAGGAAATGAACCAACTGGAGCAAGTCATCATTTGCAGATTGCTTTTTGAACTGGCGGCACCGACCATCTATGACTTCTTGGAGCTTTTCACCCTCCGGAGAATAGCCAGCCAGAAGAAGCCTGTAGCTGTCCAGCAGACAAAAGAAGCCATTGCCCTGACGGCTGCTAGAGGCATCGCAGCACTGATCCTGACCCACCATCATGAGTTTTATACTTATGCACCCTCCATGATGGCTCTATGCTGCCTGAAAGTAGCCACAAAATTCTACCCTTCAGGACAACCCATCAACGTGGATCCCGCTGAATACCCAGACCACATAATGGAAGAGTGTGTCGGGAAGATCATCGCTTTGATATCATCCAGTCAGAGCTTTTTACACATGCTGCTTCCAGCAGTGTTTCCAAGAAGACAAAGACAAGCGCCTCCCAGAAAGAACCCGAAGGTGGTGAGGCAGAAACATCCAGGCAGGAACAGGGTTCTGACCCCTTGGAAATGGCCCAGGGATCTGGCCTTTCCATCTATCATCAAGGGGTATATTTGCAATACATGCACCCATACATTCCCACATATCCATACTACCACCCTCACATGCACCCATACATTCCTACATATCCATACAACCACCCTTAGAGGCACCCATACATTCCTACATATACATACAACCACCCTTACAGGCACCCATACATTCCTACATATCCATACAACCACCCTTACAGGCACCCATACATTCCTACATATCCACACAACCACCCTTACAGGCACCCATACATTCCTACATATCCATACAACCACCCTTATAGGCACACATACATTCCTACATATCCACACAACCACCCTTACAGGCACCCATACATTCCTACATAATCATACAACCACCCTTACAGGCACCCATACATTCCTTCATTTCCAAACTGGTAGCCATACATGCACCACACAGACACACATCCCCTTACTGACACCCGCATAGACACACATCTCCCTTACTGACATACAGATGCAGCCACTTTGGTTTGTCTGTTTGACACAGAATAACTAAACACAGATATCCCATTTATCTCAATTAACACAGAAAACTGTGTCACAACATCACATCTAATTAAAGCATTCACCATTGTGAACAATGGAGCTTTGGTATGCTAATGAAAAGGTTAAATGCATTAAATGAGTTAAGATGACTTTAGATAACACAGTTTCTTCAATTACCCCTGAGTCACGACGCATTTAACTCACAAATCAAAGTGGCTTCATCTGTACAGTCATACATGTATTTTGGTAAAGCTGAATAGGGCATATTGATCCTGGGAGTAATTCCGATTTTTTTGCCTTCCTTCAGATCAAACAGCCCTTTGTGGGACACTCGTTACTGAAATACAATAAAGATGTGACCATCACAGATTCAACTCAGAACAGTTGTCCGTGTCTTTATTTAAGGATTGGGTACTGTTGGATAAAGCTTTTTCCCTGTGTTAAGGCAGAGCTGTGACTGGTGCTTATATCCTACTGTGCTTGATTAATACAAGAAAATAAAAAGGTCAGGACAGGCAGTTGCTCAGAGGTCCCAAACAAAGGAACTGAAGGAAAAGAGGGCCACCATTTTATTGCATTTATTTCACCGAACAATAACATGCTGCTGATCAGCAGTCTATTGTTGGAATACCTGTACAGGTATGGGACCTGTTAGCGATCTTTCCATAATAAGTCTACTAGAAAATCATGTAAACAGTAAATAAACCCAATAGGCTGGTTTTGCTTCCAATAAGGATTAATTATAGCTTGTACTTGAGTTTGGATCAAGTACAAGCTACTGTTTTATTATTACAGAGAAAAAGAAAATTGTTTTTAAAAATTAGAATTATTTGATTAAAATGGTAGTCTATGGGAGATGATAGATACTCCCCTGCCCGTACCCTTAGGTTGCAGCACAACACCCATAGTACTAAAGTAGTACTACTAGTTCTAAAGCTCAGCCAAGAGTGCATGTCTAGCTGATAGAGGTAGTTTTCTTGGCATGGTTGCTGCTGTAGGAGGACAGGCCCAGTTTTAAATCTTGGTGTACTTTGGTTTGATGCCTCAGTCTGCTCTTGTTGCCTTTGGGCCATTTCTATAACATGGAACTCTACAGTAAAAAAAATTGCTCAAAAAGCGAAGTGAGTAATAAGAGTTAATTGCAGAACAGCACTGTGGTTCCTGGCCTGCTTCTGTTATATACACATTGACTACATTGCATCACCTAGGACATTTTATTTGTTGGAACCTAAAGGACTGTAGGACTGGCATAAGACATTACAGCAAAATACTCTGGAAGCCTCTATATAGGACTGCAGGTATTTGCATCTGGATACTATCCACATCAGAATACTTATCTTGATCCATGCAGATTACATGTCCTTTCTCTCAGTTTAAATGCCAGAAAAAATACTGGGTGTCTCTAGCAGCTGTAAACATCCATTGGAAGCTAGGCACTGTGTAAAGACAGGACCATGGCCTTTTCCATGTTATCCAATTAGCCCCTTTGGTTAAACAAACAGTCATATCACAGACAGTGAAGGTCACATAGCACTGCTCTACCCATATGGATCAGGATGAAGAGAGTTGGATCTGTCCCTTCTAGTTGGCACTGGCATGCTGGGTTTAGTGTACATATAAGAGCTCCGGGCTGTCTTTGAAAAATGTCCTGCTTGTAATGGCTGGACTATGTTTGACAAAAGGCCATGCTGGGCCTGAAACATTCCAGTAACCCAATGACACGGGGCAGAGCCTAGGGAAGCAGGGGCATGACAGAGCACTAGGTGCAGAAGCCCTTCCTAGTTGTTAATAGGTGATTGGGCAGTGGAAGAGTGGATCAGGGTGACGTGGGACAGGTTTTAAAAATTAGGGCACTAGGTTTCCACCCCCCACTCCATTTTGTCGTATTTCCTTAAAGGGGCTTGGAGGCAAAAGGGGGCTGTTGGTTATTGGGTAAGGGCTGGGACAGGTACCGACATTGCCTCTGTCATGTCCTGGTCCAGACATATTGCTCACTGTGTAACCAACTTACTAGCCCCTCTGTTTAATCAGCTCAGTGGGTGCTGAAAGCAACACGTTTAAAACCACTGGAACATTTTTCACCCCTTGAAAGTAAATGTTCAGGGCACATCACTAAGCTTATTTGGCATCTCTAGATTAGCTAGACAGGTAAAAATAAATATTTGGGGTCACTATCACATTAAACTACATCTGACCTACTGGTGGACTAGCCGCATGTTCCAACTTTGTTCCAATTAAAGTGGCAGAGGGCCACGTTTACCTTAATGCCATGGGACTACAACAGAAATGCAAAGTTTTCCCATGAGATCAAACAATACCCATGGATAATGCAAATTACCACAAACTTTTTTTTTTTTACAATGAAGGACGTTGGCCAATATGTCAGATATGATAATGGGACAAATACAAACGCATTAGTATATATGGGGCCTTATATTAGAATCTATGCAAGTGTTCTCTTTTAAGACAGGCAGCAATATGGAACAGATTCTGAAATATATATTTATATCCTGTCACCCATTTATTATATAAAAGGAAATCAGCAGGTCTATCCACATATATCTGCATAGGACTATGACGTTTACTAACACAAACATGACACACTAAGATGCCAATCCATCCTAATATTATAAGTCCTTAAAGCAGGGGTGCCCAAACTTTTTGCAAAGAGGGCCAGATTTGGTGAGGTGAAAATGTGTGGGGGCCGACCATTCAGCCCGACATTCTTTGAACCATTAACATTAAATTACAGGAATCGAGTAATCGTAGCAGTAATATTTGGGCACATTAGTGAGATGATCTGCCACTTGGTCTATACTGCTGCCTGTGTGCTGAAGGTGTTATCAATAGACACATACTGGCATGCAGAGACGTGCTGTTTTCGCATACTTCTTTAGGGCTGAAGGTGTCAATAGACATACTGACGTGCCAGTACAGTAAACTAAAGAAGTATGGCACAACTACGTTCCAGTACGTGTCTATTGCCAACACCTTCAGCACACAGGCAGCAGTATAGACCAAGTGGCAGATCATTTCACTAATGTGCACAAATATTACTGCTACGATTACTCGATTCCTGTAATTTAATGTTAATGGTTCAAAGAATGTCGGGCTGAATGGTCGACCCCCACACATTTTTACCTCACCAAATCTGGCCCTTGTTGCAAAAAGTTTGGGCACCCCTGTCTTAGAGGATATTCTATGCTACATTCATATTAAAGGAGAAGGAAAGGCTAAAATTAAGTAAGCTTTATTGGAAAGGTCTATAGAAATACACCAGTAAACCCTCAATGTAATGCTGCTCTGAGTCATCTGTCAAAAGAAATACAGCATTTCTTTCCTTGTATTGTGTACTCGTGGGCTTCTGTATCAGACTTCCTGTTTTCAGCTTAAACCTCCAGGGCACGGCCTTGAGCATGCTCAGTTTGCTCCTCTCCCCCTTCCTCCTCCCCTCCCTGCTGTAATCTGAGCCCAGAGCTATGAGCGAGCAGGGAGTAGGGCAGGAAGTGTTGTCACACAAAGCCAATATGGCAGCTGCTATCCTAAACAAACAGAGAACACTTCTAGAGCTTTACTCAGGTATGGTAAAGCATTCTGCAGAATAAATATAGTGTTATAGCTTTTACTATTGTGGCTAATCTATTGGCAATAAACTGCTTCAGTAGCTTTCCTTCTCCTTTAACCCAGTATCTTTGGGAGGTAGGGCCTTGTGAAACATTGCACTTCAGAATATCAACCATCCTTTTCCTGTGTTACTCACCTCACATCTTTTATTATTTATAGTTCTGAGAGCATTGAGACGATGTGCAATCATGCGTTATTTCAAAGCATTTGTAGGGTAAGGTGATGCTTGAGAACAAGAGAACTGCATAAATGTTAACGGTATTAAAACCTGGCACTGAGTATCAGTGAAAACTTGCTCACACTATACCGTTATTAAGATTATTTATTATATACAAGTAAAGATATTGTACACAGCATTTAATGAATTTAGTTCAGGAATCACATCACTCTCTGCTGCAGTAGAGCTTCCTACAGGCAAATAAGATTGCATGTACATTGCAATGGGGATACCCCAATTATCTGGTTTAATTTAATAAACAGAAAAAGGGAAAGTAAATAAAAAGGAACAGAAGCCTGCAAAAGTGTTTGCATATATTTTGCATATATTTGTCATCAATATAAAGTTTTTAAAAATGTGCAAAATAAGCTTAAAACCATTTGCATTTTTTTCTGCCATTTTTCTTTGCATTGCCCATTTATATTGTTTATTAAATTATGAGGTAATATACTAACTCAAGGTGCAAAATTTGCTCCAGGTCTAGTAACAAATCAGAAGGGTAGAATCACTGGTCTGCCTCCTGAAAGTAAGAATGTTATGTATTGTTCAGGCAGCCCCCTTCTGTCACCCACTAGCATATAAGTAAAACTGCATGATGAATTAAAAATGCTGATATAAGGAGGGTAGTAAGGATCTTACTCCTCAGCAAGCAGGGCTGCCATCAGAAATCACGGGGCCCCGCACAACAAAATCTTCTGGGCCCCCCTCGCCACCCTTCCCTCAGTATGAAGGCCACACAAGACACAGGCATTAAAACATTAAGTGCCTCCCCTACAAGTTAAAAAAATAACTTTGGTGCCAGGTGGTGGTTAAAGAAAAAAAACATTTGTGGCCAGGCCCCCACACATTTTAAAAATAAACAATGAGCCAGGGCCCCCACACATTTAAAAAAAGAAAATAGCCAGGGCCACCACATTTTTTTTAAAAAAACAACAATTAGCCAGGGCCCCCACACATCTTAAAAAAAAAAAAACTAGCAAAGGGCCCCCACACATTTAAAAAAAAACATTTAGCCAGGGCCCCCACACATTTAAAAAAAAACAATTAGCCAGGCCCCCACACATTTTAAAAATAAACAATTAGCCAGGGCCCCCACACATCTTTTACAAAAAAAAACTAGCAAAGGGCCCCCACACATTTAAAAAAAAACAATTAGTCAGGGCCCCCACACATTTAAAAAATAAACAATGAGCCAGGGCCCCCACACATTTTAAAAAAAAACAATTAGCCAGGCCCCCACACATTTTAAAAATAAACAATGAGCCAGGGCCCCCACACATTTAAAAAAAAAAAAAAAAAATTAGCCAGGGCCACCACACTTTTTTTTAAAAAACAACAATTAGCCAGGGCCCCCACGCATCTTTAAAAAAACTAGCAAAGGGCCCCCACACATTTAAAAAAAAAAAACAATTAGCCAGGGCCCCCACAGATTTAAAAAAAAAAAACAATTAGCCAGGGCCCCCACAGATTTTAAAAAAAAAAAACAATTAGCCAGGGCCCCCACAGATTTAAAAAAAAAAAAACAATTAGCCAGGGCCCCCACAGATTTAAAAAAAAAAAAACAATTAGCCAGGGCCCCCACAGATTTAAAAAAAAAAAAACAATTAGCCAGGGCCCCCACAGATTTTAAAAAAAAAAACAATTAGCCAGGGCCCCCACACATTTTAAAAATTAACAATGAGCCAGGGCCCCCACACATTTTTTAAAAAACAACAATTAGCCACATAAAAAAAAATAGCAAAGACCCCCCACACATTTAAAAAAAACTATTAGCCAGGGCCCCCATACATTTTAAAAAAATAAATAAACAATTGGTCAGGGCCCCCACAAGTTAAAAGAAAAAAAAACTGCACGTACCTTAGCCAGGGAGTTCAGATGCCGGTATCTTCATTTTCTTGTGCTCTGATTCGCCAGTGAAATGTAAGTCCCGGTAAACCCGCATGGTGATTGGTTAAAGTAGAGGGGAGGTTCAAACTTCTCCCAACCAATCCGCATGTGGCTTTACCGGGACTTACATTTCATGGCGAATCAGAACACAAGAAGCCAGTCATCGGAGCTCTGATGCAGCAGGGGCCCGGCTGTGCAAGTAAATGCAAGTAAGTGCAAGTAAATGCAGCACGGCCGGGCCCCCCTTAACTCCCCAAACCACCAGGGCCCGGGACAACAGTCCCCCCTGTACCCCCCTGATGGCGGCCCTGTCAGCAAGTGTGCAAAGTTGTACAGGAATCGGATCTCTTTTCTGAAAAACTGTTATCAAGAAAGCTCAGAATAACAGAAAATAACTTTTAATCTAATTTTTATCTGTAATAATAATAATAATAATAATAAAACATTACCTTGTACTTGGTGGTAATGAAGATGCATAAATTCATATCATCACAGCTTTACCGAGTTCATTTTCAGAAAAAAAGGTCCCAAGCATTGATAAAAGTTTCTATACCTGTATTATAATGAGAAAATTCATACTTTCCAAATACAGCAGATATATCCATTAGTAAAAAAAACAGCTTTAATTCAATTCTATATAATGTAATGCAAAACCTAAGATAATGGAAAAAAAGCAAACTAAGGCTTCAGACTATTGTCATGATGATTATCAAATCTAACTGAGCATTCAATTTTACCTACATCACCATATTTTCCATCGTTTTAGTTTGAGACAAAGTGATGTCAAAACTTTAAGCTGCTCCCCTAATCTACTTGTAATCCTTCCCTGCAGAGGAAAAATACTTGCTAATGATTACCAGACGCTCTGGTTTTAGTATGCTATAGCTGTCAAGATTAACTCTCGCATATGAAGAAAAGTAAATATATAATATATATTTATATGCAGGTGTATAAATAAATATATATATTTGCAGCCAATAGCAAGGGGCCGATTCACTAACTTCGAGTGAAGGATTCGAAGTTAAAAAACTTCGAATTTCGAAGTTTTTTTGGGCTACTTCGACCATCGAATGGGCTACTTCGACCTTCGACTACGACTTCGAATCGAAAGATTCGAAGTAAAAATCGTAAGACTATTCGACCATTCGATAGTCGAAGTACTGTCTCTTTAAAAAAACTTCGACCCCCTAGTTCGCCATCTAAAAGCTACCGAAGTCAATGTTAGCCTATGGGGAAGGTCCCAATAGGCTTGGCTAACTTTTTTTGATCGAAGGATATTCCTTTGATAGTTGGATTTAAATCCTTCGATCGAAGGAATTATCTGCGCTAAATCCTTCAACTTCGAAGCTGCTCGCTCTGGGTAGGTAAGATTTTAGCTGGGGAGGCGGGACTTCTTAAAGCGATAGAGGAAGCAGACCTATCGATCTCACAATAAAATCCTTTGAATCGAACGATTCGAACGATTTTAAGCGATCGATCAAAGGATTTTTATTCGACCCCAAAAAACTTAGAAAAGTGCTGGGGAAGGTCCCCATAGGTTAACATTGGTAGGTTTAAACTGGCGAAGTATGAAGTCAAAGTTTTTTTTAAAGGGACAGTACTTCCCTGGCTGCTCGCTCTGGGTAGGTAATACTTTAGCTGGGGAGGCGGGACTTCTTTAAGCGATAGAGGAAGCAGACCTAGGGGCAGATTTATCAAGGGTCGAATCATTTTGAATGATTTTAAAGTTATTTTGAAAACATAATTACTATTGAAAGCAATGTTTGTCTGCCCATTGTTGTCTGCAGTGCTCCTCCTGACTACATGTACCACTGATATAATGTAGCAAGTCACCTTTTGTCCAGTTAAGACTCAGTTTCCCACGATGCACCTTCTGTGGCATTTCTTTTTAGAAGATCTATTAATCAAAGTACTTGCAAGGCATAGGAACTAATGTCTTGGGTGGAAGAGCTACATTATTCCAATGGTACATATTCCGAACTAGCAGTACAGAGAGCAATGAAAATATAGATATTGCTTTCATTAGCAAATTTGATTACAAATAACATCAAAATCCTTTACATTTTTTATTTAATGTGTATTGGAACGTTGGCTGGAATTCCCCTTTAAATAGATGCGTGAATCAGCTTCTTCAAACAAAACAAAATAAAATATTTACAACCGAACAGAACTGTTTCATAAACACCAGAGAAAATGATTTACAGCTGGAAAACATATTATTTCTAACTATAAATTTGTTTGAGACCCATATGGTTTGTTGTATTTTTTTCAGTGGATTGATTGTTTAGAATGAAAGCAGTTTATGTACAAATGGATGCACAGAAGCCATTAGCTATTATTATGGCTGCACTACTCTGTCATTTAAAGTGTGCTCCTCAGGGCATTGCTAGGTACTTGCAGCTTTCATAGTAACAGTCACTACTGGCAGCTTAAAAACAATGCAACACTTGAGGAACATAAACCAAACATAAGTACATTTGCTTACATGGGATCAAATTTCCAATGCGTTATAAAGAAATATAAATATAATAATAACTTTGACAGTACTACACCTAGCAAGTACCCATATTTGTCAGTGAAATGGACGCTTCTGGGACTATGATGAGCTTTTAATCCATTACCTCTCCTGAATAGTTGACTGTTTAATATGTGTCAGAGAGGGCGTACAGTGGTAAACCGGATAGCACCAGACACAGACTGCAATGAGCAGCACAAAGGTGCACTGAGTGACATGTACTTAATGCTGCTGATGGAAATGAAGAAAAAACATATTTGCACACAGAAGTGTTTTTGATCAGGTGCAGGGTTTAGTAATATCAGTGCTGAGAAAAATATAAAAGACATCTTTATGCTTATATAGCTTTACTTATTATACATAGATCAGCACACTGAATTAGTCAGCCACAGTGCATTCCTGCCCCCCAATCCTCTGGGTTGCTCTCAAGGACAAGAGTGGTCACAAGAGTTGATATGGCATTCAGAAGACAGACCTCCCTGATAAATTCCTAATTACTTCTTTGTGTTGACCTTATTTAATGCCCAACCTGGCAAGATGAAAATACAGTACAGGCAGCTGAGGAGTTGCACCATGCATACAAAACAGTTTATTTACACTGTATGAGCATTAGTCAGACTATACAGCTGCTGTAGATAGTATAGATGTACAGTTACATTGTGTAAACTGTATACAAAGAGTTCAAAAACGTGACTTAGGCCCAGCCTTTTTTATCCATGAGCCACCAAAAAAATTGGGGGAGCAACAACAGCATACAAAAAGTTCCTGGGAGTGCAGTTAGGGTTGCCACCTTTTCTGGAAAAAAATACCGGCCTTCCTATATATTTAACTTTTTTCCCTATTAATAACATTGGGATTAACCATAATTTTTACCGGCCAGGCCGGTAAAATACTGGCCAGGTGGCAACCCTAAGTGCAGTGGTGTTAATATATATTACTGGGCCCCACTGCAAATTATTTTTCAGGCCCCCAAAATGTCTAAAGGTTGACCTATTTTACCAATATTTGTTGAACTTGAATATGAATTAGGGCTTCATGGTGCCCCTAAACCTTCTGGGGCCCCTGGAGCTGCAGGGTCTGCTTCCTCTGTAGTTATGACCCTGTGGCAATGCCAGTTATGGCTGTAGTGGATATTTTGTAGCTCCTATGTGAACTGGCAGCCTAAAGGAGGCTCTGTTTGGCAGTAAAACTGGTTTTTATGCAACCAAACTTGCCTCTAAGCCAGGTATTCAAAAATAAGCACCTGCTTTGAGTTCACCGAGTGCAACATACAAGCTGTTGGCGAGCATCATGTTGCTAGTGAGCCACTGATTGGGGCTCACTGTGCTAAGATATTATTGGCCAATTTGGCTTTCTGTTTTGGTTGATGAGCTTTGGATGTACTAGTCTGAAATGAAACGGGAAAAAAGGGCAAGGGGTCCCCCAACTAGACTGTGCTGCATTAGGCCAACATTACCCATATAGCTGCATATACTGTACAACTCCACAGGTCTGAGCTTTTCATGCAGCACCATCCCTGTGTCTCAGTGCTGCTGTATGATTTACAAGAAAGTAACCCAGACACCTATTCACAGTTTACACATATCAATTCCCCTTATATAATATTTATATTTATTTGTTATGCATAGTAGCTCTTTGATCAGAAGCGTAACTAGAGGGGGGCGGGCCCTGGCGCAGGACGTGCAGCCGGGCCCCCGCCCCCCTCCGTACACCTGGAAACTGTCCGGGAATATGCGCCCGCTCGCACCCCCTGCTCCCCCGGTAGTTCCGCCACTGTCTTTGATGAAGCAGAGGCTGACAAAACATATATAGTGAATAAAGTAACCCCTCTTGCAAAATATAAGGATATTATAAGTTACCGAGGAGTTTCATGAGCATATAAAAACACAATGCCGAAGGCAAAGTGTTTTTATACAGGTCATGGAACTCCGAGGTAACTTCTACTATCCTCATATTTTGCAACTGGGGGTACTTTATTTATTATAATACACCAGTTTCAGTGAGTCATGTGACAGAAATGACATTAGAACTCACCGTTTATAACTGATGACATCAGAACTCACCGTTTATAAGGCTATAATTTACAAGATATTCATAGCTTTTGTGTATTTATATTTATAGTACAACAGACTGGCATGGAGGGATAGGAATTCTGCTCAGCAACAGCATAGATCATTTCAGTGTGTTTGTGTCAGAGACTTTTCCAACACATGAGAGCAACTAAAATTCTGAATATAGTTTCCTTGAAGGTGTGTTAAACCTAGTTAGACCACCCTGTCTCTGCCCCTCCACACAATCTACATTTTCCTCCAGCACTAAAAGAGTTAGCAGCGGTAGCCCCGCCTCTTGCTGACGTCACGGCCCAGCTTCCTGTAGTTTGAGCCCTTCGTTGCTTTCTGGCCGGCGGGACACGAACATTCAGTGAATAACTGGGGATCCGCTCCAGAAGCTGGTGAGCGGCCATAGGGGCAGCCGGAATGTAGGTACATATTTTGTATATAGAGGCACGTTAAGTACCGGGAGGGAGGTGCACATCCTGGAGCAGACGAAGATAATGATCCTGCGGCTGTTAGTTCACTTGAAAAGAGTTGGAAGGGCTGGAGGCATTGAATAGAATGTTGTGGGTCAACCATGTTTCTTTCGGGGTTTAGGTCTAATGGAAACTGCCAAATACAAGAATTGGGTTCAGTGTAGACCCAGAACTATTGCAAGTGGCCACTAAGAACTGGGGCAATGCAGGAGGACCCAAACGTGGAACAGAGCTGAGAGATTGTGGGCTTCTCTTATTGGATCTTGAGTATCTGTCTGGCTCACCTGGGTTTCCTGTGCAGCATCTGCTTGGCTTGGGATTCCATGGGAAGCTGTATGCTCTAACACAGGGGTGTCCAAACTGCGGCCCGAGGGCCACATGCGGCCCAGGATGCATATGAATGCGGCCCAGCTTGGTTCCGGAGGAAACGTCATGTTGCAAAGGATATAGGAGGAGGAGGGACTCTGCCCATTGGCCAGTTAGTAATAATAATATAATAATAAGTCTATTTAATATCCAGGTGTCCCATATTCCAGTGTATAGCTCCATCTGGTTATCCAACTGGCATTGTAGTTCTTTTCTGTGTATTTCCATTACTTTTACAAATCAAACGTGTTTGTGTATTTCATTTGTGGCCCCAGACAATTTTTCTTTTTCCAATGTGGCCCGGCGAGCCAAAAGTTTGGACACCCCTGCTCTAACACAAACCCCAAATATCCCCAAAATATGGGACTTTGTTATACAGTTCTTGACTAAGATGGATTAATGACTATTTGACACAGCTGACATGCTCCGAGTGCTCACTTCCCTTTGGGCTCTTACTGGACAGACTTCTTTATAGGGATACTGAAACCCCTAGGATTCAGGATGTTGGACCCAAGTTTTTGGACAGCATTCCAGGGTTGCAAGAGACGCCTAGCAAAAGGGGCCTTACTGCAGCGATCGAAAAGGTAATGTAGTCTACTGGTGTATTTTATATATTCTTGTTTTGTGTCCTCCATAGTTAATCGTATTCAGATTTCTTAAAGGGATACTGTCATGGGAAAAAAAATTTTTTTCAAAATTAATCAGTTAATAGTGCTGCTCCAGCAGAATTCTGCACTGAAATCCATTTCTCAAAAGAGCAAACACAAATTTTTATATTCAATTTTGAAATCTGACATGGGGCTAGACATATTGTCAATTTCCCAGCTTCCCCAAGTCATGTGACTTGTGCTCTGATAAACTTCAATCACTCTTTACTGCTGTACTGCAAGTTGGAGTGATATCAACCCCCTCCCTTTATCCCCCCAGCAGCCAAACAAAAGAACAATGGGAAAGTAACCAGATAGCAGCTCCCTAACACAAGATAACAGCTGCCTGGTAGATCTAAGAACAACACTCAATAGTAAAAACCCATGTCCCACTGAGACACATTGAGTTACATTGAGAAGGAAAAACAACAGCCTGCCAAAAAGCATTTTTCTCCTAAAGTGCAGGCACGAGTCACATGACTGGGGGCAGCTGGGAAATTGCCAAAATGTCTAGCCCCATGTCAGATTTCAAAATTGAATATAAAAAAATCTGTCTTTTGAGAAATGGATTTCAGTGCAGAATTCTGCTGGAGCAGCACTATTAACTGATTCATTTTGAAAAAATTTTTTTTCCCATGACAGTATCCCTTTAATGGAGACATATTGTGTTAATAATAAGAACATACCAGTGCATTATACTCATTTAGTTATAGAGGAATTGTGGTTACAAAAAGTAGTGGCAGATTTATTGAATATTTCTACAAAAACCCTAATAATTATCCCTTCCCTTAAATTTCCTGCTCCCTGAATTTGCAGGCTGTGCAGGTGAGCCAGCGGCTCTCAGCTCACTGCGCTCACATGTGTATCTGCAGAAAAATAAAGAAATAAGAGCTACTACGCATTGATTTATAATAACACATTCTTGCACCCAAGTTGTCATTTTTTAAAGGAACAGTAACATCACAAAAATGAAAGTAATGAATAAATAATGTAGTGTTGCCTTGCACTGGTAAAACTGGGGTGTTTGCTTCAGAAAGACTATTATAGTTTATATTAACAAGCTGCCGTGTAGCCACGGGGGCAGCCATTCCAGCAGAGAAAAATAGTTGATAACAGATAAGCTATGTAGAATCACATTGTATACTACAGAGCGTATCTGTTATCAGCCGTGTAACCTGTCTTTCCTCCTTTTGAAGCTTTGAATGGCTGCCCCATGGCTACACAGCTTTTTGAAAAGTAAACATAATTTCAAGCAACTTTGCAATATAAATCAATTAAAAAATATGCAGACTTTTCAAGATTTTTAATGGTTTCTTACAGTTCCCTGAGCCTAGCCCTCTGCTCTCCTGCTGATCTGTCAGACTACTTTGCTGAGCTGGCTGACTACGGTTACTTTGTATCCACAGCCAGCTGTCCTTAGACTGCATCCTTCAAGCCCCACAATTCCCTGCACACATGATTTCAATAAGCAAAGGAAACCCAGTGCAGTGCAGTGCATTGTGGGTTATGTAGTTCCTGTTTCTGTTTGTAAGCTGTGAGAAGTTACAATTTGTAACATCAGTTTTTAGTAGGGATGCACCGAATCCACTATTTTGGATTCAGCCAAAACCCTAAAATCCTTTGCGAAAATTCGGGCTAATACTGAACCGCATCCTAATTTGCATATGCAAATTAGGAGTGGGAAGGGGAAAACATTTTTTACTTCCTTGTTTTCGGTCGAATCCTGCTGAAAAAGGCTGAATACTGGATTAGGTGCATCCCTAGTTTTTAGTTCCTCCTTCACTGCCAGGATTTCAAATGATGCAGAAAGAAAAGAACTGTTAAACAGCTGGATTTCAGCATAGAAAATTGCATTTATCCATACTTTTTGAAGAAGCAGGTAACTGTAATGGGTATGTTAGTGATTTCTGTGTTATGTGGGCCTCTTTATCAAATTTTGGTTTGGAAGCCGGAGCTCCCCTTTAAACTGCAAGTTACCGTTTCTCCAAGAGACCTGCTTATCTTAAATAGTTACAATTGTTTCTTTGTTTATCTTAAATTGTAACAAATGTATCTAGATGCATGCCATATATTCTGGGCTCTCTTCCAAAAGCCAATTAAGTTTTAGAAACGTTGTATCTTTTTCTGGCCGTTCAGTGCAGGAGATCAAAGAGAAAGTTTCAGTAACAATCCGGGAATGCGAGGTGGCCTGTCAAAATCAGGACTGTCCCATGAAAAAGGGGACAGTTAGGAGTTATGGTGGTACTAGCCATACTTCTCCTAACTTTTCAGGTTTTGGCAAACTGACATGACCACACACGACTTTTCTGGTCACTGCCAGGGATTAGATTCTTTTCACTTTTGGGGGTTCTTTGGGCATTCCTGTTCACACATTTAGCCACTAGTATCTATGCACATTTTCTTCCTTGCTTCTTCTTCCTTTTCTTCCGTGCTTTTATTCAGCTGTAGTGTCATAAAAATGAAATATCCTTAATGGTGAATCAACACACCAAGCATAGCAACATGTTAATTATTTTTTCAGAAGTGAACAGAAAACACACATTTAACGAAACTGTAACAGGGGCACAAACACTTCCTGTAGCTTACTTGCATTACAAAAAAAAAAGTTTTGCTTTGTCTATTTTCATATTAAATGATTATTTTACAAGTTAAAATTGGCTTTAAAATGAAATTTTTAACAACTGTGCAAGGTAAGATTTCTGTACTGGTTGCCTAGCTAGCTTACTATATAACAGGATATTCTGAGCAGAACAACATAAAATTGTGTTGTCTCTGACAGCAAGTGAGTCATCGAACAGGACAGAGCCATCGGCTATGCCAGCATCTGCTGGTGAATTATTGTCAGAGGAGGTCATTGTGCCAAGAAATGTTGATACAATGTTTCCTTATTTGTGTAGCAATGCTGGGATTGCTCATGTCCATCTATCTGTAAGCAGTTTCTTTATATCTGAAGAAAAGGATTTATCACCAAATACTCTCATTGTGTAAAGAAAATATTTTTGAAAAGGCAGTGTGATTTCTAGAAGGAGCATTCTAGCAACAATTCAGAATAACATGTTTATGGGGCAGATTTTTCAAAAATCTAATGGTTTTTTTTCCACAATTCAAATTTTAGTTTGCACCCAAATTCACACATTAAAATCATTTTTTTGAAAACTTGAATGTTAATAAGAAAAAAAAAAACAGTTGAAATTTTTACTTTTGAGTTTTTGTAAAATCTAGATTAGATGTGTTTGTGACTGTATTCATTCGGTCTGACTGTGCCATTCTCAATTCATGCAGTCGAGCAAAAGCAAATTACATTCAGCTTAGAATTGAAATACAAGAAAGAAAAGTGTGTCCCATGTCATTGCACCATCCCATTATTTAGTCTGAGATCCCAACCATATAAGGTAAAACTTAACTTTTATTAAATCAACTAAATTAACACGAGAAGAAATAAGAATTAAAAGCAAGGTAAGGTAGGGTAGCTGTATCGACACAAGGTCATCAGCTAGTATACGATATATATGATCGAGAATGTGACGTGGGTTTATGCTACAGTAGCAACTGTTGCCCACCATCAATCTCAACTGCTGCCATGCTGGCGTGTCTCTGTGCGTGTGAGGGATGAATGGCGTTTGGAGTTAGGTAGGCACATAAGAAGCAAGCTCAATATGTACTCTTTAAACTCAAATGCTGTAATTGGCAGCTTCCAACTAAGAGTCCCCGTGTCAACTGCGGGGGTGCTTGCACCTCATCCCTTGTCTCATGGGAGCGGTAATTAGACAATTGGAGGGGGAAGCAAACTTCAGATACCGAGAGCCCTCGTATCCTCCCACACCACCCTTCCTTTGTGATCAGTCACCGGTTTAGGACGCGAGTAGCCGATCGGCAGAGTGCCTTTAAAGTGAATATCGGCGAATTTAAGGTGCCCTTCTCCAACCCTTCCGCCCTTCCTCCCTTCCACAGAGCCGCCCGTCCCAGCAAGTAATCGTCCCTGCCTAACAGTTTTATCTCTCTATCAATGGGAGGTGCTACCTATTACCTTTGCTGCAATTACATTCAGCTTAGGCTGAAGAAACTGGATGTGATTTCTAGCTGCAAGGATTTAATGTTCTGTTTAGAACATGCAATTGTGCATGAGTGTTCATAATTTCATACTTCCAAGAATTTTGGAAAGAAAACAAATGCATATATACAGTTGACACCCAATTTTAGTTATTTGTATGTAATAAAATGACCTGTTTTAATCAACTTTTCAATTGGTCTTCACTATTTATTTTTTAATTATTTTATTTTTCTTCCTGCTTTCAAATAGAGTTCACTGCCCCCATCTAAAAAACAAGAGCTCTGTAAGGCTACAAAATTATTGCTATTGCTACTATGTATTACTCCTCTTTATATTTAGACCCTCCCCTATTTATATTCCAGTCTTTCATTCATATCAATGCACAGTTGCTAGGGTAATTTGGACCATAGCAGCCAGATTGCTGAAATTGCTAACTGGAGAGCTGCTGAATAAAAAGCAAAATATCTCAAAAACAAAACATAATAAAAAATTAAAACCTATTGCAAAATTTCTCAGAATATAACTCTACATCATACTAAAAGCAGCTCAAAGGTGGACAACCCCTTGGAATAGTAACTCTAAGTGACAAGTTTCAAGGAGCTTACAGTTTTCCTATCCAGTGCTCTTGCTTTTGTGGGTTTTATCTTTTTTTAAATAATTGAAATAAAAGAGATTTGGGATGTGCCACATAAAATGGTGGGAAATGTGTGGCTTAAAAAAAAGATTTTTATATAAAAAAAAAATAAAATGAAAGCAATAACGACATGTTCCTATAAAAATCATAGGAATTTTGTCAGTATAGGTGCTGCACCCGGAATAGTTCCCCTCAAAGCCACCCCCAGCCCTGCGAACCTGCGTTAACTCGCAGGTTTCCATAGTTTTAAAGGTGGACATCGCCAAACGAGCGGATCTCTCCCCTATATGCCCACCTTGAGGTGGTAGATATTGGGCTGATCCGATTGTGGGCCCTAAGGCCCAACTATCGGATCATAACTAAGGGTAATGGGCGGTTGGAACCGCGAGACTGCATCAACGAACAGATGTGGCTGCGATCAGAAAGAATTTTTAGTCCTGCCCGATCAACATCTGCTCGACTTTTGGCCAGATATCGATAGGGGAAGCCCATCGGAGGGACCCATACACAGGCCAATAAGCTGTCGATGCGGTCTGTTGGTAGCTTTTATCGGCCCATGTATGGCCACCTTTAAAATAGTTCATAATACCAATTCCTAGAAGTGCAGCAAGTAAACCATTTGTGTAAACACTCGCAATTCAATTAGGCAGCAGTATAGCTTTTCATTATGGTAATTTTCAAAGGAATTAATTATACAGCTCCAAAAATTGGCCCTACTAGCATGTGTGCTGTGCTAAGGACCACTGGGGCACATCGTTGTGAATGATGTTTAATCTCTGTACATCTCTCTGTAAATGTGTCAACATTAATACTGTAGTCAAAACATTGCATGTGGCCTAGCCCTTTTGCACTATTTCACATTCCAATGTGTAATTACTAAAGAGCCGTTGTACGAGACATTTTCATTCACAAAATGACTTTTAAGAAAATATCTAGACCTAAAGTACGTTATTGTGGCAGAATTGCACTATATTTTAATCAAATCTCAAAATAATGAACATTTAGGCCGGCAGCTTTATTGCTTTCCTGCAATTACCATTTATTCTTTATGTAATAGATTCTGTATATCATCTGACATTTTCAATGCAATGTTCAAATCTGGCAGGTTGTGTGTACATGTGCCAGGATTGTCTTCACACTTTACAAAGTCTGAAAGATCGATGATGCCATATACCTGTATATGTATTGGCTTCCAAAAATATGTCCATTTTAAAATCTCAAAACTTTCCTCCCCATATGTCCCCCTTTGCATAACTAATACTATTAGAATGCTAAGTTATTAATTGGTTGAATTGCTCATTACATCATGCAATCACTCAGTATTATAATGTCAATGTGATGCGCCATAGTAACCCCACACCGTACCATCTCAACAGGCAAACATATTATGTGTTGTGCAAGTTAGGCTAGACTTCGTGAAGAGTCAATGCATTTTCCAGATGAACAAAGTGCATCATCAAATTACTTTTCGTGTAGAGTGTTCTACTGTAATAGCCATGGATTTAAACAAAATAAGATTCGATTTTTTTGTGAAAGATATTGTGATATTTCATAATCTTTTGGGTTAGTTTGGCCTTTCAGCATGTTTGCATGTAACCAAATATGTTGTAATATGCCAGAGGAAGCCCTATTATCACATAAAGCTTCCCTCTTTTCTGTAGAAGCAGTAGTATCTGTTAACAGATTTTAGTATAGAGCCTATGGTTAAGTGTTTGTAAAATACGAAATGCGTAAGGCTGCCTAAATAAACTTTTTGGATCTTACATGTCTGTTTGGAACACTGCTCTTTGAGTGCCTGCTCTACACCAACACGATTTGAATATGTTGTTTGCAAACATTAAGGGCATTATTTCTTAAAACTTACTAAAAAAATTGCACTGATTTTCTTCTGATAATCCGAATTATTAAAGTTTTTCAGGCGTCAACTCCAAAAAGTTGAGTTTCTGGAGCATCATTTTGAAAAAGTCCACGATTCGAACCAACACTCGATTTCGTATAGATTTTTTTGGAGAAAATGTATTGGTAATTAAAGGGGATTAGTGAGTTTGGTCAGATTTATTTTCAGCGTGCGTGAGACGTCAGAAACACATTTAAGCATTCGCTCTGACTGACATGGCTGGGAGCTCCCTTGCGGTATGAATTTCCTAGCACTGGTGGAGGGCAATTAAAAAAAAAACCTGCTGTTCCCATCAACAATAATGCGGGTTCTATTACCATGCACCTTTGGTTGTGAATAATATTTTTAGCCATCAGGTGCCCTTTAAATGCTTTAGCATTTAAATCTAAGTAGATAATGTCCACTGTCACCCCAGAGTCTAGGCTAGATCTATTGTTAGTATTATTTATTGTTAATATTATGATTTACAATGTATTCAAATATTAAATCCTATATTCCCCCCCCAAAAGCTTTCCTACCACCAATGTCAAACTAACAGGCTACAGTTTTTGGCTGGAGAACAGAACCCCTATTTGTATAAGGCACCAAATTAGCAATTTACCAAACTGTCGGCCCTATGGTCATGTACAATAAAGAGTCGCCTGTGTCAGATTTCCTACAATCAGCTACTTGAAATGAATGCTCGCATCAGGGTATAGCTGTATAATGGTAATTGCTGCTGAACTAGTTGGTAAAACATGGCTAAAATGCAGAATTATAAATTAGGCAACTTAAATGATGATGTTCTATGTTTAACTATAGACTTCAATATTATTGGCTCTTTATTTTCCCTTACACTTGAAATTCCTGTAAATATGCTGGTACTTTTGGTAAAACTTGTTCCTTTGCATTGGGGTCTGGGGAGTCCCCTGTACATGATTTGCAGGTTGCTTTCATTTCTAAAATCTGTATGTTATATTCTGCAGCTGTAGGAGCGGCAACAGGAAGAGTCTGGTGGTGGGTTCCCCGTCACCTACACTGTCCCGCCCTCTGTCTCCACTCTCGGTGCCTACAGGTAATGTACGACAATAAGCAACATTCTTGTGTATCAGTTTGCATTTGCCTTGCCCTGATAAATATAATTTGCTCAATTTTTTTTTAACAGACTTTAAAGGGAAGATGCTGGATTATTGTGTGTTTTAGGTGAGGGTGGTAGTTTTAGGACAATAATCACATAGAAAAAAATTAATTGCCCTATGCTTAAATACCATTCTGTAGAATTACTGTTGAATTGCACTTGCATTTTTAAGTTCTCCCATAGTATCAAAATATGTTCTTATGCTACTAAGACTAGGATTGTCTGTCATAATCGACCCCTCAGATGACAAAAATGCTCTGACTATTGTGTAGTATGAGCAAAATCGACCAACCTGCCTGATGAAATTTCAATATATATGGCCAGCTTTAGCTTTTGTCCAACTTTAGCATCCTATAATTAAATTTAAGGGTCCTTATGACTTTGCCTTTTTTTTATTTAACAGGAAGCAGTCCTTTGGAAAGCCCAAGAAATTTTTCCACAAGTGCATCTGTTAACTTCCCTTTTGCCCGCAGGTAAGGTTTAAAAGTACTCAAATCACACTATTTTAACTTATATTGTTAATTTGGTTAGTTGCTATGATTTTTTTAACCTTCCGTGTTCTTCCCCCCCTCTCTTTCACCTACATTGTTTCCTTTTATTCTTTCTTGCATTTATGTAAATTAAGGCAAAAGCACTTTGGCATAGGGAACCCTGCTGGCTGCTGTAATGCTCTTGGAATGAAATGTGGAAGTGATTATGTTCTTAATCTAAATGTTCTTTCTGTGGCAAGTGCAGGTGTTCAAAGGGTGTCTCTGTACACATATAGCTTCTGAATCTAAGAACCATGATATTCTAGGCTGGCAACTCTACCACTGCCTAAAGGAAGTAATCTTTATTACTGCGTTTTTGAGTGATGCTCAGTGTTTTGGCAGTTTGCAATGCTTGCCACATTCTCCTCTTATGTCCATTTCATTTTGGTTATTTAAAAGTTCCCTCTTTTATTATTGTGCAGTTAATCCCATCCACCTTCCTGTTACTTGCTGTGCTTTTACATTTTACATGATATTAGCAGAGGCATGGCTATATACAACACAACACATTCTCTTTCATTTTATTTGCAGTGGCAATTCTCCTCAATGACTAAGTGCAGTTCTTTAGGGTTGCCAACTTGAAAGAGGTGATTCTTTGTAATAATGTATAAATATATATAGTTACTTCTGTCACACTCTGTATCTCTTCTACCTCTTGTTCCTTCTGACTTTCATCTTATCATCCTTTTCTTTTGCTTCTGAAACTACCTGCAGTCATGGCCCTCGTGCAGACAGGTAAGCAGATCTAAGAATCAAAGGAATTCTGAAATTCCTCCACAATTTATGTTTTGCCAGAATTAGCATCAGATGTATAAAGTTGGCCATAGAGGTATCAATTACAATTGGTTGCAGAAAAGATCATTCATTTTCAATACAGACATTTAGAGCTGAATTGTCAGATATACAGATAGAAACAATAGAATTCTACTTGCATCTGACGATTCAGCAATATACGCTGGCTGATGTTCGGTGGAAGTGCCCATTCAAAAATTCTTCAGCTTGCCTGGTCCACAAGCCAACCAATTTCCAATCTTTTCTGCTGATAATAATCGGCTCGTCTCACACCATACACACGCACTAAATATTGTATGAAACGTTGTTTTGTACAATATTATCTGTGTGTCTATGGGCACCTTTAGTAATAACATAGTAACACTTAAATATTGGCAGTCAACCTTTTGTTGAGCCATTTATATTTCCTTACAGTCAAAAATGTGTTCAAATAATCCAACAAAAAATTGCTTGAAGGAAAGGCTAATCCAATGGGGGTTCCAATATGATAGGCACCCCCAGTAAATTAAATTGCTTGTTTTTCTCCAGTGCATTTTTTTTTTTTTTTTTTACAAAGGTGGACACTGGCTAAGCAATCTTTCTGTAGAAGCGCCACACCAGCATATTGTATTTCCTAGGGTTCGTTGTTCGATAGATCCCTGGGAAATGGTTCATGCCCAGTATGCTAATACTATAGATATTGAAGTGTTGAATTCCATCTGACCAGTGTATAGTATACAATTGTTTTGAATCCTGTCTGACCAGTATATTAAAGGAAAACTATACCCCCCAAACAATGTAGGTCTCTATTAAAAGATACTGAGTAAAACAGCTCATGTGTAAAACCCTGCTTCATGTAAATGAACCATTATCATAATAATATACTTTTTTAGTAGTATGTGCCATTGGGTAATCATAAATAGAAAATTGCCATTTTAAAAAATAAGGGCCGCCCCCAGAGATCGTAAGATTCACTGTGCACACATACAAACCACATGTAAGGTCACATGAGCCAATTAACAGACAGAGTTCTGCCTTTTGCTTCCTCACTTCTTCCTGTTACAGTTAGTGTTGTAGTATTTCTGGTCAGGTGATCTCTGAGGCAGCACAGATAGAGTCACAAAATGGTGGTTCAAGGCAAGAGATGTAAAAGGGCAATATTTATGTAAATATATATTCCAGTTTGGTAAGATTCTTTAATATGTCATTCAATTTGATATAAACTATCTGTTGCTTAAGTATTCATTTTGGGGGTATAGTTTTCCTTTAACAAATCTTGTGTTGTTTTGAGTCAATAGCAAACATTTGTTTAACCTCCCTCTCTTTAGAGCTGATGGCCGTAGATGGTCCGTTGCTTCCCTTCCATCTTCTGGATATGGAACGAACACTCCAAGTTCCACTCTATCGGTAACACATTGCCCCATCTTTAGTGTTTAGTATTTGTTATTGGAAATCCACCTATCACAATAAGGCATTGTCTTCTATTTGTAAAATATGAGCTGTTATCTTGTTTTATTCACAAAGATGCCTTTTCTAAATATTTTGATATAGATCCTGTTGTGTATTTCTGGTCTGTTATAAGGCATTCACAATTGTCTGTTACTTAATTGAAACAATTGTTTTGTATATCATGGGGTGGGGCCACTGAATGCAGGATTGTAAAATTGAGTTTTTACTGAGCATTAATACAGGTAATTCTGTCTACTTTTGAATTGCAAAATGCTCTGATTTGCGTGCTGACTGCTATATATCGGGTTGCATTAATCACAACATAAATGTAATAGTACCGGTAATACATACCACAGTAAGATTTGTCAGCTAGCTCTACCATTAATGATAAATATACCCTAAAAAATATACCCTGAGATTTGCTAATTCTTTTTTTTCTTTTTTTTTTCTTTTTTTTGCAGTCTTCCTCTTCTTCCCAGGAAAGGCTGCACCAGCTTCCATTTCAGCCCACTGCAGATGAGCTTCATTTCCTTTCCAAGCACTTCCGAAGTACAGAGAGTGTCACAGATGAGGATGGAAGGCGTTCTCCATGCATGCGCGCCCGCTCACGTAGCCTCAGGTATGAGAGAGGGTGTCAATCGATTTTCTGCCTGTTTTTTGCAGTCTTACATTTTCTCGGTTTCCCATAATGTATTTAATTTTTTCTTAAATGTCTTAGAGACGGGGAATACCAGAGGAACAGTTGTGTTTCTTATACTTCCACTGATCTTTTGAGTCAACAGCAATTTAATATTAAGCTCCACAGTGCATTAATTTGATGCCACCACTTTTCATAGACTTATCCTAAAACACAAAGGGTTGACTGCAAACACATTTCAGCAGCCTATTATGATTGTGTAAGTTTACTGCAGTTGCTGCAAACTGAGATGGATAAGGAACTAAGTTTCCCACCAAAGATGCTAGTTTATACTTTTCCAGAAACTCTGGCCCTAATATAATCCTTAATGGGGAAATGTAATATGCAGAGAGACTGGCAAATTGCTAACGTGGTGCCTCTATTCAAAAAAGGATCCCGTTCTCAGCCTCAAAACTATAGGCCAGTTAATCTGACGTCAGTGGTAGGAAAGCTTTTTGAAGGGTTAATAAAGGATAAGATACTGGACTTCATAGCAAACCATAATACTATGAGTTTGTGCCAGCATGGTTTTATGCGTAATAGATCTTGCCAGACTAACTTAATTTATTTTTATGAGAGGTAAGTAGAGACCTCGATTCGGGGATGGCAGTGGATGTGATTTACTTAGACTTTGCTAAAGCATTTGATACAGTTCCACACAAAAGGTTACTGGTTAAATTAAGGAATGTTGGCCTGGAACATAGTATTTGTACCTGGACAGAGAACTGGCTAAAAGATAGACTACAAAGAGTGGGGGTAAATGGAACTTTTTCAACCAGTGTTGTTAGTGGAGTACTGCAGGGCTCTGTACTAGGTCCCTTGCTTTTCAACTTGTTTATTAATGACCTGGAGGTGGGCATTGAAAGTACTGTTTCTATTTTAAATAGTAAATTGTGCAGAACTATAGGTTCCATGCAGGATGCTGCCACTTTGCAGAGTGATTTGTCTACGTTGGAAAACTGGGCAGCAAACTGAAAAATGAGGTTCAATGTTGATAAATGCAAGGTTATGCACTTGGGCAAAAATAATATAAATAAATGCGAGTTATACACTAAATGGCAGTGTGTTGGGAGTTTCCTTAAATGATCTAGGGGTTTTTGTAGATAAGTTGTCTAATTCTGGGGAGTGTCATTCTGTGGCTACTAAAGCAAATAAAGTTCTGTCTTGCATAAAAAAGGGCATTAACTCAAGGGATGAAAACATAATTATGCCTCTTTATAGGTCCCTGGTAAGGCCTCATCTGGCGTATGCAGTGCAGTTTTGGACTCCATTCCTTTAGAGGGATATAAATGAGCTGGAGAGAGTGCTGAGATGTGCAACTAAACTGTTTAGAGGGATGGACGACTTAAATTATGAGGGTAGACTGTCAAGGTTGGGGTTGTTTTCTCTGGAAAAAAGGCGCTTGCGAGGGGACATGATTACACTTTACAAGTACATTAGAGGACATTTGTAAGGGCCCGAAGGCGCAGCAGTAGAAGTTGCGGACCAAAGAGGAGACAAACACCGGGTTCGAAGTACAAAAGGTTTATCCAAAAGAGTCGTCAGGGTACAGGCAATAGGTCAGTTCAGGCGGCAAACAACAGAGTCAAGAAAGCAGGCAAGGATCGGTACACAGAATATCAGAAATCAGAATCACACCCAGGAACACAAGTCAATGGAACCTATAATTGGGCAAAGAAGAAAAGGGGAATGGGGTTTAAATAGTCCAAGGCTTGGCGCCAAAAGTTGACGCGCTGGCGTCAGACGCCAGCGTCCCCACGCTGACGTCCTGACGCCGGTGCCCGATTCTGACGCCGGCGTCCGTTCCGTCGCCGGCGACCAATCCCAGGTCGAGAAGACGCTGATGTCACAGGATAGCGCCCAGCAGGAGCCATGCGGTGGGGCAGGAGGTCGCCATCTTGGACGCCATCTTGGGTAAGAATAGTAGTTTCCATTACAGTACCCCCTTCCCTAGGGGGGGCCTCAGGACCACCGGGACCAGGACGAGAAGGAAACTGTTTGTGGAACCTGCGGACGAGGATGGGGGCGTGAACATCAGACTTCTTTACCCAGGAGCATTCCTCAGGACCGAAACCCTTCCATTCAATGAGATATTGGAGAGCACCCCTGGAAAGGCGAGAGTCTAAGATTCGGTTAACTTCGAACTCCACGGAATCACTGACGACAACAGGAGCTGTGGAAGAAGAAGAAGGGGAGGAGACTGCAGGTTTAAGAAGAGACACATGAAACACATCAGGGATCCTCATTTCGGGTGGGAGAAGAAGACGGACAGCCACAGGATTGATGACCTCAATGATGGGAAAGGGACCGATGAACTTGGGACCAAGTTTAGGAGAGGGAATCTTAAGACGAATATTTCGAGTGGATAACCAAACCTTATCACCAAGAGAGTAATTTGGCGAAGCAATCCTCTTTTTGTCGGCAAATTTCTTTTGGGAAGAAGAACTTTTTCCCAAATTAGCGGCCGTGGCATGCCAGATGGCCATCATATGGGCTGCTTGATCATTGGCGGCAGGCACGTTGGTAAGCAGGAGGTCCTGAGGAAAAGCCAAAGGGTTTAAACCATAAACACAGAAGAATGGAGATTTCTGGGACGAAGAATGAAGGGAATTGTTGTGGGCCGTCCGACCAATCATCCTGACACAAGGACACGTGACAACGCAGAAATTGTTCTAACGCTTGATTGACACGTTCAGCGGCTCCGTTGGACTGAGGATGGTAGGCGGAAGAAAATTGTAAAGAAATATTCAAAGCTTTGCACAGAGACCTCCAAAACTTAGACACAAATTGAGGTCCACGATCGGACACGATTTCAGCAGGAAAGCCATGAAGACGGAAAATATGTTTAATGAAGAGTTCAGAAAGTTCCGGGGCAGATGGCAGTTTGCGGAGAGGAGTGAAATGAGCCATCTTACTAAGATCGGTCGATCACCACCCAGATGACAGTGTGGCCGGAAGAACTTGGAAGATCGACAATAAAGTCCATGGAAAGATGAGTAAAACCCTTTGGGGGAGAATGTCCGGACTTAGAAACGGCACAGGTGGAACAAGAAGAAACAAAGTCTTTAACATCCTTTCTTAAAGATGGCCACCAAAGCAGACGAGACAAAAGTTCAGTGGTTTTTTTAATCCCAGGATGACCGGCCTGTTTAGAATTGTGGGACTGAGACAAAATGGCAGGACGAAATTCAGGAGGAACAAAAGCTAGACCCAGGGGAGTCTCTTCAGGAGCAGAGGCTTGAGCGGAAAGTAGTTGAGGAGCGCAGGCAGGAAACAAGGCTGCGATGATCTTGGAAGACGGGACAACCGGTTCAGGGTCTTCGGAGCCAGAATCCTCAGGAATAAAGCTTCTGGATAGTGCATCGGCCTTCCTGTTTCTGGACCCAGGACGAAAAGTAATGACAAAATTAAAACGAGAAAAGAAAAGTGCCCACCTGGCTTGCCGGGGATTGAGGCGTTTGAGGGACTGAATAAATTCGAGGTTCTTGTGATCAGTGAAGATTGTTACCGGAACAGCGGAACCCTCTAATAAGTGTCTCCATTCTTCTAAGGCCAACTTAACCGCAAGCAGCTCCCGGTTGCCAACGTCGTAGTTTTGTTCTGGGGAAGAAAATTTCTTGGAAAGAAAAGCACATGGATGAAGTTTACCATCAGAAGAAGACCTTTGAGATAACACGGCTCCAGCACCGATGTCCGAGGCGTCGACTTCGATGAAGAATGGTTGGAGAGGCTCGGGGTGTCTAAGAATTGGAGCGGAGGAAAACGCTTCCTTGAGAGACTTGAAGGCTTCCAAAGCTTGAGGGGGCCAGTGTTGAGGTTTGTTTCCACCACGGATCAAGGCAAGAATTAGAGAAAGTCTGGAAGAAAAGTTTTTAATGAATTGTCTGTAGTAATTTGCGAAGCCAACAAACCTTTGAACAGCTTTGACGCTGGTAGGAAGAGGCCAGTCCAGGATTGCGGAGACTTTGGCCGGATCCATCTTGAAGCCAAGAGAAGAAATAATGTAACCCAGAAAAGGAATAGAAGAGACTTCAAAGATGCACTTTTCCAACTTAGCGTAAAGATGATTTTTCCTCAGTCTGGATAGAAGTTCACGTACTTGGTTGCGATGCTCTTGGAGGTCCTTAGAAAAAATAAGAATATCATCCAAATAGACAACCACACACTGCCCCAATAAATCACGAAAAATGTCATTAACGAATTCCTGGAAGACCGCAGGGGCGTTACAGAGGCCAAAAGGCATGACCAGATACTCATAATGACCATCACGAGTATTGAAGGCGGTCTTCCACTCATCCCCCTCACGAATCCGAATGAGGTTGTAGGCCCCACGAAGATCCAACTTAGTAAACAGGCTGGCACCCCTGAGTTGATCGAACAGTTCAGAAATGAGAGGAAGAGGGTACCTGTTTTTAATGGTGATTTTATTAAGTCCTCTGTAGTCAATGCAGGGCCGCAAGCTACCATCCTTTTTTTCGACAAAGAAGAACCCCGCTCCTGCAGGGGAGATGGAAGGACGAATAAATCCTCTCTGAAGATTCTCCTGAATATAGGACTTCATAGCAGAAGTCTCCGAGGGGGAAAGTGGATAGGTGCGGCCACGAGGAGGCATGGAACCGGATAAAAGTTCAATAGGGCAGTCGTATGAACGATGAGGTGGAAGATTCTCGGCAGAACTTTTATTGAAGACATCGGTAAATGCTTGATAGGCAGATGGGAGAGAAGGTTTTGAAGACACAGAAGAAATTTTAACGACAGGAACAGCGGGTAAACAGTTCTGTAAACAAAATGGGCTCCACCTGGAAACTTGTGTAGAGGCCCAATCAATGACAGGATTATGGAGGCACAACCAAGGTAGACCTAAAACAACTGGAGTGGAGGGGCAATCGATAAGAAAAAAGGACAGTCTTTCCAAATGCATGGTGCCCACCTTGAAAGAGAGTTCTTGGGTAGTTTGCGAGATGACAGCGGAAGACAAGGGACGATCATCTATCGCCAGGACTCGAAGCGGACTTGCCAAAGACTGGAGAGGAATGGAATGTTTAACAGCGAATACTCGGTCCATGAAATTTCCAGCTGTGCCCGAATCAAGGAAGGCCTGAGAAGAAATCTTTTTGGAACCGAACTGGATCTGCACTGGGAGGAGGAAACGTTGAGCAGAAGAATGGGAAGAATGACAAATTCCACCCAGGTAAGTCTCCCCAAACTTACCTAGGTTTTGGCGTTTCCCGGCTTCACTGGGCATTCATGAGCAAAGTGAGCTTTGCCCCCGCAGTAGAGACATAACCCCGCCGCCCTTCTCCGATTCTTCTCCTGTTCGGAAAGACGAGCCCGTCCGATCTGCATCGGTTCCTCTGCTGGTAGAGAAGAGGAAGAAGCAGAAGCCGCAGGAGGTAGAGAGGGCGAGATGTGAGCAGGATCATAGAGCAAGGGTCTCTGGAAACGGGGGGCCAGGATAGGCTGGAAACGTGAATTCCTCTTAGAGCGTTCGCGATCAAGTTCGATCTGGAATTCCCTCTGGCGGGTATCCACTTTCACGGCCAAGGCGACCAGGTCCTCCCATCTGGAGGGAATTTCTCGGGACACCAGGTCGTTCTTAATCCGCATAGCTAACCCATTGTAGAAGGCTGCATGGTAACCGTCGTTGTTCCAAGAAGTCTCCGCCACCAGGGTGCGAAATTCAATTGCATACTCTGAGACCGAGCGGACGCCTTGTTGAAGCTGAAAAAGCCTGGCGGAGGATGAAGTGCCATGGCCTGGAGCATCAAACACCGTACGGAGTTCTTGAACGAATACCCTGGCGTTATCAATCAGAGGATCCTCCTTTTCCCAAAAGGGTGATGCCCACTCCAAAGCCTTCCCCTGCAGACGGGTGATTATATAACCCACTTTGGCACGTTCAGAAACGAACTGACCTGGCATCAGGGCGAACTGAATCTCGCACTGGTTGATGAAGCCCCTGCACGCTTCTGGATCACCGCTAAAAAGAGGTGGAGCAGGGAGACGAGGTTCAGAAACCTGGAGTGGGATAGGAATGGCCGGAGCAGGCACAATCGCAGGAGCCGCGGGTGACCGAGCTGTCAGCTTCTCCAAAATTGCCTCCAGAGCCTGGCCGAAATGGGATTGCTGAGCTTCATAGGTTTTCATCCGCCAGCCAATCCACGAATGGCCCCTCCTACATCGAGAGGTGCTTGGGCCTCCTCCGAAGGGTCCATGGCCCAATTATACTGTAAAAGACCAAAGAGGAGACAAACACCGGGTTCGAAGTACAAAAGGTTTATCCAAAAGAGTCGTCAGGGTACAGGCAATAGGTCAGTTCAGGCGGCAAACAACAGAGTCAAGAAAGCAGGCAAGGATCGGTACACAGAATATCAGAAATCAGAATCACACCCAGGAACACAAGTCAATGGAACCTATAATTGGGCAAAGAAGAAAAGGGGAATGGGGTTTAAATAGTCCAAGGCTTGTTGCCAAAAGTTGACGCGCTGGCGTCCCCACGCTGACGCCGGCGCCCGATTCTGACGCCGGCGTCCGTTCCGTCGCCGGCGACCAATCCCAGGTCGAGAAGACGCTGATGTCACAGGATAGCGCCCAGCAGGAGCCATGGGGTGGGGCAGGAGGTCGCCATCTTGGACGCCATCTTGGGTAAGAATAGTAGTTTCCATTACAACATTATAGACAAATAGCAGGGGACCTTTTTACCCATAAAGTGGATCACCGTACCAGAGGCCACCCCTTTAGACTAGAAAAAAAGAACTTTCATTTGAAGCAACATAGTGGGACAATGAGGTTTTGTAATGCACTGCCGGATGATGATGTGATGGCTGATTCAGTTAATGCCTTTAAGAATGGCTTGGATGATTTTTTGCAGAGACATTATCAAAGGCTATTGTGATACTAAACTCTATAGTTAGTATAGGTATGGGTATATAGAATTTATGTGAAAGTAGGGAGGGGTGTGTATATGGATGCTGGGTTTTCATTTGGATGGGTTGAACTTGATGGACTTTGTCTTTTTTCAACCCAATTTAACTATGTAACTGTTTCATTAGCGACCAAGATTTGCATTGTTTGTATCCTTTATGACCAATTTGAGACCTCAACAATTTCCTCACAAACTTTGTGAACAAATGGCTTTTGCTAACGTGCAGTGTATATAATAAAATTTTGCACTTGCAAAGGCTTTTTTTGAGTCAAAATGTTTAACAAAACGCCAGAGCCAGTGTTAACGCTAAACTTTGCTTAACGACAATGAGCAATTTAATATTTGGCAGCAAATTATTTTACATTGCGAGCATCGCTAAACATTCGCCATTTTCAACAATGCTTGCGATTTTAATTGCATTCCACCTTAAATGTTTTAATCTTAAATATATTAAATATACTGTACATGTGAGTTTAGTTGTATACTCTATAATGGGCTGCAATAAACATCCACCATCTTACCTCTGATTGCGGCTTACGCAATGTATGATGATGCTGTGTGTTAGGCAGATATATATATATATATATATATATATATATATATATATATATATGTATATGTATGTATGTGTGTGTGTGTGTGTGTGTGTATATATATATATATATATATATATATATATATATATATATATATATATATATATATATATATATATATATATATATATAGACATATACATACATACATACATACGGCAGGACTGTACATGCATTAGGTGATCCAACCCATATATCTAGCGTTGCATCGGAAACGAACTGCAAATGTTCCATGGGCTTGTTGATTGCTATGTGGAGTCACTGGTTAGGTGCCATTAGCAATAGTGATAGCCATATGTCTACTATTATTTTGTGCTGATTTCTGCAAGTTGCAGGAAAAGGTATATTTTGAAAAATTATTAGTTGGTTCAGTTTGAGGGTCATGGAAGCAAAAAAAAACCTGTGAGTGGGGTGCCTACAAATGCATGGAAAAAAATTTGCATCCATGGCAAATCCTTTTTTCATTCATCTACTATAGTAGAGTATACGAGTGCTGAAATATAGCTTTGTTTATAAATTGGTAGTTATATATAGTTAACGCAAATGCAGCTGTGCTAAAGACCTAACACAAATATGTGTATGAACCATGACCAGATGCTAGAGATTAGAAGCAACACGTATAAATCAATAATCAAACTTTACTTTGTTGGTTGGGGAAGAACAATGGCTATGGGGAAAAAGTTACCCAGTCTCATCCTACCTGCTGTATTCTTCAGTATAGACACTGTTCAAGCTTTCTTGTGTGTGTGAAAAGGCCTCTGGTTTACTAGTTCAGCCACCCCAGCAAAGCGCAACACGTCAGGTTGCAGGAGAGCAGAGATGCATGTATATTTGTCAAATTAATAGGATTTCTTTATGGCGTGGCAATTTTTCTCGACTACAGAATTACAGCCTTGGCAACTCCCCTAAAAGCAGCATTCTCAATAAAAGTTTTACCTTATTCTAGTTCTTTTAACATTAGCATTTATGTTTTATCTTTCAGCCCTGGTCGTGCATCATCAAACTTTGACAATGAGATTATTATGATGAACCATGTTTACAAAGAAAGATTCCCAAAAGTAAGCTCAAATTTACCTATAAGGCCTTTGGCAGGCAGGGGTGTATTATCCATCTGCTTTTTTTAAGCCAGCAAAAAAGGCGGGCGCTACTAGTGACAGACGAGTAAATTACTCGATTGGCGGGCGCTTCTCTGCTTGCAGATAATACACCAATGTGCCGTTGGGCTTTAATCTAAATATCTTGGTAATAAATAGCATATTGGGTAAAATGACACTCAAATTGTATATCTGGACTTTTGCTTTCTGCTTCAACCTTTAAAGGCTACAGCACAGATGGAAGAACGGTTGCAAGACATCATCACATATTTCTGCCCTAGCCAAACACTACCACTGGCTGATGGTGTTTTAGGCTTCATTCACCACCAGATTATCGAACTGGCTCGGGATTGTCTGGACAAATCTACGGGAGCACTGATCACCTCTCGTTATTTTCTGGAACTGCAAGAGAAGCTAGAGAAAATGCTGCAAGATGTGAGATATTAAAAAATATATATAATATTCAATTAATAATAAATAGATTTAATATGAATGGGAGCAGTTGTAAAAGGTCTTTCTAAATGAAAGAAGACTATATAGATAACGTTTACATACATAAGATAAACACAGATATCCTCAATGTTGTTAAGTAGGACTGTACACTCCGCTGCAGGTAAACTTATGAAAACACCAGCAATCAGGAAATTTTGTTGCTTGCAAACATAGCCTTCAGAAGACAGTCTTCAGATATTCGAGTGCACCATAGATTAATCAATATAATCTATATGATTGCCATTGCCCTAAGAAAGTACCAGTGCTATGTTTAATTTTTTGGTCTTCATTGGTCACTGAATTAAAAAAAGCCTTGTTTATTTATTCGTTATGAAGTTATGTTGTAATGCAAAGTGAACTTATACAGTAGAACTCTTATTTTACATTTTTCAGGGGACCAGAAAAATTGGTGTAAAATCAGGGATTGTATAGGGTATTATATTATATTCTATATTGGTGGGACCACAAAAAAGTGTAAAATGAGGGAAACTTATAATAAGGGGATGTAAAATTGAGGTTTCACTGTATAGAGAAGTGCAATGGGGCAAAAAGGATTATTGCATGGAAAAATGAGACATGAAAGCACTTAGAATTTAAGGAGGGACACAAACATTTAACATATTGTTAATGGTAAATTTAAAGTCATAATTATCTTCTAGTGTTGTCATCACTTTTTTCATTTCTGAAATGTTTTACTCTTTTCATATGTTAGGCACACAATCGTTCAGAGAGTGAAGAAGTTATGTTTGTTAACCATCTGGCAAGGAAGTTACTGATGGTCATAGCTCGCCCAGCAAGGCTACTGGAATGTTTGGTAAGTGCAAGTCTGTATGCATTAATCCAGCAGTTGTTGACCTATACTGCTGATGGATTAAAAATGATTATTCTTGGTTAAGAGGGAAACAATGCTGGCAAAAACACTGAAACACTTCTACAGTGTATTTAAAACTTCCCTGCAAATGATTTGCCAGTTACAGCTCTGTATTTTCTTAAGAATTGTTATATAACTGTATATGCATTTTACAGTGCAAGAGACATAGGTTAAAAACATTCTCATATTTTTAAATTTCAGCTTCTGCAAATTAGCCATCGGAATAACCAAAAAATATTGTAAATGCTGTAAATATCGCGTTTTTTTACAGTTACGTTGTAACATCAGAGATTTAATTCCTTTCCACTAATGATTCACCATGAAACACTGTTATTGTTTTGCTGTCTGTCCTGCTAAATGAAGTGTATTGTTTCTGTTGTTAGGAGTTTGATCCAGAACAGTTTTATCATCTTCTGGAAGCTGCAGAAGGTCAGGCCAAGGTTGGCCAGGGAATAAAGACTGACATCCCTCGTTATATAATCAGCCAACTTGGTCTCACAAAGGATCCATTAGAGGGTAAGGCATAGGTAAAGCTGTAACTAACATGTATGCAGAAGGACATGTGTCATGATATAGATGTCATACCTTTTTAGCCAGCCAAAAAATGCTGGCTTACTTTGCTAAAATGAAACAAAACATACATGACTAGGTGACACCGCTTATAAATGATATATAAATATATATATAGATATAGATATATATATATAGATATATAGATATATATAGATATATATAAATATATAATATAAACATGTGTGTTAAACTTGTGTCTACTTTTCTCTGGGCTATTGACATATGTGCAGTATGAATGGTTCTGTGCATGTGCCATTTGCCTAGTTCATCATAGACCAGAGATAAAGTCCTGTATTCATGCAGCCTATACAGCCTTATCCTTAGGGGCACATTTATAAAAAAAATAGTGCCATCATGCCAAAATAAAGTGCTTAATCTAGTACTAAGTACTAATCTTGATCATAATTTTTCCAAATACATTTCTGTTAACTCATGAATGGGTTCATCACCATTACATAGTCACTTTTTTTTTTTTATTCCTCAGAGATAGTTCAGCTGGATCATTATGATACAGAATCCTCCCTGCAATTACACCAAGAGGATTATCAAGATGTGAGTAGCCCTGTTCTTTCCCAGTAGACTTCTTCTGAGCCAAGACACACATTGTGTTTTGGCTGCTGGCGCACATTTCCAGTCATTGACGTGACTAAACTATACTTAGCCCTCGAACAAATTATTCTTGTGCCATGCCCCTTCAAGCCTATTGCTTGGAACAGATGATCTGCATACATACTGTTTACAATTAATTATATTATAATGCATTTAATGTAATACATTATAATTTAATCATTCGTGAATATGTGCTGTTATCGGGTTGCAATAGATGAGTAGTAGACAATAAATGGGCACCAGAGATCATGGCCGGTAATACCATGGCAGGAAGAGTAGTTGGCTGCTCACTGCGTAATAAATTGTTCTGTGAGCTTGCAGTGCAGACTTCTAGCAAATTTTGGCTCACAGTGATATTATGGTCAGATGAATTTGGAGTCTGCATTTCCTTTGTGTGTCTTGCTATATTTTGGGAGCATTCTTATATTTAAGCAATTTCATCTGTTAAATGATTTTGCATGGTAAGAACAGTATAGATATTTATTTTGTATGTGGAGACACTAGAACACTTGCTCATTTAGTTTGTGGTTCCTTTGGTATAGGGAATGTGGTATTGATCAGAAATTCCATTAATAAACGTACAACATTCTAAACAAGCACAATCACCATGTTTATGGCAAGACTTGGGTAAAGCTCTGGTGTTTAGAGAGGAACGTTCCTTTTCCATGAACTAACATGTTATGCTTAGTATTCTGCTTGCCTCCTGGTTGCACGCATGCATGAGAAGGGAAGGAAAATTAGTATCCTGGGGTTACCTTTAGGGCACATTGTGTTGACTACATTTCTATTCTTAGTAACTTATTATGGCAGATTTAAAGTATGCAACGAGCAGTCCTCAGATACAAGTAGAAATGTATTAAAGTACAAAAAGTGGTAGCTTTTTAAATAAATTAATTACTACTTCAGTTTTTATACACCTATTTCGAGGACTGCTCATTGAACGCCTACTCTCACATGTACAGTTGTCTCCATAGTGAAGGTTCAGGGCGGTACACTTGAACCATCCCTGAAGTGTGTGAGTTTTGGACTATTTTTTCTATTTTTTAAGATTTAAAATACTGATCTGCTTTGTGGCCAGGGACACCACTATTGCTGCACAGGTACACTGGCAAGGGATACATCATTGAACCCCATTCTGCTTAACATTGTTGGAAAGACAACAGTCGGTTTATATTTTATTAACTCGGGTGTCATCTCTGAAAGAACAATAATAAGATATGTTTTATGAAATTAATTTATGTGAAATGTTCTTTTTAAATTTTAGCCGTATATTCCAAGTACTCCTTCACGAAAAAAACCTTGTGAGAGCGACTTTGAAACCATTAAACTGATTAGCAATGGAGCTTATGGGTAAGTTGTATTCAAGTGCATATTCATTTCAAATTCTTCCTTCAGCCCCATTATGTAGACTAATTATGTTTAGTTCTTATCAACACTAGCTTTTTCAGCACTTACAATAATAAACACAGATTGATACTGCTAGGCTTATATGAGTGTCTAATAAAACATAACAGAAAGAAAGAAACTCTTCACAAATATGACTTTTTAAACTTGTCTCTAGATTTTTGGTTAGATGTATTGGCACAAGATAATCGATACAAGAAGCTTTTTATCTGTACATTTGCATTTATCCATATAAGTGGGATCAGACATGGCTTGCCTTTATTTTAGTAACTTGTATAATTATATGCTAAGATGCAGTTCAATAATTAATTGGATTGAAGTTTTGATTCAACATTATACCCTTTCATTTCAACCCCCATAGTGCTGTGTATCTAGTCCGGCACAAGGAGATGCGACAACGTTTTGCCATGAAGAAGATAAACAAGCAGAATCTCATACTGCGCAATCAAATTCATCAAGTGTTTGTGGAGAGAGACATCCTAACCTTTGCAGAGAATCCTTTTGTAGTCAGCATGTTCTGTTCATTTGAGACACGGCGACACCTCTGTATTGTGATGGAGTATGTAGAAGGTAGGAACATTTTGTTGCATGCCTTTTTGGTTTTGTCACCCTGGACTATGTTTGGTAGAAATTTACATTCCCCTGCTCTAAAATACTAATTCTGTATAAACGACACAATTAAAATTTTCTTTATTTTAACCATGTTGTATTTCTATGCCAAAATCCACCCATGTGCACTCTAATGGGCTGGGCACTATGCCTGTCAATACTACTGCGACATGGGCTTAATAGGTGCACATAGGTGAAGAAAATACTGTGTGTCCCATTACACAAAGTACAGAAATAATCACGTTGCATCCCTTTATCCTAGTGTTCTTTCATGAGTAATAGTGCAGTCAACTGATGACACTTGTTTAATAGTTTTAATAATATCTAAAGCAGGGGGTCCCCAACCTTTTTAATCTGTGAGCCACATTCAAATGTAAAAAGAATTGGGGAGCAACATAAGCATGACAAAACTCCCTAGGGGTGCCAAATAAGGGCTGTGATTGGGTATTTGGTAGACCCTATGTGGACTGGCAGCTTCAGACGGCTCTGTTTGGCAGTGCACCTAGCTTTTATTTAGCCAAAACTTGCCTCCAAGCCACAAATTAAAAAATAAGCATTTGCTTTGAGGCCACTATATGTACATAGACCATGGGCAACAACACTTTATGAAAGGAACTTTAGACTAAGATGAGCAGTGTTTTTGACAGTCAGACTTCTTAGGATTAGATAGAGCTTTTAAAGCTCTTAAAGGAGTTGTTCACCTTCAAACAACTAGTTGTTTTCAGATAGATCACCAGAAATAGCAACTTTTTCCAATGACTTTCTATGTGTGACCGTCTTTCTAATATAGTAGTGAAAAGTGTAATTTTTCACCTTCCGAAGCAGCCCTGGGAGGTAGGGGTCGCCAACCCTGTAATCTGTTCTAAATGGATACATTTAGTTGACACTTTTTTTATCTTTGTCCCTGCTGAGCAGAATCTCTGGGTTTCATTACAGGCAGCTGATATAATTGATACAATAGTTGCTAATACTCCAGAGATGCTGCTGAGAAATGTATCAACTAAATATTGCAAAATTGTAACAGTTTAGAGTGCATTAGAATTACTGGTCTGTCAGAATCAAACACCAGAGACACAAAAATTCAACTTTAAACTTAGATTTTGGGGGAAAAAGTAAAAAATAAATAATGGAATGTAATTGAAAAAAGTCTTTATTTCTGGGGAACAATCTAAAACAACTGAATTGAAAAAAGTGTTTGGAAGGTGAACAACCAATTTAAATATAGGTTGATTTTGGCAGTAGTTCTGTCTTCTTCCATGATCAATATTTGTTCAGACTCCTTCAAATAGCTGTTAGACAAGACAGGAAATCAGGCCAGGCAGGAGCTACATCAGCCATATATGTAGTCTACAGATGACCAGCCAGGCCCCTACCCCCATCTAATTCAGAGGTAGGTTTTAGGGGTGACTTGGATAGTCTATCTGTGGCCCAGGACTAGGGGTTACTTGGATAGTATAGCTGTGGCCCAGTACTTCAATTAAAACATTTGTTTTGGTTCCCCAGGAGGAGACTGTGCTACGATACTGAAGAACATGGGTCCGCTGCCAGTTGATATGAGCCGCATGTATTTTGCTGAAACTGTCCTGGCTCTAGAATATCTGCACAACTATGGGATAGTTCACAGAGACCTTAAACCTGACAAGTATGTTATCTTCTTCACACTTGTGATCAACATGGCCGATATGTTTATGTACAATGTATTATTCTATATACATTTTATGTAGGGATGCACCGAATCCACTATTTTGGATTCGGCCGAACCCCCGAATCCTTCATGGAAGATTCGGTCGAATACAGAATCCGAATTTGCAAATGCAAATTAGGGTTGGGAAGGGGAAAACAAATTTTACATCCTTGTTTTGTGACGCAATTTTTTGCATCCCTGCCCCTAATTTGCATATGCAAATTCGGATTCGATTCAGCCAAGCAGAAGGATTCGGCCGAATCCTGCTGAAAAAGGCAGAATCCCGAACCGAATCGTGGATTTGGTGCATCCCTAATTTTATGATTACATGTAATGTTAGTGTGCATGTCAGGGATGAAATATTTCCTGGTCAGGTGTTCTGATCTACTGTAGGAACATGTTGTATATCAGCAACTGACATACTCAAATGAAATAGCTTTCCCATACTGCTGAAGAGTAAAGAATCATTTTTTGTTATTTTTAAAAATGTGGAAATTACCTTTAATCTCAAGGTTTGTTAAATTGTAACTAAAAAAATGACTACTTTCTTTTCATATGGTCCTTAAAGTTGACCTCATGTATCAAGTAATACAAGTTTTTTTGAGAAGGCTAGTGTTCCTGCCTTTTCCTCAGTTCAACCCTCAATCTTGGATGGCTCCAAATGGTCTTCTTCTTCACAGTTAACATTTTATTAAGGGTTAACTGTGAAGGACAAGCTCATATAGTAACTTAGTGACTATTTTATGAAGGGATAAGAATTATGCAAAGATTTTTGTCATATTCAGTTAACCTAGTATTTGCCTTTGTTACAATCATATTTAAGCATGTATGACATGTCCCTTTTAAATTTTTCAGTTAAAACTGTGGCCTCATCTACAAAATAAAAGTTGCAAAGTGCAAGAAAAAAACTATTACAATTAGAGCTGCAATATTTCCGGTCAGGTGATCTCTGAGGCAGCACAGTAGTGGCAGTGGTTCAGGGCAATATTTTCTTAAATATTGTAAATATACCAGTTTGGTAAGATTCTTTAATATGCCATTTAACTTGATATAAACTATCTGTTGCTTAAGTATTCATTTTGGGGGTATAGTTTTCCTTTAACATTTGCTGCATTTTAGCATTGCATACATTGCATACTTTTGCTCCAGAGCCTTGCACCAGATGCAGAGGTCTTTTGCACTGCACCACTGATTGTTGTGTGGTGTGCTGTAAGGAAGTGCATAAGTTTATCAGTGCTCATTCCTATCCTTTAATAAATGAATATGCTAGTCTTAGCTGTTATATTGTCATAAGTTGAGTGCTTTGCTTCACTTATGGCAAACCATTAAAATGGTGATCCACCTTTGAGCTGACATTTACTATCTTACAGAATGGCTAATTCTAAGCAACTTTCCAATTGGTCTTTATTATTTTATATATATATATATATATATATATATATATATATATATATATATATATATATATATATATATATATATATATATATATATATATATATATATATATATATATATATAATATTTTTTTTTTTTTTTAAAGATTTGCCTTCTGGCTCTTCCCAGCTTTCAAATAGGGGTCACTGAGCCCCATCTTAAGACAAATGCTCTGTAAGGCTAAAAATGTATTGTTATTGCTACTTTTTAATACTCATCTTTCTATTCAGTCCCTCTCCTATTCATATTCCAGTCTCTAAGTTAAATCGATGTGCAGTTGCTATGGTAATTAGGACCCTAGCAACCAGATTGCCAAAACCAAAACTGGAGAGCTGCTGAATAAAAAGCCAAAATAACTCAAAAACCACAAATAATAAAAAATGAAATCAATTGCAAATTGTCTCAGAATATCACTAATATTGTCTACATCATACTAAAAGTTAATTTAAAAATGAACAACCCCTTTAATATATCGTTGTATTGATTTGGGCTGTTTATTTTTACATAGTTTGCTGATCACATCATTAGGACACATCAAGCTGACAGATTTTGGACTTTCCAAAATTGGCCTTATGAACATGACTACGAATTTGTATGAAGGGCATATCGAGAAGGACACAAGGGAGTTTTTAGACAAACAGGTGAGCTCAATTCTGTTATTTTCTTTATTCAAGAGCACCCTGGTGGATCCTGGAAGGAATCTGTTGATTGCATAGTATCCTTTTACTTCAGAAATATGTTTCCTCCAGGTGCAAGAAAACAGTTGCTGGGTGGGGGAAACCTTGTTCGCCTTAACAGGACACTTTTTACAGAAACCTATAGGACTGTACTTCTGCAAATAACATCTTGGGTTGCTTTTGCAGAAGTGTGCAATCCTACCAGTTTTCTAAAAAGTGTTCTATTAAGGTAGTTGATATTGGACCTATTACTACACTTATTTTTATTTAAATGGCAATATACCTTGCTTCAAAATGAACTGTCTTCTATCAGGTGTGTGGGACCCCTGAGTACATTGCACCTGAGGTGATCCTACGGCAGGGATATGGAAAGCCTGTAGACTGGTGGGCCATGGGCATCATTCTATATGAGTTTCTTGTTGGCTGTGTACCATTCTTTGGAGACACACCGGAAGAGTTGTTTGGACAAGTGATCAGTGGTATGTGTATAGCCCTGGCAAAAGTTCTGCATCACTAACTAAGCATTTCCTCTCCCCCCCACCCCCCGCCTTTTTCCATATAAGTTCTTCTCTTCTGCTTTTTGTCTCATCAAATTTTTCTCTGTGTGATGTTTCTATGAGTTCTGCATTGTTTTTTCAGATGACATAATCTGGCCAGGAGGAGAGGAAGCACTTCCTACCGATGCCCAAGATCTAATTATCCGGCTGCTACGCCAAAACCCCCTGGAACGTATAGGGACAGGTAATTGTTCTACTTTGTACTCTGAGTAAATTTCCCATTATCATTTCCAAAATGCATAGTTTGCACAGTGTCTTCTTAGGTCTAACAAATCTTTTTGAACTTCCCAACAGGGAAGTTAATGGGTCATTGGAATAAATATTGTATGTTTTGACAAAAAATACTGTAATTGCAGAATTAGTGCAGACCTGCTATTTGCTTTTTACAGGCATAACCTTACAGGCAACCCAAAATGTTAGGCACCCCCAAGTGATATTATAAAAAAATAAAAATGTTACAGCTATATATAGCAAATATTTTAATTTGCTGAATGTGTGCACATGATGGCACAGTTAATTGCACTGCTGCCTTGCAATACTAGAATTTGGGGTTAGCTACTCCCCAGGGTTCTCCATGCATGCAGTTTTTATATTCTTCCTGTTGATTTCTTTTAGTTTCCCCATATAGTACAATAATATACAGTAAACTGGCTTCTCGCCCTAGTGGGGCAAAAATGCTTTAAATATGTGAAGATGATATCCTTGGAACTGGTAAAGCATAGGTTAGCATGTGACCAGAAGCTGCCATATTGTTAGACTCTGTAGATTGCTAGAAAACAGCACCATGCTAGTATAACTTTAAATACACTTTAATGTGATTGTAAAAAAAGCTTAGAACACCTGCAACAAGTCACTACACAACTATAGATTTAATTGCTTATATGATTTTTTTATTAAGATCTTTTTATTTTATACAATTTGCTCTGGTGCAAACTATAAAATTATTTTATTAGTGTGTGTATATGGAAGAATACATTTTCACACTAAATATTTTTTGTCTTCTCTACAGGTGGGGCTCAAGAAGTGAAACAGCATCTGTTCTTCCTATCGTTGGACTGGAATGGACTCCTAAGGCAGAAAGCAGAGTTTGTTCCCCAGTTGGACGCAGATGATGACACTAGTTATTTTGACAGTATGTGCCTAATAACAATAATCACATTTCTCTAGGTCTGCTTGGGGGACACAGGGACAGTGGGGTATAGCTGGAACCACTAGGAGGCAGGACACAATAAAAAAATAGAAACTTGACCCCTCCTCCTCCTGCTATACCCCTCCTCTGTAGGCAGAGACACTCAGTTTCGTTGTGTCCTCAGGAGGTTAGGACCGTCTCCTGCATTCAGGAGTATTTTACTATTTATTTTGCTCTTTTATTTTTATTTCATAACAATTCCTTCACATGATATGGAGCTGGACAGCTACACTGAGTAGTCTGATCCATTACTTGAGGATGTCACCGGGGTCTCTTGTGCTGTGCACTGACCATCCAGCATTGATTCCCTCCCTCTGACATACAGAGAGCGGATGCGCTGGCCGGGACACAGGGCTGAGGTATAGCCAGGTTCATCCTGTTGCTCAATCCTCCTTATATGCCCCAAGGATCCCTACACTACAGTCTGGGAACTCATGCCGTGGCTCATTTAAGGTAAGCATATATCCTTAATAGCAGCCTATTCACTCTCTGAACAGCCTCCCCCTCTGCACAATCCATCTGCCTTGCACAGCAGTATAGGAGACTTTGTTGCAACCTGCAGGTCACTAGTTCAGACCCAGGCAGTATGTTAATCAGCCTCCAGCAAACACACAGGCACTTGATAAAGGGCTTATGGCCTGAAACATGTTGTGTGCAATAAAGAGCACCTAGCAGCAAGTTCTGCCTTTTCACTTGCCTCTCTCAGTTCTCTAACTAATTGGTTAATTTCCTACACCTGGAGCGGGTGTGGCTTACTGAGATTGAGAGCACAGCTGCCAAATCATCTCTACAAATTGTCCAGAATGGGAATGGCACTTATGTTTCCTACTGTCCTCTCTGTCAACAGCACAAGAGAGTTATTGTGGGCTTAACACCAGTTGTGCCTCACTATTTTACAAGAGACTTCACCAAGGCTGTCTTTCACTCTACCTGGGGAGGCAACGGCTGGGGCAGATTTTTCACTTACTGTACGTGCACCCTGTGTGCAACCCAAAAAGTGCGCGCCAGTGCCTTATGCACCATTTTTCTAAGGTGTGCGTCTGCACCATATGTCACCGCTAGGGGAGGGGCCATTCTTCGCACTCTCCATTGTGCGCCCAGGCAGCTACTTCCCATTGATTCTGGAGGAGGTTCCATTACTAGCAGACTCACCACACTGGGCAGAACTTTCTCAGCTTCTCTGCAGCGCAGCCCCCCCCCTGTTTATACTAAGAACACAACAGGGCAGTACTGCTGACACAGTGGGGTTTTTAGCTAATGCCACAGGGCAGCAGGCTTTGTAATTACTGCCTTATCAGCCTTTACTCCCCTCCAAGGCTTTACTCCCAGCAGTACCCTGGGGAGGCATTTTCAGTTATATATATATCCTACATTATATATATTGTTAACTTAATTCCTCTCTTACAGGAACAGCTTGTGTACACCATGTCTGAAGGTACAGGCGATAACCTTTTTTCCAGGCCAGCAACTACTTCATCGGTTAAGTATTTAGCTTGTGCCAAATGCCTCATCTGGTCACAAGGACCCTCTGTGTTCCACGTGCAAGCCACCTGAGGCAGTTTCGGAAACTTCAGAACTCCGTCCTCAGGTAAGCCAAGCCTCCCATGGGGACCCATCAGGCCAGCCCCGGGACTCCACCCCCCTGGACCCCCAGCCTCCCCCAGAATGGGCATCTAAGCTTGCCGCCGGCATTCCTAAATTGGTGGAGTCCCGTGGCTAGATAAGCCTCCAAAATGTAGAGCCCCCTCTCCTTCCGAGGATGAGTGTGAGGCGGAGTCCATCACTACTTCATCCCAGCCGCCTGACTCCGAGGAGGATCCGGCTCTGTCTGATGGTGAACTATCTCACAGTTCCGACCCAGAGTAAGGGGAATCCCCCCAAACTCTCCTCCGAGGCCATTGATTCCCTCATTTCAGTATTAGAGACCCTTCACTTAAAGGAGCCTGAACCTAGTTGCAGTACCTCCTTGTTTAAGCGCTGCAGCAGGTCAGCAGGTCCTCACCTTCCTTTCCTCTCTCATGCTCAACTCAAGCAAATTATACAACAGGAATGGTTCAAACCAGAGGGATGTTTCCAGGCTAACCACAGTTTTTCTCAAACTATATCCTTTTCCACAGGAACTAACGGAAAAGTGTACCTCTCCACCTTCAGTGGACGCGCCTGTCTCTCGACTATCTAAGGGCACTGCTTTACCAGTTCCTGATGCAGCCTCCTTCAAGTACTCCATGGACAAGAAGCTTGAGGGCATTCTAAGTTCCCTCTTCTCTGCTTCAGGTACCTCCCTTCGGCCTGTTCTAGACTCGGCTTGGGTAAGTAGAGCCGTCCAAACTTGGTCGGACGCCTTATGCCGAGCGATTGCCACAAGGGTCCCCCGTGAAGAACTCGCTCATTTGGCCTCGCAAATCAAGGAGGCTGACTACCTATGTGAAGCCTCCCTCGATGCGCTACAGGTGATTAGCAGAAATTCAGCCGACTTGACTTGTCGGTATCGGTTCGCAGATCTCTCTGGATGAAACTGCGGACTTGTCTCCAAAAAGTCTCTCACGACACTCCACCACCTGCAGAGGACGCTTCATCCTGGCAGTCCCGCAAGTCCACGTCTGCATTACTCACCCCTTCTTCCCTTCAGCGACTCAGCCGTAGGGGGGGGAGACTTTGCAGGTTTGCCGACTCCTGGAAGAATCTGTCTCAAGACGCCTGGGTACACAAGGTCGTGAGTCAGGGCTACCACCTAGAATTCGCTTCTCTCCCACCCCGCCTGTTCTTCATGTCCAGATATCCTCAGGGGCATCAAAAGGCTCAGGCGCTGCACGACGCGATCGGCAAGCTTATCCGTTCAGAGGTCATCATCCCTTTTCCAACTGAAGAGAGATTCCGAGGCTATTACTCAAACTTGTTTGTAGTTCCCAAGAAGGATGGATCTGTTCGGCCAATCCTGGACCTCAAGGAACTCCATACTTTCATTCGACCGCGAAGGTTCAAGTTGGAATCCCTCAGGTCTGTCATCGCGGCCCCAATTTTCTGTCCCCATCAGAGATTCTTGCGATTTGCCTTCCAAAATCGCCACTTCCAACTCTCAGACCTTCCCCTTGGCCTGAACTCGGCTCCTCGTATCTTTACCAAGATCATGTCGGTGGCCACTGCTCTAATCTGCACCAGGGGGATCTCCATAACTCCTTATCTGGACGATCTCCTGATCAAGGTACCTTAATTTGCAGTGACCCAGCAGGCGTTGCACTTCACCATGGTTCGATAACAGGAGTTTGGTTGGTTCTTCAACCTGGACAAGTCCTCATTAACCCCAAGCCAATCCATGGTCTTCCTCTGGATGCAGTTCAACACCCAGACACAAACTCCCAGTGACAAGGTCCAGCATTTGCGGACCCTCGTGCGGTCTCTCCTCTCGAAGTCCCACACCGTGAGATTCTACATGAAGGTGTTGGGAGTCATGGTTTCGATGATAGAATCAGTTCCCTTCACCCAAGTCACCTCAGGGAGCTTCAGTGGAATATTCTTGCAGCCTGGAGGCACAAATCCCTTCTCCTGGAATTTCGTTTATCCCGCAGGACTCGAGTCTCTCTTCTCTGGTTGATGCAAACCCGTCACCTGACCAGGGGCAGACCCCTAGGGGATCCACAATGGTGACTGCTCACCACAGATGCAAGCCTCTCTGGTTGGGGAGCAGTGCAGAGGGTCGGTCAGCGCAGGGTCGCTGGTCTCTATCGGAACAATGTCTTCACATCAACCTTCTTGAGATACAGGCAATCCGACTCGCCTGTCAGCCATCTTCATTCCAGGTCTCTTAAACTGGGAAGCAGATTATCTCAGCAGACATCCCTAGATCCCTGCGAGTGGCCTGTAAAGGACAACATCTTCCACAAGATCACTCAAAGATGGGGGACGCCAGAGGTCGATCACAATCGTAAAGTTCCTCTCTTCTTTGCAAGGTCCAGGGACCCTCTGGCGGCAGACACCCTCACCTCTCCCTGGGACTTCCATCTTGCGTTCATTCCGAGAAAGATCAAGAAACTTCAGAGAGAACTCATACTCTCATCCTCATAGCTTCAACATGGCCCCGTAGATCCTGGGTCTAGGATCTAGTACATCTCTCAGTAGAGGAACCTTGTCCTCTCATCCTGGACCTTCTCTCTCAGGGTCCAATCCTTCACCACTGTCCTGCCACCCTCAATTTGATGGCGTGGCTACTGAAACTGTGATCCTAAGACGGAAGGGGTTCTCTGACACTGTCATTCTACCATACGTGCAGCCCACAAACCGGTCTCCGCCAAGACGTACCATTGGGTCTGGTTCACTTTCCATTGGTGGTGCCAATGTAATGGTTTCAATTCACTGAAGTTTTCCACTCCACTCCTTCTGGCCTTATACAGGAGGGACTGTCCCTGCACATGTCCCTCGGATCACTGAAATATCAGTTTTCGGCACTTCCATCCTGTTCCAAAGACCTCTCGCCTTGTTCCCAGATGTTAGGATTTTTCTTCAGGGAATGGCCCACATAAAGCGCCCGGTACTTTCACCGGTGCCAAATTGGGACTTAACCCTAGTCCTACGTGCCCTGCAACACGCTCCCTTTAAACCCATGGATTCTATTCCACTTCAGTGGCTCACATGGAAAACAGTTTTTTTCTGCTGGCTATTGCCTCAGCACGGAGAGTATCTGAGATCTCTGCCCAATCCTATAGGTCTCCTCTGTTGACCTTCCACAACGACAGGGCAGTACTTCATACTTCTCCCTCTTTTCTTCCCAAGGTGGTTTCCACTTTCCACCTCAACCAGGAAATTACGATTCCTACCTTCTGCCCATCCCTTTCCAATGCGAAGGAAGCAGCACTGCACACCCTCGACCCCGTTAGGGCCCTCAAGTTTTACCTGCACCGGTGTCGAGGACATCCGTCTATCGGACTCCTTGTCCTTAGACCACCATATCCTGATGGATAAAGCAGGCCATCCAGAGATCCTATTCATCACAGGGTCAGGTTCCCCCAGATCAATCAGGGCACATTCCGCCAGAGGGCTTTTCGAAAATAAGCCTCAGCGGAACAAGGCTGCAACGTGGACTTCAATCCATACTTTTGCCAAATTTTACCAGTTTGGCACCTTGTGGCATCTGACACCCACTATGGCAGGAAGGTACTTCAGGCTGCAGTGGCTGGTTCCACGTAGGCCTCTACTTCCCGCCCTAGATTCAGGGGACAGCTTTGGTACGTCCCCACTGTCCCTGTGTCCCCCAAGCAGACCTAGAGAAAAGGAGATTTTGTGTACTCACCGTTAAATCTCTTTCTCTTCAGTCGCTTGGGGGACACAGGGCTTCCCTCCCTGAATAGAGGCCTTCTCTTGGCTTCAGGCTGTTCTTCTTGTAATTAGTGATCAGATTTTCTTTTGATTATTTATAACCTCCTGTTTCTCCTTTGGTACGAACTGAGTGTCTCTGCCTACAGAGGAGGGGTATAGCAGGAGGAGGAGGGGTCAAGTTTCTATTTTTTTATTGTGTCCTGCCTCCTAGTGGTTCCAGCTATACCCCACTGTCCCTGTGTCCCCCAAGCGACTGAAGAGAAAGAGATTTAACGGTGAGTACACAAAATCTCCTTTTTTCTCTTATTGTACTGTCTGCAGCTGGCTGAAAAATCCAATCGCCGATAGTTTGGTATTGGTTTCCAGCCCGGGTACAAATTTGCCAACTGTTAATAAATGAGCCTGCTAATGTCACTTTTACGTATGCATGGAGGAATCATTTTCTGGCACTCTTGTCATTTATTTATATTTTGTTTATGAGGAAAAAAAACAGTAGCCCTGTCTAGCTTTACAACAAGAATTTAAGATATACACTAGCCCCCATATATAATAAAATGCACTGCATTTGCCCAGGTGCATAACCTATAGCAACCAGTAAGATGTCTAGCAACCGGTAGGACACAAGTAAATCTTTCCTATTGGTTAGTTGCTGTAGGTAATTCAATTTGTAGCAAACTTTTATTATATACTGTACTGTGCCACTGTACTTCAAGCCCTCAGCCTTGTGCTTTTATAAGGTCATGGAACTCCTTGGTGACTTATAAAATCCCTATAGTTTACAATAAGGTTACATTATTCACTATATCATTTACTGTTTGGTTATATGCTCCTATGTTAGAACATACTGTTTATAGAAAGCAGAATTCATTGCTGCACTCTCTCTTAGCTTTTATTCCAGCCTGACCTCCTCCCATCTGATTTTCATCACTGCCTTCAAATGGTGCGCTCACTCGCTCCTCCATTTTCTGTCTAGCTCCCTCTTTCCTTCTCTCTCCGTTCTCACCCTCTGTCATCTCCAATCTTGCTCCCCTGCCCATTACAGCCCCTCTCTAGTTTTAATTCCCCTCCACCCTTCTAATATCTGTATAAATTACAGTAGGATGTGCATTATCCACTATATAAAACCTGACCCCCTTATATGAATAAATAACACTACTGATATGTTAAATCTTGAATAAACATCAGATTGTATTAGAACATTATGTGTAATTAATTTTCATGCAAGCCTTAAATTAAGACCCACTTTTTTCAGCTCGATCAGAACGGTATCATCATTTAGCTTCGGAGGAAGATGAGGAAACAAATGATGATGAGTCCTCGGTGGAAATCAGGCAATTTTCTTCTTGCTCCAATCGTTTCAGCAAGGTAAGTAGTTTGTAATGAATACACTGATTATATTAGATTCTTTAGTAGAAAGAAAAAGTTAAAAATAACAAAACACACCAATAAAAACTCATTACATGCTGCAATCCCAGGTATTCACTGAAAAATGCTTCCTCCTGCATTTTTCAGGCAATTACCTGAATGTAATGTGTTTTACATGCTGCAATTCAAATGATTGTGAAGGAGCTGGTATTGTCAGGCCATCAACCACCAGGCAATGATCCACCCCATGTATCAGGACCCTAAGAGAGAAAAGGGATACAGAGTATTTAAAACTAATGCCATGCAAAGGTTAGCACAGTATTTAAATGTGTTCCTTAGAGTTAGGCCTGACTTCCCCACGATGTTTGTGGGCAGGTTTGGCCTGAACTTTAGCCTGCATCCACTCAACTTGTGACCTTAAAGTGTCCTGCTTCTGCCTCCATGCGAGTCTTTTTCTCGCACCTGCATGTCCCACCCCTTCTGTGATGTCATAGAGGGGCGGGCGTGGGTTTATAAATAGGGAATCGCACTGGGTTAGGGTCAGGAGCAGGTCAAATTTTTTTCAACCTTTCTAATATTAATAATAGGGATGCACTGAATCTACTAATTTGGATTCGGCCGAACCCCTGAATCCTTCGCAAAAGATTTGGCGGAATACCGATCTGAACCCGAATCCTAATTTGCATATTAGGGATGGAAAGGGGAAAACATTTTTCACTTCCTTATTTTGTGACAAAAAGTCACGTGATTTCCCTCCCCGCCCCTAATTTACACATGCAAATTAGGATTCTGATTCGATTCAGCCGAATCCTGCTGAAAAAGGCCGAATCCTGGATGAATCCCGAACCAAATCCTGGATTCGGTGCATCCCTAATTAATAATCATTTTTTTGTTTTTAGGTATATAGCAGTTCTGAGCATTTAGCAGCACAGCTCAACCTGAGTTTTTCTTCCACTGAACGAAGTCTCAGTGACGAAAAGGAAGAGCACAGTGACAGGTGGGAGAGGGCAATGTCCATTGAAGAAGAAAAAAATAGACTAGGAGCTGAAACCAGGTTAGTAAGAAATGTTTTAGTAACAATAGGATAGCATTTGGGTACTGAAATCTCCCCTTCATCTCACTCTTCTCCTGAGTGGATCCCTTGTTGGGCACAAATGCTGATGAAGAAAGAGAGAAAGCTCTCAGTTGCTTGAAGGTCCTGAAGGTATAGTTATGGACATTTCCAGGGACTTCACTTGATTGAAGTTTGAAGATTATTATCCATTTCTGAATGTCTTCTCAGAGCACCTGCCTCTTTGCGGGTTAATATTTTTAACAGTTTTGTGATGCATGAAAAGCAGGGATTGTGATTGATATATTCAGTTAAAAGAAATATATAAATTATATAACATTTATAGAAAAAAATACAACCATCCATGTTTATATTTTCTGTGGAGCAGGTTAAGGTCCTGGACATCATCTGGTTCCTCCCATCATTCCTGGCTAAGTGAGAGAAGCCCCAGCCCTAAAGTTCTCACCAGCACCTGCAGTCTGGATACCATGCCCAAGTTTGCCTTTTCCTCTGAAGAGGAGTCTTCTGATCACAAACCTGAAAGGCCAACTTTTACTTCAGAAGAAATTAAAGGAACTCCTCCAAAGCCTACTTCCTTTTGTGGTAGGTGTAGTTTTATTAAACTTGTTCGCATCACTTTAGCTAGTGTTATACTCGTATTTTAAAGCAAGCACTTATTTGAATGTAGAAGATGAATAGGTTAGGGCATGAATGGTTAGAATAGTAATGGCATTAACAATGTAGTTTAAAATTTAAAAGACTAGAACTACGAAAAATTGATTAATTTGACTTATCCTATCCAATCCATGTAAAATCTTCTTTTCTTGTCTTTCTTGAATTCCTGATTTTTACAGCAGAATGTTTCCCATCATCTCTACTGAGCATACCGCAATAGATCTAGATTATAATGTCTTTCTCATAAAAAAAATATGCTACATTTTTTTCCACAAATTAAATAGCAGTCAGTCTGTGTGGCAGAATGCTATGTTGCCTATGTGTCCCTATTGGAAACTAGTTACAATATATTGTACACATACTGCACATCAAGAAAAATATTTTTTTTAGGCTAGAATGTGTGAAATAATGCCTCCTCTGGTTCTGCAGCAGATATTGTCAGTCTAAGCAGAACCCGCCTACGAAGCAACAGCACTGGGGCTAAAAAATCTACTCCTTGGCCTCTGGAAGCAGGTGTCAGCCGCAAGCTGTGTAAGCAAAGAGAGACACCTGAAAAACATAGTTCTTCCACAGGGAGCAGAGTCTCCAAATCTGCCTCGGTCTCTGCCCTGTCTCTAATAATTGCCTCAGGTAAGCCTCTAGTGCTCCAGTTCTATCTTGTAAAGTTCAGACTGTAATAGTAACAAAGGGGAATTGACAATGGTAATACATGATGGACCACATATTTTTCCTAGTTTATCATTCTTTGTCCAGAGTAGGCACTATTCTCTACTAATTTTAGGTAGGCTTTTCTCCATCATCTTCTTGGGGGACACAGGAACAGTGAAGTATGGCTGGTACAATAGTGGGATATAGCAAGACACAACAACAAAAGTAACTAACTCCTCCTCTGCTGCTAAATCTAATTTTATATGTTAGGGTTTTCTTTTGCAATTTGAGGAACACAAGAAGCTTGGGACAACAGCACCTCTCATCAATGGTTCTGCAAACCAAGGAGAAATGTTCAGGTCTACCCTCTTTTTCTACAGATGATTTTGGTAGTGGATCACTTGCAAGCCCTATCTCTCCACGTTCTTTATCTTCTAATCCATCCTCAAGAGACTCCTCACCCACCCGTGAGTCTTCTGTTGCAGTATCCAGCTTACGACCTCCCATAATTATCCACAGCTCAGGAAGAAAGTATGGCTTTACCCTACGAGCCATAAGAGTCTACATGGGAGAGAGTGATGTTTATACTGTACACCATATGGTTTGGGTAAGTAGAATAATCTTTGAGCCAGGATGAATATTTTATATTTAGCCTGCACCTAACTAAAAAGCTCTTTTTTTCCAGAACGTAGAAGATGGAAGTCCAGCCCATGAGGCAGGCCTTAGAGCTGGTGACCTCATCACACACGTGAACGGCGAGTCTGTTCTTGGACTTGTGCACATGGATGTAGTTAAACTGCTGTTAAAGGTATGTAATAGTTGACAATTGATAGTATTTATCTTTCTATGCTTTTTCCCCCCTATAGATTTTGTAACTCTTGCATAAAGATGATATTAATACCCAGTTCCAATCACACTGTAAAATTGGATGCTTAGCCTAAAGGTAGGGCCCAAAATATTATTGGCCATCGTGATCCCCTTTAATACAGTGAGATCATGCCACAATATTTGCATATGTATTTCATTAATTTAGTTTGTTAGTAAATTAAAAAATATGTTTGATAAAAGGCTTTGTTGGCCTCAAATATAGTTATATAAAGCAGTATTTACAGTGTAATTGTGTTGGGTGTGCTCCTCTCTATAAATATATCCATATACAATAAATGTTGGGTCACAATTTGTACATTGTCAAATATGAGTAAGTTCTTATGAACAAAAACATAATTTGATAAAAATTTTAAATATTTGAGATATATACTTTTTTCATGATATCTATATCGCAAATACTACAGCTAATGTCACCACCATATGCTAGTCTACTACAACCCACCTAGTGCACTGGAAAGGCACCCATCTTGTCAGTGTGTACACAGGGTGTATTTCAGTAAAAAAAAAAAAACACTGCATTTCCTGGCCAAAAGCTGCACCTGGAAGTTAGGAGAGAATTTGTTTAGCACCTGGTGTAACATTAGCCTAAACTATTTTGACTAGTCTAAGCTTCAGTGCATGTAATATTGAGGATTGTCTTTCATTGTATTGATTTTATAGAATATAATTGTATTGTTAATGGAACAAGACATTGCAGTGAGTCTGAATATCTAGAAATGTCCCTATGTCTTTTACCATGTAGTTACTGTAACTTGGTAGACAAAGTATATTTCTAACTCATTATTTTTCTTCTTTGCAAAAGAGTGGCAGCAAAGTCTCCCTAAGGACAACTCCTCTTGAAAACACCTCCATAAAAATTGGGCCTGCTAGGAAAAACAGTTGCAAGGGCCGCATGGCTAGGAGGACAAAGAAGAGCAAAAAAAGGGAGAGCCAAGACAGGTGCGAAGGGGTAATTGGGATGGGTGGGAGAATGGGGATAGATCAAAGTAGAAACCAGAAACTAGTTAGCATTCACTGTCCATTATTTCACAACCTGCACCATCAGTTTTACAATCTGTCAGGTAAGAAGTTTGACAATTTGCTTACTATTGGGAAGTTTTAAATGTGTCATATAGTACATGGAGCATCAATCTTTCCAAACAAGATATTCCAAACACAGAAACTTGAGGCATAAAAATTATGTTTTATTGGCTCAATAGCAGAGAGGTATTTAAAACCTATTGTAAGTTCTTGAAGGAAAAATCACTTATTGAACCTTCATCTATTGCGTTGGCCACCGAATAACTATTTGTGCTCTTCTCACCTTGTGAATTGTTGCTGGTCCTATTAAATCTGTTGCAAACCCTAGTTTTCTAAACAGCGGGACTGTGTAATCTTCCTTTCACTCTCCCTTCTTTGCCTAGTGGTCAGCGATTGGAACATGCTCAAGACCAAGTATATTTGTCCTTTACATGCACCCTGCCTCCCCGGTGTTTGATCATCGGTGGGGACAGTTCTTCCCATACAATTCAGTGATTGGCCCTTTATGAAGGGCTTGGCAATTGAAATGTTACCCTGAATATTAATTGAATATGCCTATAGTCTTAGCTTTTATGTACAATATAGGAGAAGAGTATTAGCCTCAAATTGTACCCTAGTTGCCTCTTAGAGCCCCTCCCCCACCTACTGCTTTTGTCTCTCAGAGGTACAGTATGTGATCATACCTCACATTATTGACAAAGCAACACTGGCAATAGCCATACAAAGAGACAATACACAAATTTCAATCTGTGACATACCAAAGAGCCAAAGCCGCAAAGAAGAGTTATAACTCCTCCTTAGGTGACATGGGATTCTCTAGGAAGAAGCTGTCACTTTTGGAAGCTATCCTGTTTTTAAGTGGATAATGATTTAGTAGGCTGGCCAGGTGCATTATTTATACACATAATAATAAATGTGTGTTATGGACATTTTTTTATTTTTTATTATTTCTAAACTTTAAGACAGATATTTTTTTATTTTTTGTTTTTTATCTGAACTGTTCATAAACTTAATTTTAACTATACGAATTCTTAAAATAGCATGCATTTATTCCGATTATTCTGGGTTGATCATTGTATTTATATTTTTGCAAGTGTAATGAATTGGTAGACTGTCCAGCTTCTCTTGGGTCCAACATCATATATCTGCCATTCAAGAAGTTCACAGTGGTGGCATCTGCTGTTTTCAGATTCAGGGGCCTTTTAGTCACCCCCAAATGTTATGTTGTCCCTGGAAACAGAGATGGGCCTATGAATCTTTATGAAGGTTCTTTAGAAATTTGGTTAGAATTTTAACCTAGTTTTTGCTGAGACTCAGCCAGATCATTACCTTTTAGGTATTTAATAGAAGTTTATTGCCCTGAAGAAGGTGCATCCAAACCATTGTCTATGGAACTTTCCTCTCCTTCTTTCCTTCAGGAGCAGCTGGCTCTGCTTCCCAATGTCAAGACCTTTATGCAAGGTTCACCACATTATCTACTCTATCTTTAGACACCCTTGGGGCTTGAATATGACTCAAATGTCTTCATGTCAGCATTTAGCCTTATTATCCCTGCTAGGGCTTACAATGAAGGCACTTTTTATTTAGTGTTCATCTTGTTGGCCCAAAGGGCATCTTGTGCACAATTTTATCCTTTTCCATCTTCATTAATAAAGAAATCCCTGGTTCTTCAAAACATCAAAACCCAGGAGATATACAAATCAAATGCATTGTCTGTATTTACTTCAGTCCCTTTGGGCTGTTTGCATCTAACTTCACTATGGCCCCATGGCTGAAGGAAGCCATCTGCATCTAAGTGGCTGTAGCTTGGGGAAAATCCCTGAAGCTAAAAGTCATGCCTTATTCCAATAGATCATTGGCATGTTGTAGGCTCTCAGGAACCAGGCTTCAGCAAAGCAGTAATGCATTCGGCGACACATTTGATATGTCCCACAAGATTATGCGAGAAAGAGGTTTTGTGCCACTCAGCATGACATTTCCGCTCCACTTACTTGAGCGACATTTTTCTTTCAACAGCTTCTGATTCTTCCACAGATTACTTTTTTCCATGTTCTTTGCTTCATATTTCTTTATTTTGCTAAGTAATTTAAGTGAGTAATTTCAAATTAAAAGGATAAAGCTTCATGGTAGAAGGAGCCACACGAACCTTATTGTTCCTTATCTGAGGTATAAATTAAACAGTAGTCAGCCTTAAAATATATTTTTTCCAAAACAAGATTGATTAAGATTTAATTAAATATTGGTTGTTGGGGCATATAAAAAGGTCATTGGTGGAGGATCACATCAGCCCTTGGACATAGTCAACAGCAGACTGTTCTGCTTGGGGCACCTAACCTGAGTGTTGAGCTAAGTGTAAAATACTCATTATCATTGGCTATAACTACCACCTACTGATTTTTTTTTATACTTGTATCATTCTGTGATTCAGACACAAGTAAACAACTGCATGTTTGTATTCATACAGGAAGCGTTCTCTGTTCAAGAAAATCTCCAAGCAGTCCACAGTGCTACAAACCAGTAGGAGCTTCTCATCTGGGCTTCACCAATCTTTGTCTTCCAGTGAGAGCCTCCCAGCCTCTCCCACTAACAGTTTGTCTCCAGGTCCCACCACTCCAAGTCGTAGCCCTGTCCCTGATGCGGCAGATGGTAAGTGTTGAATCTGCTTTTTGCTTACAAGCAAGCTATTTGAACATTATCATATTGTATGTACATTTTTTTAAGTTGGATGATCCAGTAAGACTCCATGTATGTTTGTGTCTTAGATGCCACTTCACCACAGAGCACTTCACCCTGCTCCAGTACACCAAGCTCACCTGCAGGACACATTCGATCAAGCTCCCTTCAGTGCCTAATCCCCAAACACAGTGGCCAACGCTACAAAGTTGGACGCAGGGAATCTACTAGCAGCATCCCACCTTCTCCCTTGGCTTGTACACCTTCACCTGTTCCACAGCCTCCCTCCTCCTCTCAGCGCTCTTCTTCCCCACTTTTACCTAGTCATCCTAGGAGTGGACATTGTGGCCTCCAGAGCAAGAATTTGTCACCTCCGACCATAGTCAGACAAAGTGCTCGAAATCGAGCAACAGAGACACCCAGGTCGCCTTTACTAAAGAGAGTGCAGTCTGTGGAAAAGATGGCAGCATATTTGTCCAGTGGTCGTAAGGTAAGCCCAGTTGATATCCAGCACTGGGAGGACACAGTGGATGGATTAGAGGGTATGTCAGAATCCAGGACCAGGGATTGGGGCGCAGAGAAACATGAGCATGACCCAGAGGTGGTGGTCATGAGAAGGCTTAATCTCTCAGAGAGACGGGACTCCTTCAAGAAGCAAGAAGCTGTGCAAGAAGATAGTTTTGATGAACCAGACACAGGAACTGTTGAGATGGCACTTGAGGACAAAAAGTCAGGTAGGTGCTCAGGGCTGTGGGAACAATTGCCCTACCAGACTTCCTGGATACAAGCCCGGACAGGAATATCAACATCTGTAACAACAGAGCAGGAGACTTCATGTTGTCTTGTCCCGCAAATAGCTGTACAGACCTCTGAGAGTGATGAGCAAGAAAAGAGCCAAGGATTTTACCCCTTACAGTTGCCAAGCAAGGACAAATGTCCACATGTAACTTTGCTGTCACAACCCACAGGTGCCAGTTCAGATAGAAGCCAACTCGAATCCGAAAAAGTTAGTGAATGCCTGGCTCCCTTTGCATTATCATCCAAACGTCACTCAAAAAAATCTAGCTGAGCCTTACCTGGAAAAAATTTTTTATGAAGGAACACCCAATGGTGAAAGACGAGTGCAGGGAGGGGACTGATAAAATTGCAAATGTTGTGCCAGTCAAAAACCCTAAGGAGCATCTAGAGACCAAATACACCCTTGCCTTCTATGAAGTTTATTTCCCCTCCTGGCCTTTTCAATGTTCATTAATGGAAACATGCTAGTTTCCCATTATTACCACTAATGCCCAGTTTTTGCAGCAAATGCCCCCATCACAATTGCTGCCAGCGTTAGTGGATGGTGGAAAGAATTACTCATAAAAGAGACCAATGCCTAGAAAAGGAAGTTTGGTTTTTGCCCCCCTTCCCTTTGTGCCCCCCTTTTTTTTTTAACTCATTTAATGTAGGGTATGTTTTAAACTTTATTTTCCTGGAACGCTGCCATTTTGAAGAATTACATTTGGATACTTCCAAAATCTCTCATGATCTCTGTCAAGATGTACGCTGCCTTACAAAAGAAAAAGGAAGAAAAAGACAGATGGACAGAGAGATGTTTATATATATATATATATATATATATATATATATATATATATATATATATATATATATATATATATACCCCTTTAAAAGAAGTCACTCTGTTTTAAATATTTTACTGCTCATACAAGCTACATTAATCACTTTGGCTTACAAGTGATGGATGTGCAGCAAATTAATAATGTATTCAGCCGGTATGACTTAATTAATTCATAATTTTTAACATTCCGATCACAATACTGTCAGCAAAGTCATGTTAAGTATAATCCTAGCTGCTCTAGTACACTACTGTACAGTCTCCATCTAATTATTCAAGGAAAAAGGTTTTATCATTTCTAGACAGCCATTCCTGTGGTTGAATTATGTATTTGCTATTATTAGTAAAAGAATACTATTTGCAGAGCGTCCATGATTTTCCAAGAGTTAACATATCCTTTACCAACAACTGTTGAGGCTGGATATAAAATTCTACTTACAGTATATATACATTTTATACATAGAAACTTTTTAGACATTCCTCAAAACCTAATGGTTTTCTAGAATTTTTTTTTTGCATATTTGAATTCCACGCCCTGCCACTTTTCTGTCTGAATAAGTGCAGTAATACTATACATTAAAAAATAAACAAGAAATGTAATACATCAGAAAAAAACTAATAGTCAGTGAAAAGAGAGATTATGATTTTTTTTTTTTTTTTTTTAAAGGATTATAGAATTTGCTTTTGTTTCTTCGTTTTGAATTTGATTATTCTTAAAAAAAAAAAAAGTCCAGAAAACGAAGGACTAGAATAAAAGCAGTATGGACATAGGTTTTTCATTATAATTGAGCTTAAGGTTGCAGTCTATAGATAAATAATATTTTGGTGAGGTGCTTGGGACACCAGATCTTTCTAGTGACCATTATTCATAATGGCTGTCCTTAACCCTATCCCTGCCAGCCGTTTTGTCCTAGATGCGAACATCTACTGCCAAGCAGTTTTTAGATATTTTGCACTCTTTCACTTTAAGGGCCTTTCCTGGGGCGGTCTTTTAGTTTACCCAGCAAAACAATATATATATTTCAGGACAACCTGAACTTTCAAAATATGCAAGAATTTTGGTGTAATTCTACTTCTGTAAAAAAATATTGGCTTCTAAGTGTCCAATAAAATGAAAAAAAATCATGTATCACAAAGAACAATCACATATATCAGAAACATCATTTACTTTATGTATGAGAACACAGCCTATTTGGAAAGGTCTATGTCTCCTGAACGCGGCAATACCAAATATATATCGTTTTATGGAGATTTCTCACTTGTATAGATCAAAATCTACAAGCAGTACACAACCAAATTTCCAAAGCTCCGCTCCCCAAACAGCATACTTCTGCTTTCAAGGCCAAACATTCCACTAACAGTAGGTTTACCCTAGAAAACTACCCATTATTAGAAAGAACAGATTCTGGTGAATCAAAAATGGGTAAATATATCGTTGTACTCCAAACTACCAAGTTGCAATTGTTTCCTAAAGTTATAATGTTTTATAGAAATTGGTGAATTTTTTGAAAAATTACCTCAAAGCTTCCAATCTACAGAATCATATGTCCCACAAATCATTAGGTATCAATGTAAAACACCCCAAACATGAAAGCCTGGGGTCCGCTGAACAATTTGATGCCCAATATATATAGGTGTACCCAAACATGTGGCATATAGGGGCCCTAAAATGTAGACACCTCATTTGAGCTATCAGTTCTGTAATTCCAGATACTGTAAAATCAACACATTTGCATCGTTTTGGGGGGGTAAAAGTAGAAAAAAGTAAGTTCACCCCAGAAAACCATATATTTTCGGAAAGTACACATTCCCACGAATCTAAATTGGGTATGCATGTCTTTGTACTACAAAGTACCAAGCTGCAAATCATTACTAAATGTGGTGATTTCGGTGACATTTCCAAAAATCACCTCAAAATTTCTACCCTGCATCATCGTATTGCCCACATACTTTTAGGTATCAAGAGAAATCACCCCAAATATGAAAGCTTAGGGTCCTCTGAACAGTTTGATGCCCAATATGTATAGGTGTACCTAAGCATGTGGCATATAGGGGCCCCAAAAGAAGACCCCCATATGGTCTGTCATTTCAGATACTGCAAAATCAACACATTTATATTGTTTTGAGGGGGGCAAATGTAGAAAAAAGTAAGTTCACCCCAGAAAACCATATATTTTTGGAAAGTACACATTCCCACAAACCCAAAACGGTTTTTACATTTTTGAAAATCGCCTAAAAATATTGCAATTGGCCACATTTATCTCACCCAATTTCTTGCATACAATTGTAAAATAACATAAATATTGATGCCAAGGGACTACTGAACAGTTTGATGCCCGATATGCATAGATACACCAAGGCAGCTGGCATGTGCAGACCCCAAATAAAAATAGTGCATATGAGTTTTCTCCGCTGCCGATTCGCCTTCTGTGAACATAGACCATTGACTTCATATTATGTGCCTCAAGACCCTCCTTACAGCAAAGACCCCCCAAAACCATATGTTTTTGGAAAGTACACATTCTGACGAATCCAACAAAGATAAAGACGTCTCTCTACACCAAACTGCAAAGCTTTTCTAAACTTAGAGGTTTGTACAACATTTCTGAAAATTGCCTAAAAATGCTGCAGTTTGCCACATTTTTCGCACACAATGTTTTACGTACTAAGAAAAATCACCCTAAATATGGACGAAAGAGGTCTGATGAATAGCTTGATGCCCAATATGCATAGATTTACCAAAGTATGTGGTGTGTATGGACCCCAAATGAAAAACATGCATATGAATTTTCAAACTAGCCAACTAAGCTGCTGAAAACAGTACCCCAACTTTGCGTTATGTGTTGTAAGACCCCCAAACTGTAAAAAGCCCCCAGAACAGCATACATTTTTGGAAAGTACATATTCTGACGGATCAAACAAAGTAAAATCTATCATTCTATACCAAAGCACCAAACAGCAAAACTATACTAAAGATACATAAGGAAAAATAATGCAGGCATAAAATTGCAATAAAACCACAAAAATTGTGTAAATCAATGAAATAACAAAATTACTGATCCAACAGCATAATTAGTGGCCAAAATCGATTACCCAATAGTCATGCTGCCAAAACAAATGGTTTTTAGGGGTAAAAAAACACAAATTAGTAACATGAAAAAGTAAAAAAAAAAAATCCCTCTTTGTGAGTTTTTTGTGTATACATGTGTATACACTTCTAAAAGTGGTGTGACAGTGTGTATATAAGTGTGAAATAAGTGTGAAATAAGTGCAAATTAAAAAAAAAAAATCTTTACTAAAATGATTGTGTAACTGTGTACAGATCTATACAATGTAGTGTAGTGTGTATGTAGTGTTTGTGTAGTGTGTAATTTATCAAATAAAGTCCACTTACCATTGCTGGAGCAGGAGAGAGAGTCTAATCTTCTTTCAGCAGCGTGTGTGCTGAGTCACTGCAGCCAGGAAGTGCGTGGGCGTTGCCAGAGCAGCAGAGAGCAGAAGGAAGACGGAGGAGCTGGTAAGTTGCTTCTTTCTGCGATTTTAGGTCGATCCTGCAACAATCCTGTTGCAGGACCGACATGACAGCCCCCCAGCCTTGTTGCCCAGGGGGCTGTCAGCACTGATAAGCCTCTGCATAGGCAGCTAAAGCCGCTGATGCAGAGTACAGCATGTTAAACTGCAAGAACGTACAATATACGTGCTTGGCAGTTAAAGCCCTTGCCTGCCAGAACGTACAGCGTACGTGCTTTGCAGGCGAAGGGTTAAAGCACCAGTAACACCAAAACACACACAAAAAAAAAAAAAAAACACTTTAGTTAAGATGTGATATCTGCATATAAAACATTCTTTGCATAAACTTAATTTGTACAAGAAATGTTTTCATCCAATATTGGTGCAGAGAAGTGGTTGTGGACATTAAGCCACCCTCAATCATTCAGCCACAATTCCAAGAATTTTCCACCAAAACTGATCTTCAAGCTGGGTTTGCCAGTGAAGGAATTTTGGCCAGATATTACCCTGTTGTTTGGACTGAGCACCAGCCCCTTAACTACTGCTCCTATGTCCCCCAGAGGGGCCATCTCAAAAGTTTAGTAACCACATGTGTAAATAGCAATTTAAGAAATGGTACACTCAGAGTATAAACTCACCAAAAAGCACATGGGTCTGATAATAAGACATAATCATAAGACCGATGTTCAGATGTCATGCAGGTACAAAACTAGACCACAAGTCCATAGTTTCCTGCTGTTTCATTTTATTTAAAAGAAGCACCAACGCCTCTTACATGGTTCAAAAAGATAGTAGCCTTACGCGTTTTGTGCCTACATGGGATATTTGAGCATAGGCTATGTGTAAAGACACACTGATGACATTTGACACCCGATGATGAGCAATTTAGTTCTGAAAGCATTGTAAACTAAAAGAACATATGTTATCTGTGAAACAATGATTCTTAGAGTGCTGAATGTCCGCCTTTACTGTTCTTGGTACAAAAACACAATTTATACAAGAAAAGAGTAGTACAGGCATAGGACCTGTTATCCAGAATGCTCAGCACCTGAGGTTTTCCGGTTAATGGGTATTTTGTAATTTGGATCACCATGGCTTAAGTCTACTAAAACATTTAAACATTAAATAAACCCAATAGGATTGTTCACCAATTCATACAGGATTAAGTACAAGGTACTATTTTATTATTACATAGAAAAATCAGAATTATTTGCGGATAGTAGATTCTATGGTAAATTGCCTTCCCTTAATTAGGAGCATATTTTACCAATGTGCCTCTCTCTGATTCTCCCACACGTGAAGAGCGCAAGTCAGACATGCACACAAACGGAGCAGAGCAGGAACAACATGCTGAATTGCCAATGCCAGGTACTGAGTAGTGGCAGCTGGCAGGCCCATTAGGTCCGGGGGGGCCATATCCGTTTCCTCGGGAACAGAACATTTTCAAGCTGGGCCGCATTCATATCCATCCTGGGCCGCAGGTTGGACACCCCTGCTCTATTCAGTATTCGATTTTCATTTTCCATCAGCTTTTAACATTTTTTGTGTATGTAAATGAGGGCTGTGTTTACTGCTTTTATTTTCAACTATCAATCCTTTTTCATACAGTGCTTTTTTCTCATGTAGCATAGAGCCTCTATAAACTTGCACTAGTAGGGCAAAATGGGATTGCCAATATTTTCAGGCTTGCACCACTTGAATACTTGTTTCCTAAGTTGGAACTGTATAGAATTGCCAAGGAATATCTTTGTTTAATTGTTTTTTTTTTTTAAATTGGTCTTGATATTTGTATTTCTTCAAAGAAACTGACCCTTTTTTAGCAGCAGCGTTTTTTAATAGGTAATAGTTAAATATGCAAATATATAAATTAGTTTTGTTTGTGCAAGAAGTTGGGAAGTGTTTTTCTGTTCTGTTGTTTGCAAACCGCTGTCTTTCTATATTTTTGGTTTTCTGACCTGTTCTTGGGCCCAACACCCTGTGCCCATTGTCCAAATTAGGTGTTCAGGTAGAAGGACCTTTCTAATAGTTGTTTCTGTGCAGCTGCCCGCATGCCCCTGTGCTGTACTAACCACTGTAAAAGGGGTTGCTTTGCATACTGTCATGGGAAAACGTGTTTTTTTCAAAACACATCAGTTAATAGTGCTACTCCAGCAGAATTCTGCACTGAAATCCTTTTCTCAAAAGAGTAAACAGATTTTTTTTATATTCAATTTTGAATTCTGACATGGGGCTAGACCAGGGGTCAGCAACCTTTACTATCAAAAGAGCCATATTGCCCCCTCGTCCACTAAAGAAAAATAGTCTGGAGCCGCAAAACATATAACAGATTATAAACTTTTAAAAATGTTAACCTTTTTTCAATTTTAACTGTTACTACAACAGAATACAACAAACAGAAGTGCAGTGTGTAGGCCTACTGAATAGCTCTATTAAATGCTAGTGTTCTCATCTATTTAATGTGACTTCTGTTTCTAAAGTTCAATGCTGATCTTCCCTCTATTGTCTTGAGTGTGTGACCGCGGTAAGGACTAGGATGAATCATCCGTTAACCGTTAACTTACCCCGGTCACACACTCAAGCAGCCGCCAGCAGATGCGAGGGCTATATAGCCGAACTGATAGGAAAAGCCGCAAGACCGAGCCGCAGCAAACAGGATGAAGAGCCGCATGAGGCTCCGGAGCCTCAGGTTGCCTACCCCTGGGCTAGACATATTGTTAGTTTCCCAGCTGCCCCAGTCATGTGACTTGTGCAAGCACTTTAGGATGGAACTACTTTTTGGCAGGCTGTTATTTCTCCTACTTAATGTAACTAAATCAGTCTCAGTGGGACTTGGCTTTTACTATTGAGTGTTGTTCTTAGATCTACCAGGGAGCTGTTATCTTTTGTTAGGGAGCTGCTATCTGGTTACCTTTCCATTGTTCTTTAGTTAGGCTGCTGGGAAGGGGGGTGATATCACTCCAACTTTCAGTACAGCAGTAAAGAGAGACTGAAGTTTATCAGAGCACAAGTCAAATGACTGGGGGCAGCTGGGAAACTGATATGTCTACCGACTCTAGCCCCATGTCAGATTTCAAAATTGAATATAAAAAAAATCTGTTTGCTCTTTTTAAAAATGGATTTTAGTGCGGAATTCTGCTGGAGCAGCACTATTAACTAATGTGTTTTGAAAAAAACATGTTTTCCCATGACAGTATCCCTTTAAGTAAGTCCATGATACAAATTGCAAGTGATTTGCCATTATCATTGCCAACCTGTATATCTAGACTAGAAAAGCAGTGCTTCAACCACTCATTTTAAAAGGCCCAGTTCTACCTGCAGCCTATGGCTTGTTATTGGGTTGCTATATTAGGGGTTTAGATTTTGTTTTTGGGCGGAGGACCTTTGTGATCAAATGATATATCTTACATAATTTGCAAGCACTGCGGTTTATCAAACGGGGAAAGGGTTGATTTAAATGGTGATATTTGTTCCAGTGTTCGTTGCTTATAGCACAATCATTTACACTTCAGGGAGCCTGTAGACTGGTCTCATGCATCTTATACATGCTGCTTGGAAAGCTCTGCCTGCAACATTCCCTGGCAATGGTATTCATTGTAGGGCACTTCAGAGAGATATGTATTAAAATCTCATAGCTGACCCCAGCCTTAGGAATGTGAAGGTGTATCTGAATGTGCCTATTTTGAAGGGACCAGAAAATAACAATGCAACATACAGGTAACCTGTTTTAATCATTTCTTTTAACTACAAAAGTAGTTTTACAGTAGTTAGTGATACAGGTATGGGATATTTTATCCAGAATGCTCAGAACCTGGGATTTTCTGCATAAGGGATCTTTCATAATTTGGATCTCCATTCTTTAAGTCTACCAAAAATCATTTAAACATTAAATAAACCCATCATTGTCGAGAATAGACCTGGCGTTAGGCTCAGCAGACCTGGCTCCTTTGGTACAAAATATTTCCTATCTCCCTAGGACACACTCTGACCATTCCCCAGTATGGGTGGAGCTTCAATTAGGTTTACCCTCAGGTAGGAAGCTATGGCGCCTCTCCCCGTTATGGCTTGAAGACCAAGCATTAGCGGAGGCCTGGGTGAAAGAATTTGAAGATTATTGGGAAACTAATCAAAATACAGCCTCGCCCTTAGTAGTTTGGGATGCTGCCAAGGCGGTATCTCGGGGTACATTAATTGCCACCATCCATACAACTAGGGAGGCAAAAAAGGCTGAAATCACAGCAGCAGAGAGAACGCTGCAGGAGGCGGAACAGACTTATTGTCATTCTAAAACCAGAGAAAATCATGATACACTATCCAGAGCTCAAAGGGAACTAGACCTCCTTGTGTCAGACAACACTAGGAAAAAGCTATTATATACTAGACAACGAGGGTTTGATCTTGGGGACAAAAACAGTAAAACTCTTGCATATATGGCGAAGCTAACAGACCAGATTACAGTCATACCTGGGATTAGGAACCACAGGGGGGACCTAGTTATGGAACCATTAGCTATGGCCAATGTGTTTGCAGATTACTTTAAACAGATTTACTCTCCTACACCTAGTAGCCAAGATACCTATATTGGCCTGTTCTGGGAAGGCATTGATCTTCCGAGACTCTCACCAGATGAAAGACAATTTCTTGATAACCCGCTAACAATGACTGATATCTCATCGGTGATCTCGGACCTCCCAGCGAATAAAACACCAGGCCCAGATGGCTTACCGGCTGCTTGGAATAGATTACTTAATCAAATATCTCCCCGGCTGTTAGATACTTTCACCCATGCAACTCTGAAAGGGGAACTTCCCTCCTCGTGCTATGGGGCAATAATAGCTCTGATACTTAAGGAGGGAAAGGACCCATACTCCTGTGAATCCTACAGGCCTATATCACTGATTAATACCGATGCCAAAATACTGGCAAAAATACTGGCTAACAGACTAGTAAAAGTCATTACGTCCATTATACTTCCGGACCAAACAGGCTTTATGCCCAATAAAACAACTTCCATTAACCTAAGACGTTTGCACACACACATTCAATTGGCAAGGCAATATCAAAGCACTGAGGTAGTGGCATCATTGGATATAACCAAAGCATTTGACTCGGTCAACTGGTCCTATCTGTGGCAGGTTCTGGAGAAATTTGGTTGTGGTCCCAATTTCATTGCTTGGATCAAACTACTATATAAAAAAAACTACTGCTCAAATCCGGGTTAATAATACCCTATCGGTAGCCTTTGAACTAGGGAAGGGGACCAGACAGGGCTGCCCTATCGCCTCTACTATTTGCCTTAACAATCGAGCCACTGGTGGCAGAGTTGAGGCAGGCACCATTGGTCAAAGGTATCACATTGGGCAATATTGTAGAAAAGGTAGCCTTGTATGCAGATGATGTTTTACTTTTCTTGGAGGACACAGGTTCATCACTCCGAGCTGCATTAGATATACTTGGAAGTTTTGGAAGGCTTAGCGGCCTTTCGATCAATACAACAAAATCAGTGTTATTTCCCTTAGGAAATACTAATCTAAAGCTGGCCATAGACGCAAAGATCGGATCGTACGAATTGAGGATTTTCGGAACGTGTGTGGAGAGTCCCGACATTTTTCGTCCGGCGGAGATCGGTCGTTTGGTCGATCGGACAGGTTACAGGTTAGAAAATTTCTGTCGGCTGCCGATAATATCTCTGGGTGTATTGCCGATCGTACGATTTTCAGTGGGAGACTGTCACTAGCTTTGGTTGGATATAGATATCGTACGATTGCTGTCAGGGGCAAAACATTGCTGATCTGTTCTTTAACTAATCTGACTGGTAAGACTTTGATCTGAATGGTTAGTGGCGGGTCGGGAGATGGGAAAGTCCGATCGTACGATGATTCGTACGATCGGATCTTTGCATCTATGGCCAGCTTAACTGACAGGACCCTTACTCTCACTCCGGTGACTGTGACTAGGTTCCGCTACTTAGGCATAATAATCAGTACAGACCCAACAACATATATAGCTGAGAATCTGGACCCGATCTTATTAAAATTTAAAAACACAACTCCACACTGGGTTAAACTCCCTCTGACCTTATGGGGTAGAGTCAACCTTTTTAAAATGCTATATCTCTCAAGGTTTCTTTACCCACTCTGGAACGCACCGGTCTACATAACCATCCCATTCTTTAAGAAAGTTAACAGCGAGTTACTTTCATTTATTCGGGCCAACAAAACACCTAGATTATCGTGGCTCACACTTACTGCATCTAGGGATAAGGGGGGATTTGCCCTTCCACATTTGCAAAATTATTATTATGCGTCCCAACTATCTTATATCCGTAACTGGTTTAACCCAGACGATAGCAACTCATTGACAAATTTGCATGCAACAATCATGGGTTCTCTGGAAGCTATTCGTAATGCCCCTTATAGAAAGGGGGGGACTGTCCGTCATTGCCAGGGGTACTCGTTACTCCTATTAAAGTGTGGACAAAGGTGGAAGCTAAAGGTGCTATCTCTTACCCTAAATTATCAGGGAAAACACCACTGTGGAGAAATTCAAAACTGCCTCATCTGTCACAACTACCGGATTTTCATTACTGGCCACTTATTGGGATCCGACATTTAGAGGACCTATTAGTGGATGGATCCTTCCCCTCCCTGGCACAGTTAAAAACTAAATTTAACCGACAGGACATACAACTATTTAGTTACTTCCAATTAAGACATGCTTTCTATGCCCAATTCCAATCATACCAGCTTTTACCAACGCAGCAGGTGTGGGAGGCCAGACTTTGGGACCCTGCCCCAGCTAAACTGGTATCACAGTTATACAATATAATCCAGGCATCACAGTCTGTGCCGTTTGACAAAGCCAAAAGGAAATGGTTGGATACGCTTCCCTCATTAGAGGAGGAACAGTGGGAGGAGGCCATAGACAACCTTTTCTCCTTTCTAATCTCCCTAAGGGATAAAATGATCAAATTCAAGATGATTCACCGAATATATATCACGCCCCAGAGACTTAAAGTTATGGGTAGACTAGAAGGGGCTAAATGTGCTAAGTGCAGTACAGCAGAGGCAGGCTTCCTACACTTAATCTGGGACTGTCCCAGGGTACTGTCATATTGGAGGGCGGTAATTCGATATAGTAATGAACATCTGTCTCTCCCTGGAATTTGTACTCCTGAAGTATGTATTCTAGGTATAATTGACAAAGTGGTGCCCTTACAAAAAACTAGAACTTTACTACGTTCTATAGTGTCTTATGCAAAAAAGCTAATTATTATGAAATGGATGAGTCCTAATGCCCCCACTCTCCAGCAGTGGATTGACTTCATACATGTCACCCTTCCACTCATCAAGTTAACCTATAATGCTCGGGGAACTCCTGACAAGTTTGGGAAAGTATGGACGCCTTGGTTGGATGTCAACCCCCAGGTATCGTTGTCAGACAGTTAAACTTTGACTGCAAGCTGTGATATATTGAGTTGGTAATGTGGCAATCACTGTGTTATGATATCACTTGTACCCAGTCTTCTCTGCAAATGCCAAGTATGATTATTATTATAATTGTTGTTAATTTTTCTTGTTTTTCTTTTATGTTTAAAATGCAAAAATAAAATCCTTTAAAACATTAAATAAACCAGATAGGATTGTTTTACATCCAATAAGGGTTAATATCATTTTTAGAATCAAGTACAAGGTACTGTTTTATTATTGCAGATTAAAAGGAAATATATTTTTTTAAAGTTTGTATTTGATTAAAATGGTGTTTATAGGAAATGGCCATAATTTGGAGCTTTCTGGATAATGGGATTCCGGATATCTGAACCCATACCTGTATCTCACAAAGATTACATTATTGTTTGCCAAGCATGGCTTACAGAATAAGTGGGTACTGGTTTGCTGTAGTTTCAGGGAGCTTGACAGAAGGAAGCAAGCTCTTGAACACCTATAGAGTCTAGTAATATGTAGGGCTATAATGATACTGTACATGTAGTAGCAACTATAGTATCCCCAGCTTCCCAGTACTGCATAATTGCCACTTTATCACTACATAACCGCATTATTGAAGACAGTGGTTTGTAGTTAGGGAACAGTCTGTATATCTGTTTCTAATGAAATGGTTCTGTATGATGCTTACAAATGGAGGATTTGTGTTTTGGTTGTGTTTTTTGCACATTTGCAAGTCTTCCTGCTTCATAAATGTTTACAAAGTAATGGGGTTTTTTTATGCTGTATGCTGAAAAAAAGAAAAAGCTTTCCAAAATCCATGTGGAAGTTTTTAAATCTGTATTTCTATTTAAATGGTGCTGCGTTTTGTATTGTCAGTCAAAAATCTGTACAAAAATCTGTACAAAAATCTGTTTATACATTTGCAATTGTGACCAATATTGAAAGTGTTTGTTTCATTTAATAAAATGTGTGCTATGTGGCTTTACATAATCACTACTCAATTGGCATAATTAGGATATGCCATATAATAATCTTTGTTTTTCCTTGTATTATATTCACTAGTGCCTAAAATATAAAACATGATAATGGGAGCTATGTATTCTAAAATCCCTGTAACTTGTTTTGCAGGCTGATTAATGTTTAGTCCTGCCTGCATACAGAAGCCATTACACACTAATGGTTGCCATGCATGCACTCTGCAATTACGATCTTTCTCTCGACCATTGTTCATAACAAAGATCTTTCATCCACTCTACTAACACTTAGAACTGAATCGTCAGATATGCAGATAAAAACAAAAATTACGGATATCGGTCGCCTTGTCTCCCCACCACACATGCACCAATTGTGTATGATTATTGCATGAAAAATCTTTTGTACGATAATGTTGGTGTGTCTATGGTCACCTTCCCTCATTCATCATTAATGTGACCCTTTCCGGTTAAAGGTCCTTATGTTTGATGTTGTGCATTTTTAGATTATGGTACCTAAAACAAGCAAAGGTTTTCTTAAAAAATATTTGCCTTATGTATCAGGCTATACCAGGCTGAAGTAAAGCTGTCTTCTGTATCTCTATAGCCTTGTTTCTTACACACACACAGACCAGGCATGCCACTAATGTTTACCACTAAGCACCCTGAGGATTCTAAATAGTTCAGACACCTTGCAAAAGCTAGACCACATTCAGAAAAAAAATGAATGAGCAGTGTTGGACTAGTGTAGCAGGGGCCCACCAAAAACCATAGACTGCAGGCCCTTTCTCTAAACTTTTTTAAATCTTCACTCATGAATTCCTTCTCCTTCCTTACTACAAGCTATCATCTATTCTTTCCTCCATTTCTCCTTATTGCTCTAATATATAGAAATGTAGAGTGGCATAGGCATACAAAGCATAGTTGGGTGAGCAGGAGGGTCCACTTACACCTGGGCACATGGGAGTTCTGATATCCCAGTGGGCCAGCCCAACACTGTTAAAAGAGAACTCACCCCCCCCAATTAAGAAAAGCCACACCTACTAACCTAGATAGTCCCCCCCCCCTGTATTCTGGTCCTCTTCGACAATAAGGATTCTCTTTGTCAATTTCCGGCTCTTTTGGGGAATGCGCAATCGATACAAACCACCAGACTGCTCCAACTGCGCATGCACCAATAAACCGCTCTATTACAGATGAAGACCGGTGATCCGGAAGATGGCGCCCACAAACTCCGATGCGCTTACTCTGCACTGATATATTATAAAATATTTTAGGGACATTTTAAGGGCTGTTATAGTAAGCGGGGGGAGAAGGGAGGGGGGACTATCTAGGTTAGTAGGTAGGGGCTTTTCTTATATTTATATAAATTAATGACCACCAAATTCTTCATCTCATAATCTTCTTCATTTTTATACGTTACATAGTATGTGTAGCCTAACCCTTTCTTTGACATTTCTTTCTTTTTAAAGGGTTTGCTCACCTTCTAACATGTTTCATTTCAGTTGGCTTCAGACCGTTCGTCAGAAATAAAGACTTTTTTTTTCAATTACTTTGTTCCACTACATTTTAAACCATTACGTATGGGTGCAATGAGACTTCATGAAAGATTCAGCCAAATACCGAATCCGCCACCTAATTTGCATATGCAAATTAGGATTCCGTTCGGCCGGGCAGATGGATTTGGCCGAATCCTGAACCGAATCCTGGGTTCGGTGCATCCCTATATGAGACATGCAGACTAAGACAAAAAGGTCCTCTGTACACCACCATTATATATATTTTATTTCCATACATACAAATGCATTGGGAATACTGCACATTCTATTCCAAATCAAAACATGAAGTAGAATTTACCAAATTTGTGTTATTCCTTTACAAAAAGTAAAGAAAAGGGAATATTAGGCTTTTCCAAAAAAAAATAGCAATGTCTGAACAAACTCAAACAAAATTTTGCTTTCCTTTGAATCACTGAACTAATATTTAGTTGTATAACCAGTGTTTCTGACATCTGCTGCACATCTGTGTTGCGTGGAGTCCACCAACTTCTGGCACCTGTTACATTCCAAAATTCTTCTGCTTTTCTTGGTTTTGCCTCAGAAACAGCATTTTTTTATGTCACCCCACAAGTTTTCTATTGGATTAAGGTCCGGAGACTGGGCTGGCCACTCCATAACGTCAATCTTGTTGATCTGGAACCAAGATGTTGTTTGTATACTGGTGTGTTTGGGGTCATTGTCTTGTTACACATCATTTAAAGGGCATTTCTTCTTCAGCATATGGCAGCATGACCTCTTCAAGTATTTTGATGTATTGAAACTGATCCATGATCCCTGGTATGTGATGAATAGGCTCAACACCATAGTATGAGAAACATCCCCATATCATGATGCTTGTGCCACCATGTTCACTGTCTTCACAATGTACTGTGGCTTGAATTCAGTGTTTGGGGGTTGTCTGATAAACTGACCGCGGCTCTAGGTCCAAAAAGGGGTCTTGCTTTCATCAGTCCACGAAATGTTGAGCCATTTCTTTTTTAGGCCAGTCAATGTGTTCTTTGGCAAATTGTAACCTTTTCAGTGCTTCTTTATTTAACCAATGGGGCTTGGCGATGGGATTTTAACCCCGCCTGATCGAGATCTGGCTCAGCCAGATATTAATCAGGGAAGCACGTTGGATGGCCCCACACACAGGCCAATAAACTGCCGACTCGCAGCTGTCTCAGCTTTTTTTGTCCCATGCATGGCCATCTTAAGGATTCTTCTGTCAGTAGTGGAGGTCTTCATTGGTCAATAGCTATACACAGAAAATAGATCCGGCCACGTAACTTTGCTTAGTCTTAATTAAAAACGACAATAATGCGGGTATAGATTCAAGTTGATTGGCTCACCGTAGAAATAGGTTGGTCCGGGTGCATGATGCCCCGGACCCCACTCTTAAATATAAACACCGGGTTCTTCAAGTCCGCTATACAAGTGGTTAAGCAGTAAAAGTAGAGCTACGAATCTTACCCCCCTGGAAAGGTGACCCGGGTGCAGCCAGCCCCGAATCCGTCACTAGGAAGGAACGCCAAAGGTCAAGCAGAAGATTTGCAGGCCGCGCACTCCTGAACACCAACACGAATCGCTCGTCTCCAAATATTTTAAAAAGGTAAATTCTTTATTAGGACATACGATCAATCAAACAAACAAAGCGTCTGAGGTCTGACGCGTTTCGTGATAATACACTTCCTCGGAGGTCTTCATTGGTCTACCAGTCCCTTTGTGATTACCAGCTTTTCTCCTCATGATGAGCAATGGCAACTACAGAGTCCAAATGGTAGACACAAGCATAGGTATCTTATCCCTGCAGTAATGAAGCAAGCAAAACATTGAAATAATCACAAACACCTGTGAAGCCAATTGTCCCGAACATTATGGTGCCCTAAAATGAGGGGTAATGTGTGTGTGTGTATATGTATGTATATATATATATATATATATATATATATATATATATATATATATATATATATATATATATATATATATATATATATATATATATATATATATATATATATATATTGTATAGAATCCATCACATAAGATCCGCACTCACAGGTCTTATAGAATGTTAAAAAAAAAAAAGGACCGACATTTCTGCCTACTTCAAGGCCTTTCTCAAAGTGCCTAGTTCACAGTGAAAAATGCCATAAATACACAAATTGACTTGAAAACTTGAGCTTGAGTAACGATGACATATCTTCATCTTCACCACTAAGTGACTACTGTCAAGGCATCACACATAGAATACAACAGATCATACAGTGCCTTCATACCACGTATACATACTACAGAATTTAATAACATCCTAGTCTGTACACTTCATCTACAGTAAATTACTGATAAAAACAAGATACATTGTAACAAAATTCCCTTATGGCAATGGTGTTATCATTTCTTCTTTTGTCTATAGCCATAATTCACTATGTTGCAAAGTTGCTACAGTATCAAAGATTTCAGCTATGTTTAAAAGTCCACCACAAAGATCTATCCCTCCTGGTAATTATATTATATTGTTAATTAGATCTTATATTCCACATCCACCCTCAATATGTAACCTAAATTCCCCTAAGGTATATTAAAGTTTCTAAACTATTACTTAAACTATTATGTCTACATTGTGCGACTACAGGATTCTACAATGCTATTTACCGCTAATTATCAACTTCTTTACATTTACCCCTCAATTTAAACATCGCTCTCCATTTAAACCTACCTCCATGATTATCCAAGCACCTGTTCCTACCTCGTCTCTTATACCTCTGTGATCCCTCCCATGTAAATTTACTTTCAATGGGTCTCAGTTAATCCTCCTGCATGCAGCGCCGGATTTCAATGTGCGGCGCCCCTAGGCCGCGCGGTCCGACCAGGCGGCCGCGCGGTCCTAGCGCCCACCTCACCTCCCTTTCCCAGCGCGCCGGCGTTTTTTCGCCGGCGCAGCTGCTGTAATTGAATGGGGACGCACGCGTCCCCATAGTGCGGCTGGGCGGCATGCCGCCCCTATTTTTTTGCCACCCTAGGCCCGGGCCTATGCGGCCTTGCCGCAAATCCGGGCCTGCCTGCATGTGGGTGTTCTGACATATGTAAGACCTCTGAACTGTTTAGCCTATATCCCTATTATAAACCTATTAGTGCTGTGTTTATTAAATCCTTAAGTAAATTTTCTTAAATAATATATACTGTCTAATGCCCATTTCACCCCATCAATCATACAAAACAATAAGTGTGATGTGTTCCTCTTATGAGCCACCAATAAATCGTATACCAACATCACCTGTTAAAATTATTAATACTAAATGCATAAATAAATCCATGGTTTTATATTCACTTCAGCAAAAGATTTTAGCATTATGGTGATAATAGTATATATGTTCCACCCCATGTGTGTACTGTATTAATAAAGACACTTAAAAACGGAAACATGAAAATCAAAAATCGAAAGATGAGAAAAAAATAAATGAAAAAATATATATATATATAAAATCTATTACCAAGCCTCACTTAGTTCAGAGGCCCCGTCCACTAATGGAGTCACTGTTCCTCAATCTCACAATGCAGCAAAATTCATCATGTGCTATGTGCGCCTCCCCTGATCCACAGGACATCCGTGCAAATGCCAAATCGTCATATGTATAATAACATTTTTTACTTTTATATTTTAATCTCAATCTTCCGTTTAGACCCCACAGGCCACTGCCCGGCCCCAAAGCTGTTATGCACAATATCCAGGCAAAATGACAATATAGTGGAATGGGAAAGCAGTCATGCATACACCTACAAATAAAAGAAATGCTTGAATAAAAGAATAAAAGATTTTGTTAAAGTTTGTAATATGCTGGACAGGCCCATATACCAAATGTATTCCATAGGTGGGATATTTGTACTGATATCTGGCTATCACTGAAACATGGCTCTCTTCCCACCTACACTGCTTCACCTGCTGCCCTCTCCTATGGAGGCTTCTCATTTAGTCATACCCCTAGACCGGGAGACTGTCACGGCGGTGGGGTTGGATTTCTCTTTCTCCCCCAAATGTAGGTTTCAAAATTTAACCACACCTACTTCTCTTTCCTTCACTTCCACAGCATACATTTGTTTTCTCCAATCTCTCTGCGTGTCTCTGTCATATATCGCCCCCCTTGTCCTTACTGTACTTTCTTGGATCACTTGGCTGCTCAGCTTCCATAATTTCTCTCCAGCGAGACGCTCTCATTCCCATTGACAACACTGCTTCTCCTGCCACCTCTAAACTCCTCTCTCTAATAACTAATAATTTGGTCTCTCTCAGTGGACCGACTCACCTACCCACATCGAGGGTCATGCTGTTGATCTTATATTCTGCCACTCATGCCACCCATCCAACCTTACTAACTCTCCCTACCCCCTATCTGACATCACCTACTCTCCTTTCAGATAACACTTTCAACTCACTATCACAACCATCTCTCTCCACCCACATGTACAGAAACCTTAACGCATCCACAACAAATGTAGCAGCACAACCCATCCCTCATATTAAAGGAGAATTTAACTCTAAGGGCAAAGACACATGGTCAGATTCAGGGAGATTAGTTGCCCGGTAAACAAGTCTCCTCTTCTTTGGGGCGACTAATCTCACTGAACTGCCTTCCCGCTGGCTAGAATGAAAATCGCTGGCAGGATGGCACTCGGAGCTTTTCGTTTTCAAAATTCATCTGAAGTTGCCTCATGTGGCCCCCTACCCTACATAGAACCCCTTCCCCCCCAGCCTAGCTGCTACCCTGGGCAAATGCACCTGTCTTTACTTACCCCTACATGCAGATTCTGTCCAGCGGAGTTCACGGCAGCTATCTTCAGTCGCTTCTGTAATTTTCAGAATTTTCATGAGTTTGGCAGATTTGTAGTTGTTGCGAAACGGAAAATTGCTGCAAATGCACATGCGCCGATACACCGGTCTCATTCCCAAGTTTACCGAAGAGAAGAAGATGGCTGCCGTGAACTCTGGTAGACAGAATCTGCACGGAGGGGTAAGTAAAGACTATGGGGCATTTGCCCGGGGTAGCAACTAGGCTGGGGGGAGGGGGTCTATGTAGGGTATGGGGGTAAGGTTTTTAGGACTTAGTTCTCCTTTAATGACCTTTCCTGTCCAAATAGGGCAGCTTCTCTCTAGAACAATGCTCTTTCAACATCTCTTGACTCCTTTGCTCCTTCTACCACCTGTCACAGTCGACCAGCTAAACCCCAACCCTGGCACACATGTGTAACTCGGTACCATAGAAGATGTAGTAGATCAGCTGAACGACGGTGGAGACATTCTATACTAAGCTGGCATTTGTGACACTGTTTTATTGTGGTTTACATCTTGTCTGACCGTTCCTTTAATGTTGCCTTCTCTTACTCTACTTCTGCTATATTCCCTCTGTTGAGTTCCTCAAGGCTCTGTTCTAGTCCTTCTGCTGATCTCGCTCTATACTAGTTTGCTAGGAAAATTATCCAGTCGTTTGGACTTCAGTATGCTGATGACACCCAACTCTACTTGTCTACTCCTGACCTCTCTTCTTCTGTCATTTTCCAAGTTACAGACTGCCTCTCTGCTGTCTCCTCCTGGTGGCACACTTACACAAAACTTGTTCAAGTCTCTGCCCCCGTTTATCAGGAGTCAAGCTGTTTATTGGAGTTTGAGAAGAGACCTACACAAAGACAGGGTGAACTCCTTGCAGATGCCCAGGATGTAAGTAAACTCAGTACTGCAAACTTCAGGGAGCTTCAGTGTAAAAAATAAAAACTGGGTAAATAGGTTGTGCAAAATAAAATAAAATAAAAGGTTTTCAGTATAGTGAGTTAGCTAGAAATGGAATGTATAAAGGATGGAGTAACTGGATGTCTAACATAATAGCCAGAACACTACTTCTGGCCACATTGGTCATAACTATTTTATTTACCCAGTTTTGATTTTTACACTGAATTGTTCCTTTAATATCTCATGTATAGTTGTACCCTGCCATTAGGAGAGTTGAGAGACTTGCCTCAGGCAGCAGCCTACCTGGGAAGGCAAAAAGCTGCTGTTAGTAATTCAAGAGTCAAACATTTGGGCCAAATGTTAGTAATAAACAGTAGCAATAACAATGCATTTGTAGCCTTACAGAGCATTTGTTTTTTAGATGGGGTCAGTGACCCCTATTTGAAAGCTGGAAAGAGTCAGAAAAATAAAGCAAATAATTCAAAAACTATAAGAAATAAAAAAGTCCAATTGAAAAGTTGCCTAGAATTAGCCTAAAAGTTAGCTAAAATGTGAACCACCCTTTAAAGGAATAGTTCAGTGTAAAAAAAACTGGGTAAATAGGCTGTGCAAAATAAAAAATATTTATAATATAGTTAGTTAGGCAAAAATGTAAGGTATAAAGGCTGGAGTGACTGGATGTATAACATAATAGCCAGAACACTAATTCCTGCTTTTCAGCGAGCTCTCTAACGTGAGCTAGTCTGACTTGAAGGGGGCCACATGGGACATAACTAACAATTGCAATTAATCCTTAGCATTCAGCTCAGATTAAAAAGCAACAGGTATGACCCATACCCCCCCCCTCAAGTCACTGATTGGTTACTGCCTGGCAGTATCGGACTGGAATGCCAGGGGTCCACCAGAAAATCTTAGACCATGGGCCCAGTTTCCAAATTATTATTATTCTTCTACTGACTCAACCATTTTATTCTCCTAGTCTTTTATATCTATTTACTATATTCTTCCATTATTAAGCATTTTCTTCCCATAAAGAAATAGCGAATGACCATGAAATTGGCCAAATGGTTAGAAGCAAGAAGCCCACTGACACCTGGGCCTACCGGGAGTTTTCCTGGTATCCCTGTGGAAAGTCCCGGTGGAAAGTCAGTGGAAACCAAGAGAGCTGAAAGGCAGGAATTAGTGTTCTGACTATTATGTTACACATCCAGTCACTCCACATTTTTGGCTAACTAACTATATTAGAAACATTATTTATTTTGCACAGCCTATTCCAGTTTTTATTTTTATACTGGATAATTCCTTTAAGTTTGCTGGCCTGCCTGGTGCAGCTATTCAGAATCCAGCCCTGCCTACCTTGCTGAAAAGAGATGTAAACCCAAATTTTTTTTTGGCGAAAATGGGCAGGGGGCAGGCCGGTGATGGGGGGGCGGGTGATGCCAGGGGCGGGACTGATGACGTGGTGATCTGCGATTGGATGATCACAATGTCATTCACTTCAATGTCCTGTCCAGATTTCCTAATTCGGCAATCTGGACAGGACCTTTTTTACCCGGGCAGCCCTTCCAAAAAACAGGCTCTCCAGGTGAAATCGGGATAAGTAGCAACCCTAACAGGGTTTCCTGAAGGGTTGCCCGCGTCAAAACTGCCTGCACAGTTTTCCAAATTAGGAAATCGCCAATAGCCATGTAAAAGCCGCACCCATAATGTCACATCACAGCCCCGACCCTTGCCCACATTCAACCGGGCCAAAAGATGGCAACCCTAAATACTTGGCCAATAAATGCTGCCAACAGACCGATTGATGGCTTACTAGCCAGTGTATGAGGTCCTCCAATGAGCTTCCCTGACCGATATCTGTCTGAAAATTGGTTAGATGTCAATCTGGCAGGTTTAAAAATCCCATCTGATCGAGGACCAATAACTTGCATTCCTGGCCCTTGGGGCCTACGATTGGATCAGCTCAATATTGTCCATTCAGGGAGGGCATATGCCCATCTGCCAATGTATAGTCACCTTTAATCAGCTGGCTTCTGCTACGAGTCACGACTCAGCAGTGTAGAAAATTACTTTGATGGGCACTAATTCTAGTTGGTCCAGCTCTGCTCTATTGTTACACAATATGACTGAAGTAGGTTTATTTAAAAAAAAATAATAATTATACAACAAAATTGAGTATTTGACAAGAGTGTTCTTTCAGACTTGAGTATTTTAAATTGCACCCCATAATTGCAAGCGTTGTATATGTCATAATACAGCCTGAACAGAACTGCTCAGAACATGTTTCATCTAGGCCGAGATCTGCTCAGGAGGAATTCTGGGCTGCCATAATATGTAATAATTAAATTGGAAGTCAAAAAGCTTTAGGAACTGGTCGTTGTGAGTACTCAGAGGTTGTCACCAAAACTCGGCTTATCCCATGAGATCAATAGTCAAAAAGTTCAGAAAAAAGTTCAGAAGCTGCTCGGTTTTCCCCTGTGGTTCGGGCCCCTTTTTCACCAGGCCCCCCTGTGGGGTCTGCTACCTCTATAGTTATACCAGTGCTCGTGATCTACTCTTGCCACCTGATGCCATCATGAGATCTACCTTAATGGGGAACTCCGGCTTCCAAACCAAAATTTGAAAAGAGGCCCACATAACACAGAAACCCCTAATACACCCATCACAGTTACCTGTTTCTTCAAAAAGTATGAATAAATGACAGTTCTCTTTCTGCATCATTTGATATCCTGGTAGGGAAGGAGGGACTAAACACTAATGTTACAAATTGTAACAAATTCTCCATAGTTTACAGACAGTATGCAGGAACTACATAACCCACAATGCATTGCACTCTGATGTTCTGTTCCTTATTAAAATCACATGTGCAGGGAATTGTGGGGTTTGGAGGATGCAGGCTAAGGATAGATGGCTGCTGATACAAAGTAACAGTAGTCAGCCAGCACAACGAAGTAGTCAGACAGATCAGCATGAGAGCAGGGGCTAGGCTTAGGGAACTGTCAGAAACCATTAAAAATCATGAAAACTGCATATTTTTTTTAAATGATGTACATTTCAAAGTTGCTTGAAATTATGTTTACTTTTCAAAAAGCTCAAGTTATGTTTTATTTGGAGTTCCCCTTTAAGAACTCAGGAGGATGGCACAGAGGCAATTCTATGTATAATACCCACAGAACTCGTATCAGGATGGTTGAGAAGCAATACCTTGTTTAATACCCCCACATTTCATACCAGCATGACAGAGGCAACACCATATATAAAACATAAAACCCACCAGAGCTCAGACATAGAGACATGGATGGCATAATGGTAATTTTATATTTAATGCTTGCAGTTACACAAATTAGTTTTGGGAACCAAGGCTGGGACTAAACTTATGAACCAGCCAGAAAGCAAAACCAGATGGAGAGAGAGAGAGAGAGAGAGAGAGAGAGAGAGAGAGAGAGAGAGAGAAGTGGGTCTACAGGCTGACATGGCTCTCTGGCTCCTTGCTTCTTCTTTACCCGCCCGACCATATTCCAATGCAGACACGGACCCAGGCCTGGATTTGTGGAAAGGCCACCTAGGCCCGGGCCTAGGGCGGCAGAATTTTAGGGGGGCGGCATGCTGCCCAACCACACCCACATTGTTTAAAAAATACTGGGGATGCGCTGGAGATACAATCATTTTTTAAATTTCCCGTGCGCCAATCCCCATTGCTCCTGTCCCCCTGAAGGGGACAGGGGCGACGAACGGTAGTGGGCCTAGGGGCGCCCACTATGTAAATCCGGCCTTGCACGGACCTACAGTACAGGAGGGGGTGGGCTTTATGCTGATCACTAATGAAAGCTGCTCTCAGAACTTTTGCTAGTGTCTATGTAATTTGGCCTGGCCGGTTGCCTTCATTCAATAGAGAAGGAAAGCAAGGAGGGAGAGAGAGCACCGACCGGGAGAGCTGTGCCTGCGAGCACATTTCAAGGAACGGTCGCGGTCTACCAGGAACTTTACAATTGATTGACTGGTAGGCCGCGATCAACGTCTTGGGCACCCCTGGCTTAGGGCGTTTGACTGTTTCCGTCAATGCTGGACTCTCGTTTGACGTGAAAGCTTGGGTTTCGGCAAACTTCGCCACCATTCGGAATGGATTTCCCCTGACTGCGAGGCCTCGGCTGTTTCCGGCGCCGTCCTGCTCTTTCTCCTCAATGCACCATGACAGTTCCCGGGAGTTTCAGCTTGTGAAGCCTGGAGCAGAGGAGAAGCGAGGTGGAGAAGTAGTTGTGGACACATGGGATGAAGAGGTATGAAAGACAGGTGAGGTTTATCCCTGGAAGCTTCTCTGGTAGGCAGGAATGTGGCGAGGACAGGAGAGGAATTGTGCAAAGAAAGTTAGAGAGGGGGGAGGACTGAAAAGCAGGGCAACTAGTGGCTTCACTGCCAACTCAGCCGAGGCCTGGCTACACGTGCACAGCTACGAATGATACTGGCCCTGCACACTTGCACCCCTGCCATTGCTATAGTCGTGCTTGTGCAGCTAGTCACCCCTGCCATTGGCCTCGTGCTTCCATTCTCCCTACAGGGAGACACAGGCAATCGCTTATTAAGGGCTGCAGCACAAGCAAAAGTACATGGCACATACCATGCATTAATACATAGGCAGCAATCCTCAAAGTTACCTCTAAAGGGGCTGTACGATCATTTTGTCATTATCATTAAAATTAAAGTGGATCTGGCTCAAAAAATACACTTGTGGCTGATGAAAGATTATGCTATTCTAGGTAACTTTTTGTTCTGCTTTCAGTTAACATTTGAAGTGGTTTGAAAACAATTTGTACGTGTAATTGTAAATGAAAGTAGTGTTAACCCTGTTTCCTTTCTGCATTGCTGCTTTTGACTTCTGAAACAATGTAGCAGGTCAGTCAGCTGGCTTCTGCTGATTCAATAGTCAAAACCACTAGGGCAGACAATAGAAAGGGACACACAGCTACTGCCTTTTATAGCCTTTTATACATGTATGGGACCTTTTATCCAGAATGCTAGGGTTTTCCAGAGTAAACGATTGGAAAGATCCGTTGTCTGAAAAAACCCCAGGAAGCCAGCATACGGAAAGAAATTTACATCTTCCTACCTTAAATCTACTAGAAAATCATGTAAACATTAAATAAACCCAAGAAGCTGGCTTTGCTTCCAATAAGGATTAATTATATCTTTGTTTGGTTCAAGTACAAGGTATGGCTTTATAATTACAGAGAAGAAGGAAATCCTTTTTAAAAATGGGCATTATTTGGCTAAAAGGAAGTCTATGGGAGACCGCCATTCTGTAATTTGGAGCTTTCTGGATAAACGGTTCCCGGGTAACGGATCCCATGCCTGTATTTATAAATAATTTTATAACCACTGAAAAATCATGGTAATAAATGTATGTTGCACAGTTTGTGTTATATTAACCAGAATGGTTATGGATGTCTGTTTGGTATAACCTGTATTTACTGACATGGCAAAATGCTTGGTCATATACAAATAATTTCCAAGGAAATGTTGTCATCAGTTATTTGCATTATAATAATGTAAAGTGACCAAATCATTTGAAAAGTCAGGGATACTACTCTAAGATCTTGTCGCCCTCTTAGCGTAATGGGTGAATTGACAGAATTCGCCTAGAGATCATTTTCAAATGCTGGGACTGTGTTTAAAGGACTTGCCAGGCAAAATCATGTAGATATTGTTGCAATGGTTGCCTTTTGCACAATACAGTAGACTTCTGAATTTAAGTACCTGGATTTAGGGGCAGATTTACTAAGCTCGAGTGAAGGATTCGAATGAAAAGATTTTTCGGGTTTTCCGAAAAATGGATCCCATACCTTTACTCGGTTATTTAAATGGGACTCTGTGGGAATGGCATTTCTGAAACTTTCTGGATAATGGTGTATTGGTATATCCCATATCTGTAATGGAATGCTGTTTTTTTATCTCCCCTGTGTCTATGTGAATGGCCTTAAAAGTAGGTCAGCTGTAGGTTTTAGTGCTTTTTGGTCATCATGAGTTGTAACGAGTTATGAGCAAGGGTGTCTCATTCCTTTCTGTCTAATACATGGCTTTGACAGGCAAGAGGTATTCCCTTCCATATACCGTAGTCAAGGGAATTTCTGAATCCCAGATTCAGTTTAGGATTTGGCCAAATCCAGGCATTTTTCAGCAGGATTCATATTTGAAAAAATTCAAATGCCTGGCCGAACTATATCAGATCCCTGATATGACTTTAGACCATGTACCTACTGAAATCACTGATTTCTTTCACCCTGAGATTTCACTAGTGGCTTACATATGTCAAATAGGATAGGTTTGGTTAGGGATTCCGCCACATCCATTTATTGCATTGATAATATACAGTGCATAATGTACTCCCTGTTGTAAAATATAGGGATAATATACATATCCAAAGGCCGAGTGCTTTGATACAGATCATAGAACTCAAAGGTGACTTCTAATATCCAAATATTTTACAACAGGGGGTACATTATGTATTATAATACAGAGCAAAGATATAATGGTAGATGTGATTTTTAAACTGACTAGAACGGTAGAAGTAGTAGCTGCTGTGTTTTGTGCAGGTATGTTAAAAAATGCACAAGTCATATAGTACAGTGTTCCTTAAATCCCTAAAATAAATGAGTGCGGAATGTTTTTATTTGTTTGTTTTTTATACAATGTTACATTCATTATTAAATGTCAAAGTATCTGGTAGTGAATTAAAAATAGCTATGATTTTTCAAACGTTTTGTCTTTATTAAATTCCATTTCACAGCACATTCAAAAAAGCATGAAATATGTACGAAGCAAATACCAATGGTACTATTTAAGGCAACCCGTTACTGTTCCTCCGTAGCTGGAAAGCACCTTTTCTGCTATGATATACAAAGGTCAGTGAAGTGTGCAAATGGTTGTTTTAGTTTTGTTTTTTACTTTTAAAAGGCAAATACATTTAAATACAACTAATCTGTTCATTGTATAATCTTAGCCATACCATTTTTATTGGTTAAAATTTTGTAATTATTTTTCAAAATGCGTTTTTTTTTTTTTAAAAACTACTCGTATCATCGCCAACAATCACACCGGGAGCTCACGGTGTGAGCGGCCATATTGGTCAGAGCGCATGCACATAGTACGCTTCTTGCATCGCACGTATGCGCATAATGAGCAAGATGGCTGCTTGAACCAGGAAAAAAACCCACTTGTTATCCCCAACCAGAGTGCCTGCAGCATTGGTTGGGTATTCTATATTTTGGCAACAGGTGCACTTTAAGGGTAGTTAGCCTTTAATTAGTTTTTGGTATGTTAAAGAATGTTCTGCTTTTTAGTTGCTTTTAAAATGGTCTTCATGTTATAGTTTTTTTTAATTATTTTCCTTTTTCTTCTGACTTGCCAGCTTTCAAGTGAGGGTCACTGACCCAGCAGCCAAAGACTGGCTGCTGGGTTTTATTGCTGATGGCTTTCTATTGCTTATCTTTTTTCAGGACTCTCCCATTTATATTCCAGTCTTTCATTCCAACCACATGTTGCTAGAGTAAATAGAACCCTAACAATCAACTGCTAAAATCTCAAACTGGAGAGTTGCTAAAATGCTCAATGCCTCTATAAAGTGAATATAAATTGCAAATCATACTGGGATAATCCCTTTTTTTTCTCCACTACTGATGGAAGTATACTTTTATGTAAGATACAAATGGAGTGGATTAAAGTGATGCCTCTTGTGCACACAGCATATCATGTGTGATTGGGCATTATGTATGCGTTTACTGCTAATTTAAAGGGCACCAATCATAACTAAAATAATTTACTAAGTAAATAAACTATGTGAAAGTTCAAGAAATCTGATTTTTAAAACTGTTAGAATTGTATGTTTAATGTAAATCATCAGCTCACTATACCTTCTGCAAGATCTCCCCTATCTCCACTGCAGTTCTAGCTGAGGCAGCCATCTTGGATTTCACTGGCTCCTCCTACATATATCTTCCCAGCCAACTTTAGCTCTGAAATCTTGCACATGCTCAGTTGAAATTCCTTGGTTTCTTAGCAACCCTTCTAAACTATTTTCAAATCAGCCAAACCTCTATGTTAGCTGCTGTTTAGTAGTGCTGCCACCTTCTGGAAATTAGTGTGTGCCCTTAATTTGCATAACAACATCACCAGCAGGGGACAAGATAGGGAAATCTTGTGATACTTCTAGTGGAGTTTACTAAAACAAGGCATTCTGGGTAGAATACTCAAGGCAGTGCTACAAACTGAGCATGCTCCTGAAATTTGCATGTTATAGTCACTGTATGGACTATTTGGGTGGCGTAGGTGGAAGGTGGTGTGAATAGCTCCCACTCTTCCCAACGTAGCTAGGTAGAACTCGGCTGTGGAAGGGTGGGAACCAATACTACTTTCTTGGTGGCATACTGATGATTGCACCTTTGAGCAGCTATTCGATAATGGGTATTTAAACCTGTGACTAAATACTTTCTATATACCCACCACCTTTCTTACCTACGCAATGAGATTTTAAATGTGTGTTTTTTAGGGACAAGGTCCCGCACGGCGCAGTGTTGTTTTCATGCTGTGAGGGTGTGTGCTGGTGTGTCCAAACTAATAATACTTTTTAAACGGTTTAAATTAAAAGTTATGTTTTAATACTTTGTAGCTACTTTTGCTTGAACTGGTTGGCTAACTGCAGCTGATCTGGAGGGGCGTGTCACTCTCCAGCATTCAGTGCAGCGGTTTGTTTGGTCTGTTTTGGCTCATTTAGAGCATTACCAACCTGCGGGCTAAAGGCTACAATCCAATCTTACAGGCTCCGTCTATTCTTTTTCTATCACTGTATGGACTCCCTCAGAAAGAAACCATTTGACAAAGTAATGGATTTTTTAGAACCTGCAGTTTTTTTCAAAAAACTGTATGTAGTTTGGTTAAACGTGTTTAGGTTGTACTGGTCAGATTGTTAATATGTGATTGATTTTGGCTGTGATAGGTGCCCTTTAATCTTTATAGGCATTGCAAGTGAAATATTTGGTCCTTTAAAATAGGCAGTGACTGAATACAACGTGATTATGTATCTGTTTGCTTGTTTGTAATGTATCCAAAGAGATTGTGAGCGCTACAAACAATTTATTTTGTCAAAGGTTTTCCATCCTTGTATAGGCTGTGCAGTTAAAAGGAGGCTTAAGGACACATTTATCAAAAGGTGAAAACACAACTTGCTTAAGTTCACCATAGGGGAATGTCACCACTCTATGTCACTAAAAATGTCTAGTTAACAGAGTATCATGAAATTCTGCTCTGGCAAGCTGCCCCCCCCCCCTTTGTTAAACATGCCCCTGAAGGTGAATGATTAGTAGCTGCCTGAGATATTTCTGGTACTATACTGAACTGGTAGGACATGTACAATAGCCCTATGCTATACTTACTTCCTTATACATCCTTTACTTCTCCTTTTAGGTTCAGTAATGTTCCATACTGCCTGACATTTTTTTTAAAAAAAAAAAGTCTGATAGATTAGTATTAGAGTTTGTTTTTTTTCTGTAGGCAATGTATTTAACAAATTTTGGTGTCACCATACAGGATCTTCTTGCTCAGTGAACACTGGCATTTCTTGTGCAAAAACAGCATTTGCTTGTATAAGAGAGCGGTGTGATATCATTCCAACTTGCAGTAAAGTTTAGCAGAGCACAAGTCACATGACTGTGGGCACCTGGGAAACTGACAATATGTCTAGCCCCATGTCAGATTTTATAAAAAAATTCAGTTTGCTCTTTTAAAAAAACGGATTTCAGTGCAGTCTGCAACACTTAAACTGATGCATTTTGGAGAGAGAAAAAAATGTGTTTTCACATGACAATATCCCCTTGGGGCATTATTCACACAACCAATATGCTAGATATGTCCTACTTAAAGGGATACCGTCATGGGGAAAAAAAAAAATCTTTTTTTCAAACTACTGCAATTAATAGTGCTGCTCCAGCAGACTTCTGCACTGAAATCCATTTCTTTAAAAAGCAGATGTTTCAATAATTAATTTTGAAATCTGACATGGGGCTAGACATATTGTCAGCTGCCCCCAGCCATGTGACTTGTACACTGATAAACGTCAGTCACTCTTTACTGCTGTACTGCAAGTTGGAGTGATATCACCCCCCCCAGAGCTCCAGCAAAAAGTACTAAATATATACTGTTGTCTTTAACGAGACTGGTTGCTATATGATTTCACAGGTAATAACTAACGGCAATCCGAATCTCTGCTGGGAATCGGACCTGTATTTTATGCAAAATATATCCGTTTTGAACTGCTATATTGCTTCAAACCGGACAGCAAGGGTCATCCAAAGTGGCCTTCATAGTACAGTGTATTGAGAAGTATTAGAAATAGTTATTTTGCTTTGGTTTTGTTTGTAATGAACGGGCCGCTTCCCAAACTAGCACAAAGTCCTCTTTTTGACCTGGACAGAGCCCGACTAATGACATATATGGGTGTGCTTAGTGACCATATGGAAGGTGGTCAGCACTATTTAATCACTAAATCACTAAATGTTTATATGCAGCAAAGACCCGTGTCTTTTTTTTTTTGCTCAGAAGCAGCTGAAATAAAACAAGACTATTCACTTAAACTGGTGCACAGCGTGCTGCAGATTCATGTACGAATGGCTCAGCTGTGTTGTTTATTTTTTCTATTTTATATTTTGTCAGTGACCAGTTTGTTAACAAAAGGGCACATAGACGTATTTCAAAGGTAAATCTTAGTATTTAAGAAAGGCATGCATTTGTACATGTCAGTACATTGAAAAACCAATATGGATATATTGGGCACACAGTCTCGTGATTCTAGGTTGAATTTGCAGTTGTTTACCAATATAAAAACTCCATTATCCTGGCAGTTTAATCCTCAATAAAATATATGTAACTTGATAGCTGAAAAAAACTACTGAATGGCATGAGTGCTCAAACATCATGGCTAGAAAGACAGCTGAAAAATAGCCTAATGTAAGCATGAAAAAGTGCTGGGGAGAATTGGAGAGGGATCAGAGACCTTCCATGTGAGCCCATTGTTTTGTGAAAGACATGACTTTTTGTCATGACTCCGTGTTTGTAAGATTTATAGGAGGATCTTTGTGAAAGTCTCCCATTTGTTCCATTCTTCTGCAGGGAGAGCTGAGAACTTTTGCATTTTAAATTTCATCCTGCATGAACATGTTGGTTTGGCATGTAATGTTTCACAAAACCGCTATTAATACTTTTTAACCAGTAGAGTGCTTGGGTTTAGTTTGCTCTTCATGCTCATGTCTGTTTTTTCAGAATCCGTTACTTTGTCACGGAATATCTAGTGTGAGCAGATCTGTTGGGCAGTTTAATAGTTAATACATTTGGCAAGATGGCAGCTGTTGCTGGAGAAAGGAGACATCTGTTTCCTATTATTTCTATGAATTTAGATTTCATTTAATACCCTGCTCTCTCCCTAAATATGCTTATTTTTCTCTCCTGTTGGACCATGAAACAAGACACCTGTAGGACTCCAAAGGTCCCATAGCCAGTTCTGTTTTTGATTCAATGAGAATGCCCGGCCATGCTGCATTATCTGGAAGGTTAGGAGAAATTCTGCAGTCACAACGGGACAAGTGGTTTAAACTGTCTTGACAAACTTTAGACCATGATTTTTGGGGATATTACAAATGGAATTAATTTAACTCCTTTGTGGAGGGTTAGTATTCTTCTGAATCTTAAAAATAATGCATTTGGTGCACCCCCAATATATAAAACCAATGGCTGACTACAAGGCTACATTGCATTTATATTTACTAACATGTCAACACACCCGTATTTTTGGTAATCACACCTACAGTGCAGGAATAGGTCCATAATTCAATGGCCGTAATTTGCACCTGAAACCTAATTTACTACCTCCATTGAAATTCATATGTTATACATGATCTATCCAGCATCTCACAAAGCAGCAGAGGACTTGGGGCAGGACAGGTGTGGCCAAGATGCTTGCGGATCCATTCTGAACTGGCTTGGCATCTCTGCCCCAATTCTAATTGAACCCCCAAAGTAGCATTTATTTGCTGCTGGCCTTCACTGAAAAGTATTATTAATGGTAGAACCAAGAGTAATGGGCCAACACTTTTTACACACCTTGGAAGACCGATATTATATGGATCCAGAAATGTAAATTAACATCTTTTTTTTCTTGCCATTACAGATATAGGTTTACTGATGCAGGTGAAAACTTTTTTCATTTCTCTATATCAGTGTACCCAACTAGTGGCTGAGGAGAAACATGTTGCTCACCAACTCCTTGGATGTTGCTCCCAGTGGCATCAAAGCAGGTGCTTATTTTTCAATTCTTTACTTGGAGGCAAGTTTTGGTTTAAAGAAAAACAAAACAAAAAAAATGATGTACTGACAAACAGAGCCTCCTGTAGCTGCCAGTCCTCCTAGAGTGGACTAAATATCCAATCACAGCTCTTATTTGGCACCCCCTGGAACTATTTTCATGCTTATGTCACAATTTTACATTTGAAAGTGGCTCAGGGGTAAAAAAAAAGTTTGGGAATTCCTACTTTATACTGTATATGTCCTTAAATGAATTGTTTGAAGCAATTTGGCTGGTCATTGAAGAATCATAGGCACAAGGCTGGTTAAAGGGGTGGGTCGTCTTTCGGTTAACTTTTGGTACGTTACAGAATGGCTAATTTTAAATCAACTTTTCAATTGCCTTTCATCTTTGCTTTTTTATATTATCTGAATCATTTGCATTGTTCTACTTCTAAACTGTTCCATTCATCAAATGTTGGTCAGTGATCCCATCTAAAAACAAATGTCCTTTAAGGCTACACATTTCCTATTGTTGCTTTTTATTACTCATGATTCCATATCATATTCCAGTTTCTCGTTCAAATGAATGCATGGTTGCTAGGGTAGTTTGGATCCTAGAAACCAGATTGCTGAAACTGCAAACTGCAAAGCTGGCAAACAAAATGCCAAATAACTCAAAAACCACAAATAATGAAAACCAATTGCAAATTTTCTACATCATACCAAAATGTTATTTAAAGGTGAACAACCCCCTTTAAGCACCCTTCCAGCAGCAACAGGCACATTTGCTCTGGGGCCTCAGAAACGTGTTTCTATAGTACACCTTGGCATTCATTTAAAATATGCCAGATCTTTCTGTCTGAAAGAAGCCGTATTGAGTTTCTTTACGTTAATGGTAGACTCGATCATTTAGTGGATGTTGTTATCCCAGCATTTTTTTAGCTCTATAAGAGGGAGCTAAAATGTATTCAAGGTAAATCGAAACTGGCTGCCAGTGCCTGGTTCTGTCAAGTAATTGGGGTATATTACTCAAAATTCTGGGCAATTTCCATTCCCTGTCAATGGTGGACCATATTCTGCTTTTTGTGCCCCTCCAATTTACTGCAAAATGCTCCATTGACTGAACGCTCAAAATTAACTTTTGTGCTTTGCCTTTTAAGGCTGGGTTTGTTTTTCACCTTTTAACGCAGTAATACCTGTGTAAAAAAAAAAAACCTTACACTGGGAAACTTTGTTCGTTTTTCAAATAACATTTTGACTGTAAAGTAATTGTTTGGATTGATAATATATCAGGAAAAATCAAATTGCACTCCCAACAGCAATTGTGCTGAATCCTTTTCATGCTTTATCGAGATCTCCAGGGTTCCTCCCCATTTCTCAAGTGCTCTCACAATTGTAACACAGTTACATATAGGTGTAGAGATGGAAAACACCACCCCATAATTAAGTGACATCGCATAGTACCAATGCAAGTACTTAGACCAAGAGTTATATCATAATAAGTAAATACCTGTTACGTGACAAAGAAGTGCTAGTTTCTCATTGAAAAACAAATTCAAAATTGTGGTGTAAAAGTCCATACAATAAGTACACAAATCAACGTCTTCCCTTGTAGCTGTATATCTAAACATAAACACAAATAAACACATGCATATCCCCACTGGGGTTAAACTCAAGTCACAACCATATTACATCAGAGTAGGCATCACATTTTTAGAAAAGCAAGAGTAATTAAGATGTTCCTTAAAGCTGGCCATAGACGCAAAGAGCTCATCGTACAAATCAAGGATTCGTATGATTTTCGGAACGTGTGTGGAGAGTCCCGACATTTTTTGTCCGGCGGAGATCGGTCATTTGGTCGATCGGACAGGTTAGAAAATTTCTGTCGGCTGCGGGTAATATCTCTGCGTGTATTGCCGATCGTACGATTTTCAGTAGGAGTCTGTCACCACCAGCTTTGTCTATCGTACGATCAGGGGCAGAACAGCTGCTCGTTAACTACTTTATTTGATCTGAATGGTAAGACTTTGATCTGAATGGTTAGTGACAGGTCGGGAGATGATTGATTCGTACGATCGGATCTTTGCGTCTGTGGCCAGCTTAAGACCCAAGAGAGCCAAAGTATTTAATTTATCAATCCAATCTGATATCCGATAATTATAATCACCTCCCCTATAGGGCACGCTTACAACTTGTAGGATGAACCACCTCAACTGTGGCCATGACATTTAAATATTCTGCTCACAGTTGTAACATATCTTTGTTTCTCCAGATCACAATTATTGATTGCCCTTTTGTGTTCACCAGTCCTTATTCTGATCTCCCATTTATTTTTTCCAGCATAAGCTTTATCACAGGGGCATTTCAACATGTAAATGATCTCTGTAATAGAGCAAATTATAGCCAATTGTTAAGGGGTAAAAGGATTGTTTCCCAAGATAAAGGGGTGTGTGATGTCAGTTTGGAAGAAATGGCACACTTTTATTGAACGTGGTTATAATAAGTCCCTTGTTGAATCACAAAAAGGTGGAGCGGCTGAGTCCAACCTCTGGCTTTGGCCTGTCAATAGTGGATTTGAGAAATGTCAATTTTTGTAATTGGCCATAGGCCAGTACCAAACTTTTTTCCCCCCGTGAACCATATTTAAATGCTGGGGAGCTCCACAAGCATGATAAAGCTTCACAGGGGGTGCCAAATAAAGGCTGTAATTGGTTATTTGGTAATTTTAAAGCATCGGACAAATACTTTTATGGCAAAGTATAAATAGCATGCAAAGACAAAAAAAGTTTACTTTCTGGTGTCCGTAAGGAAATAGTAGACTAGACTCAAGCCAATAAGTATTACACACCTTTGTACATTTAAGCAAAAAGTGGATAACAAGTTATTCATTTATTCTAAGATTTATCTACTTTTCAGAACAGTTCACAGCTTTCAGGACAAAAGCAAATATTTTAGATTAATGTCGGAGTTCTGGTAGAGGTAGTGTAAACTAGTTTCATGCAGGTTGTGACCAGTTGTGTTCAGAACATTTGTTCATACGTCCTCTTCAATATAAGCATACTTTAACAGCATCATGAATACTGTAGATAAAGTATTCTTAAGAAGAATAGAATTTAAAGAACCTCAATACCTTTTCCTTCTGTATTTGTCCAGTGGAAACTCACTGTTTCAGTTAAGCATTCATTTATTTGTTGGCACAATTTCCTGTAAATCATTGAATCCTGTGCAAGTCCTGTCTTGATTACTCCAAGGGGTATTTCATTCTATTTCCTATAAAATCTGGCTTCTATGTATAGTGGCAGTTGTTTTATTAGCTGGAATGAGCTTTTTTTTTTTTTTTTTACGAACTTTGTTTTTTTTTTCTTTTGTTTTTTTTTTAAAGGGTTTTTCCTTTTCAGGAGCTCTGCTGAGATAATCAAATCATAAGTCTCCCCAATTATATGAAAATGTCCCATAGATTTAAATGGAACACTGGTACTTTCTATTTTAGTACTGGTCTGTTTTAAAGGGCAAGTCAACCCCAAAATAAAACTTTTCCTAATACAAGAAAACAGTCTAATCAACTTTCCAATATACATTTATTAAAATTTTCAGTGTTTTTAAAGTTATTGAAAAAAAAGTATTGCTATTGAAATCAGCATTTGCCTAACTTTTGGTTGTTCCTTTTTCAATAATGTTGCAAAAGTCTTAGTTCCCCAGCAAAGACAGGTCTGTTAATCAGTTGCCTTGACTTTGTTTCAACAGTCTGAGCCATCAGGGCAGAGAATAGAAAGGGACAAACACGGCTTTTAATAGCAATACATATATAAATGAATCATATAAAATTGTAATTGTTTATTGCGGAGTTGCTTAGAATTATGTTTATTCTGCTAAAAAATTTTGGGGTTGGCATTCCACGTACTTAAAGGCAAATCCATCTAACCTAGTGATTTTGGCATATTGATCTGTGTTAAATAGACTGAATTAATATAACTTGTCTGTGGTCTAGCAACCTACTAATGAGGGGAATAATGATATGCATCACTGACAACTTTTCTCTTCACATTGTATAAACACAGCACAAGATACTATGGTTCCCATGTGATTTGTTTGTATTAACATTTTTCACTGTACAAATAGCCTCTATTTTCTCCCCTCCATACATTGGTATTTGTCTAATTATGTAATATTATGATATTTTCTAACTCTAGATTAGAAACTGGCCAGAGCCCTATGACATCATCTCTCAATTTTTGGTGGGTTCATATTTTGAAATTAGTTTTTCTTTCTTACATCTACCCTCTGGCTCTGGTGATTTTTTTTTCTTTGTCTTTATATGGAGTAAGTGTTCTGTCTGCTTTCTCCAGCTGGAGGACAGATGCTCGAGAGTTTGAAGGATGTGCAAGCCGCAATGAGCATGGACAAAGACTTGCTTTGCTCATAGCGTAGAGAAAAGCTATAAAACTAGTTCAGCTTTGGCATGACCCTATCATAATTAAATTAAGCTGGAGACCGTTAGTGGCTCTTTTAATAGAGTGAAACAGGTTCTCTTATTTCCTTGTATTTTGCATCATCCACTCTTCCTTCCATTTTAACAAGTTTCCCAGACCACACTGGTAAAAAAAAGCCCCAAATCATGATGCTATCATCACTTTATGTCACTGCATCTATTGGTCAACAGCTCTGCATAATAGTGGCTTGGTTGGGAGCGTTCTGAAAAAAACTCACGGTCATTACCCCCCCCCCCCGTAACAAAGCACATCTAATTTTTTCCAAAAATTATAATGACCCAGCTGTGATGTGCAAAAAGGTTTTCAGATCATATGAAACCAAGATTTTTTGCTGAAGTTGAAAAAATATATGTATCTAAATTTTACATTCTGCAACTTTAACAGAGAACTAAACCCTAAAAATGAATAGGGCTAAAAATGCCATATTTTATATACTGCACTTATTGCACCAGCCTAAAGTTTCAGCTTGTCAATAGCAGCAATGATCCAGAACTTCAAACTTTTCACAGGGGGTCACCACCATCTTGGAAAGTGTGTGCGACACTCACATGGTCAGTGGGCTCTGAGCAGCTGTTGAGAAGCTAAGCTTAGGGGTCGTTGCAAATTATCCAGCAGAAAATGAGGTTGGCCTGTAATATAAGCTGAGGTTACAGGGCTGATTATTACATTATGATGCCAATTGATTATGTAATAATTGATAATTAGTAATTATCCATATTAATTACTAATCAGCCTTATACTGTGAAATTTATATTCTTTGTGTACTGTATATTGTGGGGTCCCTAAGCTCAGTAAGTGACAGCAGACAGAGCATGTGCAGTGAATCAGCAGAAAATAAGATGGGGAGCTACTGGAGCATCTTTGGAGACACAGATCTTTCCTGCTAAAGGGCTTTGGTTGCCTTGGGCTGGTACAGAAGCTCAAAACATAATGTACAACATTTCTAGCTACTTCTTTAGTTTAATTTCATTGTCCTTTAAAGGAGAATTCAACCTGTGGGGGAAAAAACTCGTACCGGCCCGGTGTTAAACCAGTGAGCACCACGGAGTGATCCACTTCTGTGTTCTTCTTTCTTCAAATTTCCCGCAGTTGAACGAAATAGCTGACTTTTTAGTTAAAGTTCGGCTTTTTTTCTACTGCGCATGCACAGCCGTGCGAAGATAGAGTAAGACGAAAGAAGTTAGCTCTGTGGTGCTCACTGGTATAACCCTGGGCTGGTACAGTTTTCTGCTGATAGCAGCACCGGCCCGGGGTTTCAGGTAAGTCAATGCAATCACTTGGGGGTGCCTAACATTTGGCAAAGGAGAAGGAACGGCTTGGTGCACTTGGGGGTGCCAAATGTTAGGCACCCCCAAGTGCACCAATCCTTTCCTTCTCTTTTAAAGGAAGCATTTGTCTTTCAATTCTGTGTCCTGTTGATGTGTCGATCAAAACATTCATTGAATGAAACAATGAACCAGGAGACAGATGATTAACAGAACTATGGATAAGCATGCAAGGTATTATAGAAAACTGAGTCTTGGCAAGGGGAGAGCAGGCTTCTTCTACATTGTGCTGACAGTCATAATCAGCAGTGTAGACAGAAACCAACAGAAACAGACCTGTCCAAATAACTATTGAAAACATACACAGATAAGGGATCTATTGGTTGGCACCTGGGGTTTTCCAGATCAGGGTTATTTCCTTAATCTGTATCACTATACCTTAAAGGAACAATAACGTAAAAAATATAATTGTTTTAAAGTAATGAAAATATAATGCAGTGTTGTCCTGCACTGGTAAAACTGCTGTTTGCTTCTGAAACACTACTATTGTTTATATAAATAAGCTGCTGTGTAGCAATGGGGGCAGCCATTCTAAGGAGAAAAGGCTTAGGTTACACAGCAGATAACAGATAAGCTCTGTCTGTCTAATTGTGTTATCAGTTATCCACTATTTAACCTGTGCCATATAGCTGTGTTTCAATTTCTGTCATTGCTACACAGCAGCTTGTTTATATGAACTATAGTAGTGTTTCTGAAGCAAACGGATCAGTTTTACCAGTGCAGGGCAACACTACATGATATTTTCATTACTTTAAAACACTTACATTTTTTGGTGTTACTGTTCCTTTAACTAAAACCTTTAGGATTGTTTTGCCTCCACTATGGGTTCACCCGGTTCAGCTACCATCAAGTACAAGGTACGCTTTTATTATGACAGAGAAAAAGGGAATTAAAAAAAAAAATAGAATTACTTAAAATAGACTTCCAATGATTCTGTTTCATGGTTTCAGTCCTGGTCCATACCTGTATATTGAACGATATTTGGGTTTGCAGCGCGGCTCTACAGACTATTAAAGCATTAATTGTTCTGTAGACTAGTTACATTGTACATTATAGTTTCATTACAGCCCTGTTGACTGGTAGGTTGGTGCCTGGCTTCTCTCAAATATTTCTCAAAACATTGTTTTTTTTTGTGTTAAAATCCAATGTTATTTTTATATGGATACTCATGGAGACAATACAGTCTACAAAGAATGTTTTTCCATTTATTGCTACACTATGAATTTTTGGTTTTCCCCCCTTTTTTCTGTCTCCAAGGGCAGAAGCAGGAATTCTGTTGGAGCAGATGTGAGCTATAAACGGCAACTCCCTGCTGTATTTTACCTCAACTGAAGCCCAAAATGCAATGCAGAAAGATAATTCACTGTTCACTGCAGTACTGGGCATTTGTGTGGCAACTCTCATAGTGCTGTGCGTGTGTGTAAGGAGTTCAAATAAATGCATTGTAGAGGGTTAAAAAAATGCATTTATTATTTTTATGAGGCTCAAATTACTACTGAATGTGATATTACATACACAAGTGAAATCCTTGTAATAGCACATTAAATCTGCAGTGATACTGAGTACTATTGAACTGCTGTGACTTTTATTTATCTCTCTTTAATTTCAGACACATACTGTAACTTTCAGCATACAGTACCCAGACCGTGGAACCACCATTAAGTAAATCCACCTACAACTTCTCCTTTTGTGTTTTTCCATTTTGCTGCATGATACCTGAAAAGTCGTGGATTATGTTTGTCTCACTCTTTCTGTGCTCCATAATTTGGCTGAATCGTGGCTTCAAACTAAGAATAACAGGCACTTAGAGCCGAGGGCTTCTCCTTTTACTCTTCCATTTTTTGATTTTTTTTTTCTCCCCTAATAAACAGATTTAAAATTTTATTTTTGAACTATAATGTTGTAAACTTTTCCCTTGTGTGTTTTACGTACAGTAATTTAACTATAATTTTTGCAAAATCCTTTTTTGTCTGCAATGCCCTAAGGAGTTTTTGGGCATTAAGTCAACCAAACTTTTATGCCCATCTGGAGTTAGCAGGGGCAAGTACCAATGACTACCGACGGGTTTCAGTACCGAGCACTCTATCCATATGAAAAGGAGCGTGAGGAAGACATTGACCTCCTGCCAGGAGACATTTTGACAGTCAGAAGAGCGGCATTGCATGCCCTTGGCTGCAAAGATGGAGATGAGCAAAACCCTGATCGAATTGGCTGGATTTTGGGAGTCAATGAAAGGACCAAACAAAAGGGAGATTTTCCTGGGACTTATGTGGAGTTTGTTGGTCCAATTCGAATGTCACTACCAGTTCATCGCCCCCGTGGGCAACGTCCTTTGCCTGCCACTCCTACACTACCCAGGATAGAGCAATCCTATTCACCAGGTGAGAAAACAAGTGTGTTCATTTAAAGCTGCTATAAGTAGATTTTAATTAACTACTTTACCATGTTGCATATTTACCCCAGAATTTAGCTGTCATGTAAATATTCTAGTCGACTGCTGTGGTCATTGATTTCATGGTTTGTAATTTAAATTAACATAAAGCATAAGGGCTATGACACTTATAATTTCAGCCAATGGAATTGTGCATGAACACTTGCTGGTTCTCAGCCTAAAAAATGATCCAATACATTTGGGGGGCAATAACCACCTGTAACAGCAGTGTAAGGCAGTTTCCATTAATGGGAAGATGGCATGGGAAGTCTGGGTACCAGTAGAGCTCCACTCTGTTTGCATGCAATCTGGGCCAATACAGGGGCTCTGGGTGCAGGCACATGTGTGGGCTGATTGGAGCTGAATCTTGGCCTTTGTTTATCAGCAGACCAATAATCAGCCTGGTATGGCATTAGCCTTAAGCTGGCCATGGACTCAAAAGATATTGTCATGATTTTCGAATCGTCTGTGGGCTCAGAATTTTGTATCATGGTGATCGGTCATTTAGTCAATTGGACAGATCAGAACAGTTCTGTCGGCTAACAATAATATCTTTGCATGTGTTGCCTAGGTGACTTTCACTACTCTTTCTTGGACATAACATTCATACAATTGCTGTCTGTCAATTATTGGCCAGAACATTGATTTATTTTTCCTACTTATTTTAATCTGCATGGTTAGTTGTAAATCGTGAAAAGAACGATCTTTCATTGTACAAATAAAATCTATAGCCAGCTTTGGTGTGTTGAAGAAAGAATTTCAGTTAGTCTTTATTTTTTTTTATAGTTTTGAAATGTATGAGTCTTGTTGTGGGTTCTTAAAACATTTAGAACCTCAGAAGGCACTCATTTAGAATAGTATTTTCTATTTTCTAAGTGTTCTTTTTGTAAGCTAGCTTGTATAAGTGCTGGTACAGTATTATGTGCTAGGCCAGTCTTTACTTACAAGCTGTTGGCTTCAAAGAAAACTTGCCAGAAGGATAACTCCCCTTTTGTTCCACTACTGTCCCCAAGCCAGCTCCGACATCTCCCCTTGTCACAAAAAGGTCCTACATCAGCCAGATTAACACTTGCTTGTCAATGCTTTTCTAAGAAATTATCTTATATTTATCTACAGAACATGTTTGTTACTAGTTAACTCGAGCTGCATTTGCATACAGTTCTAACCTTAAACACCCAATACTTGCCAGTAGTGTTTTTTTTTTTTTTTTATTACATATTTTCATACAGACAAGCACCAGTTTTGGCATTAATATTCCCCCTTTAAGTGAATGGAGGGTGGTGAGGGTGTTTTGACACAGGAGTATGCCTGAGACCTGCCCAAGCAAAAGTGTAGAACAGGTATGGGATCAGTTATCCGTACACGTTATCCAGAAAACTTTGAATTATAGAAAGGCCATCTTATCCAAATAAGACACATTTTTAAAACTGATTTCCCTTTTCTTTGTAATAATAAAACAGTAGCCTGTACTTAATCCAAACTAAGATTTAATTAATCCTTATTGGAAGCAAAACCAGCCTGTTGGATGTATTTAATGTGTACATGATTTTCTAGTAGAAAGGTATGAAGAACCAAAATTACGGAAAGACCTGTTATCTGGAAAGTCCCAAGCATTCTGGATAACAGGTCCCATATCTATCAGAAATGGGTAGTTCAACCTGCACTGTCTTGTCAGCCAAATGTTCTGGTCCTACAAGACAGGGCGTGTTTTTTTTTTTTTTTTTTTTTTTTTTTGAAAGAAAGCACATTGGGTCACATAAGTTCATTAGACAATTACAAAAGAGCAGTAGAAAAATTGAGATTTTGTTTTATGTAAATTTAGATAGTAGATATTACTTATTTCCAAGTTAGCCCACAAATGCATACTTGAATACTGCATTTAATTTTTAAAGCATTTGAAGAAGAGAAACGTACATCACGAATCTAATATTTTACAGTATACATTTTTTGGAAAGGGATTGATGTGGTGGAGCATATTTGTTTAGAGGGGTGCAGAGATTTCATGTAATGCAGATAAGAGTAACTGTTGCTGAATTCTGCTTCTGTAACAGGGTAGGTCTCTAAATACCTAATGTTTTATTATATATGCACAAAAAGACAACTGATTTGTAAAGCCCTGTGTCTAATGTGTATATATATCCATACTAAATATGTATAGTTTTGTGGATGTTTGCTATTTAAATAGTTTAAAAACTCCCAGCTCTAAGATACATTTTAAAATCACCACACCAGGAATAAGCTTGCCTGATCACAAATCTCAAATGTGCCCCAAACAGGTTATTTTCCTAATAAAACTATATCTTATTTCCCGATCTTTCTTTAGATGCAAACATAAAACATCCTAATTATTAATGGGAGGGTGTTAATGGGAAAACCCAGGTCCCAAGCATTCTAGATAACAGGTCCCATACCTATAAGAAATGGGTAGTTCAACCTGCAGTCTTGTCAGCCAAATGTTCTGGTCCTACAAGACAGGGCGTGTTTTTTTTTTTTTTTTTTTTTTTTGAAAGAAAGTACATTGGGTCACATAAGTTCATTAGACAATTACAAAAGAGCAGTAGAAAAAATTGAGATTTTGTTTTATGTAATTTAGATAGATATTACTTATTTCCAAGTTAGCCCACAAATGCATACTTGAATGCAGATAAGAGTAACTGTTGCTGAATTCTGTTTCTGTAACAGGTTAGGTCTCTAAATACCTAATGTTTTATTATATATGCACAAAAAGACAACTGATTTGTAAAGCCCTGTGTCTAAGGTCTATATATCCATACTCCATATATTCTATATATGTAATTCGTGTGATGTAGTTGTATAATCACATTTACTTTACAGTGCTACGCAATATGTTGGCGCTATATAAATACATGTTAATAATAAAATAAATATGTATAGTTTTGTGGATGTTTGCTATTTAAATAGTTTAAAAACTCCCAGCTCTAAGATACAGAATTTTAAAATCAGCACACCAGGAATAAGCTTGCCTGATCACAAAGCTCAAACGTGCCCATAACAGGTTATTTTCCTAATAAAACGATATCTTATTTCCTGATCTGTCTTTAGATGCTTAGATGCTAACATAAAACATCCTAATTATTAATGGGAGGGTGTTCTGAACAGTATTATTTGTATGGGAATAAACTGTAATCTATTACTTATATCACTGACCTGGGTGTGGGCAGGCAGTGCACATGATGATGGCTGCCATGTGGCCCAAGATGACTATTTCCTAAGTGCTGAGGCTTCCCAGTGACAACAGTGGGCACCTTACGCCCTAGGCACACAAAGTGTTGGCTCTGCTGCACTCCACCTGTGTTTTGTAGGCAGGTGGAGAGAAGTGAATCTACTCGCAATCTGCATTTCCTTGTATCTGCCTAAGTACAGCTGCTGCCTGAGCACAGGTACAGAGAGCAGAGATTGACCTGAAAAATTTGAAAGCAGTCATTTTAAGATGGTCTCTGTTCCATCTACTCAAGGGGGAAGCTGTACCTGTCCATGCAGATACACACAGCTGCGGAATCACTTCTTAGCCGGCCTACAAACTGCAGGTGGAGAGTAGCGAAGCCAACTATCTGTGTGCTCAGGGCCTTAGGCCTTTGTAGGGTCAGTCATTTTCCCCTACCCACTCGTTTCCTTGGGGCAGAGGAACAAAGCAGATCAGTGGCTGCAGCAATTTCTGCAAGTGGGAGTGCTGTTTATTGGGCAGTGTACATTGTGTAGCACTAAAGACAGTCGTACAAAACCAACTGGGAAAACTGTTTGCCCAATTGTCCCAAAAGAATGGAGAGTACACTAGAGCCACAGGTCTTCTAGCTCCTCTTTGTTACTGGTATGTGCATAGTGGCCCACAGATCCCAGCAGATATTCATGTCAGGAGTTGTTGGGCAGGTTTACTAATTTCATCTGTCAATGCATAATGAACTGGCCAACATAATACATGGATATTGGTTGAGATATGTGGGCCCCATGTTGTTTTGTGTATGGTCACCTTAAAGTTCACAGATCATAGATATGCAATCTGTGGCCATAGACGTAGAGATCCGCTCGTTTGGCGAGGTCGCCAAACGAGCAGATCTCTCCCTGATATGCCCACATTGAAGTGGCCCAACGATCGTATCATAATGGACCTGATACGGATCACGCATAGATGCGGCCGCGATCCAACGGGATTTTTTAACCTGGCCGATCCAGATCTGCCCGACTTTCGGCCAGATATCGATCGGGAAAGCCTTTCGGATGGCCCCACACACGGGCCAATAAGCTGCCGACTCAGTCTGTCGCAGCTTTTATCGCCCCATGTATGGGTGCCTGGGTTGCAACTGCTTAAAATATTTTTTTTTAAAATCCTATTATTTCCTGTTAGTTAAGTTGGGCCACATAACAGGAGGCCACCTCCTGATGGTTGTTTGCCCGCTCGATAACAGATCCTGCACCCCTCACTAGAATAAGTATCCTTTTCCAATTTGCACCCCCACCTGGTTGTGCCCTAGGCAGCTACCTGTACTGTCTACCCCTAGTTCTGTGAATTATAAGGCAAGTGGCAACTTCAGGCTAAGGCTAATGCCATACAGGAGCTGATCTCATACAGCGAAAGAACGCAGCCCCAACGCTGATATTTGCTTTCTTTTTGCTTGCATTCAGAACTGCTACGGCGTCCCGGGTGCAGGCACACGAGTTGGATTTCAGCACGAAAATGTATGTTCCTGCACCCAAGCAGACGCAATAATTTCTTGTGCAGGCAAAGAATAAAGTCAATGTCCTCTCCCCCAGTAACCGCGTAACTGATAAAAATCTCCACAGAACAAAATAAGATGAATAAGCCCATACAGCTTTCTATTCCAGGATATCAAATTTAGGGCAGAGACACACGCTCAGATTCGGGGAGATTAGTCACCCAGCGACAAATCTCTTTTTTCGGGGCGACTAATCTCCCCTAACTGCATCGCGCAGGCTAGAATGTAAATCGCCAGCGGGATGGTAATTGGACGCTCGAAGTTGCCTCACAAGGGAACTTTGGGCGACTTCGGAAAACAAATCATGTCTCTGCCCTAAGGGGCTGATTTATCAAAAAATGAAATTAGAGCTCACCCAGAAAAATTCAGCCACTTTCTATTTATTCAGTCACTTTCTATATACACTTTGAAAAGCACATTTATCAAATGGTGAACTCCATTGAAAAATACTGTTCTAAAAATCCCATAGGAATGAATAGAAAGTGAGTGGATTTTTCTGTGATGAGTTTTAATCCCGTTTTGATAAATCTGCCCCTAAAGGTGGCCATACACGGGCAGATAAAGCTGCCGATATCGGTCGTTTTGACCGATTTTGACAGCTTATCTGCCCGTGTATGGGGGCTTCCGACGGGTCTTCCCGATCGATATCTGGCCACGATATCGATCGGGAAGGTTGGATTTTTACCCGACTGACCCGTCGGAGCCGCTTGGCGCATCGTAATTCGATCGTTCGGCCATACGGCCGAACGCTCGACTTACCCCCGATATAGCCACGCAGTTTAGTGGCATATCGGGGAAAGATCCGCTCGTTTGGCGTCTTGTAGATTACAACTCCCTGGTATTGGCAATGAAAAAGAATGGGAAGTTTTTGCATTCTGCATTGCTGTTCTTTTTGCTTCTTTCTGGGTATGAGTAGATGAGAAAAAAAGGGCCTGCTGTGTGAGCAAGGGACTCTTGCTTTTTAACCTGTTTTAGGGTTTTTTAAGAAACTGATGGGGGGCTGCTGGACGGACTGTCTTCGTGTGTAGAAGGATTTTTTTTTACATTTATATTAAATGTGTCATTTAGAAAAGGGGAGCACAGGGCCTATTTGGTCCTGTAATCTGTGTTTTCATAAATAGAGAATACAGTTTTCAGAATACATAGCCGATTCAAATCCTTTCATTTCTCATGCTTCACTCTTGATCCCTTAAAGGGTTAAGCCTTTTGGAGAGATTGGAATTTGCTGACAAAGCAGTTCAGTCTGGCTAGGGATTAAGCCTGCTCCTGATCCAGAACTGGGGGGGGGGGGGAGAGTCAGAAGCGCAGGGGTCCCTCCCTCCTTCTTGCTGCCTAAAACGCTGAAGCATGGTTTACTCAGCATTGTATAAAAGTCTAGAGCAATGGCTTGTGTGCTGGTGGGGGTGGGAGAGGGTTGAGGCCTGGTGCTTGAGAGGAACTAAACAAAGGCAGGTATTTGCCTTACAAGTCACCATAGTAACATCCATTTCCAGTTGCCTCTCCAACTACACCATCCATTTGTATGAGTTTATTTTTGTTCATTGTATGTTTATACAATCCTAGAGTTTATAGCGCTGGCCAAGGCAAGTTCCTTCCAGGATGTGTGCACAATAGTTATCTTTTTTACAAACTTTTAAAAAGCTGCTTGCAAAGAAGTCCGATCACACTACAAAAAGAGTAGGACCGCTTGAAATATGTTGTTTTGCAGCATGTGGTACCTCCACATGTATTTCTCTGATGCCAGATTATGTACTCCATTATTTTCACAGTTTCCAGAAGTGTATTAATTTGTGTGTGCAGTCATGTATTACTGGGCAAATACAGGAAAGACCGTATTGTGCAGGGTAAAAGTTATGGTTAAAAGGTACAACTGTGAGACATGTTACCAGGATACTGAATTCAGGAGGGTTGTCACTTCTGCTATAGATAACACCAGGGATCACCTTTAACTTTTAGTTTGTTATAGAATGGCCATATCTAAGAAACTTTTCAATTGGTTGTCATTATAATTTTTTTTTATAGTTTTATATTATTTGCCTTCCAACTTTTAAATGGCGGCTACTGACTTCATCTAAAAAACAAATGCATTTATTGTTAGTTATTAGTTATTTTTCTATTTGGGTCCTCTCCTATACATATTCCAGTCTCTTATTCAAATCAATGCATGGTTGCTAGGGTAATAATTTGGAGTAAAAGTTAACTCAAAGGTGAACAACCCCTTTAAGGGCTATTCCACACGGGGAGATAGCCGCGCGTTTGCGGTCGCGGCGACAAAGCGCTGCGACAGTCGCCGCGACCGGCGCAGGCGACAGTTTTGTATGGGCGCCTATGTAAAAACGCCTGTGCTAACCACACGAGGCGATGCGCTTTTCAACAGTCGCCTGAAAATGCCTCGCCAGGCTTTTTCAGGCGACTGTTGAAAAGCAAATCGCCTCGTGTGGTTAGCACAGGCGTTTTTACATAGGCGTCCATACAAAACTGTCGCCTGCGCCGGTCGCGGCGACTGTCGCGGCGCTTTGCCGCCGCAAACGCGTGGCTATCTCCCCGTGTGGACTAGCCCTAAAGGATCAAAAGTACTAACAAAGAAAAAAGATAAGGTTAGCTAGTGTATCTTACTAACCGCTGGTTTAAACCACTAAGGGTCTGGCCACACAAGCAACACACAAGCAGATTCGGGGAGATTAGTCGCCCAGCAACAAATCTCCTGCGGCAATGAACACGCGTCACTTCGTTTTCCGAAGTTGCCTCCTGAGGAAACTTTGGGCGACTTCGGAAAATGTAGCGCCGCGTGTGCATTGCTGCAGGTGATTTTGATTTTAGCTGGCGGAGGGCAGGGGGAAGGCAGTTTGGGGAGATTGCCGCTCCAAAGAAGAGGAGATTTGTTGATGGGGCGACTAATCTCCCAGATTATGCTCGTGTGGCCAGACCCTAACCGTTGTGTTCCTGAATCCACGAAAGAGATTCACTTTGAATTCACATCTGTTTTCACATCTAACATTTGTTCTCATTTATAATTTGATTTCATGAGCTTGTTTTCTAATATTTTTATATGTATTGAGACGTAAATCCATAATTACTTTCATGTTACTAAAATAAATTGTTTTATTCCATTTTGATTTTAGGGGTATCTCTGCCTGAACTGGTGGATCAGTTTTCCCCTCCAGATGTTGCGCCTCCAATTCTTGCCAGATTGCTCGAAGCTATTGAAAAGAGAGGTAAGTTGCATTGACCACGAATAAAAGTCTTAAAAAGATTTATATGCTTCAGAATCACGCATTATTAGTTTGGCATTGGGGCTTAGAAACTACAGCCTCATGTGATCTAGCTCAGCTGGCCCAGCAGTGGTGTTATGCTTTATGCTTACATTTAGCCTGAACAATCGTATAGACAGCTGTATCTGTATCTATATTGATGACGCTTCAAGGAAATCTGATACACAACCACCTTTCATTTGACTATTGAAATTTAATGCTTTGTTTGTTAACACTCTTGAGACCTATATTATTATTATTAACATTTATTCATATAGCGCCAACATATTGTGTAGCACTGTAAAGTAAATGTGATTATACAACTCCATCACATGAATTACATACATAGAACATATGGAGTAAAAAACATCACAATCAATACAGGTACAAAAAGGTGAGGAAGGCCCTATGCATAGGCATACAGTCTAAAGGGAAGGGAGTAATACACAAGGTGTGGGAGTGGGCAAGATCAAATTAAGTGGGTGAGAAATGTGGTATTGTATGTGGTGTTGCGTTTGGTAGTTAAGCAGAGTGAGGGTAGGCTTCTCGAAAGAAGTGCGTTTTCAGAGATTTATTGAAAGCAGAAAGGTTGGGAGAAAGCCGAACAGACCGTGGGATAGCGTTCCAGAGGAGGGGTGCAGCCCTTGCAAAGTCTTGAATGCGAGCATGTGAGGAGGTAATGAGAGAAGAGCTGAGTAGCAGGTCAGTAGAGGAACTGAACTCACCCAGAGTTCAGAGATGTAGGGTGGGGCAGAGTTATGAAGTGCTTTGAAGTGCTATATTAGTTTTGGTAGTCAGTCTGGCAATTGGCGTTCAGTGTATCATTTACATTGTTTATCTTTTTGAATTTAATGTAATTGTGAAGTCCACCCTAAAGAGCCGGAAGAACCATTTTTGGTTCCCAACCAGTAGGTTCAAAATATCTGGTGGACTTGTCACTGAGAAAACTTGCAAAACTCACACAGTTGTGTCGAGTGGAACAGAAAAGACTACAAAATTACAGAGATACAGTTAGAGTAGTGATGTGCGGGCCAACCTTGCTGCTCCTCTTGTGGGTAAGGCAGGTTCGGGTTTAGCTCTTCTGTCTGCTCTCCCCGCCCACGACCTTAGACTGCTGGCTTTCAGCTTCCTGTTTCATAGACTTGCGCCTGCTCCACCCCTTTTGTGACCTTGTCAATGGGGCAGTTGGCGCGGGTCTATAAATAGAATGGTGAAGTCGGGTGCAGGCGGGTCTGGGTCGGGTGCAGATTGAGAAAAACTCAACCCGCACATCACTAGTTTAGAGGCTTTGGACAGAACTGACTGATATGAAATGTATACTATTTTTTTTATAGAAATATGCTTTGTATAAACAATGCAGCTTTCTCAAAAGTACATATTCAGTAACATAGCAAAAGGTTGGAAAAAAAAACATCCATTAAATTCAAGCAGGAGGTCTGAAAATACTTGTTGGTAAAAGTTAATTTGTTATGGAAACATTCTTCTGGGAAATCATTCAGAATATATATTCAAATGAATGCATTTAGTACAAATTAATTAGTGCTAACAAATGTGTTATAACGGAATATGTATATTCTACAGACTAAGATGGGAATTCAGAGCTTTTATGGGCAAAGTATTGCTGACAAAGCTTCCACCGGGATTGTTTGGCCATGGCTGTGTATGTAGGTAAAGGACTGGCTTTGGATGGGGCTGCTATGAAACTGTTTGCTTGCGCCTCTCTCTCCTGTAGGAATGGACAGTGAAATGCTGTACAGGACCTCTGGCTCGGAGTTCAGACACACACTACAGACTGGTAAGAACCAGTTCCTGCACACACACCACAAATGAAAGCACTTTATTGCAATGGGGGAGGGAGAGAAATCTGTTGATGGTGAATTATTTGCAGTTCCAACCAACACATCTTAAATCTTTTCTTCCCTAGATCAATGCAGCTTTTTCCTCTGTGTCTGGTGGTGAATTGTTTTTTCAACGTTTTGCTGTCTAGTTTTGTTTTATTTTAAAACTGTTTAGGTTAAATTTCAGATACATTAAAATGTGAAAGAAGATGTAAAGAAATGTGCTCTTCTCCAAGTGATAAGTCACGTTGTTTTTAGTTTAGAGTAAACACCCAAAAAGGTGCAGTGTACAGGTCCATGCCCTGCTTTGGGAGTAGAGGGCAAATGATATGCAGAGTGGGAGATAAAAAGTCCCATACACCAACACAATGTCCCCTAAAAAGGTCAAAAGTTAGAAAAATGCAGTGGAACACTCAAAAATATATTTGCAGAATCAGAATGGGATTTTTTTCTACCAACCATGACCCCTTTCGTGCATGATTCTGTTACCTCAGGGGTTTGATGCACTCTGGATGGTCAACTCTAATAAAGAACTTTTTGGGTGCGGGAAAGGGTTGATTAGCTTGTTATGTAGTAGGAGCTAAGATATTAAAACAGTGATCCCTCAATTCACTGCTTTCTAAAAGTGGTACAGTTACTGAGGTGAAGGATGCATTTTTCTAAGTGTGTTTTTTTTAAATTTAATTATGAAATTGCATATTTAAAAAAGGAGTGGATTTACAAGAGGGTATTCCCTTGGTTGAAGGATAACTTAACCCTGTCTAAAAGGGACTTTTTAAGACAGAGAGTGTCTTTTAAAGTGGCCATGGGGCAAATTCCCTAACCTGCGAAACGGCTTCGCAGCAATCGCAACAATTCAACAGGCGTAAATTCTCTAGGACAACGACAGTTCACTATATTGCCCTGATCAGTGTTCCCGAAGACCGAAACTTTGAATACAACACCGGTCAGTCCTTATTTAAAGGAACAGTAACACCAAAAAATGAAAGTGTTTGAAAGGAATGACAATATTGACAACAATGACCCTGTACTGGTAAAACTGGTGTGTTTGCTTCAGAAACTCTACTATAGTTTATATAAACAAGCTGCTGTGTACCCATGGGGGCAGCCATTGAAGCACAGAATACTCAATAGACAACAGATTACGTTCTGAAGAATCCCTTTTTCTGCTTTGAATGACTGCCCCCATGGCTACAAAGCAACTTGTTTATATAAACTATAGTAGAGTTTCTGAATCATGGATGCAGGGAATATATGCAAACTCCTTGTAGATAGTACTCTTGGCAGTATTGAACATATAATAATCCCAGTAATAATCCCAGTACTGAAATGCAACCGTACTATTCACTTGGCCTCCAGGACATCCACTGTGACAGAATACCTCTTATTAAAGTAGTAAAAATTCACTTGATGTATCAATAAATATGCTTATGATTCAAATAGTGTATTTTTCTTCATACAGATCTGCCCTCAGCAGAACTAGAGGCAACCGATGTACATTCCCTGGCAGAGGCGGTGAAGGTCTTTCTGCAAGAGTTACCAAATCCTGTAATCCCAGTTCAGGTCCACCAAGAGATTATCCAGGCTCTCCTAGGTGAGAAGCAGCTGATTTTTTTTCATATAGTAATTTAACTTGAAGGCCCATGTATATTGTCAAATTTCCCTGTAGAATTAGGATTGTAGGACAAACTGTTAAAACATTATAGGAGTTGTCCCTTGTATGAAGCAGTTTTTGCTCTTCTTCTGCTGTGGGCGCATTTTTAAACCCCATGTGTGCACTTTTCAAAACGGTGTGTACATGTGAGAATATTTACAAAATTATGTGTTTTTACACATTTATTTGTGCATATAATGTCTTGTGTATGGTAGACTCAAGCTATAATAGTTTTCATAGTATGAACACACTCCCAATGATGTTATACCTAGTGATAGGTGAATCTGAGCCAAAATTTGCGAAACGGTGAAGAATTTGCGAAACGCATTGTCAAGTCAATGGGCATAAAAATAATTTTGACACAAGCGACAATTTTTATACGCATGATATTTGGTCCAAATTCATTAGTCAATGGGCGGCCAAATAATTTTGACACGCAAAACTTTTTATGCGTGCACCAATTTTTCGCTGGTGAATTGTCAGCACAGTTTCGCAATTTAATTCGCCAGCAATGAAACTGAAACTGAGTCACTGCTCTTCACTACATTTGTAACAATTTGAGATAAGCAGGCCTTTTGGGAAACTGACTCATAGCTTAAAGGGCAATTTGAGCTTTGTTAGAATTTTATCCAAATAATCCAAGTTTTTAAAAAGCATTTCCTTTTCGTCTGTAATAATAAAACAATGCCTTGTACTTACCGTATATACTCGAGTATAAGCCCAGTTTTTCAGCATCCAAAATGTGCTGAAAAAGTCTACCTCGGCTTATACTCGGGTCAGCGGGCTGTAGCTGAGATTGCAGTCACTTTTAATCATTCCTAAACCAACAGTTCACTTGGGGAGAGACTGCAATATCCCACAATGCCCTCTGTTGGTTATATGAAAGAATAACAGTGGCCCTCTGTTGGTTATATGAAAGAATAAGTGACTGCAATATCACACAGTGCCATCTGTTGGTTATATGAAAGAATAACAGTGACTGCAATATCACACAGCACCCTCTGTTGGTTATATGAAAGAATAACAGTGCGGCCTCTGTTGGTTATATGAAAGAATAACAGTGACTGCAAAATCACACAGTGCCATCTGTTGGTTATATGAAAGAATAACAGTGCACCCTCTGTTGGTTGTATGAAAGATTAACAGTGACTGCAATATCACACAGCGCCCTCTGTTGGTTATATGAAAGAATAACCGTGCTCCCTCTGTTGGTTATGTGAAAGAATAACAGTGACTGCAATATCACACAGCGCCCTCTGTTGGTTATATTAAAGAATAACAGTGACTGCAATATCACACAGCACCATCTGTTGGTTATATGAAAGAATAACAGTGCTCCCTCTGTTGGTTACATGAAAGAATAACAGTGACTGCAATATCACACAGCACCCTCTGTTGGTTATATGAAAGAATAACAGTGGCTGCAATATCACACAGCGCCCTCTGTTGGTTATATTAAAGAATAACCGTGACTGCAATATCACACAGCGCCCTCTGTTGGTTATATGAAGGATTAACAGTGATGGCAATATCACACAGTGCCCTCTGTTGGTTATACAAAAGATTAAAAGTGATGGCATTATCACACAGCACCCTCTGCACATGGTAGTGGGACAATGCACACAGTAATCCGTTTGGCAATTCTCTGTCACCATCAACTTTGCAAAGAAGTCCGGTTGATCGCTGGGGGGTGTCGCTTTGGCAGAATGTGCGCTGCTGGGAGACAGGGCTGTAGTTGTGTCTAGGCTTATACTAGAGTCAATAGGTTTTCCCAGTTTTCGTAGGTAAAATTAGGTACCTCGGCTTATACTCGGGTCGGCTTATACTCGAGTATATACGGTAATCCAAACTAAGATATAATTAATCCTTATTAGAAGCAAAACCAGCCTATTAGGTTAATTTAATGTTTACATGATTTTCTAGTAGACTAAAGGGATGAAGATCCACATTACAGAAAGATCCTTTATCTGGAAAACCCCAGGTCCCAAGCATTCTGGATAGCAGGTTCCATATCTGTATAGGAATGTGGTCCGCATGTGATTTATGCATATTTATGCCCTTGTTAACATCTCAATTTTATCTTCTTTTGCAGAGATTTGTGAAGAAGAACAGAAGAGAATGCAAATCTCCTTAATTATTCAACCTCCAGTAGTCCCTTTACAACATGTCCTCACATTCCAACACATTCTCAGACACATTGTGAACATGTGCAATGAGAGCAGTAGCAGTGGACTGACACACAAGATGGCAGCAGAGATATTTGGAACACTTCTTCTCCGGCCTAAATTTGCAGGGTGTGGTTATGCCTTCTTTTTCCAGTATTTACAACTTTTGAGCTTGAACAAACCAAACCTTTATTCAGATTATTGTACAGCATTTGCAAAGAGACTGCTGGTGAATACTGATCCCCTTCTAATACACTCAGTCTAAAGTCACTCTACTATACACCATTACAATAAAGTATTAGCAAGAAAAAGGCTTGAGCACATGATATACAAGCTATGTAATTAATCTTTTCATTTGATCATAATCATTATCTCTGTGTACATTTGATAAGTTTATGGTAGCTGAGTGCTTATTTAGTTAGGCGGGGAGGCTAGCAGAGAAAGTAATCATTGTTAGCAAATAGTGTGCTTATCTAATTTAATGTATATCCCAGAAATAAAAATCATGACTCCAGAATTCTGATATAATAATTATTTTACCCAAGCACTGGCATTTTAACAAACCTACCTATCTTTCCTATCCTTGGTTAAGGATACATTCATTAACTGAAGTCAGTGAAGGTCACTTACTCCCCCCAGACAACTCGCCTTATAAAAGCACCATAGCATTAGTATAAAGTCTGGAAGCAAAATATAAAACTTACAGTATATGTCCACTGCAGCCTGAGCACATACAGATATGACATTTCATCTTTAGGTTTTTACTAAAATCCACATCTTCTTCTTAAATGAGCCCTTGTGCACTTTGAGAGAAAATGAGAGGGAATGTGTTTAAAAAGAATCCAGATTCCAAGTGCAACAGTTTTTGGTGCCACCAGGATTTTGGTTCAACTTGTTATACCACCCCACTGTATTTTTTACTAGAAGCACTGACATATACTATTGTTTTTGTTATGCCAGGGCTGAAGCTCTCCCTGACTTCCCTGTCCTTTTACTGGAGTTACTTTTGCAAGACAGAGGTTTACAGAACAACCAATCCCCGCCAGGTCTGTATTACAGCTTCCTATTTTTCATTTTCTACTTGGCACCAAAAGTGGCTATTATTTCATTTATGTTTCCACTGACTTTCCTTTACAGCCCTCCCTCCCAAACCAACAAAACCCAAACCTCCAGCTGTCATAGCCAGTGGGGGAGGCGGCACTCTGCAGGAGGCAGAATGGTACTGGGGAGAAATTTCTAGGTGAGTTCACTGTTGCCTTTGTTTTCTTCGAACAGATGAAGAAGCACACTCTCTTAACCCACCCTCTGCTGGATAACCTGGTGCTCAGTGTGGGACAATGAGGCAACCTCCAGTGGGTCAACAACATTCAAGGCAATGAATTGCAGGGTTACCCCTTGCTGTTTATTAGTGCGGAAGTGCAACGTTTCGGGACAAACCCCTTCATCAAGCTTGATGAAGGGACTTGCCCCGAAATGTTGCCTTGAGTGCCAGTGTTTTCTTTGCCTTTGTTTTCTTGCAATCAGCTCGGACCACATGAAAGATTTTATTTTCCTATAATACAGGCCAATTTCAATCTTCCCTCTAATCATGTCTGACCTTGTTTTATGATCATTGACTTCTGTGGAGGTCATCCACATGCATTTGACGTTATTAGTCAACCTAGTTGGTCAGATCAGTGCACTCTGGATGTGTGTTTTCTCTCTCTCTTTTTTTCTAACAATAGCTAATCATTATATCCACATAGTTCACCATGCCAAACTTACACTTGATATACATTTTTAATGTCATTATTTTCACACTGTAGTTTTATTTATTAGCAATATCTCTGATGAATTATTGGGAAGTAAAATAATCCCTTAACTCAACATTACTGTTCTGCTTCAGAGTGAAGGTGATGCAACAGCTCCATTAGCCCCCTTTTGTGTCACAAACAGCTGCTATGAGGTACAGGAGGGGTCTTCTGAAGTTTCCATTATGGCACACCTGACTGTCTGTCCTGTCTCCAGTCATAGAATAGGGACAGTGAGTTGAATGCATCTCACTGACCTGTGCCAGAATAAGGGTGGGTACACAGGCAAACTCGCATAAAGATGGTTGGCTTATACAGTGCTACTGCACTGTGTAAGTATTATAACACCAAGAACCACTATACCTTAGCACCCATGAAATGTGTTTGTGAATCAAGCTATAAAGTGTTCTATAGGTACAATGCCTGAGTGTAATCGTACTATGCATTCATGTTGGTGCATCACTTGTACCTACCAGTGGGTGCAAAATTTTACAGTTTGCTGCGGTGACACTGAAATTTTGCTTTGTAGGTAGAAAAACAATAGTTTGCAAATTTGTATGTCTGCTGTAATTAGATGAGACCTTCAACATCAATAAATAAAATGCTATTAATGTTACAGTAAAGTTCATATCTCTTGTTTTATAGCCATGACTCTGTTTTAACTTGAAATACTCAAAAGTTTGCAGGTGTATGGATTGTATGCTAAAATAGCAATTAATTCCACGATAAAAATAGAAGTTAATGTGATTGTATTTGCTGTTGTAGAGAGGAAGTGAATGACAAGCTACGGGATACTCCTGATGGGACCTTTTTGGTGCGAGACGCTTCAAGTAAACTCCGTGGAGAGTATACGCTCACTCTTAGGTGAGGATGGCAGCTCTTTAATTTCCAGTGGTATGCTTGCATTTAGTAGTTGACAGTATCCTTCTCAATATTACAATGCAAATGAACAACACAAAGAAAGTACAATATCAAAGCTTCACTGTTTTAAAGGGGGATAATAACTTCCTCTACCCATTTCTAACCTGTATGAAGAAGTTCGCCCTGTCCCATCCACAGCTGCTTCAGCTGGGTTCTCAGAATCTGCCCTCTTACTCCGTACAGTGGTGCTTGAAAGTTTGTGAAGCTTTAACATTTTCTATATTTTTATATGAATGTGACTTAACAGATCATCCTCATCCCTTGTGCAGCAATTACTGCAACTAAATGTTTGCGGTAACTATTGATCATTCCTGCACATCGACTCAGATTCCTGCACAGAGATGTTGTTGGGTTTCCTCACATGAACCACTGGCTTTAGATCTTTCCACAACATTTTAGTTGGAGTAAGGTCAGGATTTTGAATTGGCCATTCCAGAACATTCACTTTATTCTTCTTTGGTAGATCAACTATTGTGTTTAGGATTGTTGTCTTGCTGCACGACCCACTGTCTCTTGAGATCCAGTTCACAGGTGTCTTGACATTTTCATTTAGAATACTCTGGTGTAGTTCATCATTGATGGCAAGCTGTCCAGGCCCAGATGCAGAAAAACAGGCCTAAACCAGGACACTCCCACCATGTTATACAGATGGGATAAGGTTATTTTGCTGGAATGTCTTTCTTTCTCCAAATGTAATTCCTCATTTAAGCCACAAAGTTAGCTTCATCTGTCCACAAAACAGATCCTTCTTGTTTGTCCACATGATCTAGCAAACTGTAGACAGTCAATATTTTTGGGGGGAGAGCATTGGCTTCTCCTTGCTACCCTGCCATACACACCAATGCTGTTCAGTGTTCTCCTGATGATAGACTCATGAATAGGCTATTAAACTCTATGCAGTTGGAGTTATCTTTGATGATCGATCACTTCTGGGTAGGGTAACAATGGCCTTGAATTTCCATTGTACACAATCTGTCTGACTGTTGATTGGTGGAATCCAAACTCTCTTGTAGCCTTTTTGTGCTTTATGGTCATCAACAACTCTTTTTCTATGTGTATATCACAAATAAAATGATTGTAATTAGAGATGCAGATAATTGAAGTTGTGCTTGCTCATCTGACAGTCCCTGTGCACTAAAGGAGATTAATACCTGCTAATAACAAGTAAAACATGGCTTAATTGTTTTGTGTGGTGTAATTAGGCTTATCAGCATCTTTAGAACTATTATTGATGCAAACAGATCAATGCTTTTTGGTTATACAAGTGGTTGGCCAGTCCTGTCAGTATTCAGACCCATTAGTCCGTAACTCAACCAGTTTTTCAGTATGACAGTTCTTACTTACAGTTCTTGAAGTTGGTTGAACACTTTGTATTCAACTGAATCCAAATCTTGCTGGATTTCAGCCTACTCTCAATGTGGTTCTTGGGTTTGACTTATCTGTAAATGTAATATTATTCTCCTTTTTCATTCACATGGGTCTCTGACCCCCAGAGCTTATAATCTACATTCTCTATTGCACACACCCTCACTAAAGGGCCATTTCAGCAAGGAGGGAACAGGGTTTCCATGGGAAACCATTTCCATACAGAGAGAACAAAGTCATACACTGTACAACAAATGGTTAGTGGTTGTAGTGGCATTGTGGATAATTATGGCCTGTTTCAACTGCTGTTCATGAAAAGGTCATTTCTTGCCAATTTATGGTATGGAAATCTCATGTCATTCAGCCACTTTTGGGAACGAAATAAAACCATATGGAAAAAGCAGATGCTTCCTTCAGTCCCTCTCTCTAATCTTTTGCTTAAATTTTGCACTTCACAAGCTCCTTTCTAATACAAAATATCTCTTTGTATCATGGATATCATGACCGAACATATATATGTTAACGTATAATTTGACCTGAACAGAGCAAAATCAAATATAATGTGATTATCTCGTAACCATTGTCCGTACATAGAATGTAGCAATGTTAAATTAAGATATAATATGCCTTATTCACCAAGATGCCAAGTGTCCAATTAAGGAGAAGAATGGGAAATTATTCAATTTTGGTTTTTGTAGTACGGCATGGGAAATGATCTCCATCTATTACCTTAATTTCTAACCCCATCTCTTTTTGTAAGGCAAATTGAAAGAGCACTTAAAGGGATACTTTCATTGGAAAACTTGTTTTTTGTGTTTTTTTTTAAATGCATCAGTTATTAGTGCTGCTCCAGCAGACTTCTGCACTGAAATCCGTTTTCCAAAAGAGCAAACTGAATTTTTTATATTTAATTTTGAAATCTGACACGGGGCTAGACATATTGTCTGTTTCCCAGGGGCCCCCAGCCATGTGACTTGTGCTCTGATAAACTTCAGTCATTCTTTACTGCTGCACTGCAAGTTGGAGTGATATCACCCTCCTCCCCAGCAGCCCATCAGCAGAACAATGGGAAGGTAACCAGATAACACCTCCCTGGTAGATATAAGAACAGCACTGAATTGTAAAAATCCATGTCCCACTGCGACTCCTTCAGTAGGAGAAACAATAGCCTGACAGAAAGAAGTTCCATAGTACAGCACTGGCTCTTTCTGAAAGCACCAGGCAAAATGACCTGAGATGGCTGCCTACATACCAATATTACAACTAAAAAATATACACTTGGGTTAGAAATTAAATTATACATAGTAGAGTGAATTATTTGTAGTATAAACAGTGTTCTTAAATAATAAAAACGACACCATAAAAATCCCTGTAAACCTTTGAATGAATGCCCTTCCTGTATAATAACATCTTCCTGTTCAGCATGCCTTGCTGTCATTACATTTTACTTTAAGAAAATACTGCTTTAAAGTATTAAGAACACTGTCATAACTGATATGTGGGTAATGGTAGGATGGAGTTAAAAGGGTATAAATAATTGCTTCCCTTTAAGTGTATTCTGTAAGTCGGTGGACTGTGTCTTTCCTTGTGTTCACACACCCTCTCTTACCTCTAAACTAATCAGTTCCTTCTCTTTCATCCTTCAGGAAGGGTGGAAACAATAAGCTTATCAAGATATTCCACCGTGATGGCATGTATGGCTTTTCTGAGCCCCTCACCTTCACTTCTGTATTGGCTCTAATCAATCACTACCGGCATGAGTCTCTAGCCCAGTATAATGCTAAACTGGATACCAGACTACTCTATCCCATGTCCAAGTATCAGCAGGTGAGCAGAAGTTCATTGTAACCTCTCTTCTAATTTACAGATGATTATTTTCCTTTGATCCAGTACATGGTCTAGTTGGTGTCCCAGGCCTCCTCCAAGGTTTTATATTGCTGCTGCACATCACCTTACTCCCAGTTTTTCCTGTTTTCAAATCCACCAAATACATATTCACCCCAAATTGTAACTTAACTGATCTTCAGATTGGGATTTCAGGTATGTCTCAAATTGGCGTTTAAGATGAGTTTACCTACCTTTGTTCAAGCCCCCCTTTTAGCAATCACTGCTCTATTCTATGGTATTGACATAATGTGATCTCCAGGCTTATTTTCCCTAAGGAGCCATAGCCCACCGGTCTTATATGTCTGTATGTTTTCTAAGGCCTTCGACTACCATTATTCAGTCATCTACTTTAGGGGCTTCTTCTGTAGATTCTTGCCTTACACCTGCATCAAAATTGTATTTTAGGACCAGATTGTCAAGGAGGACAGTGTGGAGGCAGTTGTGGAGCAGTTGAAAGTATATAGCAAACAGTTCAGAGACAAGACTGTGGAGTTTGATGCCCTGTATGAAGAATACACAAGAACAACACAGGTACTTTCTGGGGAGCTCCTGTGCAGCAAATGTTTGTTTGTTTGTTTGTTTGTTTTTAAAGGGATACTGTCATGGGAAAACATGTTTTTTTTCAAAACGCATCAGTTAATAGCGCTGCTCCAGCAAAATTCTGCACTGAAATCCATTTTTCAAAAGAGCAAATAGATTTTGTTATATTCAATTTTGAAATCTGACATGGGGCTAGATATTCTGTCAGTTTCCCAGCTGCCTCCAGTAATGTGACCTGTGCTCTGATAAACTTCAATCACTCTTTACTGCTGTACTGCAAGTTGGAGTGATATCACCCCCCCCCAGCAGCCTAACAGAACAATGGGAAGGTTACGAGATAGCACCTCCCTAACAAAAGATAACAGCTCCCTGGAAGATCTAAGAACAGCACTTAATAGTAAAATCCAAGTTCCACTGAGACTGATTCAGTTACATTAAGTAGGAGAAATAACAGCCAGCCAGAAAGTAATTCCATCCTAAAGTGCAGGCACAAGTCACATGACTGGGGCAGCTGGGAAACTGACAAAATGTCTAGCCCCATGTCAGATTTCAAAATTGAATAAAAAAAAATCTTTTGGGCTTTTGATAAATGGATTCCAGTGCAGAATTCTGCTGGAGCAGCATTATTCACTGATGTGTTTTGGAAAAAACATGTTTTTCCATGACAGTATCCCTTTAAGTAGTTTAATACTGACCTTCCCTTTCTTTTCACCAGGAGCTGCAGATGAAACGTACAGCTATTGAAGCCTTTAAAGAAACCATTAAAATTTTTGAGGAGCAGTGTCTCACACAGGAGCGCTGCAGCAAGGATTACATGGAGAAATGTCGTAGGGAGGGTAACAATAAAGAGATTGAGAGGTCAGAATCCACAAAGTCCTTATTTTGTACATATTTTAGTAGCATCAATCGTATTGTATACTGCTAGGGCTAGTCATTTTACAGTCTTGATGGCTGACCACTGCCCATGAACAACATTTCCATTATTATAATTATTATTATTACATTCAGCTAGTTATTCTTCGTATTTTAATATGTTGCCTGTTGCTCTGGCTTCCGTTTCATTAAATGTGTGTAGTTTCCAGTAAGCTATCATTGGGGGGCAAACCAAAGGGAATAAGCCAGGAGCAATGAGGAAACAATTGGTGCTAGGGACCTTGAAAAGCAAAGAAGAGAATGTAGGAGTGCAGTGGCAGAACTACTGGGGGGCTAGTGGTGTAAGTGCACCAGAGCTTACTGTCAATTTTAGCTGTCTTTTAAGCCCAGATAACCTCCCAGGCTAACAAGGTAAGAATATGAATGATAGTTAATGAGGAAATTTATGCTAACTCTGGAGGTAACAGGCAGGGTTACTCTGTATTAAAACTTTACTTTTTAATTTCCCTATTTAGAATAATGATGAATTGTGAGAAGCTGAAGTCAAGGGTGACAGAGATACATGAAAGCAAAATGAAATTAGAGCAAGACTTGAAGAAACAAGCTTCAGAAAATCGGGAGATTGACAAGAAGATGAACAGTCTGAAGCCTGACTTGATGCAGCTGCGCAAACTCAGAGATCAGTACCTCTTGTATGTATAACATCAGAATTCCGAATTACATAGTAAATTGACTGCAAACCCCCTGTAAGATCTCTTCCCAGAGACATGGTGTATGTAATATGTGAAAGTATGTCCTAACTTCTGTGCATTATGAGGTGAATGCAAAATGAGACATGCCATTTGATAAAGAGTTCACAGTCTTTAAAATGTATAAGATTTGTTTTACTTCCTGCACCTTTAGAAAAGATATTGGGGTTGATCAGTCTCCTTACAATTTGTGAAGGTACTAGGAAACGAAGAGTAGAGGAGTGAAGGTGTGAGTAGTCAGGAGCCAACCACAAAGCCCAAAGTGGGAGTTCATAAGTGGCATAACTACCGGGGGAGCAGGGGGTGCGATTGGGCCAGGGCCCACACCCCCTCAGGGCCCCCGACAGCTAGCTCACTACTAACTCTTGGAATTCCAGGCATACAGAGGGGGCGAGGGGCCCAGCTGCTCGTCCCGCGCCAGGGCCCCCCCCCCCCTCTAGTTACATTACTGGAGTTCATACAGAATAGAGTAGGGTAAATGGGCTCCAATGGGCTTTTTACAGGTTCACAAAACAGGGAGCTTGTATGTAGACCATATGTGTTAGTTAGGTATATGCGTCAGAAGGAAGACTTTACCTGTCAAATATATCTTAATATGTTCACACATACACACACTTTTTTTATGATATTAATAACTGTGACATTAATCATTTTTTTTTCTAATATCTCTCACAAGTCAGTCCATATCTTGTCTTTGTATATGGAACTTTGTAAGTTACATATAAGTGTCTATTTGCAACGATTTTGCACCTTGTGGTACAGTGCATGGAATAACATTAACTGCCCAATCATCTTTCTCTAGGTGGCTGTTGGAAAAGGGTGCTCGGCAGAAAGATGTCAGTGAGTGGCTGGACACGAAGAATGAGCATGAAGAGTAGGTGTCCTTTCCTATTGCAGTGGCCTGCTTGAAAGAGTTCTATGATGGCAAAAAATATTTTTTCTTTTGAAGACCAGTTATTTCCAAATAAAAATTGGTGCTATACATTTTTTAACTAACTTTTTTTTTAAGTAATATTAAATAAAGCAAAGGTTTTGTTTCCTCTGTGTAGCATAGTTCTTACTCGTTCTACAGAGATAATGCAAACTTGTTGGCAGCATTTGTTTATATGTATTGTATTGCATTACATACATAGAAAAGATGTTATTTTGCGTTATTAATAAAGGGCGCAAAAGGTAAGTTGTTTTTTTTTTGTAATGTTACTCCACTAGTTAGTTCCCTTGGAAGATTTCCACGTAGATATCCTTGATAAAGGCCCTAACGTGGGCCTAAATGTTGAATACACAGGTGGCAATTTTCTATTTATGATTACCCAATGGCACATACTACTAAAAAAGTATATTATTATGAAAATTGTTTATTTACATGAAGCAGGACTTTACAATGTTAGAGGGTATAGGTTCCATATAATAGTTTCTTCAAGAGGTCGAGTAAAGGAGAAGTAAAAGTGACTCTTGGTCACTTGGTGGTGCCAAATGTTTGGCAACCACTGCTGTTCCCTGAAAACTGCACTGATCTTGGGTATTTCTGCAGGAGCACTACAGAGCAATCATCTTCTTGCTTCTTTTAAAATGCATTCGATTTTACTTGAAATTAGTTTGGGGTTCATTTATTAAAAATATCGAATATGGCAAACTCAGACAAATTTTACCGACCCAAAAACTCAAATAGAATTCGGTTCGAATTCAACCAAGCTTGAATGTCGGGAAGGCTACAAACATCTCCAAATTGGTCACTGGACCTCTCCCTTTGACTTATACAGTAATTTGGCAGGTTTTAGGTGGCGAATAGTAGAAAAAAAATATTATCCTTTTTATAGTGTCAATATGTTACACATTCACAATTACTGGAAGGCACACATTGGGATTCAAAATAGGACCTGGCATTTCAAGTACACAGAGGCCCAAACAGCCCCCCACCAGCCCATTAAATAGTGACTGTCTATGGCATCCACACAGCTGTCCCTCAGATTGCAGTCTGGAGCTGCACTATGGCTTGTTTAACAGGAGATAACCTGGCCAACATGTAGCTTTTTTGCCACTGTAGTTGGTTTGATATATCAAAATGTCAACAAATGCTTTCCCTTCAATATCAGTAGAATTATTGCAAAGTCATGCTTGTAGTGGACAGGAAGAATTAGTCCATGAAACAACTATATTTGGCTATGAATGTGATTTGCTGATGGACAAGGAAGCACAATATTTATTTGTATGTGCCTTACCAATATGTGAATATATTACTTTTTGTTTTTCCTAAGCCTGTCTTTGAATTTGTGTGCCTGCTTAGCTGTTTTATCCTTGAGTCAATCTCAACATTTTGATGTCCTCCATGCCCTTCCCCTTTTCCCCTCTCAATCTCCAAATATACAGGCATTTTTTTTATTATAGCTTAAGCAAAATTGGACATTCCTTTTTTTTTTTTTTTGCTTACTTGGTGATGAGCAGTTATCATGCTTTTCTTCTTTCTACAGTGCCTACTCAATGATGGATGATGAGGACCTGCCACACAACGAGGAGCATACTTGGTACATGGGGAAAATGAAACGTGAACAAGCTGTGGAGATGCTGGCTGATAAGCCAGATGGGACTTTCCTTATCCGAGAGAGCCGTCAGAAAGGTTGCTATGCCTGCTCAGTAGTGTAAGTATTACTAGATAAAACATAAATTGTACATCACATTGCTATTTACCTTTTTATTTGTTTTATGTTAGCTTTTTTCATTTCTTTAGTAGATCATATGCCACTGCCCTCCACCTCCTCTCCTTTCTCCTTTGAAAGGATTGATGAACATTTGTGCTTACCAGACATGTGCAGCTCACCATTAGTGCACACCCAAAGTTACATATGAGGGACAAAAAATACTTGTGCCCTGCACTCTTGGATGCATCTTGAAATGCCAACATGATTCCTCTCCTCACATTATTTTCTGAATTAGATTAAACTGGCAACTGTCAGAAATTCCCATTGGACTCAATGCTTAACTCATGTAGTTATTAGCCTATTAATGAGCGTCCTGCCTAACCCACTGATATATGATCAGTTAGAGTTTATATGGGAAAATTTGGCAACAACTGTGCTCTGTTCTACAGCAAGTATCATCGTACTGCATACCAAATTCATAGCCATTTTCAATTTATCATCTTCTCTGTGAAAAGTTGAGAAAAGTTTTCATAGACATGAAAAAAATGATCTGTAGGGAAAGCTACATTTTTCAATAAGTGTGACATTTGATAAATATGACATTAAGAGCAATTGTTGATTAACCCAATTATTTTATAGTTTTAATGCCATTGCATCTATTCTAAACATTGTTTACCCCAGTTTTTCATTTACATTTTTTTACTTTTTTTGTCATTCATTTCTTCGTTTTCTTCGATTCTCGTTCTTTCAAATGAACTAGGTAAATTACATTTATTGGTTACTTGGTAACTTGTTTTTATCATTCCCTGTGTGTTTAAACTGTATCCTGATCCTGCTCAAGTGCCTTAATCTTTTACTGATTACCATTTATCCTCTGCAGGGTGGATGGTGACACCAAACACTGTGTGATCTATAAGACTGCCACTGGATATGGCTTCGCTGAGCCCTATTACCTTTACTCCTCCCTGAAGGAACTGGTCCTGCATTACCAACACACTTCTCTGGTACAACACAATGATGCCCTAAATGTCACATTGTCCTACCCAGTATTGGCTCCTCCCCCTCGGTGAGCCTTGGATTTTTAGCTTTAAATCAACTTTACCCATTAGAATAAGGCCTTCCAAAATTGGAGGTCTTTGGTACAGCTGGAGATAAGATGTCCAAAAGGATACAAACTGATTTCGATAAGCAGCTAGTCTTCTGTGCACAACAACTTTATGAAAGCTACTTGTAGCTGGCAAATAGGCTTCATGAAAGGGATCATTAATCACCCATAAAGCCAGTATCTGCTGTTTTCTTCAGCCCTATGTCAAGTTTTTTTTAACCTTGGGAAAAGCTGTGTTCATTTCCAAATTTTAGCACTATGTCAACCTAGATTGGCACAAGTGTACCCTGTGCTTCATGTCCAGACATTGTTAGTCATTGTACTTTGTAGACATGTGGGAGCCTGCCCTCTGTTATATACCTCACATATTGCACTGTGACCTTTCATAACTCTACATTATCCCCATTATGAAAATCACAGAGCTTTGTTTTTGCCATTCCATCTCTCTAGTTTGAAGAATATTCAGCATATTGTTAATGGCCATTTGCCTCACAACATATGTTACATGGTGGATATGGCAACTGCTGCAGTTTAACAGCTTAGATTTTACTGCTTAAATCAACTAGTGTATCCAACTGCATCTTTTGAAGGAGCTGGGCACTGCTTGAATTTCTTATATGCTTGAGTTGACAAGAGGCAAGATCAAACCAGACGAAGGAAACCCTTTCCATTCTGAAGACCTATGCCATAGAAAGCACTTGGTTCTCTCAAAAAAATGTCAAGGAAGGAAAACTGAAATATGAAAATGAAACAGTTGGCCCATCTGCAGTGATTTTACTATGCTGACTGCTTACACGGTGCCTTCACAGCAGGAGATGCCCAGCAGTTAAAGATGGAGTGCCTGAATTTTTGCTGCAAATGTGAAGAGGGAAATTGAGATTAACCTCTAACGCCATGTTGAGTACCTATGTCACTCTGGAATTCCACTTACTGTACTCAAAGAAATTACTCACCTTTTGAAAAGTGCTGCCAAAGTGGTAGGATTTTGCAAAAGAAACACTACAAGCCTTTAGCAAAAATAAAAGTTCTTAATAATGAACTTGATATTATGAGCTTTTGACTTCCCCTCTGGTAAAGGGGGTCACTGAACATTTTCTTGAAGACAGTTACTTTGTTGTTTATAGTTTTCTTTTGAAAAAAATATCTCTGCAATTTAGTAATAACTAATGACTGTTTATTATGTAACTAAACCAGAGGTAGGTCTTTCTTTGTCTGTACACCATTTCGCCTTCATTCCAAGTACACACTCATTTCCTCCTGCCAACTTGACCTTTACCTTTACATTTTATTTACAGATATACATTCTAAACAAAGAATTTTTTAAATGTTTGTTACAGACCACGTTAATCTAATGACTATGGTATTTCCAACAGAAGGCAAAACCATTCTTTTTTTTTTATATTCTAGAAAATAAATATTTAGTCTTATAATGATTAGGGTCCTTTTATGGAATATCAAAGTAGTCAGATGTACTGATTTTAAGCTGTGCTTTATAACCAAGGTTTTAATATATGTGCTAGGCCCATTATCATTAGTTTAAGTGGTTCTGTCTTAAGAGAAGCACTTGGACTGTTTCACACTACAATCATCTAAATCACTTCCAATCCCCCCACTCGGATATAACTTGCCTTCAAGTGGTGAAGTTGATTGGTCTTGTAAAAGGGATTTTATATACTTACTTATTGAACAAAAGTGACCTTGTTGGACATTTGCACAAGCATTGCCTAAGCTATAAAAATGTAATCCAAAAAAAGGACCTGCTTTATGTTGGTCTGACTATACCTCCCACCACCACTGTGTTTGCACTACAGGAGTTACATTACCACAATAAATGATTTACATTTTTACATTTATTATGCTCTTTTTGTTGCATATTTGCCGCACATATTTAAGAGGCAAGCTGATTCGCTGGGATTTTCCTGGATGTTGCCTGAGGAACCCCCCTTTTTATTTTTAATTCAGTCACTAGGATATTACTTGTGGTGCTGTTAAACCAGTGCTTACAGTTTTAATCAATTAAATAATGTGGCTGTTCAACTGGTTATAATCAATTCCCACTGAGACACAGCAACCCCTGTATGACAAAGATTGCTGCCAGTGAGGCATTCTATAGTTTCCCTAACTTGATAATTAGTGAGCACAAATTCTGGGCATACACAATTTACAGTTGCTGCAAGTGGCAAAAAAAAACATTGTGTTACTCTGTGTGTATATTCAAGTAACATGATTTTAAATATGGCTAGCTAGAATTTCCCATATCAGTCAAATAATAGACGAAACTTTTTTTGGAAGTATATACTATTTCTACATCCATCTTCTCCGTGTGCCAGTTTTATTTCTCTGATAAGATATTGGCCTTGTGACCAGGGAAAGTTCAGCGTTAGGCTTATGGCACACAAGGCTCAGAAAAAGTCGATTTGAGCAGATCCGCTTCCAACGTAAAGTGCACTGACCGAAATTTGTCAACTCCTGTGTACACAGAGAGCGGACTTCAGCATAAAATTGCATACTGAAATCCGCTCCTGTCTGTGTGCACACGGGTCAAGTCATTTCACTTTATTTAAAAAGAAAAGGCCTACAAATTCACTCAAAATTGCTTTTTCTCTGCCTGTGTTTCTACAGCCCCCTGTGCCATTAGCCTTACATTAGCTTTTAGTTTGCTGTAGCGGAACCTACTCTTAAGCACCTGTCAGTGGTCTTATTCATTTCATTTGAATGATAAACCTTCCTGTTTTGCCTATTTTGTGCTTAGGAAATGTACTGGTAATTAAGCCCCAGCATGCATGCAGTAGTAAGAATTCCAGAACAAAAGGTACAGAACAAAAATATATTACTATTGCAACAACCACAAGAAAAGACTAATTGCAATTTAAAATACCTCTGTCTGCATAATACTAAAAGTTAATTTTAAGGTGAACTACCACTTATATTTGAATATGCTGTGTGCTACCCTTAATTATAATAGCTCCTCCTGGCACCTACATGAAGTTAAACATCCCCTCAGGACCAATATGTGTTTTGAGGATGAGCTGCCCTGTGTCTGCCTTCTATGCAAGATTCTGGGCCGAAAATGCGCAAGTGTGCACAATCCTGACCGTTTATTAGCCTGTAACAGAATCTATGGTTACAGTTTCTAGCCATTCACCCTTGAGGCCAGAAGTAGGCGCACTATAGAAATGTTACAGTATCCTGTTGCCCCTTATGCAGCTCAGAGGGGTAACACCCACCACAAGAATATTTTGCTGCATGGACTCAAACTTGATTGCAAGACTTTGTGTTTACCCAGTCAGTTGAGGTCTCCTGTAAGTCCCTTGGTAAAGTCTTAAGACACCCATATTGCTAAAGTCTAGACTAACGTGTGAAGTGTATCTTTGTGCTGCTGAGGTTAGTGTTTTCTTCACTCTCTCATATTAAGGTGGCTTCTAAAGAGCACACAAGTTAGTTCCTGATGCTTCTGTAGCTAATTCATCTCTCTCGGGTATATTACTGTATCCCTTTTTAGGTAAAGATACATGCTGCAATTATGGAGCACTTTTTTTAAATAGAAATAATTCCCAATTTGGAAAATTAGCCAGCCATATTGGTAGAGTTCCTAGCACCCATTTTATTTCTTCACTGACGGATATAATATTTCTTTAAAAGTAGTAACTCTCTAAACCACATTATTGTGTGTTTCTGATTAGTGATGTGGTTTTTGCCCAGGTCATTTGTTAGCACAACAGTAACTTAGCTTGCCTCTTACCTACCCATTCATGATGCCATTGCATTTCATGTTTCTTTAATGAATCTTTTTTTTCTTTTTAAAGAGTATCTCACCTTTGTTTTCTTCTTTCAGTACTTCTTAACATATCTTTATGTATAAGCTATTTGAATTCTTTTGCATTTAAATGTGTTTTTGCAGCAACTATTTCTGGGTATTTCCTGCAGCATGAGGTATAATTGCACTAAAGCTATTTCCAAGAGCAAAGCACAACCGGACAATGGCATGGTTTTTAAAAAGGAGCGTTCATTCCTGGCCTGGGAGAGGGTTTCCATTTATTTCAAAAGGAAGAAGTTATTCAAGTAGAAAACCAGAGGTTAAAACCTACTCGAATGGCTCTAAGTAAGACTCTTCTTGCTTTCCTTACACTCACACAATAAAGTGTAGGGCACCCAGTTGTGAGCAGGGTTACGCAATGCGACTGGATTGTACACTTAAATGTTGCAAGATTGGAGGTGTCTCGTCTTTTTGTGCCACTATTTTGGAAAATATCTTTTCCTAAATAATTAAACCCTATGCTGCTGGAGACCCCCCCCCAGTTGATATCTGCAAACTAGTCAGCATTTAAAACATCTATTGTGTATCTCAGCCTATTCCTTATTGTATTTTAATACTTAACCTTTTTGAATTAAAGCTAACTGTGAAAGCATCCTAAATCCTATTCTTCAGAGAATTTGCCTTACTCTGTTCTATTTGTCAGTTTAAATATTGATTCTACCGAGTTTCTAGTAGGACACAGTTGGCTGAAAGACCCCAGATGCTTCTTTAACTTAGTTTTCTGTCTCCTAACACATCCTTTGACATGTTGTCCTATGAAATAAGCTGGTTTCACTGTGTTACACTCACACTTTATTTTACTATTTACTTTTAGCTGAAAGAACTGTATTTGGCTCAATGTTATGTAACCTTCCTCTTCTTTACGCATTCATAACGTCCCGTGTTGCTTATTTCTTGCATTAGAATTGCTTTGATTGTTTAACGTTCATTTCTGTTAAAAAGGAAAAAAAAAGTTTACTAATGTAAACCCAGTATTTGTTTCCAAAACTGGTACTCTAAATCTACATTTTTGTATGGTACTTAAACAAAATAAAATTTGGAAAATAAAAACCTCTCTGTTTGTATTTACTATAACACAGGCATGTGAGCATTACATCTGCCGACAGGAATATAAAGTACCTTCTTTTCATTGTGTTTTTTGTACTCGCATATTGCATGGTTGCATAGTTAAATCGGGTTGAAAAAGACTTGAGATTTTAAAGTTTAATTTGTCTTGGTCGGGGTTTTTTTTTCAATGTATACGAACAAATTTTTAAAAATGTTTTTTATTCCTCTTGCACAAAACTGTAATTTGTAATAAGGTCTCAAAAAGGCCTGGAGGAGATCATTATCACCCTCATGATACGGGGCGTCAAAACATCTCTGTTAGAGTTGATCAACTGTAGACAATAACTTGTAGAACAATCATTTATTACCCCCCCCCCCGTTAGGAGAGACAGCATAAGCATTATATTGCCCAAACACATATATACAATATGGATTTATAACCCAGTAATGGACTGAATTCTTTTTTTTTTTTTTATGCTTTTGGTGGTGGTCTCAGGTGTTGTGTGCAGCTTTGTTGCTGTGGGGCACATTGATACTTGGGTATAATATGTACCAGCTTATCCTTGTGCCTATGCCTGGCAGAGCCTGAAATATCTGTTATCTAGATAATGTTATCTGTTAAGCTTTTTACATAAACTTGTTTTTTCTCATTTTTATTTGTATGTTTGGCGCTTGGGCTTTGCTGAAATGCACTTAACGATTTAACTTTCTCTTTACAATTGGTGTCATAATTTCACTTTGATTACAGGGTATTATTGTAAGTAACAAAATGACCACAAGATGTCACTTGTTAGTCATTAGACAGATTGGCCTCTCAATGCAATATTTTTATTGTGCTCCAAAATAAGCCAGTAGCTTTAGAGCATGGGTCTCCAGCCTTTTTAACCCATGAGCCAAATTCACATGTAAAAAGAGTTGGGGAGCAATACAAGCATGAAAAAAAGCCCTGGGTGCCAAATAAAGGATATGATTGGCTATTGGTATGTGAACTGGCAGCCTAAAGGAGACTCTGGTTGGCAGTATACCTGGTTTTTATGCAAGTAAAACTCACCTTCAAGCCTGTAATTCAAATATAAGCACCTGCTTTAAGGCCACTTATTGCAACATCCAATGGGTTGGTGAGCATCATGTTGCTCATGAGCCACTTCCACTCATCCCAGACATTGCTGAGAAGAGCAGTGTACTTTGATTAAAAAGTTGATTGGAGAGGGAAAACATATAAAGAAGAGAAGAAAATGATAGGCTGCTCAACTAAAATGATCTCAAATGCTTTAAAATGGCAACCCGAAATTGGAAAGACAGGGAAGAAAATGGAAAACTACATTATAGCCAAAATGGCAACGAATCAGCCAATGATTAGCTTCAGGAAGATCAAATAAGGTCTAACGTTACCTGTGAGTAATGTTAGAATTAGAATACGCCTATATGAAGCCAAGCTATCAGCAAGAAGCTTGTGAGCGCTGATCCGAACATTCGGAGAGGAATCACTTTAATATCAAATTGGTTTTATTGAAGCACACAATAATAGTAATTCAGCAGTGGGTGTGCAAACTAACGTGTTTCATGTTACGTGCATCACGTGTTGCCGTACTTAGTGTTACAAATACATGTCATTAATCACTTAAAGGTAAAAATCATTAAATTGTGAATAAATGTATTGATAAATCATCATATATACTGTGAAGTAAAATTAATCAACTGATCATTATAATAATGCTGAAGCCCTGGATGATATTCCTCCTGTGACTAGCAAAGATGAGTCTACAATCGAAATGCACTCACTGTTTAGGAACTTGCAAAAAACATTGGCCAAAAAAATAAAACTTTGGTTGGGAAATCACTACACTGGAAAATTATATGAAGGTTAAGAGAGTACCCAGAGGACTGAGAATTAAATACCCAGCATTTGAATTACAAGATAGTAATATTATGGATGAATGGTATGAAACTCTTTCAGACTGCTCCTTTAAATTGATGCAGATTTTGGTGAGGACAGGGGACAGTGGATGCTGAGATCACTCAGATAGAGACTGCATTGAATGTGTATAATGGCCACTCTGACTATGATACATTTGATAGGTGAATTAAAAATGTTTTGTACATAATGGAAAACAAAATCATGGATACCAAGCAGAAAAAAATCCTAAGAGACGAAGCAGATTATGAACAAAATGGGGTTTTTTCTTGGGGCATGAAATTGAACACACAGCGAGGAAGATGGGAACGTCTCAAACCTGCTTTGAAATCACAGACATCGTAAATCTTCCAATACAGTGAATAATGTATCTAATGTGGATTCTGTACTTCTCCTAGCGTGTCTTCTTTAGTGACATCGGGAAGCGAGCGGGATATGAGTCAAGAAGAAGAACAAGATTGGATGGAAATCAAGAGAAGGATGAGAGGCACTAGAGGAGGAATTAATAAGTGGAAGGAGAGGACACACAGTGAGGAACAAATGATGACTCAAGACAGAGAGGTTGAGAACTTTGTAATTAATTTATCTGACTATAATTTGACTGATGGTGAAACATCTCTACTCAACAAAGGTTTAAGTTTTTGTCCCACATCACATTTCTCTTTAAAAGATACTATTATAGATATGAATAAATTCACTAAGATGTTGGCTTTTCCACCTCAAAAATTCCATTCAAGAACTATTAAACACTATTTATGCACGGTAACATGTGATGTTTGCACAACTCTGAGGAAGTACCAAGTGTATAAGCATGAAACGCGTTTGTTTCCACACCCACTGCTGAATTACTATTATGTGTGCATCAATAAAGCCAATTTGATATTAAAGAGACTCCTCTCCAAGAATGGTCCGATCAGTGCTCACAAGTGAGTGAGACTGTGTAGCGGAAGCCAGAGGGAAGTAGCCAGTTTCTGGCAAGACCAGCGATCGGGAGGAGACGCGTTGCTGGGTGAGCTCCGCCATTACCACACTACTGTTAATTGTATCAACAAGAAGCCCCCTGCAAAGTCCCATTACTTTAAAAAAGACGTGCTGAAGAAGTTAAATTTTAAAAAAGAACACATTGACTGGCCTAAAGAGAAATGGGGCAACATTTTGAGGACTGATGAAAGCAAGATTGTTCTTTTTGGGTCTAGGGGCAGCAGACAGACAACCCCAAACACTGAATTCAAGCCACAGTACAGTGTGAAGACTGTGAAACGTGGTGGCACAATCATCATTATATGGGGATGTTTCTAATACTATGGTGTTGGGCCTATTTATCACATACCACTTTACATCAATCATCATGTTGCCTTAATGCCTTTGAAATGGGTCTCAACAAGGCATTGACCCCAAACACACCAGTAAACAAACAACATCTTGGTTCCAGACCAACAAGATTGTCGGTATGGAGTGACCAGCCCAATCCCGGACCTTAATCCAATAGAAAACTTGTGGGCTGACATCCAAAAAATTTTTGGAACTGCCTAATATTCCCTTTTCTTCACTTTCTGTAAAGGAAACAAATTTGATACATTTTTCTGTTTCGATTTGGAATAGAATGTGTAGTGTTCCCAATGCATTTGTGTGTAAAAGCTATTATAAGGATTCTGAGCTTTATTCACTTTGCTATTATTCTGAACACAACTGTACTTGCTAAAGCTGTGACTGATACAGTAGCCCATGCTTCCTCCCCAGGGATTACCTCAGGTGCAAGTATAGGATGAACGGGGGCAGATTTGACAATGTAGAGAACACAATGACCCTTATGTTGCCCCTAGTAAAGTGCCATTTGAGGTGAGGGTCTCACTTTTTCTCATGGCTAAATCAGCTCTGGCCTGACGTGTGTGCAAGTTTAGGGTAATAGCGCATTGGGATGTTCTTGTGTCATTTCACAACAACGTAGATAACTTAACATTGCTAATAATGCACCATTCTCATTATTTACCAGTGGCAATTTGCATTGAGGGCAATGACACGGTATTTCGGACATTTTATAACTTGTGATTTTTTTTTTTGGGCCAGCACAATTGTCCCATGTGTCATTGCCCTTAGTAAACTGAGCACCACTGTTGATATTAAAGGGATACTGTCATGGGAAAAAATGTTGTTTTCAAACACATCAGTTAATAGTGCTGCTCCAGCAGAATTCTGCACTGAAATGTGTTACGCATGAGAGCAAAAAGATTTTTTTATATTTAATTTTCAAATCTGACATGGGGCTAGACATATTGATAGTTTCCCAGGTGCCCCCAGTCATGTGACTTGTGCAAACAGTGTAATTTAGAAATAAAAACGACATCACAAAAATCATGACAGAATCCCTTTAAGCTATGCACATGGCTTTGTAGGTAATTCTTTTTTCTTTTTTTTAACAATGCTTTATTTGAATAAAGTACATTGACATCGTTGATATACAGGTGTACATAGCTTATCCATGAATCTGTTATTATAACATTCAACAGTTGCAGTTTACATCAGCTTGTTACAGTTTTATTGCATACTGTTATCCATTTTGTATATTCTCACTGTTATATTGCTAGACTAACTCCAATAAATCTAACCTAACTTGTGCACTGCCTCTTTGTATTTACATTACATTCTACTTGCTACAATAAAGAGTTTTGAAGGGATAGGTGAACACTCTCTCTTCATGTCTTAAGGATTCATTAGGGTTAGTGCCAGGGTATCAGTTATGACCATCGTGTATGTCTATCCATGGCGACCATATTTTTTCAAATTTAGCCGGGCATCCCCTTCTTGCATAAAGAAGCTTGTACAGTGGTACTGCATGCATGATCTGGGTTTCCCAAAATTGTATACTTGGGGCTGATTGCACATTTCATCTCATGGTCATGGATTTACGGCATAAGCAAACATTATAGAAATCAGTGCTTTCTCCGCTACCGTCTGTGCTAGGTCAGTTACTTGGTTCAGTAGCATTCCCAGGGGTTCTACCATAATTGGAATGTCCATCATATCGGAAACATTTTGTGCTACCGCCCTCCAAAACCTTTGTATCTTAGTACAGGACCATACCATGTGTATGAAGTTTGCTGGTGAGAGGTGGCATAGGGGGCACTCATCCATCTGGGTTAAGGATATTTTAGCCAGTACACTTGGGGTAAGATACGCTCTATGCAGGTATTTATTTTGCACCATTTTGTCTATAGATGCAATCATATGGTCAATGATTGAATCCAGGACCTCCTTCCAGTCCTCAAGTTCCAGCTCAGGTATATCATTGCAACCATTTTTCAAAAAGTTTACTCATTGGGGATTTTCCAGCAGTAATTAGAATGGCATAGTAACTGGACAGGGTTTTTTGTGTGCAAATTAGCTAAAGCCCTTTCTTCTAGTTTGGTAGGCAAGGTAGTTATGGCATGCCTGAGCTGGATATATCTAAAAAACATTTTATTGGGTAGATCATATTTCTCTTTTAGGATTTGAAAATCCAGTCATTTACCTTCTACCATTATATCTTGTAAGTATTTTATGCGGTAGTGAACCCAGCCCAGTGTAGAATGATTGGGTGCACAAGTACATGAATTATACACACATCCAGACCCAACAGTAGCCTAGAAGGGAGGACTGTATGTATGCAGTGTTATGTTTTGGTAGCCGAGGATGAGTAGAGTATAACAGTGATTTATTAGGGTTTATGCAGCCATTACACATCAACAGTAGCTTCACTCTAACACCCCAAGCTGTATAGAAAGTACTGTGCATGCACAGCACAACGCTTGTGCACAGTGACACCTATAGGCCATTTGTATAAACACCGCATATTCCACCTATAGTAGGAAAGCATTTGGGCAAATGTAATAAACAACAACAATGCATCTTAAAGCAATAATATACATTCTTCACATCACAAAGTCCTTGGGGTCCATGCAGGTAGTTTTCTGATTCTGATGCTTGAGAAAGGGGCATGGCCCGAAACATTGCACTTCCGCACTTTGAATTAGAGCAAGGGTTTTCCTGCAAATCAAGCCTTGTGTGCCGGTATCTTTGTTCCATTGCCTAATCCTGAGGTTGCTGGATCCTCTACTACTGAGCACCAGGCTGTTATCTCTAGGGGTTGCCATGGGTGTGCGTCTGCTCTACCCTCTTCCAGTTCTCTGATTCTCTCAGTACACCTTATAGGTTCACTTTCTTCAGGCCTATTGTAGTTGACGTCAGGAATAGGAAAATGTCCTTCATCAAATGGAGCTTCTCCAAAGTCATATCTAGCAGGAGAAATCTCCCCTTGGTCAGCAGCAATAATGTATTTTTCAAAGATACAGATCCAAGCAGTAAAATATATGGTAGGCTCACCAGGGTTTGGGAGAAAAGGTGCAGGGTGCTGCAGAGTTGCAGGATGAGTAGAGTATAACAGTGCTTTAGTAGCAGGTTCCTGCAGCAATTACACATCAACAATAGCTTCACTCTAACACCCCAAGCTGTATAGAAAGTACTGTGCATGCACAACACAACTCATGTGCACAGTGGCACCTACAGGCCATTTGTATAAACACCACATGTAGCCTAGGGCCTCACACATTTAATTTGCCACTGGTAAAGAGGCTACTAGCTCTAAAGGCTTTGTATAACGTACTACTAACTATACAGAATATCTTATGCCCCAGGGAAACTATGCCCAGTTACTGAGCTGCATGTGTTAATGTCACTATGTTTGTTGGCACTCTCCCCACCCCCAGAATGTTGCTGTCTGTCAATTGTTTTCTTCAAGATCGCTCAGGTTGGCATTTAGACTGTACAGAACTGGTAAAGTGTAAAATACATTTGCAAGTCACTGACAACATCTTCAGCAGTTAACAAGAGGCAGAACTGGAAGTTAATCATTTATAAATAACAAAGACCAAATTAAAAGTTGGTTAAAAACAGGTCCATCTATAACATAGCTAATGTAAAAGTGAGCTTCCTACTTAATATAAAAATGTTCCTCAAGATACATTTTCCCTTGTACTTAACACAGCAGTGTCATGTTATTTTATGGCAGGGATTATGGCAATACACTCCTAAAAGCCTGATTTATGTGTACTACACAGAAGCACAATTTTCACATGGATCTGCAACGTGATAAAAAATAACTGTTAAAAAGGGGGTCATTATGTCACAACATCTTTGTAACCTGTGTAGTTCTTTGTATAGTGACACCTGTTGCAGGAGCCCTTCTTGTTCCTCTTCACTGATTAATGTATTTCCTGTTTAACGTTGCCTTGCTCTGCTTGCATCCTGCTTCATTCCCATGGGGATTCTCTAAAATGCGACGGAAGCTATGCAATTCCTGTTTTTAACTGTTACACATGCAGTGGGTATACATACGTGTAGGTTTAGGGCCCTTTTCACTTTAGGAATTTTCAGAAACATACATTGAAATTGCTGCTCAATCTGTGTTGCACTGGGTCCCCTGGCCTCCTTGGGCCCCAGCCGTCATAGGGACTACTTTCTCTATTGTTATGCCTCTGTATAAAAGGATGCCGATTTCTTCCATTATATGCTTGGTGTTTTGGGCATGTACTCTGTGTAAGCGGTTTTGATTCTCTTCCCTGTTATTTGCAGTGCCATATCTAACATATAGGCACCCATGGGTCTGTGTCTAGGGTGGCAGCATTAAAAGAGTAGGCAGAAGATAGAAAGTGGAGTGTCTTGCTACAAATTCCCTTGGCAGACTTATCACAAACTAAATGTCTAACTGAGCACTTCCCCCAGCAGACTTATCAAATATAGGGGTGGAAATAAAACACACACACATTGATCATCATTAGAGAAGAATAATATATTGTAAGAAAAGTAATACAATACCGATTGAAGACAACGCAACGTCTAGCCAAGCTTCCCTTGGCAGACTTCTGAGAGGAACATCAGCTGGGGGACCCCGGGCCCAAATCAAATACAGCGACTCCCAGAGCACATCAATCGGCCAATGGTCCTTACAAGACCAATTATTCTACACAACACGTCTGCTTGTAGGTGAAGTCCCAAAGCCCCCCCAGCTGAGCTCCTTTTTATATTGGTACAATAACAAAGTAATAGATCATTACACATAGACATATAAAATAATAATAATGGCTACATGCCCAGTACATGGCCATGAGAATGACCATGAAAATGGAAATAACCATGTGAATGAAAATAATTGCTGTGTATAATTGCTGTGTATGTTGATTATAACTATGTGAATAAAATATGAGAGTCTATCACCTTAACTCCTACTATTCCCTGTTCTCCTGCTAATGACTGAATAACTCAACTCCCGTTGTTCCCTGGTCTCCTGCTAATATCAGTACATCCATTTTACAACTAAGGAGCTATATTGAATGCACTTGATCACACTCACATTCATACATGGCCTGCCATGTCACATTTGTATCACAGTGGAGCCCCACCACTCTGGCTGACTCAAGCGCACTGCCCTGCCTGCCACAACCCTACAATCTAAGGAAGGACTCACTGCTCCAACACACTACTCCAAAGCCCCCTCATGAAATTTACGGTTGCCACCAGTCTGAAGATTACTGCCACCATTTTCAAAGCCCCCCCTCATGCTGCACCATACAGCCTGTCAATACGTGGGGATCAGTGGGGCCCAACAGGTTTTTTCCCAGTGGGCAAGTCCAACCCTGGTGGGCATAGATTAATCACAGTGAGAAGAGTGCTGACTTAGGTTCAGTGCTTGTGCCTAGGGCAGTAATAGACTTAAATATAGTCCTGGAAATTTGAATGACCTGTTTAACTAATGTCGGCTATTGTTGGAAATGTATTGGATGACCTATTTACTGCAGATTTTTTTTGTTGTTCAGGCCTTCCTTTGTGCAAAATGTGGGCACTATTTAGTTATATCATAGAACATGCCACAAAAGCCCTTCCGATGCTGCTGAATGCTCACTGCACCCTTCTAATCACTAAATGATTACTGCTTACACTTCCTTTTATTTTTCTGGAGAAACTAAAAACAATGGGGAATTGCAAACCATTATAGGAGCCTGAGGGTGGAGATCTAAACTGGGTATCTCCCAGGAAACCTGGGGGGGGCAGAAGACAGCTCTGTATCACAACCCTCCGCATACTCATGAAGCCTAACAGGAAAAAATAACGTGGCATGAATATGAGTGGGGTAATCAAATAGTACAGGGCCAGCTGCTCTACATAAAGTACTTTTTTCACCAGTGGGAAAAAAAAATCTTTGTGCAGTGAACAGTAGTCTGAAGGGAGACTGACATGCAGATGAATATGAGGTTCAGTAGGTAGTGGCCATAACACGGTGAACATTATATAGGGGCCAGCCCAGGACCCAGTCCTGCCATGAACAATATGTTACTGTACTGTATTATGGTCCCCATAGATGCAAAGATTTCTCTTGTCGAATGACCGATTTTCGCGAAGTCCGACCAATCCTTCGAAATTATCGTGCGTTTAGTAGGAAATTGATTGGCCAGGTTAAAAAAATCTTTGTCGGTCCCAGTGCAATGTATCTATGTTTGCAGGGCCAAGCAGGCAGCTCCCCTTTGTTTTCCTGGCAAATTGGTCTTTTTAGTTGATGGACAATTCGTACGATTGTTCCGAGATAATCATGGTCTCACGATGATGATCGGATCTTTTAAAAATCTCAACATCTATGGCCAACTTTACACATGCTTGAATCTGTTGGCAGAAGTAGGAGCAGGGAGTTGAAGCACAGAGGACTTGATGTTGCCCCACAATACCCTGCTTTATGGCAGTTAAAGCCATACACTTTTGTTTTTTCTTTAGAAGAGGAAGTCAATCTGACTGTTGTCCTGTCAGAAAACTGCCATTATCATGTGTTGTATCACAGGTTCCTACTACTTTCACTTTGCCTACTCTACTACTTTTTTATCACTTTTCTATCACTTCTCTTTAATTATCATTCATCTTGTCTCTCTGACCATGAAGCATGCTGAGGGAACTGCATTTCCACCTGTCTATTGACCAGTTACCCTATTGCAGCTACAATAAATGAACGTGTTCTCACTTCTAATAAAAGTACAATACATTACCCACATTTAAACAGACCTGCACACACCCAAAAAAATGGGATGTAGAATTGCTCTGAGCACTTCTGCAATTCATTTCTCTGTTTTTATAAAAGCACTTTTACAGTATCACTGATTTGCAACAGAAGCCAACCCTGATGTTCTTTAGAAGATTTAGTTATTGGTACTGGAATCAACTCCTTATGGTTCTCTGGTCAGTTGTATAATTCCTTGGTTATATCATTGCTCAGTCCTATTATTGAAAGGCGTGACAGAACGCAACAGAACACTTAATGCATTAATAACTTAAGGAAAAGTAACCCCAAAAAATGAAAGTGGTTTAAAAGAATGACAGTATAATGTAGTGTTGCCCTGCACTGGTAAAACTGGTTTGTTTACGAAACAAACAACTATAGTTTATATAAACAAGCTGCCGTGTAGCCATGATTTCTGAAGAATCCCATTGTATACCACAGAGCTTATCGGTTATCTTCTGTGTATCTTAAGCCTTTTCTCCTTTTCAACCTTAATGGCTGACCCATGACTACACAGCAGCAGCTTGTTATATATAAGTATTGTAGAGTTTCTGAAGCAAACACATCCATATTACCAGTGCAGAGCAACAGTACATTATATTTTCATTTCTTTAAAAGACTTATTTTTTGGCATTACTGTTCCTTTAATCTTCAGAAGAGCACTCTGTGCAGTTTTACATACGTCTAGTTACCTTTTAATTTAAACTGAAAGTATATTTTGTTTATATTGTTTCCAACACTCACAAGATTAAAAAATATGTTTTCAACAGACAGCGGATGAGATTTTGTAATAATTGAAAGTTGAGAAGGGCAAGTTTTCATATCTACAGCCCAAGATGTACATAAGTATATTTTAACATCATTTGAACTAAGTTTAACCGATGCCCGCTGATGATAAAAACACTCTGTAAGTGTGGTTTTACAGTCTTATCAGCTGGGAGGTTTCTGGTTTATAATATGGAGTAAAACTATCAGGGTGAGAAGTGCATTTCCTTCGCAAAGTGTAAAAAGGAGCGATGCTGCAATGAGGCGGGTTGAGAAACTCACCTTACCAGGGGCAGCAAAAAAGATTCTTAAAGGAACAGTAACAAAATTTTTTTAAAAAGAGAAATCGAAAAATAATCACCAAGACAAATTAAACTTTTAAATTGCAAAGCCTTTATTAAGAAATAACTTAACGAAACTCCACTTCCGCTCCTCTTCAAAAAAAGCGACGTGGCGACCATCCATCCTGCAGTGCTCGATTTCTCCTCCCTGGCTATTCTAGTGACAGCATGTGAAGGAGGCTGAGGCTCCGCTCTCAGGCTCTGGGCAGGCATGGCCGAAGCTGTACGAGTGTTGGCTGGCGGAGCAGGGTTTGTAGTGGGGTACATGGGCAAAGTTTTCCCAATGTGCCCCAAGCCTTCCAGCACCTCACCTTCACTGCTGCCTCCCACACTCTCACTGTCACATACCAGGGAACTGAGTTTCTTGCACATTTGCCACAGAGCCAGAGGTCCAGAGCCGGGTGAGCCAAACGTCGCTTCCCAGAGTCTGCAGTGCTTCCCCTATTCCCAGCAGCAGGTACTGGGAGAGCCTGATCAGTGGGGTGTGCATGCCACTTGCTCCCCATCGCTTTGCACATCTGAGTGTGCCCGGGGCTGGCAGTGCCCGCTGCTGCAGGAGAAGGTGGATGAGCTATGCCCGGGGCTGGCAGTGCCCGCTGCTGCAGGAGAAGGTGGAGGAGCTATGCAGGTGCGCTACTCAGTATCCAGCCCCAACTCCCTGGGAGTCGTGCCCTACCTCAGCGGGGAGCGGAGTTAATACAGGGCGGCTGCAGCAGGAGGAGGCTACAAGGGCATGGCTGCCCCCATGAGCATGTACTCACACCTGCGCTTCGGAAATTCAGCTCTGCTAGTGCAGAGATGCGGCACCCCCCTAGACCCACTCTGGTGCTCTAAATGGTATGGGCCAGGTGCGAGGGGGCAGCATCAGAAAGGCCGTCTCAGGGTAGCAAGGACTACCAAAACGTCCCCTGAGTGTAAACATTTAAGACGAGCATTCATAAGGGAAAAAATTGTCTTTTATTATTGTCATTGATTTAAAAAAAAAAACAAAAGATTTTTAAATAGCAACAGTAAATAACAGCTAATGTACTCTTTTCATTCTGTTCAATATAAAAGGCATTTTATACTGGACAGATTGAAAACGAGTATATAAATGAAGGAGAGTTTTCATAGATGTAAAATGTGGGAAAAGATACAGCCACTTTATACTGTATCTTTATTGTAAGTCGTGTTTCTTAATTTAGGTTAAGAAACAATTTAGGTGACTGGGCTCCCTACTCTACCCTGATGGCTACTGACTTAAAGGGATACTGTCATGGGAAAAAAATTTTTTTTTTCAAAATGAATCAGTTAATAGTGCTGCTCCAGCAGAATTCTGCACTGAAATCCATTTCTCAAAAGAGCAAACAGATTTTTCTTTATATTCAATTTTGAAATCTGTCATGGGGCTAGACATATTGTCAATTTCCCAGCTGCCCCAAGTCATGTGACTTGTGCTCTGATAAATTTCAATTACTTTTTACTGCAAGTTGGAGTGATATCACCCCCTCCCTTTCCCCCCCCCCAGCAGCCAAACAAAAGAACAATGGGAAGGTAACCAGATAGCAGCTCCCTAACACAAGATAACAGCTGCCTGGTAGATCTAAGAACAACACTCAATAGTAAAAACCCATGTCCCACTGAGACACATTCAGTTACAATGAGAAGGAAAAACAGCAGCCTGCCAGAAAGCATTTCTCTCCTAAAGTGCAGGCACAAGTCACATGACCAGGGGCAGCTGGGAAATTGACAAAATGTCTAGCCCCATGACAGATTTCAAAATTGAATATAAAAAAAAATCTGTTTGCTCTTTTGAGAAATGGATTTCAGTGCAGAAGGCTGCTGGATGCGTTTTGAAAAAAAACATGTTTTCTGATGACAGGATCCCTTTAAGAAGAAGTTTGCCTTTAAATGAACTTTCAGTATGTTATAGTTAGGCCTATTCTAACAGTGTTGGACTAGGGTGTGCAATTACCACTGGGGCTGCCACCTCAGGGGCCTCTACCCTATTTGGGAGTTCTTGCGAAGGCTCTACCCAACCTCCTTTGTGGTTGACATCGGGGAGGTCAGGGGCAGGGCCACCATCAGGGGGGCACAAAGGGTACAGCTGTATCGGGCCCGGGCCTGAAAGGGGCCCCAACTGTGTTGCACTTTTCAAATTAGCTGGGCCCTCTTTAACTGCTCCGAAGTGCAGAAGACCTGAGCCGCGCCAAAGACCTGAAGCCGCAAAAGGACCCAAAGTAGAAGTCCTGAAGCCGCGAAAAGACCGAAAGCTACTCAAGGAGCCAAAAAAGCTGAAGAAGAACCTACGGTAAGTTCCACTGAACACCATTATGTTTTTTTATTGAACCTGTGGCCATCAATGTTGTTTTAAAATATTCTATGGGGCCCCGGAGGAATTTTTTTTAACATATAGGGGGGCCCTGCCCATCAATTATTTTTTTTTTAAACTTGTTGGGGACCCTGACCACCACTGTTTTTTTTTTTACTTTTATGGGGGCCCTGGTGCCAATGTTTTCTTTAACTTATAGGGGGGCCCTGACCACCAATGATTTATATTTTAATTTGTAGGGGGGCCCTGACCACCGATGTTTTTTAAAAACTTTAATGTGGGACCCTGGCCTCTAATTTTTTATTTAATTATAAGGGGGCCCTGACCACCAATGGCTTGTGAGTTAGGGGGTTTACCATTTTTAGCGCTGGTGTCTGTGTGGACTTTTTACTGTGGTGTGGGCAGGATCTGAGGTGGGCGGGGATCAGGGGGACCAGAAAATGTTGCTGTATGGGGCCCCATGATTTCTGATGGCGGCCCTGGTCAGGGGAGTACCCCTCATTTCCGTCGGGTAGTGGGTCAGGGTTGATGGGGCCCCCCCGGTTTTTCCCAGTGTCCCACAGGCACAGTCTGACCCTGTATTCTATTCATTGCTTTTCATTATTTTTTTTGTATGATTGTTAAATTATAACTCTGCCTGGCTATTTCCACCATACAAATAAAAATACATCTGCTTTCAGGGTCACTGACCTTAGGAACCAGAAAAAAAAATCTATTTTGTTTATTTATTTTGCTTAAAAAGTTTAAAAAAAAAAAAAAAAACACACCAGTCTACCACAGTCTATCATACTATTCCATGAATCATATTTTCCCTCTTAAATTTCCAGATTCATTATTAGTTGTAAAAACTGTAATACAAAACGTCAAGTAAAAGCATTTGAGGTCCCAGAGAATTTAACACGAGCTGTGCTGATCCAATTGGAACTTTATTTTAAACCATTGAGGCTTTAAGAGGTTTATGGGGTTTTTGCTTGCAGAACATCACATTTTTAGAGGTTTTAGAGATATTCATATGTTCTTTTGGATCATTCAGCACTTTTTTCCAATCATACTTTGTATATATTTGTACTTTCATGATTTTAGAGAAAAGAAGTTTAATCAAAAATCTCTAATACAGGTATGGGATCCATTATCTGTTATACAGAAAGTTCCACATTACAGAAAGCCCGTATCACATATACTACATTATAATCAAATAAAAATAATCAAATTTTGAAAAATAATCTAATTTTAAAAAACAATTCTGTTTTTCTCTGTAATAATAAAACAGTACCTTGTACTTGATCCCAACTAAGATATAATTAATCCTTATTGGAAGCAAAACCAGCCTATTGGGTTTATTTAATATTTACATGATTTTCTAGTAGAGGTAAGGTATGAAGATCAAAATTACAGAAAGATCCATTAATCAGAAAACCCCAGGTCCCGAGCATTCTGGATAACAGGTCCCATACCACTAAAATTCACCTTTAATAAATGGGCCTTTTAAAGTTAATTTAAAGATGAAGTCCCTTTTTAGCATTGCATAAAAAAAAATTATTAGTTCAAACGATTTCTGCATTTCCTAGGTGATTTGAATGATCTTTGTTATGGGGGGGGTGGCGTCAGGGAGGACTTTGTGGCTGGAGGGCCGGGGAGTTGGTGTGGGGGGCCCCTGAGGCTGCAGGCCCACGCTGAATATAAGTACCACAGAGATTGCAAATAAAGAAACGTAATCCAATTGGGGCAAAGTAATTTTTGCACCTCTTTTTCTGTACCTTAAGAGTTTTTGGTAAATGAGCTCTCTAGTTTATTAATTTCAGATATCAAGAAACTTATTAAAATAATTTCTGATATGAAATAAAAAAAACATTTACAGTCCTTATTACTTTTTTAATAAAAAATCAGATTAATACTATTACCAGTGCAAAAAAAAGTTTACTCTAGGGGATACGCTCATTTCACAATAAAATTTTACTTTTCCCATAAAAGGGGGAAGTGAGAACTTCTTTAAACTAAAATGAAATTGGGGAAGCCTGAGGGCTGCACTTACATATGAAATGAATGCAAAATTAAACAGAAATGCATGGTTAGTGATAGATGTGCTTACTTTGATACCAGCATAAGTACCGTTTCCTCAAACTGACTGACAAAACACTAGATAAAGCACTTGATAAAAACACATACCATTCATTCAATTATTTGTATACATAGTGTTCCTATACCTATACAAATATAGTTTAAATAATTTTGTAATTTTATAATACAAAGATAATTTTATAATACAAAGATAAAAAAAGACTCCCTAATGGCTTAGGCGAGCCATTGAGTATCTGAAAGCATAGATTAAAATGGACCCACTGGGTACAGGTATAGGATCCGTTATCTGGAATACCATTATCCAGAAAGCTCCAAATTACTGAAAAGGCCATCTCCCATAGACTCCAATTTATCCAACAATTTTTAAATGATTCCCTTTTTCTCTGTAATAATAAAACAGTACATTGTACCTCTAGTTGATCACAACGAAGATATTATTAATCCTTATTTGAAGCAAAGCCAGCATATTTAATGTTTACATGATTTTCTAATAGACATGATATGGAGATCCAAATTATGAAAAGATACATTATCCGGAAAATCCCAGTTCTCGAGCATTCTGGATAACAGGTCCCATACCTGTACAATATACTTAGACAACAGAAAATGTCAGTGTAAAATTATAACTGTCAATCCCTTGATAAAAAATAACTTAAAAGGCACCTAATGTTTTTTTAGTCAGGGACTTCTACTTTATAAGGACTGGCAAACTAGAAAAGAACTGTAAATCATTGGACAGGGTGGCTAATCAATGAATGAGACTGCCCCTTAACATTACACAGTTTATGGGAAATGATCGACAAACAATAATGCTATCTATATCTGGCAGAACTGGTAAATTCCTTTTGGGTATTTTCATTTCCTGGTGTCTATGGAAAGTCCCTGCTGTCTGACACAACATCTGTTTATTTTAATGCTTCAGTCTTTCTACCACGTCTCTGATCATGCGGAAACAACTTTTGTTTTTACAAGGAATTGGAGTTTGCATGGGCGCAAAGTTATCTCTTGTGTATAACCAAAAACCACAATTAAATTATGACTGTTCATTTTGCTAGTAAAATACTTTTTGCTATGCATTCTTGGGTACAAGTGTCACTCAACTCCAGGGTACAACTACAGAAAAGTTCTATTTTGTTCTATATTGTGTAAAGCAATCAAAGTTGTTAGTGCGTGTGCTATAACTTGTACAGGTATTTGGACCTGTTCAGAAGCCAGAGGGATCTTGAGGGGTTTCTCACCCTATTGATTGTATGTTTAATAGTATAGTAATAGTAAATTAATAGTAATAGTAAGTTTAATAGTAGAGCACTGCCAAATGCAGAAATCAGAAGGTTTCCATAGGGGCCCAATAGGTACAGTATATACTTTACTTTTTGGCCACATTTTTTTAATACAAAACCAAGAACCAGTTACTTGGTAGAAGAAGTTAAAAAAAAAAAAAAAACATAGGGCCAGATTTGTCAAGAGTCAAAGTGAAAATTAGAATTTTCGCGTTTTTTGAAGTGGAATTTGACTAGGGAATAGTTAACAATTACAGTATTTAAAATATATGAATTTGTTTTTTGAAATTTAGCATGTACTGGCCCTTTAAGAATTCGAATTCAACTATTCGCCGCCTTAAACCTGCCAAATTGCTGTTTTAGCCTATGGGGGACATACTGGGATAAATTTTAAGTTGTTTGCAGCCTTCCTGGAAATCGAGTTTTTTTTCACTGAAAAAACTCAAAGAAAATCCTGGCCAACTTCAATCTAGTATATCCAGAGTGAAGGGAAAAGGGAAGATTGTATCATACTTACTGTGATCTTCATTTCTTGGATAACTCCATGTCATACTTACCGGGATAGCCCCGCCCCAGTGCTCCCATCAGAATGACCCTCCCCAAAGCTTTAAAAGCCCAACCCCCAGTCCGGTGTCTCGTAATAAGCTTCTATAAACTACCAAAAAGGTATGGGAACCTTGACATGGAGTTATCCAAGAAAGGAAGATCACGGTAAGCATGATACAATCTTCCCTTTTCCTGGACAACTCCATGTAATACTTAATGGGACTAGGCAAGCTAATATCCTAATGGGAGGGAATTTGTTCCACATAAGGAAAACTGGCCGAGTGTAACCTATACCAGATAAAACTCAGAAGAATGAAACGCCCACAGGTGGACCAAAATTGCCTTGTGGAAAACGTGTGAACTCTGTATTTTCAGAGGAAATGGACTGGCAGAGAAAGAAAAGGAAATAGTACAGGTATGGGACCTGTTATCCAGAATGCTCGGGACCTGGGGTATTCCGGATAACGGATCTTTCTGTAATTTGGGTCTTCATGCCTTACGTCTACTAGAAAATCATGTAAACATTAAATAAACCCAATAGACTGGTTTTGCTTCCAATAAGGATTAATTATATCTTAGTTGGGATCAAGGACAAGCTACTGTTTTATTATTACAGAGAAAAAGGAAATCATTTTTAAAAATTTGGATTATTTGGATAAAATGAAGTCTATGGGAGCCATTCCGTAATTCGGAGCTTTCTGGATATCGGGTTTCCAGATAAAGGATCCTATACCTGTACTCCTAAAAGGAAGAACCCACACCAAAGTAATGATACCGAGCAGTAACTAGAGGGGGGCCCGGCTGCACGTTCCACACCAGGGCCCCCCGCAGTATGCAAGTATCTACCCTGAAATCGGCAGGGCGCAAGCTGCCGGGAGGCCCTGAGGGGGTGCGGGCCCTGGCCCAATTGCACCCCCTGCTCCCCCGGTAGTTCCGCCACTGATACCGAGTGTGAAACAGCATGACAATTCCATTTAAAAAGAGAAAACTATCTTAATTAAAGAGAAGCGGATAGGAACCCAGAGTAACACTTCTCCATAGTCTTACTCCCACTACATACCAGCACGTTTATTCCAACCGCATAACATCCACAAGAGCACTCTTAGAAATGGCTCAAAAGCATGGTACCTGCAAAAGAGGATTTAGTAGGGGAAGGAAAAATACCATCACTAGTATTCTACATGTCTGTATTACACTACCAATACCTAGTGTAGTTCCCCGTCTCTTTAATACTAAGGAACCTGTATTTATTCTGGACCATAACCAATACACCTCTCAATGAAATGTCCGTAAAATGACTCATAGAGAAGGAGTGCTGCCACTGTGGGCATACCTTACCTGCCTTGTGAGGTATCTAGGAGTATTCTGCAGTCTGTACAGATTAAATTTGTTTTTATCATTTGCTCATGATCCTCCACCAAACAAGACTGGATAGTATTAATGATCAGCATGCCCTTGAGTGGACCGGGTAACAGAAATGCATGCAGATATGCATAACCTTGCTATGATACAGTCCTCGAGCCTTCACGGATGTGACCTGTACATAGTTGAAGTTATTGTTTCCCATAGAATGGGCCTAGAATCAAATCCATTTGGCATGTTCCCATGAGTTTACCCTATAGGAAGAAATTTGACTGACTCCAGGAAGTATAACAACCAACAATACTGCTATAGATGGGTTATTTTCATATCCAAGGGCTCTGGCTTGAGACCTGGACAGTTCATATGGGCCATTCTTAAGTGTTCAAGATTAAAATAAATCTAGGTATGGGGATATAATTATTCACTTATTATTCTGTAATGGAACTCCCCTACTAACTATACTAGCATTTCCAAGCCTGTTGGCAAGAAATGACATAACCAGGGCCTTGCCTAAGGCCGATACTCCAGCCTTATTCCAAAAGGATAAGCTGAATAAGACAATTTTTATAGCTTGAAGTTAAGCCTTATGATACTTACCCCAACTAGCCAGGCCAGTCTATGGCGGTGTAAAAGACCAAACCCAGAGTAACATAGACCTTTAGAAAACCCAGCATGCCATAATTGCATGCCTCATGACAGAAAAAGCCTGTTATAATGAACCTATGGATAAAAACTTTTTTTTTTTTAATGGAACTAAAAGCTGCCTTGATGGAGTATACCTAATTTTACAGCCATCTTTATATGGTACCCATTAATATACTATGGCCCACAGGCCCGGACTGACAATCTGTCTGTACAGGAAAATGCCCGAGGGGCCGCTCTAATTTTTGTTAAGTGGGCCGCTCCTATCTTCTGTCCTGGAGTCAACTGATCTACTGGCCGAGCAAGTCCCCTTCCCTGCCGGCTAAGAGCCGATTGTTAGAAGAAGTACAGGAGTCAGCGGGGCTACAATATAGGTCTGTTTTACTGCTCCACACGATCACTATAGTACAGCACAGCACAGTATAGCGGGGGAAGGGGACTTGCTCGGCCAGTAAATCAGGAGTGTCACCTTGTCTGTGCGCAACTTGATCTGAACCCCACAAGGTAAAAATACTCAGCAGCCTTCAGCTGCCGCCTTTAAAGGAGAAGGAAAGGCTAAAATTAAGTAAGCTTTATCTGAAAGGTCTATATAAATTCACCAGTAAACCCTCAAATTAATGCTTCCCTGAGTCCCCTGTCAAAGAAACACTGCATTTCTGTCCTTCAGTTGTGTACACATGGGCTTCTGTATCAGACTTCCTGTTTTCATCTTAAACCTCCAGGGCAGGGCTTGAGCATGCTCAGTTTGCTTCTCTCCCCCTCCCTCCTCCCCACCCTGCTGTAATCTGAGCCCAGAGCTATGACTGAGCGGGGAGAGACTCAGGCAGGATGTGATGTCACACCAAGTGAATATGGCAGCTGCTATCCTTAACAAACAGAGAGCTTCTAGAGCCGTTTCCTCCGTTATGGTAAAGCATTCAACAGAATAAATAGTGTTGTAGCTTGCACTATTGTGGCTAATCTACTGACAATAAACTGCTTTGGTACCTTTCCTTCTCCTTTAAGTCAGTCTTGCATACGATACCCAATTGGCTTATTTGCAAAAATAATCCATGCTTGTAACCTAAATCAATGTTATTTGAAACAAACATGATCCAGGGATACTGGAGCCTTGACTTGTGTTACCATGCTTACATACAAACCTTGAGGCTGTATAGGCACCCTCTGGAAATGCCTAGAACCGTAACACACCAATCACTCAGCATTTAACAATTACCTTCAGTTTGGTTGTTATATTGATTGGTGTCCAAACCAGAGAAATGTTTAACATGTACATTTTTTTTGGGTATAACCTTAGTAAGCCCCATAGCCACTGAAATGTTTAAGTATATACATACAGTAAGGTTATAGTAGTAACCAGTGGCCGGACCAAATGTATGACATGTGCATTAATATGTGGTTATTACAGCCAGCCCCCGAACCACTGATGTTACCCCATCTACGTTCAGTTTGGTGTAATATTAAGCAGTGCCCAGGCCAAAAATGTATAACATGTACATTCATATTTGGTTATTCAACCCAGCTCTAGAATCACTGAAATGTTTCCAAATATACAGTCAGTTTGGTTACTGCCTTATGCAGTGACAGGCCCAGAAATGTATAACATATGCATTTATATTTGGTTATTCAAGCCAGCTCTAGAACCACTGAAATGTTTCCACATATACAGTCAGTTTGGTTGGCAGTGCCAGGACTACGAATTCCTACATTATGCAGACTGAGAGCACTCTGCCCAAGGGTAAAGAGGCCAGTGTCTCTGGCTGCCAAATCCCAGCTAGACAGTATCTACATCTTACTCCCTTACAGCACTGTCTAAGCTTCTGAGCTAGCTAAAATCAGAAGGCAGAGTAGAAGTACATGTTAGTTTAGTTGACAAACCTATACTATAAAGGAAAGAGTTGTAACATAGAATCTTACCTGATGTTTCAGAGAATCAATCTGAGCTGCTAAGGGTGTGAGTGGGAGGGGGATCTACCTGTTCATTAACTGCACCTGACACTGACCTCCAGAGTAATTAACTAATTACCTGCAGCTGCTGTACTCAGAACCTGCAGACCAACATTGTATTCTCAGTGCTCAAATAAGAAGGCTAAAATTGTATTAGCCACATTCACATAACATATAGACAAGTCTTGCCTTAATGCTGCTTTCAGAACCTGCAGATCATTGCATAGAACTGCTCCCAGCACATGGAAAACAGTATTGCATTATGACTGCATTACATTATCATTGCTCATAGAACGTGTATATCAGCATTGCAGCTGCACAGTTCCTCCAATGGCCAATCTGGCTCATACATTTTTAAGAGTTAGGAGACTCTGGAAACAAGGTGGCATTCCCAGCTTAAATTTAGCTTTAACTGCCAGTAGGTTTAAGACCTCAGGGTTTTCTTTTATTTAACCCTGGAAGCTGCAAATTACCTCAATCTTGGGAAAGTATTTTGAGGGAGGCAGCTGGCTCTGAAACCCAAATTCCTCCAGAAGAAAAAAAATAATACCCCTGTATGGGAGAAAAAAAAGAGAAGGAGGCCATAAGATTCAGGCCGCTAACTAAATATTGTTATCAGAATAACGTAACTAACTGCCACCTCGCTCTCCCATCCATAAAAATCATAAAGGCCTTATAGGCCTTATATCCCAATGCCTATGGACGCTTTTTTAGACATGCCAAGATAGGCATATGGATGGGGGGACATAGCACTTGCCACAGCCCTGGATATAACCAGGCTGGAGGGCACATGGATCAAGGAAAACCCAATGATATCAGCCACAGTAACACTGTGCTTACCTGATCCAGATGATTAAACACTGAAGACTCCACCTGAGGCATACCTCCCAACATTTTGGAAGTAAAAAGAGGGACAAAACATTTTTTTCGCACGTAGCGCAGCAATTTTTTTGAACACACCCCTTTCTGTGGCCACACCCCCTAATTACCATGTTTGTTTTACAAAATTTGGCAGGTTATGAAAGTTAGAAAATATTTCTCCTCATCTAAACTGTGTTTTTGTGTCTCAAAATTGTTACAAAGTATCTTATTTGCACCGGTTAGCTGTTCTGGACTCTGCTAAAAGCCAATTAAGTGAGAAAAGGGACAGTTGGGAGGTATGCCTGAGGTAATGTGCTGAGGGGTACAAAGATCACCAGGACCAACCCTGAGTCCCTAGGACGCTAACAGTAGCCCTAATACTTCCGGAAGGTTAAAAAGAAAACTTGCTTCTAACAGGAGCAAAAATAAACTGAAGTAGAAGACACCGGACTAGCGGGTGGGGGTTGGGCTTTGGGGAGGGTCCTACTGATGGGAGCACTGGGGCGGGGCTATCCCGGTAAGTATAACATGGCGTTGTCCAGGAAAAGATTGTTACCTGGATTGTTTATTTCAGTAACCTTGTATTTTTCTTGCTTTCAAAAAAATCCTTATAACCCTTGACTGGTACAGGGTAGGGAGGGAGGTTGAATTCTCCTTTAATCCCTGAATACCACACATGAATCACAAGGAACTGATCACAGTTTAATAACAAGTTTATTTGTGGCCCAATGTGCTTCATGACAAAATGCTTTGGGCTATGGAATATACTAAACTTTTTATACAGGTAGGCAATTTTCAGAAACATATATACTTTTATTTTGTGGCCCTCGTGGAATCCTTTGACCCCAGTTTTCTTGCTGTTGAGCTCCCTGAGCTAAGGTTCTGTGGCTGGTGCACCTGGACCAGGGTCGCCATCAGGGGGGCACAGGGGGGGCAATCGTTCTGGGCCCGGAATAAATACGATTTTAAATGGGGGCCCAGCTGTGTAGCACTTCCGGATTAGCCGTGCACCCCTTGAGTGAATGCACCATTGTTGAAGTGCTAAAGGAGCTGATTCTGACAAAAGGGGCCATCGCCAAGGAGAATAAATAAGATCACACACATACTTAAGGTATGTCCCACTGAACACAAATAATTGTGTTCATTTGGAAGTTTTGGCGAACCAAAGACTCTTGGGCGCAAATTCACTAAGCGCCGAAGCGCCGAACGCTAGCGTTAATTCGCTAGCGATTGGCATTTTCGCTACTGCGCAAATTCACTAACGAATGCTGGCGTATTTTCGCTAGTGTTACTTCGCATCCTTACGCCAGGCGAATTTTCGCTTGCAATGTAACTACGCAAATTCACTAACTTGCGCAGTGTACTGAACGCTACCTTTTACGCTAGACTTCCTTCGCCACCTCAGACCTGGCAAAGCGCAATAGAGTAGATAGGGATTGTTTCAAAAAAAGTCAAATTTTTTTCTAAGTCCCAAAAAACGCTGGCGTGTTTTCTACATGATGGGTGATAGGCTGAAAAATATCTAAAAATTTTTTGGGGCTCCCCTCCTTCCCCCCTACATTTCCTGACTCATGGCAACTTACCTAGACAGTGGGCACATGTGTAGGGCAAAATAACATTTTTATTTGCTGATTTGAAGGTTTTCTAGGCATTTGTAGTGCTGATACGTGTTCCTCCATTGAAATTTGAATTTCGCGCCGTATGCAAATTAGCCTTCGCTAGCGTAACTTCGCTTTATATAGCGAATCAACGCTAGCGCAACTTCGCAACCTTACGCTACCCCTGTGCGCAACTTCGGATTCCAGTGAATTTGCGGAGCGCTGTCGAAAATACGCCTGGCGAAGTGCGGCGAAGTTGCGCCTAGCGCAACTTCGCATCTTAGTGAATTTGCCCCTTTAAAAGGCTTGTCCACCATTTTGCTGATGCCCAAGCTGGTTTCAGTTTTCTGTTCCTGCCTAAGCATCTGATCGTGTTTGATATTCCTGGTTTTGACTTCTGCCGTCTGCCTACAACTCTTCGCCTGACCCTGACTACGTTTTCTCCTCATCCCTGCTGGAACCTTGCTTTTAGCTACGCAATTTCTGTTGGCTTCCACAGCAGAAAGCCCAGAGCCCCAAAAGGGCGTCGGTCAATACCAGAACCCACAGGGGTTCATCTGTGCATCCCAAGGTACTGTTCCCCTCTCAAGGTTCCAGACAACGTGGTTGTTACACAGGGCCTAAAGAACTAGTTCCCAAAAGCAAATCTCCCCTCTATGACAAATTAGGGGGTCATACACTGAATATAATCTTCATTTATATATTGATTTTAGCATTCCAACAAAGAGTTTTTTTGGTGTTGTAAGATTATCAGTTGTTGCTGATATCTAAACCAGTGGTTGGTGCTTCACTTAAGGGGGTAATTACTAAAACAATTTTTTTTTTCATATAAACTCAACCTAACTCCCATCCACAAATTCAGCTTATTTGCTTATATTTCAGGGTGAAAAAATGGATAAAAAAACACTCATATTTTTGATTTTACAAATGAAAAAACTTGAATTTCGAGTTTAAATCCGAATTGTAAGACTTTATTGAATTGCCACTCAAATTTATCAAGCCTCCCAATTACAAGTTGCTTATGTTAACACCTACCTACCACCAAGGATTACCTCAGCACATTATGAATTATTTGGATTAGCAGGGCCGTTGTAATAATAAATTGCTAAAGCACATTTTGCTTTATGAAGGCCTTGACATAGTAACAAGTGAAACATACATCAGCAACTTATTTTAGTAGCTGTGTTCTTTGTGTCCCAAGTTATACTAAACTTTATTTTTCTGTCTGACGAGTCTCATCCCAGTGCAGTCACTTATTCTACATTGAGGTCATAGCACATCTAATCACATTAGGCTTTAAATTCACATTCGCTTTGAAGTAAACAAACAAATTAGTTACACTATAAAATTGCAAAGCCAATTCATTTATACATAGGGGCTTATTTAAAGAAATGGGAAGGTACATTTATGAATGTGAAAAACAAACTTCAACCTGCATGAAAATATGACTATTCCCTATTTACCGTGTTTGTTTTACAAAATCTGGCAGGTTATGAAAGTTTGAAAATATTTCTCCTTATCTAAACTGTGTTTTTGTGTCTCAAAATTGTTACAAAGTATCTTATTTGCACTTATTTGCACCTGTTAGCTGTTCTGGGCTCTCTGCTAAAAGCCAATTAAGTGAGAAACTTTGTTTCTTTTTCTGGCTGTTCAGTGCAGAGAAAAGAGGGACTTTCCAGTACAAATGAGGGACTGCGGGTTGAGCTGTCAAAAGAGGGACTGTCCCTCTGAAAAAGGGACAGTTGGGAGGTATGTATCTTTGGTTATAAAATATGCTTTATTCTTACAATTCTTACAGCATACCCCACCTATTTAGCTTTATGTGCAACCTCGTTGCTCTCCCATGCTGAATAGATCAGTGCATTTCTTTACCTGTCCTTAAAGGCTGCATCTAAAATACTGGACAGGTAGCAGTGCAGTGGCCCTCTACTGCTTGTCTGTCATAAACTACTCTGCATGGTCAGCAGAAGGTGCTTGATATGAACTATGTAGTTGAAGCAAATACTGCAGTGAGGCCACAAAAACAAACTTGCAGGTGTTTTTTACAGCTACTGAAAAAATAAAATCCCCACAGCTATCATTCTGCTGACTGACTACAATCTAAATGAGACATACATAAAAACCCCATCTGACCCGTTATTATTGCTGCATATCATCTCTGGGAGGTGACATTTAGTGTGAGATTCCCCCCCAGAGAAATCTCTTGTCTGGCCTTACCCTTTTGCAAACCTTTTTTCCCCATGACTTTAAAAAATGTGTTCCATGCACTAAGAACTGTGTGCAGAGCCGGGCACCCTAGGCAACCATGCTGGTCACCCTGCTCCCACCTCCCGTACGCAAGTGTGTGCACCTGGGCCTGACCGTGACTTTATGTGTGACTTTGTGCATCAACGGCAGGACGTGGGACAGAGGGGAGAGACAGGCCCGTATTTGTGGCGAGGCCACATAGGCCCGGGCCTAGAGCGGCACATTTTTGGGGGCCGCCTGTGCTCCCCAGTGCTCCGGTGCTCGCACGCTGGCGCTTTTGCGCCAGCGTGTGGTAGTGCGGGCGGGCGCTAGGACTGTGTGGATCGCACGGCCTGGGGCGCCCGCCCAGCGAATCCGGTGCTGTGCCTAGCGCCCCCCTATCAGGTGGCCGGCTAGTGCTTTTTCGGCCCTGAGTTGCACTGTGGTGTGCACAAATAATTTTATGAGAAAACACATACTTTCACACACACACAAACTTTTTTTGAAAAATGTACAAAATGGATAATTTTTGACAAAATAAATCAGGGTACATAGGCATGGCCCTTACTGCAAGAAAGCTGGCCAATTTGACAGCCCAAATACTATGGCCTGGGAAGGGTTAAAGACTAGGAGACAGGCACAGGGAGAGGTGTGAGGAGAGATAGATGCACATAAAAATGGAAAGAAATAAGGAGAAATAGACATAAGTGAAATGTGCCAAATAGACTGACCAATGGGCAGTGACGAATTGAGAGACTGGAACATGAAATCAGCCCAACTGCGCCCTGGTCCACCTAAGCCCCGCCCCTTTTGTGGCTGATGCCTGGAATCCTGTAGGTGTTCTTTTTTTAAAAAACGGTTATGCTTGGCTTCAGTCATTCTGTTGACGAGGGATCCGGTTAGTGATCAGGAGTGAGTGTGGGAGGATCAGGAAGCCGGCACATCTGAAGGAGGGACAGTTACTTATGTTATTAATACCGAGCCGCAGCTGTGATTTTAGTTTCCAAACAGCCGGCGCGCCATGAGGTCTTACCTGTTCCTGCTGTGCGCTCTGGGGGCGGCCTCTCAGCCTATCTGTAACCACCCTCCGAGCGCCTGGTGCAGTTCCTGGGAAATTGCCAAGGAGTGTCAGGTAGGAATAGGGCATGCAGCTTCCAACACCCCAATATTGCATTGGCACTTCTATATGACCCCTATTATACAGTTGTTGACTAGTTATAGGACACCCTTACGGAAAGCAGCTTAGGACATCCTCAGGGGAAATCGCTCTCCTGCACTAATGAGTGCTGACTATGGGACTCTTTTCTCTCTACCTCCTAAACCCATTATTTATACACCCCTCCCGCATGTTCCACACACTGGTTATTATCACTCGCCTTCTGTCTCTACAACTGTCGTTTTATTGCCCCAGGCACTTACAACTGTCTGTTTTATTTCCTTTTTCATTGTTTTCCCGTATTCCATCCTTTTTCTACATTATTGTCCCTTTTTGTTTAATAAAGTTTACTCCTACTCCTTCAGTTTACTCCTTACTACCACATGTTCTTTAGTCAGTGTTTTGCCACATTCATTTTATTGCACTGAATACTTATTTGAGTGATAGAGGCAGGTCAGTACTGCAAAATTAGGGTCAGGGACTCATGGCACACAGGCAGATTTGGGGAGATTTGAGTCCCCACCTGGTGACATCTCCTTTTCTTCGGGGCGACTATCTCCCCAAACTGCCTCCTCTGCCTTCCCGTCGGCTAAACTGTAAATCACCGGGGGGATGGCATGCAGAGCCTCATGAGGAAACTTTGGTCGACTTTGGAAAATGAATCGCTCCGAGTGCCATCCCGCCAGTGTTTTCATTATAGCCACGGGGAGGCATTTCAGGGAGATTAGTCGCCCTGAAGAAGAGGAGATTTGTCGCCAGGTGACTAATCTCCCCTAATCTGCCGGTGTGCCCTGACCATTAAGGGGCAGATTTATCAAAAAGCTCACTCATATTCTATTCATTCCTATGGGATTTTTAATGCCATATTTATGAAATGGTGAACTCCATTGATAAATATGATTCTAAAAATCCCACAGGAATTCTTTGGTGAGTTCTAAATTCACTCTTTGATAAATCTGCCCCTAAGTGTTTGCAATGATCCCCAGCGTCAAACCTTCCCCTGAGCAAAATGATGCAGATCAGTAGGATGGAAAAGGGAACATGAAAACAGCCATGTATTAGGTATCCGATATGCCAAACTCACAAGCTTAATTGAACCTAAACTGGGTCTTGGGGAAGAATCTCTTCAAATAAACTGTAATAATAACCAGGACTTTTCAAGTGCACTGTAAAAATAACACATGTGGAAGTTCAAATAAAAGTGTAAATGCTACTGGGAATCTTAAAGTTATAGGCATTCTACATATCTAGTGCTTTTCCTTCAGCCAGCTGTGTGTTCTTTAAAAGTGTAACCTTTTAGAGTGCACTGGCCATTGATCAGTGGCCATTTGCAGTTGGGTAGACATTTAGTACCCACATCTGCATGTTTCACTGGCATGTGTTTTATCATTCATTTGTAATGCTATTTCAGATCCTACATCGCTGTGTAAAACAGTGTCAGATTTCAAAACTGAATATAAAATATATGTTTACTCTTTTAAGAAATGGATTTCAGTGCAGAATTCTGCTGGAGCAGCACTATTAGCTGATTCATTTTGAAAAAAAAGTTTTTTCCCATGACAGTATCCCTTTAAGGATCATTGCCGCATGCTAAACCTGAATAGCCAGCATCACTTACTTCAGGCTGGGAGTTTAGGAGTGTAAGATGTACATTTTGTGAGTGGAGCAGCCAAGATAAAGCATTCATTAGGATTGATATCCCCATTTATGGTAGAAGGCAGTCATTTTACACGTTATATTCTTTATTGCAAGAGCTGCTTCCATCCAAATGGGGAGCAGAGGTGTTTTTGTTTTGGAAAGGAGATCCACTAGGGTGTGTGATGCAAGTTATAGTTTTGATGGCTTCCTATTGTGGAGTAATTATATCTCTGGTATGCTGGACACTAGAGAGATAAGTGAGGTTATGATTGCAGCTCTCAGATCATGCATATGCCCACTGTTATGGGCTATATGCAAGGCAGAGTGTGGACTGGTCTTTGTAAAAAAAAAAAAAAAAAATGCCATGTTGACTGCCAACAAGCACTGTTGAGAGGATGTTATGATTGGCATTTGAACTATAAAAGTGCCTTGAAAAATGTCTGGGCCATCTGGCTGAAAACAGCTTTCATCTTATCCTTATGCCAGCTCTGTGTATGAACAAATTAATGCTATTCATTTCTTTCACTCCTTAGACAATATAAAGTTGATCCGTTATCAGCACTTGATACGATTATGCACTACAAGTAGAAATAACTGATAACGGTATGCATAGACTACTTAGCTAATCAGATTAATTTTTTTCATATGCAGTGTTTACCTTCAATATAAAACGATCAGGAATTTCAAGGACCAGTCACCTGCCATCTTTGGAAAGTAGAAACTGAGGATAAACAAAGCTGTATGTTGCCATACTGTACAATATCTCCCTTTAACCATAAATTCCCCAAATGCCATCCACCAGCATGTAAGGCATGTATTGCATACAACAGCAATATTCAATAAACTATGAATATTCACCAGCACAAAAACCTTAGGATTAAGTCTGGCATGGAGAATTAATTTTGCTATGATTTCAGTGTTCTACCTAGGCCCTTTTTACTAGATACGTCAACCAAGATTTGTAGGAGGGCATCCTTTCAGGGGCTCTGCTAGGCTATTTGTCAGTGTCCTTCCTATAAGAGTTTTTCTGGGGTAACGAAACCATTTCCACAAGAATATATGTGCACACTGCAAAAGCAACACATTTTAGTAAGAATATCGCTTATCCATAGATATGAACTACTTTGGGACACCACTTCACCAAGCTCTCTTATTGCATTTTTAGTGTGTGGTGTACTCTAGTAATACTGTAAGAATGTTTCCCACAGGCTTCAAATGTGCAGCTGTTGCTTCAGTTTTAAGAACTAAAGTTCAATAATGAATTAGGCTAGAAATGCCACACTTTTGTATTTTAAAATCATTTGTCAGCCAAAGGACAACCATAGACCTTACACATCTAAATTTACCATTACTAGGCTGATAAATTCAGATCTGCTTATTTTGGCAGCTTAAAAAAACGCAATTCAATGTAAGAATTGATTAATAAATACCTGTAGAATCCAGTTCTATAACAGTTTGGGTTAGCTCCTTTATAACATGCTAGAACTCATTGAGCATGTACAGTGTCAGTGATGCTCACTAGATGACCTAACAAGATCCAAGATGGTAAGCTGCTATGGGCAGCTTTATAGTAAGAAGCAGCTTTAACCCATTTATTCTAACTTGATTTTGTTGGACAGAAAGATAGTGACCAAAGGCATTTGGTCCATTGGAGAATTAAAGGAAAAGAGAAAAGTGTTGCAATTGCTGTATTGTAGTTAAGGAAATACAGGACAAAGGTATCATGTGTTTTTTTCTGCATACCAAATCAAAATTCCCTCCAACCACTTCCACATTCTTTTGAAATCACAGGGTATATTAATCATAGTCTTGGTTTATTACTGACTTATTTAAAGATTCAGCCTGTTGTACACTGAATCTTGGTACTTATACCATTTTATTTTAAATAAGACCACAATTATACTTAAAGGACCAGTAACATCAAATTTTTTTTTTCAAAAATTCGTTAGTACATAACGAAAAAATAACACCAACACAAATTAAAATTTAAAATAGCAAAGCCTTTATTAAGAAATAACTTACAGAAACTCCACTTCCTGTCCTCTTCAGAAACGGCGAAAAGGCGACCATCCTTCCTGCAGCGCTCAATTTGTCCTCCCTGGCTAGCTCCAATATTCTACTGACAGCGTGTGAAGTGAGGTGAAGAGAGTTGAAGCTGCGGATCAAGACCCTGCGGGACCGACACATGAAGACCCTGCCTCCCCTGTGTCCTGATCAACTGCCAGCAGAGAAGTCACCCGGGTCCCCGCCGGCTCTTTCTCTGGCACCGACGCCTGGTGGTTATGAAGTTGGAACTGGGGGCTGCTATTAGCGCTCCTCTTTATTCTCCTGTGTCTGCCGGAAGCTTCCTCCTCACCCGCACCAGCACGTGCCCCGGGGAGCCCCTACTCATTATGGGCAAAGCTGCCCCCAAGTTCCGGCACACAGTCTGCTGGACACTGGAGGAATTAGACAGTCTACACCCAGTCCCCCCAGTAGAGTAGAAAGTCCTATGCAGTAGCTCGGGGGGGGGGCGTGTACTCTGCTCTGTACTCAATGTGCACATCGGGAGACTCTTGTAGGGCCCCGAGCTCTCCCCCGGCTATCGGGTGGCAGCCCGGCACATAGACTTGCAGGAGAATGGATATAACGGTCCTTGCGGGAGATGACACAGAGGGATGCGGGAACTTCTGTGTTGTATTCGTTATCCTTTCTGTGTAAAATGACACTGCAACTGCGTGAGACGGCTCCCGGCTGCGAGGAAGACACAGTGACATCAGGGAGGGAGCCTGGAGACAGACAAGGCTGCTGGGGAGCTCACTGTATGGAGCAGTAAAGGGAGCCATGTTTCTCTGCAGAGCCTGCCTACGGACAAGTGAACAGCTGAGCAGCGTGTTTGTGAATGGCAGGCCCTGCGGATCGGTAAAGAGAAACACGGCTATCCAAACTGCTCGCATGTCCCGCTTCCCGCATCCCTCTGTGTCATCTCCCGCAAGGACCGTTATATCCATTCTCCTGCAAGTCTATGTGCCGGGCTGCCACCCGAGAGCCGGGGGAGAGCTCGGGGCCCTACAAGAGTCTCCCGATGTGCACATTGAGTACAGAGCAGAGTACACGCCCCCCCCGAGCTACTGCATAGGACTTTCTACTCTACTGGGGGGACTGGGTGTAGACTGTCTAATTCCTCCAGTGTCCAGCAGACTGTGTGCGGGAACTTGGGGGCAGCTTTGCCCATAATGAGTAGGGGCTCCCCGGGGCACGTGCTGGTGCGGGTGAGGAGGAAGCTTCCGGCAGACACAGGAGAATAAAGAGGAGCGCTAATAGCAGCCCCCAGTTCCAACTTCATAACCACCAGGCGTCAGTGCCAGAGAAAGAGCCGGCGGGGACCCGGGTGACTTCTCTGCTGGCAGTGGATCGGGACACAGGGGAGGCAGGGTCTTCATGTGTCGGTCTTCATGTGTCAGTCCCGCAGGGTCTTGATCCGCAGCTTCAACTCTCTTCACCTCACTTCACACGCTGTCAGTAGAATATTGGAGCTAGCCAGGGAGGACAAATCGAGCGCTGCAGGAAGGATGGTCGCCTTTTCGCCGTTTCTGAAGAGGACAGGAAGTGGAGTTTCTGTAAGTTATTTCTTAATAAAGGCTTTGCTATTTTAAATTTTAATTTGTGTTGGTGTTATTTTTGTGTTATGTACTAACGAATTTTTGAAAAAAAAAATTTGATGTTACTGGTCCTTTAACCCTTTTGTGACTGTAAATTGACGCTGTCCTAATAATCACACCATTCAGTTCTGATTGGTTGATCTAAAATCCAAGCAAAATCAGATAATATTGTGTGATCACCAGTAACTATGGCAGTGGTGTCCTGTAATTGTGCTTACAATTGTAAAAGATGTCTACATAAGGAGAATTCAAAATCCATGTAAGTATACTATGAACAGGTGCAAAAAGTTTAATTAGCATTCATAAATGTAGATTTAAAGAAAATTGTATTGCAGGGAAATTTAAGTCCTTCGGCTATTATTAAATTAAGTCTTTTTTTTTATGTTTTATATATCATTTTTTATATTTTATATATCATTTTCACATACCAATACCGGTAAAGGACCTGTTACTAGAATGCGTGGGATCTGGGGTTTTCTATATAACGGACTTTAGCTCATACCATAAGTCCACTAAAATCTCCAATAAGGATGAATGATCTTAGTTTGGATCAAGTACAATGTAATGTTTACTTATTACAGATTCATTTTCCAAAATCTCAATTATTTGGAAATCCCCAATTTTAGATATTCACCTAGTCAAAGCTAAATTAGACTCTGTCTTGGTTTTAGAGAAGCTAATCAGCCTGAAAACCAATTCACAGAAAACTTACCATAAATTCTATATTCCCCGGCTAATTTATAGGTACCTGTCCCATGGCTAACCCCCACCACATCCAGTAGAGTGACCCCAACACAACCTTAGAGATAAATTTGTAGGGGAAATCCCATGTATTCTCCCCATTCCCATTCTGACACTACATTTAGCCCATACCATATTGTGATTATAAATGACAGTACTTGACAGTACATGATGCTTTGTTGTATCCGGTTATTGTTACTATGTCCAGGTTGGTTCAGGAACAATGAAGACATTATGGGAATTAAAACATCTCTTAACTATGAGGCTGGCAGACCACTTAACTACTTTGATCATTGATGTCTGGCACTGTACCTGCAAATTCCTATTGTGGTGCCATTTTTGAGATCCACTCTCAGGGTGAAAACTACAGGTATGCTAGCTCGACATCTCATGGTATGAAAGCCACTACACTACACTACACTGAGGTGTTCCTATACTAAAGAGTTGAGGCATTAGATATTTCTGTCTAAAAATACCCTCACACCGCCACCAGCACAGTGGTATCTGCTCTTCAATAAGAGAAGAGAGCTGAAGTAGCTGCACGTTTTTGCCTCAACCCAATACTATCACATTCTGTGAATTTTCATAGCAATGTTGTTAGAAAAATGGGACTTCAACTCCATATGACCAATTCACCATTACAATATTAATTTGGATATGGAATTACAAAATATTCTGAGTAAAAATAAAAGGCAATATTTATTTGTTTACCATCATGCCATGAACTGGTTGAAAACATTTAAAAACCAAGGAAACAGTGCTGCATAAGGACTGAGGGATCCCTCTCCACTGACAAACATACAATGATAAATTAAAAGTTTGTAAAGTGGAACTGAGCCACTCAAAATAGGTAGCTGATCCTGGGTGGCTAAATTGTTTGCAATCAATGAAATGGGCGCACCTGGAACAAGGTCCAATGCTGGATAGTATTGTATCAGTTGTTACAAAGTTGGGAAGAGTTTGCTGGAATAATTATTATTGATCCATAACACTCCGATGAGGTGTGGGCTAATCAGCCCTAGCTGTGTAGCCAAGTGGCTATGGGTCTGTTGTATTAGACTGCAGTCTGTGAGTCAGAATGACGCTGCATTGGCGTGTAGTAAAATGTATAATCCAAATGCGGGTTACAGTTTCAAGACCCCCTTCACAGCCGAATAGTCCTCTGGCCACAATAAAAGTTGATGTCCTATTGGACGTAATAACCCAAAGGGGTCCCGGGTATCACCAATTCCAGCCCCAAACACAGTGAATTTTTTGTTTGTCAGTATCTTACCAGTGCTCAGATACTGACAAAATCTTGCCATACAAATTTGATTTCCTTCTACAAAAAGGTAGGCAGAAACCTAGACACTGTGGTTGCAATGGATGCAGTTAATCTTTTGCTGAAGCGCCTTACACAGCATTGCAAAGGCAGCAACTGATCAAATAGAGGAATATAATTAGGTTTATAGGAGAGAAAAAAATATTTGTTCTTAAAGGGGTGGGTCACCTTTAAAGGAGAAGGAAACCCCCTGGGCGCAAAACCCCTCCCCTGTGTTGCCCTCCTCCCCCCTGGCCTACCTGTCCCCCTGAGCAAATGCCCCTAACTTGTTAGTCACCCCTCTGAGCAGGTCCTGTCCACGGAGTTCACAGTCGGCATCTTCTCCCACGCGCGTCTTCTTCCTGCTCTGACCAGCGTCTTCTGGCGCATGCGCAGTAGGAACAGTTACCGGTACGGCTCTACTGCGCATGCTCCGAATGTCACAACGTTTTTCGATTTCACATTGTGAAAGACGCCGGTCAGAGCAGGATGAAGATGCGCGTGGGAGAAGATGGCGACTGTGAACTCTGTGGACAGGACCTGCGCAGAGGGGTGAGTAACAAGTTAGGGGCATTTGCCCAGGGGGACAGGTAGGCCAGGGGGGAGGAGGAAGGGGGGGGCAACACGGGGGAGGGGTTTTGCGCCCAGGGGGTTTCCTTCTCCTTTAAGGTAACTTTTAGCATGTTATAGAATGGCCAATTCTAAGCAACTTTTCAGTTGGTTTTCATTATTTTTTATAGTTATGTCTTTTTATTCTGACTCATTGCAGCTTTCAAATGGGCGTCGCTGACCCCTTCTAAAAAACAAATGCTCTGTAAGGCTACAAATGTATGGTTTTTGCTACTATTTATTACTCATCTTTCTATTCAGTCCTCTACTATTCATATTCCAGTCTCTTATTCAAATCAGTGCATGGTTGGGTAACCTGGACCCTAGCTACCAGATTGAAGAGCTGCTGAATAAAAAGCTTAATAACTCAAAAACCTTAAATAATAAAAATGAAAAACAATTGCAAATTGTCTCAGAATATCTCTATATCATACATAAAATTATCACAAAGGTGAACAACCCCTTTAAGCAGATGATGAACTTAAAATATACCCTGATAATCCTAACTATTAACTGTGGGTGAGTTGTGTTGTAATTTATGGAAAGTTATCAATTGTGATTTTGTCCATAATGTTTCCCAGAAAAGCTGCCACTAAAAAATCTAGTTACCTCAAAATTTCCATTCTGAAAGAGAACAGAAAAGGGGAGTGAATCTCTGTATTCTCACTTAATTTTCTTCTTCAAGCCGGAGGTATTAAAGTATCTTTCCTAAAAGGAAACTGAACAATGGATGCACGCTTGGACACTTCCCAAACATTTCCTGAATAAAAAAAAAAAGGTTTGCAATAAATGACTTAAAATACTAATTCATCTGTAGATTATATTGCCAGCTTTCAGTATTCAGTGGTTTCCAATTATGGTAGGTATGGAAAGGTACAAATACAGGAACACAGTCTCCAATAGACTCAACTTAAAGTAAAACATTCTAATTTGTTTTGATTATTTCTGTTCTGAAAAAAACTGAACCCTGTACTTGATGGTTATGTCCGACAAACAGCAGTGACCGTACATGCAGAGAAATTAATATTAGCCGACAGATCTTTTAACCTGTCTGATTGACTAAATGACCGATCAGCATGGTACGAAAAATGTCTGGACAATCCACATGCGGTCCCAAAAATCATACTTCATACTTCTATTTGTTTGACTATATATTTGCGTCTATGGCCAGCTTTAAAGAAGAACTCACCCCCCCTCTCCCTGCTCCCCCCCATTAGGTGATAACACCTATAAGTGCTCCTAATCCTTTACTCTCCTATAGGTGCAGAGTCAGTGCAGCGGAGATCATTGGCGCCATCTTCCGGCTCTCCCGTATTCTTTGGGAAGTGAGCACTGTATTTGGCACATGCGCAGTTGGAGCAGTCTTCCAGTTCCTAGCAATTGCGCATGCACCAAAAGTGACGGAAATTGCTGAAGGGAAGGAAGATGACCATGATCTCCACTGTGCTTAGTCTGCACTAGGCAAATAAAGGATTTGGGATATTTATAGGTGTTATCACTCTAATGGGGGTGGGGAGCAGGGAGGGAGGTCTGGGTATGGGTTTTTATTAGTGGGGGGGTGGGTTGAGTTCTGCTTTAAGCTATGGTGATACAAATTACAAAACTGGGATTGCAATATATTAGTTTTACAAAGTGCCTTTTATTACATTACCCCTTTAATTTTATATTCCTGATGTTTCCTTTTAAGCCAAATTTACCATTACTGATATATAGGGGCTATCCCGCTCTTCATCGAGCCCTCACGATGTGTGTTGCTACCCACCGCAAGAAAAAAATCTTAACATTTGTGCTTCCATTCTTCTCTTATACTGTAAACTGTTTCTAAATCTGAACATGAGACTGGATGTAGGTCTGTGAGATTGACAATAGCTACAAATTACAGCCTCCCTTAAACTTCTGGTGAGGCCCCAGCTGCCTCTGTATGCTTTTACTTAGCATAATGACCCAATGTTGCACAGTAGAAAGAGACTTTCTTTTGCATTTCTTACATAAAACATTGCAGCTGTTACATAATTCTTCTTGCTCATTTCTGCTTTTCATGTCCTATCCATAATGAAGAGGCGTTGCTATATTATTTTTTTTTTAAGCTGAGCCATTTTCCCTATGCAACATGAAACATTTACTTCTATTTCTAATATGCAGAGAAGCTTTTTGTACCTTAGCTACCCGATTAAGACACACATGTCTGTCAGTGGTGAATATTTCAACCATATCCCATTCTTGATTATCTTTCAGATGTTGTATACAGGCAGAGCCAGTAAATTTAAAGCTGGCCACACTAGGGCAGATTGTATTCCCCCTACAAGCGATCTTATTGGCTAACTAATTAATATAACTAACAATTCATCCATCAATGGTTAACGAGATGTATATCATTTACAGTATACCTGATTGTCCCATCCACTGACCGTTTTTATTGTTTCACAACAAACATTTTTACATCTGTCTGACTGTAAATCAATGTAGACTATTTTACCAGATCGCGCTAAAATCCATCGTTTCACACAATGATATCTGTCCATGTATGGCCATCCTAGGGTTGGTATAACTTTGAGCTACGTTTACAGATTTGTTATAAAGAGTGTACTATATTACTATATAATAACTTGCATTAAATAGTTCAACAAGCACTATCTATTGAGATCATAGGCACCTATGCCAAACTGGTAATTTTATCTGCCAATTGGTGTGGGCATGGTGTTTCAGTTAATTATAAAGTTAAGTTAGAGGAGCCGAAGCTCCTCTTCGCTAACCTTCAGATAAAATTGTTTGGGGTTTTGGCCCAAATTAAAGGATTATTGGCTATATATATGCAGGGGTGGACAAATACTATTGATCCAATACCTGTCTGATGGGCAGATGTCTCAGATTTCTATTCTATTAAGCAGTCAAAATGTAATAAATAGTTCAACAGTGCTGAACAGATATGTGATTTGCAAGTAGTTTGTAGTGTATCTGTACCAAAGTCTTATTTTATTTTTTTTTAAACTAAGGTAATATATTAACAGTTGCAGGTAAGGAAAAAATCTATTAAATTGGAATGCTTCCACTATAATATATAAAATTACTAACCAGTCTATGTACTGTATGTGTATTATTTGTCTAAGAGATATTCTTTCTTTTAGAAAAGTTACTTTTAGAGGTCATTTTCAGTTTGCAGTGTAAAATAAATGGTTACTCCATATGTATAGTGTTCTCAGCAAAGCTAAAGTTTCTCCCTCCCACCTAGGGACTCTTACCAGTATACCCCAAAAGAGACCCTTTCAAATCATTGGAAATTGGCATTATTATTGACATTTTTCAACTTGATCAATGTGGGATATAGGGCAACTTTTAACCAAATTAACAGAACTGGCAAAAGTGTCCCAGTTATTATTTCTGTGATTGTAGCAGTACCTTAATGAACCATGCACCCAAGGTTCAACGGTAAGACTAGCTGCAAGGGCTGAGGGGTGTAGCATACTGCATGTTTGCTGGCAATACTCAACATCAACCTAACATTAAAAAGGTTATATTTAATCCTACTTTTACTGCAAATAGGACAGATGTATATCAAGATCATTGCCATTATAAATAACTTTTTCTTCAATAACAGACATTTTTATTATTTTTCCAGGTAGAAAAACAGTGCTTGGAATTCTACTCTAATCGAGATTTGGTGAAGTCTTCTGCACCTTCTGTTCAGATAGATTTATATTATGAAAGTCTTTGTGGAGGCTGTCGAGGTTTCCTTATCCAGCAGCTGTTTCCAACATGGCTGATGCTTGCTGAGATCATCAATGTAACATTAGTGCCTTATGGGAATGCACTGGTAGGTTGTGATGGCTTATTCTATTATGAATTTGGCAACAAACCCTATTGCTGATTTATTATAAAAGACAATAGCAGGTTAGAAGGAAGTGTGGGGTCTAGAAATAGACAAATAAAACAGAACGAAGATACTATTAATGCGCTATTCATTTCATTAGTTGTAATCATAAGGCTGTGCACTGAGGAATAAAGCCAGATAAAGATTAATTTACCTTTTTATATGTCTGAGGTCCAGCAAATGTCGGCCTATACATAATTTTTTAAATTTTATTTCATAGGAAACCAATGTCAGTGGTGAATGGGTTTTTAATTGCCAACATGGACCTGAGGAATGTCAAGGAAACATGATGGAGGTTTGAGACCATTTATATGTGTGATGTGTAGTTTGCTGTTGGTTATAAATTCTTATAAATTTAGTTTGAATGCTAATAAATGTTTCCGATCTAAATAAAAAAGCTTGCATAGGACCCAAATCCACAGCACACATTTGCCAACATTTTCCACAGTTATGACTGTAATGTGAGGATGGATAAGGCTTATGGAAGGTAAGGTGCAATGTGCTGGTATTTCCTAGTAAGACTAAGATGCTTTACCCACCTGCCACCAGTAGTGATGTGTGAAACAGCGAAAATTTCGAAATGCATTGAAGTATTATTATTTCACCCATTAGAGTCTATGGGCATCATTTTTGCGGTGGAAAATTTTTGCTCTTCACTGGCCACCAGGTCTGGACAGAGATTCATAATAGGCCCTGGTATTTCAAGTTCACAGAGACCCAAACAGCTCCCACCAGTCCACTAGATAGTTACTGTCTGCGGCTTCTTACAACAGAATCTCAGGAATTTGACAGAATCTACAGTTTGACAGTCCGACCCTACAAGTCACACCAACTTTAGAACGATAAACTCTGTACCTAATGATAGCATCTTGTTTCTGCTGTCCTCATTGGATCCATAGTGACATCAGATTTTGTAGTGTTAAATAGGAATGTTAAATAATTTTATCTAATTATAGCTACTATTTCTTCTTGATGTGCAGACCTGTCTTATCCATATTATCGGTGATATATACCAATATTTCCCAATCCTTTTTTGCATGGAGTCTTCCTACAATGTCACAAAATCTTTGGAATCAGTAAGTATTAACTGCATTTACAGTACATAATGCATTTGGCTTATATGGGTGGTTCACCTTTGAGATAACTTTAAAGGTATACTGTCATGGGAAAAAATTTTTTTCCCAAAATGAATCAGTTAATAGTGCTGCTCCAGCAGAATTCTGCACTGAAATCCATTTCTCAAAACAGCAAACAGATTTTTTTATATTCAATTTTGAAATCTGGCATGGGACTAGACATTTTATCAATTTCCCAGCTGCCCCTGGTCATGTGATTTGTGCCTGCACTTTAGGAGAGAAATGCTTTCTGGCAGGCTGCTGTTTTTCCTTCTCAATGTAACTGAAGGAGTCTCAGTGGGACATTGGTTTTTACTATTGAGTGCTGTTCTTAGATCTACCAGGCAGCTGTTATCTTGTGTTAGGGAGCTGCTCTGGTTACCTTCCCATTGTTCTTTTGTTTGGCTGCTGGGGGGGTGATATCACTCCAACTTGCAGTAAAGAGTGAATGCAGTTTATCAGAGCACAAGTCACATGACTTGGGGCAGCTGGGAAATTGACAATATGTCTAGCCCCATGTCAGATTTCAAAATTGAATATAAAAAAATCTGTTTGCTGTTTTGAGAAATGGATTTCAGTGCAGAATTCTGCTGGAGCAGCACTATTAACTGATTCTTTTTGGGAAAAAAATGTTTTACCCATGACAGTATCCCTTTAAGTATGATGTAGAGTGATATTCTGAGACAATTTGCAATTGGTTTTCATTTTTTATTATTTGAGGTTTTTGAGTTATTTGGCTGTTTATTGGGCAGCTCTTCAATTTGCATTTTAAGCAAATCCCCCTAGCAACCATGCATTGCTTTTAATAAGAGACTGGAATATGAATAGGAGAGGGTTGAATAGAAAGACGAGGAACACCAAGTAACAATACATTTGTAGCCTTAGAGAGAATTTGCTTTTTAGAAGGGGTCAGCGACGCCCATTTGAAAGCTGCAAAGAGTCAGAAGAAAAATACATAACTATAAAAAATAAATAATGAAAACTAATTGAAAAGTTGCTTAGAATTGGCCATTCAATAACTTACCTAAATGGTGAACTACCCCTTTAATCATATGTGCTTTGTGTCAGAAACATTTGGTTTTTTTTATCACTAGTGTGCAAAGTGCAGTAAATGGATGCAGTGCTCTTTAAAGGGAATGCCAACCAAAAATTAATAGTTTGCATAATAAAAGAATACATAATTCTAAGTAACTGTGCAATATACATTCATTATTTTTTTTTCTATAGTTTTAAGTTAGTTGTACCTGTAATGCTACCAAAATCAGTGTTTGCCTGACCCTGTCTATACTCTGCCCTGATGGCTCATGTGGATACAATGTAAGACAAGCCAGCAAATTAACAGACATGTATTTTCCAAAATTTTTTTTTTTGCAGAATAAACATAATTCTAAGCAACTCCGCAATAAACAATTAAAATTTTCTATGATATATGTATTGCTATTAAAAACCGTGTTTGTCCCTTTCTATTCTCTGCCCTGATGGCTCAGACTGTTGAAACAATGTAAGTCAAGGCAGCTGATTAACAGACCTGTCTTTGCTGGGTAACCAAGACTTTTGTAACATTGTTTAAACCAGGGGTGTCCAAACTTTTGGCTCGCAGGGCCACATTGGAAAAATGTGTATAGCTCCATCTGGTTATCCAACTGGCATTGTAGTTCTTTTGTGTGCATTTCCTTTACTTTTACAAATTTGTAGAAATTGTTAAGCATTATGGATGCTTTTAGGGCTAACTCTATTTTTTGCATGATTTATAATACAATTGTGATAGGGAAGTAGTACATTTAATTTAAAGGAGAACTGTTGCACTTATTAAATCCACAAAACTTTCTGGCCTTGAATAGATATCGGTATATGCTAGAGTAGTTAAGACTATTTCACTTTCCAAGCTTGTTCTGGTGGAGCCCTATAAAAAACCATGGACATTGTGTGTAGGTATGCATAAAGAAGTATATTTATATACCCACAGAGGCCCAAACTGCTCCCCCACAGGCCCAATATAGATTGACTGTCTGTGGCATCTTACAGACGCCCCTCTGACATTAGCTAGAACCATCAGTTTGCCAGCCGCCCATCTATCTGACAACCATCAACCTGCCACCTACTTGACCCCAACCTGAACTGCATGTTTGCTGTAGGTACCCAACTCTCTTTGGAACTGTAAATTCCTTAGATAATGCTATTACCTTGTTTCTGCTGGCTTTACAGATCTTCCCATGTTCATTTTGTTAAACTGCATGCATTTCAATTTAGTTCTACTTTACTCTCCTTGCAGTGCCTTGCAGTTTATGCACCAGATGTAGCACTTAAGACTGTTCTGGAGTGTGTAAATGGGGATTTGGGGAACAAACTGATGCACCAAAATGCTCAGAGAACTGAAGGACTCAATCCTCCTCATGAGTATGTGCCCTGGATTGTTGTTGATGGAGTAAGTACTAACTTAAATACAGAATGAAGCTGCTGTGATGTTGCAATGTGTTTTATTATATTTATTTTTACTAACGTGAAGTACAGTAGAACCCCAGCTTTCGTGTTTTCAGGGGACCAGGACATATTTTTTTGAATTCCTGGTGTAAGGTGTAAAATCCTGGAAATGCATTATGCATTGTATAATAGTGGGACCACAAATTATTTATCAGACTTTTCATTAAAAAAAAAAAAATAGGAAATAGACATGTGTCAGAAGCCTGGCATGGAGATTGTGTTTCAAACATGTCAATATTAATGCAATGGCACATTGGGTACTTTACTGGCCACATGATATCTCCATAGTCTAACTTTGTAATTGCCGTAACTCTGATCGTGTAATTGCACATTGACATATTTCTGGTTATTAATTCGAAGAGGTGAAAAAATGCCCTGTGTGTCATGGCCGTTACAGTTGCTAACCAGAATGTGTAGTGGCTTGAATGAATGCCTGTGACCTTAATGTTTTGCTCCATTTTAAGCCTGTTACATGGTACAGTACATACCATGATCACACTGTACTGAGAGAGCACTGTAAGCCTTTTTGTAAAGCTGTTGAAAAATTAGCAAATAAGTAGGAATAATAAACGGCTGGTTAGACCTGTACATATGCTGACTGCCAGAAGGATGGGAAGAATAGGACAGAGAGAAATAAGGCTATGTAAGCGTTTGCGAGTCATACCTATTTAAAGGAAAACTATACCCCCAAAATGAATACTTAAGCAACAGATAGTTTATATCAAATTGAATGACATATTAAAGAATGTTACCAAACTGGAATATATATTTACATAAACATTGCCCTTTTACATCTCTTGCCTTGAACCACCATTTCGTGACTCTATCTGTGCTGCCTCAGAGATCACCTGACCAGAAATACTACAACACTAACTGTAACAGGAAGACGTGAGGAAGAAAAAGGCAGAACTCTGTCTGTTAATTGGCTCATGTGACCTTACATGTGGTTTGTATGTGTACACAGTGAATCTTACGATCTCAGGGGGCGGCCCTTATTTTTTAAAATGGCAATTTTCTATTTATGATTACCCAATGGCACATACTACTAAAAAAGTATATTATTATGATAATGGTTCATTTACATGAAGCAGGGTTTTACACATGAGCTGTTTTACTCAGTATCTTTTAATAGAGACCTACATTGTTTGGGGGGTATAGTTTTCCTTTAAACAGACTGGATATTAAGCCAAGTGTCCCAAATTGCATTGAACTTAGCTGGGCATCCTCTAGACAAGTAGACCAATTCAGTAATTTGTTTTTCCAGAGGGTGAATGCTGGAGCAGATGTGAATTTCCATGTCAATAGTTTGGCCTTCTTTACATAGAACAATAACTGGAGGTAACACAACTGCTGGTGTGACGAGACCCAAGTATTCCAGAACGACAAAGAAACATACTTTTTTAATGTACCTCAAAACCCATGACCAAAAGTCTCTGCCCATTTTGATGGGGATTATTGTCCAACCACATTCTGTTTGGTAATCAATTATGTTGTAAGCCCACTGAATATCTGTAAGAAATATTTGGCTGACATTTTTAAGTTTGCGTGGGGCCTGCTCATTATTCATATTTCAAGGACGGAGCTATTTGAAATACAGTGAAACCTCAATTGTACATACCTTGGTTTTAAGTTGTACTGCCTGTTTTTCGTGGTCCCATCAATATACAATGGAACTTCAATTTTACATCCCCTGAGTTTAAGTTTCCCCACATTTTACATTGTTTGTTTGTGGTCCCACCTATATAATGCATAAAACATTTCCCTGATTTTACATTTCCCTAGTTTTTACACCTTTTTTTCTGGTCCCCTGAAAAATTTAAAATGGGGGTTCTACTGTAACATTTCTCTGATTTAACATTTTCACAGATTTTACACCATTATATTCGGGTTCTCTGTAAAACATGAAATGGGCGAATTCGGGCCACTGTAAGAAACTTTGGGGCCTATACAAGTTAGTTATATGGGTCCCTCCATGAACACTTGTACATATCACATATTTTTGCTACTTCAAAAATGTTAAATTTTTTTTGGTGTTACTGTACCTTTAAGGGTGTGGAAGATTTAAATTATAAGGGTACATTGTCACGGTTGGGGTTGTTTTCTCTGGAGAAAAGAAACTTCATGATTACTCTAAGTACATTAGAGGGCATTATAGACTGCTAGCAGGAGATCTATTTTTCCATAAAATGGATCATTGGACCAGAGGCCATCCCTTTAGACTAGAGGAAAATCATTTTTATTTGCAGCAGTTTAGGTGGTTCTTCACAGTGAGGTTCATTTTTATTTGCAGCAGTTTAGGTTGTTCTTCACAGTGAGGTTCTGGTTCTGCCAGATGATGTTGTGATTTGGTTAATGCCTTTATACAAGGCTATTGTGATACTAAAATATATAAATATTGGTATATATAGTTTCAGTGGGCGAGTGTAGGTATGCAAGATGGGTTTCATTTGGAGGGGTTGAACTTGAACTGTTTTTTTTTCAGCCCAACTTTACTATGTAACGCCGTACAAGGGAGTGTATAAAAGAAATCCCTGTTTGTTGTGCATACATACCGGTCATGTTATACATGCATTATTTGTTTCATGGTTTGCTTTTCCTTGTTTTGGCCCATCTCCCCTCCTGTTGTGCTCTCTTGTCTTTGTTTATTAGTTTACTACACTTGCCCGTAGTATATGATAGGCTCCATTTAGAACTGCATGTATATTGCTAGAGTGGATCATATTATGATCTTTTGACCTATCGGGATGTTCACTGTTGTCAAGATCCTCTTAAAGTAAAACCTCTCAACGATCTTCAAGGTGCCATTCTGATTGAGTCTACTGTCTGCTGACATTCCTGAGGTTAGATTATTGCTATCTCAGGACAACTTGATAAGTTAAAGAGAACACACTTTCAATGCTTCGAAAGGGGGGCAGAATAATACTGTTTTTCACATTAATATATTTGAATGTATTTGGAAGAGCACAGTTCATTAGATTGTGTTCAGCTCCTTTGGGCAACTATTTTCTATTCGGTATTGGGGCTCAGCAGCAGCACTAAGCACTTAAAGGAGAAGGAAAGCTACGGAAGCATTTTATTGCCAATAGATTAGCTTCAATCGTGCAAGCTAGAATGTTATATTTATTCTGTAGAATGTTTTACCATACCGGAGTAAAAAGCTCTAGAAGCTTTCTTTGTTTATGATAGCAGCTGCAGTATTAGCTTGGTGTGACATCACTTCCTGCCTGAGTATCTCCCTGTTTGCTCATAGCTCTGGGCTCAGATTACAGCAGAGACGGGGGTGGGGAGGAGCAAACTGAGTTTGCTCACGCCCGGGGCATGGAGGTTTAAGCTGAAGGCAGGAAGTCTGATATAGATGTCCATGAGTACACAATAGAAGGAAAGAAATGCAGTGTTTCTTTTGACAGAGGACTCAGAGCAGCACTAATTTGAGGGTTTACTGGTATACAGTATTTAGATGAATCTTTCTGATAAGGCTTACTTAAGCTTTCCTTCTCCTTTAAACCTATCTGCACCCATAATCTGTAATGCAAACCACATGCCAAGATAAGATTCATACAATTTTTTTCTAGTGCCTGTGATGGCAAATTTTACCCAGCGATCAGGAAAACATTAATAATACTTTGGGTTTTCCACTCTGGACAAACATGTTGTTAAATCCAAAAGAATAATGTATTAACTAACTATTGATTGGTCCTTAGTGTAATGTATTATAACATTGGAGTTCAGCTAAATAATAATACAAAGCATTGTACTGAGCTTTTGTTAAAGATGGCAATGTCAATTTACATTTTCAATTTTTGTGAATCCATTCCAATCCAATACATTTCTTTACAAGCAGCAGGCAAAAGTTTCATGCCAGGTCCCTTCCATGGTGGCCACACTAGGCATCAGTGACTGAAGCAATAAATTCTTTCTTGTGTTTCTTTTAATGAGAATATTGATGTTTCCATAAACTGAAAATGAAATTTCAAATACACACAGACATGGTATAAAGTTAACTAAAGAATTGCACATACTATCCAAGAAAAGCATACTATCCAAGAAAACACTGGCACTCAAAGGCAAGTAACAGCAGGGTTATACCCTTGCGTATTTATTCTGCAAACGTGCATCACATTGCATGTCCTGTAAAGCAACTGCTACTTGCCACCATTCCAAGGGTTATTTTGGTGGTACGGTTCAAATACAGGTGTTATTATAAATTAATAATATTTTGTTTCACTTATTTAGATGCACACTGATGAACTTCAATCACAAGCTCAAAGTTCTCTCTTGCACCTTGTTTGTAGCAGATACAAAGTAAGTAGAAAAAACAATATCATTACTCTGAGGTAGCCTTTAAGTTGTAACATCTACTAAATGGACATTTATTTCTCTACCTCCAACAGGGCCCAAAGCCAGATCCCTGCTTGACCAGTGAAATTACACCATTAAAGAGGGATGTTCTGTGCATAAACTGAAGTACTCTACTCCTAGAAATTATTCCAACACCAGGGCAAATATACTTTTCAGGCTAACCATGTTTTCTCAGCCATACCCATCCTTTGTTTTTTACCCCCTTTCCGCACTCCATTATGTACTTCCAACAGTATAAATATATGTTTATGCTTTACATCTCACTAGAAGCCTTTCTTGCTACAGTGTTGCAGGGCTGCTTATGTTCACTCTCCCTGTTGATATGACAATGCTCAATCTATGACTAAATGGACTATTGGCTAGGTACTACTCCGCCACATCATTATGGTATACTTAGTTGAGGTTGTGGTTTGTTTTCACACAGGTTATGGGCAGACTAAGTGCTATCTGATAACACCAGATAACAGCTGTTTCTATCTAGATTTTTTTGTCCCCGTTTACAACAAACCGCTAATAGCTGCCCCACCCTCGGCCAATGGTAATTTATTTCTGACACTACAAATCATTTGTGCAACATGAAGAAGGTTGTGGTTAGAGAGTCTGAAAGAAATTGTAACACCTAGTCAGGGCAGTCATCAGGGGGGAGAGTTATAGGGGGGCCCAGGCCATACCAAACTTACTTGATTAGCCGGGCCCCCCATCTTTCTGAGAGCTGCTGACTTCGGGAAGGCATGGACGTTTAAGGGGTCCTGGCCACCAATTTTCTTATAATGTGTGGGGGGGGGCTCTGGCCACCAATTTTTTTTCTCATTTGGGGTCCTAGCCACCAATATTTTTTAATGGGGGGGCCCAGGCCACAAATGTTTTTTTATGGGGGGCCCGGACCACCAATATCTTTTTATTTTTTATTAACATGTGGGAACCCTAGCCACCAATATTTTTTTGTTTTTTTACTGTGTGGTGGGGGGAGGACCTGTAGGAGGGTTTGCGGTGGGCGCAGCCCAGGGGGCCCAGGAAATTTTTTCGTATGGGGCTCTGCGATTTTTGATGGCGGTCCTGCACCTAGTAGACTCATAAGTCAAACCTGTCTACAGGTATTTTGATGCTGACATTCCAGATAAACCGCTGAGGTGGGGTGTATTGTCCTAATCCTAAAAGAAAGTAAGGGTGGTTGCACACAGGGAGATTAGTAGCCAAGCAATACATTTTTGCTACTGCTACTTGCCCCACAAGGAAACTTCTGGCAATTTTGGAAAACCATAGCAACAGGTATGCCATCCCACTGGCGATTCACATTCTTGCCTATAGGAAGGCATTTTGGGGAGATTAGTCACCTGCAGTAGCAGTTTATCACTTGGCGACTTATCTCCATGTGTCACCACCCTGAGAAACATCATATTTATATGGATAGACATTTTGGGAAATATCTTGTCTTTATATTTTTTTATTTTCTAATTTACACACGGTTTTCAGTGAAAGGAAATTGGAGAAGTCGAATTCAGCTAATTGAAATTCTTTACTGCTTACTTCATGGTTTTTCATTAATTCATATGTAAATATATTAAAGGAATAATTCTTCTTTGATTTGTGTGTTTTGTTTTTTTGATCAACCAGAAACTGTTTCACACCCCAGCTGGTAACCTTCAGCACCAAGTAAGGGGCATATTTTTAAGAGTGGCACTAAAGACCAGCAGACTGTTAATCTACTTTCACTATGCCTGTCCCTTGGTATTCTACCTACCTACTTGCTTGGATGTTCAAAATCTACTGTGATGGGCTTAGGTCCTTAGAAGTGGTAGTATCCAATCAGCAAGGACTTAACCAGTTCCATCTTCAGAATAATATATAAATGTCTCTTGTGTAACACTTGTCCTGTTTTGTGATAATTTCCTGGAAGTCCTGTGTTTTTAGTACAGGACAACCCCCATTTTACATTTTTAAGGGGACCGGAAAAATTGTGTAAAATCAGGGAAATGTGTTATTCAAATGTGTTTTCAAAAATAAAAAAAGAGGGAAAGCTTAAAATCAGGTGATCTAAAACTGAGATTTTGCTGTATTTAAAGGGATACTGTCATGGGAAAACATGTTTTTTTTCAAAATGCATCCGTTAATAGTGCTGCTCCAGCAGAATTCTGCACTGAAATCCATTTACAAAAGAGCAAACATATTTTTTTATATTTGATTTGGAAATCTGACATGGGGCTAGACATATTGTCAGTTTCCCAGCTGCCCCCAGTCATGTGACTTGTACTCTGATAAACTTCAATCACTCTTTACTGCTGTACTGCAAGTTGGAGTGATATCACCCCCTCCCCCCCCCCCCAGAAGTTTAACAGAACAATGGAAAGGTAACCAGATAGCAACTCCATAACACAAGATAACAGCTCCCTGGTAGATATAAGAACAGCACTCAATAGTAAAAGCCAAGTCCCACAGAGACTGATTCAGTTACATTAAGTAGGAGAAATAACAGCCTGCCAGAAAGTAGTTCCATCTTACAGTTCTTGCACAAGTCACATGACTGTGGCAACTGGGAAACTGACAATATATCTAACCCAGTGATCCCCAACCAGTAACTCGTGAGCAACATGTTGCTCTCCAACCCTTGGATGTTGCTCCCAGTGGCCTCAAAGCAGGTGATTATTTTTGAATTCCAGGCTTGGAGGCAAATTTTGGTTGTATAAAAACCAGTTGTACTGCCAAACAGAGCCTCAATGTAGGTTGACAATCCACATAGGGACTACTAAATGGCCAATTGCAGCCCTTATTTGGCACCCAGGAACATTTTTCATGCTTGTGTTGCTCCCCAACTCCTTTTGGTTCTGAATGTTGCTCATGGGTTCTAAAGGTTGGGGATCCCTGATCTAACCCCATGTCAGATTTCAAAATTGAATATAAAAAAATCTGTGTGCTTTTTTGAGAAATGGATATCAGTGCAGAAGTCTGCTGGCGCAGCACTGTTAACTGTTAACATGTTTTCCCAATGACCATATCCCTTTAAGTTATAGACTAGAACCTGAAATTAAAGGGCAAGTCTAAAATAAAAATTTGCCTAATAAAAGAAAACATAATTCTAAGCAACTTTCCAATGCACATGTATTAGAAATTTCAGTGTTCAAGTGTTTTATATTATTAGGTAGACTTACCCTTTAAATGAGCATGAAGTAAAAAAAAAAAAGAGGTACTTGTTCCTTTGTAGTTCTGAATTATAGGCGTTGCCATAAAATATAAAAAGCTAAGTATTTTACAAACGGGCAATTCTGTGGCATTAGCTGCCAGTTTGCCAACCTTTACACCTTTCTCCTACAGCACTTTCACTTACATACCAACTCTTTTAATCACATGGTACCACTTGCATTACATTTGAGAGTTTTTATAGAAGTGGTGTAACTAGAATACAGTAGATTGTGCATTGAAGGGGGCCACAACAGCCGCAGGGTCTGCTATATGTTCCAGCTACATGTAAGTAAGCAAGTGTTTTGAACTGCTGCTTCCCCCCCCCCCCATGTTGGGGCCTGGAACATTACCTTTGGGGGGCATAGCCCCCAAATACTATGCTGCTGTTTTTCAGAAATACTGCAGTTGATCTGTATAGATATATAAAGTTTGTGTGGGCTATAAACCTACAGCAGTTATTGTAAATTAGAAAAAAGGAGCAGAATAAAGGGCACAGGGATTTCAGGGACAAAGTCTAATGATAAACTGCATGATTCAGTTGGATTGTAACCCATTACCAGTATTACTACAGGGTTTATCATATGACCCTGTTACATCATCAGAGTGTGTGGATGTCGAGAATACTTAGATAGTCCTAAGAAGAACCTGCAGGATTTTGAAACACAAAATTCTTGTCCTCTTTTTTTGAACTGCTTACCCGAATGTGCAGTGGGAGTTTTTATTTTAGTCAATTAAGGTTGAACAGCTTCAGTCTAAGGAATACAAGACAGATACAATTGTGGGTAAACCTTATTTTCTGTTGCGGGTTTCCCACAGTTAGGAGCTGACCCCCAAAGCTACTCCACTGGTCTTTGATTCAGATCCTAGGAAAGGGTCTCTGTCCTTACATTACTGCTTACCCTAAGCATTTATTATTTTCAGGCAAAACGTTGGCTCTATGTTGCCCGATAGCCTAGTAGGGAGGGTGGCTGCCTTTAGTAAGCAAAGGGACTAGATGCATTTAATAACCCTATTGAAATGCTTACCAGAGAGTATAATGTTAAATAGAGAACCTTTATTAAAACACCTGAGCACACAAGCAATGTTTCAAGCCATATTGGCTCGTTGTCGAGCTTAAAAGACGAGCATTTGTAACTTTCCTTTTAATATCTTAATCAACAGTGACATCTGCTGGTTACAAGGAGACATTTCATACCCATTATTTTCACAAAAACCATGTGTTAATATTCAATTCTTTATCTATAAATGGGTTTTAAACCATATACAAGATTCAGACCTAATGGGGCCTTCTTATCTAACATCTGGATCCATTGGGATTCTTTGAATAACAATCTTTTTATCTTTTTGTCTAAGTTTGGGAATCTCACCCACAATTTAATATCTAAGGTTATGAATCATATGTCCCCTGGCTGATCCAACTTTCTTGCATTAATTGCTTAAAATCCTTAATTGCCCACCATCCCTATCTATCCCTAGGTATATAAGAAAGCTCCACACAGTGTGGGAAGGGAAACGTGCATATGGCTTGTCCAGTAGTATGTGTTTTTAACAGTATGTGGGTACAAGGTGAATCAATTCTCTATGATAGAAGGAAAGAACCGCTTTACACTTTTGGGTCTCAATACTATCCACAATACCTAGTGAAAGACAGGGATGGTGGGTGGGTAATAAGCACACTAGTACAAATGGGACATAGTCAATGGTTATGTGGTTTGGACATTTTTCTGTTTGTGATCTGCCTCATTTTTGTTAGCAAAATTAACGGATACAGAGACAGCTATAATACAGGGTAATACATTCAGCTCAATAAGAGACGAATTTATGGGTTAAAACCGGGAAATTCCAGGAGCAACTTTTTGCTGCTCCTAGTAACTTACAGGGAAATGCCACCTCAGTTCTCACCTTGCCTTATGGTTGGTGTGCCCCTGTGGACTGCATTGATTAGAACCCACACATGCAGTCTGGGCTTGATTTTGGGTGTTTGACCACAGGATGTACCACATGAAAGGGGATATTGGTCTAACTACCATATGCAATCAAAAAATTCTAAAAAAACAAAAAAAACTTTAAATAAAAGATTAAAAAATATAATCAGCTACAAACAGAAGTGGGTGATATAAGTGTTTATATTTTTTTTTTATATACTGTTTTTCTGTAGAAGGGCACACTGGGGAGACATGGAGTTATGGTAATATCCAGGCCCAGATTTACATACCTGCCGCCCCATGGCCAGCTCTGCTCTTCGCCCCCTCCCCTTCCGGTTTTGTCACCCCCCTCTGCTGCCCCCTCCCCTTCCAGGCGGCGTCCCCTTCCCCCTGCCAGGCACCGTCCCCTTCCTCTGCGTGCATTCACTCTCAGGCAAACGCGTGCAAGTCTTCTTAGTTGGGCACAGCACTGGAGACAGACGTGCGTCTCCAGTGCTCATAGCTTTTTGATGCAGCTGGACAGCATGCCACCCCTCAAATTCTGCTGCCCTAGGCCCAGGTCTGGTAATATCCTGCAGTTACTGGGTTATTAGTTTCATTTTAAGGTTTCCATTTAAAGCAGTTATATGGTTTGAATTGTTGAAGCCAACTTTTGGTATGTTATAGAATGGCGAATTGTAAGTCACTTTTCAATTGGTCTTCATTATTTATTTTTTATAATTTAATTATTTGACTTTTTCTTTTAAATCTCTTCAGCTTTCAAATGGGGGGTCACCGACCCCATTTAAAAAACAAATGCTCCATAAGGCTACAAATTTATTGTTATTGCTACTTTTTATTAATCTCCTTTCTATCCAGGCCCTCTCCTACACAAATTTCATTCTCCTATCCATATCAATGCATGGTTGCTATGGTAATTTGGACCCTAACAACCAGAATGCTTAAATTGCAAACTGGTGAGCTGCTGAATAAAAAGCTAAATTACTCCAAAACCACAAATAATAAAAAATGAAAACCAATTGCAAATGATCTCAGAATATCACTCGCTACAATATACTAAAAGGACATAATTTATAAAAATTAGAATAATTTGCTTAAAATGGGCTTTATGTGAGATGGCCTTCCCATGAATCTAAGCTTTCTGGATAATGGGTTTCCAGATAAGGGATCCTATAGTTGTATTTATTATTAATAATTGTGGCATTTACATTAAGAATACGTTACGGAATTCACAAACAAATCTTTAGAGGGGCCCTGCGTGCACAAGCTGCTCGTAACCGCATCAATACTATATTCATGCCACTGACTGAATCAAAGCCTTTTTCTGCAGGATTCGGTCAAATCCAAGTGCTTGGCTGAACAAATCCAAGTGCTTGGCTGAACTAAATCTGAGCTCTTAAAATCATATGAGTCAAATCATATGCCCTGACTCGACTAACTAATGACCTTTTAACCGCAAAAGCCAACAATCATTTCTCACTACTAATACTGCTTGATCTCTCAGCCGCATTTGACACTGTAGATCACCCTCTCCTCCTCCAGTCCCTCCAGTCGCTTGGCCTTCGTGACACAGCCCTGTCCTGGTTCTCTTCTTACATCACCAATCGTTCCTTCAGTGTCTCCTACAATGGAGCATCATCTTCTCCCCTACCTCTTTCTGTTGGAGTTCCTCAAGGCTCTGTCCTAGGACCATTACTATTCTCCCTCTACACTTCCTCCCTTGGCAAATTAATAAATTCGTACGGTTTCCACTACCACCTCTATGCTGACGATACTCAGATCTATCTCTCATCTCCTGATCTTAACCCAGAACTCCTAACTCGCGTCTCCTCCTGCCTGTCCGCTATCTCTACCTGGATGTCGCAACGCTACCTTAAATTAAACCTCTCCAAAACTGAAATGGTTCTCTTTCCTCCAAATAACACCAGTAGCATCCCCGAAGTATCCATCATAGTTAACAATTCCACTATCACCCCCTCTCCCCAGGCCCGGTGCCTTGGGGTTATCCTAGATTCTGCCCTGTCATTCACTCCTCATATCCAGTCACTTATCAAATCATGTCACTTCCACCTAAAGAACATATCCAAAATACGATCATTTATCACCCAAGACGCTGCCAAAATTCTTATTCACTCTCTCATCATATCGCGTCTAGACTACTGTAACTCGCTTTTAATTGGCCTCCCCCTCCAGAGACTGTCACCTCTCCAGTCCATAATGAACACTGCTGCGAGGCTCATACACCTCAGCAACCGCTCCTCCTCTGCCTCGCCATTCTGTCAATCCCTGCACTGGCTTCCGTTACCTTTCAGAATCAAATTCAAATTAATGACACTGACTTTCAAAGCACTTCACAACTCTGCTCCACCCTACATCTCTGAACTCATCTCTATATACTCACCCACTCGCTTACTACGCTCCTCTACTGACCTCCTACTCAACTCTTCTCTCATAACCTCCTCACATGCTCGCATTCAAGACTTTGCAAGGGCTGCACCCCTCCTCTGGAACGCTCTCCCACGGTCTGTCCGACTTTCTCCCACCCTTTCTACTTTCAAAAAATCTCTGAAAACGCACTTCTTTCGAGAAGCCTACCCTCACTCCGCTTAACTACCAAACGCAACACCACATACAATACCACATTTCTCACCCACTTACTTCGATCTTGCCCACTCCCACACCTTGTGTATTACTCCCTCCCCTTTAGACTGTATGCATATGCATAGGGCCTTCCTCACCTTTTTGTACCTGTATTGATTGTGATGTCTGTTACTCCATATATTCTATATATGTAATTTGTGTGATGTAGTTGTATAATCACATTTACTTTACAGTGCTGCGCAATATGTTGGCGCTATATAAATACATGTTAATAATAATAATAATAATAATAATAATGAGTTTAGACCACATGATAACGAGAAGTGTTGGTTCTCACCTTGCTTCATGGCAAAAGCAGCTTTGATAGAAGCATTTCTGTGACCGCTGGAGGGTCACCTGCTCACATGGAGGAACAAGCTTGCTATCCCAAAGCACATAGGTGCCCACAGAAGAAATCGCTGGGCGACTATTCTCCTTCACCCGTCTGCCACCACCCTTAGACTTTAAGAGACTGAAGAAAAGGCAGCAGCAGTGCTCCCTTTTCACAGAGATGGCAAATCTTTTTATGTAGTTCACAGACCAGATTTGTATACAGTCTAACTTGTAGGATGTGATCCTTTCATCCTAACATTCAACAAAATCTTCAGTGTGATTCTGCCCTTGGAAAGCTGGAGCTCCACTAACCACTATGAACAGGGCCGCCATCAGAAATCACAGGGCCCAATACAGCAACATTTTCTGGGCCCCCTGGTCCCCGCCCACCCCACCCCACAATAAAAAGTCCACACAGACACCAGTGCTAAAAATGGTAAACCCTCTCACTCACAAGTTATAAAAACCATTGGTGGTCAGGGCCCCCCTACAAGTTAAAAAAAAAATCACAGGTGGTCAGGACCCCCCAATAAGTTAAAAAAAACAACCATTGGTGTCAGGGCCCCCTATAAAAGTTTTTAAAAAAACATTGTTGGTCAGGGCCCCATAGAATATTTTAAAACAACACTGGTGACCACGGGTTCAATAAAATTAAAAAAAAAAAAACAACATAATGGTATTCAGTGAAACTTACCTTAGGTTCTTCTTCAGCTTCTTTGGCTCCTTAAGTAGCTTCAGGTCTTTTCGCGGCTTCACAATTTCAACTTCGGGTCTTTTCGTAGCTTCGGGTCCTTTCGCAGCTTCAGGACTTCAACTTCGGGTCTTTTCTTAGCTTTGGGTGTTTGCCGTGGCTTTGGGTCTTCTGAACTTCGGCTGCGCAATGAACTTCAGCACTGTTAAGGAGGGCCCAGCTAAATAAAAAAGTGCAACACAGCCGGGCCCCATTTAGGCAGGGCCCGGTACCCCCTGTGCCCCCCTGATGGCAGCCCTGACTATGAGCAGGAAAAATCTGAGGCAGTTTGATCATCTGCTAGTAGAGAGACATGGGGCAGGACTTGAGCTGCTATTGCACGCTTCTGCCTGTCACTCACAGATATGACCACTTCCTGTGGAGGAATGAAAGGACACTCAGTCCTCATTTCAGCCTAAACACTGAATACAGAGGATATGTCTGCTGCTCTGATATAATTACATTTAAAAGAGGTAAAATGTGATTGAATTTTTTTTTCAGCTTCTCAGAAGGGGAAATTTAATACACAGTTACATAGCATTTCCCCTTTAAAGAAACCATGTGTTCCCATTGCTTGTAACAGCTGCAACCTGTGAGCAAATCATCTGCTATATTGTATCATGTACTATAATGTATCATGTGCTGTTTGTAATAGGAAAATGATAGGGGGATGTTGGATATGGGTAACAACGTATTGGAATGATTCATAGAGGGGAATTCACAAAAGTAGAGAGCCCATTTTTGGAGAAAAATGGTGATAAATTGGTGTAAACTACTTTCTCCATATTCACAAACAGAAATCCCCCTAAACTACAACTCAACCGACAGTTTTAATTTTTTGAGTGAAAGAAAAGACAGTTTACAGACACTTATGACTTATGACACTAACGACTTAAAAATGGTGCAAAAAGACATTTTAAACATTTTCTCCCGACATTTTAAAAAAGGAGTAAATCTCAGTATATCTCTTCCCCGTGTGTCATATCAATTCTAACATAAACTGCTCTGCTCTGGTTCAGACAATCTTCATTTTACACTTCTTGTAGGTGCCCCATTGGGGAATTATTAGCATATAAGGATTAGCATTTTATAGTCCGCACACAAGTTTTTGTCTAACTCTATAGGCGTAAAAGCCTCATTATCAAAACAAGTTAAACACTGATTAAACAAAAAAAAAAGAGTATTTTATACAATTTGATGTGTAAAAGTAGTTAAAATGTATGAAAGACAAAATCTGAAAACTGTCTGTTTAAAAGATCTCTAGATAGAGATAGAGGTTTTGTGAATTTGGTGGGAAATCCAACATTTTTATCTCCACTTTTATTTTGTCTCCCCACTTTTGTGAATTCCCCCCATACTGTTTTCATCATGTGGACACTTTTCATGTTTTTAACTGGAGAACTGCCAGCTAATTATCACAGCAGGTACACAGCCACATGTAGTAACCACTTTGTGTATTTCTACATAAACTGGCATATGTGTGTCTCGAATAAAATGTTTGTTTGGGTGCACGATCAATATAATATCTCCATCCATCCAAAGAAGATCAGCACTCTCAGGGCTTAAAAATATGAAAAAGGTTTTATTGAAAATAACACCGCATAGGACTAACGTATAACTTTCATAATATTTATAAGACCTGAGAGTGCGGATCCTATTTGTATTCTATAGATTTATAATTGAAGATACTGCACCCAGGCAATTATAACTTTTTATCGTGAGTGCCGGCTTTTCCATGGTTTTTATATATATATATTCTACTATATGGTGTGTACCGAATCCATAATTTTTTTAATGTGTCCAAATACCAAACTGATTCAGTGCAGCCCTATGCTGATTAAGTAATTGCATCCCCATACATATATATTTATGCATATTAAAGATTAATGTTAATATCCATAAGAACCAGATACTCCGTTAAAAGGGAGGTTAGAAGTGACTAATTTTTAAAGTTTGTCCAACAACCATGGCACTATACTTTCTTTATCTAGGTAATTCTGGAACTTGCTGTCCTTGCTATTGAGGTTAGGATCAGATGATACCCCATGGTAGGTTACTTTTGGCCCGGGCTGTGGGCTACTGGAAGCCCCTTTTCAAAGGGAGATTTCTTATAGTCACCAACACAGTTAACTCTGGGCTGTTGCTAAGCATTGGAGACTTCATACAGCAGACCCGGGAGGTGAGGAGAAACCCAGGAAGAAAGCGAGACTCGCTGCGTACAGGTAAATCTGACCTTACAAATGAATGTCTTTACATCATTTCTGTTTGTATGTGTGGTGTTTATACAAATGACCTGTAGATGTCACTGTGCCCAGACTTATACTGTGCATACTTCCTGACAGCTTAAAAGTAAAAGTTACTGTTGTGAAATGGCTGCATGAATCTGGTAATAAAGCACTGTTATACTCTATTCATCCTCAGCCACCCAAAACATAACAAATGGCGACAAGGATGGCTCTTCTACCACTGCAGCAGCCTGCACTTTTTCTTCCAAACCCTGGTGAGCCTATCATACCATTTACTGCTTGGATTCGTATGTTTGAAAATTACATTATTGCTGCTGACCAAGGAGAGATTTCTGCTGCTAGAAAGCGTGCTTTACTTACTCACTGCCTGGGAGCAGAGGGACAGTGTATATTCTATACATTACCATTACCTGATGATACTTCTGAAACTGCTCTTACTGCTATAAAGAACTTTTTTGTGCCAAGAGTAAATGTGGTTGCTGAAAAATATAAATTCTGCCAATGTGGACAACATAATTACATAGTTAGTTACATAGTTAAATTGGGTTGAAAAAAGACAAAGTCCAGCAAGTTCAACCCCTCCAAATGAAAACCCAGCATCCATACACACACCCCTCCCTACTTTTAATTAAATTCTATATACCCATACCTATACTAACTATAGAGCTTAGTATCACAATAGCCTTTGATATTATGTCTGTCCAAAAAATCATCCAAGCCATTCTTAAAGGCATTAACTGAATCAGCCATCACAACATCGCCCGGCAGTGCATTCCACAACCTCACTGTCCTGACTGTGAAGAACCCCCTACGTTGCTTCAAATGACAGTTCTTTTCTTCTAGTCTAAAGGGGATTCGTAATGGCAAATCCACAGAACGATTTGTAGCAGCTTTGAGAGAGCTGGTTGTTACCTGTGAGTTTAGGAATCTAACAGATGAAATACTAAAAGACCAAATAGTGGAAAAAACAAACTCACCTCGCATTAGAGAGAGACTGCTCCTAGAGCAGGATTTAACCTTTGCAAAGGCTATTACAGTTGCTAGCCAAATTGAAACAGCAGTGGCAGAGGCTACAACTCTCAGTCAGGGAACTGCTGGGAATGTACAGACTGTAAATTCAGCACTGTGGCCTAATAATGCACAGTCACAGGCAATATACAGTGCTATGGAAAGGGATTGTCACAGTATTACGTGTGGATAAAGCTGATACATTTATTCCAGACAAGTTTATATGCACTGTCAGTGTCAGTACTGCTTCTGCTGACAAGGGACACTCCATTAACCTGATGCTTGATACAGGTTCAGCTGTTTATATACCAAAGGATATTTTCTTGAAATACTTTGCAAAAGATCCGCTTGTTGAGCCTACCCTGAAACTGGTCAGTTACTTAAAGGATCCAATCCCTGTGCTTGGTTGCTTGCCAGTGACTGTACAATTTGAATCAAATATGGCAAAATGTGACTTTTACATTGTGAATAAGGGTACTGCTATACTTGGAAGGGATCTCTTTGCTGCATAAAACCTAAAATTAGTTGACGGTCTCATTACTACAACACCAGTGCCTGCCACACCGCCAGTGTCTAAAATTTCACCACAAAGTAACACTTCACTGGGCTGTGCAAAGAACTTTGTACACAAAGTTGAGACCAGATGTAAAACCAGTACCGTTTCCTGATTCAGCATGGGAAAAACTTGTTGGTCCTTTGACAGATGCTCCTATAGACTGTAGATTTGCTATAACCTTGATAGACTATTACAATAAATGGCCTGAAGTTGCATTTGTTTCTCATATAACATCAGCTACTGTAATAACATTTCTGTCTAGAGTCTTCAGCAGAGAATGTAATCCAAAGGAGTTGATATCAGACAACGGACCACAGTTTGTCTCATATGAGTTTGAATCCTTTCTGAGAGAGAGGAATATTGTGCATAGGAAATCTTCAGTGTATTACCCACAAGCAAATGAAGAAATCAAGCAATTCAACAGAAGTCTGAAAGAAGCACTACAGACAGCAAATCTTACTGAGAAATCTTGGAAAGTATTTACAACAGAGTTCCTACATAACTACAGAGCAATGCGCCATGCAACAACCCAATCATCTCCTGCTGAATTAATTACAATAGGCCTAAAGAAAGTGAACCTATAAGGAGTACTGAGAGAATCAGAAAACGACCTGCATGGACCCAGGACTATGTGATATGAATAATGTATATTATTGCTTTAAGATGCATTGTTGCTGTTAATTATAGTTGTCCAAATGCATTCCTACTATAGGGGGAATATGTGGTGTTTATACAAATGGCCTGTAGATGTCACTGTGCCCAGACTTATACTGTGCATACTTCCTGATAGCTTAACAGTGAAAGTTACTGTTGTGAAATGGCTGCATGATTCTGCTAATAAAGCACTGCTATACTCTACTCATTAGGGATGTAGCGAACGTCGGAAAAAAAGTTCGAGAACATATTCGCGAACTTGCGCAAAAATGCGAGCGGTTCGCGAACGGTTCGCGAACCCCATAGACTTCAATGGGAAGGCGAACTTTAACATCTAAAAAAGACATTTCTGGCCAGAAAAATGATTTTAAAGTTGTTTAAAGGGTGCAACGACCTGGACAGTGGCATGCCAGAGGGGGATCAAGGGCAAAAATTTATCTGAAAAATCTGCCTGTGTGTGCTTGGAAGAGATAGTGTAGGGGGAGAGCTGTTAGTGATTTCAGGGACAGATGATAGTAAGTTTGCTGGCTAGTAATCTGCTTGATACTGCTCTGTATTGGAGGGACAGAAGTCTGCAGGGATTTGAGGGACATTTTAGCTTAGGTAGCTTTGCTGGCTAGTAATCTACTGTTCTCTTTAAACAACTGCCATACATTGACCTTGTAGGCATTGTTTGCCCAGTTTTTTTGGACGCAGCCACTGAAGCACAGTTGCCAGAAAAAATATGCCATATAAATGCTGAAAATAGTCATTTTTCGCCATACGTTGACCTTGTAGACATTGTTTGCCCAGTTTTTTTGGACGCAGCCACTGAAGCACAGTTGCCAGAAAAAATATGCCATATAAATGCTGAAAATAGTCATTTTTCGCCATACGTTGACCTTGTAGACATTGTTTGCCCAGTTTTTTTGGTTGCAGCCACTGAAGCACAGTTGCCAGAAAAAATATGCCATATAAATGCTGAAAATAGTCATTTTTTGCCATATACGTTGAGTCAACGTATGGCAAAAAATTACTATTTTCAGCATTTATGTGGCATATTTTTTCTGGCCTCTGTGCTTCATTGGCTGCGGCCAAAAAAACTGGGCAAACAATACCTACAAGGTCAACGTCGTTGACCTTGTAGGCATTGTTTGCCCAGTTTTTTTGGCCGCAGCCACTGAAGCACAGAGGCCAGAAAAAATATGCCATATAAATGCTGAAAATAGTCATTTTTTTGGTCGCAGCCACTGAAGCACAGTTGCCAGAAAAATTATGCCATATAAATGCTGAAAATATAAATTTTTTTGGTTGCAGCCACTGAAGCACAGAGGCCAGAAAAATTATGCCATATAAATGCAGAAAATATGCATTTTTTTGGTCGCAGCCACTGAAGCACAGTTGACAGAAAAATTATGCCATATAAATGCTGAAAATATAAATTTTTTTGGTTGCAGCCACTGAAGCACAGAGGCCAGAAAAATTATGCCATATAAATGGAGAAAATATGCATTTTTTTGGTTGCAGCCACTGAAGCACAGAGGCTAGAAAAATTATGCCATATAAATGGACAAAATATGCATTTTTTTGGTTGCAGCCACTGAAGCACAGAGGCCAGAAAAATTATGCCATATAAATGCAGAAAATATGCATTTTTTTGGTTGCAGCCACTGAAGCACAGAGGCCAGAAAAATTATGCCATATAAATGCAGAAAATATGCATTTTTTTGGACGCAGCCACTGAAGCACAGTTGCCAGAAAAAATATGCCATATAAATGCTGAAAATAGTCATTTTTCGCCATACGTTGACCTTGTAGACATTGTTTGCCCAGTTTTTTTGGTTGCAGCCACTGAAGCACAGAGGCCAGAAAAAATTAAACCAGTAGGGTTTGCACCCTAGTTTGTAACGGTGGCGGAGGGAGGAGGACGCTAAAGGACAGCTGTGTGTGGAGTCATGAGGCTTGAAGAGAAGGACAGCTGCATAGAAGTCAGAACAAGTCTTCCGGCGTGCAGTAACCCTCCGAGATCCACCCCTCATTCATTTTAATAAAGGTCAGGTAATCGACACTTTTGTGACCTAGGCGAGTTCTCTTCTCAGTTACAATCCCTCCTGCTGCACTGAAGGTCCTTTCTGAGAGCACACTTGAGGCTGGGCAAGACAAGAGGTTCATGGCAAATTGTGACAGCTCTGGCCACAGATCAAGCCTGCGCACCCAGTAGTCCAGGGGTTCATCGCTCCTCAGAGTGTCGATATCTGCAGTTAATGCCAGGTAGTCCGCTACCTGCCGGTCGAGGCGTTCTTTGAGGGTGGATCCAGAAGGGTTGTGGCGCTGCCTTGGACAGAAAAACATTTGCATGTCTGATGTTACAGACCGGCCAAAGGGCTTTGTCCTTGCAGGTGTGCTCGTGGCAGGATTACTGGCACCTCTGCCCCTGGAATGTTGATGAGTTCCTGAAGTGACATCACCCTTAAAAGCATTGTACAACATGTTTTGCAGGCTGGTTTGTAAATGCCGCATCTTTTCGGACTTGTGGTATGTTGGTAACATTTCTGCCACTTTATGCTTGTACCGAGGGTCTAGTAGCGTTGCGACCCAGTACAGGTCCTTCTCCTTAAGCCTCTTGATACGGGGGTCCTTCAACAGGCATGACAGCATGAAAGACCCCATTCTCACAAGGTTGGATGCAGAGCTATCCATCTCCGCTTCCTCATTATCAAGGACTGCATCATCCACGGTCTCCTCCCCCCAGCCACGTACAAGACCAGGGGTCCCCAAAAGGTCACCACTAGCCCCCTGGGAAGCCTGCTCCTGTTGGTCCTCCTCCTCCTCCTCCACAAAGCCACCTTCCTCCTCTGACTCCACTTCTGGCACCTCTCCCTGCGTTGCAGCAGGTGCCTGGGTTCGTTCTGGTGATTCCGACCATAAATCGTGCGCTTCCAGCTCCTCGTCACGCTGGTCTACAGCCTCATCTGTCACTCGTCGCACGGCACGCTCCAGGAAGAAAGCGAAGGGTATTAGGTCGCTGATGGTGCCTTCGGTGCGACTGACCATATTTGTCACCTCTTCAAAAGGTCGCATGAGCCTGCAGGCATCGCGCATAAGCACCCAGTAACGGGGGAAAAAAATCCCCAGCTCTGCAGATCCAGTCCTACCACCCAGTTCAAAAAGGTACTCGTTGACGGCCCTTTGTTGTTGCAGCAGACGTTCCAACATAAGGAGCGTTGAATTCCAGCGAGTCTGGCTGTCAGAAATCAAACGCCTGACTGGCATGTTGTAGCGCTGCTGAATGTCAGCAAGGCGTGCCATGGCTGTGTAGGAACGTCTGAAATGGGCCGACACCTTTCTGGACTGGGTGAGAACGTCCTGGAATCCTGGGTACTTGGAGACAAAACGTTGGACTATTAAATTTAACACATGTGCCATGCAGGGCACATGTGTTAAATTTCCCAGTCTCAACGCTGCCAACAGATTGCTTCCATTGTCACACACCACTTTTCCGATCTGCAGTTGGTGTGGGGTCAGCCACCGATCGGCCTGTGACTGCAGAGATGACAGGAGTACAGATCCGGTATGGTTTTTGCTTTCCAGGCACGTCATCCCCAAGACAGCGTGACAACGGCGTACCTGGCACGTCGAATAGCCTAGGGGGAGCTGGGGGTGCACAGGTGTGGAGGAGGAGAAGGAGGACCCAGCAGCAGAGTAAGAAGAAGAAGAGGAAGAAGACGAGGTAGAGAGCGATGGAGGAGTAGAGGTGGTGGCAGAACCGCGTGCAATCCGTGGCGGTGACACCAACTCCACTGTTGTTGTTGTTGTTGAGCTACCCATTCCCTGCTTCCCATTCCCAGCCATTACCAAGTTCACCCAGTGGGCAGTGTAGGTGACATACCTGCCCTGACCATGCTTGGAGGACCATGCGTCAGTAGTCATATGGACCTTTGGCCCAACACTAAGTGACAGAGATGCGGTAACTTGGCTCTGCACATGTTGGTACAGGTGTGGTATTCCCTTTTTAGAAAAAAAATTGCGGCTGGGTACCTTCCACTGCGGTGTCCCAATTGCTACAAATTTGCGGAAGGCCTCAGAGTCCACCAGCTGGTATGGTAAAAGCTGGCGGGCTAAGAGTGCAGACAAGCCAGCTGTCAGACGCCGGGCAAGGGGGTGACAGTCAGACATTGGCTTCTTACGCTCAAACATGGCCTTCACAGAAACTTGGCTGGTGGCAGATGACTGGGAATGGGAACAGGTGGTCAAGGTGGAAGGCGGAGTGGAGGGTGGTTCAGATGGGTCAAGGAGAGCAGAGGTAGAGCAGTAAGATGCTGGACCAGAAGGAGTGTGGCTTTTAGTTTGCCTGTTGCCTTTGAGGTGTTGCTCCCAAAGTGCTTTGTGCTTGCCGCTCATGTGCCTTCGCATAGAAGTTGTACCTATGTGGCTGTTGGGCTTACCAAGGCTCAGTTTCTGACTGCACTCATTGCAAATTACAATGCTTTTGTCAGAGGCACACACATTAAAAAACTCCCACACTGCTGACTTTTTGGAAGTGTGCGATCTGGCGGTAACAGTAGAAGTTGGCGGCATTGGCGGCAATGGCGGGTGCGTTGGCTGGCTGAACACAGGTGCCGATACATGTTGTTGCCCTACTGATCCCTGCGGGCTGTCCTCCCTGCTTCTTCTAAGTCTTATTCTCCTACTGCCTCTCTGACTCTCCGTCTCTCCATCTGAACTACCCTCCTCTTGCTCTCTTCTACTAGGCACCCACAAAACATCAATCTCCTCATCATCATTCTCCTCAGATGCATCAATTTCTTCTGACACATCACAGAAGGAAGCAGCAGCGGGGACCTCCTCCTCATCACTCATCATTATGTCCATCTCTGTCGTGTTCTCTGCCAGAATTAAATCTGGTGTAACGTCCTCATCTCCTTCATCTTCTTCTGCCAATAATGGTTGCGCATTACTCAGTTCAAGAAACTCATGGGAAAATAACTCCTCTGACTCCAGTGAAGAAGGGGCACCGGTGGTGGAGGAAGTGTTACGTGGGGTGGCCATAGCAGTGGAGGATGAGGAGGATGTTGTGGTAAAGTTAGAAACGGTAGAGGATGGGGTGTGCTGTGTAAGCCAGTCAACTACCTCTTCAGCATTTTGGGAGTTCAGGGTCATTGGCTTTTTAAAACTGGGCAATTTGCTAGGGCCACAGGATTGCATAGCAGCACGGCCCCTAGCACGGCCTCTGCGTGGCGGCCTGCCTTTGCCTGGCATTATTTTTAAAAAAACAACAACAACAAAAACTCAGTTGGTTTTTCTGGAAACGATAATACACACAGCTAGATGGCGGTTTGAAGAAAACACTGTGCAAATAATGCCTACAAGGTCAACGTATACACAGCGGTGGATACGGATTACGTAAAATATAAGAATGCTGCTTGAAAAAAAGTAACTCAAGTGGTTTTTCTAGAGACGATAATATTATCAATATTTAGACAAAATGTGAACAAGCTCACACAGCTAGATGGCGGTTTGAAGAAAACACTGTGCAAATAATGCCTACAAGGTCAACGTATATACAGCGGTGGATACGGATTACGTAAAATATAAGAATGCTGCTTGAAAAAAAGTAACTCAAGTGGTTTTTCTAGAGACGATAATATTATCAATATTTAGACAAAATGTGAACAAGCTCACACAGCTAGATGGCGGTTTGAAGAAAACACTGTGCAAATAATGCCTACAAGGTCAACGTATACACAGCGGTGGATACGGATTACGTAAAATATAAGAATGCTGCTTGAAAAAAAGTAACTCAAGTGGTTTTTCTAGAGACGATAATATTATCAATATTTAGACAAAATGTGAACAAGCTCACACAGCTAGATGGCGGTTTGAAGAAAACACTGTGCAAATAATGCCTACAAGGTCAACGTATACACAGCGGTGGATACGGATTACGTAAAATATAAGAATGCTGCTTGAAAAAAAGTAACTCAAGTGGTTTTTCTAGAGACGATAATATTATCAATATTTAGACAAAATGTGAACAAGCTCACACAGCTAGATGGCGGTTTGAAGAAAACACTGTGCAAATAATGCCTACAAGGTCAACGTATACACAGCGGTGGATACGGATTACGTAAAATATAAGAATGCTGCTTGACAAAAAAGTAACTCAAGTGGTTTTTCTAGAGACGATAATATTATCAATATTTAGACAAAATGTGAACAAGCTCACACAGCTAGATGGCGGTTTGAAGAAAACACTGTGCAAATAATGCCCACAAGATCAACGTATACACTACTACAGCGGTGGATACGGATTACGTAAAATATATTATGGCTGCTTGAAAAAAGTCACTCCGGTGTTTTTTCTGGAGACGGTAATATTATGGATATTTAGACAGAATGTGAACAAGGTCACACAGCTAGATGGCTGTTGGTTGAATAACACACTGGGCAAAAAATGCCTACAGGGCAAATAATGCCTAAAAGGTCAACTTATACACTACTACAGCGATGGATACGGATTACGTAAAATTTATTATGGCTGCTTGAAAAAAGTCACTCCGGTGTTTTTTCTGGAGACGGTAATATTATGGATATTTAGACAGAATGTGAACAAGGTCACACAGCTAGATGGCTGTTGGTTGAATAACACACTGGGCAAAAAATGCCTACAGGGCAAATAATGCCTAAAAGGTCAACTTATACACTACTACAGCGATGGATACGGATTACGTAAAATTTATTATGGCTGCTTGAAAAAAGTCACTCCGGTGTTTTTTCTGGAGACGGTAATATTATGGATATTTAGACAGAATGTGAACAAGGTCACACAGCTAGATGGCTGTTGGTTGAATAACACACTGGGCAAAAAATGCCTACAGGGCAAATAATGCCTAAAAGGTCAACTTATACACTACTACAGCGGTAGTAAAATAAAAAAAAGTAAAATAAAAAAAAAAATGAATATTGAAAAAAAAAAATTACAGTTGGTGCTGCTGAACTACTAGGAGCAGCAGATTAGCACACCAGTCCCACTCCCCAACACTGCTAGACTAATAGCACTGGGCTCTTATAGTAGTAGTAGTAGTAGTAGTAGTAGTAGTAGTAAAACAACAAAAAATAAATAAAAGCAGTCCTTACAAGGACTACTGTTATTGCAGCAGTCAGCAGATGAGATCAGAAGCAGGACAGCTGCCCACTGCAGCTACATACAGAGCACTGCAGTAGAAGGTAGATTACTAGCCAGCAAAGCTACCTAAGCTTAAATGTCCCTCAAACCCCTGCAGACTTCTGTCCCTCCAATAACAGAGCAGTATCAAAACGATTACTAGCCAGCAAACTTTCAACTATCCCTGAAATCACTAACAGGCAGCAGCTCTCTCCCTACACTATCTCTTCAGCACACACAGGCAGAGTGAAAAAAACGCTGCAGGGCTTCGGTTTTTATAGGGAAGGGGAGTGGTCCAGGGGAGAGCTTCCTGATTGGCTGCCATGTACCTGCTGGTCTGGGGTGAGAGGGCAAAAAAAAGCGCCAACAATGGCGAACCCAAAATGGCGAACGTCGCGCGACGTTCGCGAACTTCCGGCGAGCGCGAACACCCGATGTTCGCGCGAACAAGTTCGCCGGCGAACAGTTCGCGCCATCTCTACTACTCATCCTCAACTACCCAAAACATAACAGTATGACTATCCTAGGTTGAATTTTAAGCAGCATTCTCCTTCCTCTATAGGTATGCCAGTGTTCAAGAGTATTAAATACCTTTCCATTTATTACTTATATATTGTAAATTGCAGTAACTCAATTACATGTTAAAACGAAAATGAAAGCCAACTGGGAGAGTTCAACTGATCAGTGTGCCATTTGCATTTCTATAGTTAGAAGATACACCCCCTGTAATGACACATTTTGGGGCATAGTTAATATGCTGTGTAAAAAGTGGAGTAAAACATTAACAGTGTTGTTGCTCATAGCAAACAATCAGATCTTTGCCTTCGTTTTCGAACTGTTGAAATATAATTGCTGATTGGTTGATATGGGCAATATCACTGATAATATTTCACTTTTTACACAGCATGATAAAAAAAAAAAATTGTGTTTAAATTCCTAACAAACTCCAATAGCAGTGTAAACTTTAATAAGCTTTGTAAAAAGTATATGGAAGAAAAGAGCCGGTCATAACGAGGGTGCCCTTTTGCCACCACACCTCACCATTTTAGCTGGCAGTTTCTGGCACCTTTGAAATATACTATATGCAATATGGATATCTTTAAAAATGTAGTGGTTGGCATGATGCTATTTATAGTGCAATTGTGGTTACATTGCTGTATATTTGCTGCAAAGCTCAGCAAAAGTTATTTTTGACCCTTACTTTTATGACAGTGTTACGCTAGGCTGTTTCAGGGCTTAAAGCAACAGTTCAGTGTAAACTGGGTTAATAAGATAGACTGTGCAAAATAAAATGTTTTTAATATAGTTAGCCAAAAATGTAATAAAGGCAGAAGTGACTGGGTGTCTTAACATAACAGAACTGCTTTTCAGCTATCTAACTCTGAGTTAGTCAGCAACTTTAAGGGGGGTCTCATGGGACATAACTGTTCAGTGAGTTTGCAATTGATCCTCAGCAATCAGCTCAGATTCAAAAGCAACAGATATGTCCCATATGCCCCCCCCCCAAATCACTGATTGTTTACTGAATGGTAACCAATCAGTCGAAACCAAGAAAGCTGAAAAGCAGGACGTAGTGTTCTGGCTATTATATTAGACATCCAGTCACTCCAGCTTTTATAGATTACATTTTTTGCCAGCTATGTTAGAAACATTTTTATTTTGCACAGCCTAAGTTTTTACCCAGTTTTTATTTTTATACTGAACAATTCCTTTAAAAGTGCCACAAAAATAGGTCTGCTTTAGAGTAAAGTGTACAGAGGGTTATTTAGACACCATCTGTGTGTAGACAGATTATACATACAGACACATGTACATTGAGATGCCAGAAAACACTGGGTTGTCTATACCAACATCTTGTCTATGATAATTGCTTTTAATAAAGTGTTTGATGACAAAATTGATCAAATAATCAAAGAAACATTGCTATATATACATTATACATTCCTATACATTATTTCTGTTTACTTTGTTCCTAGGTAGAATGTTTGCTATTGGCTTCTCCATGGGTCCCATAATGCACTTCTGGTATTCTTGGCTTGATCGAGTCATCCCTGGTAGAGGAATCACTGTTGTGATGAGGAAAGTGCTAATTGACCAACTTGTGGCCTCCCCTGTATTTGGCTTATGGTACTTCCTTGGTAAGAATCCTTTAGTGTTTTGTGAACTTTAGGGATATGTACACATGCCAGTCAGGGTCTGTTTTTTCCTAACTGTGTTGGCTATTCAGTGTGCTTTTATTCACCTTATACAGAGCAATGCATGCATTAACTGATCTAATGTTACCCAGTGAGACACAGATCTGCTTCAAATTCAGTAATATTTGGACTTGGACAATTTTTTTTCCCTTCCGTGTTGATTTCTGTTCTAACGGATCTTGTTCTTACGCACAGCCAGCAGTAAATCAAAGTGTAGGTGCTTCAATCCTCAGGGTTACTGCAATCCCTCTGGAAACTGAAATAGTCGTATTTTTGAGGAAAGCACTCAGAAGCAAATTCACTGCAACATCTATTTATTTAGAGACTACATATAACACAACATGTTTCGGGCCTTACATGCCCTTTCTCAAGTGTGTCCCACTTGAAAAAGGGCATGTAAGGCCTTAAACATGTTGTTACTTCTGAGTGCTTGCCTCAAAAATACGACTATTTGATTTCTGTTCTAGTGGGCATAGGCCCATTTCAAAACACAAAATAGGTTAACTTATGAATTGTCATGCAGTTGATGGCTGCCATATGTATTGTAAAGGTATTGGATCTCTTATTCAAAACCCCATTATCCAAAAGGCTCCAAACTATGGGAAGACCATCTCCCATAGTACCCATTTTAAGCAAATGATTCTATTTTTTTTTTTTTTTTAAATATATTTTCTTTTTCTCTGAGTATAATAATAATAATAAGAGTATCCTGTTCTTGATGGTAACTGAGCTGCATAAACCCCCATTGGTGTAAAACACGGCCGGGCCAAGGTAGTTTGGCACCCTAGGCAAGGGCTTCAATTAGCGCGCCCCGTCCTGCATTACCATTTCAGCAAAAATATTGCCCCCCAAATCTTTACCTGTGCAAGTCAGCAGCCAAAATAATGCCCCATATCTTCTGCCTGTGCCAGCCAACAGCCAAAATATTGCCCCCAAATTAGTACCCGTGCCAGCCGGCAGCCAAAATATTGCCCCATATCTGTGCCTGTGCCAGCCTACAGCCACAATATTGCCCCCAAATTAGTACCTGTGCCAGCCAGCAGCCAGAATATTGACCCAAGGCAGCAGGCCCTAGCCCCCCCATCTGTACCTGTGCCACTGCCAGCAGCCAACAATGAGCCCAGGCCCAGCCATATCCATTAATTCTGCAGTCTGCAGGCCCAAAGCCCACTCCCCCACCTGTACCTGTGCCCAACAAGTCCCCATGATCTGTACCTGTGCCACTGTCAGAAGCCCAGCAGCCAACAATGAGCCCAGCCCTAGGCCCAGCCATATCCATAATACTGCAGTCTGCAGGCCACAAGCCCAAACCTCCATCTTTACCTGTGACAACCCACCCAAGCCCCCTCCATGATCTGTACCTGTGCCAGCCAGCACAAGTAGAAAAAAGGCAAGTGCAACTGCCAAAAGTGCCCAGGCCCCAGCCAGCAGGATCGACCGGTCTCTTCAGCATGACTGCTCCCCTCTAGCGAGCACAGCAGGTCCTCTCTGCCCAACCGATCATTTCTAATGAAGTGACTGACATCTCACGCCTGTGCTGAGTAAAGGTGGCCATACATGGGCTAATAAAAATGCACTGCGTAAGTTATTGACTCTTGTATGGGGCCCACCAATGGGCCTTCCTAGGCAATATCTGTCCGAAACTCAGACACAAATCTGGCACTGCCTGTTACTGCCAGATGTCTACCTATCTTTATATCTGATTTAAAAATTTAGAGTTGCTCAATGAAGTTGGCAGTCACAATCTCGCACTGCTTTCGTTAGTTTTCTGTCGTATCAGCGATCCTGAACTTAAAGGAGCCTATGTAATTAAAGTCGATATGAACCTAGCTTCAACCAGCTGGAAGGCCCTGCCAGAAGAGGATTTAAAGTGGTGCAAGATGATTTAAACCCCATTGTGCAACTTTGCATTTCTTATAGCAGTTACAAAGATACAGACACTTAAGATATTAAATGGGTGGTACAGGTAGCATTTCGTTCTCCTTTAACTGATTAGTGCTAATGAGTGTTTGATTTTTATGTAATTTTCAGTGCAGTTTGTTGTTAATTCTTCCAGATTACAGCCTTAAATGTTGCAGGCTGCTTTATGTTGTTTTCAGGAATGGGGTTTATGGAAGAACAAAATCTAGAAAAAAGCTAGCAAGAATTTAGGGAAACATTTTGGGAGTTTTTTAAGGTGAGCACAGACAAAAACATTGCAAATGATTTTTTCAAGGCATACAGTCCTAATGTAACATATGTTTTTATTACTAGATACTGAATGAGCTGACGACCATTTACATAGCTATAGAGTGTCCCAAAAACAGCACCATTATATCATCCATAATTCAGATTAATGGGCGCTGTTCAGTTAAATATAACATTATATACTGTATTTTCTTTCAGTCTGGGTAACTTGGGTCATGGCATTTACAGACAAAATCTAAAACTGTCCATCAATGAGGCATATTTACTGACACTGCACAAATTTGCACCAGGGTTGTAACAGAGAGAAGCCAGTGGGTTACTGAACTGGGGCAAATTTGCTCAGTGTTAGTAAATAAGCTACACCGAGTTATGGTTTACCTCCTACTAGTGAATGGGGTTATATAGATGGTGACAGGAATACCTCTGCTATCAGCTATAATGGTGCCTGCTTTAAAAATGATTCATGATTTGTATAAATCTGGTGCCGAGGTTTATAGCAGCAACCCTTCATAGCCATTAAAATTATTCCTATAGCATTTACTGACCACGTAAAATATGTGGCTGCTACCAGAATGCCTAGCAGGTTGTCATCGGTTATAAAGCTTGTGTGCTCATAATTGTCCAAGGATATGCTGACATCAGTGTAATTGCCAAAGTTGCTGCATAAGAATTGGAAAAAGTGCTCAGGAAGCACACCGGTAAGATTAGACCCTCAACACAAAATCCTAAAGGAGTTTGGCATGGCCTGGATTAAATAAATACCAGCATACCACAAAGCAGAGCACAAGTGTACAATTGAAATACTCATCACAATTTCAAGGCAATTCTATGGATGAAAATGTGCCACTGTGGGCAATTTTATGTGGAACTGCTACTGTTGCATATAAAATGCAAGTATGCATGTAACTGAATGGTCATTATCTTAAAGGATGTGTAAGCCATATTTCACTGGAGGGTTCCCTAGTGCAACAGATTGCTAACTGCTTCCAACCCATGAAAGAACTACCTAATTGCTGCACTGGCATTTGCTTACCTTTAGATCTTCATTCCTTTGGTGATTAGTGATCTGTCATGCACAATAGAGTAAAGCTTCCGGGTATAAGCCTACAGTGCATGAGCAAACAGGAATTGCACAGCCACATGAGGTGCAAGTGACCCTGATAGAAAGGGCAGTAAAATGCCAGCACAGTGGCAAAACTTTTTTTCCCTCAAGATGATATTGGATTTTGGCACCCCCCCCCCAGTGAAATCGGGTTTAAATGTCCTCTAATAGTCCAGAATTTTTAGAAAGAGCAGCTTGCACTTTCTTATGTGAGATCCACCCCACCCACAGTTAAGAGTCGAGTAAGGGTAGGAGTTAAAAATATGGGGCAGCTAGGCTTTTTCAGCTTAGGCAACAGTATGACCTGGATAACCATGTCATAGAGTCAATTACTTTTCAACACACAGTCATTGAAAGTGAAACTGTACATCTAATCAGTATTACTCCTATTTTCTGCTTTCAGGCTGGTTTGATTATATGGCCAGCAGCACAGATGATCAACTTTTACTTCCTATCACCAAAATACAGAGTGATTTATATCAATGTGATTGCAGTGGGCAGTAACACTTATCTTTCCTACTTGAAACACAGGGTGAGTGTATGCATTTCATATAATTTGACTTTTTAGCCATATCTACAGAAGTGTTACAGGCTCTAAATATTTCGGAGCATTTATATATCAAATGATAACATTTACGTATTCAGAAAAATTACATATTACCTTCAATCTTTTGTATACTCAGATCTAACAAAAGGGCCATGACCCATAGAACCTACATGTTGGGACTCTGTGTTCCAACTTGTGTTTTACAGCATTGACCAGTGCTTAGTAGGTCATTTTTGTCTCTAAGATTTCATCAAGGGGTGGGAGGAAGAGGGGTGTGGTAAGCACCATGCTGGTCACCTCCCCCCCCAATTGTCACCTAGCTTGGGGTGCCCTTGCAATTTGGGCCATTGCCACTGATGGCTTTGTATTTATTGCAACCTCATTCAGATGTCAAACATGCTTTCAATTTCTTAATGATCACTTTTCTAAAATATTTGATGTAGTTATTTGAAAGTGTGAAAAAATCTAACGAAAGCTACTTCCTTTTCAGAAGGAAGACTGTGCTGTGAACACTGCTATGGGCACTTCAGACCTTGGATGAACTTGACAGCTGCTTCACACCACTCACAAAGACACTTGATGAAAATTGGCAACATTAAAAACATTATATTATTAATAGATAGAATGCTTATGTAATGGCTAGCCACATTTAAATGTAAAAAGAGTTGGAGAGCAACATAATCATGTAAGAATTTCGTAGAGGTGCAAAATAAGTACTGTGATTGGTTATTTGTTAACCCTAGGTGTACAGGAGGCCTACATGAGGCTACATGCAGTGCATCTGGTTTTTATGCAACCAATACTTGCCTCTAAACCCGAAAATTCAAAAATAAGCACCTGCAACATGTTGCTCGTGAACCAATGGCTGGGAATCATTGTGCTATAGTATTATCTTGTCATCAGAGAAGAGCTGTACTAAATCCACTTCAATAAAAACAAATACAGTTATATTCTGGAGCTTTACTATTGTGACCAAAGCACACTTGCTTATCATTGTCAGAGACACAACAGCATTTCTTTTAAGAAAATAGTTATATCATGGGACTGTAAGTTAAATACAAGAAAAGCCTATTGAAAACTAGCTTGAGTGAAGAAGAAAATTGTTGTGAGAGATATTATAGCTACTTGAGATTTCTCATTTTCAAGGTCATAAAAAATGAAGTTTTACTGATTTTGAGAAATAAACCCACTAGGTTTACTGGTGGCTGCATAAAGTTGGATTTGCCATATAGATGGTAAGTAGCAGTTGCTTGTAGTTGGCTAGAAAAATATTTTGCTTCTATGGATGTGTATTTAAGGCCAGATACAGACAGCAGTTACTAGTGGCCATGCCAGGTTTTTTAAACCTCTGTCAAGGCACTACATACAGTCAGTAGCACCATATACAGTAACTGTACAGTATTCATACAATTACGTGATAATGGGGGCCTAACCTAATGCTGCACCACAAAAAGGAAACCTTATGATCACTGAGAATATATACCTAAAATGAATTGTAGGGAAAGGGTGCACCTGACAGCATACCTTCTAAAAGTCCCGTCTTTTCACGGGATTTTGACATCTCCTAGATTGTTGCGGAAATGGCCGGACTTTCTCTTTGATCTCCTGCACTAAACAGCTAGAAAAATATACAAGGTTTCTAAAACTTAATTGGCTTTTTGGCAGACAGCCCAGAATACGTGGCAGGTGTACTTAGATACATTTGTTACAATGTAAGATAAGCAAAGAAACTATTGTAACAATTTAAGATTAGCAAAGATACAATTGTAACAATTTAAGATAAGCAGGTCTCTTGGTGTAACTGTGACTTGCAGCTTAAAGGGCAATACGCCTACATTAGCAAAACAGTAATAACACATAAAAACCACAGAAATGTGTTAAAACTTTCATAACCTGCCAAATTTTGGAAAACGAACATAGTAATTAGGCAGTGTGGCCCCAAAATTGGACATGGTCAAAATCTTTTTGTCCCTCTTTCTGTTTCCAAAATGTTGGGAGGTGTGCAGACTGCAGAAGAGCTGGAAAAAAATACTACTGCCCTAATATAGAGTGCCTATGCCAGTGGAGCCTGTTTTACTCAATAGATGTGCAGGAAACAAGATCCAATAGACAATAATGGGACACTACAGGCTTTCAGGAGAAAGTAGCAGCTTGAATTGACACACACAGTAGGAATGCAGTGTGATCTGTGAGAGAAGAGAGCTATGAGGCGGGACTTGAGCTACTATTGCACGCTTCTGCTTGTCACTCACAGATATAACCACTTCCTGTGGAAGACTGAAAGCTTTCACTTCAGCCTAAACGCCGAGTACAGAGGATAAGTCAGATACTCTGATGTTGTTACATGTTTAAGAGGTAAAATGCAATTGAAACCATTTTTTTTTATCAGGCACCATATATATGAAGGAAGGAGGCATGTAATGCTAGGAAATTAGCATAATACAATATACCTCTGCTTATAAAGAAACTTTACAGAACACAGTTTTTACTCTGCTCTCTGTGCCTGTCTGTTACCTACTCAATTGGAATGTAAGCTCTGTGGGACAGGGGCATAGCACAGATAACCATGCGCAGTAGCAAGTAGTGCTATCTACATAAAGTTACCCATACATACATGTGTGTGATTCAGACACACCTCTCATTTTGTGCCTTTAAGTATTTTAATATCCCACTTTTTTGTTCCACCCAGCAGGTCAGCACCGGATAGAACAGGAGTTGGAGAGTTATGTAGGAGTAACCTGACTGGATTAACAGAGAAGCCTGTAGGGCACAATTTGAAGGGGGTAGGTAGAACAAAGATGTCTCAGCTGTACAATTTAGAGCACTCCACCCATATCATTATCTTACATTCCATGTCTGATGTGAAATACGTAAATAATGCATATGTGCATAATAAGGGAGCACTGACGGGGGAGACTGCAGTTCTGACAGGGGGCAGATATCTGGTTGCTAGGGATTTATCCTAGGCTGTATCAGTGCTATGCAGTTGGGTACAGGGACATAATGGAGTGGTTTGCATGTCTTCATCCATAATTCCTTATGTGAGAGTTACACTCTCATTTTTGGTATTAAGGCAGTGCTATGTTTATGGCATGAGGTAAGTAAATACCTTCTATTTTCAGGCCTTATACTGTATAGATCTGGCGTTGCACCTGTACACTAAATCAGATAAGCCTTTTTTAGTATGGGCATATACATTGTAAATTCTGTCATATTTAGTCCAAATGTGCCTGCTTTTTATTTATTTATTTTATCTATACACACTTGAGGGCAAATTGACTAAAGGGCGAAGTGACTAACGTGGGCGAAAATTTGCCAGCGTGACATCATTTCAGTACTTCACCGATTTACTGGTCGCTGGTGTAACTTCGCTAGCAAAGGAGATAGACTCTAGCGGTACTTTGCTCCCTAACGCCTGACGAATTTGTGCTCTGGCGAATGGACGTAACTATGCAAATTCACTAAGATTGAGATTTGACTGAATGTTACCTCTTGCGCCAGACTTGCCTTCGCCACCTCAGACCAGGCAAAGTGCAATAGAGTAGATAGGAGTTCCTCAAAAAAATAGTTGAATATTTTGAATAAAAACGCCCAAAAAACGCTAGCGTCTTTTCTTTTGTCAGGGTGATAGGCTGGAAAATAGCATACATTTTTTGGGGGTAACCTTCTTCCCCCTACATTTTTTAACATATGGCATATAAACTATACACTGGGCTCATGTGTGGGGCAATATAACAACTTTATTTTATTTTATTAAGGTTTCCCGGGCTGGTGTAATGTAAAGTATTTGCTGCTACATATACGTCCATTGTACTTTAACTTCCCGCTGTATGCAAATTAGGCAACGCTACCGCAACTTCGCTTCACTTGGCGCAGTAACACTTCGCCAGCGTTTGGTGCCCTAGACGCAACTTCGGATTTTAGTGAATTAGCGGTGTCCTGATGAATCTACTCCTGGCAAAGTGTTTTGCTGTGAGCGAAGCCGTCGCTGGCGAATTTTCGGAGGGTGGTGGAGTAGTCCCTTGGTGCCAGAGAGGTCAGATTCAAGTGAAAAGGGCATTATAAATATGCTTTTTTTTAAATGTTATAATTATGTTTCAAAATCTGTATTATGGTGTAAGACGATTTACACAGGGCCTGCCTGATATCTTTCCTTTGTCACTAAATGTGCACAACATGACTGTTTAAATGCATATGTAAATATGTAAATCATATGTAAATTTGTATGTGCATTGTATATACCCATTTATTTCATAGCGCTGTGGAATATGTTGGTGCTTTTTAAATACATCTTACTAATTACAATAACAATGATTACCATTTTCTTTCCAGATATAATGAGAGCCTGGCTTGTCACCTAGAATATTTTCTGTTTCTCTGCTGGTTACAGATATAATGATCCACCATGGCAAGTTTGTGTTGACTCGTTTTGTCGGCTGCTGGAAACAGATATTTACAGGGAAGACTTTGCTTGTCATTAACACTGTGAGTGCAGGAGTACTTCTGTCCACTGGCGACATTATTCAGCAGACATGGGAAATGAGACGAGACAAAGAAAAAAAGCGAGATTGGTTGCAAACAGGTACAAGCTCAGTTGGTGCTCTTCAGACCAGACCGATCAGTCCTACAAGCTGTCTTTTCGGCCTCTCCGAGGCCTTTCTCAAAGCATAAAAATACTCAGTGGAATATGCCTTATATTAACACACTTGCGGGAAATAGCTTAGATAATAATGATGTGTAACCCTCGTGAATATCACTCAAGCTGTGTCTATCACAGCATCAATTAACATTATTCCTACATATCTATAATGCTCGTCAGTTTTTAAACATAAAACAACTACACAACTCCAAAAGAACATATATTATATAAAATTAACATTAGTATAATAAAATAACAAATACAAACTGACACTGTTCTGATTGTAACATATACTTACTCCTATCTTATCTAAATCAATCTGAATCAGATCATCACTTGTTATAACATCTGTCAAAATGTATCAAACTTGAAAATGGCTCAAAGTGTAAACTAGTTGATCATTGGATAGGTTTCTATCAATAATAATCTAATAAATAGCTTAATCACACTCAATTTGCGCTGTGATAAGTAAATCTTGCTTGTTTTTGGAAAACTCAATAAAAATGTTGAAAAGTAATAATAATCTAATCCTGAATTACGGGGCAAGTATTTATCCGCACACCAATATATAAACATACACTAAAAAACTTGTTTGTTCCTCTGACGTAACATCTTAAACTTGCTAAAATGTAAAGCCCAGTTACTGAGACCACCCCATAAGTGAGGAGTGTTATTAGAAGCTTTAAACTGCTTATTAACTGCTACCTCATTGGCAGCTTATAGACGCTGGGGTTGATAGAAGGGTTTTGTAACCCACACTTATTATTGGAAACTCATATAGGCTGCAATATTGAGTTATGTTCAACTAAACTGCCCTGCTATTTCAATCTCTAAAGGAAGTGGTTATTCCAACTGCTAGTGGGAAAAGCATAAAAGGTATCTTGAAATACTTTTTGCACCAATATACTGTATTATTGTGTTTTCATTTTATTTTAAGATATCACTTTACATAGCAGTTTTATTGGCATTGCTAAGAAAAACCACAGTTGAGTGTATGTACTTTAAGGGCAGAGACACACACGAAGATCCAGGGAGATTTAGTCGCCCGGCGACAAATCACCTCTTTTTCGGGGCAACTAATCTCCCTGAACTGCCTTACTGCTGGCTAGAATTTAAATCGCCGGTGGGATGGCACTCGGAGTGCTTCATTTTCTGAAGTCACCGAAATTGCCTCACGAGGAAATTTCAGGCGACTTCGCAATACAAATTGCTCCAAGTGCCATCCAAACGGCGATTTAGATTCTAGCCCGCAGGAAGGCTTTTCAGGGAGTTTAGTCGCCCGAAGAAAAGGCGGTTTGTTGCTGGGCGACTAAATATCCCCGAATCTTCGCATGTGTCTCTGCCCTCAAAGTTCATTATTTCTTCCCTTTGTGTTGGTGTTCCTGAATTGTGCTGTTGTTCAGTGTATCATGTAAATTTGTCCCATGCTAAAAATGTTCTACCCATCCAATGTCTTGGTTTATCTTCCAAGCTTTCCAGTGGTGTGCTAAACTTTTTTTGGCAGTGACCTTGTGTACAATGTGGCACTGAAGTGTGCACCTTCACGACTGCCAAGGCATAGGGAGCAGCAGGGCAAGTCAAGGACAGAGAAACTAAATAAACTCCTAATGTGGTTTCCCAAACAAGGGATCTTTCTGTATTTTGGATCACCATAGCATAAGTATGGTAAAAATCATCTCACCATTTAATAAACACTATAGGATTGTTTTGCCAGCAATATGGGTCCATGAAGCTTAGTTACCATCAAGTACAAGATACCATTTGATTATTACACAGATCCAGGAAATCGTTTTTTAAAGATCATAATTATGACTCTATGGGGTATATTTATCAAAGAGTGAAGTTAATAGTGAAATTCCGCCACTCTCCATTCATTTCTATGGGATTTTTATAGGCGTATTTATCAAAGGGTGAACTTTCACGTTCACCCATTGATAAATACGCCTTTCAAAATCCCATAGAAATGAATTGAGAGCTGCGGAATTTCACTCTAGTGGCGGAACTTCACTCTTTCATAAATTTACCCCTATGGGAGAAGCCCTTCCTGTAGTTCAGAGCTTTCTGGATAACGGGCTTCAAGATAAGGGATCCCATACCTGAAATATATATAGTGCAAATGCTCCTCTCTCACTTTATTAAGTATGTGCACAATTGGATACAGCAGCCTTTTGTGCAGTACATTGCCACAAATCTGAAAATCTTTGGCCTGTACATACATACAGGAATTTCAGTCAGTTTATAATTTTACAGGTATGGGACCTGTTATGCAGAATGGCTTAGACCTAAGGTTTTCCAGATAACTGATCTTTCTGTAATTTGGATCTTCCTAATAGAAAATCATGTAAACATAAAATAAACGCAATAGGCTAGTTTTGCTTCCAATAAGGATTAATTATATCTTCGTACCTTGTACTTGATCCAACTGTTTTATTATTACAGAGAAAAAGGAAATCCTCTTTAAAAATATGGATTAAAATGAATCATATGGGAGAAAGCCTTTCCGTAATTCAGAGCTTTCTGGTTTACGCATTTCCAGATAACGGATCCCATACCTGTGTATTTTTATTAATAGACGTACATTGATCCAGGCAATTTCTTTCTCTCTCCATCAGTGCATTTTAGGGTTTATTTATAGATTTGTTTTTCTTTTGCTTACAGGCAGGATGTTTGTCATTGGATGCTGTCTAGGTCCTGTGGATCATTACTGGTACATCTTCCTGGATCGAATACTCCCAGGTGCAACAGTGCGTGTGGTTCTAAAGAAAGTCCTGGTTGAACAAATCGTGGCCTCTCCTATTCTAGGAACCTTGTTTTTCATGGGTAAATACTCATTGTGCTATTTCATTTTATATAATATTCAATTGCATAAATAAACTGAGAATAACCTGGACAAGTTTCACGTTCTAGCATGGAACTAACGGTCCAATGGCTGAATTGTCATTAAGAATGGAACAATTTGCTTTTAAAAAGTATACAGGTTATCCACAAATGATGTTTTTAAGAGACAATGTTTCATAGCTTTTCTCAGTGACACATGGACAACCCAAGGTTGTTTTGTGGAATAACCTGCATGCTTTTTATTAAGCAAAATGTTCCATTCTTGATGACAGTTTAGTCATTGCAGTCTGTAAGTTTACTTGATTGCTTGGAAAAGAATCTTTGTCAGCTGACAGCTTCCCAGGTAGAATAAACCATGACGATATCTTTCACTTTCAACATTTTTTGAAAATAAAAAGTTACTGGATTGTAAACCTTAATAAAGAATAGTTGATTTTCCTTAAAACACTGGTTAGATTATAATACTAATACACTGTTTTCAATGGCAGGAACCGGTATAATGGAAGGCCAGAGTGTGGAAGAAAGCTGGTTAGAGTTTAAGGGCAAATTTTGGGAAATGTACAAGGTGAGTAGTGGAGGGAAATCTGGCACTATCGAACAGCTTTGTTTATGAGGCAGTTTAAATAAGTGAGTTATTGTCATATAAAACCCATGATGCATAAAAGCAACCAAGCACAGTTTCCTGTTGCCAGTTAGTGGTGGACTTGATTATATGCTTCCATGTCTAATGCTTTGTGTAGTGCAAGCATGAAATGTACACCAAGGTGCCAACATAAATTAAAAGTGAATATACTATGTAGCATCTGCACCCTGTGTTTTTCATTATTGGCTGAGTGCTTCCTCTCCTGTATATTTTTTATCGCCCATACTGTCTGACATCAGCCTAATTGTTTGCATTGAAGCAAACATTTGCTAGGCTTAAAGCTCTGAGGGATCATTTAAGTCTGCTACTGCAGTTGCACTCCTGCAAATTTCTAGTCAGTTGTGCGTTACGCCCATTCATTAAATGTACTTGCTTCAAAATGTGCTCTTTACATTTCTGTATAGTTGTGCCCTGTGCTCAGTCCTTCCTGCCTCCCATTCCAAATCAAGCGCAGTTGCACCTACTGACGCAGAGGAACCCTGAAGTTACTGCAACCTCCTGACCAGCTGGTAGCTCCAGGGTTCCCTCAGCTCCATGCATTAAAGGAGTTAAAGGAACAATAAGCATGTTAAAATAATGAAATTATCACGTACTGTTGCCCTGCACTGGTAAAACCAATCTGGTTGCTTCAGAAACACTATAGTTCATATAAACAAGCTGCTGAATAGCAATGGCAGAAATTTAAAAAAGGCTATATGGCACAGGATAACTAGGGGATAACAGATAACATTATGTTCTACAAAGCTTATCTGATGTGTAACCTGACCCTTTTCTCCTTTGAATGGCTGGCCCCATATCTACACAGCAGCTTATTTATATAAACAATAGTAGTGTTTCTGAAGCAAACACAGCAGTTTTACCAGTGCAGGTATACCAATCGAATTTGGAAAACTGCCAGTGAAATTGTGTCCAATTTACAGCATAGTGTGAACACACCTACATTCATTTTGACTAGTGATGGGCGAATCTGTTGCGTTCCGCCGAAAAATTCCTGAAACTCCGAATAAATTCCCGAAAATCCGAACAATTTTTCCGGCAGTGGATTTTTGCAGCAGTTTTGAGAAAAAAATTGCTGGTGGTGAAATGTGGAAATTATGCTTGGCGAATAAATTAGCCCATCACTAATTTTGCACCCTTCAACCAAAATCTGTCAGACACAATGCCCTAGTGCTATTGTCAGTATGGCTTGCTCTGTGTGTAGCTAAAATGCTTAGTTATCTGCCTGATTATCATGTGTTCAGACAGGTATACATTTGGGTGTACATTCCCATTTGGCAGTTTAGTTTGTGTTGATTGGGTGTTTTTTTGGGGGGAGGGCTGTATGCACATGGCCTAGAATACAAATTGTGTGTCACAATACAAAGTGTGATTTGGTTGCTATTCTGAAATTCACCAATGCTTTAAATGTTAGTGATTGCTGTTTTGCTTGTTTTCTCTAGGCTGAATGGTGCGTGTGGCCACCTGCTCAAATAATTAACTTCTACTTCCTCCCTACCAAGTACAGAGTGATGTATGTTAATTTTATAACACTGGGATGGGACATCTATCTGTGCCACCTAAAACACAAGGTAATCTCCATAGAGGTACACTAATGTACTGTTATCACACCAGTCACCAATTACACGTGTTTACTATTAGCTGCTTTCACTTTTGAGACCAGTCAATAGGTAACTTATTTACAAACACACCAATAAAATTTCACATCTGGCCTAGGCCATACAGTCATTTCTTAGCTGCAAAAAGATATACGTGCAGATGAAAATATATAGGAAGTCTACATATACATTAAAATACAGTTTGTACAGCAAATACAGCAAATGTTGTGCACACTGCTTATAGTGCAGCCATTGTTCAGAAGAACAGCGTACTTCGATTAAAAAGTTGATTGGAGAGGAGAAAACATACAAAGAAGTGCAGATAATGAAAGGCTGCTCAGCTAAAATGATCTCAGATGCTTTAAAATGGCAACCAAAACCTGAAAGACGTAGAAGATCATAGAAAACGAAAATTCGAATGGATAGAAGAATAGCCAAAATGGCAAACACTCTGCCATTGATCAGCTCCAAGAAGTTGAAAGAAGGTGTAAAGTTACCTGTCAGTACTGTTACAAGTAGAAGACTCCTATGTGAAGTCAAACTATAGACAAGAAGCATCAGCAAAGTCCCGTTGTTGAAAAAAAAAAAAAAAAAAATAAAGACGTGTGCTGAAGAGGTTACAATTTGCCACATTGACACACATTGAACACATTGACTGGCCTAAAGAGAAATGGCGCAACATTTTGTCGACTGATGAAAGCAATATTGGTCTTTTTGGGAGACAGTTTGTCAGATGACCCCCAAACATTTAATTCAAGCCACAGTACAGTGTAAAGACAGTGAACATGGTGGCACAAGCATCATGATATGGGGATGTTTCTCATACTATGGTTTTGGGCCTATTTGTCTCATACCAGGGATCATGGATCAGTTTCAATACATCAAAATACTAGAAGAGGTCGTGTTGTCTTATGCTGAAGAGGAAATACCATTGAAACTGGTGTTTCAAAAAAACAACGGCCCCAAACACACCAGTAAATGAGCAACATCTTGGTTCCAGACCAACAAGATTGATGTTATGGAGTGACCAACCCAATCCCTGGACCTTTATCAAAAATTTCTGAGGCAAAACCAAGAAATGCAGAAGAATTGTGGAATGTAACAGGTGCTAGAAGTTGGTGGACTCCATGTAACACAGATGTGCAGCAGTTCTCAGAAACACTGATTATACAATTAAATATTAGTTCAGTGATTCAAAGGAAAGCAACATTTTGAAAGATTTTTCAGTTTATAAAGTGAATGAGTTTGTAAAGAAGATTGCAGATACCTTTTTTTTGGAACAGCCTAATATTCCCTTTTCCTTCCACTTTCTGTAAAGGAATAACACAAATGTGATACATTTTTCATGTTTTGATTTGGAATAGAATGTGCAGTGTTTGGAAATAAACGCTACTATAAGGATTTTGAGGTTTATTCACTTTTTTAAACACACTGCTATTATTCTCAACACAAGTGCATAAGGGCATCTTTTGACATGTTTGCTTATATTTTACACTAATACGGTCATCTTTTGTTACAGAATCCAGTAATCCATGAAACACCTGGGAAGCCTGAAGAGAACCCTGTAGCATTGGCAAATCCGGTCCATAAAGTTTTAACATTGGACAATCAGTAGGCCATTTGTCTAATTTGAATCATGAAATTCAGCACCTTTTGCCTTAGTTAATATTCCTCGAATCTGTTAAGTGATCTTACCTTTTGGGGTTGAAGAAGCGCACTTCATGTTTCCATATTTTGTCATTATCTCAGGGAAATGATATGGAATTTTCTCATCATTGTTAATGAACGGTAAAAATTATTTAATAACAGCGTTTTTAAGGATATCCTTAGCAAACATTCCTAGTGTAAAATACAAGGGACCAATGTGTGCTGTGAGATAACCCCCCACAATTATTATCTTCACTATGTGTGGTATAATATGGGGTGCCGTTTGTCCCAAATACATTCTGTATACAAAACTATCCCTAATACACAGAATGAATGTCTCTCATGTTATATAAGTATTTGTGACCAGACACAGAGAAAAAAAATATACAAAAGACTTATTTCTATTAAAGAATGAAAACAAAATCTGGTTAGTGCACAAAAGGATGTCATTATATCACAAACTCCAGTCTGTACAGTTTAACAAGCAATCTGTCTCACAAATGTATAACCTCCATGTAACGGACACACTTATGTGCAAAGTTACTTACAGAATGAATTATGTAAAAACAAAGTTGGACATAATATATAATAGTGTAACTAACTAGTGCTTGTCAAGCTAGATTTGACTGACAAAATAGATATCTGTGACAGAAAGCAAGATTTTACAGTACAGAATTCATTCTTTCCACAAAATGACAGTTTTGTTTCACAAAACAGATAAAATAACCATTCTGTAAAGCAATACTGTCAGTCACATTCCTGAACCAATAAGAACAAAGCTTATTGCCATATACAAATAAGATGAGAAGTTGCCAGCTCTGCTCCACATGGCTAAAGCAAAGTATCTGGCCTGCTATAGAGGGCGCCCTCTAATGTCCACTGTGATGCATAGTAATAAACATGAACAAACCTTTCCTAAAATAGCTGCTGTTAAACACTACAGGTTCATAAATGGAAGTTTTTACAAATGGCTGAGAAATATAATGCTGCACTTATAATGATTGTAGAGAAAGAAAAGTATGCAAAACTTATATAAATATGATCATTTTAGGTGATATGGCTATTCTTATTGTAGCAACCTGCTTGTGTGACCATTTTGGTTAAGGGCATTCCTGCTGTTTTGCCATTATCTTATGACTCACTCCTGTTCCTCTTCCTGTCTAAGCTGAGAGTAATAATGGGACAGGCCACACCCACCTGTGATGTTGTATTAAATGTACCAGAAGTTACTGTGCTTGTCTGGCTGCTTTGCCTGACTCTCAGAGTCAGTTATAAGTTTTGTATATGATAGTTAGACTCCAATGTCTCCTCCTAGCTGTAATCTTGCACCAATTTGCTTTTAGTAGTCTCTTAATAATGTGCTTAGCTATAGTTCAACTACTACATAATAGCTTTAGCCAGAGACTTGGGACTGATCATGTGCACACATACCTCCCAACTGTCCCTTTTTCAGAGGGACAGTCCCTCTTTTGACAGCTCAACCTGAGGTCCCTTATTTGCCTCTTTTCTCTGCACTGAACAGCCAGAAAAAAAAACAAAGTTTCTAACTTAATTGGCTTTTGGCAGAGAGGCCAGTACAGCAACAGGTGCAACTAAGATGCTTTATAACAATTTTGAGATAAGAAATATGATACAAACTATCATATACAAACTATCATATACAAAACTTATAACTTTGTCCAACTTTGTTTTTACATAATTCATTCTGTAAGTAACTTTGCACATAAGTGTGTCCATTACATGGAGGTTATACATTTGCGAGACCAGGGCCGGTCTTACTAACTGCGGGGCCCAATTGGAATTATTTTGGCGGGGCCACCTAGACTGAGTTTTGTTGTCTGGCAAAGGGTTCCAGTGTGGGTGGCAAATAGTCACTGCCTTTCCCTCTATCCCATAAGTGCTGCCAGTTGGGGACTGTGTTCCTTCTAATTTGTTTTAGGTTATGTGCACAAAAAAATATTTTCTGCATCTTTTAGCGATCACTGTACAGATGTATGTGCAGAACCATGGATTATAAAAAAAATTACTCATTTTTATTTTTATGGAGTTCAAATAAAAAACACACAGCACAGATATTGATTTTCACTGTATATGTAACCAGTTTTATGGGATCTCTCTGTACAGACTATGAGCAAACTTAGGGGCTGTTCCTGCTGAATTGTGCTTAGTACAGGGGAATACCTATGCTGCCATAGTTTTATGGGATCTCTCTGTACAGACTATGAGCAAACTTAGGGGCTGTTCCTGCTGAATTGTGCTTAGTACAGGGAATACCTATGCTGCCATAGTTTTATGGGATCTCTCTGTACAGACTATGAGCAAACTTAGGGGCTGTTCCTGCTGAATTGTGCTTAGTACAGGGGAATAACTATGCTGCCATAGTTTACTCTTGCCTGACGCAGCCAAGTCTGGAGACAGGAAGATCACATTAACAGGTAGCAGGGGGCTTCACACAGCATGTGAAGTAACCAGAACGGAGCCAGCTGTACGGAAAGCATTTTAGGACATCTGTACAGCTGATCTGTCAAGTGTGCAAGTGATCATTGGTGGGGACGAGGAAGTAAAAGCATTTCCTAGTTCCTCTTGCCTAGTTGCCATGGTGCTGAACTGCGGGGCCCCCACAGGCGCGGGGCCCAATTGGCCTAAGACCGGCACTGTGTGAGACAGATTGCTTGTTAAACTGTACAGAATGGAATTTGTGATATAATGACATCCTTTTGTGCACTAACCAGATTTTGTTTTCATTCTTTTATAGAAATAAGTCTTTTGTATATTTTCTCTGTGTATGGTCACAAATACTTATATACCATGAGAGACATTCATTATGTGTATTAGGGATAGTTTTGTATACAGAATGTATTTGGGACAAACGGCACCCCATAGTATAACACTGCCTTTACAGTGAGATATGTGGATATCAGCAGTCTGTATGATGTTTAAATACACTTGGTCTGAGGCTTCATGCCGGTATATGATCATGGAACTCATAATCCCATATGCAAAGTGTTTCCTAAAAGGGGCACCTCTAGCATAACTACTGTTGCTGTCCATACACTGTAGTGCGATATTTATTATTACTTATTTTGTGTAGTTAGTGATTATATATATATATATATATATATACACACACACACACACACACACACACACACGGATGAGGGTGTGTATATAAATGTGTTTTATAAATGTGTGGATGAAATGTTTTTGCTTTGCTTGAATTTTAGATCTTTTAAAAAGACTATATTACTTTTGTCTTTGCTGTAATGTTGCCCAGTTTCCATATTGCAGATCTGATTATAGTCCTCCTTACTGAACCCTCCAGGAAGTATTGATTTTTCCAATTACTTGTTTCCCAGTACTTTAATGCTCAGCTGGATTGCAGCACTTTATGTAGCCAGTGACTAGCGCATACAGTACTTACGTGGGACTGGCCGATTTATTGTTCACCAATGTTCAGATAATGTTCTACAATAGGTGCCAACTGCTTGTTAACAAAAATGGAATCCATGAACAGATGTGGGTCTGTGCCACTTTTAGCAAGTGTGATGATTTGCTTAAAGGAATTGTTCAGTATAAAAATAAAAATTGGGTAAATGGATAGTCTGTGCAAAATAAAAAATGTTTCTAATATAGTTAGTCAAAATGTAATGTATAAAGGCTGGAGTCACTGGATGTCTAACATAACAGAATACTACTTCCTGCTTTGTAGCTCTCTTGGTTTCCACTGATTGGTTACCAGTCAGTAACCAGAGACTTGAGGGGGTGGTACATAACTGTTGCTTGAATCTGAGCTGAATGATCAATTGCAAACTCACTGAACAGTTATGTCCCATGTGGCCCCCCCTTCAAGTCGCTGACTAACTCTGAGTTAGAGAGCTGAAAATCAGGAAGTTGTGTTCTGGTTATTATGCTAAACATCCAGTCACTACGGCCTTTATATGTTTTTGGCTAACTAACTATATTAAAAACCTTTTTTATTTTGCACAACCTATGTACCCAGTTTTTATTTTTACACTGAACTGTTCCTTTAAAAGCCTCAACCATACAGAAACAAAACAAGCATACAACAAAATAACTGCCATTGTTGGAAGTTTTTTTATGCTTGAATGCTATATATAACAGTATTAACTTCTGTTGTATTTTTTACACAGTTTAAAAAAGCGCACACAAATTTAAAATATTTTTTTTCCGCACAAAGCCGAGATTTAATTATAGAAAATGATTTTAAATTTGTGTGTGCATTTTTAAAACTGTGTGCTCAGGTCAGAATAATTATAAAATTTTGTGTTTTCATACAGTTCTTTGTGTTTGCCACAATTTGCTGTGTGCACTAAAGGGTTAGGACCCTTCAGTAAATACAGGTATAGAACCTGTTATCCAGAATGCTTGGGACCTGGGATTTTGCAGTTATTGGTAATTGGATCACCATATTTTTTTTTTGTTTTCAATATTTTTATTTATTTTTCAAATAAAAGACATTAACAGTATCACATGTTTAACCAATAAAATGACATTGATATAGCAATTAGATGTACTTTACATGTCTTGTGAGATATTCAACATAGATATTGGCTTATTTCAGCTACCGATCTGGTGATCGGATGAAGGGATCACCATATTTTAAGTCTACTAAAAAAAATTGAAACATTAAATAAACCCAATAGGAATGTTTTGCCTCCAATAAGAATTGGTCCTAACATATTGGCACTCCTTAGTTAATAAGGGGTTCCTTGTCCTTTTAGCTACCTTACAGCAACCCACATAGAACTCAATTAGAAATGTATCACATGTGCAATAGGACAGTGCGGCCTAGGGGTGCCCGCCATCGAAATCCGGCCCTGTATATACAGCACCAGAGATTTCCCAAAAACAGAAAAGAAATCAAAGCCATCTAAAGACAGCTTTTCCGACACTGTTGCATCTTTAGTTTCCTTTAATATATAAACACAATATTAATACAAGTAGTTTCATTTTTTACTTTTTATTCTAACTACATGAACAAAATCTCATAGGAAATTCACAGCACTCAAATTAATGCATTCTTAAAAAGCATATGATATTCAACATACAATTTGCTATATATATATATCGTTGTGACTACCTTTATACTTTATATAGAATTAAAATATTTATTTCCAAGGGATAAAAGGTTCTATGACCACCTAATGCAGAGGACAAAATGACTTAGTTACTGGCCACTGAACTCCTCTATAAGCAGCTGCCATCTAGTGGCACAGAGCTGGAACTGCACTTCATGAAAATAGGATGATATGAGTTGCATACATCAGATTCAGACACGAGACACGGTATAATAAAAAAAATATATATTATATATATATAAATAATCTGAACACAAAAAAAGGGAAGAAAGATTTATGATATGGACGTTTCTGAACACACACCCAACACGCACTAAAAAAATAAAAAAAAATGGGGAGGGGGGAACAATTGGAGAAGGTTTAGAGAACATTCATTTTCATGCAGACAAAATTACATTAGTGCTGAAGGGTAGGCTATAGAAATGCTTGGAAAAAATCTATTTAACGAGAAAACGGCTGTCTTCAAGCAGGAACACCTCATTACTTAAAGGGGCACTGTATTCCCTACAAGAGTATTACTTAAAGGAGAAGGAAAGTCATTCAGCACTTGAGGGTGCCAAATGTTAGGCACCCCCAAGTGAATGTATTTACTTACCTGAAACCCCGGCCGGTGCTCCTATCAGCAGAAAACTGCACTGGCCCAGGGTTATTCCAGCGAGCACCACGGAGCACTTGTTTTCTGGTTTCTTCAAATTACCCGAGGCAGACAATTCGCGCAGTAGAAAGAAGGCGATTTTTTAGTTGAAGTTCAGCTTTTCTCTCTAATGCGCATGCACAGCTGCGAGAAGAAAGAAGAAGCCAGAAGAGGATTGCTCTGTGGTGCTCACTGGTATAATCCCAGGCTGGTGCAGTTTTCTGCTGATAGGAGCACTGGCCCGGGGTTGCAGGTAAGTAAATACATTCACTTGGGGTGCCTAACATTTGGCACCCCCTTCTCCTTTAAAGCAATGGTCATTCCCAAATATGGGTTCATCTATTTTTCTGAGGTTCCACAGTCTCCTGGTACTAAGAAGGGCTGCCAGTTATCACCAAATGTATAGAGTGTCCCTGATAAGAATTTCCTGGTACTACTACTACTACTACGTCGGTAAGGGTGATTGTGCTACACCAGGATACAGCTAATGTAATGCCAATAGTATGTCCTAAACATCAAGTTGTAGAAAGGCCATGAGGTTAGACTTTGTTAGCAGTAGAAATACCTGTTTAAACACTTGATATTGTGTATAAGGTATATTTGTCCTGCACAGTAATCCCTTAAGTCATCAGTAATAAGAGCAAGTACCAACATCAAGGGGCAAATTTATTAAGGGTTGAAGTGAAAATTAAAACAAAATGTTTTGGTCAAAACTCTCAAATTTGAGTTTTAATTGGAATTCAGAGATTTATCATACTCTGGGCCCTTAAAGAACTCAAACTTGACTATTCGCCACCTGCTGAATTACTGTATAAGTCAACGGGAGAGGGCCAGGGATCAATTTGGTGATGTTTTTAATTTGAATCAAATTAGTTTCAGGTTTTCCGGTAGATTCAATTCATCAGAGTTTAAAAGATTTGATCGTAATAAATATTCATTGGACGAATTTCGAATTTATGGGAGTTTTTATAAACTCACATGAATTCGAAATTCGACCCTTGATAAATGTGCCTAATGTTAAAAGGCAAATGTAGTCCCCACTGAGCAATGATGGAAAAAGCAATTTTTATCCAACCATTTCTCAGCTGTACCCACTCAGTTCTGAAAAATTGCACCCATCTCTCTCGTTCTCTCTCTATAGATATATATATATATATATATATATTTTAACTATTTTGTTTTATCAACCATTCTGTTTGATCTCTTTCTTTGCTACATACTGTATATTCTAACTAAAAAGATTGTAACAGACAGAGAGTCATCTTGGGACGATATGCAGTATTCAAGGTCATGGGGGAGAGGTCACCACTCTATTGAAGGTAGGGAGGTTGGGGGAGGGAGGAACGGTTTGTGTACAAGGCTAGGACTTTTTCGTTCCTTAGCAGGCGCAGTCTTGGTGTGGTGGTGCCTGCTGGTCAGTGAGTTGGGGTCCTTGTTTGGCTCCGGTGACGGCTGGATCAGCTGTATCCAAACTCTCGGACATCTTTTCACAGATGATATCCACCAAACGTTCAAATGTCTGCTTCACATTGATATTATCTTTGGCGCTAGCTTCAAAATATTCAAAACCTGTAGGATGAAGGTGGGATTAGTGCTGGTGCTATATAATGTGTTACTATATACCTATACCTACTGACTATGCCTTACCTTGTGCACTTCTTCATCTCCAATTTTTGCCTGTATGTTAGCCTCTCATCCACTTAAGACTGTAAGCTCAATGCGGCAGGGACCTCCTTCCCACTATGTCTCTTGCCGGATAGCACTTAAGTTCTTTGTCCTATTAACGCTGTGTATATTTATTGTGTGATTTCTCTTCCCCGTGAATGTGTGTGTGTGTGTATACATATATACATACAGTCCTATGAAAAAGTTTGGGAACCCCTCTCAATTATTTGGAGTTTTGTTTATCATTGGCTCAGCTTTCAAAGTAGCAACTTCCTTTTAATAGAACATGTCTTATGTAAACAGTTGTATTTCAGCAGTGACAAAGTTTATTGAATTAACAAAAATATGCATCACAACAAAATTAAACAAAAGAGATATTACATCAATACTTAGTTGAGCCTCATTTTGCAAATGTTACAGCCTCTAGACGCCTCCTATAGCCTTTGATGAGTTTCTGGATGGCTGTATTTTTGACCCTTCGTCCATACAAAATCTCTCTCCAGTTCATTTAAATTTGATGGCTGCTGAGCATGGACAACCTGCTTCAAATCATCCCATAGATTTTCGATGATATTCAAGTCGGGGGGACTGTGAAGGCCATTCAAGAATATTTTACTTCTCCCTCTGCATAAATGACTTTGTAGATTTCCAAGTGTGTTTAGGGTCATTGTCTTGTTGGAATACCCAACCCCTGCGTAACTTCAACTTTGTGACTGATGCTTGAACATTATCCTGAAGAATTTGTTCATATTGTGTTCAATTCATCTGACCCTCAACTTTAACAAGGGTCCCAGTCCCTGAACTAGCCACACAGCCCCACAGCATGATGGAACCTCACCCAAATCTGACAGTAGGTAGCAGGTGTTTTTCTTGGAATGCAGTGTTCTTCTTCCACCATGCAAAATGCCTTTTGTTATGATCAATTAACTACATTTTTGTCTCATCAGTCCAAAGCACTTTGTTCCAAAATGACTGTGGTTTGTCTAAATGAGCTTTTTCTTACAACAAGCGACTCTGTTTGTGGCATGAGTGCAGAAAGGGCTTCTTGCTCATCACCCTGCCATACAGATGTTCTTTGTGAAAATTGTGCTGAATTGTAGAACGATGTACAGATACACCATCTGCAGCAAGATGTTCTTGCAGGTCTTTGGAGGTGATCTTTGGGTTGTCTGTAACCATTCTCACAATCCTCCACATATGCTGCTCCTGTATTTTTCTTGGCCTGCCAGACCTGGGTTTTACAGCAACTGTGCCTGTGGCCTTCCACTTCATGATTACATTCCTTACAGTTGAAACTGACAGTTTCAACCTCTGAGATAGCTTTTTGTAGACTTCCCCTAAAACCATGATACTGAACAATCTTTGTTTTCAGATATTTTGAGAGTTGCTTTGAGGATCCCATGCTGTCAATCTTCAGAGGAGAACAGAACAGAAGCACAACTTGCAATTGGCCATCCTAATTACCTTTCCTCATGATTGGACACACCTGCCTTTGCAGTTCAAGGCTTAACAAGCTAATCCAACCAATTTGGTGTTGCCAGTAATCAGTATTGAGCAGTTACATGCATTCAAATTAGCAAAATTACAAGGATACCCACATTTTTTTCACAGCCAGTTTTCACATTTGATTTAATTTCATACAACTGAATACTGCTTCACTAAAAATCTTTGTTCAGAAAACACCCCAGTACTCAGATGTTCCTGGGAAATGAAAGACATACCACTGTTATCTTTTTTGTTGAAAGTGGAGTAAATCATTATGCAGGCTGAGAGGGGTTCCCACACTTTTTCGTATGACTGTACATAATGTACTTTAATGTACTGTACCGTGCTGGGGTTCCTTAACAGCACTTTAAAAATAAAGTTATACATACTTACATACTGTGCCAGTTCCAAAACGGTTTTGAACTATTACAAGAAGGAATCCGCACAGTATAAAAATGTTTCCATAACAATGGATCTTGGGAAAGTCGAAAGTTGTAATGGAAAGTACTCCAAGTTGCAGGGCTTCTTGTCCATGGTACCAAGTTAGTGAATTACTAAGGGGTGCCTAAATATTTTGCACACCCACTGAAGTTGGATTCTGGTAGTATAAGTAACAATTCCCTTGAGCAACAAGGTTTTCCCCATAAAGCAAATCTGTAATACTTCTGCCTTACATTAGCAGCTGCACACTCACCTAGATGCTCTGCCAGTTGCCTTCCTCGTTCAGCAGACACAACTCGTTCATCTTCCATGTCACATTTGTTCCCAACCAGTAAAACCTGTGCATTGTCCCAGGAGTAAGTCTTGATCTGAGTTGACCTGTTTTGCATATTAAAGGGTGGAATGAATTTCCAGATATTGTACAAACATTATATAAATTGAAGAGACTTTGATATCAGTATCAAGGATGTGTTAACCCAAACATTCCATTACAGTAAAGGAATGCATAGTTAAAAGAATAGTTCATTAACTATATAGCATCCCCAGATACCGTTATGCTTAATTATAAGATTTAACTCAAGACACAAAACTGCTCACAAAAGGGAATGATTCAATGTATTAACACTGAAAGCCAATGTCACACACTGAGACGATCAGCCCAAGGCCAAACATTTATTGTATAGTCTGGCAAGAAATGTACTCACTTTGCAAAGCCCTATGCTCCACAAAGATAACTTCATATAGGCCCTGTGAGGAGTTTTGGTCCATTAAAAAAAAAGGAAATTACTTTACAGCTACACTTCACTCCAATGCACACGGAACGTTGTCTGGTCAGCCTGTCCATAGAAAAATGAACAGAAAATAAAATATTAACAGCGCCATGATTTCTGTTTCCTAGTCACTATCCATGGCAGCATTCACCAACAGGTTAATCCTTTGACTTGGCTGATGCACAGAAATTCCCACCAACACTTTAAGGAGAAACTGTTGGGTCTAGGTCTCTTGGTCTGTGTACCCAAGCTGTATATTTGAGGGTGGCTAATTATTGGTGAATGCTGCCATAAAAGGTGCCCAGGAAACAGAAATCACGGTAAATGTGAATATTTTCCTGCTCGCTCGTGGCAGCTATTCTCCAATGGGAAACAGGGCATTACAGTTAACTAGGGATGCACCGAATCCACTATTTTGGATTCGGCTGAACCCCCGAATCCTTCGCGAAAGATTCGGATGAATACGGAACCAAATCGGAATCCTAATTTGCATATGTAAATTAGGGGAGGGAAGGGGAAAAATGTTTTACTTCCTTGTTTTGTGCCAAAAAGTCACGCAATTTCCCTCCCAGTCCCTAATATGCATATGCAAATTAGGATTCTGATTTGGTTCGGCAGAATCCTGCTCAAAAAGGCCTGAATCCTGGAATCGGTGCATCCCTACATTTAACCAAGCGATAGCAAAAGAAAGTGGAGATCAGGATACATGTGCTTGCAAGAATACTTACTACAGGGGTAATTTACGAATGCTCAAAAATGAATGCAACGAAGGGACTTTGCCTATTGTGCCTGGAACATCAATGGGATAGATAATAAGAACTGGAGACTTAAGGTGGCCATAGACATAACAATTACGATCTTTCTTTGAAAGATCGTTCGTTTCAATACACACGCGTAGAGCTGAATCATCAGATATACAGATAGAAACAATAGAATTCTACCTGTATCTGACAATTTAGCACTAACAATGGCCGATTTTTGGGTGTCTTCAAAGGCACCCGAACAAAATATTCCGGCCAGCCCGATTGACAACCCGACCGATATCCAAGTCTTCTGCCAATATCGGTCAGCTTTTTTCCCAACATACACGCACGCGAATATCGTACGGAAATTTGTTTTGTATGATATCTGTGTGTCTATAGCCACCTCTAGAGTAACAACAGTTTGGGGTGGAGGTCTCTGTGCTAAAGACTTCTCACGCAGATGACAATAAGTGAATGAACACACAACAGTGAGTCCAGCATTCCACACAAGCAATCCAAACACTCACCAGTCCTGGACAGCATTGAATGACTCCTCATTTGTGATATCATACATCAGAATGAATCCCATGGCCCCTCTGTAGTAAGCTGTGGTTATTGTCCTGTACCTCTCTTGCCCTGCTGTGTCCTGAAAGAAAATACTTCAGCCTCAGATACAGTTCATGCAAAGAAGTATCAGAAGGTATTTTTATACATGGGGACATTTAATATATATATTCATTAGTAGTGAAACTAGTTTAAAGAGAAAGACATTTCACACCCCAAGTAATTATAATAACCAGATAGGCTAGACTGGTGTACTTCTGTAAGAGCACCGCATTGCAATCTTCTTCTTGCTGCCGAGTTAAAAAGCCAACTTTTGCTTAAAGAAGTAGAAGAAGCAAAAAAGACATAGTGCTTGCACAGAAGCACCCCAGGCTGGCTCTCCTAACAGGTAAGTATTCATAATGTGGTGGGGTGCCCAACATTTAGTACTCCCCAATGGTTTTAACTTTCCTTCCTCTTTAAAGCCATTGCTGTACAGTAATTATTCAACCAAAATGAGTTCAAGATGACAGAGAGCAAAGAAACCTCTGAGCCATTCCATCCCTTTCTTATTATTTTAATACCAAGTTTATGGGGCAGATTTATCAAAGGTTGAATGTTAGAGTTTGTTTTACCTCGAGTGAACTCGAATGACCTTGAAACTGGAACAGAATCTTATTTACGAAAAAAGTCAAACACCTAAAACTCAACAAATACTCCTCACCCGAATCTTATTCGACTAAACTCGAATCGAGTTTTTTCTCCGTAAAAAGGCTTGAATGTCAGGAAGGCTATTAATATATTCAAATGGGTTACTGGACCTCTGCCATTGACTTCTACGTGAACTCAGCAGGTTTAGGGGGCGAATAGTCGAATTCAAGTCAAGTTGTTTCCAGGGTCCAGGTATGATAAATCTTGAATTCAAATTTGGATTATTCCCAACTCGAATTTGTGAGTTTTGACCAAAAATTCGAATTCAAATTTACTATTCAAATCTCAATAAATCTGCCCCTATATGTTAGAATAAACATATGGACAGAGGTGTATTCTGGAGAGTAATTCTATGATCTAAAGTACTCTGGTGTAAGCGTGAAACATGATATGGATTTGAGAAGATCTGTAACACTGCATAATATGGTAGTGTGTGCCAGTTAATTACATTTTAATTTAAAGGGTTTCTAAAGCTTAAAATGACCTGAGTATCATTTTAATCTGCATTTCTCTATTTTGGAATTTCAACAGCTGTCTGGTTGGTAGCGTCCCATATACCCTAGCAACAAGCTAGCAGACCGGAAGTCATAATGAAAGATAAATGGAACAATACCTTTACAAAAAATGAAGCATAAAAGGTTACAATAACATTATAATAGGCTGCACACAGTAAGTTTTCCTTGCCAAGGTCCAAGATGCAAAGGCGCGGACAACCTGGTATCATTTTAAAACAGTGGCTTGATAGAGGAAGTATAGTGTGGCAAATAATTCTAAAACCATTAAAAAAAATAAATGCCAACTAAAAAGCCCAGAATCCTCTGAGATCCTGAGTATTCGAGAATACCAAAAATTATCATTGGAGTCTTATGTGCAATGTGGCTACTTGGCAGGTATCAGGTACAGGATCCATTATCCGAAAACCCGTTATCCAGAAAGCTCAAAATTTACGGAAAGGCCATCTCCCATAGACTCCATTTTATCAAAATAATCCAAATTGTAAAAAATGATTTCCTTTTTCTCTGTAATAATAAGACAGTACCTTGTACCTGATTCAAACTAAGATATAATAAATCCTTATTGGAAGCAAAACCAGCCTATAGGGCTTATTTAATTAATGTTTACATGATTTTCAAGTAGACATAAGGCATGAAGATCCAAATTATGGAAAGATCTGTTATCCAAAAACCCCAGGTCCCAAGCATTCTGGATAAGTCCCATGCCTGTAGTTAACTGTAGGTGCTTGCCTTGTGGCTCAAGTTGGGTTTGGTGAAACACTTTGCTCTGTTTCTCTCAAATCCTTTACTGATCCTCAATTCTGTCCTCCCTACTATGGGGAATAACTTTATTTATGCACACAGCACTTCCAGGTTGTAGGGGTCAGGCAGCTGGTAAATATTATATTTTGGGCCCTAGCCCAGCCAATTAAACCTGTGCTTATAACATGGGCAGTGATAGGTAGGCAGTGTTATATAGATATATAAAAAAATACAGTGCTGCTAAAACATAAAAGGTTGTGAATCTCACATTCATATTCCTGCCTTGCAGAGAAAGCCCATTAAGAACTTTTTCCCAAGTGTTCTTTTCTCTTACATAATAACCACCAATTTCTCTGCAATTCAGCTTTCTCTGTCTGTCTGGAAAATGACTAATGTGCTATAATTGATGTCTAATGGAGAATGTCACAACAGCTATGACTACTGACTGACAGAGTTATCTCCCACCGACTGTGTGTGTTCTGCAGTTTGGATTCTCATAGATGGAAGCCTGTTGTTATACTGAGGATTAAACACATATTTGTAGCTTGCCACCTATTAGGTAAATAAGAGGAATGGGTTCATTTGGCAAGGCCACTGAGATCTAATTCCCGTGACACTTTCTTTCAACTATTCTGCTTCAGGCACCAGAAAAAGAAGGCTGAGAGCTGTAAGGGACACAGGGTGCCTGAATGATTCCACATACAGAACAAAATTTAAATAGCAAAGATTAACATTTCTGTCCCTAGGAATGGCTGCTCCAATTGGAGAGGACCATAGTATGATCTGATAGCTGTTCCCTGGCTGGCCATGCTTTAGCAAGTATGCTGGCTTTACATGTTGAAGGGCAGAGCTAAACAAGAGAAGCTTCTGCAGTGTGACACGGTTTCTACACATACACAGCAAGTACCCCATTATTTTTTCAGTCCATGCATAAAATTGGGTGCCTGCATTTATATTGATGGATACAGTGACCGATCTTATTTTTGTATACATACTTCTTTCCCTTCTCTTATGTTTTCTGCTTTTTGTAGCTCTGATTTTCATTTCAGTATTTCTCTTTACTATTTTTCATTTAATTCTGCCATCTCTAACCCATGTTCCTCTGAATCATGTTCATTTTCTTCTATCCTTTTTACCGGTGCTTCTATTTTTTGTGTTTCTTATTTTAAAAGATTGTTATTTAATCAGATGGTACCATTCCACCATACATGAATATAGTTATCATCTAGACCTCATATAGACTCAAAGTAAGGGTCAGGGCACACGGTCAGATTCGGGGAGATTAGTCGCCCGGCGGCAAATCTCCACTTCTTCTATGGCGCTCGGAGCATTTTGTTTTCTGAAATCACCCAAAGTTTCCACGTGAGGCTACTTCGGAAAACGAAATGCACCGAGTGCCGTCCTGCCAGCGATTTACATTATAGCCGGCGGGAAGGCAGTTCGGGGAGATTAATCACCTCGAAGAAGAGGAGGTTTGTCGCCGGGCGACTAATCTCCCTGAATCTGACCGGTGAAGTGGTCGACCAAAGTGGTGAGCAGCTGTATCAGAAACAATTCCAATAATGGGGGCAAGAATCCACAAAGACCAAACTTTTATTGGCAACTTCCCACCATAATGAATGGATTCATATTCTCACTTCTTTCCCCATCTTCTCTTTCCTACACTATCTGACTTTTCTCCTTCTTTCTTTTAAATTTTTTGCTTTTCTTTCCCACTTTCCCTTTTGATTGTTCCATCTCTCCCTCAATCTCATTTTGCTCTTCTACTTCCCTTTCTTAATGCTTTCTGGTTTTCTTTTCCCATTTGTCTTTCGATCTGCCCTGCTTTACGGTTTCTTTTATGCTCTTACGTTAGTTCTGTTGCTCCTTCATCCTTAGCTCTTTCTGTTCTTCCAAAAACTTCTGCTTACCCCACACCTTTGCCTTTCGATGTTCCTTATGTCGATTTATGTCCACACTTTTTTAAACATTCTCAACTTTCATTGTCTTGCCTCTCATCCCCATTAAAATAAAACATGTCCAGTTCCATTCTGCACTCTACTCCCATTTCTTAACTCATTCAGACCACATTTCAGACCACGCCTTCCCTAAACCCCCCCCCCCACCGGGTGCATGTGCGACCAGACTACAGGAAGAGTGGGCAGTGAGAGGACATGGGGCAGGACAGGGGATATAACGGAAGAGGTACTTGCCTAGTGCCCCGCCCACCTATGCGGCCTAGTGCATCTTCTACCTACCTCTAGTACCGGTCCTGCAACATTTCCTTCAGGAATGAATATATTTATCACAATCTCTCCATCTAGACCACTTAAAACCAAGGTCTATTTAGATGCGAAGATTTATGCAGCGTGTGACATTGAACAACCTTGGAGAACAATTTGTTAGCTGTTGCTGTAACAGCCTCAAGGCCGATTTACCATTTAAGATTAAAGTATCACTATAGCTCTAGAATATACTGATAGCATCTGATTTATTGATAAGATAGAGACTTGGGCAGAATGAAATTAGAAAGTTAAAAACAACAACATAGCCTCCCCAAGTGCATGCATCTCCCTCAGTTTCTGCTAAAGCTGACAACCATGAGCTCTTCTATAGTTTGGTTATCTCACCACTGCTATCTATGTATTAGGATAAAGAAAAAACAGAGTTACTGGTAACAGCTACTTGTCATGGATACAAAATTGACAATAGTGATATTTGGCATTATGAAGACACGGGGAGGCACATTTATTAAAGGTCAAATTTAGAATTCATGCGAGTTTCTCTAAACTCTATTAAATTTGAATATACTCAAAATTCGACTGGGGGATTACTAATAAAAAAAACCCAAATATTGAAAACTCTGACGAATTTTACCGACTCAAAAACTTGAATTTGTCTAAAATCTATTTGAGTTTTATCTCTGAAACAAACTCGAATGTCAGGAAGGCTACTAACATGTCGGCAGGTTTTAGGTGGCAAATAGTCAAATTCGAGTTCTTAAAGGGCCAGTCTATGATAAATCTTGAAATTGAATTTGAATTAAAACTCGAATCGAGTTTGGATAATTCACAATTCGAATTTGATGTGCTAACAATATGTATGTTCTAATTCTTTGCAAATATAGCATCTGCACACAGTAGTGAATGGTGAAATAAGAGGCTTAGAGCAGCAATGCATAATGAATAGGCAAACATCATTTGTAAATAGATATCACCCCTGCCTGTACAGTTCCAAGATAATGAGCTGATGTGTACTGAAAAAAATGTGCCAATTAAAGCAGCCAATGAATCCAAGAACCTCCCACAAACCACATGCTGTATCTTCATTAAGTTTTAAAAAGCCCAAAGTTCCACGCATGGAAGAAGACAATAAAGCACACATTCCAGCCTTTGTTACTGTATGTATACCAGGTTGTATTAAAAAAAAAGACACATTTAAACAGGTGCTACCTCTCAGTGTCACAAGGATAAATGCTTATGCAACCAGCACTGCCATACAAAAAAAAATCCAAGAGGATAAATACTTGTGCAATGCCTTTGAGCAGTTGAGCCTCTCTTGCAGCATACTTATGCAAATACACAAGCTCTGTAATTCGGAGCATATCAGAAAATAACAACCCATCCGTCCCTCTAGGATCCTATTCCCCTTGTCCTAATCATGGGATGGAGAAATGTGACAAGGAAGCAGATTTTTTTTTTTTTTTTTTTAATCATTTTTATTATTTACAGGGGTTGTGTTTTGCTTCAGTTTCTCCATTTCAAAGGCAGCCCTTAATTCATCTTTTATCACAGAGTGCTGTTTGTACCTCATTTGAATACCCCTAATTATCTATTGCTCTTGATTTTCTGGGACAGTCAATTTAACAGGAAATATCACAGATTTCTATAATACAATTGACACATAATTGGGCTTCATAGAGCACTAGAGAGCCTAAGCTTTTCAATGCAACACAATACTGTTCCTAGAGTGTTTGTGGCTCCACCTAATACTATGTGTGCACTGTCCAAGGTTCTGAACAGATCTTTCAACTCACATCAAGAAATCATCAATTCCCCACTTCTCAGCCCTAGCCACTTCTGGCCTTGGTCTCTAAACATTAACTATAAAGCATATCTGAGATTCTTATCAGATGTCTTGGTATCTAATTGCTTTTACCAAAAATATAAGATTGTCATGTGACTGTCATATTGCATTCTTTACTTTATTACTAATATGGTGTCTTGATCGCCAACTACTTGCTATGGGCTGCTACTAAGCCAACAAAATAATTGTGATTTTCACCAAGAAAAAAAAATAGTCCAACTATACTAAATGTAGAACCACCTTACTAAAGGTGCACAGAAGAGCAGCAAATTGTAGCAGTTGAAGCAACTGACTCAGTGGATTACATTTGGATAATATCTTTCCTGCAACATTTTTATAATGTGGTCTTTCCTTCTTTCCCGATCCTGACTAATTGGTATATTGTCAGCAGAGAAGCAAGGAGGGGGAACTTGGGTACAGAAACAGCTGCTGCCTCTATAGTCTTTATCAGAGCTGTTTGATATATGTAATTAAGTCTGTTATTTCAAAAACTGGATATTCAAGAGCTTGATGGGATTACAAAAATATATATTTTTTGTCCACGTTATTCAGTGGAAAACACATGTAATGTACTGTAATTCTTTACTTTTTGAGGGGCTGGGAAACACAAAAATATAATTTGTTTCCACGTTATTCAGTGGAAATTCTTTTACTTTTTTGGGGGCTGGGAAACACCATCAACATTCTTTTGATGTACATTTGAAGGGAGAATACAGCACCAACCGTATCATAGAATTATCATTTATCTTCACAATAACTGCAAATAGATCATTTACACCTTTAGGGTTGCTTATCTCTGTTTTAGGGATGCATGGAATCCATACTTTTTGGATTTGGCTGAATACTGAACCTTAATTTCAGATTAGTGCAATAAAAAAATGCACTTGGGAACAGTTTTTTTCCCCCAGATTTCAGCAGAAGCTGGTGAGGTAAAGTTTATCATATAAGGCCTAAAGTAAAAAATGAACTGCAATAACCCGTATGAACATAGACCTTATCCATCATATGAAACACAGATGCAAGCCTTTCACTGGTGGGCCTCAGAATTAAAGAGACCAGCAGACCCTTAAATCTATGTCTAGGGACAACTGTGGTCACCCAATGGTATTTACTGTCCCCAACATCAAGACAGCTTGAGAAACCCACTTGGACCAGTATTGTATAACTCAACCCCAATGTACATGTACGGGACCTGGGGTTTTCCAGATAATTTGGATCTTCATAGCTTAAATATACTTATATAATCATTTTAATATTATATAAACCAATAGGCTGGTTCTGCTTCCAATAAGGATTAATTACATCTTAGTTTGAATCTTAGTTTGGATGAAGTATAATGTACGGTTTTATTATTGCAGAGAAAAAGGAAATCCTTTTTAAATATTTGGATTATTTGGATAAAACGGAGTCTACGGGAGACGGCCTTTATGTAATCCGAAGCTTTCTGGATAAAGGGTTTCCGGATAACGGATCCCATTCCTTTACAGATCCATTTTTATCATCGGCTACGCTTTTATTTAAAAGGGAAAAAAATGTGTAATATTTGGCAGTGTGAACACTGGCTTTAAAATACAGGTGCTAGATGTTGTTACTAGGCACAGACCCAAAACAATACAGCTGCAATTAGAGGCATTAACAAAGAGATGTCTCTTGGCTAATTACAGCCTTACCCAGATCTGCAGCTTGATTCTTTTGTCGTTCCTGTAAATAGTTTTCACTTTGAAGTCGATTCCCACCGTACTGACAAACGCTGGGGTGAATGAGTCGTCTGCATATCGGAAGAGAAAAGAGGTTTTGCCCACACTGCTGTTCCCAATAATTAGGATCTTGAACATGTAATCAAAGTTCTGGTCGGAGGACTCTTTCTGGCCATAACGTGAGTCTGTAGCGGATGCCATCTGCATCGAGAGAGAAAGAGAGAGGGAGAGACTGGTGATGAGCGGAAAGAGAACAAAAATGCTGTGTTAACAAGTTATAGGCTCAATGCTATGGCAACCAGACAGCAAGATTTTGGAGTGGGATTAAACATAGAAAGTGACGCAAGAAGATAATCATTTCTCTTATAGGTAAAAAACCTAATCATTTTGATATAAAGGTAAGGGACCTGTTATCCAGAATGCTCGGGACCTGGGGTTTTCCGCATAACTATCTTTACGGAATTTGGATCTTCATACCTTAAGTCTACTAGAAAATCATGTAGATATTAAATAAACCTAATAGGTTGGTTTTGCCTCCAATAAGGATTCAATATATCTTAGTTCGGACCAAGTACAGGGTACTGTTTTATTATTACAAAGAAAAGGCAAATCATCTTACATTTTTTTTAAATTATTTTGATAAAATGGAGTCTATGGGAGACAGGCTTTCCGTAATTCAGAGCTTTTTAGATAAATGGTTTCCGGATAACTGATCCCATACCTGAAATATATATAGTGCAAATGCTCCTCTCTCACTTTATTAAGTATGTGCACAATTGCCATTTGCCTTTAGTGAAAACCATATATACCCAAGCAACTCCAAACTTTCAAGATTAAAACAAGGAGGCATGAAATGTCGAAAATATCGGAAAAAAGTGAAACATTAGGCTGTGAGTGACAAAGCAACCTTTTTGAATGAAGTCAAATTGTGTCATTTTACCATTTTTTAATTTAAAAATAGGCACTCGCTAGAAAACATATAGTATAACTCTGCTAACATATTATTGTTCTTCATAGCTAAGGGGGACGTTCTGCTCACCAGTATGTGGATTTTTAAGTGATGTAACTGCTTCAATGTGACTATATCATTTAAATGATTAAAAAAAAGAAAAAAAAAAAAAGATTCCCAGAGGCTGATGTAATTCATTTAAGCAGAGAAACATATCTAAAGGGCCAGTAAATGTAAAGAACTGTGCAGCATTTTGTCTTTGAACACTACCTACCCCCCCCCCCCGCCCCACCAACCTCACCTCTATGGCCAGTTGCTATAAAAGATACATCCTTGCTTCAGAAAGTCAATGGGAACTGGTAACTAGATCTAGCAGCAGAGCTGGGTTTTGAATAACAGTACATTATACAAAGTGTGCGTAGCGGAGAAAGAACCTTCCCACAAAGGCATTTAGTAACAGTTACTAAATGTGTCTCCATCTGATACATTGCTTTTTTTTATCCTTTTTTTCTGAGGGTACTCAGATTATGTCTGGAATACAGTTTTATTAGGCGTAATAATATGCCTCACATTCATTGATTTTTTTTTTTATTTGTAACAAGACCGTTCATTTTATCAAGGGGCAGAATAAAAAACCCAAGTATAAGGCAAATGTCAATATTTATGAGCAGTCTTTTCTTAAAAAAGGTTTGTCATTGAACTCCATATTAGTCATTGGTTAACTTATATATACAAAATATAGCTTACCGTACAAAAAAATGGTCAGAGAAGCACTTTGGGCAATCATCAATATATGATTTAACTGGGCATGAATAATTAATTTTCACATATTAATCATGCAAGTTATGCTTTATGCCCAAGAGGAAAAATACCCTGTAAATGATTTAATTTTGTATAAATGGAAATTCCCAACAGTGATAAGCTTTTTTCTTTGCAAATGGAACTTAAAACTATCATGTTGTCCATGGCAAGACACCCTTATCTGCAGGCTTGCAGGGTTAAAAGCGAGTGGAACTTGTTTTGAGTATATTGGTAGATCAGCTCCAACCAGTCAGTATCAGTACCAATAGACCCATGTATGCTCCTGGTTGGTGGCACAAATAAAGTTTAATTTTCACCACCTATGAGTACTGCTGAAATACTTTAACGTGCATGATTCTCTACCCTGTGTAGAGGGGGCCACAGCTTTGCACACGACTCTTCAAAAACCTCAATCAAGCATAAGGGGCCCATTAACGAACAACTGAATTTCCTTTTTTTTTTTTTACCACAAATTGTAAAAAATTTGTGGTTTTCCTATATTTCTTAAAAATTCAAGGTTTAATAAGTGTAAAATCCATGAAAAAGGCAAGTAAAAGTTGTTGAGGTGTATAGAAGTCAACGGGAGTTGCGCTGATCCTTTCAGACCATTTTTAAACCAGAATTTTAGATTTTTTTTTCACTATGAACTGTCGAAAGACTGAGTTTTTAGAGGTTTTTGAGGTATTCATATTTTTTTTTTCTGGATAGTTCAGCACTTTTTTCATTCATACTTTTTAGAATAGGAACTTTTAATAAATTCAATGACAATCCTTGTGAGTTTAGTTGTGGGTTGAATAACTGCTAAAACCACTAAAATCCAACCTTTAATAAATAAGCCTCCAAATGTAAGACTGTTATTGCACCAACAGACACAAGTAAAATACATTTTGCCACAAACTAGAGGAAATGCACTATTAAATATTCAGCATCCCAGTTGCATGCCTGAATGAGCTTTTCTTTTCACAAAGCTATTGAAATTTTGCAATATAAAGACAACACAGCCAGAAATAGCCTGCTTTGACATCACAGGCCTGTTAATCATAAAGTTTAATACATGAAGACATAATTGTCCATCTTTCCATACAATTTCTTCCCATCGCTTTGAGGAGGTACCTTTTTGGTTGTATCTTGATTTTACTTTAATCCTTCCACAACAGATTAACAGTTCATAGATATTGCTTCTCAATGCAACCTGAACACTATATTATCTAAACTAGTGGTGTGCCTAACCAGAGGAACAATTAAATATAAAGATTTTGCAGCAAGCCAATGCCCATTCCAATGCCACCGATTATCAATCCAATCAACCAAATTGAGCCTATTTCGTCCAGCATACTGACAGGCAACACTTGTCCAATTACCAAATGCAGAAATGGTTTAGATACATGGCAATTAAAGGAAAACTATACCACTGAACAATGTAGGTCTCTATAATAAGATATTGCACAAAACAGCTCATATGTAAAATCCTGCTTCATGTAAATAAACCATTTTCATAATACTATACTTTTTTAGTAGTATGTGCCATTGTGTAATCATAAATAGAAAAATAATGGCCACCCCCTGGGATCGTAGGATTCAAGGTGCACACAAACAAACCAGACAAACCATAAATGTTAGGTCACATGAGTCAATTAACAGACAGAGGTTGTGTCTTTTGCTTCCACACTTCTTCCTGTTACAGTTAGAGTTGTAGTATTTCTGGTCAGGTGATCTCTGAGACAGCACAGAGACCATCACGAAATGGTGGTTCAAGGCAAGAGATGTAAAAGGACAACATTTACTTTAATATATATTCCAGTTTGTATTAACCAAATATATATAAAAAATATATATATCCAGATTCTTTAATATGCCACATAATATGATATAAGCTATCTATTACTTAAAAATTCATGTTGGTAAAGTTTTCCTTTAAATGAATGTAGGCAAGACAAGCATGTATTCAGTCAACAAATTCCCTTCCCTGGATTGATAAAAAGCCACAAACATGCACAGATACGCTTGATGTGCCACTTGGGTAACCACATTCACATGAATCAATAGGAAGGTCACATGCAAAAAGTGAGAGCCTGAAGAGACCATTCCCTCTGAAACACTGATCCTTTCAAAGACTGCAAGCTGCGACTGAAAAAATAGGTTAAAAACCTCCCGTTTCTTGTCTGTGTGATAGGTTTCAGTTAATAGGTTTGCCTCTTGCATTGGTTGACAGCTACTATCTCTTCATGTAAGCTGTATTGAGCAACCATACCCATCTTGTACCATGGGAAATAGTCTGGCAAGGAGTTTGATCCATTCAATGAGATGAAACCAACATACAGTCATTTAAAGGTGGACAGTTAGGCATAAAATGGTAGAAGTTATTTATTGTGCCAATATCAGGTTTGTACATTGAGTCTCAGGTTGCCAGGTTTGAGCACTCAGCATTATTATGTTTCTGCATGTTATCACTAGGAGATTCCCATCACATATAATATTGTTAGTCTGACATTGTCCATTAGGCACCAGCACAGAGGAGTATAGTGTAGTATTTAGCATACTTCACTAGATTATCAATTTTTTTCTGAACTTCTCTGTAGTGTTTGCCACTCCCACTCAAGTGACATTTGTATAGGATGTCAGACGAACATCAACAGTGGTACAGGTATAGGATCTGTTTTCTGGAAACCCATTATCCAAAAAAGTTTAGACTTAGGGGAAGGCCATCTCCCATAAACTGAATTATAATCAGATTTTTAAAAATGATTACCTTTTTTCTGTAATAATAGAACAGAACTTGTGCTCGATCCCAACCACGATACAATGAATCCTTACTAGAGACAAAACAATCCTTATGGGTTTATTTAATGTTTACATTTTTTTTTTTTTAAAGACACAAGGTATGGTGATGAAAATTCCTTAACTGGAAAACATCAGGTCCCGAGCATCCTGAATAACAAATCCCATACCGGTCATATCAACAGTAGTTTTACTTGGTAAACTAGGATTAAGGAATCTATCAAATTAGCCCATGGAGATATTTGTTTTTTATTATTATTCGTCTATATTATTTACTTAATTCCAAAGAAAATATAAACACCCCAGTTCTGTAACCTGTTACTTAATAAAACTCCACTAAATACTTGAGGCCTGTAGAAAGTCAAGCTAGCCATATAAGGGCCGACACAGCCACTCCAGACCCACCAACACAATGGGCTAAATTAGATCTTCATAGGCACTAATAAGATCCGATTGTTGGTTTGGGTGACAAGCGATCACATTATAATGTTGACATTGACCATATTGCATTGTTGATGCAGTTCTCTTCTAAGGGGTCTCCATATGCCCCCAATATAACCAAGTTGTTGACACTGGGTCAAATTAACAGATATTTTTTAATTTGCCAAGGTTACCTAATCAATATTTATATTCTTCTCTCTAAAGCTGGCCATACACATGCCAATAAAAGCTGACGACAGACCGAATCGGCAGCTTATTGGCCCGTGTGCGGGGTCCTCCGACAGGCATCCCCAATCTGTATCTGGCCGAAAGTCAGCCAGCTGTCGACCAGACAGGGGTAAAAATCCCATTGGATCGCGGACCACATCTGTTCGCCGATGCGGTCCCACAATCCGACTGCCCATATTATCAGATCGTTGGGCCCTAGGGCCCTCATTCAGATCAGCTCAATATCGCCCACCTCAAGGTGGGCATATCGGGAAGAGATCCGCTCATTTGGCGAAATCGCCAAACAAGCAGATCTCTATGTGTATGGCCACCTTTAGTCAACACACTCTGATGTCAATGCACCTAAATGTGTCTTCAGTTGAAAAATTCTGCTTGATAAAGCAACACTCAGCTGATACCAATTTCTCCTAGAAAATGAACCTTTGCTAAGCATCTACTAGGCTTAACTCACATAACCTGGCCATAGATGGATCCTTTGATCTCTCTGTGCCTTAAATATGTATGTTTGACTGGACACTTTTGAATGTGAGTTTATGAATAGTTAGTCAGATATGGTTTAAGTGGGATGTTTACAGATAATTCATCACATAAGTTAAGGCATTACAGATATGGAACCTGGTGAAAATGCTGGTGATCCAGGGTTTTCTGCAGAACAGATCTTTTTGTAACTTGGATCTTCATACCTTACGTTTACTAGATCATGTAAACATTAAATACACCCAATAGGCTTGATTATACTGTAGTTTGTATAAAGTACAATGTACTGTGTTATTATTACAGAGGAAAAAGGAAAGAATTTAAAAAGAAATTGGGATTATTGGGATAAAATGGAGTCTATGGGAGAAGGCTTTCTGGATAAAGGATCCCATACCTGTACTTAATTGGGCAATAGCACATGTGGTATTTTCTCCACCAGCATTTATCAGCTGGCAAAGAAGCATGCAAAGGTCTGTGCTGCCTGCTTGTACACATGGTTCTTGGCCTGTAAACACAAAGTCAAATGGTATTGGCAGCGGCATCTTTTGGTATCTATCTTAGAGTATTGGCACACAACTTGATGAATAACAGTCAACCTAAAAAAAAAATTCTGCAGTCACGGAGCAAAATGAATGGGGTTGACTGGTAAATGTATGGTATTCTGTGTCCATTAACAAAATGGAAAAAGAAAAAAAAACCCGGCTGAGCTGCAACCTAAATATAGAAATGATGGATTATGTTTTCTTGTTGCAGAAAGCAGATACTCTTGACAGTGAGGGGTCAAATCAAAGACATTACAAAAAGCGATAGGACTGGAAATAGAAGATATATTTCTATAGTCATTTTGATTAACCAAGGTTATGAAAATCTCGGATGCTGCACATTCCCTTGGGAAAACAAGATGGGCATTGTAGGAGGCAGTTTTAGGTGCTAGAAAATGATTAACAAATCTTAAAGAGATACAGACACCAGAAAATAGCCTTTGTTATATCATATCATTGTCTTTGAATAAGATTTATAATTTTGCCATAAAGGTATTTGCCTGATGCTTTTATATGACCTTTCTTCCCCCCATGTTCCTCTTTAATGGGGTTGCCATATTTGTGCAGCAGTAGTTCATTAGCATTAGTAACAGGCAGGTTAAGAAGGCATAGTCAGGTTGGCAAAACAGTCAGGTTTAGGAAATGATCAACATGAACTATAGGTAACTTTTAATGTAAATGAATGTTTTGAAAAATATCACTTTAAGGGTGCTTGCATGATTCTTGTGAACCGCAATTAAACAAATATAGAGGGGCATAAAAGCGACAGATCGAGTCGGCAGCTTATTGGCCGTGTGTGGTGTCCTCCGACATGCTTCCCCGATCGATATCTGGCTGAAAGTCGGCCAGATGAAAAAGAAAGGGGAAAATTACCTTTACTTAAATGCACCTCTGTCATGCATCTAAATGGCAGAAATTGGACTGGTTTGTTGCTTAAGTTCAGCTACTAGGCCTCAAAAATAATATAGAATAAAAGCCAACTTTGCTGCTTTAGGATACCCTAAATTCTGCAATCACAATTGCGAATAAAAAGATAAATGAGATTGGAAAGCTGTGGTATACTAGGACTGACAATCTCGTCCCTTATATGCCAAGTAAAGTATTGCCACAAAACAATGATACAATGAAAGAAAACAACAAGCCATTAAAATCAAGCATTATCAAAATGCTGCTATCCTATACAGTGTTTGGTCTGTGCATGCGTAGCCAATTGGATTAGACATGTATAGTCTATTAAGGTCACTGGGTTCATGGGTCATTGGTTGCACTAGTTCCTCCGGGCAGCATATTCCCTGTGTGCCTGAATCCTGCTACTTGTTCTATAGTCAGCCCAGAGATACTGCATTTGGCTGAACATATGCACGGGGGAAGGGAACTGATGTCACATGGTTTCCAACACTGAATTTATATTTCTTTTGCTTATTATGCAAATGTATCCAGTGTTTACTGAGCAGAGAAAACACCTTTTATTTTGTGGTATCAATTTACAGTAATGTCTGCTGTATGGCAGGGGATGGGAGCGTGAATCCAAGAGTGAATAACCAATGAATCAAATAAAACAAGCAATGATATAAATACAGCATATTTCATTTTGCTGACTGAAGGTAATTTGTTATGATATTCACAGGCATACACGCATAGGTTTATGATATATTGTACAATGACAGTTTTCTAAAAAAAAACATCCATGTAATGCTTCATTCTATCCTTCCTTCTAGAGACTGCTAAAGGTGGCCATAGACATAACAATTATGATCTTTCCAGGAAAAGTTCCTTCCAGAAAAGACTGTTTCAATACACACATGAAGAGCTGAATCGTCAGATTTACAAGTAGAACAATAGAATTCTTCCTGTATCTGACGATTCAGCACTAAAAATGGCCGATGTTCAGGTGCCTTCATAGGTGCCCAATCAAAATTGTCCGTCTGGCCCGATCGACAAGCTGACCAATATCCAAGTCTTCTGCCAATATTGGTTGGCTCGTCTTCCACTGTTCACACACCGAATATTGTAAGAAAATTAGTTTCGTACCATATTATCAGTGGGTCTATGGCCACTTTTAGGGCTTATACACAGAAGCATCTTTAGGTTCCAGTTTAATAAACTAACACAAAATGGGAATATTCTACACTGGAGCCAAACTGTCACAGTCGGCACCCTAATCCAGAACCGATGCTAAGCACCCTGGTCTCAGCTCTTTCTTCAGCCTTTAGCTGCCTTTCACCTTGGGAGGAGCCCTAGGCTAATTGGATGCCACCAGGTCTTAATAAGAGAGGTGCCAAGCAAAGGGTTCTGAACAGGCAAAGGGGCATGACTGTAAAGCAAAGTCTTTTGGGCAGAAGGTCGAAGTACAAGGCGTTTGGCAACAGAGTAGTCAGATCAGGCTGGGTTAAGGCAGGCAAGTATAAATGTAGTCAGGCAGGCAATGGTCAAAACCAGGAGATCAATCAGAGGAGTCACAACAGGAATCAAGAATCAGATAACATATAGCTTAAAAGCTCAGAAGCACCAGGAACACAATCCTATAACGGCCAAATATCACCAAAATGCGCCTTTTATACATTTTGAATTTTGTGTCAATGCGCCTTTAAATTTCGCAGAGGTGCCCCGCGCGCGCCCTAGGGAACTGGCGCCTGAGGGGAGACGATGGAGCGGCGTGGCAGGCTTCCCCGCCGATGGCGTGTCGGGCGTCCCCGCTGCACCACTAGACCGTCAGGGTGAGTAGGATTCGTTACTCAAACATCACAGGTGAGCACATCAATCATATCTTTCCTAATTTGTAGGCTGTTCTAATCTATATTGGCATCACCGGTGAGGTTTGTCTCCAATGTTACAATATATGCCCCATAGGGTATATGCCATAGTGCTACACAGAATATTTAAAGAAAATGTAAAAGTATGCTGGGCCGGAACTAAGGGTAGGCAGAAGAGACACCTGACTAGTGGGCGCAACGATGTGGGGGCACTGAGCAGGTGCCTGTTCAAGGGTCTTCTGTCTACTACAGATTAACTCCCCTCTGCTGCGCTTGCCTCCCTCCTCTGTCACTCTCCCCTTTCTACCCCCCCTACCCTTTGTTGCCTTCCCCCATCCATTGTGGTGTACGCGCGGGCAGGGTTAGCCGACAGGGTTAACTATGGCTCCTAACCACTATGAACAAAACAATGAGTTAGCTATATATTATCTATCTATC